>SDAV01000011.1:0-1200000 GCA_004522025.1 Didymella segeticola
CCCTAACCCTAACCCTAACCCTAACCCTAACCCTAACCCTAACCCTAACCCTAACCCTAACCCTAACCCTTTCTATTAGATAGATATAGAGTTAAGTATAGCTAAACTAAAAGTATTCTTTACTTAAAAGCCTAAGATAGTAAATTCTTAACTAGTTTTTAATATACTCTAGACTAATAGAGCTACCTAGAGCAGGTAAGAAAAAACTATATAGTTTAAGAAAAATATTCTTTATAGGCTTAAGTTTTAGTAGTAGCTTTAAGATTAGATAGTAGAGCTAAGTAAGTATATACTAATAGCTATATTTAAAAAGTTCTTATACTATAAGTTCTTTAAGTATTACTTAGTTATACTCTATCTAAACTTAGATTTAGGGTTAATTATTAAGAATATAGAAAATAAAAGTAGTAGAAAGCTTTACTATATACTACTAGATATAGGGCTTAGTAAATTTTAATTTATAAAGTAGAGAGAAAGAGAAGAATTAGTATATAACTACTTTATATACCTTAAAATAAGTATAAGCAAAAAGATAAAATACTTAGATATTATTAAAAAAGAGGATAAGCAATATCTATGCTAATAGCTATAGCCTAGGTTTAGATTATAAGAATAGGAATAGTAAAGACTTGCTATTATAAAGTAACACATCTAAATATATATATTTTTATAATACTTATAACTACTATTATATAATTATAGTCTTAGAAAAAAATAGAAAAAGTAAAGAATTAGAAAATAAATACTAAAAAGCTATATATAATAAATATAATAGCTCTAATATTAAGTTCTATAGTTACTCTATTCTTTTACTCTTCTAAGACTAAGATAAATAATTCTAAGTAACTTTATTTTATTATATAAGTACTATAGTATACTAATAGTATTAATAGTAAGCTACTTTCTATACAGCCTAATAGCAAGCTTCTAATCTTTAAGGAGTTTAAGTTAAAGCTAGTTAAGTATATAGTATAGGTACTAAAGTATTAATTTCTACTATACAAGATAATAGCTAAGATTAGAAACTATATTATTATATATATTATCTTTTTTCTACTATTCTATCTATACATACAACTAACTAGCCTAGATTTAAGAATATTAAAAATATAATTAAAGTCTACTATTATATCTTTATTAAGATAGAATTCTAGTCTATTAAGCTAGCTAAAGTATACCTATATATAAGTATATAGTTGTTTAAGATCTACGCTAGCATACTAGATAATAAGAAGAGTAATATAGAGTAGTACTTAAACTAGTATATATAGATAGAGTAAAAAAAAAACTACTTATAGATATATTTAACCTAGTCTATAGCTATTAAGTTACTAGAAGAATTTTATTATATAACTACTTAAGCTAGATATACTAACTAAAATTTCTATTATATTTAAATTATTTCTAAAATACTATAATACTAATTTAACTTTTGCCTCTAAACGCCTAGGTGCTTAACTTAGCTTAGAAATACTATATAGTTATTCTATAATACTATATTTATTCTATACTTAAACTTTTTTTAAAATACTTTTTCTCTTTTTTTTTTTCTTTTTCTTTTTTTTACTTTCTTCTACTTCTCTTTTCTACTTATAAAACTTTCTTTAAGCCTAACTTTCTTTTTTCTACTCTTTCTATCTATTCTATTATTAAAATCTAATAACCTAATCTATATATTACTTTTATAATACTTCTACTTAGTAACCTATATACTCTTTTTATCTATAGCTCTAGCCTAAAATATCTATACTATAGAGACCTTAGTTATAAGCATACTAACTAGAAATATATTTAGATAGCTAAGTATAATATATATTTTACTCTAGCTTATAATATAGGTACTAATACTAGACTCTTTATATAAGTAGAAAATAAAAAATATTACTATAGCCTAGAGAAAAGGTACTATATATTTATTAATATAGTAGAAAAAGGCTTATTATTCTTCTTTTTTAGTAGTAGCAACTATAATAGGCTAATATTTTTATAAGTAAGAGTTATACTATATATAGGTAGAAAATAAAGAATATTGCTATAGCCTAGAGAAAGAGCACTGTATATTTATTAATATAGTAGAGAAAAGCTTGTTATTTTTTTTCTTTAATAGTAGTAACTATAATAGGCTAATATCTTTATAAGCAAGAGTTATACTATATATAAGTAGAAGATAAGAAATATTACTATAGCCTAGAAAAAAAGCACTGTATATTTGTTAATATAGTAGAGGAAGGCTTATTATTCTTCTTTTTTTAAGTCTAAGGCTAAAGGTATAGACTTTAATAGTAGTAACTATAATAGGCTAATATCTTTATATATAAAAATTATACTATATATAGGTAGAAGTAGAAAAGTAAAAGAAGACTAAAAATAGAGGTATAGAGGATAAAGACTAGAGTAGAGAGCACTATAAGTAGAAGAAAAATATATTATATTATATACTCTTTATAGAAGTTTATATTAGAGAGAAGTGCTATAGGTAGAAAGAAAATATATTATATTATATACTTTTTATAGAAGTTTATATTAGAAAGAAGTACTATAGGTAGAAGAGAAATATATTATATTATATACTCTTTATAGAAGTTTATATTAGAGAAGAGTACTATAAGTAGAAAAGAAATATATTATATTATACACTCTTTATTAAAGTTTGTATTAGAGAAGAGTACTATAGTAGTAAGAGTTTTAGTATATAATAATATATATATACTATATACCTAACTACTAATTATAGTTATATATATACTTCTATAGCTAAGAGTGCTAATATTTTACTAATTTAACTATTAACTATAATTATATACAACTTTCTATAACTAAGGTTTTTTAAAATACTAAAGTAAGAATATAATATATATAC
Source organism: Didymella segeticola (assembly GCA_004522025.1). Taxonomy (NCBI): domain Eukaryota; kingdom Fungi; phylum Ascomycota; class Dothideomycetes; order Pleosporales; family Didymellaceae; genus Didymella; species Didymella segeticola. The sequence goes on from SDAV01000011.1 coordinate 2,861, forward strand.
AGAAATAGATTAGTAAGTGCTTAAAGTTAGCTAACTAAAACTTAATATTACTTCTAATATTAAGAGCTACTTATAGTCTTGCTTTAATATTCCTATATAGACTATTAGCTATCTATTTACTAATAATAGGTTAATATTCTTGTATAAACTCTTAACTATTAGCTTATTAATAATAGTTTAATATTCCTATATAGACTCTATCTCTACTTTCTCTAACCTAAAGACGTGCTATAGAGTAATAAAGTAGTAGGCTTTCTAGGCTACTTAGTTAGCTATAGTTAGCTTCCTAGCTTAGTTAACTATATATATAAGAAAGGTATAGTAGAATATTATCTATAATAAGTATTTATACTAACTTCTACTTCTAGGCTTAGAGCTAGGCTATAGTAGATTTATTATTATTATAGCTAGTAGTTTTAAAGAAAAGAAATACTATATTATCTACTATAATAGTAGAGTAGAAAATAAAGTTACTCTAGTAACTAGTAAAGAAGATTTAAAAAAGTATATTAGTAATAGGCTTTATACTATTCTAGAGCTAGATAATAGGTAAGTTTTTACTTTAAAGTTTATAATATAATTACTAATAGTTCTAGTTCTAGCTTTTTTACTAAAGAAACTCTAGAATATCTAGAAGAATTAGAAAAAAAAAAAAAAAAAAAGAAAATAAAAAAAGTAGTTCTACTAGTTCTACTAGCTCTACTAGTCTAGTAGAAGAAAAAGATCTTTTTATAAACTTCTAGGTACTATACTTCTATTTTAGAATAGAGTATATTATATAGTTTTTTTTAAGTTCTAGTTTATCTATATAGAAGTTTATAAAAGTTAAAAAATTATTTCTATATTTATTACTCTATAAAATAATAGTTAAGAATAAAATAAGACTTATACTATATATAATATATATTATTAGAATAAAAATATAGAAAGTATTAAGTATATAGAAATTATAGTATAGAGAATTTTCCAGCTCTAGTACTATATATATAGATTAATTTAAGAAATAGTAGATATAGTTAGTACTTTTAGCTATAGTAGTTTTCTATTTCTAAGTTATACTTATAAGTAAAAAACTATTACTATAGAATAGCTATAATAGTAATTTCTATTAGGTTATTAATACTTTCTACTATACTAATAGCTAGGTAGATAGAAAACTAAAGCTAACTAATCTCTTACTTAGAAATACTTCTAATAGCTTCTAGCTTAGTAATAAAAAGTTTAGATATCTTCTACTAGTAAAAGGTTTAGATAACCTATAGCTTACTAATAAAAAGTTTAGATATCTAAAAAGTTTAGATATCTTCTAGTAGTAAAAAGTTTAGATAACCTATAGCTTAGTAGTAAAAAGTTTAGATATCTAAAAAGTTTAGATATCTTCTAGGTAAAAAAGTTTAGATATCTTCTTCTAGTAAAAAAAGATAGCTATCTAGAATAGGCTAAAAGTAAGTAAAAAGCTATAAAAAAAAAGTTTAGATATCTAAAAAGTTTAGATATCCTTCTAGATAAGCTATTAGGCCTAGTAGCTATAGTAGGTCTAAATAAACTATAGTAGTTAGTAGCTTTTCTATACTTATATAGTAAAGCCTAGCTAGAAAAGCCTACTTAATATACTCTATACCTAGTTTATAAATATTTATAATAACTTTATAGCTAAGAACTTAAGCTACTACTATATATAAACATACTAAAATAGCTAGATAAGCCTTATAGTAAGTGCTTCTATACTAAATACTATTTTATAGTTTAAATTAAGCTAATCTACTACTTTATTAGGCTAACCTATAATACTATATAAATATAATACTAGGTATTTATATATAGTTATTCTTTTTTAACTATATTTATAAAAAAAAAAGTAGTTTTACTACTAGTTCTCTAGTTTTTAGTATTAGATAGTAGGTTATAGGTAATAAAGTATTTATAGCTTTACTTTCTTTTACTATTTATACTCTACTTACTTTTTTTCTCTATCTATACTTTTAAAGCTATACTTTCTACTTTATTATAGTCTTCTACTTATTTTCTTACTCTATATCTACTTTTACTTTAGGTATAATACTACTTTTATTTTATATATAATATTTTATTTAGTATATAGTACTTAGGCTTATAAGCTATATAGTTATAGTAGTATCTATTTAGTATTAAAGTAGTATATAGCTAATCTATCTAATTATAATTAAAGTAAGTTAGTTTTAGTATTTAGGGCCTACTATATATAATTCTTCTCTTTTTCTTTCTAGTAATATTTAGGCCTAAATACTAAACCTCTACTTTTTATAAAACTATACTATTTATTTTATATTTATACTAATATTATATACTAATTCTAAAAAGTATAAAATATATACTATACTAGGTTATACTTTAGGTAAGAGTTATAGCTAGATCTAAAGGTGTAGTAGAGTCTATAAAGTTTATTAAGGTTATATAATCTATATAGAGTTAGAGCTAGAAGAGCTATATAGGCTATAGAAAAACTATATAAAGTCTATAAGAAAATTAACTAGGAGTTAGGTAGTAGGTATTAATTCTTAATTATAATATTATTAAGCTTATAATAGTTAATATATAATTTTAGTAATCTATTCTTTTTTATAATAAATAAAATAGGAAATCTAGCTAGTAACTTAAATTTTCTAATAAAACCTTTTACTAGGTTTTTTTTAATATACTTTTTTAGTACTTCTAGTTTCTTCTTAGATAGCTAGTATATAAGCGTAAAAAGTAGTTCTTTTTCTTTCTTAAGTTTTATTTTATAATTTTAAGGTTAATATTTAGGTAGTACTTTTATAGATAACTCTTCTTTAAATATCTAGGCATACTAATAATATATATCTAGTATAGTAGAAGTTATACTTTTAGTTTCTTTAATTAATATAGAAGAGCTCTTCTAGTCTACTTAATTAACTACTCTAACTTAGTATATCTTATATATTAAAGAAATATTATTAATCTTTTTCTTATCTACTAACTCTAGTATAGGTTGTATAGGTTAGTATATAGTAGTGCTATATCTATACCTATCTAATAAAAGCTTTTTTCTTTTCTAATTAATCTATAGATTATGCTTTTATAACTATAGTAGTTCTAATATAATAATATAAGTAGCCTTACTTAGAATATCTAGGTTTAGTTTTTTTTTATAGTTCTATACTTATAAAGATATACTTTAAACTTTAAGTATAACTTTTTCTTTTTCTAGTATTAAGTCTTTATTAGTAATTAATAAAAAGTATAACTTTTCTTTATAGTATAGATAGAGCCTAGCTTTTTCTACTATTTAGCTAGATATATAGCTCTGCTATAATTCTAAATCTAATACTACTATTATTCTAACTCTACTTAATAGGATTAGTAGTTTAATAAGTTAATTATCTTTAAGTAAGTTAATAGAGCAATTTCTAGTACTTATAAATACTATTTTAAAAAAAAAAAATTTATTTTCTAAACTTATATATCTATTTTACTTTTTTATAAGTTATATAGTATAAGTTAAAGTAGTATTACTATATAGTATTTATATAACTTCTATTAATTACTAATTATTAAGAACTCTATACTTATAATAAATTATTACTTAGAAAGTAAGTTTTTTTCCTTTTATTAATAAAGTATATTTTATAAGTATTATTTATATAGTTTTTCTAGTACTTACTATATAACTTCCTCTACTTTAGAAAGAAGCTACTTTTTTATTTATTAGATAGGTAAGTAATATAGTTATCTCTAAAATATACTATATATAAGAGTATTCTATAATATAGATTATATAGGTCTATACTATATATAAGCTTATAGGCTTTAGGTAACTATAATAGAGTGTTTTTATATAGTTATTCCTTATATTATTATAATATAACTTAGTTATTAGTATTAGTATAGTTATTTTAGTACTTATAATAGGCTTTATTATACTAACTTTCTTTTTTATTAAAAGTATTATATATAACTAGTTTCTTAAAGCTATATTATTAGTAATACTTACTATATTCTTTATACTTTTACTACTTATATTCTAATTTCTACTTATTATTATTATTATTATCTATTACTAGCTATTTATATAGTATAGGTCTAAAATAATTAAGTATATCTTTAGCTTCTTTATTCTTTCTAGTTTTTATAGTATATAGCTGCAACTATCTATCTATAATAAAAAGTTCTTTTTCTTCTAGTATAAAAAATAGCTTTTCTTGCTTAATAATATTACTATAGTATACTTTACTAATAGCTAGGTTATTAGTATTATCCTAGCAATATTCTACTATATAGTATTTTCTATTATTATTTATTAAGACTTCTTCTTTAAGATAAAGTATTAGTAATTAGTTATATAGCTTATCTTAAGTATAGTTTTAGAAATCCTATTTAGACTTAGTATCTACTACTAGGTATTCTATTTCTTTAGTTAGAATCTTCTATTTTTTACTAGTATTATTACTATTAGTAGCTAGTATATTTAGCTATTAAACTACTTTACCTTTAGATTAGTAATTTTAGGTAAAGTAGCTTTACTTACTATATCTATAATAAGTTACTAAAGGCTTATCTAGTATACTTTTTTTCTTCTTATTCTACTTATTAAATTCTTTATTTAGGTTTAATAAATCTATAGCCTCTAGTCTATAGTATCTACTCTAAGTACTATTATAAATCTAGTAGCCTATATTTAGTTAGTAGTATCTACTATAATTTCTATAGTTAATATAGTTATTATACTATAGGTTATATAGTAGTAGTTATTTATCTATAACTATATATACTTATAAGTTATCTTATAGCTCTTACTATAGCTTATAAAACTTAAAATTAATATTAATAGTAGTATTAATAAGCTAGTTAAGAGTATTAGTACTAGCGCCTATATATATTAGTTTTTCTTTAACTTTTAGCTTAAGACTTTATTTAAATATAGTTATTAATATAGTATTATTCTAATTAGTATTAGTAGTAAGTAACTAGAAGTTAGTAGTATAGTCTACTACTAACTTATTTTATTAAATACATTAAATATTGTATTATATAATAGTAAGCTTATTAGAAACTCTAAAGATTAGCTTAATCTTTTTCTTAAAGTTATTAAAGTCTTTTATTTATTTATCTACCTTATTAGAAGTATTACCTACTTAGTACTACTATATAAAAAGTTTAATCTACTAAAAGGCTTTACTATATATATAGCTTATAATAAGAATTATATAATTCTTAAAAAGTATCTTTTTACTTTAGAAGGTAAAGAAGAAATTCTATTATATTAGCTAGTTATCTAGCTTACTTTATTCTTTATAATAGAAATTAGGTTTGCTAATATTTATACTATTAGTATAGACTATAAGGTCTTTATTAATATCTATATTAGAGCTATTAGAAGTAGTATATATTTCTAAAGTAGTACTTATTTTAAGAGTATTTAAACTATTAAAGTTATATACCTAAGTAAGCTTAAATAATACTAGTTAAGTTAGTTTTTAGAAAAGAGTATAGTATCTAGAATAGTAGAAGCAAGATATATCTAGATAAAGTCTAATATAGTAACTTAGAAGTATTACTAGCTAGTAATAGGATTAACTAGCTATAGAAGTAATTCTAATAACTAACTTAATTATTAAAGTAACTATAAAGTTAAATATAAATATTAAGAGTTGTGTTTCTATAGTGCTATATACTTAAATAAAAGTAAAAGCTTACTAGGCTTACTATAAGCTTTATAAGCTAGGCTTACTAGGCTTAATATAAGCTATATAAGCTAGTATATAAGTCCTACCTAGCTTAACTACTAAAAAGTAAGCTTATTATATAACTAGTAATAAAACTATACTATATAGAAGCGTTTATATAATTACTATGCTATAGGTATTAGTACTCTATAGGTATTAGTACTAGATTAGCTAGTTTTAAAGAGATTATAATATTCTACTATTTTAGACTATAGGATTTTATCTTTAATATTAAAAGTATTATACTCTATAAAAGCTTCTTCTAATTCTATACTATTGCAGTATAGTAGAAATAGAATAAAAAAGGTATTTTAGTAGTTTAGTATATTAACTTAATCTATATATTAAGTATATAGATATAGTAGTCTACTTACTAAGTTGTGCATAATAATAGCTTTGCAAGAAAAGGCCTTTCTACCTAATATATAAGCTAGTCTACTAATATACCTAGAGGCTATAATACTATATTAAGATAGGTTAATAAAAGCTAGCTATTGCTTTATAATTTAAAACTAACTAATAAGTAGTTAGCCTCTTTAAATACAAGATACTATAGACTCTAAATAAGCTAGTACCTATAGCCTTACTTTATATATTAATTATACTATAATTAGCAACTATAATAACTATAAATTACTACTTTCTATACTTCTTACTTTCTTTATATACTTTTAGTTAGACTAAATAGCTTTTAAAGCTGCTATAGAGATTATTCTTATTATTAAGTCTACTAGTAATATTAGTATAGCTACTATTAGCGCTGCCCTATATACTAAACGTAATATTCTAGCTATTATCTATAACTAGAATTTAGCTAATAAGTTTATTAAGAATACTAGAACTTTAAAAAGAATTATATTTACCTTTGCTAATATAGCTTTAAAAAAAGCTATTAAAAGTGTTATTAAGTAAGTTTAGGCTAGTAAGCTTTTTATATTCTAGCATATCTAGTCTAGTATTAAGTTTTAATAAAGCCTATAATTATTTTCTTTTTTTTATATTTTTCTACTAATAAAGTAACCTAGTTAGTAGTAAATACACTAATACCTAACTCTCTAATATTAGTAATAAGTAGTAGATAGTTTTAAGCTTAGCTTAGAGGCTAACTTCTATAAGCTTAATTCTTCTACTATTAATATTTTATAGCTAATAAAGTTATAGGTATTATAGTAGAGTAATAAGTATTAGGCAGGTAACTAATAAGTAATAAGTTATTAAAGCTGTTTTACGTAACTATATAGAGGTATATTAGATAGTCTTAATAAGCTACTAAAAACTATAACTAATATAACTACTTTCTTATATTAAGCAATACTCTTATCTATAAAATTAGCAACTAATATAGAGACTTAAACCTTTATAACCTTTATATTAGAAAGGTTAGATTAGTAGTAGAATAAGTGCTTAATAAAATATTAATAAATAGTATATAAAAATAGTATTTTCCTTATAATGTTTCTTTGTATAGTTATAATATAGTATTTATAGAATAGTTCTAGTAAATAGAAGTAGTTATATACTAGGTTAAGCTAGAATATAGTATAGAATAGGATGTGTTAGACAAATCTAATACTAGTAGTTACATGCCTAAGCTAGGCTTAGAGATTTATTAGAACTAGTAGTAAAAGGTTTATAAGTAGCTATAATAGTACAGCTCTTGTATATAGTATACAGAGCTCTAGTAAGAAAGTATTCTCTAAAGTTTTATTAAGGCTATAAGTCTTTTCTTTATTAGAAGACTATATAATAGTAGAAAATAATAAAATAGTATATTAGAAGTAAATTATAAAAGAGCACTAATAAGCTATTAGAGTATAGCCTAGTAGTCTTATAGGTGCTAAAATAAAAGTAAGTAATAATAATATAGACATAGAAGTAGTAATAGCCTAAAGAAGCCTACCTAAAGGCATAAATAAAGTATGCCTAGATAGAGACTATTTAAATAAACAAAAGATACACCTTCTAGTACACTACTACCTACAAGCCTTAGCATTAACACTAGAAGTAAAAAGTAACAAAACCTATCTAATATATTAGATATTCTAGCTTAATAGTCTTTCCTAACTACCTATTAGAATACTATAAGAAGAGAGTTTATAGCATTACTACTAGAAGCTAAAACTATAGCAGCTTACTTCTATTCTAAGAACCTAGAAATACTACTTATATTACTACTATAACTTAATAATACTTTAAAAAATATAAACTTGCGCTAAATTCTTTTTCTTATTACTAATAGAGTTAGCTATATTACTTAAGAAAATTAGCATACTTATGCTAATAAACAAGCCTTTTTTGTAGATGTACTCTTAATATTTAGTAGAGAAAATATAACCTAATTCTTAAAAGAAATTAAATAATATTCTAGCTTCTACTAATAGACTATTAAAGATTATATTAGTAGGCTTTTTAGCTACTATAATTATACTTATTAAAAAATTATTAAGTTAAGTATAACTAACTTCTTAACTACCTAAGTAGCAAATAACTAGTAAGCTGTTAAAAAAGCCCTCTAGCAATAATTCTAAAGCCTAGATATAGTGTAGTAGAAAGAAACAAAGATTTTCTATGCACCTAGTGTATTTTATACTTATTAACCTCTAACCTATTACTCTAAAAGTACCTAGATAGTTTTAGCTCTAGATTTAAGCAATATCTAGAAGTAGAAGTAGTAACTAAATTATATAAAGGATTCTACTTAGTAAAAGAGTTAAATAAGCAATAGCTTAATAAAGTATTAAATAAGTATAAACTTATAGTAACCTACCTAGAGAAATTCTACTACCTAGAAATTAAAGCTTTCTTTAGTAAGGTTGCTTCTTGCAAAGCAGAAATTAAAATATTTAACCTAGTGTTTAAAAGAAAGGTTATAATAACTAAGATATAGGCACCTAATAAGCTATTAGAACTTATAAATAATAATGCCTTTACGCCTGCTTAACTAAATAAAGATAATATATTAAAACAACTATTAGGAAAGTGCTCTACTAGAGAAAAAGGAGTTTAAATACTACCTAGATATAAGCCTACCTAAGAGGAGGTTAACAACCTTATTAAAAAGTTCTTAAGAATAAAGCTAAATAGTATAAACCTCTTGCTTATTCTCTAGGAGCCCTAGAAGGCAGAACTACTTTTATATAAAGATATCTAATAAGAAGTTAGCAAAGCCTTTGCAAATTTAGAGTGCTAGAACTAAAAACCTATTAAAGCTTGTAATATAAGTAACTTTAACTAATACCCTACTACTTAATTATTAGGAATATTTCCTCTAGCCTAGCTAATACTATAAGGATATAGATAAGCAAAAGGCCTAATAATCTATTATACCTATAAGAAAGAAGGCTATCTAGTATTAGCATATAAAGACAAGAAAAAACTAATCTAGAACTATTAGGTCTACTTTAATTAACAAAGCTAGCTTGCGTAGGGATTAGCTAAGAACCTATAGAGTAATATCTATAATATAGCAGGAACTTATATTATAAATACTATAGTTAATAGTATAAAAGAATAGCTTAAGAAAGAAGAGTATATAGTAGTAGAGCTACTAACAACTATTAACTTATATATATAAGAATAATAAGCCTAAAGTAATATTAGAATTGCTAGCAATGCTATTATTATAGATATAAATACAGACTAAGACGCTAGACTACTAAGGGAAGAAGACTATACCTAAAAGCTAAAGATAGCTATAATAGAGTTAAAGAAGTATAAAGGCTATAAGATATTTAAAGAATAAGTTAATAGTTAATCTATAATAATAGTTAACCTAATATATACTAATTATTATACAAGGAATAGAGTAACTTCTAAAGTATTATTAGGTTATACTTCTACTATTTAGAATAATAAAAGCAAGGATATAGTCTAGAATATCTCTAAAATAGTAATATTTAAAGAAGAGATAGATATTAATAACTAACTATCTAGCATAAAAATATAGGAAGAAATAAAGAAGCACTAGCTACTAGATAGCCTTATAGCTAACTTTAATAGAATAGTCTACTAAGTCTTCTAAACTACTATTAAGGTCTCTCTTAAGGACCTATTAGTATTAGCCCTAGAACTCTAACAAAGGCTAGGCAAGCTATACTATACCTAAACTAACCTAGATATATCTAGAGTACTAATAATTAGGTAGAATAAAGACTAATAATTCTTTTAAGTTAATAATATAACACTCTTATACTCTAAATACATACATATAGAGGCCTATAATAGTTTTATTATTTAAGCAAGCTCCTATAAGTTAGGTACTAATAGAATATTAATAGCTACGCCTATGTTCTCTTGCTATTATTTCTATTATTATTATAGTATAGATTTTAAAAAAAAAGAACTAAGTAGAATAACTAAAGAAAAAAGAAAATATAACTATAAATATAGCTTTAAATATATCTAAATAAACTGCCTATAAGCCCTAATAATAATTAATAATACTAGATTATTAGCTTTACTAGATTCTAGAGTAGAACTTAATATAATTTAACTAAAAACAGCCTAAGCAGCTAGGCTAGTTATAACCTTAATACTAAGAAAAATAGCTTTCTTACAACTACAAGCTGCTAATAGTTTATTTAAGGCCTTTACTAGGATAATCTAGCAAGCTCTAGTTATAATTAGAAATATTATTATCTCTACTAACTTCTTTATACTAAAATCTCTATTAAGCCTAGTTATACTTAGGAACCTATACTTAGTAGATATATAGTGTACTTTCTAATATAGAGCAGATAGCTAAATAAAATATACTATCTACTTAGAAAATTAAGAATTACATATAATATTTATTAAAGCTACTAATAATACTATTAGAATAGTTATACAACAATTAGTGTATTTAAAAGAGTAAAGAGAGTAAGCATTAGGCTTAACTTTCTAAAAGATTTAGAAGACCTAATAACTAGAAATAAGTAGAATAAAGAACTTAATAATCTATTAGAGTATGCTACTATAAGACTTATAAGATGCTAGCCTAAATACTATTAGCTATATACTACTATTAAAGAAGACTAAAAACTCTACTAGTATAATAAGAACAAGACACTCTTAGAGATGCTTCTTAATTTAAACTACTTCTATTAGTCTAAACTTGCTATTTTATGCACTAAGGCTAAGAATACAAGAGCTAATAACCTAAAATCTACTTAATACTCTATTAGGTTTAAATATAATACTATATACAAGACTAAGAATAAGAAAATCTACTTTATTTATAATTTAACTATTATACTCTATACTATAGAAGAGTACTAAGACTAGTAGGACTAGGCCTAGTTATAATAGCCTACAAACATAGACTAAATATAGAGACAATTCTATAAATATATTAAAGTATAGAGTGCTGATTTTCTATTAGGTACTAGATTAACTTAAGAATAAATATAGCAAATAAAAATAGTAGACTAGCTATAGCCTAGAGAATAGAATATACTAACTAAGGTCTTTTATTATTAAGAAGTAGCTCTATGTTTTAACTTCTCTAAGTCTAGTTAAGTCTACTCTAATATCTACCTACTAGTTTAGATTAATATAGTACTATATACTACTTAGAAAGAAAGTAGTTTTCTAGTTCTAAAGAAACTTAGAAGTATAGTAGAATAAATAATTTAGGTATAGTTAGACTAAGTTACTCTAGAATATAGTAAAAGCCTATATAGCAACCTCTAGTTCTTAGTTAAGAAAAAGAACATAGGCTATAGGCTTATTAACAATACCTAATAAATAAATAGGGTTACTATTAGAGATGTAAATCTACTACCTAACTCTAATAAATTCTTAGAAGAGTTTGCTAGCTACTAGGTAGTATCTCTTATTAACTTCTTTTTAGAATATAACTAAGTAGAGCTTTACTCTAACTTTTATCTACTTACTATATTTATAACACTAAGTTATAGGCTAGTATAATAATATACTCTCCTAATAGGAGCAACTAACTCTATAGCAGAATTTATATAGGTTATAACTAAAATCCTCTAGAACCTAGTTCTAGCTTGCTATATGCTATATATAGATAATATTATAGTAAAAGAACTAAAAACTAATTACAAGAGGGAGCTTCTTAAAGCAGGTATCTAGAGGTTTATTAAAGAATATATTATAAATATTAATAGAGTCTTTTAAAACCTTAAGATAGCTAGAGTAATAGCTTTAGCCTTAAAAAGCAACTAGTACTATAATAGTATAGAAGTAGTTAGCTATATTATAGATAAGAAAAGCAGGCATCTATTATCTAAAAAGGTATAAAAGATACTTAACTAGCTGCTTTATACTTCTCTAAAAGATGTCTAGATATTTCTTAGCCTCTATATTTACTACTATATCTAGATTCTAGGTTTTAGCCTAACTATAGCACTCTTGTTTAACCTTCTCTGCAAAGATACTAATTTCTAATAGACTATTAAAGCAAGCTAAGCTATAGAGAAGTTTAAAATAAGGCTAACTATAGCGCTAGCTCTAGTAACTATTAACTACTCTAAACTTTTTTAGCTAGTAATTATATTAGTAGATAGAAGTTAAAAAAGAATAGAGAGCTATTATCTAATAGAAGAACTTAATAGGCTATAGGCACCTAGTGTAATATAAATTAAGAGTCTAGTCTATAGTAGAACAAGGCTAGAACTCTAGTAAATATAAGTATAAGGCTCTGCTGCTTGCTCTTAAGAAATTCTAGCTATAGATATATAGAATCTATTTTATAGTAGAAACTAATACACATACTCTTATTAACTAACTAAATAGAAGCGTAATAGACCTTCTAGGTACTCTTATTACCTACTAGTTAGCACTACTTAATATATAGAAATTTAAAGTTTGCTATATCTTAGAAAAGAAGAATATAGTAGCTAATACGCTATTCTAGCAGCTAGAGAAATATAGCTAGCAAGCACCTAAGTGCCTAGAGAAGGATATTAAAGACTTTATTAACAAATACCTTAGGTTTATAACTATATCTATAGTTTTAATAGACTATTAGAACCTATAATATATATACTAAGCAAACTTAATTAACTTAACTATCTTAAAATCTCTATATACTAAATACTTCTAAAATATTATATAATAGCTATTAACTATAAAAAATCCTAGTAGTCTATTATAATTAGACTTATATAAGCTAAGAAGAAAAGCTTTAAGGTTTACTATTATTAATAATGTCTTCTAGGCAAAAGCAGCGCCTAATAAGCTATTAAGGCAAGTTATTAATAATCTAGTCTAATAGGAAGAAATAATTAGGGCTCTCTATAATAAGTCTAGATACTAAAAATAAGAAGGTATATAGTAGAAGATCTAGTACTAGTACTTCTAGCTAGAAATATTTTAGTAGATTAATAAGTATATAAAGACTTGTAAGTAGTGTTAATTCTACTCTACTTATAAGTTTAATAAGAAACTATACTCTACTATTAGTTCTAATAGGCTATAGAAGTAGATTATAATAGATATTATGTATATACTAGATAGAATAAGTAATTGCAAATACCTAGTAGTTGCACAGGACTATATATTAGAATATATTAAAGCCTAAGTACTTATAAAAAATAATTTAGTAAGTATTGTTTAGTTTCTAGAATAAAATATTTTTATAAAATAGAGACTACTTTTAAAAATATTAATAGATAGAGGACTAGAAAACTAGGCACTTGTAGAGGCACTAATAAAGTTATATAGCATTAACTAAGTAGTCTTAAGTGCCTTCTATCTACAGGCCTAAGAGCTTATTAAGTAAGAATATAAAGAGATTATTAATGCCTTAAGAAAGATAACTAGAAACTAGACTACTAACTTATACTTTATACTATAAGTAGATTATATTATAGTAAAACAATCTATAAGAGAAATACTAATATACCTAGTCTATAGAAGAGAGTATATTCTTCTAGTAGAATTATAGATACTAATATAGCAGACACTGCTATAGACAACTATTTAATCTATAGCAAAGCTACTAGTATTAAGAGTAAAGTAATTTAAATATAGAGATAAGCAACTTAAAGAGGCTATAGACTAGATAGTCTAACTTTAGAAGCTAAATAAAGAATAGTTTAACAACTAGGCAGCTCTTAGGCTAGTTCTAATAGCCTATAGAGATTTAGTATTGCTCTAGGATATAATATACAATATTAATATAAGCTAGCTAAGCAAACTAGCGCTAAAGTAGAAAGAGCTATTTAGGGTTTTAAGGAGCATAAATAAAGGAATATACCTACTTAAAGAGCTAGATAGTACACTATTAAAAGAAATATATACTAGGAATTAATTAATAAAATTCTACTAATAGAAGACTATTATATAGCAAATAGTGCTAGTTAATAGCTAGAATAAAACACCTAATAAGAGATTAGAAAGGTAGTTTGTTTAAGTCTAGCTACTATAAGTAATAATAGATAAAGAAAGAGTAGAATATAAAGTATAGAATTAGATTTATAAGAAAGAACCTATAGACTTTAGCTAAGGGTTAGCTAACTCTTTAAGTAGAGAAGGGAGCTATAATAGGCAATTAATAACCTATTAAAACTAAAGAATTAAAACTAAGTTTTTTTAGAATTTAGAACTAACTACTAAACTAGGAATACTAGCAAAACTACAAAAACTCTAAGCTAAGAACGCTAAACTAAGGAATTAAAACTATAGAAACTATAAATCTAAATTAAAAGAAACTCTTAAACACCTAGAATTAAACTATACTAGCTAAACTACTATAACTACTACAACCTCTAGGCTTCTAAGGCGTATTACTAGAACTATAATAGTAATACTTAGAAGAAAGCTAGAAGTAATTATCTTTACTAGAAAGAGTGCACAGAGACTAAGCACTAGTTAGAAAACATAATAAGCTAGTAAGTAAGTTACTAGTTATAACCTAGCCTAGAAAAAAAGACTAATAGTAGTAACTCTAAGGTTTATTAGGGCGTAGTAGAAAACCTAGAAGCAAATAATAAGAGCTACTAAAACTCTTAATAGTATCTTTAAAAACACTAGAAGAGCTACTAGAGAAAATTAAAGCAGGCCTATAAGTAGAGGCTGTATAAGTAGTAGGCAAGAAACTTATAGACTGTATAAACTGTCCTAAACTACTACTAGCAAGAAATAGAGAGTTACTAGGGGCGCAGAATAGTTTATCTATATCTATATTCTTATAATCTAAAAAAATATTAGTATTTAATTAATAACTAGCCTAAGTAGCTAAAGCACCTATAGCCTGTTTATTATTACTTAGAAGAGTAATCTAGAAAGATAAAGAATATAATAGTAGAAAATTAGAGACCTAAAAGTAATAGAATATAGCTATAGCCTTAAGTTAAGCCTAAAGAGAAGTTCTAACTAGAGAAGTATAAAGGCCTAATAGATCTTTAGGCTAAACTAGGTAAGAGATATTATAAGTAGAAGAGATCTTATTCTACTACTCTTAATAACTAAGGCTAGCTATCTCTTCCTCTAAGGTTTTCTAAGATTTCTACTAGCTAGTACTAAAATAATTATCTAGAAAATAGAAATAGCTTGTAAAGAAGGACTTGTTAGTGTCTAGGAATATATAGGTAGTAGCTTAGCTAGACTTATAATTATTAGCCTTAGTAGAAGTTAGAAGAGTAGAAGCAGCTTAATAGGTAGCTACTAGAGACTATTAGCAAAGAATAAACCTAATAAACTATTAAGACTTATAAAAGAAATAGTTTTTGTAATTATTAGCCTAGCACTTAGTGCAAGACCTAAGTAGGTTTAGAGACCTATTAATAGTAGTAGATTACACACATAGAGTAGACTAATATTAATAAGTATTATAATAAGTATTAATATAGTTAGAATCTTTACAAGTATTATACTAAAGAGTAGAATTAGTTATAGCTAGCAGGAAACTTTAGATTAATAGACTATAGGCCCTAATACTTCTCTAGCTCTAGTAACTAAGATTAAGCATAGCCTAATAATACTATTATTGTTTACTAAAGGTGCTTAGTAATAAAAAATTATTAGTAATCTCTGCTTAGTAAGTATAGTAGAAGTAGTAAAAGAAGCAGAGAGCCTAATTATACTATAAGGTATTACTACTAATATAGTAGAGCTTAGTTAAAAGAATAATATTAAGTTAGTAAATATAAGTATAAGTAGTACTAATATTATAGAGAAAAGGTAGGAAAGTAAAACTATTAATAATTACTATAGCTAAGACTTTAGTAATATAATAAGCAAGAGCGCTATCTATAGAATTATTAAGAAAGAAAAGTACTATATATAACTATTAATAACCTATTAAGTAAAAGAAAAAAAAAAAAAGTACTTATAAAGATATTAGGCATTCTCCTATAGAGAAACACACCTAGGCTTAACTAGGCTAGTACCTAGAGTAGTATAACTACTATAGCTACCTTAAAAAGGTTTCTTACTACTACTACTACTACTACTACTACGCTTAGCTAAGGAACTAGTAGAGGAAGTTAATATAATAAAAAAAAAAAGTAGTAAGAGATTAATAGGCTTAATAAGATATTAGAACTTAGAAAAGAGCTAGAATTAGAGAACTAGAAAAAGTTAAGAAGCTTAGAGAATATTAAGAGTATAGTAAAGAAGAAGTTAGCCTACTTAGGACTTGCTTATATAGGTCTATAGCTAATGCCTTACTGCTACTGTGTTATACCTAGGATTCTATATAGTTAGTAAAGGTTATTTACTATATTACTAATAATTTTTAGAATCTTACCTAGTAAGAGCGTTAGAATTGCAGTTTCTAATTAGCTAGCTATAGAGCACAATATTAGTAGGCTATATTAATTGCTATAATATTGTAGAATTAGCTTAATAGGCTACTAATACTACACTACTTAGATAGGCTTTTATTAATAAGTAAAGTTTAGAGAATAAAGTAAATAACTATTAGTAATAGATTACTACCTTAGAGTCTTATATAATATTTATAGCAACAAGTAAGTAAAAGCAGTAGGTCCTTATAAGTTAGTATAATAATAAGTCTTAATAGTCTATTAGAATTAGAAGATGTATAGCTGTATTAAATAGTCTAGTAAGAAGTAGTAGGTGCAAAACAAGCTATTATTAGTTATAGCCTTAGGGCCTAGGCTTCTTAAGTGTTAGTATAAGTGCATAAGTAGTTATTTAGACACTACTTAATAAATAAAGAACTAGTAATAGTAGAGACAATTACTAGTATAGAGAGTTGCAATAGGTTATTAAAGCAGTATACTAGTGTTTTATAGATATTAGCCTAGAGCAGAGGCTAAGAAAACTTATAAGCTTAATAAAGCTAAGCTCTTTAAGTAGAAGAAATATATAGTAAAGTAATAAGTATTAAGTAGGTAACTAATAAGCAATAGGTTATTAGAGCTGTTTTATATAACTATATAGAGGTATATTAGATAGTCTTAATAAGCTACTAAGAACTATAACTAATATAACTACTTTTTTATATTAAGTAATACTCTTACTTATAGTATATACTATAATACTATTAGTTACCTTCTTAAGTAAAAAAAAAAGAGTACTTAGACTATCTATACTAGTTATTAGAGTAATATAGTACTCTATCTAGTTCTAGCTATAATATAAAGTACTTTATTCTTTATAGTTATTGCTACTTGCTATAATAACTAGAAGTTAAATATCTATATTAATAAGGTCTTGCTTAGATTCTATATTAAGGTTAATAAAGTAGTAAAGAAGTATAGAGTTTCTAGTTCTACTAAGTTTAGAAAGGTATATAAAAAAATCTTAGCTTATCTAGAAATTTATAGCTTATATATCTATATTAATAAAGTAGAGAATCTTATAAAGCTATACTATACCTATAGGTTTATAAAAGAAACTAAAAGAATTAATTTAGTGCTATATACTAAGGCCTAAGAATATATAAAAGTATCTTCTTAAAAAGATAGGCTATAATAGTTAGTTATTACTACTTTTATAATTCTAGAAATATAGAGTTCTAAGTTTAAAGGTATTATATTTAAGACTTAACTACTATAATATTTCTTACTTAGGTATTTTAGAAATTTATTTTCTCTACTTACTTATAATAATTAATAGTATATATTTTTACTTCTAGTAATAGGTATCTTACTAAAATATATTTTTTTTAGAGTAAGCTCTATACTTTTCTTTTTATTTTTCTAATCTAGCTTCTAGTTTCTTCTATAATCTATTACTTATTCTAGATATAAAGAATACTTAAGTGCTTAATAACTTTACAAGCCTACTTATTAAAATTAGGCACTTTAGAAGTAAGATTCTTAAGTATTAAAGTAGGCATAATTCTATATTTAAGAAAGTATATACCTAGATAATCTAGAATCTAGTTAAAACCTATAACTATTAGTTTATAACTTTCCTAAAACACATAGAGAAGATAAAAATATATTAGAAGAAAAGTTAGTACTTCTACTTTACTATTCTTACTCTAATATTCTTTTATATACTTTAATAAATAACTATATAGAAACTTACTTTAGAAAATATAAGTATCTTACTTCTTCTAAAAGATAGCTCTATATTACTTATTAGTAGCTATATCTTTCTACTTATAAATTAAGATGCTTTATATAGTTTCTAAATATAGAGTTTTTAAAAGGTTAAGAAGCTTTATAGTAGAATACTTAGTAATTAAGAAATTGTCTAGAGATTCTGTTTAGATCTAAACAATGCTAATTGTATACATAGCAGTATTTCCAAAACCTATTTTACTCTAGAAATAGTTTTTTTATTAATGTCTGTTAATATTAACATTTCCTTGTTGATATTGCTCTAAGAGCTTGCGAGAAAGTACTGCAATTGTCCTATCCAACGATACTGTCCTCTCCCCTGTCCACTTAGAAGGAGAAGCAAGCCATGAGGCTCGTGATCTTCTTCAGGGGAGGCGATCATGACCTTCATAACTCGCAGTGGAAGATGTATCGCTTCAGCCTCGTCGAGCTCTGTCCTAGGACCATCAACAGTTCCGAAACTTGAGAAACGCTCGACGTACATCTCAGAAGTTTGGACAAAATCCCTGGCAATAGGGTCGTACCTCCGCTTGAGTTCTATTGTATCCCATGAAAACCAGACCAGCTAGGACGAAAGGTCGGGTTTCTCTCTAGATGGGTCCGGATCTGTCATGCTATTGCCAAAGTTGCAAACTCCAAGACGACCAGTCGATTTAATAATGCCATGTTTCACTGGCCCAAAAGAATCTTGCGTGGCCAATCCAACGCAAGCGCTCTCAACGTATGCTAACCAGGTGATATCACTGGGTCTCCTTCCATAGATTAGCCGAGATCATCATGCAGACTCTCTCTTTTGGAGACGTGAACGCGTACGAAGAGTTGTTGAAGTAACTCTTCCACCATGTAACTCGACCGGCGAATCAATAGCTGCCCATGACCACGATGGCCCTCTTGTTGCGTAATCGTCCGGCGCAGAACGCGGTTTCCGCGTCTTCCACAACAGCTGATGCTCTAGGTCCTGTCTTCATAAGCCTGCCAGATATTCACACTTCATGTCGTTACTCAGCATCCGCGCTATGCCTGCAATTGCCACAAGCTTGTCTTTCGAGTATTTCAGTGCGCAGTCGGTGTGGATCTGCACCAAGCTTTGCCACTTTGACATCTCTAGAGATATGAGTTGAATGGGACGTCGGAACAGCTGTGTGGAGGTCGCTGCTATTCCCCAATGCTGCATAGCGACTTTGAACTCATCCCATCCCTCGATGCCAAGCCCATCAAGCACCTGTAAGGTACAGCCGTCAACATCTCGGGGCGTCAAAACTAGCCTATTTGCTTCATGAGCCAGGTCACTGGTCCATTTTATTTCTTCTTCAGTGATGGTTGCAGACTCTTGCTCTCCATCGTAGTATCCCCGCAACACTAGCCTCTCACTCTCCTCGGCCAGAGCATCCAGCGTTTTGCGAAAATGGTTCCCATTCTCATAAAGCAGAAGTTGTTCTCTGATGCGACGAAGTCTGTCTCTTCGACCTTGGCACCCCAGCAGCTCGAGATTGGAGAAAGCGCTTCGAGTCTTCAATCTCGGTACCATACACTAGGCCCTCTGGATATACTTCCGTAGCCGTCTTGCAAGGGCAGTGCCAGAAAACTTGCTGTGTTCCGAAGTGGACTGTTCGCACACACATAGCTCTCTCTTGTGTGACCCAGCCTCTTTTAGAGAGCGGTGCACAGTCTACCCCAACGCTCCATACGCTCAAATCGACCAAGTAGAATTCGCCTTTTGCGGTTTCTTTTTGGCGCTTTCTGTCTCCGAATTCCTTGATGAAGTCATTGTTCGTTACAGAAACGGTGATAGACATGAGCAATGCGGGATCTTGCTCCACGAAAAGATCTCTCTCGCCGTTCTTAAATCCAGTTGCTGCAATGTTGAGAACGCCGCTGTTGTATGTTGTGCCCATTTGGGATGATTCATTGATCCAATCCGCTGTGGAGTCTTGAGTAATGCCTGATGATTATTAGCTGAAGAGTTTCACATGTTCTCAGAGTACTCACACATTGAGTCGATCCAGATGAAGCTAGACCCCAAGCGCCATGCAAGTGTGATGGCATCTCGAAACACCATGGATAGTCCCTCAATCGGTATCGCGTTCAGACAAGAACTCAGATTCTCAAGTGTGAGCTGGAAAGGTCTGGTGTTCCCCCAGCAATGACTGAGCGTCGCGTAGACTGTATCAACAGGCAATGGTTGTTTCTCCCTTAGGCGGGCTGTCAGATGGGCTTCGTCGGACCCTAAGATCTCCACAAGCCGTAAAAGTATGAACATGTCCTTAGGAGAGCCCGACGCACATTTTCTATGAATCTGCGTGCACTCCGTGAGTCATTTCCACACCTGAGTTGTAGTGCATGATGAGTATGTGCTCGCCGAGAGGCTGCGCTTGTAGGGTACCATCCGGTCCCTCACGTCGTGTTCTAACTACGATCAGCAAAAGGATCAAGCAGACGTCTGCCGCGTTTGTAACGAACCGTCCCAGTTCCTGAGTTGAACACAAATATTGATATTGGTATCGAAATATCAGCTGTTATTGAAGTGGAAATACACATCACTGGGCCATTCCGGTGGATAGTTCTTAGAAGCTTGGACATCGATTGTCGACGTGTTGCCATCGTGAGAGTATCTGGCTACCAAGAAAGCACACAGCTTACACCCCGATGGGCTTTGTGGATCAATGCGAATGTCTGAAATGGTACATTTCTCACCTTCTGCATGTTATACTGCATAACACTGTCGACATAGAAGATCTGGGAACTATGAATAGTGAGCTTAGCTTCCTCTAGGACCATATGGTAGCTATGCGTTACTAACAAACGGTATCCCGTTATCCCAAGTGCCTGTTTCGGTTGTCTCAGTTGTAAATTGAACGCTACTAGATGCCATTTTTAAATTCCATTTACGAAGCCACTACGGCTGTGAGTCCACCTTTTATGAGCACATCCGGACCTCGGCATTGACGCTATTCGGCGCGCGAAGCATGCAGTCGTGCGACCTAGTGCTGAGTTGTCAACGCCTTGCATAATGGAGCCCACCAATATCCCTGCGGAGACCTGGTGATCAAGCAGATATGTGGTGATGCAGACTTGGGAGTTGTTGTGTGAACTCGCACACACAGATCCTTGGTGCGGCGATATTGGACCGACAGCGGCGGCTAATTAGTGAGACCTATTGGGCAAGCGACAGTGATCTATTTTATGTATCCTGCGCAGCCCAGAACGATGCTCGCTGGTAGATTCTGTTGGTTGGATTTGTGCGACTAATCTTAGTTTGGGTTGGGATTTGAATCTCGGCTACAGAGGGTACTTTTAATCATTTACCAAGTTACTGGAGCCCTCACAATGTTCCTGTCGATCGCCCTTGCGATACAAGTGGAAATGGTACAGCTGTATAAGAATTACTTTCCAGACAATCAGAGCCATCACGATGGAAGGCCAAAGCAACGACCAGTCTTCTTCCTTATTTAGGTGTGGTGCAAGCATTACTAGTATAGCTTTGTCCTAGACAGGACGGTTCGCTGAATTTAGATCAAGGACAATGTTCTAGCATAGCTTCACTGTCCACAAGTCATTCGACCGTCTAGCTGCTTTGCAACATCTTGTAAGTTCGAGAACTACAAGCCTTTGTGAATGCCATCGGCATACTGATTAAGGTACGTCGCCATAACGGTGTCTATTGCAAATTGTCAGCCATGACTCTTCGAATAAAGATACTTAGCACACTCACACAATCCGCTCACATCACCAACATTCGGGAGCACCATGATCTGCCTCAAAAATTCGTCGTCCTGGAGCGCTCTTAGTGTCTGCACAACGCCACTACCTTGTATTGACTAACCATGTCCTTGCCGTCCTTTTTAAGCCTTTCAAGAGCAATTTGAACCTTGTACGCATCATTCATCGCGTAAGACCATACTGTATTGAGGGTCGATAGCTGATTTTTGAAAACAGTGAAGCTGTGATCGCCGAGCTCGACCAGTTGGGCTCTTGTGGCGACGATGGAATCGGCTTCTGATTGGAAAGCTTGGAGTTTCTTTGTCTTCTCATCTTTCGTCTTGTTACGGTCTTGGAGTTGCGTCAGCGGAACAGCTCCCGTGGTGCATGGAGATGTAGACTTACTGTTGATCTCGTTGTTCCAGTGAATCATGAAGCCTATTGTGACACCTGCACCAATGAGACCTGCAACCTGTCGATATCAGATTTAGTCGGCGCTTGAGCTAGAGCTAGACTTACAAGACCAACTGGGCCTAAGAGAATGACCAAACCCGCCGTAGCACCGACTGTGCCAATAGTCCCAACCACCCCCCACAGGGCCATTTTTCCTTTGATCTCGTCGATCT
Organism: Didymella segeticola; assembly: GCA_004522025.1. Lineage (NCBI taxonomy): Eukaryota > Fungi > Ascomycota > Dothideomycetes > Pleosporales > Didymellaceae > Didymella > Didymella segeticola. The sequence goes on from SDAV01000011.1 coordinate 25,400, forward strand.
CGGCTTTAAGGGTCGCTATCTCTTTCCCCAGATCCTCTATCTCTTTGCTGTGTTTGTTTTCCTCACCCTTGGCCCAGCTTTTAAAAGAGCCTGTGAAGACACCAAAGTCGGTCTGCAAGCTGGTAAAGGATGTCTGAATCTGGGTAGCGTCGATCTCGAATTGCTTTGCCTCCTACTTCATGTCAAAGCTATGTGCTGTAGTGATTCTCTGCAATATTACCTTGATGTAGTCGTCAATATACTCTTTCTTTTTGTCATACTTGATGCGGGGCTCCAGAACAACTCGGAGAATCTTCTCCTCGAAACCTATAGCCTTTAGCGCAGACCCTCAGCTGGAGGCCGGAGAATTTTGGTACATACGTGCAGCGTATTCTCCCATTGACATAGCAAGCTTCGCACTCTTGCGCAGTGTCTCGTTGTATGACTGGATCGTGTGAGCACTGAGCCTTGAAGTTCGAAGGGGTAGCACACACTTTTTGGAGATCCTTGAAATTGGGGACGAACTTCACATCGCCTATGTTCTTGCTATCAATCTCGCCAAGTTTGACGGCCAGGTTGCTGAAGATTGTGTTGATCATCTGGCACGCTTTCGTTGCCTCATCAGCATTGGTTTTAAGGCGCGTTTTGGCCTCTTCGCTCCGGAGGTACTTGTTGAGTCCTTGATCAAAGGCTTCACGATCCAACCCCTGCATGAGTGTATGAGGATCGAGCTTCTCGTCCGCCAGGACCCGGGACTCTGTCACTGATAGTGCAGATACCACATGGATGACTTTCTCGGGCGTGGGATCGGATCCAATACGATTGGTGGCCAACTTCATAACCTCGTCGTAACTTGGCGGTGAGACTTCTTGTGAAGACATGGCGGTCAGTCGTTTGACTCTTCTGTGGTGTTGAGGCACTATAGATCGAATAGGATGTTTGCAGCAGATCTCGCTGATGCTGCTGTAAACACGACCAGCAGACTGCCCTTTATATTCCACCCAACAGTGCGTAGATCATCTTGGCTATCTTCAGGCTTGAGGCTGGATCATCCCGCTACCTGGATGCTGAGCCAACCTAGAGCTTTTCCGGTATAGTCTCACGTATTGTCAGCTCAACATTGAACATCATGATGCCAAGCATATCTCGCTAAGGCGAGTTCTTTATGGGAGCATTGCTGCAAGCGACTATGTTGGCAATCCCGGTTCACGAGACCACATCGACTCGCTTTCCATGTTCTAGTCCAGGACTCTTGCATACAAGACTGTCGAGCTGAGTAGCACTTGAGCTGTGACAGCCTTGCATTAGCTTGGAAAAGAGAGGAGATCACGCATTGAACCAACCAGGACGCTATTTGATCCGGGGCAGACACTTGTTCAGCAGCACTTGGAAAGCCACGAGAATCACTGAAGCTGCATCAAATTCTTGAAGCAGAAAAATCATTGCTGCTGACGCAATTAGATCTCAAATTATCGTTCGACGTCTCTGGGTAATTGGCTGCTAAGAGAGGTGGCTCGGCGGTTCCGTGAATGAATGTGGTTTGTGGCTGGCTGAAGCGGGGCCACCCGCCTGTCAACTACCTAGTTACCGTATCCGACATCTTTGGTCTGTCCCCCGCTTTTATAAAGTGGGTACTCGCCCGAGAGGTGCTAGGTATTTCATGTGTATCACTAGCTCGCTTCGCCCATATGCGCGGCTCCCGCATTTAGCCTCACGTACTCCTTCATAGCCCGAATGAGTGCATACAGCCCCAAGAACTGTGCCCTACCGGTCTAGAGCTGACCTCAAGCAAACTTTTTCCTGCACCAGTGTCCACTTCCGGAGACAACTCGATTTGAAAGCCAATAAGTGTGCATGAGATACGAGTGGCAAACACTTCGTGGTCTTTTCCAAGAACTAGTCCTCGCCTAACCGATCTTCAAATGCATGCGTCCAAGCCACATTCATCGATTGGTGGATTGGGTGATCTGGATAATAGCCGATCCGCCGCCGGTGACCATAGCTCACTTAAGATCATGACCGAACTTTCAAACATGGCATGCGAGACCTAGACAATTTACGGTTGCTTGATGCCTCAATTAGCCGCATTAATTTTCACTGAGCTCTCAGGGGATTGATAAAAGACCATGTCCCCCTCGTATTCTGTGGGTTATTCACGACATCCGCCTCCTTGAACGTGCAGAACATTCAATCCACTATGGACACCCAAGCTCCCCCCTCATATGAGTCAGTCTTCGGCACTATCAAGGCCAAGCTACCCGAGAAGCCTACCGCCCAGCATGTCTTCGCAGCTATCGAATCCCTCTCCGACAATGAGTTGAGTGCTGTCGCAATTCAAGCAGGAAAACAAGGTCAGCTTACAGAGGAAGAGCAAAAGCTCTTTGATGCAAAGATTGCTGAAGCCGTGGCCAAGTCTGGCCAGGAAATGAAAGACACGGGAAAGAAGGTCGCGCAGGCTTGTATCAATATCAACGACATGTTCGATAATTTGCTCAAAGAGCTCGTAAATGTCGACGCAAAGAACACTCCGCCACCAGATGGTCCGTTCGTACCTCGGGCCAGATCTCAACAGCAGACGTACCGATCCTTAGCCCACGAGAGCTCAAAACTGGCCATTACAGTTGCCGCCTACAGTGACCGTTTCGATTCGGTCATCATCCCCATATGTAAAGATAACCGCCCCAATAAGGAGGTGAAGCTCGCAAAGGTCAACGAGTACATAAAGGATGCGGAGAACCTTGAGAGAGATAGCAAAGCGCTGGCAAATAGGTTCGTTGCCTTCAAGAACGACTTTAAGAATTTCGTCGGAACTTTCTCGAGTTGGGCAAAGTCTAAACTTGACTTGGAGAATGCCAAGTTGGCTAAGCTTGAGACAGAGCTCAAAGCCATGGAGAAGACGCTTGACAATTGGGGAACAGCATTGGCTATCTCAGGAACAGTGGCTGGAATTGGTGGCATCGTTCTTATCGCCATCGGTTCTTTGGGACCAATTGGATTGGCTCTGGCCGTCGTGGGTGTCAGTATTGACTACCGTTATCAGTGATCTATCATCTAATCCTCGGTAGATTGTTGCAGCAGTTGCGTTGGCAGGAGGTCTGCTTTCCTCGCTGATTTGCCTCATTGGCAGAGCGGGTAAGTGCCTGTCCCGACTCGAGTGACGCATTGCTAATGACGGGCAGTTCAAAGTTCCAGAGTCAGCAAGAAGAAGGGAGAAATCGAGGCGTTGAAGAAGGACATCCAAGAATTGACACAATCTCGTCTGGCATTGGAGAAGCTAGGATCCGAGTCTCTGACCACTCTTAACTCCAACATCGACATTCTGAGCAACGTGTGGAAGTTTGCTCAAAACGACGCGCAGAAGATCAAGACTCATCTTGAGACTGGAAAGGCTGATCTCGTAAGTCTCGGACTACCATACCTCAGATCAACAACTAAGCGGCCTAGGCCAACCCCAGTGCTTTCATTGCTGACGTAGGCATTGCCGCTGGTACTTGTAAGCAGCTCTTCTCTTTCGGACTTTCGTTACGCTGACATCAGTGTAGACCAAGCAATGGCTGGGTATTTGAATCAGTATGCCGACGGCATTCACACCGGCACGCTCCCAAAGGGTAACCCGCCAGCGTACAAGAAATAATTGTGCGCTAAGTGAGCTGTACTGTGCGCGAAGATTGACTGGCGCTCGGGAACGTCCAGTAATCAATTCATCGGCACTTTGAACATCAGGGATAATATTCAAGGGCACATCTACGATTATGCGTTCCTGGGTCTTACAGAGGACCCCCTCAGCTACGCAAGATCTGGTTCGTTTATACTGAGGGGTAGTTATAAGCGATGATCATGATGGCCATCCGATTTGCATGTGAAAACGCCGTTCGGAATCAAGTCAGCGTTATATCTCCCCAGGTAGCACCAAAGCATGCATAGCCACAATTGCCTCACCATCCATGATACCATTCACGTACGCATCTCCCACAACTTGGTGAGTTCCATTGCCACACTCACGTAGCATAATAGGCACTAGACTGCCAGCTGTAATAGCAATAACATCTCCCACTACACAAGTATCTGGACACCAAGCTAATCGCCCCTTGCTAGTGACAACAACCTTCTAGCCCTATTTCATGACTTTGTTAGGAAGTGAGACACTCCAAATATCTGCGTTAGTAGTGGCGCCTGCGTTATCAGTAAGGGTAAGCTTCTATACTGCCTGGTTTTCAAAACAGGTAGAGGTTGATACGTTAGAAGTTAGGATTCGACGATAAAAGGGACGGTTATTGCGTCTGGGATCTATGAATAAGTTGAGGGTTCCGCACATCGTGGCCTAAAATTTTGACACTGACTCTTCAATTGTTGATTTTCAGGCGGACAGTTGTAGTCACCAGAACATCGTGTCTCTCTTAGCGCACGGCTCATGAATCTAGGAGACTAGCGGCAGGCTGGTGAACAGCAGGGTCGAAAGAAGCAAATTCCGTAGCGAGCCGTGGTCTTAATTTGAGATGGAAAGAGAAGATAAGTTGAGGAATGTCTTCGTTGCTCGCAGACACGAAGTGACAGTGTTGACCCGGCACGACTTATAGTATTCTATCTACATACATATTATCAGTGTATAGCCCAGCCAGCCACAGATACTGGCCTATGCCTGTGGTGGTGGGTGAGCTGTAGATTACGCTCAGCAAGCCAGCCACTAAAGGCTTCTTCGAAGTATGTTCGTGGTCGAGCTGGAGACCTCACTCAGCCAGCCGTTAACTAGTGTGCTAGACTACGTGAAGACGTTCTCAGACGTCCTGGACAGAAGCCATTGTATCTTGGTCACCCCTGCTTTCTGCTCCACCGGTGTGCGTACCTTTAACAGATAGTGAATTTGCCTTGCGCGCTAGCAACAAGACCAACGCATCTTAACGATCATGCCCTTTACGTTACTGCACGATCGCGCCCTCTTATCTCCTCAATCAGGACTCCCGTAGCCTCAAGTAGTTCGTCGCAATCCCTGCACCGATCTGTGTCAGCGTTCGAGCTTGACATACAAGAAGAGACGCTGAACCCATTTCAGAGTGCTGCCCTGCGATTCCTACCCGTTCGAGCCAATGCAAGACTTGCGAGCGATGATCCTCCGCCCAGTGCATAACCCGCATGCCCCCTGCTTAGTGCTAGATAGAAATGTGGATCAAGTCAATCGCACAGGCTTCCTCAATCGTATATGCAAATGCAGCCACAGACACACGCACCCCATCACAACCCATACATCCCGTCTACTGCTCTGGAGCACCCTCAGTCGCGAGACACTACACCCGTAGCAAAACTACCTACAAGCATCATCGGCGGATGCCCAAGCTTTCACCAGCACTGCACGACTTATCAATTCCCTTTTGGCAGACTCAGCCTCGAATATGAGCTAACAGATCGACAAAGCGCCTCCGTGGTTGAGTACGTAGCTGCATAAGCAGGCTGGGTCTCGACGGTTCGAGGCCCGAGCGTTGGTATTTGTGCGGGGATCGAAAATCTACGCGTGAGATCCGCAGCGCCTCTAATACCAAGTTTCCGGCCGGGTCAAAGCTCGCAGCCTGGGGCAAAGGCGATCAGATACCTGCAGAGACGAAGATGCCGCCGTGCACCAATGGTAAAATTTCTCCCGGCTACAACGAGACCATTATGGAGACGTCGCTCACCTTGTTCTACTCACTGCCTCGCATCGCTGAAAACGTTCGACATTTCGCAACCCGACATGTACACGGCTTTTCTGAGATATAGTCAACAGTAGATAGGTCACAATATACGCGCTGAAAGCTAGGTATGTCAAAGAAATAACTACATTGTGAAGACCAATCTGGATGTGGGGTGGAGTGGGCACGTGGTGGGCTGTGCACACGCGAGCGGCGTTCGGGGACCACAATTGTTAAACGTTCGGGGAATACTCTTTCAACTTAACATACATTCGAAATGCGACCTAGGTGTTGAAGGTAGGAAACTGGTCTTCTCAGATTCAGCAACTTGGTACTGTCTTCAGGCGGATTTCTTGCTCTGGTGCCCCTTTGCGCCTCAGTCGATGTACGAGCGTTGCTTCCTGGCTAGCGTCAAGCGGCTTCAGATGAGATTCATTCCCTGCAATTGAACTTGAGGGCTTGGCGAGTTGAGGTGGAGGAGAAGAGGCTGTACACAGATGAGTCCCCCGAGTTTTTGCCTCCAGATCTCCACAAGGCTGTACTGCCTGTACGGGTCATTTGCTTGCATACGGTGCTAGGTAGAGTCAATGTGATTCTCCCTCGAATAGAACATCAGACTAGAGTAAGTTAGTTCTACTCTGTCAGATGCACGCTGACGTAGATTGCAGTGGACCAATCAATTGTCCGAAATGTGGAGTCTCTTGCATCTTAGGCTGACGAGAAAGTCAGACTCAGACTGTAAGGCAATTACAAGGCTCTAACGAGCGATTAAGAGTAGAGGCGCAGCACGCCTGGGCTGAGCATCTTTACTCGAGAAAGAAGTTGTTATCACAGTACTAGGACTAAAGTTTGCGCGCCTAATGTAACAAGCCAGGCCCGGTAGGAGCAGCCAGCTCCTAACACCAAAGGCAGAAACGTATAAACTATCTATTATACCTTACTCTACTAGTACTAAACTTAAAAGCAAGCTTATTTTAAACTCTATTAATATATATTAAAAGCAAGTAGAATAAACAAATAGATATAGTATATGTTTTTGTAAAAATATATAGTTTTATAAAATAAAACTAAAGATCTAGAAGCTTATAACTCTAGAACTATATTATATTAAAAAATTTATATAGATATACTTTTAGCTTTATAAGTAGATATACTTTACTTTTTCTAAACCTAGCAGTATTAAATAAAGTATATATTTTATATTTTATATAATAGATTATTTTCTACTTAAGCTATAGCTTTAAGATTCTAGAAATAGCTTTTTTAAATACTTATAACTATACTATTAATATTTTAGAATTAAAATACTATTTTTAAAAAAGTTATTTAAAAGTAATATATAAGTTTAACTATAAGTACTGTAGATTCTACTTATCTATATACTTTACTTCTTTATAGTATATATTAAATATTTTAGAAATATAAAAGTTATCTTTGCTTTTAAAAAGTCTACTTTCTAGAGATTAATAAGTAGAAAGGTATGTATTTAAACATGCGCATTGCGCGCAATATCACGTTAACTAGCGCCTACCTTCTGCTTATGCAAGAAGACAACGCTTTAGAGCAACTTATCGTGCAACCTTCTCTACATAATCAATAGCTCTAGGAAGCAAGTATTAGATTTACCAAGCTAAACTCCCTCTATGATAGAAGAAATCCAGCAGGAGGAGATTCAGCTAGGGACGTGGCCGCGTCGCCTCTTGCACGTCTCAACTCTCACGTCGTGCGAATGGGCGGAAGGCAACATCTACAAGGGCGTCAAAGAACCTCGATACGTTGCCATATCTTATACCTGGGGCCGCTGGGTTCTCAGACCAGGCGAGAAGCCAGGAGTGGAATCTATCCGCATCAAAGGTGTTGATTGGGAAATCCCTCGAATTGATCCCGACCGCTTTACCGCTGCAGACCTCGAAACTGTGCTCCGAAACATAACCGAGCCCAACAGAGATGTAGAGAACGCGTACAAAAGGACGCACCAGTGGAACCAAGAGTTCGTCGTCCGCGAGTTTTACGATCCCGACACCCAGACTCGATACGCATCGGAAGAGGACGCCAACACCCCACCAATTGAGTTCGTTTGGTTAGATGTTGCATGCATAGATCAACGGAATTATGCGCCCTTCCAGATACGCGCAGCACACGAGATTGGACGACAGTTTGCCATCTTTACTAGGGCTACGAGGATATACATATGGCTTACAACCCAAGTATCGAACGCAGCTCAGAAAAGATACGACTCAATCAGCCGTTTTGGACGAATGTGCGTCAAGTCCATATCCTTGTCAGCCCAGAGAACGGACCTTGCGTCCGGCACTTTTGAATCGCTCCTAGACGAGGAGTCCGCCCGCCTCATCGCAGATATACAAAACTTTCTATCCGATGGCTGGTTCTCTTCCCTCTGGACCTACCAGGAAGGTGCCATTAGCGAGAGAGCTGGCTTGTTGATCACACGGGACGGAAAGCTGCTTTTGAACCCCATTTCCAAAGCTACGCGCTCCGTGAATCCGCCTTTTGGAGTTCTGTATGCCAACATCGACTCGCTGTTAGACCTGGAGACAGTTTGTAACCGCTGGTGGCATCGTACCTCTGGTCCGAAACGAGGACAATTCGCCGAGGTTCTACACCTGATAGACAAGTGCGGGCTCAAGACTCTCGACAAGCTGAATGAGATTGATGCATATACAGCTGCGAACAAGAGAAAGGCCACCTTTGAGGAAGATCGCATTTATGGGATCCAGGCCATCTTTGGGCCAGATATGAGGCTCGGCAAGACGGCGCTGAACGACAATCTCGGTCGCTACTTTTCTCGTCAGAAGCTTGAGGATCAGTTGGGTGCGAAACTCCTCACCACGCCAAGCTTCATGGTCAAAAGCCAATGGCATACCTTCACAAAGGACGTCGCCCGAGAGAGGCGTTGGTGCGTGAGAGAGGAGTCTGTCGGGCCACCTGCAATGAGTAATTGCGCTATACTTCCTGAGTATGGTGTTGAACACTGTTGTGAATTCGAGATCTGTGACAGCAAGATTGACTCGTCGTGCTCACATACGATAACCTTCCGAGGGAATGTCATACCTCTGAATGATTTCGTTGAAATCTGTAGATCTATCTTCTCCAAAGGCGCTTTTCAGGACGGATCTGGTGAAAACGTAACTGGTAAGCCCACCTCCAAAACCTATCCTGTCGATAATCTGAATCATTTCAATAGATAATGACGGAGTCCATTGTTTGCACGACCTCATCAAAATCATTCCTGATGCTGTGGACGAGCTTTTAGGACTACCTCTTCCGCGGGGAGAAGACATCGAGCGGTTTTATGAATGCTGGTGCAGTTTCCTCCAAGATTATTCTAACGAGAATGCCGTCACCGATCCAAGAGATCTGGTGATCAACTGGCTTTTGACAGAATTGTCTGAATTGCACTTGCTAAGAGTCGCTCGAACCTTCAGTAGGGAACATTACGAAGACGTAGCAGAGGAAAGCGACGAGTTCGATGGCTGGTTCGCGATCTTGTTGTTACAATACGGACCCGGTAGATGGACAAGACTGGGATTTTGCGAAGTGGAAATTACCGGGCTGGATTCGGAAGCTATCGGTCAGGGAGATTGGGACTGTTTGAAGGGAGAAGGGTCTATGTGGCGGGCGACCGAGGGCATATACGGAGAGATTGCGGAAGATCCATGGGTACCGGACGATGATTGTTTACCATCTTAGCCCCTCCGCTTGATGCACTGATACAAAGCGCAGTCCTACTGCCCTCGAAATTGACAAGTATCGAAGATCTCAACGCCGCGTCACAGAACTTTGGTGGCTACAAAAACGTAACGTTTCTGCAAAGAGCTATGGATTATACCAGACATCAGACGATGACCCCTGGGTATGACGTTTGGCCTGATCCTCAGATGTTCAATGCTATACAGTTTGGCTAGACCTTATCAAACGGACCCTGTAGCTACGTCACAGCCGTCAACAACATCGACTGTCTGACTGGCTCGAGGCGGTCTACCAAACACTAAAAGATACGGCGTCTTCCTGCAATTGCCAGAAACGTGATCAGATCTGGCTTGTACCCTCGAGCTTGCTCAGCCTCAGAGATATCCCAAACTCTCTACACGTTCTCCAGTAACTTCAGGTCGGTCGACGACAGTCAGGAAGGTCTTGCAGCTTGAGTATCCCAAAGTAAGCAAGAGAGCTTATTCACAGATTACCAGGGCCTTTCTTTCACTCCCGAACCCTAGAACTCTTTTCAGACCGTTATCATTTACTTCTGGGTGGAAGTGGAGGTACTTGGTTTTGTGGGTGACACTGGCCTTTGATCAGGGGGTGCTATCGAAGTCAGCAAGGGTTAGATCAGTGAGTGTCTAAAACCCCTAGAAACGAAGCGTCGAGGCTCTAGAAGGCCATACTAGCTAGGTTCCCCAAACAAAGGTGAGCTGGCGAGCCAACACTTCTCAAACCTGTCCATAGGTTTTGCCGTACAACTTCGGTTAGGCGTCATTCATCTGAGGTATGTGTGAACTCTGTTGCAATGCCGCTGAGAGGAACCAAACAATCGCTCTCGTAGGGGAGGCCCCTTCGGGTGCTTTACTACCATCTTTGCCTTCTCAGAGCCGATGATGCCAAGTTTGTAGGCTGCGACGTACCCCACATGAGGTAGAGGGTAGTTTCTATTGGAGAGCGACCACCCACTTTTTGTGGCGCATGTTTTGCGCAACTGGCTTTCAAGCACCTCGACAAGATACTGTGTTTGCTTTAGAAGAGCGTACGAACTGACAAAGCTCTTCTTGGAGTATCAAGACACGTGAGGCGAGGGAGACTTTGTGCCAGATTGAATCCCTGTTGGTTGCAGACACTGCCGTCCCAAATTGACAAGAGCGCTAGCCCAGATCTTGCACGGGTTTTCCGTTGGCCGCATCTCAATCCAACCGCAGCGGCCCTACAGGGTCTCCGAACAGATTGTCGACTAATAGAACATCTAGAACCTAGGTCCCATAATGTGTTACGTCACGCTGCAGAACGGAATGGTTGCTTCGGTGGAAACCGTTGTTAATTCGTGACACGGTAACACGCCCGACGCACTAGCATTCATATGTAGAAATGTGTACTCGGGCTAGTCAGTATGAATTTAACACGTGATATTGCCCGCTACAATCAACATGATCGCCATTTCTTCCTCGGCCTTACGCTGATGTTGTTTCCCAATGAGCAGAACTCTATTCATGTTTCTCAAATCTTACAGAAGCGAGCTATGTGCTCTCTGCAATCACTCGGCCGATTTGTTTATCAGCGGTGATTGCGAGATGCTGGCGATCTTGCCAAATTTCGAAAACCGAAGGTACTGGAAAACTGCATCGGAAAGATCTATGGACTATCTAGGCGTGGGCTTGAGGCATTACGATGATTTCGAAGCCCTTGTATCCAGCGCAAGGACCTGCCGCATCTGCCGCATGTGTGTGGAAGACTTTGCGGGTGAATCGTGCGAATCGTGCGCCGGCGAAATCTGGCTGATCCCATTCTCGCAACCAAGTACATGAGCTTCTCTGCCTCTAGACAGGTACAGCTGCTAACTTCCTACAGTGTGCGGTGGTGGCGGGGTATGTATCGACCTCCCCAACGCAACCCTTCTTTTCCATACTGACAACTAGGTCAGACACTGAGCTCCATATGGGAATGTCGCTTTGTTCATCGCTTTCCCAAAACAAATGGACGACGGGTGGGCGACGTGAAGCGGAAATAATAAGCCAGGTCCTCTAGGTCATGAATGCTGGCAGTTATGCCTAGTTGCCTAGCACTAGACCATATGGGCCATTTGGGCCCCACGGCAACTAATCAAGTCGACGCTCTCAACCTTTAGTTTCACATGGATTGAGACACGCGATACAGTCATGATTCATAATTCAGACCCAGCACGCGAAAAAATACCCATCGACGCCATACTAGTCGCCGACCTCACACCGGCCCAGCTCGACACCATCAAGGAAAAGTTCGCCATTGGCGCGAATCTCTGCGAACCAATTCCACCTAAACAGCTCTTCACCCACGACAAGAGTGAATGGTCGTCTTGCTCCCTCGTAAACCTGAAGCGTGGAATGCCTGGTGCCTGCCCACTTCTCGTCGTACACTCGCATACCCCCAATGACGGCGCGGTATGGTACATAAAAGATTTCGCTACCCAGCAAGATGCTGACGGCTGTATCGTTGAGAATACCAACACGCTGTTCGATACGCATGAAGCTTAAGTCGTATCGTACATCCAGTTCTCTCCCTGTCGAGGTATTCCTGACTGAACTCATGCCAGATACATGAGTGTTGAAGTCGGCAACATCTCCATCGACGAAAACCTTTCTCAGATCGGCATCTTCTGCCTGATTGCAGGAAACTTTACGCAGGACGAACCATACACACTTAGCTTCGATTGTTTGAAAGATCGCTTTCTGAACCTAACGTGGGTGGCCGCTTTTGTAGATGAGATAGAGGAGAGCAACGACCTAGATACACCAATGAGCTTTCTGCCGCGGCCCACTACGGTCTATCGCTTAAAAGAGGATGTGGCGAGAAGCAACGGTCTTAAGAGCACGTGGACTACCGGCATCGGTGAGGCGAAAGATGATACGCTCCCAGATGGCACAGCACTGAAGTTTCCCAAGGGAAGTCGGATTGTGCAGGTAGATCATGATCCTCAAATTGTGGTGCCGCGGTACGAGAGGCCCGAGAGAAGGCTGAAAGAGACTTCACGGAGAGATCGATCACTTTTCCATCTTTCTAGTTAAACCTCTACCTGTTTATGGATAAGTGAACTCTTTGCGCATCTTGGTTCGTATTTTCGGTGCTCCCAAGACACTGCCTGTTCACATTTGGCTATCTTTTTATGGCAAGCTCTCCCTAAGATTAATGGCCGCTAGATTTGACATAAACACGAATGCTAGCTAGAGGTTGTGAAGGTGTGTCATCACCGCCACAACAAGAGCGTCGATACCTGTCCGGAGAGTCGGATGAATAGCAGGGGCAAAGTAGGAACTGTGGTTGACAGGTAGTTCCGTCGTGGTACCCTTTCTGTAGTGTTCGTCGAACACTGAAGTCTCGTGGCCTCCAAAAAACCAGAAGCAATATGGGACGTTGATAGCACTCGCCAAGTTGCTGAAGTCCTCGCTTCCAGTGACCGCAGGGAAATCGTGGAGATAGTTGGATCCGAAGTAGGACACGAAGCTATCGGCAATCGATTGGACTGCAGCGCCCTCGTTCAGCACCATGGGCACAGAGTGAGTACGCTCAATAGCCGGTTCCGTCGGGCAGTTGCCTGATGGTGAAATTTCAGAGATCGTTCAACGTGGAAGATGTCAATGGCACTTACCGGCGAAGCATTCAGCGCGGATGATTCGTTCTGCGCTTTCTAAGATTCGGCCCCGCCATTCGACGCTCATTGATCGAATATTCAGTAGCAGTTCTGCCGTATCACTAATGATGTTCTGTGCGTTACCAGCATGCAGTGAGCATACTGATACCACCGCTTGCTCACATGGAGGCACCTCTCGGCTGACGATGGTTTGTAAACGCACTACGATGTGCGCTGCTACCACTATCGGATCGATGCAGTTCTGAGGCGAGCTTCCATGACCACCTCGTCCATGAATGGTTACTTTCCAGATATCAGAAGCTGCTAAAAGTGGTCCTTTCTTCAAGGAAACCATTCCCGCTCTGAGAGGCCCAACATGCTGTCCTAGAATAAGGTCGGGGATGGGACAGCCGTGCCGCGTGTAAAGCCCGTCCTCTATCATTGCTTGTGCGCCATCAAAGCCCTCTTCCGCTGGTTGGAAGAGAAAAACGAGTGTGCCTGACCACGATTCGAGGCAAGATAAGAGGGAATCTGCAGCGCCTAGCAGACATGTGACATGGAAGTCATGTCCGCACGCTGCCACTGATCGTTAATTACTAGTAGCGGAAGACCAAGATCAAGCACCTACCATGCATTACAGAGACTGCCTTCCCATCAGAGTCGGTAGCCTTCTCTTTCGAAGCGTAATCTAGGCCGGTCTTCTCAAGCAGCGGCAACGCGTCCATATCGGCGCGAAGTAAGAGTGTTTTACCGACACCATTCTTCAGAATGCCAATCAAGCCTGTCCCACCGATCGCAGTCCGGATCTCAATATCAGGCCCAAGATTCTGTAGGAACGAGGCCACCTTGGCCGCGGTCCTGTTCTCTTGCCGTGATAGCTCCGGATGTCTGTGCAGATCTTTGTAGAAGGCATTGTACTTTGCCAGATCCAATTTCCGATCGCGAACTTGCTTTGTCCAAAGCATTTCAACAAGTTTGACTTTGAATGGCGCCAGTAACGCTTCGAAGGTTGTCTCACGACTTTCAGGTACAATGAAGGCCTCCAAAACGGGCCAAGAAATGTGGATCTCTGATCAGAGGAAGAGCAGGTCATATCAGTAGAGATGGGAAAAAGTTTGATCTCGGACGCCAGATATCACGCGATCTGCGGGGAAGAACAAAGGCGGCTATCTGATGCCTTTGTCTCGCGTAAGCGAGGGAATGTCGAGAACGGAGCTCCCGCTAAGCCCTTGAGCCAAATCCGGACAATGCGCGACACGTTGTTTGCCTAGCCAGAAGCAGCCATCTCGAGTTGTCTACTCATGTACCGAGCTGTTGCTACAGGACAGACCTACCCGCCGGTCCTACATGCTGGATATGGCGACTTCGCTACGCATTGCAATAAGGATGGCCACGATTTATCCTGGTCGCGATCTTCTTTGCTCCTAAGAGTCCCCCTTGACTGGTCCAGGAAAAGCGCCGCTATGGTTACTGACACGAACAAGACAATAGAAGCACATCGCATCAGTAGACTCAGAGGTAGCACGCCTCGAACTTTGCAAAGGTCGCGCAAAATCCGTGGCTTCAGTATCGCGCGTTTCCCGATTCATGTCTTATCTTAGGTTCAAGTCTTAAGATGATCATAGAATCAGAAGAAAATTATGCTTGTTCTGCTCAGCATAAGAGGTGCTCTGAAAAGAAACCTCTAGCACGTCCAGGTATGGCTACAGAGATTTGCTATGGAAAAAAGCTCCACTGCACTGTGGATGATGTTCCGGAGTTCCGCGGTCGAAATGAACATACTGCTCGTTTCCTGGAGACCCCAACTAGGTAGGCATTTCTTTATATCATTAACTATTATATGCTTTCTGATATTCCCCACTGTCTAAAAACATGCTTTCACTACCTGATCTCGTTACTACTTAAGATTCTAAGAGAATTCTTGAGCCTGTGAGGCACTTTCGATTTGCTTGATCCAACTTGCGCGGTGCTTGACCCACAGCTCCGTATCCGGTTTGAAGTTGCTGATGTCTTCGTCCAGCAGTCCAGCGAACAAGATAAAAAGATCTCCGAATGCTGGGTCGTCTGTGGTCTTTCCGAGCATACCACCGCAGTCGCCGCAGAATGTCGTTTCCACTTTGAGGCCTGACTCTTGCGTGAAATGGTTTCGACGTGGTGTGCCACTGATTATGCGAAGAGCCGCACGAGGCACCAGGATGCAGGTAGTGTAGGTCGTGCCAGTCAGGCGACGACACAGAAGACAATGGCAAAGAGCCTGTTGTACCGTCTTGTGAGAAATTTCTGAGACAGAGTAGGGATTATGAAGGAGCATTGGCTTGCACAGAGGAATAGTCATTCGGGAGGGTGTTGACGTGCTCTAGAAAATGGTAGACTAACAATCTTAAGAGGATCACTGTCGAGTTCGTATTGAAGGTCACCACAAGCGCAGCTTCCTTTACGAGGAGACTTGATGCTGTCCATGTTGGTATTAAGATAGAAGTAGTAAATTTCCTATGAGGCGTACCCTCACTTGGAAGCAGTACGGTTTATATAAACTACTCTACCCCGGTCACGTCGTTGATGCATGATCACAGGTAGTACGCGCAGAATCGTTCAGCTGAGGACTGCGGCTGAATCAGCTTCAGTTTCGCCTTTCGACTAGTTAGCGAGTTGAGTCCACCGACTCAGTTTATTGGAGGACAACATGGGCGCACAGGTAAGCGAAGACTCAGCCTCACGCATGTGGCGCAAATAGCGCACACGAGGCCCTCTAATCGTAGGTCGTCCACATGTCACGGCATGTGGTTAGCATCGCTAGCATGATCGGTACTCAGCTGAGGGAAATGCCGCGGAGTCCTGGTTGGTGTGCCCGGAATCAACAAAACAGGGCTGTGCCACGCATCGTGCTCAATGCCATATCTTTGTACGGCCTTAGAACGGGCGTGTTCCATAACATTCTGCATACCGCTTCCTCAACCTGGCCAAATATTGACTGAATGGCGGTTGAACAGACTCCCAGCACATCGTGAGAATGACTGATTCATTGCAGACCTCAAATTGCAACTTTCATTGCTGTCCGCATCCATAATCCTGCTGCCATGATCAAGAGAACAGGACAAATTCTCCCTTACAGTCGAAACAAGGCTTGGTGCATGCTAAAAGAGCGCCTATCAGCACGAAACAACTTAAAGAATCCCATATTTGATGGCCTCAAAGGCCAGACAGGCATCGAAACTACCTCATAGGAGCCCAAACTTTGCTAGAAAGACAATATCGATTACAAACCCTTCGAAAAGGTTCTCTGCATCTAGCAATATAGTAGTCCCCACAACTCACACACTTCTCAAGAGATTGAAGCTGCCACAAGCCTACTTCTGGATCCTAAGACACCTAAACGATCGCCGAGAGATAGGGGTATGGTTAAGCCACCATCCACGCGAATATCCTTCATACGGGCACTACCCATCAAAACGTCGAGAATTTCCACCATTTCCGGTCAGAAGACATGCTTCTACACTTTTTCGGCGCTACCAGGGGCTTGGAGGTCAGTAGGACGTTCATTTTCTCCCTCTAGGTTGGCCGGTTTGGAGTACTTGCCAAAAGTGTTTGCAATTCTTCAAAAAGCCACAGGCGGCAGGCATGGAATATTTACCGGGGAACAGCTACTTTCGGAGGTTCGGGCGTGCTTCGTAGTTGCTGAGCGAGAACATGGTTGCAGCAGGAGGTAGGCTGTTTGCACTGCCAACGAAGACTGCTCGAATGTCTGCAAGATAAGGGCGAGAGAACTTCTCCGCCCAGGTGATATCTATGGAAAGCTTATCCTTGTGATCTTCGTCGCGTTTATGTCTGCATTGTACTTGTTCCGCCACTTTAGGACCTCGTTCTGCACCCACGGCTCGAGTTCGAACGCCAGCTGCCCGGCTTTGGCGACGTGCTTGGGCTCTCAGCTGATGAGTCACCTAACCATTGGAGTTTTAATCCGCTAGAATAGTTGCTGCTAGGACTCTGTCTTCCCGATAAAGGTTGTGGGTGGTGCTGCGGATATTCTCGAGGCACATTTTGGCTGTCGCTGTCTTACGAAGGAAGTAGTCTGGACCGCCTGCGAACCCGTGTTTCACTTGGCTCACATTCGCTAGCAAGATGAGCCTCTGCTTCTCCTACTCTGCAAGGTTGGTATCTTTTGGCCGTATGGCGATTTGAGGTTCTAATAAGTCGATGTGACCGTAGCGAAGTACCTCTAGCTGCGCGCGGCGGCGTACGACCCTCTCAGATTAGAGTAGACGGAGGAGTATTTAGCCAGCCTTCTTAGTCAAAGACAGCCTAGAAGCCGGCACCTCGGTATTGAGCGACTTGTGCGAGCTTTCTGGGCAGTTTCGTGGGAGATGCGGAGAGAGCGGAGTAGAGGACAACCTAGCCATCGCAATTTGGAGTGCTTAATTGTATTAGGCTGCCATGATGAGAGTCGTTTTTAGTCGTTCAATTCGGTAATCATGAATATTTTTTAGAAATCGCGAGAGCTATTGGAGATGGAGGTGACAGAGCCAAGTCGATCTAAGGCTGTCGCCGCGAAGTCTCCTTTTACATGAAGCCCTGAGTAGAAGAAGATAAACTTACAGTGTAGCAATTCTCACCACGTCCTCGCCGAACCTCTTATCACGGCAGTAGCTTTGAGCATCGTCCTGCTCTCACTTCAACATACGCCTAGAGACGATACCAGCACACGTGGCTAGGAAGTGCTAGCAATCAGAAGAGCTCTCACTGAACTTCAGTTCGGCCTCCGAAAACCGAGCGTATCACCACACAGAGATACCAGGATGGGTCGCAGATGGGAGAAGTCTTTCGCATGGCATCGTGCCGCTGGCTTGCTGGGCTGACTGCGGACAGCGCCAAAGGTAGAGATTGATGGTCTACTTGTACCGCTATCTATCGAGGTATACTTCGCAGATTCCAAGTCTCATCGGAATTTAGTATCTTACTCTTAGGGTTTAGTGATCTCGCCACGTTGATGTTCTGGTGACTGAGTAAAGCAGGCGTGGCGGTTGCTACTGGGCTTCGCTACTCCCGAGTTCCCATCATTGCATGACACAGCCTGAAAGTATGCCATTGATCGGTTTTTGATGATTACTATGAACCCCCTTCAAGACAACATTCCTATCCTCTATAGTTGAGATGATCCAGTTCGCGCACGGCAACCAAGGCAGCTGTCTTACGGAGCATAGCCTTCCCAGGCAGATCTCTCGGGTACGTTGCCGCAATACTCGGATTCCCGCTGCGAACAGACTGAAATTTCATCCTCTCAGGAGAATAAAGCTGTCGTATCACTCATTTTCCTGGTGCCTACGCCTGGACACCAGCAAAGAAGGTCATGAGCGACTCGCGCATAACATCTGGAAAGGGCGATCTTCAAAGGACGCTCATATGCAGAACGAAACAGAAGCGGATGTGTAGACAACCCACATAACACGCATTGTGGCGCTCCGCGTTGGTCCAGCCCTGAGCAGGATACGACCACAACGAACCCCGCAATTATACTCACCCATACGGTTTCGTTACAGATTCTAACCCCGTGTGATGGGTCTGTAACGTGCTTTTCACAGACGGACGTTTGACTTTGGAGTCACAGAAGGCCGCGAGTAAACGCTAGGCGCTCCTTTTCCAGAACAGTATGCTGTATGTTCCATACAGCGGGCAGCATGTGCCTGGGCACGTAATAGGGCATCCCATCAACACCTAGTTCAACAGAAAGATTGGTACAAGAACTGGCGACGACAACCGGCTACCAATCTGTGAGGTTCTTTTAACAGTTTCAACAAATTTTTCTTATTTCTACTGTACTATCAAGTACTTTCTGACTGTTTACTAGCCCATCATACTCTCTAATCTACTACTAGGTACTCTCTAACTCTCTATGAGCCGCTCTATATCCTTTACTTCAACTTGTTCTCCGATCTTAACTAGCTTTGCTTACAGGTAGAAACTGGGGAGGATGCTGGTAGATAAGTATTACTAGCACACCGAGCATTAGAGTTGAGTCGCAGATGCACAGAAATGCCTCGCTCTTCTGCAACACAGAGTTGCAATCGCCAATGAACTCAATGAAGCGAAAGATGGAGCGACAAAAGATGAGCGCGCTAGAAACATAAATAGCATGCATAACGCCCTGCCAGCCTTTCTTTCTATTCGAGGAACCGTGGCGCAGACAATCATCGGTTGGATTTTGGGACAGCCTTCGGTGGAATATGCTCGCGACGGCTACAAAGACGGCAAAAAAAAGATCTTTAGAGCCAATCCGACCATTATTATGACTCTGCCGCGATTGAGGTTGCTGCTGAGCATGCCGGAGCCCATGATTTGGACGATGAAGGTGATTATGTCGCCACCTACAAACACTCGGGTCATCCAGGACGACCTGATGGGTGAGTAGACCTCGCCGTGGACCCTCAGTATAACTCTTCCAAGAACCATATAGATAGATGCGGCGATGAGGACGGGTGCGACCAAGATGCAGAGGGTTTGAATGATGAAGAATGTAAAGTTGTCCGTGTTCTCTGCGGCGAGAAACCGCGTGACATATCCAACCACCTCAACTATCAGACAAGTCAGTGGGAGTTGCTCCAGCAGCAGGAGAAGAGTAAACCCCGAGCAGATGATGTGGGAGATACTTACGTGCTCCGCCAATGACCAAGACGATGAAGAAGTAAATGCGCTGGCGAAGAATGATGACAGCGTGCCACACAGTAGTAATGACAAAAAGTACGAGGAATAAGATTGCGGCAGCAGGACTTGGTCTGTGAATCCAGGGGCTTCCGCTCTCGTTCGCCATGATCTCAAAGATGGTATGAATGCTTGTTATATTAATTGAGAAGAATGTGTCGGAAGATGATGAGGATGAAAAGGCGCGGGCTTCAATGAAGTGCCCATATCTTATAAACACGGGCAATTTGGGAGCGATCCAACTCAAGATAATTAACATCTCCAGAGGCGTGTCGCTGTGCCCACGTTGTGCCCTCCTCGCACCTCACACCTCGCACCTCACACCTCGCACCTCGCACTTCGCACTTCGCACTCGCTTAGCTAGTGCATGTCGAATCGCACTCCACTTTGTACAATCCGTACCATAGGATCCTTGCTATAACGAAACTATTACGTGCACTGCAAAAGAAGCGATGTTGCTAAAACTCCCTCGTGGATTTGCCATCCCTCAGAGGGCAGTCTTCAAAAGTCCCACTAATCTTGCCTCATCGTCTACAGTTAACGCTGATCTCGGTATCCTCATGGCCACTTCCCACCTCTGCTGTATGCACTGGCTTATGAGTTTAATATCATGGTCGAATAATCCTTCATGAACCCAGGAATGAGGCAAGAGCTTGAAGAGGATCAAGAAATGGGCGAGGATTATCAAAGTGAGAGGTCTCTTTTCTCGGGCCATTTTAAGAAAGCTGGCAGGCACCACGTCAAAAGCCCAGGCCTTGACTTTCCTCTCCAGGGATGAACGATCGATGGGCTCCTGAAGAGTGCTGATGAGCCTGCCTACTTCTGCTGCCGCTTTGCATAGCACGTCGTAGTCCGTGTTAGGCATGTTGCCCTTTTCGCTCTCGATAGCAGCGTGAATGTGAGGGGGTATGATGGCTGAGGGTAAGGCGTCGTTGACATATCTATACAAAGATATTCCACGTGGGTCCAAATCCTGTGACAATCCGGGGCTGCGGAAGTTGCGCTGCCCTGACGCTAAAGCCAGCCAATTTACCACCCACAGCCCAGCCTCTCCCGAGACCCGGTCTGCTTCGAACGAAACCGTTGCGAGCAGCACGGATGCGCTGCGAATAGCGCCAATATTCTCAGAAGACATGTGAGCCACTGCCCTCCGTAAACCGGCAAGCGCTCGGTCTCGATATGTGCAGTAGGGCAGCATCTCTGTTGAGGTGGTCTCACTGCAGCCCAAATGTACCATGGCGACGAGAAGGACGGCATCCAGGAGGAAAGGGTGCTGGAATGCCAAACTCGGCGTATCGACCTTGAATGCGGTCGAAATCGACTCAGGGAAATTTGAAGCAAAGTACTCAGTCGTGAAGACACAATACTGGTGCATCAAACGGAGATCAAGCGATGTCCTGCACTCGCTGACGTTCAATCGGGGGGTATCGGCGATCAATGGAGAAGCACTTCGCTGTGATAGACTGCCGCGCTGGTATACGCACTCTGCGCCGTGCCGAATGCAGCCTGCGCATCGGGGTCTTGCCTCGTCACACTGGCGGCCTTTTTAGCGCACGTCTTCGTCTTTGCAAGACGTGCCCTACCTTCACGCGTCGTCGTTTACAATTGCTGCATCCACGTCGGGTCTTTTAGTGCGCTCAAATCTGGTACACCATGCTGAGGCGGGTGCGAGTGCACAGATGGAGCAAACGCAGCTAGGCAATTGCAGGCGGGCTTACTCACTGTTCATCCTCGAAGGTTCGTCGTGCGATCCACTGAGCAAAGATTACGTCCAGGTAGCTCCGCAGCTACATACGAATAATAACGTGGTGATAGGGAAGCGTCGATAGAGATTTTGCGCATCATACAAGCAAATAGGAGAGTAGAGGAAAACGTCTTATCCTAGTATAGCAGAAGTGCACGGCCTTAAAGGTGTGCCTACTGTTAAATAAGGTAGTTTTCTTATATTTTAAAGTCTGCTATAACCTATTCTAAATAGCACTTATATAGTTAGTAATAGTAGGCTAATAAACTTTTACTTTACTATACTATTTACACAAAACTAAAAGACTTTCAGTAAGTTTTTAAAATTTAATATTTAGCAAAAAGAGCATCTAGCCTGACGGCAGCAAGTTACACATTAAAGAAGGTAGTATCCATAACAATACAGATCAGCTTTGGATCGCGAGTAGATTAGTGGCTGACAATGACACTCCATCTGTGCCGGCTCTCAACGAGTTTGGTTCGAAGTTTGTCGTTGCACAAGAATATGTCTAACTATGTAAGCTCGCTCTCCAGTGGGAAACTCCGCTGGTGTGTGATATTGTAACTGACACAGCCTTGAAGCTCTGCCAAGATATTCCAGATCTCGCCCTCGTCTCTCTTAATAGCAGCGTTGATGTGAGGATGGATGATTGCTAAGGGAAAGGCGTGAAAACAAGGTCTATGAAAGGAAATTCCACGATAAAATCAACCTCTGTGACAATCCAAGAAGCATGCTCGCTATTAAATTGGGGCTACTAACCATCAAGCCCGGCCTCGGAGAACAGATGGTAGAATTCGACAGGTGAGACATAAAGTTGTGCGATATGTTGCGCGAGGCTGTCCATGTCTGTTAAATTCGCAGGTGCTGCCACTGCATGCTCACAGGGACGCCACCAGTTCATGCACCAGCCAGTCCGTCGTGCAGCGCTAGAGTGTGATTGGTGCTTGACATTGAAACTCTAGCAAACGTATCTGAAGAACCACATTTCCAATAACGCGATGTGTTCGTTCAGTATCTTGTCTTCTATTCATGTGTTGGCAAGATTGAGAATCTTTCGATTTGTGTGTCCTTGCTGCTATTTACGCACAGAAGATGTATGTACAAGTATTCCTATCAATATTGTAGCAAAGTCTGCCAAAAGTAGCGGAGTAGCTGAAAGTTCATGTTGTGGCAGCGGCCTGGGGAGGAGGGCATGACAGACCAGTCAAAGGCAGCCAACGAACATGAGAAGAATTAGCTTCAATGAGGTAAGGCCTAGATTTTACTGTGTCTGTGCAAAGCAGCCCTCCACGACCGGTTGAGTATCGGCTCTTCTCTCGTGATTTGACTCGTATTTTGAGTTTCTGGTGTCAGCCTATCCCCTTCTCAGAATAGGTAATAGTTGCCAGATCCCCGTGACGGGATACTTTCGAAGCCACTGCATAGCAATTTCTTCTTGCTCGTTTGTCGGCTTTGTGCCCGATGCGATCTCACTGCGCAGGTTTGCATGTCAAACACGTCGAGTGGAGCCGGCCCGCCTTCTCGTGGCAGAACAGTTCGCTGATTTAAGTGGGCGATGCGGTAGGTACAGCGTTACCAAATCACACTCATAGCAAGGATAGAAATTCCCAATGAGGAACGCTCGCAGATACTGTTCCATAGGCACAGCAAGTCGCTAGCAGCGTCATTCTATCACTCCCACAATCCAGGCTTGTTAATAAAGGTAACGCAGCCGGAGGACTTCCGGGCGGCTCAAATCAAAGCACAAATCCCAATTTGTACGAACGGCCTCGTTTTAATGGTCGATCACAATTAGCATCACCAGAACGATTTCCGCCACTCGTGATCGCAATTGCGCTAACTCTAACACCTTGAACAATTTCACCGCACTTCTAGATGTTGCACAATCAATATTGTTTTGGCGCTGTTGTAACGAGCGCAGCATTTGTAGATTTGGTTAATGTTCCTGCCCGCTGTCAGCAATGAAAAACCATGATCTTGTTACGGCCTGTCCGGTCCTTTGTCTTTCTCATCAAAGTTTCCATGAGACTACTGCATGGGCGGCTACGGAGACGCTTGTTGAACAACACGTCTAGGGCCGGCATGGTCTTTCAGTCACCTGCATAGAACACTGAAATGATCACGGGGACCCAGTGTTGGTTTGTGAAGCGCCACTACTGTGCTGATAAATTATCTCGACATTCGACGTCTTCGCAATCTTACACACATCACTTTCTCGACACTTTGTCGTACCGATTCGACGGCCTTGTCGAATCCTACGTCCACCAGATATGACCGGGATCCTTTGTGTTTGGGCTGCAGACTTCACGGAGTCTTCTGAACGATGTTACGAAAATGACCACATTCCAGGGATTTTATCCCGGTGTTCAGGCACAGCTCTACTGGCCGAGACAATCGAAACGCCGCTTGATAAAGAGTTTGAAGGGGTTGGGACAAGAGATCCGACATTCAAGAGCCTGACAGTGTACGAGGTCACCGAAGTGCAAAAGATAGTAGATGCCACATACGATAGAAGCAATCATCCTCTACTGGGCAAGCCGCTTCAGGAGACCAGATTTGATGTTAGGGCATACGACTTGGTAAAGAGTTGGCAATTTGACAAAGACTGGACCGGGGGTACGTGTTATTCGTGGTCCTAGGTTGAGTTTTGCTTGTGCCTATGCAATTCTGACGAGCGTTCAGATGCCACAGATGTTGAATCAATCTTGGTCTGGGAGTGGCAGCCTCACGCGGGCTATGAGGAAGAAGTAGCCGAATATTACGAACGTGAGATCGGCCCTTTGATTAGCCAGTCTTCTCAGATCCTGCGATTGCGGTGGTTCAAAATCGGAAACGCTACGATGCTGAAAGGCGACTCACAGCGTACTTTGAGGAGCGAAGAGTTGCATGTCTAGATGTGTTTGGTTGAAATGGACTGCGAGGAATGGCCGTGGGGCGAGATTTTTACGATGAATGAGCTTCCGGGATGGGGGAAGTATTTCGAAACCCAGAGTCGCGTGGTCAGTCACTCATTTTCGTCACAGTGGCTTTCACACTGATATAAGGCAGAAATGGCAAGCCAGCCAATACGTGGTCAAGAGAAGCTATGGTGATGCGAAAGTTGAAGGCGCCAACGCGTAAAGCATGCTTGCTGCGTAAAATTGATGATTTGTGTGAACATGTGTAGTCAGGTAGCTCCGCTGGAATTCAATTCAATGCCGCTGCAAATGAAGGTGAATGAGAGCAGCTTGATGACGTCACTCGGTGAGATTAGGCACTAGTGTAGGCAATAGTATGGTAAATTGCTCTCGACGTGCTAACCGGTATGACTTCCTTCACCGCTTCTGCTGGACACAGGTTGCAAACACTACAGAGGACCAAATTACCTGAGATTACTGGCTCAACCAGTCTGGTGACATCTTGCCAACAGTTGCTGTGTTCCATCAGTGCATTCCTACGATTGCGGTGTAGGCAGTCGCTCAAGGTTTCACGACTCCAAACGCCAACAACAAGCCTCCTCATAGGTACAAGCGAAGTGGCGGTTGTTGGATTTGCAAGCTTCGCCGCAAAGGATGCGATGAAAACCATCCGACTTGTGGTGACTGCCACAGTCTGGGGATCGATTGCGAATACGGTTTAAAACCTTCTTGGATGGATGGCGGGACGCGACAGAGACAGAAATCATCCTCACTCAAGGAAGAAATCAAGCGAAACGCAGCGCAAAAGAGAGAGCAGGCACAAAGCCACAACATTGCTGATCCTGATGTTGACAAGCGCCGGTTCAACGTTATCTCGGGTCTGGGAATTGCCGCTTGTCCATTAGGCACACAATCCCCGACGTCACCCGGAACGGGCGAGCATACATGTGCGCGTAACAGCATTGCGGTGTCTGATAAAGAAAGAACATTGATTACAAGTTTGCCATGGAGCTACCAACAACACCAACGCTCAGACACACTAGAACAAGCATCGGCTAGCGAGTGGAACTTCATCATGAAGTACGTTGACTTTGTCTTTCCGGCCATGTTTCCGAGTTACCAACCTCATATCTTTGATACGGGTCGTAGTTGGGTGTTGCTTCTATTAAGGAAAAGCAGGATCGCCTATCATGCTGCGCTTGGTCTGTCTTGCTACTACTTCACGATGGCACTCGCAGATGCAGAAGAAGGCAACGAGCATGCACTGTGCAAGCAAAGTCGTTGGGAAGAGGTGGAGAAGGAGACTGGCAAGTGCTTCGACAGTCTTCGTGCCGACATTTCAGCTTTGAAACCAAGTGGAAATGTCATACCTCTCTCAACTGTAGAAAAGGTGGGGCTCATGAACAGCATCACACAAGTCATCATCTTCGAAATATCTATGGGCAAATCTGCACCATGGAACACACATCTACCGGCTGCGATCAACCTGTTCGAGGAAGTCATGGCCAGTTCTGAAGCTCGTCCGGTATATCGAGGTCAATCTCAGTCCAAGTTCGCCTCCGTACTCTTAGGCATTGGTGATCCCTTGTGGACTAATCCATGGCCGAGCAACCACATTTGGTCTCCTGAGCAGACCGGATTTCGATTTTGTGCTGGCTATCTGATCTTCGTTGACATAATGGCAAGCACCGCTATCGGAAAGACGCCGCAGCTTCTACGCTACCACCGCGATGTACTGTCAAAGGCCGACAATGGGAAGCCTGCTGTGGGCGAAGCTGAGATTCGACTGTCGGCAATCGTCGGTTGTCGCAATTGGGTCGCCACATCAATTGCCGATGTTTCTGACGTTATCTCACGCAAGCGGACGCATGACTTTGATCATCAAGGCGCCCGAAACGTTGATCTTGCTTCCGATAGACCAGACGCTCGAATGCAGCATAACTGGGATATCCACCCAAACATCATCGCCCATGGAGTTGCATGTCCGGACTGCAGCAATAATCTTGACCCAGCAGCCCTTGCTCCTGATACTGCCCCTCCACTGTCCTGTATCTTGGACTTAATTTGGGGGCTTGCAGCAGAAATTTATCGCCTTACTGTGCTACGTGGATGGAGGCCTGGCGATTCCGCCATTCAGAGCCATATTGCCCAGATTCTGAGCCTACTAAAATCCGTCTCGCAAGAGCGGTTTCGCACACTTGCTTGGCCGATATTTGTTGCTGGCTGTCTCGCTGTAGAAGGTCAAGAATCTTCCTTTAATGGAATGTTTTCAAAGCTAAGTAGAATTCATGCCATTGGACCCCTCGATGACGCCAAACAGATAATTGAAAAGGCATGGCGAAACAGGTTGACGCTGAATGAGAGCGAGCATGATCTTTCATCTGGGATACAGACTTTTGTACCGCCAGTCTTGATAATTTAAAAAACGGAATTCCATGTATTTGATGCCTCAATGCAGTAACTTAACCCATCGCCATCGCATGTAACCTGAACATCGCCAGTAGCCGACGACTCAGTGGCCCTTCCAGGCGCCAACGACTTCTTTGACACTTGCTGTCTTAATTGTCGGAAATTGCTCGTTCAAAGACCCTTCTCTCGATGAGTACATGATATCATGCACGGCCCATAGACCAAACTTCGATAGCAGTCCCTCAAGCAGCGGCTTCGGGAAATACGGATACAAGTACGGGTGGGAAGGCAGCTCCGTGATTTCTCCATTACGGAGCTTTTCGACTGAATCGTGAGTGGTCGTGAACGTGTCGCCTGTTTGATCGGTTAGCTTGAAGCACCATATCTTGGAACGTGAAGCTCACCAGTCGCCTCCTCGGCAAGCCGGATGATTTGATTAACGGAAGCTTGATCGCTGTAGACACGTAGGACTTTGTCCCACTTTTCAAGGCTCAAAGCTGCCACAACAAATTTCGCGAGATCTTTGGTGTACGTGAAGTTGATCAATTCATCTCCGGTGCCAGGAATTGCAGCAGCTCTGTGTGAGATATCCACAAACACCACAAGAGGGTCGAGATGAGACTCTACGTGAGGCATGCCATAGTAGTCGAGGAAAAGTCCGTTATGAAACTGCGTCCATTCGAGGTTCGTTTTGCGAAGGACTTCCAGGCTCTGCTCACGGAAAATATTGGGAGCGATACGCAGCGACCTATTCATCATGGTACTTAGCATCCGATTTTGAGCAGCACATGTATGGGACTCACTCATCTTCAGGGGTCCTGTCCCCCCAGTTGCTCTGCACGAATCTTTTGACAGTGACAGATTTTCCCGCAGCTTCGATCAGATTACGCTCTGATTGCGCAGCAACAGGGTCATACATGACAATTGTCGAGATTATGGTGTTTACCTTGTGGTGGTCTAGCGTCTGGGTGATTTGTTCGATGTTGTTGTAATCAACAGCGAACGTGGGAACAAGTAGCTCGCCTTCGGGGACCTGCATGTTGTCAAAGAGAGGCCAAAGAAAGCACGAGGCTATTTATAGACCGTAACACTTACTTTGCGCCCAAGCACCAGTACTTCATGACTTCCGTCGGCCTTGAATGCTTCGACAATAGTCTTGCCAACACTGCCGGTCCCTCCAACGACTGCGACGACGACCATAACGTATGTCTTGAGTGGAAACCTGCTAGTTTTCGGGGGAATGTAGCGTCAAGGAAGCTAGAAGCTGATTGAAGATGTTGGGAATGATGCTCTTGAAGAGGTTGAACAGAGGAACTGTCTGCTTTATACGAGTTCACGGAGGCAATCGGGACAACCCTTTGACCGCATTGAAGGATTGATCTTACTTACAGTGCCCAAGACACTGCCTTGGCATTCCCACGGTCAAGCAGTGAGCTCTCAAAGCAGGGGTCACGATCTGAAGCTGCACCTGTGAGGTTGACTGTGAGTGGGCGAGCGCACATGTCAGATTTTAGGTACCGCGCTAGTCCCAATCTGTACACCCGCGCGGGCTCTCAAAGTAGTAATGTGATGATGAAGCCATCACCTAGAATGCAACAGACCTGAAAGGCAGAAGTCATGCCACGTCATACGAGTGCATGGGTGGATCACAATTAGTGAGCTCGCGTGTAAGACTCTTAACGCCGTTTTAAAACTATGACCATGGAGCGGATAAGCGGCTTCCCCTCTAAATGTGTGAGGGCAAGCTCAGTACTGGGAAACGAACCCCTAGGTCCGCCCAAAAAACGAGATATCGTGGAATGTGAACGCAAGAGCTATGGAGAGATGATGATAATTATAGCAAAAGCAGACATACAAATAGACAGGACACCAGCATTACCAACAGCTATCTTCTGAAATGATGAACAATTGGCTTACAAAAGACCAAACAGCAAATCACCATGTTGTACCCCGGAAGTGGATCTACACTTTAGGCATCCGGCCTTCGTCAAAACAACGGTGCACCGTGATATCTCAACAGCGCAAGCCAATCCGAGCTTCGTTGTGTGGTCTCGCAGCATTCAAGCACTGTCCACTCGCCCGATTCGCCGGTTGGGCGAGCCCTACTGTTCAATACCAACGACTTGCCTTCCACTATCCCAAGCTGCATCAGCTTCTCCACCCCGGCATAGTTGTCCTTCCGAATGGCATTAAGGATTGATGGGAGCTGCGGGCGATGTAGAGCCTGGCCTTCGTCCCACTGATATACCATGTCGATGAGCTCGGCGTAGCTGAACTTAGTTTCCACATTCCTGTCGGTATCGGTACAGAGTAGTATCGAATCGTATGCCGGCGGCAAAGCTGCAATCTCACCGCGACTGGCCGCTGCGGAGATGAAGTCCAGCAAGATCCGCACATTGTTCTTGTTGTTGCGCTTGATGGCAATGTCTAGTGCTTCGTAGGTAAGCTCAGGAGCCATTGGAAGCATCTCGTGTAGTATCGCCGTGGCTGCCTCCCCAGCCTCACTCGCTGCAAAATGTAAGATGTTCATGTCCTCGATCGCGGGATCTCTGGGATGAGCGCCGAATCGGAGCAGCACTCTCGCAACGTCTAATTTGTCCAATGCCAATGCAACAACAAACGGCAAAGCTTTGGTCTCTCTCTTACTACGTCTGAATAAGATCTCCTCTCTGACTAACGTAGGTTTGTGCTGTAAAATGAGCTCGACGCCTTGTGCCGCATCCGCTGCGATAGCTCTGCCGAGCGGTGTCCTCAATCCTACGTCAGACTGTGTGCGCTGAGACAGGCCAAGGTCGAAGCCTCGATCGACGAGTAGATGCAGTATACGCAACGCGTCCTCTGGTCTCTTTTGCCACGTCTCCTTACTCAACGCATTGACGGGGGAGACGAAGCGTGTCTTCTTCTCTTGATGTTGCTGAACGTCGTCCTCTTTCTCGTAGTCTTTTGGTGAACCTTTCAAGGCCAGCATTTCCTCGACAGTGTCAGCCCAGCCAGCACCAGCGAAACAAGCAAGCGCAGAGATTTCGTAAGTGGTTTGCCATGGACGGTACTGGTAGTTGACAGACTGTAGTTCGCTTTTGCTGTCGAATAATCCGGAAACGAGTGTCGAAGGGTCGAACCTGGAGCTACCCATGATGAATTTCAGAACGCTCATGCCGTTTTCAGTATTCTGCCACCGCGATATTCCATCTAAAACGCTTGATTTTGCTAATCGCACTTGCGTCTCTGCCCAGTAGTGCTGCGTGTCTTCGATCTCGCGTGGCCATTGCTCGGTCATGGGATTGGCACCATGAGATGCTATGAGGCAGCTTACGAGCTCTGCATGTTCCTTGTATGCAGCTGAGAGTAATGCGTAGTCCATGGGAGTGTACTTAACCTTCAAACGAACGTCTCCGTACTTTGAACCGTTTCGCAGCAAATAATCTACCACTCCTGCATGCCCTGCCGCTGTTGCTTTGGCAAGAGCTTCGTTCTTGCTTTTCTTTGTCTTTCCAGCAGGGTCCGCACCCATTGACACTACAGCCTTCACGAGAGACAAACTACCCTCCTGAGCAGCATCCTCCAGAACTTGGCTAAGAGTTTCTGGGGTAGGACCTCCGTTGTTGCTTCCTGCCGTGTTGGATCTTTTTAATGAGAATTTCATGATTGACGAGCTCGATGAGCCCTTTCTGCTAGCAGTGATGTCCTTTCTTTCGAGTCTACGTGAGATCTCTGCCTTCGCCTGATCTGCGGTCATGTCTGGTGCCTCGTTTTCATAGGCGCCTGTTGTGAAAGCAGCTACTGAAAAACGGGGCTTCGAAAAAGGGCTACTCGGAGAACATGCAGAGGACGAGCGCATTTTGACTGAACCAACACTGCTGCTTTTCGTACTACTCGTAGTTCCCATCCGAGACAAGGTCGCTGGTGGAAGTTTTGTCGGACTCATCGGTAATCGAAGGGGCGCAGGCTGGTGGCCACCGAGGCTGATTGAGGCCATCGAATCACGAAAACCACTGTCATTGCTACCTGCGTTCGACATTGGTGGCGTCATAGGCATGGTTGTTGCCCTGTTAAATTTCAGAGGCTGTGGGATGTCCGGACTCGGAGGCGATCCAGCTATCAGTGTTGGTGCTTGTGACGAAAAGTGAGGGCTACTCTGCGGCACGTGATTCGTTGAAGAAAATGGAGCAGGTACTGAGCTCAGCGAAGATACTGAATGGGCCATGGGCAGACTTGCAACATGC
The DNA here is from genome assembly GCA_004522025.1 of Didymella segeticola. Classification (NCBI taxonomy): domain Eukaryota; kingdom Fungi; phylum Ascomycota; class Dothideomycetes; order Pleosporales; family Didymellaceae; genus Didymella; species Didymella segeticola. The sequence goes on from SDAV01000011.1 coordinate 56,335, forward strand.
TCGTTGAGTGTCAAGTTTTCTGAGTGACTCCACATAGAAGCCGGAGCTTGAGTCTTCTCCGCAACTTGGAGTCCCTCAGCATGTCTCCTGTATTGCGGTACATGCGCCGCAAGGTCATAAGATGCATTGGCAAATTTCGATGTCAGGCGCTGCGGATTCCTTGAAGGAGGTGGCGGCGGGCAGGCGTCCAGCTCCTGGACTGATGTCGAAGCCAGTTTCGAGGATCGGCTGTAGTCCCATTGTAGGACCCCTCCATACAAGGTCTCATACTCCCCTAGTCCATCAGCAAACCGACCTTCAGGATTCTGTGGTAAAGGTTTGTGCTGCATGTTGAGTGTCGCGTGTTAGACGCTATCCAGGAGCCTGGGTGTCAAGGATGGTGTATCAGGATGGAAAGAGATGGAGCGGGGTAGAACAGCTGCCTGGCCATTATCGACTCCTGGAAGCCACAAAGCGGCTGAGAGACTGTATCGAAACGGATGCTGAAAGCTGCAGGGCTGCAGTCATTGTTGGCGCCCACGCGGCGCGGCACAAGCATGAACATCCGGCATGGACTGACCGATGGCATAAATGGATCAGACGCCGTGTTCTACGGTCTGCCTATTCCCAATTGCAGCCGCGGTCGGTGTCGTGAACGACTTATGTGGAGGAGAATGGCTGCGGTTTGCTGAGAAATGGTGGTGGAAGTCCCACGTGGGTCCCTTCATTGGCCGGTCTTGCCGCTTGGCAGGAACGCCTCGAATTCCACCATATGGTCCGCTCTGCCTTCAACATCAGGTTCTCCCGCATCCAGATAGCAGTACTCTCACGAAGGTCATTGAGAGACTTCCCGAGCTCTGTGTGCGTCTGCTTCTACAGAGTACTTTAACGTGCAGGTCCCCAACCTCCTCTGCCAGGAACGACCATGGCAGCTAATCGCGTCTAGGTTATCGTGTACACTCGTTTGGGCTACAGTCAACTATTCGCCTCCAACACATGGTTGGTTCCAGACGGTAATGAGAGCGCACTGCGACGCGAAACCAGAAAGTACTTTGCTCGGCATTACCTCGGTCTTTACTCGTGCTTAGTGCACCACCCCAAGAGTTCATACAAGACATGATCGTGAACATGGGTCTGCGGCTGTCTGCCTCGAGAAAAACAGCAATGGGATGGCTGTTCTGCGGCGCGGTTTGTCGAGACGGGCATGAGGAAGCGGGAGCAGCCGTGAAGGCATTCCCCTACCCCGCTTGTCTGCACATACAGAATTCCAGATTGTATTCCCTCATCAGGAACAGCGCTCACACCAAACGTCATTGACATAAGAAGTCGTCTCTCGATTATTTGCGCGTATATAACCTTGTCTTAACCCACAAATGTCTCAATACTAGGCTTATCCTTCACAGAGGTATCAATTGGAAATTAGGCATAAAAATGGCTGACGACAAGAAAAGAGAAGCAAAGCGCGTGGCCGCCGAGAATGGCGTGTATGTGCCATACCACTACTTATGCGGCGCGACTGACAGGATCGCAGTGTCAACCCTTCGGGTGCGCTCATCGCGGCAGCAGCGCCCATGTACCTCGCGTTCATCCCGTTGACATCGTATCTGACGAAGCCAAATTCCATAGTCCAGTCCCTGACGCACGCTCTCATCAAAGTCCTGCCTGGTGTAGGAGTTAATTCCATCACTTCTGGACGCGCGATTCCTGCGCTTTCAGCGTTGTATCTGTTCTGGACGTTTGGCGCGTCTGGTGCAATCTCGGCTGCTGGTCAGGCCATGTCACGCGAAGAAGGCTTCGACAATGACCACCCCAGGAAGCACATCCACAACATGGACGGAATACCTTTGAGGCTTCGAAGCGCTCATTATGCGCTCATGGAAAACTTCCCGGGTAGGCTCTGCAATCTCATTGAGCAAGCCTCAGACTAACGAGATAAATAGCTTTTGCGTTGGCTGCTGCTCTTTCCCAGGTCCTCGCACCGAATGACGCACAGATTGTCAACCTCCTCGGCTACCATGTCATTGCGAAGTTGCTTGTGCACTACCCAGCGTATCTGGGCAACATTGCTCTGCCGAGGACGCTGGCTCACATAACCGCCACAAGTGCGCTGGTCAATGTATGCTGGAGACTGGCTGCTGGCGCATGAGCAAAGCTTCGTGTGAGCTGACACAGTGCGAAAGAATTCATGAGCCTGGAAGTCCCGATGAGGACATGCATTCAGCGTTATGCAGATACCGTCAAAGTGTCAAAGGCTTAAGCACGGTATTTCGGGAACAAGTTGGGAAAGATCAACGCGTTTGTCAATCATGAAATATATGGTGCAACAGTGAAACAATCTCCTTCTCGATCGGGCACTGCCACTACGGTTCCTGGCTTCAGAATACAGCCTTAATGCTTGCAGTATGGCCCTCGCCAGTGCCGAATGTTTGTTTAATGCGCAGCTGCATACCGTTTAATGAGATTACCTTTGTGTGTAGGACAGTACATCGTTTTGCAGCCCACAGAGTATTGAAGTCGCGATGGAGCATGAGGCTGACCAAATTGTTCCGCATTTTCACAACTACATTCGCATACAATCAGCTGTGCCATGGGTGTGTCACCTCCTTTGCTGCTTGAAGAGAGCCCAACAGCCCAACAGGGCCGCTTGCGGAGTGGTGTTTGGATGATGGAATGGTGAGGCCTGGTAAAGGAAATGGAAGATGAGTGTACTTCCGACACCAGTAGTAGCTTTAATCTGTTCTGTGAGTAACGAGCCTAGGATTAATGCGGACTTTCCTGGCAATGTTATTCATGACATGATTGGGGGTTAGGATGTACGCCGTTGGATCTGAGGAGTAGCTTATTTGGCAGCAACGGCCTAGATTACAGTTTGGTCAGAGATTCAGACGTCCTGACTTGCCAGGATTGAGTACAGAGTATGTGGCTCAATGTTTGCCACTGGTTCTCCTTCTAGAAATCCAAATGCGCTCCAATGTGCAACATGTTCATCTGCTCACTCCTCGGATATTCAGAAGCACTGCTGTCTGTCTCGTAGCAGGTGAAGAAAAGAGAGCCAGGCCATGTCGCTCAATAAAAAGCACACTAAGGTCTTGACATACTTCACTCGATGGCTCTACACTGGGTGTGTCCGGAAAAGTCAGGGCGGTAGCTCAGGATATGAGAAATGCCCACTCCCATCCCACCGCGAGCTTGTCAGAATATGCATCGCGCGCCACCGCCACGAGTAGCTGCTACTTCAGGAAGGACTCCACGAAATGCATTGAATGCAGTCGGCTATCCATGGTTCGACGTCCGACGCGAAGCTTTGAGACCGAACATGTCCAACCAAACTTGTTCTATGTGGGTCATTCCGTGCATACTTCCTTCACCGGATGTTGAGGGATGCCAGCCAGAGTGGTTGAACTGTAACATCATCGATCGCAGTAAATGTCCCGATGAGTAACCCGAACAACGATTGAACTACTCGAGCAACCGCTCAGGTCGACCTGTGCACATTGAAGCCATTCGAGAGGGCTCCAACCTCGACCACCTACTATGTATAGCCTGCGTCCTTGAGACTATCCATCATGAACACAAATCGTCCACATGGAAGAATTCTTCTCTGTGTTGTTGTGCTCCAAGGCCATTCGCCACCACTGAAACAAGTACCCACCCGTGACATGCGCCAAGCCACCGTCCTCGACCGTCGCCTTCCCAACCGTAGGTGAGCTCGTATCATCAAAGACCCGACCCGCGATCGGCCAGAGTCTAAAAATGGCACAGGGGTTCATTTTGCCCTCTGTGGTTCTGTCGATCCTGTGCTGTGGTTCGGTGGAACTGTATCCGTGGATGCAGTTCAGGCGTTGGTCGTTATCGATCCATCGTCGCTAGATGATGAGATACGGGGTGAGCAAGGTGATTTATCGGTGGTTTTCAAAGACTTGTGATGGAGTGCGATATGTTCTCAGTCTAGACTACCTACCCTACAGCAATCAAAGTCCATGTGTATCGTGGTTCGTCCTCGCACCCATTGCTTGATCGTCTGCCCTGCACGGGGTGCCATCTGTGCATGAACTGTTCTAAGAAAGGATCCTCGGGACAGAGGTTGAAGCGGTAGAGAGAGTCGAGGCAAGAAGATAGAGAATGATGGTCGGGGTGAGAGTGGTAAGGATGGTCGCTGATAGCCAGAATACGCCGAGGCGATGCATACATGGTAAGAATGTCGATTGTAATTACAAGATGATAGGGTGTGCACGAGGCACGTCCAAATTCCAACTCTTAAGAAGCGGAGTGCATCATAGCGACGTGATAGTCGCATGTGTAGCGTCGATGAGAAGAAGTCGAAAGTGAGAAGCTCGAACGAACAGGAACGTTTTGGCGAGATGCGCGATGATTACTTGACAAGTATATACACGTCGTGCCCGTGCCAACGATAGCTTGCATATCGTGGCACAACATCGTCGTACATGGAACGACCCAAGAGTTGAGGTGGGGCCTGCATGCCCTCACCCGACTCATCCCTGCAGCGGAAGAAAATGCGATGCGATGCAAAAGGGTAACATCCAGGACTCCAGAACGCCACCGTTTGGATATATGGTAAATATCAGAAAGCGAAAGCGAAGGAACTGTACAGAGCGATAGTAGGCGTGCTTAGAAGTTCTGGGCAATGCCAGAATTTCCTTGCTGTGGGAAGACCGAAGGATTTTCGATCCTCGTGTTCCGCCGCGCTGACACGTCCCGAATGACGGGTTGCTGTCCAGCGGCGTACGGATCGTTGCTGCCGTACGGGCCTGTCTGGTAGTAGCCTTGGTTGTCGTAGTACTCATTGGGGTTGCCGTTCGCGTAGCCAGGGTAGTCGCCCGAGGCATCGGATCGATTGGCCGCAGAGTAGGACGAGGATGCGTTGGAAGCTCCACGCTGTACACCGGACTGGTTCTGTGTCGAGTTGGGCACTGCACCACCAACGGCACCGAGAGCACCGAGGCCATCAGAATCCATGGTCTCGCGGCGTCCATTCACCAGGGGATCATTGGAGCCCTCAGAGTATGCTCCGCCAGTAGGGGAGTGGGGTGCGTTGTAGCCACCAGGGTTGCTGTTACTGTCGGAGTAGGTCATGCCGCTGGTCAGGGTGGTGGAAGCCTTGCGGTTCGAGCTGGTAGCAGTATTGCCCCATCCTCGGTAGCCGCTCGAATCCTCAGCCATCTCAGATCCTGCCATGCCAACTGCAGGCAGCGTAGGGTCGTTGTTGGGATTGAAGCCATACTCCTCGACCTCCTTTCGGCGCTCCTCTTCGTTGTTCTGACGAGCCTTGCGCTTCCTCCAGAAGATGATGCCAGCCAACACTAGTAGTGCGACGACGACAACAGGCACCACGACAGCAATTGCGGTCTTGCCACCGGAGCTGAGCCCACTTTGTTGACTGCCCTCGGCAGGCACGGCTCCAGCAGTGTTGGTGCTCGAAGAAGCTCCGCGGGTGGTGGCAGTAGATGCAAGGCCGCCAGTGGTTCCAGTCGCAGCAGGGCCCTCACGCGTCACGACAGATGTGACGATGATAGGGGTTGGGGTCTCGCCTGCGCGGGATGCTGAAGGGGTGACGGTGACGACAGAGGTTGCGATCTCCGTAGTGGTGGGTGCTGCAGATGGAGCGGTGACGATTGAGGTCACGGGCGGGGCACTTGATGGAGCAGGAGCAGCGCTGGAAGGAGCAGGCGCCGGCGATGAGGACGGTGCTGGGGCCGGTGTTGAAGAGGCCGGGGGAGCAGCAGAGGACGCTGGCGGTGCTGACGAGGGCGGAGGGGCAGCAGAGGATGATGCTGGTGGCGGTGCTGCTGAGCTCGCTGGCGGTGCTGAGCTCGGCGCCGCAGACGATTCGGGCGGCGCTGCTGAAGAGGGCGTGTTAGGAGCTGCTGAAGAGGGCGCAACAGAGGGTGCAGAGGACTGCGGCGCAGCAGACGAGGGCGCTGGTGCGGCCGACGTTGGTGCTGCCGACGGTGTTACAGACGTCGCGGAGACAGGAGAAGAGGGAGAGGCAGGAGCGGCCGACGAAGCGGCAGGCGCTGGAGAAGGAGAGACAAGGGAAATGAACGTACTGGCAGCAGTGTTGTTCGCCGCTGAGGACATGGTGACAATTGCGAGGCACGAGGGCCGGGCAGCAAGCAGTGATAAGCAACGGCAGTAGCAGTAGCAATTGCCTCAGCAGAGAGCGCAGAGTGAGGATGGTAGTGTCGCGGATACCGGCAGTGCTGGCTACTTGGTTCGTCGCAGTGGGCTCCCTACCTATGCACGCTCGCCGGGTGATGCGCGGGTCCACTGTTTGGCAGCAGAGGCGGTGGGACAAGACGAATGATGATGTATGGCTAGGGCAGAAGCCAGCGAAAAGTGCAAAACGGGGATGCGCGCCCTGGGAGGTGAGTGGAGGACAGCGGGCGAAAGAGGAGGTGTTGCACGGTACAGTGGAGCGCCGCAGCAGCACGAGGATGATCTAAGCTCTGTTGATCGAACGGGCGGCTGCTTTCAACTTGAGGGCTGCCTTTTCTGGCTAGGGCTGAGGGTTGCCGAGTGAGGACTGTCGCGAGCCAATGATCAGGACAGTTTGCGACAAATGTGTTCCAACTGGGACGGATAAAGGGCACCGCGGTGCTTTTCACCTTCACGGGCAAGGCCTCCGCTCGCAATTTTGGCTGGCGGCGGCGCCTCTCTAGCCAAATTCCAGCGTCGAAAAGCGGAGACGCTGCGCCGAAACGCCTTTAGCTGACTCTGTTTCGGGGAGGGAGAAGCGGAGCCAGCGCGCAGCTGTGGCTGTGTGCAGCGACACAAAAGAATCCCGTTCAAATTCATTCTCACCGAGGGAGTGGCAGCCCGAGATGAACACCACAGCCAGCCCGTGATGCAGCCGCTGTGGTACAAGATGGACGCAGGTGTGCGCAGATTGCTCTTGCATCATGCCCGCGCCCGTCTCCACTGCACGTTCTCGCAGCAACCCTGGTCCGTAATATGTAGCAGCACTATTCTTTGGTGACGACCTGCTCGTTTTCGATACGCCTGTGCGCTGCTGATAGGCCACTCGGCCACTCTATAATTAAGTATCTAGACTAGACAGGTCAGAGTTGCCTCGGACTGTTGCAGCGGTCGTGTTCTTGCGCCGCTACTTGTAACTACCGCAGCAAGACAGCGCACCATTCGTACAAAATGTCTTTGAGCGATCAGTCCTGACGCTTACGAGCCATCGCTGCATCTTCTCTGCGCTCTTGGTCAGATGTCCTCGTGTTCAACAAAATAAGCTCCTCCCAGCTTTCGCAGGATCGGACGCCCTGCATTGTCACCCCGCTTTCCACACTTCCACCACTAAACAATCTCACATTTTGCCAGCAGCAGAAGTATGAATCATGCCAGATCGTCGCTCAGTAGCTCATCGTTACCAAAGGCTCACGCTAAAATCAATTGCTCTTTTCGTTAGTAAGGATTACCTGAAACACATACATCAGCCGGTCAGGGTTTCACAGTGACAAAGTAATCCTTCACATGCCAGCGGCTGCCGCTAATGCAGCAGTTGTTGAACTTGCATGTAGATATTAGCGTACCATACTTGTAAATGTCGCCTACACCGATCAATCTCACGCCTACACCAGGCCTGGAATCACGGCCTTTCGGCTTCCCACCTTGTCCTTGCCAAACTTCTCCACGTACCACCTTTTGCCTTGCAGCGCCCGAGGCAGCATGGTGCTGACCTCATTGATCAGGAATGTCTGGGCTGGCTTGCAGTCCAGGCCACCAATCATCCACCACCCAGCCCATTCGATCCATTCGCAGAAGTAGTGAGCATATAGGACGTGCTTGAACAGCCCGTTCTTGGGTATCATGTAAACCTTGTCCACGCCTTCAACGGGCTTGTTCTGCTCTGTTGCCTCCTTGCGCTGTCTGCGGTCGGCAGCTCGCCGAATCTCGCGCAAGTCATCGTCGTGGAACATATTGCCCAGCAAGCCCCAGCACCACAGCACAAGACCTCCGAATATCCATCCTGCGCGACCCTGCCAGCGATAGTCGGCGTCGGTCGTTGGTCCGTAGCCTGAGACGTATCCTCCGATCGAGATGGCGTTGGTGACTTGGAAGGCAAGCATTGCCAGACATACAATGGGGCTCATAGGCGACATGCTAGGGTTGAGGAACAGCGGCGAGAGGACAGCACGATAGGCGTAGTGAATCACCTGGAGGCCAGTCAGCAACACCACGCGATCTCGACAGAAGTGTAACATACAAAACAGCCAACCATGGTCCAGTTACCCCACGGCAGTTCCTCAATGCCCAGCTCCTTTGGCAGCGTCATGAATATGTAGAGCAGGGTGATAGGCCCCGCAGACTCCATCGTCGCCCATCCTATCTTGCCAGGCACATTGAACCTAGACTCGGTAGATGTCTTGCCTTGAGGATACCAGTCGATGACCCATTGAACGGCCGTGATCTGTGACTGTCTTTAGCAAGGGTGCTCTTGTGCGCATCGCGTGCAACTTACCACAGGGAAGAATTGCCAAACATAGCAAATCCACTCCCAATTCTCACGCGACGGAGGCAGCCAATTCTCTACGACGGCCATGTTGTGAAGGCAGCGCAAAGACGCAGATTCGTAAAGTCACGTCTGCGTGATTCAAGGTGTGTGCGAACAATTGCATCGCCGAATCGTCCGAATGGTGATGTCACAACGCGATATAGTGCCAAGCTTAGACGCGTTCGTGCAGCGCGTACTTACTCACGGACAGTATCACGAGAAACTCGACTTGTAACCGCCAGCACCTGCCTGCGTTTCTAAAAGCCATTTACCGCTGATGTACTTACCTCGCGTTAAAGAGTTTCCCATCGCAAAACTCACGCAACCCTAACAGCCGAAGGATCATCAAGCTCTCGCTTCTGCTCGAGTAGCGCCCGGCTCATCCCACTAAGGAACCAAACTTGTCTTTCAACATGGAGGCGCGCTGTGATCGATGAGTCCCTATGAACCCCGAGTTGTCTTGGGTTGGACCTTATATATATACAAGTCTTATTAAACTTTTCATCAAAACAATCCAGTCGCTTTAGCTCACTTGGGAGAGCGCCAGACTGAAGTTCAGTCATTAAATCTGGAGGTACTGTGTTCGATCCACAGAAGCGACACTAGCTTCGGTGCCTGGCAAGTCCAGGATTCCTCGATTCTTTTTGCACTTCCGACGTCTTCGCTTCAATTTTTACCGCGAAAGCGATGAATGTAGCTCTTCTTTTGGCACATGAGATGGCTGCGCTTTCGGAGGGGACACGAGGTCTTCTGACATCTCGAACCGTTTCGAGAGGTCGATAGCGAACACGATCTGTCCCCAGTCTTGAACTCGTATTACTGAAATCCTGCCACCATGGTAAGCATGAGTAAGATCTATTGATATCTTCGACACGTGCACGACGATCGTATTGGGCTGTGGGCACTGGTCAGATGACATCGATCATGCACGATAAATTTCGCTTTCGCTCGAAGTCAGTACATTAGCATGCCATGCCTGCGGCCGATTAACCTTACCTGTCGTCGTACATGCTGACTGGTTAATATCGTTTGTGTAGTTGCTGTTGCTTGTAGTTTATTCAAGATCAGGATCGCGAACCGTACAAGCTCAGTGTTGCGCAAAGAACGGCAGAATCTGCTTACAAGACATTGTACACTTGTCAGCCCTCATATTTCATCTGAAGCGTCTTCACCGTAGACCAGAATGAATTATGCGACACCACTTCATGCGTTCATATACGCAAGTTGTTTAATATACGATAGTGCTCGATCGCATACATCGACATCAGCATCAGGGCGTGAAGTCAAATCAAGATGCAATGTACTTCGATCACTACAAAGCAAGGCTAGCAGGAGCACGACACAGATTAAGGAGTCATAATAGTGTACACTGCTTGGACGACAGACAGAGTTGGCAATTGCTTACAGAGGTGGGTCGTTCATAAATCGTCGGGTATAGTAATTTCGGTCCGAAGTGATCATTTGCTTCAAACTCAGTCGTGTCGAAAGAACGCCGCGCTGGGACTCATTGGAAGTATCGCCCGCCCCGGTGTAGCTTGCAGAACAATGGCTAGTTCTGGAGTTCAATCGACATAGGTTCCCTCTTAGCTACTGGTAAAGGCCGGACCCGAAATGGCAATTGCACGATTCACAATACCAGTGTTCGATGAATAGATGAGTACAGTCATATTGAAATACCTACACTCAATTACCGTTCGTCTGTATACGGTAGAAGATATCCAGACCAACAACTTCTATTACACTACTCGCTCTCTACTTATTGCTTGCTTCATGCACAACAGTGCACGCGACGAAGGCTAGAGCTTTGGAATCTGTAGCAACTACCATTGCAGGCGTGACAGTTTGATCACACATGGCCCCGACGGATACGCACACGATGCGAAAGTAAACAGTGAGGCCAAACATGCAACATTATGGTCGCCAGTTTCCCAATTCATGGTCACTGAAGTCACTTCTGCGGTACGACCAGGGACCAGCTCGTGCGAGCAGGCGGATTGCAGCAGTGGGCGCGTGGAAACACCTCCAGTCCAAGTCTCACGTGCCACAACAATTCAAGCTCGTAAGATGTCAACAAGGCGTAGGCAAGTCGGGCTGGCAGCAAATTATAGCATTTAGTAATAGCTTGGAGAACTTGGAAAATAGCATGGACAACCAGAATTGTACGCAGTCCTGTCAAGCCCAGCTGCTCTACGAAAAGGCCATGTACACGTCTGAGCGTGAGCCTTTTCGCAGTCGAGACCGAGGCAGAATTGATAGGTTTCGAATGTAACACATCTAACGCACCTTGGGTCGGAGAAGTCCGTCCATGACTGGCCTGACGTAGCAGTATCGAACCCGGAGCAGCGTTGCATATGACTCTAGAGACGCGTTGAGTGATTGACGCCTCGAGAATTGCTGGAAGCATCCAGCCTGCAGCTGCCACAGTTTAGTAATTACAGTCCTCACTGATAGATAGCGGTGGGAGCTGGAGCGGCTATAATGGGCTTTGCTAGTCGGCTCAAGTAACCATGGTTTGTGCGCTGTAATCAACAATAATTTGTCAAACTTGCCCGTTTAGGTACTTTCACCAAGCAAAGCCATAGCAGTCGACAATGTGCTAGAGAGTTTCATTAGGACAACGGACGGCGCCTGAGTAATTTCCCAAAGATGGATCGTCATCGCCACAGCAAAATTTTGTTGCAGGTCAACTTGGTTCTACCCGGCCAAAAGGACCATGGTTTGGCCGCTGTAATCGACGGTATGGGAGTTCACCTGCCAGAAGAGGTGTCTTGAGCAAAAGGATCTGGTCTCAACGGCAGACGGTGAAAGACTTGACCAAGAACAGCCGAGGGCAATCGACAGGAAATGCAGAAATTCCCTGATGGAGCAATATCGGCGCCCCTGAGTTGGCCTGGACGTCCGGTAGTTGGGCGCCGTACCCACGGTCGGCGAACTGCAATCAACCGTTGTGTGTGTTCTTGCCTGATGCAGTATGTGCCATGAATCTGTCACCCGGCGTTGTTTGGAAAATCTTTTATCAGTACCAGCGTTGGTGCGGTTTGCCGAAGCAAAAGTCAAGAAACACCGACTGGCGTTGTTGCGCGAGTCGTGTCTACCAGTTTCAACCCTCACGACGTCATCCCGCATCTCGAAGAAGGCATGAAGAACATCCGAAGACGCCGTAGAAAACCTTTCACCACCGGTGATCGTGGAGCTCCACATTCCTCACCCGCAAACAGGCAGTCGGGGCTTTCAAACGTATTTTGTCCGTTCTTGTGATGGCGGCAAGCATCGTGTCATTGTTCGTACGAAGCCTGCTTAGTCGCAGCGTCGCGGCTCTTCACCACGGTAGCGCCGGGAGGCCTCGTGAAATTTGGCGTTTCAGACCTGATGCTCGTAATGACAGAGGCATGGATAGCTCGTCAACGAGACGTATGACGTAATCTCGACGAGCAAAGCCGTGTGGGCAAACTGCTCTGCAGATGATCAGAAGGATCGCCAAAGACAAAGTTCATGATCGGAGGTGACCCTCGGTACCGACGTTTGTGCCGTTCAAAATCTTTCGCTCGACAGCGAGAATCCTCCACACCCCACAGAGAGATACAGCTGACGAATCTGGAGAGTGTGACGTTGGGTTTCATCCGGCAGAGCCTCATGTGGGCCCCGACCAAGGCCCGCAGCCAACAGGATTGCCACGCTCGGATGGAGCTTGGCCGCTACAAGCCTTTGACGGCGAGCTTAGCTCGTAGGGCTGACATGGATGCCGCCGATATGACGTCTACAACGACGTTTGCCAGGCTTCTAACGACTGTTGCAGGCTCTAGTAGCCGGTACACTACGGCATGACCACGTAGCGGCTGCACAAAGGGGAAGCCCTGCCGAAATGTACTGTGACGGCATTTGGGGTACGGAGAGTGGGAGGCTCACTGCGGAGGTCACGGTGCCATGGAGTGGAATTGTGCGGGTTTATAGGCTCGTGGAGTCCCCACGTTCCCTCCTACTTCACTTCAGTTCCTACTTTCCTGATCGCAAACATGGCTTCTGCGATGGAGAACAACGCCGACAGGGCGAAGCTGCAGAATGAACGACATTCAAATGAGTCCTCAATGCGGGATGTGGAGAAGAAGCCCATCATCCTGGCCGGCGGTGCCAAACAGATTTTCCGACCCAGGATCATTGCCATGGCAGTCATTGTGTCAATGGGTGGTTTCAGTGAGTAACCTTGCTGAAGTCTCAGACCGACCACTAACGGATCCCGCAGTCTTTGGATACGACACTGGTCAGATCTCTGGCTTTCTGGAGATGCCTGACTTCCTCAGGAAGTTTGCCGACAACACCGACCCCGAAACAGGAGAACTGGCGTTCAGCAATGTCAGATCTGGACTCATCGTCGCTCTGCTGTCTATTGGTACACTTATTGGCGCTCTGATTGCCGCGCCCGTTTCTGACAAGTTCGGCCGCAAATACTCCATCGTCTTCTGGAATATCATCTTCTGCGTCGGCGTCATCATTCAGATCACCACGTCAGACGCTTGGTACCAGGTCGCCATCGGCCGCTGGGTCGCAGGTCTGGGCGTCGGTGGTCTCTCTGTTCTCACGCCCATGTACCAGTCAGAGACGGCTCCGCGCTACGTCCGCGGTGCGCTCGTCTCGTGCTACCAGCTGTTCATCACGCTCGGCATCTTCACAGCGTACTGCATCAACTTCGGAACCGAGTCGGAGAACAGCGCTCGCTCCTGGAAGCTGCCCATGGGCATTGGATTCATCTGGTCTGGGCTGATGGTCTTTGGCATCTTCTTCATGCAAGAGTCTCCGCGTTGGGACTACCGCAATGGCAAGATCGACGAAGCCCGCAAGACCATTGCACTTACGTACGGCGTCAACGAGGACCACGCCGAGGTGCAGCGTGAGATTAGGGAAATCGAGATGAAGATGGAAGCCGAGCGTGCTGGCGGCGATCACCACCCCTGGTACGAGATCTTCACGGGCCCGGCCATGGCTTACAGGACGCTGCTCGGTATCACGATGCAGATGCTGCAGCAGCTTACGGGAGCCAACTACTTCTTCTACTACGGAACCACAGTCTTTGGCTCCGTGGGTCTGTCCAACTCGTACGTTACCTCGATCATCCTCGGCGCCGTCAACTTCGGCTGCACGTTCCCGGGCCTCTACATTGTGGAGAAGTACGGTCGTCGCCCTTCGCTCATCTTCGGCGCGCTGTGGATGTTCGTTTGCTTCCTCATCTTCGCTTCCCTGGGCCACTTCGCCCTCGGTCCTGAGGACAACCCATCGCAGGGTGTTGGCTACGGCATGATTGTCGTCGCCTGTCTGTTCATCGCCGCATTCGCTTCGACTTGGGGTCCCTTGGTTTGGGCTGTGGTGGGAGAAATGTACCCCACAAGGTAAGCCTGAGCTTGACCCGTCTTCTACCTCCAATAACTAACACGCTCAGGTACCGCGCGAGATGCATGGCGCTCGCCACAGCTTCCAACTGGGTGTGGAACTTCCTCCTCTCCTTCTTCACGCCCTTCATCACCTCAGCCATCGACTACCGCTACGGCTACGTGTTCGCGGGGTGCTGTTTCGCCGGCGCCGTCGTCGTGTACTTTTTCGTGTGCGAGACGCAGGGCCGCAGCCTCGAGGAAATCGACACAATGTACATTCTCGGCGTCAAGCCATGGAAGAGCAAGACCTGGGTCCCCACCGAGGGCGAGGAGCTGCCGAACCTGGATAACACGTATCTCACGCCTGGCGCGAGGGGAATCAATAAGAAGAACGAGGCTAGGGTGCCGGAGCAGGATATGATGGAGCGGGTGCCGACTCATATGATGCAGAGCAGTGGAGCGGCGGCGCCTGCTGGCGTGAGGGGGGAGGTGGAGTAGTCGTGCGAGTTTATGTTCTAGCATTTACATTTCAACGGCCTCTGCCGTGAGTTAGTGGACATTACATTTCTACAACCATCCAGCCATTGACCCAGTACCCGATTTTCTCGCGTAATGACTCCTTCCTGACATAGATGAGACGCGTTCCAAGCCTGTCCAGAGTAGTTTCCGCATAACCTTGATCCCGTGTCCAAACCTAACGGAAACCCCCCTGAACGCGGCTATCAATCCCGACCGGTGATCGGTATGCTCTGCCGGTGTATCGCCATCGCGTTCAGAAGAGGAATAAACAGATGACTACATATCCAAAGAAAGTACAAGATCTGCACATCGATAGCGGAGTGGTGTTATGTTATGTTATGTACATTACTATACGGATATACTACGCTACGCTAGACAAGATACGTGACTACTTGTGCGACGTGTTTGTTATGAGAGTCTGCAGCTGTGGGTTGGGAGTGTGTACATGTGTCTCCTTTGAAAGGTTGCTATTGTTGTCTTGAGAGCTTCTCCTCGGGCTCGAGATACTCGTCCTCTTCGCGGAGCTGCTGCGACGTCGTATCTCCGTCTATGCGGACGATGTCCGAGGACACCTCAACTGCATCTTCTACGGCTTTCACCTCTGCGACGTCGTCATCCGGCTCGAGGAAGTCGTCTGCTTCTTCGAGGCTGCCGTGGTCCCAGTGCGTGGGCTCTTTGAACGTGACCGCTTTAGCGAACAGGCTCTTGAGACCGGGGATCTTGAATCGGTCTTCTTCCTCCTTCGCCTTTCTTCCCGCGGCCTCGGCGTCCCTCTTCTCCTTTGCAGTCCTGTGCATCTCGAGGCTGGCGGTGAGGTCGGCGCGGCGCTGCACTTTTGCGAGTGCCTGGATCAGGTCAGGATCTAGTTGGTCCTCTTCGCTGATGTGCTGCATTGTCTCGCCGATGCGGTCTACGAGCTGTGCTTTGGCGTAGCCGCGCGCCATGACGCCGTGGGTGTAAGAATCCGGGTCGACGCCCCTTTGGCGCATGAGCTCGAAGACGCGCTCAGCGGCCGCGACCTGGCCTGATTTGAAGAACGACTGCATGAACATGTTCCAGGAGTAGATGTTTGGCGCGGTGCCGTGGGCGGTCATGTCCTTGATGAGTGCCGAGGCCGAGGCGTACTGTCCCTTGGTGCAGAAAGCGTAGAGAAAGGCGTTCCAGATGATGGGCTTTTGGGCAAGGGAGAGGAGCGTTGAGTCCGCGTCTTCGACTGAGACGGCGCGCTTGAAGGTTCTGTAAAAACGCTCGAGGTAGGAGATGCTCAAAGGCTGGAGTGTTTGTATCTCGGTCTGGAACATGAGGTAGATGCCTTGCTCTGTTGGCTTGAGCTTCAGCGTGCTGGCACCAGAGGCAGATGCCTCGGCAACTTGGTCGATGCTGTCCTTCATGCTTCGACTTCCAAACCTAGTAAAAGGTTTGAGTGGTGACAGGTCGAAAGTGTTGAGATAGGTTCGCCAGATCAAGTTGTAGTTCCGTGATGCAGCCGGCTTGGCCTGTTCGCAGACGTAAATGTAGTAGAGATAGTCTGTCGCGAGCCAAGAGTCCTCGAAGTATTTCGCCTTGTTCAAGCAATAGTCGGCAAAGGCCTTGAACATGGTAGGGTCGCTCTGTGTTGTGCAGCCATGGAGCAGGATGGAGAAGGTGTAGTAGTCTGCTTTCAACCCGTTGTCCTCCAAGGCGTTGAAGACCTTGAAGGCAGTGGCAAAGTCGCCAGCGTCCATGGCGTTGTGCATGACCACATCGTAAAGGATAAGGTCCATTTTGACGCCGAACTCGACAAACTTGGCCACAATGGCAGGAGTCTCGTGGTAGTTTTTCGCTTGGCGCATGCTGCTTCGAAGAACGAATGCACAAGTCCATCGGAACGGGTCTGAGGCGACCAATGCGTCGCGGATGTCTCCGCTGAACTTCTTGTGACGACGCTCCAAGCACTCCAGAGCGTAGGACACTTCGCCCGCCTCAGCAAGGGCCCTCACGTACTGCAGGGTAGTGCCAACGGAGAAGCGTGTCTTGGCGGCCATCAAAGCCTCATATGCCCTTTTCAAGTCCGCAACATCGGCCAGCAGGACCAGGCTGTACAGCAAGTCCTGCGAGAAGACGGCCGTGTCCACGTTCTCGGTACAAGTGATGAAGGTGGTAACAAATTTACGAACGTTGGCACTGCGAGAAGTTTGCCAGCCCTGGTGTGGGTCGTATTGCTCTTTCAGATGCAGTTTCGCGAGGTAGGCAAGCGCGTCTGCCAGAATGATTTCCTTTGTCTGCGGTAGCTCATTATCCAGCGCTATGACAGTCATCAAGTCTTGGGCATATCCCGGGTTGTGTTCCAGCATGTAGACGAGCGTGGTCTCGTAGTACCGCTGCTTTTGTTTGAACGTGTACCAGTTCAGCCAGATGCGCTCTGGGCCACCTTCCTCGACGCCCTCGAGCAGCTCTTTGGCATGGACTTGACAACGAGGGTCGTGCTCTAGGGTGATTGGTTTTGTGAGGGCATTTACGCGCGCGTACACGGTCCTGTCCAGGGCGGCGAATGTGTCAAGCAGCCAACGCTCGTCATCTGTGGTGGAATGGCTGAACTTGGCGACGTTGGCGACGGAATGGTCCCATCGCTTGAGGTTGAGGACCATGCGCTTCAGAGATCTGTACTGGCCGTCGTAGAGCAACTTGTTCTTGTAGTTTCTCTTGTCCCGCTGCAGTCGTTCAGCGTGACGCACCAAGCGCTCTTCGGCCTGAGCGATCAGCTTGACTCGTCGGCGACCAGCCGCTGCAGGGTCGAGGCCTTCAGCTTGCTTGGCGACCTGCTCCTTCCAAGACCGCCGCCGCGAGTAGCGAGTGCGTGTTTGGACGTCGTCGGTGATGAGGGGCTGTGCTTGGCTGAAGGGGTCAACCCAGCCCTCTGGCGCGGTGGCATAGCTTCTGGTGTGTCGGCGAGCGAACGAGGCAATATCGGCGTAGCGAAGGTCGAGCGAGGTTCTCGTGGATGTTCGGCATGACGCTGACGCAGACGCAGACGCACCATTCGAGGATGATGGTGGTGGAGGTGCGAATCGCAATGGAGGGCGCATCGACGCGGCGTCATTGGATGTTATAGTCGGTCCAATGCCGTTCTGCGCCTGCTCCCTCTGTGCTGGACTGCTCTTCCCATCTCGTTGTCGACGTCTCCGCAAGACAGGAGACTCGGCGAAAGCTCTCGGGGCGAGCCAGGGCAGGATGAGCGTGTCAGCGCCGGCGGTGAGGCAAGCCCTAGGAACGCGGGCGCGGGGCATGGGAGGAGAGGATGTGGCAGTCTTTCACGGGGCCATGACGCGTGGGATGGGATGAATGGCGGCGTCGTCGCGAAAAAGTGGAAGCTATGGGAGGAGAGGCTGCGGATGTGGTCCAAGCCGCCCGCCGCACTCACCTCCGAACTTTTGGCCCGCAACATACGAATAAACCGCGCTGTGACAAAGTGCTGAAGCGTCTCCAGTCTGCGCACATATCTTGACTGCTGTCGCATTCACGAGAACACAAATCCTGCCCCTCCAAGACAATAGCTGCCACGCGATACTGCTACAGCCCACACCACACGCAGCCTCACCCGCCATGTCCTCTCACGAACAACTCTCAGCCGCCTCCAACGACCGCAAAGCGCGCCTCGCGCAGCTGAAATCCCTCAAGCGGAAAGCCGCGCCCTCAGACGACTCGACAGAAACGCCTGATGCCACTTCCACCGCCATCTCCACATCCACCTCCACCTCCACAACCCTCACAACCACCGCCGAGGAACCCTCAGTAGTAACCACGTACCTCAGCGGGCGCAACTTCGACCCCAGCACACGCAACGTCAAGCTCGGCTTCGAAAGCACGCCCATCACCGACCCGACACGGACCCTCGAGTACCAAGCGCAGCAGCTCGCGCTACAGACCAAAGAAGAGCAGGAGAAAGAGAAGAGCGATGCGCCGCTCGATCTGTTCAAGCTGCAGCCCAAGAAACCCAATTGGGATCTCAAGCGTGATTTGGAGGCGAAGATGAGAGAGGGCGGGTTGGCGGTGGGGACGGAGAATGCGGTTGCGAGGTTGGTGAGGGAGAGGGTTGAGGCGCAACGATTGGCGAGGGAGGGGAAGGCGCTGGGCGTGAGTGCAGGTGGGGGTGCGAGTGCAAGTGCAGAGGGTGCGAGGGAGAACGGTGGGGATGGGCAAGAGGTGGGGATGGAGGGTGGGGAGCTGGTGGAGGCTATGCATCAGAGGGAGGCGGAGGAGGAGCGGGAGAGGCGGAGAGACGAGGAGGAGGATGTGGAGGGGTGAGCAAGTGGGGTGGCTGTGAAGACTACAGGTTAGGAATAATTGGGACTAAGAAATGTTAGGTATACGTGCCTGAGCCATGCGAGACAGGGTTGGCTGTTGTCTCACTAATGAGCACAGAGGAGAACACACCACGCACAGCATGTCCACGACACAGATTGGCAAGAGATGAGGATACGATACACCACAAGGACTTCAGGGTATCTAGAATAATCCAGGCCACGCGTGTCAACCCAAGTGACACTACAATCAATCTTACAAGAATATCTCAACCCGTCAAGACATCTACAATCCATCAAGACATCACACAGCACCTACTAACGCCCCCCGTTCATCGCCCGTGTCAGAGCAACGCGCTTGCTGAACGGACTCAGACTCCTCTCCCTGGGCGGCGCTGGAGCCTGTCGTACCGCTGGCGGTGGGTTGTTTCTAGCAGTCGCCGGCGCATTGTTTCTCACAGGCGCATCGTCGAATCGATTCCTCCCTCCATTGCGCTCCCGTCGTGGACTCGGCGACCGACGCACTGGCTCTGCTCGTGGTCGTGAAGAGGCTGACCTCGACCTCGACCTACTAACCACGCGCTGCGGTCGCTCGTTTACTATTGCTGTTGTCGTTGTCGTGTCCATACGATCCGCGCTCCTGCTCCTCGAGCGACTGCGCGAGATGGATGGGCGGCGCTGTGGCCTCTTGCCGTGCTTGCTCCTATCTCTGCTCCTTGCGCTGCCCTCGCGCTCTCGGCGGCGACGACCGCGCTGCTCAGGGCTGAACGAGGACATGCGCCGCCGCGTGTGGCGCTCACGGTCGTGTGGCGCATCGATGGAAAAGTGCGAGTCTTTGGACACAGAACGCCTGCTACGCTTCTCCCTGTCGCTCTTCTGCCGCCTGGATGGAGGTGGTGGTGGTGGTGAGCGTGAGCGCGAGCGGTTGGTAGAGACGGTGGAAACGGAATCCACACTGGCGCTCCTCCCACGCCCTCTGCTACTCGAGCGGCTCCTCTTCCTCGCACGGGCGCGCTCCTCGTCCTTCTTCTTCAGGATATCGTCGGCGACACCTTTCCTGCGCACGAGGTCTGAGGGCACTTCGGTGGTGAGCTTGGGCTTGAGTTGTGGGTTGAGCAGCTGCTGGGTGCGGCTGGGGCGTGGCTTGTAGGGCCGGTCGGAGGCTTTGGCTTTGCATTCGTAGCTGTAGTGGCCGCGCTGCAGGCACTTTTGGCACTGCGTCGTGGGCGAGGCTTTGGATGGCCCTGTGCCTGGGCGGCGGAACATGGCGTGGAGGAGAAGTGTTGATGTGGATGTGGTAGATATTGAGATAGATGTATCCAGTGCTTGAATGACCAGGTTCTTCTCTTTCAAGCCTCAAGACTCAGCAATCGCCAAGATGTTGCAGTCGCAGTCGCAGTCGCAGTATGAGGTCAAAGTTATAACGGAGCGGAGAAATTGGCCGGACATGGGAAGTGACGACCCACGGAACATCACATCAGATCTATCAGATCACGCTCCTGCCCTCGCACGCTCTGCCACCCCGCACACCAGCCAGCCAGCCAGCCAGCCTGTCGCCCCGCGCTGCGTGCACCGCCAATTCGCCCCGAGTCTTGCGCCTTGAGCCCTCGCCTTGCCCTCGCCCTGCCCTCGACCGGCGCCTGTTTCTCTTCTCCCCGCTACGCGCCTCCCCAGCAGCCCTGCGCATAGAAGATACACCGCACACAACCGCACCACACCGCACCGCCCCAGGCATACAGCTTCCAGCTTCCAGCACACAACACACAGCCTCGAATGTCGGCACACCACAATGTCCAGCTCCCTGGCCCGGCCCACCGCGACTTTCCTTGAGCATCCCATTTCCTGAAGAGCCTGCTAGTTCCTTCGTTTTCCTCCACCACCACCCACGCCCACGACCACGACCACGCCCTCGCCCTCGCTGTCCTGTCTTTTCTGCAGCTGCTTCTATTTGTGCGCCGCAAAACAGAGTAAACCGTCCACCGTTCACCCTCACTGGACTGACTCGACTCCCATCGCCTTCTGCGCCAACACCGACATCGACGCAAGACCGCAGACATGGCCTCTGCAACACCCACACAGCAGGAGCAGGCCCAGGCAAGGCTATCTTTTGCTAAGGTGCGTACAGATTACCTCAGCGCCCCACCATCCACCACGCTGACCCCTCACCAGGTTGCCGCATCTGCTCTGAAGTCGCCTCCACCCACATCCACCCAGACCCCCAGCGCAAAGCCAAAACCGCCTGTTGCGACTCCCAGAATTCTCAGCCAGCCGCAGATTGCGCGCTCTGTGCCTGTCGCTGCTGCAGCCACCCACGCACCACCAGCCAACAACCACGACAGCCTCCAGAACGGATCCGCTGGAAACAGCGTAGACCGCACAGGCCAATGGACGGCTACTGCGCAGGAGTCGGCTGCTCCCTCCTCAGACGTCAAGCAGGACCTGCCAGACCGACCGCGCTCCATCGCCTTGGTCAAGGTCTCTGCAGCTGAAGACAGCAGCACACAGCTCTCCTCGTCAGACGGCTCAGGCAAGCCGCCCAGCATCGACGGCAAGAGCGTCGCCTCGGCTACCACCTTCGCACTCGACGAGAAAGAGTCGCTTCGCCCAGACGACAGCGCTAGCTTGAGAGCCGTCGAGGAGGAAGACGTGACGTCCCCGCCAGATTCAGTCGTAAACGACTCTCGCCAGGGCTCAGACAATGGCGCCGCCCGTGCTTTCCGCGATCAGCTGCACGAAATTGCAGTCATGAACCCCCAGTCACAGCGCGGCGTGCCACCGGGCCGCTTCCCAAATCTTCCGCCCGGCCCACACATGCTGTACGACCCCAACCAGGCCCTGAATGGTGGCCGCCCCATGTCGCAGCCCGTCGGGAGTGGCATACCCCCAATGGGCGGCGTGCCCACCCTGCCTTCGGCGCCCGATGAGAAGCTCATTGAAGCACTGCAGTCCCCGCGTGATCGACTGTTTGTTGTCAAGATTGAGCAAGATTTTATTGATTTCATCAAGGACTCTCGGTACGTCAGGACAGTTTTTTTAGTCTAGATGTAGCTAACCAGCCACAGTGAGAGCGAGTATTCCCTGCCCAACTGTAACACCTTTTACAGAATGCTGGCCCATCGTCTTGCTGACTACTACATGCTTGGACATGTCGTCGACTCCACCATGACAGGTGTAAAGATTACAAGAACGGCCTTTTGCAGAATGTAAGTGATCTCTTCCACCCCTTCCCTAATATACCTAACAATTTCAGCCCACCACCGCTGTCGCAGATGGTCGATGTGGCCAAGAGCGCAGACACGCCCCCGGTCGAGCTCCCTGCCCGCAAAATCATGCGTCGTGAAGACGCTAGTACTAACCCCAACTCGCAAAACCCCTCCAAGACGACCTCTGAAGTCGATGGAAGTGATGGCAGCAACGACGGCAAGGACAAGGCTGCCTTGACACGCGAGGAGCGTGAGGCACGGTACCGAGAGGCCCGCCAGCGCATCTTTGGTGCTGAGAGCGAAGAGCCTGCTGCCGTCGAGGCTACTGAGTCGACTGAAGATAAGGAGAAAGCAAAGGACCTGTCACGTTCGAGCTCTGTGTCTGGGAAGAAGAAGAGCAAGAAGCAGCGCAACTACGATGACGACGACTTCCAGGCTAGGTCTCACTTCAACGTCTACTATCCTCAGCAGTATGCTGCGCCTGGATACACGGCTGAGAACGCAGTCTACTATAATGGCTTTTCAGGCGCCGCACCACATGCACAGTACGTGGGCTCGCCGTCCACAGCCTACAGCAACCCTTACCCAGCCATGGGATCTCCAGATGCTCAATCTCAGTACGGGTGGAGCGGCCAGCAGTTTCCGCAACAGAACGGGTCAGCGATGTACCAAAACTACGGACAGATGCAGCCAGGCTACGATCTCTCTGCAGACTTTCAGCGAGGCATGTCCTTCCAGAGTCCGGTGATGCCTTCTCAGGTCACTCCCAAGATGGCAAACACACCTATGGCCCCATACCCAGAGCCGTTCCAGCAGACGCCGCACATGCCTGCCGCTCAGGGCTGGCCACAGATGAACCAACAGGCTCCTTATCCCATTCCGCAGGCGCCCTATGGTGCACCTAACAGCCGACCCATGTCTGCCCCCCAACCACAGCCGTATGCCTACGGTCAATTTCCTCCGAATCCCTACAATGGCCAGCCAAACCGTAACCAACACCCTGTGCCCGGTAGCTGGAATCGCCAACAGTTCAACCCACAGAGCCAAGCCTTCATCCCAGGCGGCCGCAACATGCCCTTTCAAATGCAACCCAACATGGGCCAGGGCCCACCTCAGATGAACGGCTACGGGGGCTTCCAGATGCAAGGACAACCACCCATGCCCAACCAAATGCAACGCGTGAGCCCCTCGGCCGGCAGCACGCCTTCGTTCGGCTCGCCGCAGAGCGTCCACGGCAACGGCTCTGCATCCATGAACCGCATCGCGTCCCAGACCGGCGATCCAAACTCCCGCATCCCCTCTGGCGCAAGCAGCATCGCCAAGTACGGCACACCCTCACACCTACCCCCGAAGCCCCCGGCTCCGCACCAGCCCCCCGCGCCCAAATTTGATCTCTCGTCTCTCAACGGGAGCAGGGCGAATCTACCCACCTAATAATGTCCTCTCGAAGATCAGCTCGAATCGAGTTGAAGCGAAGCGAAGCGAATATCCCACAAACTCATCCCTGTTCCCTCTTCTGCATTGCGACGGTGCTTGTCTTACGATGACGACTGTCATCTGGGTTTTGTTCGGGGGAGGGCGAGATTGGCGACTGGCGACTGGCGTTTAAAAGTACCTAGGTAACTGTTTTGGTAGAGTGCGCACCTCGAATGTGAAGATGGAGTTTTACATGCACTATTACATCATTTGGAATCGTGATGCACACTTACAAGATAGGAGAGGAGAATGTCCAGCACGCCGAGCTAGGTAATCCATCGTAATAAGAATGGAATATCATTCCACCACTCCAACTCCGACAAACACATCGCCGATCCAACACTACACCCTTAGCAACAAAAATCACGCAAAGACTAGACAGATACAAGCAGAAAGCCTCGCAACGATATCTCCAGTCGTCTACTGTAGAGAAATCGCAGTCGCAGTTGGGGAGCAGAGCCGTAGTGCAAGTAGTGCAAGTAGTGTGTGATATTCTCTCAGCTGTGGAGAGGCAGTGCCGAGTGTTGAGCGCATGGAGAAGGGATTCGGCGTCTCTGCACTTCCCTGCGGTTCTCACCGATGGTTCCAGGATGCGAGTGAGGGTGATCCCGTTGTGTGATTTCTGGGCTTGTGGCATGCGGGAAAGCTACGCGTACTTGATCGGCTCTGGGGGATTGCTATGCAGATGTGTGCGTGTGTGTGTATGTGTGCTGGGACGGGTGGGGAGTGCGACGCAATTTGTTGATCTGGGATATCATGTGGGTCGTTGGGGAGCGGTGGGATACCTATCCAGGGTCGATGCAGACAAAAGTGAAGGTAGGATGACATTAAACTTAAGATACAATGGGCTAGCCTCGAACAGCTAAGGATATATATCTACAACTACTGCAGATGGTTTTGCATAACCCAAAGGCCGTCCGTCAAACAACGCCGCGCTTGCTCCAATGATGCAAATGACATGGAAATCTATGGCTCTACGACATTACCACGCACCGACTCGGTGCGCCCGTTATAAACAATAGTACAAATACGTGCTCCGCCTCGCGCGGCAACCAGCCTAGCGACGCTTCCAGAACTTGACGCCCCGGGCTGGGTGCGCGTTCGCGTTCTCCTTGGGCTCGACGACAGGATCCGCAGGCCCGTCGGCAACGCCGCGCTGAACGTCCATCGAGTACGCCTTCTCGTTGCCGCGCTTGCGGCCCGTCTTGACGTCCCTGCGGCTCGCGCAGCAGCAGCACAGGCCCATCTGGACCAGCCATGCGAAAATGGCGAAGGCGCTCGCGACCCACATGAAAGCGAACATGGTCACGCCAATGTCAGCACTAATGTTCAGCTCTGCCACGCCACTGATAGTGTTCTTGAAGATGATGAACATGACGGTTGCCAGGACCGAGGCGACGGTGACGAAGAGCGCGTTCAGGAAGGCGAGGATCGCGACGGGTAGTGCGAGCCAGCGCGTGAAGACGGAGAGTGGCATGGCGAAGATCAGGACGAAGGAAAGTACGGTGCCGGTCAGGAAGAGCCCAAACATCCAGTTCGATACAAGTCTAATGAGATCGAGGATGTCGTTGATGTCGGCGGGCAGGTTGACTGGAGCACGTTAGATGTGACTTGTTTTGCAGAATGAGGGGGACGTACTGGATGCGCCGGCGAGCAGCTCGTTACGCAGAATCTCGACGGGATTGAACCAGTACAGCGTCTCGGGCGGAGAGCAGTAGGTGACGCCCTCGCCCTTGTAGCCCTCGCAGAAGCCCCATAGTCCGACTTGGTAGAAATCGTGCAGTCCCAGCGTCTGCGCAATGGTGTTGATCAGGGCGAAGTTGGGCACCGACGAGGGGACAATGTTGCTGAGGTCGAGGCGGATAAAGTACCAATCCCTAAGTAGGTGCTTGTTGTATGTGCCGCTGATTTGCAGGAGAATCAGGAAGATCACAGCGACAAACAGGAAGAAGGATGTGATCAGGGCCCAGGTCTTGCGTGTTCGAGTTGCCCGCTTGAGCTGCGGTTTTGTGAGTTCAGGATGATGGCGTTCCTCGACGGCCGTGGTGGCTGAGTTCTCGGACCGGCGGCGACCAAAGAGACCCATGATGTGCAGGCTCAGCGACGACGTGCAGCGATGGCGACTACGGTGTGTGATGGAGAAGGCAAAGACTGTTGTTGTGAAACGAGTCTGGTGTCGTGAATCCTGAATCTGGGGCCTCCCAACCTCATACGCGCGGTCGTTGGGGCGGTCTCAATTTTTATGGAGATGCTCTTACGATGACGTGGGTGCCCCTAAGGAAGGTGCTGCGCAACGACGACACGCGAGCCAGCAAGTGGTCGTAGCGATTTTTAAGGGACCGAAGCATCGCCAGCAATTGGTCGATGAGGGCGCCGGCGTACTTAGATACCACGCTTGCCGAGCGTTGAGAGAGGTTCCAGACTGACGCGCAGAATCGAGGCTGGGTTGTGACGTTGCATGTCTTTGTTTAGGCCTGGCAGACGTACAAGTGTGCCGGCCATGCGTGTTGATCTGAGCATCTTTACGCGTCAACAACACCAACTCGTCATCTGATGACACGGCAATGCAATTCAACAATATCGTGGGATCTCCGCAAGGGAAATTGATGGGGCTGCGGATGATCGACGCCGACGATGTTCTTCAGGGCACAAACAGCAAGCGAGCGCACAAGGCTGAGGCTTCATGACCCGCCGGGTTCCGGCACACTTTAAGCCAGCAAGCCACAGAGTCACAGATGTCGGCTCGAGCCGAGCCACGCCAAGATCAAGTGGGTGAGTTACAGATCTTGAGAGAACTTCTGATCTGAAGATGTATTGCAAAATTTCGGGTCTTCAGAACAGCGCCATACAGTTGGGCGGTGAACTCACGCCGCCTGGCATATTGAACGGACTTGAAGTCACAAAAAATGACCACCGTTTCTCCTCCCTGCAGACTTCCGCGAGTCCCTCCAGGTCAAACATCTCTCCAATAGGCATGCCCCAGCCTGCCAGCAGGTACTCGTGCAGCACAGGTTCCGGCTTCGAAGGAGGGTACACCTCCCAGGATACAGCGTCGCCTGCCACAGCCGCAAAGCCTTGGTCCCAAATCCAGCGCAGAACGTCGTCGGTAGCTTCGACACCAGCATGTTGCATCTTGGCTGGGTTCTCTGCGTAGTCTCTCTTTGCTTCAGGTGTCAAGGCAGTGTCCCACTCCTTTGTGAATCCGGTCCTGACAAACAGAATATCGCCCCTTTGAAACGAGAGCCGGCACTCCGCAGCAATGTCCAAGATGTTCTTCAGTGTAACCTCGTGGTTCGTCAGCGCAGAGTACTTGACACCGTTCTTTTCGGCCCAGGAGGCGTAATCAATAAGGATCCCGCGTCCAGCAATCCCCTCTTTAGCCCAGTGCTGTATGCCAATACGAGTGCTGCTGCGGTCCTCAATCTCAGCGCCAGTGGTGCCGCCATAGAAGACCCTTTGACCCGTTCCCTTGCCCTCTGTCCCAGCCACGGATTGTGAAAAATGGCGCAGTCCGTCCCATTGACTGCCCTGCTGGGGATTGAAAGCATACGTGTCATCATAAAAGAGACCGTCGTAGCACTTGATGATGTTGTGCTCAAATGGCTGTCGACCGAAGCCTGCTATTTCGAGCTTCGGCAGCTCCCAGTTCAGGGAGATGCGTTTGCCAGTTTTGATTTCGCTGGCAGCTGCTTTGGCAACGACCGAGGGCGTGAGGAGCGCGAGTCTTGCGAGCCCTTCTTCGCGGCTGCCTGGGGCGCCGACCCAGACGCGCTTCTTGTCTGAAAGCTCATCGTAAGGTGTATCGTAGATGGCGGGGTACGGGGACGTCATGTTGATGGGTAAGTAGTTTGCAGTTTCAACTACCTTTCACTTGAGCAAGTTTTCTGTTGTACACACAGTCACCCAGCGTTGGAAAGGTGCTTTAGTGAGGAAGCGTGGAGGGAACAGGCCAAGCGACATCCACATGCATATACGTAGATCTCCATATCGGATCGACGTAGAGACCTTGAAGCCATGTCCATCATCATAGGCTGGGCAAGATTAATCTTCAGACTTCTTATGGGAGATTTGGTGCAATTCATCCAAACGTACAGGTTACACGAGCCGAATGGTAGAGGCGTTGTGGAACCAGCCACGAGGCACAAAAGCACGCTAAAACCAGGGTCCACGAGGTGGCTTTCTGCCAAACGTCGTCATCGCATGTGAACACCTTCGAGACTCACAAACATTGTTGCCTATCGACACCACACCAAGAACAACGACCGTAGTAATCGCAGTATAAACGACCACGCATATCAGCATCGCGCACCTAGAGGCTAGAATACTATAGCCACCATGGCAACGACGCGCATCCGCAAAACATTTCACTACCCCGACTCCTCAGACGACGAGGACACAGTCGAAGCCGGACTGGACGCACAGGGTACTTCTCGCCCCTCATCTCCCCAACTATGTTCCCCTATCTAACACATCTTCAGACCAAGCCACCCTCCTCGACACCCTCCAAACACGCGACACGACCTCAACCCGACTCTACACGCTCCTCCTGCTCATCTTCCCCACTTCGATATCACTCTTCACGCTCCCCGGTCTCTTAGCGACTTCGACATTCATCCCGAGTCTGCTCGCGCTCACGAGTCTTGCCGCCAGCGCATATACACTGTACTACCTCCCGCTGCCGCCTCACAGTGCGGGGATATTCGTTCAAGGAGAACCGATAGCGAAACGGAAAGGGAAAGGAAAGGCTGTGGGTGGGTATGGATTAAATACTGCGACTGCATCGACAAGAGGGGAGAGAGTGGAGGTGCCGTGGCTTTCGGATGAGATCCAGGATTTGCTGGCCAAATACGTTGTCTTGGGTAATGGCGCACTCTGTGGACTGCTGGCTATTGTGGAGCTTTTCCACAGCAGAGAGTGGAGGGAGGGCATGATGATTGGAGGAGGATACCTGCCTGGACTTGTGTTGACTGTTGTGCTGTGGGCAAGGAGAGAGCTGCGAGTAGTCGATATGAGTGAGCTTCAACAGCTATGATCTTGAAATACAATCAAATCATGAACACTCCCTGGCATAGAAGATTTTTTTAAGTGGCATGAACTCAAATGAATGGTATAATGCTTAAGAAATTTGACCTGGAGGTCTAGGTATCGTGTGAAACGCCATTGGCCTTTTCGGCCCTCCCACCCAGATCATAGCGAAGTACTCGGCGACGATTTCACGTCGTCGGTCCGCCTCTCATTCCCCTCGTCCTTGTTGTTTTCCTAAAGCAGCATGCTCTTCCTCCGACTCGCTATCCTTTCAGCTCTCAGGGTGCTTGTCGCGCTGGCTTTCTCAGCATCATCTGCTCCGTCCTTGGTGACCGCAGATGCTGTTGTAGAAGCCTTCTTCGCATTCAATCGTGCGACAGAGGTGCTCTTCGCGAGGCTGGTGGTGCCAGCACTCTTTATGGTTCCGCTGCCTGTGCGCTTGTGTAGCGGTTGCGCGGATGTGTCTGGCTTCTCAAGCTCAACAGTTGCTAAGGTGGGTACAGAGGAGTGTCGTCGAGCGTTGCGCACTACTTGGACGAGCTCGGTGCGTGCTGGAGCGACTTTGGCTGGTGAAGACTCGTCGAAGTCGAAGACGGCAAGATTGTCCTCTTCGACAGCTTCTTTCTTTACAACGGGTTCGCTCGACTCAACAAGCTCGGGCGCCGGCTCGTCTGCGGTCTTGGCTACGAAGTTGGCGGAGGCTCTTCGGTTGGTCGTGCTTGTCTGTTCGATCAACGCAGCGATTGCCCTCGAGGATGTTGACTTGCTAAAGTCTGCTTGTTCTGGCGGCGATGCGTTCTCTCGTCTGTCAAGCTTCTGGCGCAGTGGACTCCCTGCCTCTACCTCCTCTTCTCCTGCCTCGCGCTTGATCGCGATTCGGCCTGTTGTCAAAGGTGCCAGCTGTATTTCTACGCTCGTTCTCCTGTCGGTCTGAGGGACAATAGCGTCAGCCATCTTGCCTTCACGGCGCATCTTCACCGCCAGACTAGGTTCCTTGTAGCTGACTTGTGGGCGTGCTCTTCGTGACGGCCGTCCGGCCTGACCTGTCTGGTTTCCTGAGCTCACGTCGCCTGGAGGTGGGGTGTCTTTGTTGTCTGGTCTTGATGTCGAGGGTTCCGTGGAGGGTGGCGAAAAGATGGCGTCTGCCGCAGGCGTCTTCGGTGGTAAGGAATCAAGACAAATCTCTGCAACAGGGACCGGCTCGGGCGCCGCAAGCACGGGGACCTCAGGCGGCGTGATGGTCCTGACAATAGGAAGACGCGGGCGTCCTCGGAGAGCTGTGCTTGGCAGCTTCTTCTTCTCTGGCTTTTCTGGTTTATCTTTCTCTTTGACGGACGACCGTTGTTTTTTTGGCGACAAGACAGGGTCAGTGTTGACGGATTCTGAAATTGTTAGTCTGTTCAGTGCCGGTAGGAAGATTGAACTTACTGCTAACGAGAACGGGTCGTGGCGGAGATGCAGACCCTGCTTCCTCAGATACTTCCCCTGTCTCTGCGTCTTGGGCAGTTTTGCGGCTGAAATTGAAGTCGTCGTCCTGAGCGTCCGGCACACCCTCGTCTTGCTGTACACTGAACTTCCTCTTAGCTCCAGTGCGAGGGAGCTTGCCTGGTTTCTCTTTGACCTCTTCCGGTGATTCGAAAACAGAGATACGGCGAATGTTGAGTTTGGGTCCGCTCTCTCTTCGCTTCTTCCGTGTCTCCAGGTTGATTGGTAGCGCAGGCTCATCTTCGGGCCCAACCTGCATCTGCTCATCTGCTTCAGGATTGGAGTTGAAGGCGATGGGCTCCTCAACCTCGAAGCTCGATGTCGGCGGGGGACCAAGGTCGGGCGATTGGCTTTCGGCGTCTTCCAGCATGTTTCGAATCTCGTTTGCGTTCATCGTGCGTCGTGGGTAGTCGCGGCCCTCGTCAATGGTCGGCATCATACGGTCCTCTACCTCTTGTATGCACAGGCCACTTCTGAAGTTTCTCTCTTGTGGGCGATGTCTCGCCAGCTGCTGGCTCTTGCGCCGCTTCCCGGACTGCTCAGGCTGCCCCAGCGAAGCCACCAAGCTCCCCAGCTCCTGCATCTTGGTCTCCAATTGCAATCTGACGGCATCGATGTTCGCAAAGGAGAGGCTGTTGTTCTGCTTGTCGACTGTGTGCTGAAGGTGCATTGCGCGTTCGCGCAGAGCTAGGTTCTCGGCGAGAAGGCGTGAGCAGTCGCTTTCGAGTACGCGGATGCGCATGGACTGCTGCGAATTGACCCTGTCCCCAGTCAGTTTTCGTGTCCATCCAGCTCTATGCTGTTGCACGCACTTGGCCAGCTCGCGGTTCTGTCGCAAGAAGCGACGCTTGACAACCTCCATGTTGTCGGCCGACGGCTGAGGAGCAACCACCGGCGGCTCGTTCAAGCGCGCCATCTGCGCTGAGTAGGTATGTAGAGGCTGATGATAGTCGTTGAGTCGTTGGACAAGGCGGCGCGCGACAATCTAGGACGTGTGTCGTTCGTTGTTTCCATCTGTTCTTCGTCATAGCCAAAAAGCTGCGGCGGCGTTGCTACGGGTTACCTAGCAACCAACGGCGAACTAGCCGTTTGTGTTGACGGCTCCACTTATGCGGCCCATTCACGACACCACGCGAGGGGTACGCGCACCTCTCGACTCAAGACGACAGCAGAATCAACAAACGCAAAGGAGACAACGCAGGCCCGTCATGTCAAACTTCTCTCGCCCTATGCCGTCGCATCTGCGTGG
Source organism: Didymella segeticola (assembly GCA_004522025.1). Taxonomy (NCBI): domain Eukaryota; kingdom Fungi; phylum Ascomycota; class Dothideomycetes; order Pleosporales; family Didymellaceae; genus Didymella; species Didymella segeticola. Next base: position 87,435 of record SDAV01000011.1, read on the forward strand.
CCAGTCGATGGGCGCGTCGCAGCAGTCAACTTTCCTCCAGCAGAAGATTGCCGACAAGAAGACGGAGCTTGCCAACCTCAAGGATCTGCAGGCGCTGAGCGGAGGCCTTGCAGACCAGATGCAGATGTTGGCGGATAAGCTTCAGACGCTTTCAGATGGTACAGAAGGTATGTTTCGTCATTAAAGCTCCATGATGGCACAAATATACTAACGGCATTTCTCAGCTGTTGCAGCAGTGCTTTCTAACTGGCATAACGTGCTTCGTGCGATCAACATGGCTTCAAGTAAGAGTTCTCGATTGTTACGAAAGCGTGCACAGTCTGACTAGAACAGCGATGCTTCCCAAACCAAAAGAAGAAGACGAGGGGGAGACCAAGCAAGCATCAGATCCTCCTCTGCCGCAGACACTTGTCCGAATTCCAACGCAGCTCGCGCCCGCTGTTATTGAGCAGGTATAATTGGCTGAAAGCGGGTAGTCGCAGTTCAACCAATGATCCAGTATAGTAGGTTCTTTTCGTCTTCTACCGCTTTTTCCAATCAACTCACCACCTCATGACAGATACTACCACCAAGATGGATTAAAAAAACACCAGTCGCGCGAGCACTTCCAGCCACCAAGATCAATCTCTGCCACTGTCAAGCATCCCCACCCAGCTGATTGCTCCGTCAGCCATGCCAATAGCCAGGTATGCTCCACTCAAATTCTCAACATGTGGCCTATTTAACGATCATGTACAGTCGCTCACCATCAAAGCAACGTACAACACCGCACAGAGCTCAGCAAATACCACACTAACTCGGTTGAGGTTTCTGTCATGCGACCCAACACAAATCACATCAGTTCATGTTTCTTGGCCTTTGCTATTCCCAGCTTGGGAATCTTGGCTGACATGCTTCATCTGCATTGTTCGTTTGGAGCCTGTTGGTAACCACATTCGGTGTCTACCCCTTCTACTGCCAATCTTCGCGACAGCCTACTACTGAAGGCCAAGGTCGACAGCGTAGGCGTGCCCATTTGTTAGCAGCTTAGATAAGAGCAGCTACAAGATAGAGGTGCTCCAACATGAGGGCTATGGATGGATGGACAACCAACGACACCGACAGTGGAATCACGAAGAGCAAGACGCAAACGTTACCCATTTCACTGCACCTTCTCGTGGCTGGGCATTCAATTCGCGTCCAAGAAACAACTTTACCTGAGGCAACACCTACGAGCTATTGAGCAGTTCCAAAGAGCTCTACACTTAGATTTAATCAAATCATTAGAGTTTCAGTTGCTACCAGCTCAGTCGAGCAACGTGTTGAATGCTTAAAGTACAAACAACCACTTGTGCAACGAGACACGACAAGACGCTTAAAGCCTAGCGTGCCAAGGCTCACGCGACTCTCTACAAAATTCGAATCTGACGCGTGCTTTCTTTTCCTCACATATTGTCAACGGTCTCCTATAACCCTAAGGTTATTCCTAAATACATGGAAAATGCCTTAATTCCAGGAGAACCCAGAGGAATTGCACAGCCGTTCTAATCCTGAAGCTCGCTCGCGCCGACTTTCGAGTCGGTATTGGAGCTCCGGGTTCGCTTTAGGCCAACATACCTGCCACTTTTCGCCAATACATTGTGATGTTCGCCCATGTCAATAGTGGTCTATATTTACATGCATCTCGATATGAACTTGTCACGACGCCGGTCTGTTCGAAGGTGGGCACGTCAGGCCTCAGCCTTGACCGGACAAACCCAGATTACTGCCTTCAGCGAGAGGTTTGCAATCAGCCGCTCTCGGTCACTGTCTCGTCTTCAATGAAGCTTTGATAAATGGACACACGACAGTGAAAGGTTATGCCAATCTGGGTGGCTGGACACGCTCATAGGTTTGATAAGCTCGGCAGTTTTCTGAGCACGGTTGAAGATCCCCGCACTGCGAGGACATCGTGCCAGCGCGCGCTGCACCTGGAGCGGCTGAGGAAAGGCGGCCCCCAATCCAACATGTTTGTCGTGCTGCGATTCGTCCATCGAGTACCTCGAGCTACCGATTCGCCAACGAATTCATGATTGCAGCTCTGCAGGTTCTCCCGCTCACGAGCTGGGAATCCTCGTCAGGCTCAAAGCCACGGTCACCAGGTGGAGCGCTCTCGTATCCCCTAGGCTATGATGGATGAGCTCCGCGACCTCGTATCCCCTTCGATACGGTGCTCCAGGCGCAAATGTCTCACTGCTTTAGACAACTAGCAGCGTGGCTCCAGTGTAGTTTACCCAACAGCCTCCAGGCGCGTCGCGCAACGGTCAGCAACCGACGTGATCGCTCCGAGAGGGCTACGAATGAATGGAACGAAGGAGCATCGCGCCAGCCGCTAAAGCATCCTTCCGTCAGCCCTGCACGGCTGGCCTCGACACTTGCAGATTAATCTGTCAACTGAGGAGCACCTCCTTTCCACTATCCTCGACTCTACACAGCGTGCATCACATGCCCACCGACCCCAGAACGTCATGAATGCCTAACATGGCACGTCTTCGACGATGCCTGGTTGTAGCATGTAGTCTCATTGGGTTGTCCCACCAGCAAGATCCCATCGTTGACTTGTAGGTAGCCGTTCTCCAATGCTGCATGATTAGGACCGATCAGACGTTGCGCCGTGCCCTCACGAAACATGTCATCCTGAAAGACTCTGGCGCGCGCAAGTTCAACTCGACAGTCCCATTTTGTGTCGGTTGGAAGTCACGCTTGCGACTCTGATGTTGCCTTGTTACGTCTCATGTGGATATTGCTGACTCAAGAAACAGCTGCCGGCGATGGGGTCACTCAACGGCGCAGGTCAACGGGAGACTGTACATTGATGGGGGCATGATAGACTGGAACACGGAGAACGTCAACTATACGAGTGAGGTCCTGGCCGACCACAACTCTGCATGTGCTAACCTTCCCAGACACCGCGTTGATCTTTAGTGATCTCAACGCCTCGACCTCGTATGGCCTACCCTACCAATACGCAAACCTCTCCAAGCCTGCCGAAATTCCGAGTGTTTCTGGCGGTATCCTCTGGCCCGATGAAGTCAACAAGTGCTTCTACCAATTTGGTGGGGCGTTCACGAACGGAACTCCTACCGATTTTAACATGTGGACTTACGACGTACTGCTCAATCGGTGGAACCAAACTGCGAAAAAGACATCTGGCTCTGCTGTTACATCACGAGTAGCTTATGGCGCTGGCACACACATTGAAGGCTTGGGTCTGGGATACTACTTCGGAGGGTACAAGAGCAACCAGACGGATTCAAGATGGACTGGTCCCCAGGTTGCTACGGCTGACCTTGTTCGGTTCGACTACACCACAGGCACTCTGTCCAACAACAGCGGGCCTAACGACAACATTGGAAGAGCTGAAGGGCAGATGGTCTATCTGCCTGTGTCAGACAACGGTCTCCTTGTGTATTTTGGAGGGGTGGAAGACGCAATCCAGAATGGCAGCACCACGCCAGTAAGTAGCATTTGCCGAGACATCAACGTTTGGTCTTTTACTGACATGGCTTCTGCAGGCAAACATGAGCGTATGTCAACGAGCTGTGTTCAATAAGCCTACGTTGTCGCTAATAAGATGCAGCAAATACACATGTACGACGTGCAGTCGTCCAAATGGTATACCCAAGTCGCCACTGGCAATGTCCCCGAAGCCCGTCGTCAATTCTGCGCAGGCGTCACCTGGGCTGATGACCAGTCTTCGTACAATATGTAAGCTCATACAGGTGGCTGATTTCTACCAAGGCTAATCGCTACATAGTTACTTGTATGGCGGCTACGGCTTCGGGGGAACACTCGCTTACGACGATGCCTACATACTTTCTATTCCGTCATTTACATGGATCAAGGCATTCCCCACCGACAACAGTACCGGACAGTACCCACACGGAGGCTGCAGTGCGAATGTAGTCAACAGAGACCAGATGATCATCATTGGGGGCTGGTTCCCGGAGAGTGATGCGGACTTCTGCGACTCACCTGATGTTCAAGGACAGCATGGCATGAATCTAGGCTACAACGGCGAGAAGAAGGCTCTGTGGGACAAGTACAATCCGAAGCTTTCGACCTACGTTGTGCCGACGCCAATAGTATCAGCGATCGGAGGAGGGTACGTACCGCACTTCAATGAGAATAGGACGCTCTGACATGATTGTAGACCTACAGGTGGGGCGACCAAGACGGCGCCAGCTTCCTGGGATAGCCCAGACCTTGCCGTGTATTACTCTCTTACAGCTCCCTCTGTCACACGAACAGCGACACGCTCCCTCCCTGCAAGCACCGGCGCTTCTTCTGGAGGTTCCAACAAGAGCAGAGTGGGCGCAATTGCAGGCGGTGTTGTAGGAGGCCTTGCTGGTCTCGCTGCTATACTGTGTCTGGTACTTTGCTGCCTGCACCGCAAGAAGAAATCCAAGAAAGGAGAACAGCCCGCAGAACTGCCACCTCCAGTCGAACTCGGTGTCACTACGCCGCCACAGGAGATGCCGGCGGGTGGTACGGGCAAGTACATGCCTCTGCACCAGCAGCAGGAACATTTCTCGCCTTATTCTGGGGCAGTGTCTCTGCACTCACCGCACTCCATGTATGCGCAGCAATCGTCCGTCTCAGGGTCACCACCACATTTGAGTCCCTATGGCTCACCTCATGATGCCAACTACGTGCAGCCGGCATATCCACAGAACTCACACGCTCGGTCTCCGTCTAGGGAGCACGCGCAATTTTCGACCGTGGACACTCGATATTCACAACAAGGGCGCCCTTCGCCAATATCGCCCGCGCACCCATCGTACGCTCCTCCTGCCGAAGCACAATTATACTACCCACCACCTCGTGAGCCTGCACATCAGACTCCCATAGTATCTCCAGCCACATATGGTGGCTACGACTCTACCCAGTATCATGATAATCCCGCGCCCCTGTTGTCGCCGCCTCCAGCCAGCACAATGCCTACACCTACACAGTTCTACGCGCGACCAGCGCCAATTCCTGGAGTCGGGCAGTCGGACTATGCACAGCCACCGAACGAAGACGGAAGCTACGGAAACAGGTTGGAGCCGCAGAGGCGACCGAAGCATGGGCGTTTTGTCGAAGTCGACCATACATAGATTCACGCGGTACATAGGGACGGGCGTTTTGGTGTTTGCGGGGCTTGTTGGGGGAATTGTTATCTGCGCGTGATACCCAGCGCTCTCTTACGAAATGTAGATACAGTCTGGCGTGGAAAGCATTAGTAATACAGTGGAACTCGGTGAAATCTTGCGATGTGCGGTGAGGTTATGCTTTGCGCGTGGGTCTTTTAGGATGTTACTTACAGTACTAGCGTTCCTCAGCCGGGAGCGCGTCTCGTTCCCATTCTCGTTGTCCGCCGTGCGAGCTTTTAGTACTTTGCCAACCAACCCCAACCCAACACCAAGCTTGAGACGACAAGCAGCGCACTGCACCGCCTCGCGCTGTTACCACCACCGCACACCGAACATCCTCTGTCCCGGCTTCTCACGCTCTTCCATTGCCGGCGCCTGCCCGCAGCCTCGTTTCTGTTCGACGTGCCCCACTTCGTCTGCTTGCACCTCTCTCTGCAGGCACCCAACCCAAACGCGCGCCAGCTTCTCACGCCAACGCCTCCCCGCCGCCTGCCACTGCAGCACACCACACAGCGCCCGACCGCTGCAGAGCTTCTTGGGGCCACCGACACACTCGCGAGCCGTTATAGGGAGCTGCCCCACCAGCAGAGCCGCCCGCCATGTCCCTGTCCATTGAGGAGCTCGACGCCACAGTGCGCGCCTTCTACGAGGGCCGCGGCGAGACAGTACGTTCTCTGCACGACTTGATACTGCACACACGCCAGGACTGAAGCTAATGACTCTCTCTTTTTCCACAGCAAAAACAAGCGCAGGCAACGCTGAACCAGGTAGGCGAGGCTCTTCCATCGGCGCCCGTAGCTTGATCGACTGACAGCACAATAGTTCAAAGAGAACCCAGATGCTTGGCTCCTCGTCGATAAGATCCTCTCGGATGCGCAGTATCCACAGACTAAGTGTACGTGTCCATTGTTTGTTTGACCGTGTGGCTGGAGCATCACTAACCATGACCAGACCTTGGCCTGCAGGTGCTTGACAATGTCATTATGACAAGATGGAAGGTCCTCCCTCGCGACCAGTGTCAAGGTACCAAGAGATCAGAGCTCTTCACACGAACCAGCCTTTACTGACACCGCCAGGAATCCGTAACTTCATCGTCAACTTCATCCTCCAGCTCTCCAACGACGACGACCGCCGCCGCTCCGAACGCACCCTGCTCAACAAGCTGAATCTCGTCCTCGTCTCCGTCCTGAAGCAGGAGTGGCCCCACAACTGGCCGACGTTCATAAATGAGATCATCTCCTCGTGTCACAGCGGATTGGGAATCTGCGAAAACAACATGGTCATCCTCCGCTTGCTGTCGGAAGAGGTCTTCGACTACTCGGAAGAGCAGATGACATCGACCAAGCGCAGAGAGCTCAAACAGAGCATGTGCGACGAGTTTACCTCCATCTACCAGCTGTGCTCCGAGGTCCTGCGCACCGCTACCGAGGCGTCTCTCATCAAGGCGACTCTTGAGACATTACTGCGCTTCCTCAACTGGATCCCTCTGGGCTACATCTTTGAGACACCGCCCAGCGGCCAGAGCCTCATCGAGACTCTGCGCAGCCGTTTCCTCGAGGTCCCTGAGTTCCGCAACATCACATTGAAGTGCTTGACCGAGATCGCAGGCCTCCACACCGAACCCGCCTACGATGACAAGCTCGTCTCAATGTTCACAGAAACGTTGACCGCCATCTCCAAGATCATTCCGCTTTCCCTGGACCTCAAGCAGACGTACGCATCGAGCAACAGCAGGGACCAAGAGTTTGTACTCAACCTCGCCCTGTTCCTCACGAATTTCTTCACATCGCACCTGGCTGTCATCGAGAACCTCATGAACAAGGACTTCCTCACACACGGTCACTTCTATCTCATCCGCATCAGCCAGATCGACGACCGTGAGGTTTTCAAGATTTGTCTGGAGTACTGGACCAAGCTTGTGTCTGAACTCTACGATGAGATGCAGGCGCTGCCCATCACCGACATGAACCCTCTGCTTAACATGGGCATTACCACCGGCAATCGCGACCCCTCAATGATGGCCAACTATCCTCTGCGTAAGAACAAGTATACCGAGATCCTGTCGAATCTGCGAACTGTCATGATCGAGAAGATGGTCAGACCAGAGGAAGTGCTCATTGTCGAAAACGACGAGGGTGAAATCGTGCGCGAGTTTGTCAAGGAGAGCGACACCATCCAGCTCTACAAGTCGACTCGCGAATGCTTGGTCTTCTTGACGCATTTGGATGTTAACGACACCGAACAAATCATGTCAGAGAAGCTGGCTCGCCAGGTCGACGGCTCAGAGTGGTCATGGGCAAACTGCAACACCCTCTGCTGGGCGATTGGTTCTATCTCTGGTGCCATGAATGAGGAGACCGAGAAGCGCTTCCTGGTCACGGTCATCAAGGACCTCCTTGGTCTTACGGAGATGAAGCGAGGCAAGGATAACAAGGCCGTCGTTGCCAGTAACATCATGTACATTGTCGGCCAGTACCCCCGATTCCTCAAGGCTCACTGGAAGTTCTTGAAGACGGTCGTCAACAAGCTTTTCGAGTTCATGCACGAGACACACGAGGGCGTGCAGGACATGGCCTGCGACACTTTTATCAAAATCGCCAACAAGTGCCGGCGACACTTTGTTGCGCTGCAGCCAGGCGAGAACGAGCCGTTCATTGACGAAATCGTACGAAACCTGAGGAAGATCACCGCGGATCTCTCGCCTCAACAGGTCCACACTTTCTACGAAGCTTGTGGTTACATGATCAGCGCACAGGGCCAGAAGAGCATGCAGGAGCGTCTGATCCACGACCTGATGGCCCTTCCCAACTCAGCTGTAAGTAGTGCGAATGTGCACGTTTGAATTGTGCTGACCTCGTCACCAGTGGGACAACATCATTGCACAAGCCAACCAGAACCCCGCCTGCCTACAAGACTCGGAAATCATCAAGATCGTTGGCAACATCATGAAGACTAACGTTGCAGCCTGCGGCTCGATCGGATCCTACTTCTACCCACAGATCGGGCGCATCTACTTCGACATGCTGACAATGTACCGTGCTAGCTCACAGTTGATCGACGAGGCTGTTCAGCGCGAAGGCAACATTGCAACCAAGATGCCCAAGGTTCGCGGGTTGCGCACAATCAAGAAGGAGATCCTCAAGCTCATCAACACCTACGTTGAGAAGGCTGACGACCTTGAGATGATCCACAACAACATCGTCCCGAAGCTGCTGGAAGCTGTCCTGATTGACTACAAGAACAACGTGCCGGATGCTCGCGAGGCCGAGGTCCTAAATGTTATGACTACGATCATCAACAAGCTACATGTACGTTGGACACCCAAGACGAGCAAACACTTTGTTGGTCTCGCTCAGCCACGGTCGGATCACTTGCTAACTAAGAACAGAGCATGATGGAGGACCAAGTTCTCAACATCATGGATAGCGTTTTTGAATGCACGCTGGACATGATCAACAAGGACTTCTCCGAGTACCCCGAACATCGCGTCGAATTCTTCAAGCTTCTCCGGACTATCAACCTGCGCTGCTTCCCTGCTCTGCTGCGACTGGACGCCCGCTCGTTCAAGTTTGTCATCGACTCGTGCATGTGGGCCAGCAAGCACGACAATCGTGAGGTCGAGAGTGCTGGTCTTTCCATGTGCTTCGAACTTGTCTCGAACATGTCTGAGACTGATGAGCAGACTTGCAACGCTTTCTTCCAGACATTCTTCACCACCATCCTCCAGGATGTGTTCTTCGTTGTCACCGACAGCGATCACAAGGCTGGCTTCAAGTCGCAAGCTATGCTGTTGGCCAAGATGTTCTGGTTGGTCGATTCGGACAAGCTGCGAGGGCCCATCTATACCTCACCAGACATGGCTCCTGCCGGCACACCGAACCGCGAGTTCTTGCGGAACTTTGTTGGAAACCTGTTGGCGACCGCCTTCCCCAACCTCCAGACTGCTCAGATTGCATCGTTCATCGACGGACTCTTCGCTACCAACTCGGACCTGAACCGCTTCAAGATCATCCTGCGTGATTTCCTCATTTCACTGAAGGAGTTCTCTGGCGACAATGCTGAGCTCTTCGCCGAAGAGCGCGAGCAAGCCGCCAAGCAGGCAAAGGATGAGGAGCGCGAGCGTGCCATGAAGATTGGTGGTCTGCTCAAGCCTTCGGAGATGGAAGACGACGAGTTGTGACTGAATGTTGAGCTGGATACCAACATAGCGACGCGCACGCCTTTCGATCGCACTTCGGCGTCGACTCACCCTGTGGACTCGGCCAGTGCTGAGGACTGGTGGGCGGATATCCTTTGAGCGTCGCGCCTGGGAGTTGGGCATGTACTTGCATCACGCAATGCTGTGTAGCTTGGTGATTCTCCATAAGATGTCAGTGGATTTCGCGGTCTTCATAGACCTTTCTGTTTCTCGTGCAGCATACAGCGAGGAGCGAGGTTGGAGGTCTGGTCTTGGATCGCGTACATGATAAAAGCATAGGAAAGGGGGTGGTGCAGGGCATTCTAGATATCCTGCCTTGACGGCCATAAGAATCAATCAATGAAACCATCTCAGTGACAATCACGGAGGCAATGTGAACAATGTGCAGTATATCGGCCGTGAAGCTGGTCTGTGAAATCTCATCAGGCGTGTATGAGGCTGGAGACGTCGTATACGTATTATGTGGGCAGTAGTGGGACGGCCCGCTACCTGATGTCGTGAAGCACGCAGCATGAGTGCCGCGGATGCAGGAAATGTTTCTCCGACGGAAGCATGTCTTCCGTCAGAGGCTTCTCAAGCCAATGACACAGGGATAGTGACTTAAGGAACCATCTGCATGCGAGCTACATCGAGACCGTCCACCGTGGGTCTTGCTCGTGCGTTCACGACATCGTGCTGCCATGGGGCTCTAGATCGGGATCATGGCGACGGCAGAGCGAGTAGATTCCTGCAGCTTCCGTGTCTTTGCCGTGAGAACCTGTGCCATCCACGGAGAGGACCCATTAGACTAGCAGAGGGTTGCATAGGATGGGTGCTACGCCCCGGCTCAAGTTCCACATTCGGCTTATGTAATAATGCTCACGAAGAAATCGACCTCACCAAAAAGGACAACGGGTCGGCATCAGGTCTACAAAGGTGGTGCAGTGCCTCGCTTCGAGCCTGCGGAAAATACAAGCAGCAACCCGATCCCTGTCGGCTGCTCCACTCTCAGCGCGCCCTGGCCCATACGATTGCTCTGGCAGTTCTGCGCGTTCGTGGTGACCACGCACGGGGTCCCAGCGCGTGCTCCCATTGGCCGTTTGCAGCACGTCTTTCAACGACTGCTTTGAACAGCATCTCAGCGGCCAGCGTTGCACAACCTCGTGGCCCTCTTATGATGTACCGCCGGCGACTCAGCAGTGCCTGGCCCCTCATTCGTCGAGCTTCAACATCCTGCTAATCGGCACCACGCGAGCGCTGCAGCCCGCCGTCCAACTACTGCCACTGCTAAGCCGGCACCCTGCTGTAAGCGTTTGGATTGACTTCACTTGTTAAAACTTCTACCAACAACGCACGTCCGCCGTCTCCAAGGCGCTCCGCGAGCCTCAGCGTGCTCACCGCGAAGTCCTTGCTTTTGTCCGTCCCCGCTGCCGCATGGGCGTCTGCCGACACCCGTGTCCTCACACGTTTGCTCATTACTCACCCTGTATGGGCAGATCTGCAGCCAGACCCATTCTAGGATTCATTTGCTTGTGCGGTACACGCGCATTGCCGTAGAGACTTTGCAGACTCCGCTGCTCCATTATCTCAGCCTGCCACCACCATGTATGTTGTTGCGCCCCTCATATGGACACCCTTCAACTCCGCCCCCGTGGTCCTGTGAGGAAGACGGCATCCAGTGCCAGCTTGACCTCCAAAGATGAGACTACTGACTCGCTCCGCTTTTCTAGGAAGTTCGGCAAGCACATCCAGAAGCGGCAGCTGGAGATTCCAGAATACGCTGCTAGTTTTGTCGACTACAAGGCGCTGAAGAAGGTGATTTGGACTTTGTGAGGTGGGCGTTATACCTGTGCTGATTGTCTGCAGCTCATCAAGAAGCTCAGTAGTACGCCAGTGATTCCTCCTCTGGGCGACAGCACTCATGGCCACGATACACTAGATCCGCAGACTTCTCTGCAGGCCAACAAGGCCACATTCTTCTTCCGAGTGGTATGCATATGCGCCATGTTTCAGCCAGAAGTCTTGCTCACAGTAGTATCAGGAGCGAGAACTGGAGAAGGTCAACACATTCTACCTGCAGAAGGAAGCTGAGCTTCGTCTGCGACTAACCACGCTCTTGGACAAGAAGCGCGTCATGCAGCAGCATCCACAGTCGGTTTCCAAGACGTCTTCACGGTACATTGCGCTCGAAGAAGGCCTAAAGCAGTTTAGCACAGACCTTAACAAGCTCGAGGTGATTGGCCTCCGATCTCTTGGGTTGTGGAGCTAACCGGTACTAGCAATTTGTGGAAGTGAACGAAACTGCGTTCTCAAAGATTTTAAAGAAGGTTTGCACCCCTTTCCTCTCGACGCTTGGATGTCGGCTAACCTTCACAGTGGGACAAGACATCAAAGGTATGCCGTCGCTGAACACACTAATCTATGTGGCTGACCAGATGTAGTCGCGAGAAAAGCAACTCTACCTTTCAAGAGCTGTTGAAGTCCAGCCATGCTTCAACCGCGAAGTCATCAGCACCCTCTCCGACCAGGCGACACAAGCAATCCTCGATTTCTCTGGATGGGCAGAGGGTGAGGGTGTGCAAGCACCACAGCCGACCGCAGAGCCAAGAGTTTTCGAGCCCCTGATCGAAGCAAACCTTGAGCTTGACAACCAGTTCATCCAAGCCATCAACATCTCAAACGCGGCGAAAATCCAAGAATGTCTCACACGGTTGTCAAATCTACCCGATGCCAGGGAGCACATCTCGAGAGCTTTCCTCAGCACAGTCGCAGAAGCGCCGGAAGAGGCGTTGAAGATTGTGCTCGACTCGAATCAGGTCAATCTACAGCAAGAGGATGAGATTAATGAGCGCAACTGCCTGCACAAGGCTGCCATCAGTGGCCGGCTGGAGATTGTGCGGCTGGGACTGTCGAGCAACGTGTCGCCACACGCAACAGACGTGTACGGACGGATACCGCTGCACTACGCCTCGATGCATGGTTATGTCGAGCTCGTCCAAGCCTTGATCGACGCCGCGCCGGACACGGTAAACTTCCGCGACCAGGACAGCTTTACTCCGCTCATACACGCGATCGTGCGCTCGCAGCTACCGTGCGTGCAGATACTTCTCGCGAGAGGCGCCGACATGAGCCGTATCGGCCCGGGAGAGCACATTCCGCTGAACCTTTGCTGTCAGTACGCCTCGCTGGAGATTATGGAGTTGCTCCTGCAGAGGTCGGCACAGCTGCTTCCAGACGCAGAGGGCTTGTATCCACAGCATCTGGTCGCTCGATCCGGGAAAACGCCGCAGATGCTGCTTCTACTACAGAAGTACGGCGCCGATCTCAATCAGCCAGATAAACTCTATCAATGGACACCGCTATTTCATGCAGCAAGCGAAGGTCATGTGGAGTGCCTCAAGACGCTTCTTGAGTGCCGCGTCGATGTCGACATTGTGGATGAGAAGAGTCTGTCGGCCATGTACTACGCGACTTGGGAAGGGCATCTTGAGTGCATGAAGTTACTCGCTCAGGTGGGTCGTGGAGTGGGCTTGAAGACACAAAACCAGGTGTCGCCACGGATAAACACGCTGCAGCCCATGTCGAGCACGGCACCTGGGCCGATGGAAATGGACCTCGGCGATCCAGACGGCATTCCCGAATTCATCCTCCCACCGCCCATCATACCGTTCCGCAGATATGGTCACAACTTCTTGGACACAAAAACGTTTGTGGTCATCAGCTTTGAGAAGACTGGCAACGATGCGATTCGATTCTACAACGACCAAAAGTATCCAGCAGCAAGACTTACAATATCGTCCAAGAGCTCGGATCTCATACCCAGGAACATACTACTGCCGGTCCAGGACGAGTTCAAGGTTATTTCGTTTCAGATTGAGAATCTGGAGGCGTTCTCCATCGACTTCGATGTGTACCCGACTATTGGCTCGAAGGTTATTGCACGGAGTGTGGCGTCGCGGAAGGTCTTTACGGAACGGTCAAAGAGCACAGGGAGATGGCATTTGGAGCTGTTCGATCCGAGATTGCGCGCCATTGGCCAGATTGCCTTTGATTTCCAGGTCGTCAAGCCCTTCCACGGGATCCCACTTGAGATTACACATTTTGCTACGTACTGGAAAGCTACAAGCCAGGACGACAACCAGCCTCATACCCTGATCACTGGATCCAGCTTGTCCGGGGAGTATGTTCGCCTGTTTGTGCAGCTGACTGCGGATGGAGTCCCAGTGCTGTACCCCAGGTGGAAGATCACGCACGCTGGTCTTGAAGTACCGGTCAACATCCTCACGTACGCACAGCTCGCAGCAATTGGGGCGCAGCAAAAGGCAACGACGGCGGCGCAGCTCTCGAGTCTGAAGACAGCCACTTCAAACGACATTTCGCACATCTACCAGGCGCTGGCGTCGTCGTTTATTACGCTGAAGGAAGCACTGTCGTTGCTCCCAGCTCACATCCACGTGGAGCTGCACGTCCTGTTCCCGTCGAGGCTGGAGGAGGAGCGGCTCAAGCTGGGACCGACGCACGACATGAACGAGTTCGCCGACAAGATCCTCTCTGTTGTGTTTGAGCACGCACGGGTGCTGAGGGAGCAAGGCGCAGGCGAGATTGACGGCACGCTGCGCAGCATAGTCTTCACGTCATTCAACCAGGACATTTGCACGGTGATCAACTGGAAGCAGCCAAACTGTAAGTACAGGTGGTAGTTGGAAGTTTAGATAGTGGGAGTTGCAACAGCATACTAATCATGTATCTAGACCCGGTGTTCCTCTGCAACGAGCTCGGAGCCGACGACTCAACCGCCTCGCCATCCGGACGCCACGCAATCCAGTCATCGGGCCGCACGACCATCTCAGTCAAGGAAGCGGTGCAGATAGCACGGGACAACAACTTCATGGGCCTGATCTGCAGCTCGCGGCTGCTGGATCTTGCGCCGGCGCTCATCGAGAGCATCAAGACGGCGGGATTGGTGCTGGTCAGCGACATCACGGACAGTGTGGCGGAGAACGGGGTAGGGGGGTTGCAGGTGGCGCAGCCCCGGGGGTATCGCACGCCGGATGGGGTGGATGGGTTTTTGCGGGGCAATGGGGTGTTGTGTTTTAATGAGACGGTGGATATGTAGGGGGTGGGTTGTGGAAGAGCAAAAGCAGAGGATTGTTTTATGTGGGACGAAGGGATGATGCATAGACGGCGGGTATTGTCAAGTTTAGAGTGGGAGGCGCTGGTCAGCATGGGTAGAGGTGTGTGCAAACAACGATCTGTACGAAGAATGAAAAACAATAAGGAAATGTTCTCGAAATATCCAAGTCACGTTGCATGTCACGAGTGTACATGGTAGATTGTCAAAGTCAATGTTAAGAGTGCCGGTATGCAGGGAGACGCCACGCCGGGAAGCAGGTCCCGAAGAGCGATAGCGGCAGGCGTTGAGGAAAATGTCGGGGCGAGCACCAACGACATGACGACGTTGATTTCCCCTTGATAGCTTTGCAGCGTTGCAGCGTATAGACTTTTTCCTTTTCTTCTTGTAACATGAACGACGCATAAGCAAGGCATTTGATGGCTTCAGTGCTCTCCCCTGTCCTTGGCCAGGGCGCCGCGCTCGCTCGCCGCACCGCAGCAGCTTCAAGTGCTCGACGGGCTCCATGGACGTGCCGCTCATGTCTGCAGTCGCAGCAGCGGCCGAGTGTCCAATGGCAGTATGGATTCGCGACCAAGACTGGCCCGACGACAACATCGACAACAACAACAGCACGGACAATACCGAAGAGTGGCAGCAAAAGACGGCGCAGACTGCTGGTGCTGGGTGGAGGCATTGCCGTGGGCGCGGCCGTGGTGACGCTCAACGACGAGGCAAGACATGCGTGGAGCGCGGCGCAGAGAACGTACCGAGTGGCGGCGACGCTGGCGCTGAACATCAACGACTACCGCTCGACTCTCAAACGCGACGGCGACGACGACTACGACGAGCAGCTGCGGGCGTGTCACTTGCGGTGTGCGCGACGCACGCTCGGTACGCTGGAGCGCAACGGGTCCATCTTCATCAAGCTCGGGCAGCATCTCAGCTCCATGAACTACCTTTTGCCCAACGAGTGGTGCGACACGTTCATCCCGCTGCAGGACAAGTGTCCCGTGTCGTCGCTGGAGTCGATTCAGGACATGGTGCTGAGAGACACGGGCCGACCGCTGAGCGACTACTTCTCTGAATTTGAAGAGACGCCCATCGGTGCGGCGAGTCTGGCTCAGGTACATCGCGCCACGACTATTGATGGCCAGCGTGTCGCCGTCAAAGTGCAGCACCCGGCGCTCGACGAGTGGGCCAAGCTCGACCTCGCCCTGACTTCGTTTACGTTCCGCACCCTCAAGCGCTGGTTCCCGGAGTACGATCTCACGTGGCTGAGTGAGGAGATGCAGGCCTCGTTGCCGCAAGAGCTTGACTTTGCCCTCGAAGGTCGCAACGCTACACGTGCCCGCGCCTACTTCTCCCACGTGCCCAGCGCGCCCGTTGTGATCCCCCAGGTGCTGTGGGCCAAGCGGCGCATCCTGGTCATGGACTTTATTTCTGGCGCGCGTCCAGACGATTTGGACTATCTCGACCGCCACGGCATCGACCGCGACGAGGTCAGCGCCGCGCTCGCCCGCATCTTCAATGAGATGATCTTCGGCAAAGACGCGCCGCTGCACTGCGACCCCCACGGCGGCAACATCGCTGTGCGTCACAACCCCCACCGCTGGGGGCGCAACTTCGACGTTGTCCTCTACGACCACGGCTTGTATCGCGACATCCCCATGAGTCTGCGGCGCGCATATGCCAAGCTCTGGCTCGCGGTGCTCGACGGCGACGAGGACGGCATGCGGCGGTACGCGTACGAGACGGCTGGCATCAGCGAGGAGCATTTCCCCCTCTTTGCTTCCGCCATCACAGGGAGAGACTACACGGTGCTTACGCAGAAACACCAGGGCGTGGCTAGCAGCCGGACCAGCGCGGAGAAGAAGGTCATCGGCGACGCGCTGGGGGAGGGGCTGTTGGAGAATTTGATCCAACTCCTAGGCCAGGTGCCTAGGGTTATTCTCCTGATTCTCAAGACTAACGATTTGAGTGCGTTCCTCTTCTCCTCACACACATGTGTTTTCTTCCTTCCTTTGGATTATGACTAACATCACACAGCGCGCAGTCTCGACGAAGGTCTGCACACCAAACAAGGCCCCCTGCGCACTTTTCTCATCCTCGCCCGCTACGCTAGTCGCACCGTGTACGAGGAGAGTCTGGAGTGCATTGCGAACAAGGGTGGTTTGCTGTGGCCGGGGAATTTCTTGGCCTGGGTCGTGGCGTGGAGTAGGCATGCACGCGTGGAGATTAAACTGGGGGGGTTTGAGGCGTGGTTGAGGGTTAGGGCTGCGTTGGGGTGGGGGCAGATGGATGTTGGGGTGGATAGTTTTAGGGAGTAGAATTGTGATTGTTGGGTGGTGGTGGACTTGACTGTAGCATACTTTGGTGCAACGTCAATCAAGTCATGTCATATCATGTCATGTCGAGCATACACATCTACAACTTTCAAAGCACTTGCAAGCATACTCGACGTGACTAAGATGTAGTCATGCTCTGTCTGTGATGACGTATCAAGACCATTCACTACACACTGCTCAACTGTCCAATTAACCAACTGTTCAACCGTTCAACACCATGGTGTTGCTGATGGTGGTCGACAGAACCTCCCTCTGGATCAAGGCAGATGCAGTACCCCTGCCGGACAGCCGGGCCTGACATCATCTACTCCAGAAGGCAACAGACAGTTCGCAGCCGTGCAGACGCGTGGCAGTCGTTGACGAGTGCTGACTACAACGAGTACTGACTTGAGAAAGATACTGCCAGTCACTGTATTTTTGTGAATCCTTTGCTTGCATTCTGTTCGTGACGCTGTCTGATTGTCTACGTCGACATAACATTGCATTGCACGAGCTACTAACTCGTTCTCGACTCTCGGTCGTCTAGCGGGGCAGCATCCTTGGCGGCTCCACGACAGGCGTAGGCAGCCCAGCACCAGAGGGCAGAGAGTACAGGTACATTCATTACAATACCGTACAGGGCAGGGCAGTCGATACAATTTCCCAGCGACTGCGCAGGATCGAACCAGCAAGCGGGCCGTCGTCGGTCTCTTAGCACACTCTCAGCACACTCTTAGCACACTCCCCTCGCAGCATAGCATAGCATAGCGGTGGCGCCGCAACTCGTCACTTGTAACCGCTCGACGGTTGCTCAGCCACGCCCACTCCACCACCTCCGTTCACTCCCTCCCTCCTCGCCGCAGCAGCCTCCCGTCGCCCCCAGCCAGCCCGCGCGCTGCTACGACGTGCGCTGACAGCAGACCCGCGCACTGCACTGCACTGCACTCGGTACTGCAATACTGTACTGCAATACTGCACTGCACACCACAAAACCCCCCCTCCTCTCCCCTCCCACCACCGCGCCGAGCTCTGAGAGCCGCGCACCATCACCGCCGTCGCCATGGACGGAGCCGGCCAGCCCAACCTGCGCATCACCAGTGCGTGTCTGCCTGCCATGCTTGCACAGACTCCCCACGGCTAACCACGACGACAGTCATTGCCGCAGATGGCCTCTACAAGCGCGATGTCTTCCGTACGTTGTCTCATCTGATACTCTTAAACACACCACTTACTCTTCGACAGGCTTCCCTGACCCCTTTGCCGTCGCCACGGTCAACGGCGAGCAGACGCGCACCACCAGCGTCATCAAGAAGACGCTCAACCCTTACTGGAACGAGAGCTTCGACATGTACGTCCTTCACACCTCCACCTCCACCTCTTCCTTCTCTGCTGACACCCGACACCCCAGGCGCGTCAACGAGGAAAGCGTGCTCGCCGTCCAGATCTTCGACCAGAAGAAGTTCAAGAAGAAGGACCAGGGCTTCCTCGGCGTCATCAACGTCCGCATTGGCTCTGTCATTGACCTCGATGCCGGCGGCGACGGTACCTCTCTTGATTCTGTAATCATTAGGCTAGACTAATTCCTCCCCCCAGAAATGCTCACCCGCGACCTCAAAAAGTCAAACGACAACATGGTCGTCCACGGCAAGCTGATCCTGAACCTCTCCACCAACCTGCAGGCTCCCATCAGCAACCAGGCCGGAGCTGCCCAGCCCCGTCCCACCCCCTCGACTCACCCCTCGCTCAACGGCGCCACCACCGCAGGCGCTTCCACCCCGCACCAGTCGACGCAGAGCCTCAACCCCAACGCCTACCCCGGCCAGCGACCGACCTCCGTCAACCAGCCCTCGGCCTCGTCGCAGCGTCTCAGCCAAGCAGGCCCCACCGGCCCTCCCCCGGCCGCGCCCCCCGCCTCCACCAACGGCGCCCCCGCAGCAGGCCAGACGCAGAACCCGGGCTACAGCGCCTTTGAAGACTCACAGGGCCGCCTGCCCAACGGCTGGGAGCGTCGTGAGGACCACCTCGGCCGCACCTACTACGTCGACCACAACACGCGACAGACGACCTGGATCCGCCCCGGCGCTGGCTTCAACGAGACGGACAACCGCAATGCCGTCGCCGCCTCGACCCAGCAGGAGCGCGTCCGCCACCAGAACCGCATGCTGCCGGAGGACCGCACGGGAGCCAACTCGCCCACCCTCGCCGACCGACAGCCCTCGCCTCCCAATGCCGGCGCCGGTGCCGGTGCCGCCAACGCCGCGAGCATGATGGCTACCGGTGCTACCACCGCCGGCACAGGAGAGCTGCCGTCGGGCTGGGAGCAGCGACACACGCCCGAGGGACGTCCGTACTTTGTCGACCACAACACGCGCACAACCACCTGGGTCGACCCCCGCCGACAGCAGTACATCCGCATGTACGGCGGACAGGCCGCCAATGGCAGCACCATCCAGCAGCAGCCCGTCTCCCAGCTCGGCCCCCTGCCGTCAGGATGGGAAATGCGTCTCACAAACACGGCACGCGTCTACTTTGTCGACCACAACACAAAGACGACCACCTGGGACGACCCGCGACTGCCCTCGTCCCTCGACCAGAACGTGCCGCAGTACAAACGCGACTTCCGCCGCAAGCTCATCTACTTCCGCTCCCAGCCCGCCCTCCGCATCGTCAGCGGCCAGTGCCACGTCAAGGTCAGGCGAACTCACATCTTCGAGGACTCGTACCACGAGATTATGCGCCAGTCGGCTGCCGACCTCAAGAAGCGCCTGATGATCAAGTTCGACGGCGAAGACGGCCTCGACTACGGCGGTCTGTCGCGAGAGTTCTTCTTCCTGCTCTCCCACGAAATGTTCAACCCCTTCTACTGTCTGTTTGAGTACTCGGCCCACGACAACTACACCCTCCAGATCAACCCCCACTCGGGCATCAACCCGGAGCATCTAAACTACTTCAAGTTTATTGGGCGCGTCGTCGGTCTGGCCATCTTCCACCGCCGCTTCCTCGACGCCTTCTTCATTGGAGCCTTCTACAAGATGATCCTCAGGAAGAAGGTCGCGCTGCAGGACATGGAGGGTGTCGACGCCGACTTCCACCGCAATTTGGAGTGGATGCTGAACAACGACATCACCGACGCGCTGGAACTGACCTTTGCCACGGACGACGAGAGGTTTGGTGAGACGGTCAGCATCGAGCTGAAGCCGGGCGGTGACGACATTGAGGTTACAAACGAGAACAAGCACGAATATGTTGAGTGAGTTATGTCACGTATGTGGGGTGATGACTGCTAATCTCTATAGATTGATCACAGAATGGCGCATCCAGAAGCGCGTCGAGGAGCAGTTCAATGCCTTCCTCAGCGGCTTCAACGAGCTCATCCCCCAGGACCTCGTCAACGTCTTCGACGAGCGCGAGCTCGAGCTGCTCATCGGCGGTATCGCCGACATTGACGTCGAGGACTGGAAGAAGCACACCGACTACCGCGGGTACACGGAGAACGACGAGGTCATCCAGAACTTCTGGAAGTGCATCCGCAGCTGGGACGCCGAGCAAAAGTCGCGTCTGCTGCAGTTCGCCACGGGCACCTCGCGTATCCCCGTCAACGGCTTCAAGGACCTGCAGGGCTCCGACGGGCCCAGGCGGTTTACGATTGAAAAGGCCGGCGAGCCCAACCAGCTGCCCAAGTCGCACACATGGTACGTCTATGAAGTTTTTGGTCTCAGGTTCAGAACTGACATGTCTAGTTTCAACCGCCTCGATCTACCGGGGTACAAGACATTCGAGGCGCTCAACCAGAAGCTCACGATTGCCGTCGAGGAGACTGTTGGATTCGGGCAGGAGTAGACAGAGTATGTTGGGCCAAGAACAGAGTAGACGATTGGAAGTGTATAAAAACGACGAGTGGACAGCGGAGAAGAGAAGAGAAGAGGAGCGGAGCAGCACGCCATATATATTTCCCCACCTACTTGGCATGTGCAGCGGGGTTGGCGTTTGGTTCAGTTCGTTCAGTCCGTTCAGTTCAGATTAGGTGTAGGTGCTGGGATGGCGCGGTTAGCGCTGCAATGCGATTGCTTGACTTCATGCTTACGTCTAATCCTGAGGTTTATAAAGTGAGGTGATATGCTGGTATCGGACCGTGGAGTCTGTCAACGTACGTGCGTGGGTACGTGGGTACGTGGAAGCCTACGCGTCCCGCCGCTGCGTGCGTGCGTGGACTGCACAGCCATGATAGGATGGTATAGTATATGTCCTGCTTCGAGCAGACGGTTCGTTTGCTCACTCCGTTTCTTCGCTCACTTTGTGCATTTCTCGACGCTGTTTACCTTGGGATTGGGGATATTAGTCGGATAGGTGGGATTATCCTGCTTCAACTTGAAAATTGCTGGATTGAGTTAAGTTGATTTGAGTTGTAGGTCTTAAAGGTTTGACTCAACGTGGATTTCGACACGCAGACGCTTTCTGGACCCGGGCACGACGTCTACGGGTGCAGAATTACTCGAGTATTTGTGTGTTTGGTGGACTCGCACCGACAGCAACGAAGTCACGGTTCAAGCACAGTTTCGAAATAGGCTTATTACGACGCGAGGCTACGCTACGCTATCTGCTCTGTCAACAATACCAAGTCAGATTCGAGAAAATAAAGGCTGATCTGCTCGACCACCTCGGCTCGACTTGACTTGACTTGACTTGACTTGACGCGAGGAAGTCGTTCAAGCGGATCACTCACTCCAAAAACTCACTCCAAAAACTCCCTCCAACAACTCCATCCAACGTAAAGTGGTTAAATCTAATCACATTAGCTTGGATTGATTTGGATTGGATACCCCACCAGGTCCACGCCGTTGAACTGTTTGACTGGACTCAATCACATCGAATCTCGCGAGTCGATTGAACTGGATTGGTGCATCTGCTCCGGTCCATCAACGAACCGGAATCAGGTCGACCTGTTTGGATCCCACAGCTCGACTCTGCTCACCGGCTCTATCAACGTAACTCAGCTCGGCTCATCCCCATCGAATCCCACGGTTTATTACCAACCACATCGACTCAAACAGCTCAGGTCCATCAGCGGACCTCCATCAGGACAACCGCGGCAGAAGAGACTTAGCTTCATCAAGCCCAACGGTCTTGACCACGTTACTCGGGTTCCCCAGCTTGGCTCGATTTCACCAGCTCTTCTGACGCAACTACATTCCGTCAAGTCAACCTAGTTGGGCCACTTTAGAAACATACCTATCCACTCGATCAGATCGAATCACACTACTCAAATCCAGTCAACTGAACTAAACACGTTGTACCAAATCAGTTCAAACTACGTTATTCAATCCTACTCGACTCGTCTCAACCTCTTCCAACTGGATCAATTCGGACCACAAACCACATCAGATCTACAAGCACTGAGGCAGCGCCACTCGATCTCACGCAAACAAGGTCAAGTCGACTCGACTCGCAGCAAACCAACTCACCACCACCTAAACCACACAACTCAACCCAACTCAACGCCATCACACCTTGTCCACCAAACCACCACAGCCCTCACTCTCAAAATGTCCACCCCCACCACCCTCCCCACCACCCTCCCCCTCGCCCTCCAAAAAGACCTCGCTCCCCGCCCGCCGACTCCAACGGGCCATCCAGCCCTCGACCACGGAGCGGAAGAAGCGAGGGAGAGTCTGCATTTTAGTCCGTGTCAGAGTCCCACGTGGGGAGGGAGGAGGTACTATGAGTGTTTCCCGCCTGAGGCTGATTGTCGCGGAGGTGGTGGAGGTGAAGTTGGAGGTGGAGGTGGAGGTGATGGGCGGAGTGGCGGCGTGTTGGGCAGGATTGGAAGGGTGTTGGGGTGGGAGAAGTGATATCCAGACTGGAGAGTGGGGATTCGACGCCATCACGAGGAAGCAACACGATGAACTTTGGTACCTGGCCGTGGACAAATTATCAACACACCGCGCCACAACAACTGGATTATATATTACGTATCCCCACCACTACACCCCTCACGCCCAGCCCAGCCAGCAGACACAAAACACTTTCAGCTTCTAAAACAGCCCCGCGGCAGCAAAAAGCGCAACAACCGCCGCACCAGCAGGCGTCACCAGAGCACCCGCCGCACCCGTTGCGAACGCAGGCGCAGACGCCGACGCCGACGCACCCGTCGCCGAGCCGGTGGTTGATGCGGTGGCGGATGCGGTGGATTGGGCTGTTGAGGCCGTCTTTGCCACGCTGGCGACGCTGGCCATGGAGGATGAGGCTGCGGCGCGGAGACTGGGGGGAGTTAGTTCAAGTTCGAGTATACTTGAGCTCTTGTCGTAAAGAGTCGGATCGCTTCGCTCGGGTACTCACGGTTCCGCTGCGGTACAGAAGCTCGTCACCTGGTTGTTCACCGGGCTGCGCTCGTTGCTGTCCGGGCAGTTGTTGTAGCACGTCAGTACGTCCGTGTACACGTCGCACAGGCAGATCCAGTCGTTGCCGTTCTTCTGGCAGGCGTCGATGCGCGCCTTGTACCCGCTGACGCAGGCGTCGACAATGTTCTGCGCGGCGCAGTCGGCGGCCAGCGTGGTGCTGGTGAAGGCCGCGGCCAGGGCAAGGAGGAGAGAAGAACGCATGGTGTGGGAAAAGTATTAACAGAGGGTATTAGAAGACGTATGTGCTGAAGAGTAACGAGCGAGTGCGTGAGTTGAGTCCCAGAGCGAGTGATGGGAGAGGCAACGAAACGTGTTGTGCAGACGAGGAAGAGGCTTGGAATGCAAAAAGGGAGTCCTCGCACGTAGATATCACAGTCGGTTTATTACCTTGCCCTGGCCATCCCTTGATCATGGCCTTCCCCAGTCGGTGCCACCCAGCCAAGCACAAGTAAACATTAAAAGTCGTTGCACGCGCCCCCGTCGTCTCCAAGCGCTGCTGCACCATGGCTAATCCAGTGCCCGCTTGCCCGCTTGGGGTGAAGCGTGTGCAGCTTGTACCTTAGACGGGCATGGTGCACCCGAGACGACGCCCAAATTTAGTCGCTCGATGCATTGAACGGGTTCAACGATATGCAGCCAGAGCCACTCCTACAGGCACTGCAAGTGCTGCGTGGCAAAGTGCAAAGCGGCCGACGAGGTACACAGCATGCCGCGTAGCCGAGTCCGGGTCGAGAGGGTTCAGGGCGGGGACCATTCCAGAGAAGTCGTGTGAGGCTTGAAATCAAAGGAGCGGGCGCGATAGGCGAAGGTTGTCTTCCGATGGGTGCGGAGGCTTCGTGATTGGTCAATGGCGACGATGTGCACAGGGGCTGCAGCCCGAGGTCTTGATTGCCCTGCGCGACGAATTGACTTTTACCGTGTGAGTATGATTGAAGTCTGAAGTAAATGGATGTAAGATTGCTGCATGAGGCCGATTCAATTGACTTTGCACGGGGTGGTCTGCGTGAGTTATCAAACGATACATTGAGTTTAGTCGAAGCGAGTGAGCACTGTTGCAAATTTGTTGCATGCTCGTTGTCAAGAATACACCGCTGGAGTTGTTGAGTTGAGGTGTGGGTGTTGGTCTCCGGTGAGTGTTGTCAGCTTGACCGCTTACTCGGTCAGGAACAGCAGAGCGATGTGAGGATGGATGGACATTAGACTGCCAGCCGGCATCGCGCATGAAGTGTGTTCATGTCGTTTCCGATATTGTAACCAGCGAATGTTACTCGGTGAGCCAACTCGACCACGTCTCTCAGACCGCCTGTGGTCTTCTGTCACACAAGGGCACCACCACGAGCTGATGCGATGACCCACACGGTACTGTGCAGACGCAGGGTTCGAAGTTTGCGTCTTTTGCAGTGAGCCGTGCTTCTCAGCCGTGGTTCTTGAGGTCGATCACCGCTCATGCCGACCCGCGGCTCGAGGCAAGAATCATCAGCTGATGCAATCTCGCTGGCAGTGGAGTGTGGACTACCTCTCTACCGTCTCATGGCACGACGACAGCCGCATACTCGCCTTAGCCAACACTGCCATACTCTGGAGTCAGCCTCGCCTTTGCACACGTGAGGCTCTGCCGTGCCGCGTTGCACCTGACTTTGGGGGTTCCCACTCTTCTGGTCACTAGCGCCCACCGGACCAGCACCGAGCGGCGTTCGCTGAGCGACGAGCGGCCATCGCTTGCATTTCCCCAGAATACGACACGCGGGCAGATTGTTGGGCTCGCGCTATCAAGCACACGAGCGCCTAGCCGCGTTGAGAGTGTGTTAAGCGATGGTCAATCAGTAACGGTAGGCGCAGACTCTGGAGAAGCTGGGGGGGCTGCGCGGCTCTTTGCTCGGGGCGTTCAGTTCATGGAGCTGATGGCGTTGAGCTGGGGCAGGCTTCTGGTGATGCGGGGAAGGTGCGCGAGTGAAGCACTTCGAAACAGACATGACCACCTCAACCCTGAGTTGACCGCAACCAGAACCATGTGCATGACCAACTGCTGCAGCGACTGCGCCCAAGTCTTGCAGGACATCCAAGAGCGATTCCAAGTCTCGGAACTGGGCGCGATGACTCGGGCACAGACGCGGCCTGGCTAGGTATCATTGACTGAGAATTTGCCTCCGGTTTTGAGCCGAGTTGTGGCGCCTGCCAATGAACAATGACGACACCTCCACCTCGTTCACTGCTAATCCTCCGCCAACGCACGCCGGCACGCCCAATTTGCTGCTAGATAACTGCTCTGCCGCGCTTCTCCCCACCTTTTCCATCGCCAGTCTGTAGCTGAACAGTGCGTTATTTCTGGGGTTGACGGACCCTTTCACCGCAACGTCCCTTCTCTCTGCACATTCCCATAATCCCTCACCCTCGCTGTCTCAGTGTGCGCCCGCCATCACTGCTCAGCCACGCGCACCAAACGCCTAGTAGCGCCCGTTCTGTGTCCTTGTCGAGATTGGTGACTGAACATGCTGTGGCCTGAATTCGCGATTCCACGACGTCCGCGACCAAGATAGCAAAACTCACGTTGGAAAACATCAGTACTTGGCAGCAGGAGCGTCCTTGGTCGATGGGCACACCGTCATCCGCGCACAGATGGATTCTCCCGTCTCCCATGATGACTTTCCGTCACGGGGGCCGGCAGTGAGGGCTACGTCCGCTGCGACCTTGGTACTCTGCTCTGTCTTCGTCATCCTCCGGCTGATGTCGAGGTTCTTCGTCGTGAAGAAGCCTGGGTGGGACGACTATACCATGTTCCTGGCCTGGATGCTGGCATTTGGCGCATCGTTCTCCATCATCTACGGTACCACCAAAGGACTTGGACGACACCAGGACCACATCCCCGACGACTGGCTGGAGCCGATGCAGCAGTCTGCGTACGCATTTTCGGTTCTCTACAACCCAGCGCTCATGGCAACCAAGACTTCCATCTTAATCTTCTACCTCGGTCTGTCAGAGACGCAGAAGATTTTTCGATGGGCAACCATCTCGACTCTCATCGTTGTCAACGCCGGCGGACTGGCCCTGACCATCCTGAACATCGTCCAGTGTCGGCCCGTCAGTGCAGCGTGGGCTTCACCTGTACCCTCCAGCGCGCACTGTACCAACATTGTCACCATCTATCTGTCATCCGCGCCACTCAACATCATCACCGATCTGGCCATCCTATTCCTCCCTATGCCCATCTTGACGAGCATGCGACTGCCTAAGAAGCAGAAGATCATCCTGGTCATTACCTTTGGTTTCGGTATCTTTGTCGCCGTTGTCGATGTCATCCGCATTGCCTACCTCCAGGACGCGCAACGAGCCACCCTTGTCGCAGCGCAAGCTGATCGTGCTGAAAGCGGGACCAACCAGAGGAATGCGAGTGATTTCTCGTGGTATGCTTCACTTTCCTTCATGTGGAGTACGGTCGAGATCAACCTGGGCATCATGTGCGGGTGTGTCCCTGCAATGAAGCCTTTGGTTCGCCGATTCTTGCCCAGCTGGGTCATCGATCACACGACGTCGCGCGGCCACTCTGGGACCACTGCGAGCGACGAAGCGCAATTCCACCCCGATATTGTCGAAGCACCGCGCCGTCGATCTGATCAGGAAACGCCGCCAGACTCGCCCCTGACCAAGCCGCCACCGTCCGTACCTGCATTGCGAGGGAATGACGAACCGCTGGGCATGATGGACTTTCTGACATCGCCCGACATGGACGGTTTCCCATCCATGAATCGTACCTCCACTGCCGTAACTACGGCACCTACCACACGCAGCACACGGCGTGGTTCGATGACGTTCTTTGACTTTGTCGACACCGGCCAGAAGAAGAACATCACGTTGAGGAGCAACCGAGAATCCGTCTATTCCGTCTTGATGGTCACCATACTTTTCTTCGTCTGGGGCTTCGCTTATGGCTTCCTCGACGTACTCAACTCGCGGTTCCAGGAGATCGCCAACATGAGCGATTGGCAGACTGTCGGTCAGCACAGTGCTTACTACGTCGGCTACCTCGTTGGCCCTCTGACTTTTGGCCGCATCGTCTTTCAAGTCTGGGGTTTCAAGGTCTGCTACATGGTTGGGCTGGTTGTGTACGCCTGTGGAGCGTTGGTCTTTTGGCCATCTGCCGTACTGACCAGTTTTCCGGCGTTCTTGGTATCTAACTTCATCGTTGGAGCTGGCTTGTCGACCTTGGAGCTCGCCGCCAATCCGTTCATCGCTCTCTGTGGCCCGCCCGAGTATGCCGAAGTGCGATTAAACCTGTCGCAAGGCGTGCAAGCGGTCGGTACCATTGTCTCGCCGCTGCTTGCCAAGAAAGTCCTCTTCACTGCCAACGCCTCCAACTTGATCGACGTCCAGTGGACATATCTTGGAATCTCATTCTTCAGCATTGCCCTTGCTGTGCTGTACTTCTACATACCGCTGCCAGAGGCCACCAATGAGGAGCTCGAGCAGGCCAGTAGACGCCTGCATGTCCCTAGGGATACAACTGTCAGAATCGGCCCCTGGCCCGTCAGGGTGATTTGGATCAGCCTTGGATTTGCCGTCCTCTCTCAGTTCTGCTACGTAGGTGGCCAAGAGTCGACATCGACTTCATACAACGAATACCTTGCGCTGGTCAAACCGTCAGTCAACGCCGTAAACCACCAGGCGGTCGGCCACACAGCGTTTGCTGTATCCCGCTTTTTCGCCGCCGCAATCGACATCTGGGTCAAGCCACGTTTTAGTCTTCTTGTCTTCTACCTAGGAGCCATCGCCTTCTGCGCTGCAGCGATGAACACGACTGGATCCACCGGCGCCGCTATGCTGGTCATGGTCATGTTCTTTGAAGGCCCACTCTTTCCCCAGATATTCGCCCAGGGCATCCGCGGCATGGGCAAGCACACTAAAGATGCCTCGGTGCTCATCACAGCAGCAATTGGTGGCGGCGCAGTCATCCCGCCGATGATGTTCGCCGCCCTCAAGATCCACGACGCGCGCTTCGCGTTCTGCGTCATCATCGCTGTCTACTCGGCTGGCGCGCTCTATCCCATCTGGCTCAACGCTTTGCCCGTCACGCGACAACTCTCCGACCCCCACCGAGACGAGCAGACGAGACGCGAGTCTGAAGCCGAAGAGAAGCGCCGCGAGTCCATGGGTGAAAGCAAGCCCCGCAGATGGAGTAAAGTCAAGAACCGGCTGAGCTTCGGCAACCGCGAGAAGGACCAGCTGCCCTCCGTCGAGCACAGGGAGCGACGCAGCTGGCCCGAGGGCCTTGCACCGATCCCAGGCAGCGTTGACATTGAATCAGAGCGCAGAGCATCGCAGGCCTTGTCGATACAGAGCTCGAGCAGTAGTAGTGGTACTAGTAGTAGTAGCAGCGGTTCCTCGCGGTGAGCGCGTATGATTTACGATTATGATAGCATTGCATCACGGCGTTATGCGAAATACCACGGGCGGTTCTTTGCTTGGATTTGGGCGCGGATTGTATACCACGCCTCGAGCGATGTACCGTATATAGGTGTGACGAGAGAAATAGTATATTACACACAAGCTCTTAAAACTACTATGTTCGTCCATCCGCATCTGCTACCACAAACCAACAAGCCCTGGGAAGATCGTCACAGCACGAGGTCATAGTATATAGCCTATGCGGCTGATCAGTAATGAAGCTCCTTGCGCTTTCCATGTGAGATTTGAACTACACAGCCAATCACGGCGGTCCGCGGCAACTGACTAGAGCTTCGGCTGTCAGTACGCCAGGATGCGAGGTGTTCTCGGTGACCTGCCCTGAGCTCACAATGCCATCCATTTCTGAATGAAGCAAGGTCATGTCTCATGAGCCTAGGCAACTTCCAGCTCCAGTCGATCAAAGCTCTGCAGCAGACTCCAAGGCAAGGCAAGGCAAGGCAAGACTGTAGCCAAGTTCGTCAGAGGTCGTGGTTCGGCAAGGGTGGGTTGCCCGCGAACCTCGGCATCTCCACCTGTTGCCGCGCCCCGCGATTTGGTGAATCCTGGGGTTTGGCGCGACTCGGCGGCGAGGTTTATAGTGCTGATGCGCGCTGTGCTGTGCTGTGCTGTATCTTTCACGCTTTGACTGCTTTGCCTTGTGAAGTGTCTGAGCTGTCGTCTTGTATTGATAGTAGTATTCGTCTTACTCGCATTCCATACTCGCCACCATGGTCGGCCAGAAACAACCCGTCTACGTGCTCGGCGTGGGCATGACCAAGGTAAGAAAAGACAGTCTTGCATAGAGAGTATTCCACGACCTAACATGCACTGCGCAGTTCATCAAACCCCGCGGCAAGGTAGACTACCCAGAGCTCGGCTTCGAGGCCGGCGTCAAAGCCATGCTCGACGCACACATCAACTACGACGACGTCGAGCAGGGCGTGGCGTGCTACTGCTACGGCGACTCGACATGCGGGCAGCGCGTCTTCTACCAATTCGGCATGACGGGCATCCCCGTGTACAACGTCAACAACAACTGCTCCACGGGCTCGACGGGGCTGTACATGGGGCGCAACATGATTGCCCACGGCGCTGCGGATTGCGTGCTGGTTGTGGGCTTTGAGAAGATGTTTCCCGGGTCGCTGCAGACGTTTTTCCAGGACCGCAGTAATCCGACGGCGACGACGAATTTGATCATGAAGGAGACGAGGGGGATTACCAAGGCGCCTGGTGCGGCGCAGTTGTTTGGCAACGCGGGGCGGGAGCACATGGAGAAGTGAGTGTTGATGTATCCCTTTCCACATATCATGTCCATGCTGATGACTCTAGATATGGCTCCGAGCTCAAGGACTTTGCAGAAATCGCCCGCATCAATCACGCCCACAGCAAGAACAACCCCTACTCGCAGTTCCAGGACGAATACACACTAGACCAGGTCGTCAACTCGCCCATGATCCACGAGCCCCTCACCAAGCTGCAATGCTGCCCTACCTCTGACGGCGCCGCGGCCACCGTGCTCGTGTCCCAGGCGTTTCTGGACGCGCGCCCGCACCTCAAGGACCAGGCTATCTTGATTGCGGGCCAGCGCCTCGCGACGGATTCACCGGCGCTCTTCAACCGCAGCGCAATCGACCTCATCGGCTACGGGATGAGCGAGCTCGCGGCACGGGAAGCACTAGCCGAGGCGCAGGTCTCCCCGCTCGACGTCAAGGTGTGCGAGCTGCACGACTGCTTCAGCGCAAACGAGATGGTGACGATTGAAGCGCTGGGTCTGGCGCCGAAGGGCAAGGCGCACGAGTTGATTCGCAAGGGCGGCATCACGTACGGGGGCCAGGTTGTTATTAATCCGTCTGGGGGGCTGATTTCAAAGGGCCACCCGCTTGGTGCGACGGGGTTGGCGCAGTGTGCGGAGCTGGTGTGGCATTTGCGTGGGTGGGCGAATAATCGGTCGGTGCCGCAGACGAAAGTTGCGCTGCAGCATAATCTTGGCTTGGGCGGGGCGGTCGTGTGCACAGTGTATAAGCGTGCGGATGGCAGTGAGGCGAGGGACTTGAGCGATGCGGAGGTGGGCAAGGTGACGGGGCTGGGATATAATCCTGCGACGCAGGCGAAGGGGTGGACCAAGGCGCAGGTTGACAGTGTGAGGAGCAAGAAGGCTAGGAGCGAGTGGGCGCTGCAGGATGTCGAGCAGAAGGTCGAGGCGAGGTTCTAGTGCCGTTACTGGGTATTGATGAATTGAGGGTTTTCACTTACTTGTCGTGTTGAGTGATGTCGACGTGAACAATGTGAGAGACTGGTTGATCAGCAAGTCCAGACGTCTTGTATGTCTTGTTCTTATGTCGTGTTCTTATGTCTTCTTGTGTCTTGATTCTTATGTCTTCTTATCTCTTAATTGTATGTCTTGATGAGTCTAAGATCTAGCACCAAGTCCATGATTCTCTGTCCACCACCTCCATCCACTCCTCTCCCCTACTTCCTAGGCTTAGGAATCTTCTCATACGCATTCGGACTCGGCGCTCGCTTTGGCTTCCTCTTGGACGTCCCGCTGCCCTCGCCTGGCCCGTGATCGTGCCCACAGCTATCATCACCGTGACCATGCGCATGCTCTGCTTTCCTCGCACGCGGATTACTCCTGCTCTTGCTTGGCCGCGCGGTGCTGTTGTCAGGCTCGCTGTCCGAGTCGTCTGAGCTCGACGAGTCCGAGTCTGATTCGTCGCTCGACTCGCCAGCCTCACGGGGCGCATGGTATATGCAGCACACTATGTCGTGTTAGCTGCGCTCGCTCTACTCTGCGAGATATGGCAGAGCACGGATAAAGACTGGAAGTACCTTTGCTGCTCTTCTTGCCCATGCCCTCGTTGTCGATGACGTCTTCTGCCCACTGGATGTGGCGGCGTGTCTCTGGCTCGGCGCGCAGGCGGAGGACAGGGTTGGGCTGGGTCTGCTGGAGGGTGGCGCTGCCTGTGCCACGCGAAGGCGTTGCGGTGCGCGAGGGCGTGTTGGACATGGTTGCTTGTCTGGTCGCTTGTCTGGCCGAATAGAATATGTAGAGTTTGAGGTGGAAAGTGTGAAGGTGGGCGTAGAACGTGATGGGTGGGCGTAGAGTGTAAAGTGGAGGGGCGTCGCAGTATATTGAGGATGGGTTGAGGGCGTGGCTTGGGATTGGACCCTGGTTGAGATGCACGACGGGAGGGGTCACGCAGTCGAAGGCTGGGTTGGCGCACTATACGGAGACTGAATTGATTATTTATCAAGGTCTTATATGGCGACGGACGGTGAATTGCGGGCGTCTGGCGAATCGGTGAGGCGGTCAAGTGCAGTGTCGTGTTGTGTGCTGCACGGTGTTGTGGACGAAGGTGATTTGTCTGGGTGCCGCGGCTGGCGGTGCGTCATTCCGTGTCAAGTGGCTTGCAACACCACGCCTCTATCACGAGCATTTCGACATCAGAGACAATCCGTCGTGTGGCTTCGATGTGTCACATGACCTAACCTGAGAATCAAGGCAATTGTGACTTTGACCAGCTCAATTGTTGCTCGATCGAACGACCCTCTCGTTCGCTCATTCGCAAGCTGACTATGCCGTGGCACAGAGTCATCGTTCTCAAGACACAAGCTTGACGCTCGACCAAAGGCAAAGTGAGCTCCACCATTGTTCGAATGTCTAACATCCAAAGAGCCGCCTGTGCCCCAATGTCTCCATGATCAGCCTCAGTGCCACAAGGTGTACCGCAACCCCTGACCCTCGAGCACGACCGCACCCGTATCGGCGCGTATCGCACTGTCAAATGTCTACCATGCTATGTACACGCATAATCGATTGTTAATCGATTGTTGAGGAGCAGGCTCTTCACTCTCCAGAAAATCTGGGAGAGATGGCGGTAATTTGCGGTTTGATGAAGGGGATGCCCTTGTCGATCGGCCCTCCTCAGCGAGATTTGGCCTTCCTTGGTGTCTGGCCGAGCGCAAGGCTACCCTGCCGTGCCCCAGCATCAGCACATGACGAATCGATAAGGAATCACTATAAGCATGTCGTAAACCACTCTGCTTGCCCTCGGCGATGGCGTGGTTGCAAGAAAGGAGAAGTCTGCACAACTTCAAAGCTGCTCGACTTGCACGACCACTGCCACCACTGCCACCACTGCAGGGCCTAAGCCAAGGCGGACGAAGCTAATCTAAGAACAGCTCGTCAGCAAGATATGCTTGGCCCCAACGTCCCGCTGTGCAGACCGCAGCCACCGACGCGGGCTCGGGGATGCTGGATGCAGACTGCAGACGACCGGACCGTCGGTGGGAGGTGCACAACTGGGCACGAGGTTGTGGCCGTGTGGGCGCGGGAAATGAAGCCACGCAGGCCGGGGAGTTCTGGACTGAGGGCAGCCCACTTTGCTGGAAATAGGGGAAGAATGCACTTGGCCCCCTAGGTAATAGGCAGGGGGGTGAACAGGCGTCGCCGGGCAACTTGAAGAATTTGTGCGAGCCTCAAAGGGAACGGTAGCAGCAGCTGAACAGAACTGCTATCGCTTCTTGCCACACTCACATACACAAGACTTTCCCCCAGAGCCTCATCAGGGGCAAAGGCGCTTCAGGACGCGGTTGTGTGGTCTGCAGCCTCGACGGCGAACCCTGTCGTTAATCTACAGTGGTGAGGCCATGTCCAATCAGAGCGTCGACGCTAAGATGGTTCCTGCATCAAGCGCACGGGATCTTCGCTGTTTCTAAACAACGGTCACGGCGCCGCAGCCACTCGGCCATTCAGGAGACTTAGCAACTTTGGTGCATGTGCAGTGGATGGACGTGATGTCGCGGGAGGGATACGACTGATGTGCTTTTGTAGTGAGGGATGCTGCTCTAGCCCTTGGAACAGGAAACAAAGGGATTGTGTCTCCAGCGGGCGGCTTTCGCATGGTTATACAGTAAATAGCTCAAGAATGCACCGACAAGGTCAAACACGGTGGCTGACCCTGGGCGATTCACTACTGTTCTACTCCCCCGGCAGGCCTGACCCGTGCAACGGCCCACTTGTGCCAATAGGAGGCGCCTGTCATCCAGGCTTACCGGACTCCAAGCTCAAGCTCTTCACGCGAGCTGCGGCGCCTCATCTACTGCTGCCGCCCGGCCTTCGCTCTTTCCTCACCTCACTTTCGTGGGCGCCGCTCGTTCGCAACAACCTCTCCACCAGAGTATCCAGGCTCGCTGTCCGTATCTTACCCCAGTCACTCTTTTTTTGGGCCCCCCGGAGACTGTTGCAGCGTTTGTTTTGACCGACTCCGATTGCTTATTGCCTATACTACACCGCACTTCTGCACATACATACACATACACACATAACATACATACACCACTCACACCACACCTCACCACACCTCACCACACCAAACATTCGCTTGGCCATATACGACCGCATTACGAACCTCACGCTGTTAATACTCCACCAACAATACTATACCTCGACAACCTGCAACACCCCGTGGCTCACGTCTGCCTCACTTATATTGCTACCATCCCCGGATAGGCCGAGGAGGAGAAACATCTTGAAACAATGCACCACGGCCAGATGCACCATTTGGCGGGGAGGGGACTTCACCTCGAGTCTACCACCCGCACAATGGTCGACGAGGCCACAAAGGTCCTCGTTGCCCGATCCACTTCAACATGTACCAACGACAGCGATCCGGGCTGCACAAAGCCCACCCAAGTGCCCACTCTCGCCATTGCTCTTGCCATTGTGTAGGTTGTCTCGAGGCTACTGCGCTGTGTTCCTGCTGATCTTGTGTAGAGTACCGGTTGTTGGTATCTCGATTGTGCTGTTCTTCCTGCACCGGAGAAACCAGCGGAAGCTGGCGGAAGAGGACAAGGACAAGTACCGCTCCATGGATTTCGGTCTGGAGGACAAGGGTGGCCGTATTGGTGCAAAGAAGGGCCCTGAGATGAGCATCACCGACATCGAGAAGGAGGTCAACGGCAGCCATGGCCGTGGTATCTCCCTGGAACATGGAAGTCCGTACATTCTCCCCGTTGGCCTGCACGGCTCTCGCGAGTCGTTCCATTCGCTCTCTCGCTCCAACCACGACCCCCACGACCCGTACCGCCCCGTCACCTTCATGACCGATGCTGCCAGCGTCCGCAGCTCAAGTCGCGCATACGGAAAAGACAACGCCTCCTTGTACACATCCTCGAGCGTCAGGACAAAAGGTAGGAACGGCGACGGTCTCGGTCTTCTGCAAAACGCACAGCGCATGTCAACATCCAACCCCTTCCACGGCGAGCCTCTGTCACCTGACAGCACAGCCACTCCTCTTAGCCCACTGAACCCTCGCGCAAACGGCAACTTCCCTGCGCAGCCTCCACGCGTCGCTTCTCCCGAAGCCAGGAGCCCCGGTGGATCAGAAATCAAGCAACAATATGCCGCCTTCAAGCCTACCACCGATGTCCCTAAGATTATGATCCCTGACGCCGATGTCAAGAGCAAGTCGGTTAACAAGTCGCCTGTTGAGCAAGCCGCCAGCTTTCCCCCACGCATTCAGTCTCAGCAGGCTGTCGTCTCCCACGGTCCCTCTCAAAGCATCGTCACCACGTCCAGCTATGGCGATGCTTTCCAGGTCACGCCCCCCTCGCCTCGCCAGCCTCAGCCCACCATCCACGAAGTCCCTACACCTGTTGCACCTGCGCCTCTGCGTCCTCAGCCCTCGGGCGAGGCTAGACTGAGCGTCTACGAAAACGGCCAGAGCAATCGCTTGTCCATGAGCTTACGTCCCATGCCTCCCATGCACGATGATCCCGAAGAGAACCCAGAGGACCGCGCCAACCGCATTCGATCTTTCTATAAGGAGTACTTCGACGATTCCAAGCCTGAGCCTGCCGGCGGTCACCAATACACCGACTACTACGAGGACTACACTTCCGAATATCTCGATGGCGCCGTCTACGACTCTCAAGGCAGGGGCTTCGTCGCCGCACAGCCCAACGCACCTTTCGCTGAGCCCATTGTCCGCCGAGCCATGACACCTCCCCCGCGCGCGCCTCCTAGGTTCCGCAGCGGCACTGTCGGCGGCAGCAACCCCCACATGTCCAACGGTTCCATGGGGTCGTCTCAGTACCCTCCGCGCAACATGACTTCAATGAGTGGTCGCTTGCCAGCCCCTACACCCAAGAAGCCCCTGCCTCCACCAACCATACTCGCGTCGTTGCCCACACCCGGAAAGCTGACAGAAAACTCAATGGTCTTTGACGCAGCCGACTTCGCACCACCAGTCTCGTACCGCGACAGGCAGAACGGCATGCGCCCTGACAGCCCTCTTGGCACCCCCAGGCCATTCAGCCCGGCTGTTCGCCCCCACACTCCACTTGCGAGCGCCTACGATGATCTCGCCGTTATGCCCAGCCCCCATCTGCTCCGCAAGTCGGGCACCTTCACAGCGCTGGACTTTGCGCCGCCGCCCAAGTTCCGCAACGATGGTGCGCCGTCCCGCCCCGGTTCAGCAGCGGGCTCCGTCCGCTCCAACCGCTCCGGCATGTCCAACAACGCACAGTTCGCCATCCGCAGCGGCGCCAACCGCGTCAGCAGGATACCGAAGGAGGTCGTTACCACCCGAGATGACATCATGGACCAGCTTCGGCCGCAGATGAGCTTGGTGAGCAGGGCATAGTCACACCTCGGTTGATGCATACGCCTTTGACGACAATCCCCCCACACCTCTCCAGCTCACTGGCTGAGCTTCCCCGGACACATCAAAAGCTCACAAGATGGCATACGACGACCATGGCATAGACACCTTTGCTCCCCCGCGCGACTTTGATCTTTTCCTACACTTCACTCTTCAGTGCGCCCGCGTAGTGTACATAGGGCCTTACTTTACAGCGATGCGATTAGCGGCAAGGGCGGCGTTACAATGTCTAATTTCTATTTCGATTCTATTACTACACACGTTGGATCCAACGCATTTGGTGGCGAGAGGGAGGGAAGATGGAGGGGAGAGGGAGAGGAAGATTGAGGAGGGTGGTTAGATGGGGGAAGATGGATGGAGAAGTAACATGTAGATGGACATGTAGAAGGTGTATACGAGATTTAGAGAGAATCCTATGTGTTGCTATTTAACGAGTCTTCGTCTGTGCGTCGCGGTTGTGTGAAGTCATTTGACGCTGGTGTGCTGTATGGAGAACTGGGGGTGTGCTCATCGTGTTGCGTGGGAATGCGAAGTCGCCGTGCTGCGTGGCTTGTGTGTCGGTGTTAGGTCAGTGTAGTGAGAATTGCTTTGTGGTGTGTGGTGTGTGGTGAGTGAAAAACAGTCTCGTTCTTGCTAATCGTGTGTTCGCGCAGTGATGCTGTTGTGCTGTATGGAGAGTTGGGGGTGTGCTCGTCGTAAGGCGTGAGTGCGGCGAGGCGATGAGGCGATGAGGCGATGTGAGTGTTGGGCGGGCTCTGGGTATTAGTATTAGTGTTAGTGTTAGTGTTAGTGTTGAGTATAGTGTCTTGGTTCATTGTGTAGTGGAGGTATGGAAGACGGGTTCTTCAGGGGAACGAGTGGATGGACTGCGTGGACGGAATGAGAAGCCTGAGGTGTGAGCTTATGCGTTTGGGGTCAGGGGAGTGCGATTGCTGGACTAGGTGGTTGATGAAGGTCCGGTCATGGTTGTGTAGGAGTGTGAGGTGTATGGCCAGGGTTATGGGCGAGGAGGAAAGTTTGAGTCGATGGTTTGGTTGTATTGCGCTGTGGAAATGTGAGATGGGTTGCTGTGGGTGATGGATTGGAAATCATGGTGGGTGGAATTGGTGTGGCTGCCGTGCTTCGAGATGGTGTGGCTGCAATGCTTTGAGATGGTGTGGCTGCAATGCTTTGAGATGGTGTGGCTGCAATGCTTTGAGATGGTGAGGTTGGGGTGTGGTGGGTGAGAGGCAAAGGGTATACTGGGTTGCGGTATTCTTTGATGGAGGAAGGGCGATAACGAGGTGCGTACAAGCACAACTACGAGGTGAGAGAGCCAGCCCATCATGAGCGCTCACTTCTGCCTTTACTTCAAGATGGAGCACACTCACGAGCGCTAGATTCCGCTACTATAAATGAACCCTTTCAGCAGCTTCCCTCTTGACTACTACACTCTTCTACATCATGGCGGCAACCGAGACTACTAAGGCAAAGCGCGCCAGGTGCGTGTCGAGGCAAACATTCCCTGAGCTCGCTAACGGGACGTCAGGACTGCTATCCGAGGCGGCGTCGTTGCTGTTGAGGTCGGACCCGAGCGGGTGAAGCACTTCGTCCACAAAGCCCTGCTTGTAGAACACTCCGGGTTCTTCAAGACAGCTCTCAGCGGGCCGTGGAAGGAAGCCCAGGATAACGCTGTGTGGCTGGAGGATGTTCATAGTGACACATGTAAGTACACGTCAGAACGAGGACACAGAAGGTTAACATTGGTATAGTTGGGGTCTTCGTAGATTGGCTGTACACTCGCAAGATTCCAGCTACAGGCGATGATTGGAACCAGGAGGAGTATCGGGGACACAATGACCTAGCGCACGTGGAATGGCGTACCGCTGTGCAAGTTGCGATGCTCGAGGCGTACGCTTTCGCAGACCGTATGGTCTCGCCAGATCTCGGTCAAGCGCTCGAACACGAACTGATCGACTATTTCCTCAGTCCCGGAATCAAACCCACTTACAAAGCAGTCATCTACGCCTTCGCTCATCTTTCCGCTTCCAGTCCGGTGCTCAAAGCCATGATGGACGTTCATTGCCGAGACTTCGGAGTGGCTACTGATACTACGAAGAATGGTGAGCTGCAGCTGCGTGCTCAGCTTCCCAAAGCCTTCTTGATCGGCGTCATCGAGAGGCTTGTGAGACTCAAGGCAGATAAGATTGACATAATGGACGAATGCATTCTCTGTGAAGAGAAAACCGGCAATGCGGTGCTGGAGAGATGCGAATATCACAACCACGCAACGAACAAAGAGGTGAGGATATGTCAGAGAGCCTTCGATGAGAAGAACGAATCGGATAGCGACTCTTCGGACAGCGACTCTTCGGACAGTGACGATAGCGATTCTGATTGAGTAGAGTTGCGACTACAGTGGGGCTTCTGAGGGAGTAGATCGGATGAGAGTTAGGCAAGCGGGATTGGTAGGCTCATGCTTCAGAGCAGGATCTTCAGCTCTCTTAGTATTGCAATGAACGTAATGAATACGTATACTGCAGTGAAATCATGACGACATTCTCAACGACGGCCTTTCCCTCTTCCTCTTTCACTCCTCCCTTTCCCATTTGCTCGTTATAGCTTCTGCAATGGACTACGTCAGCATTGATTTTTCAGAGTCATCAACGTCTATCACCATGACCGTGGTAGTAAGTACCACAGATGTTGGGAAGAGCTCACAAGTGTCGCAGTGTCATCCTCAAACAAAGCAAAAACATACATGCTCAAAATACAGCTGCACATAGAAAGGGGTTTGTGCTGCCAATTGATCGTGCTGAAATGCATCGTACAATAATAAAGCGGCTTTGAAAACGTTCAGAATGCTCAAGACAGCCTTGAGTGGTCCACGAGGATGAGTGAAGGAAAGCAGGTCGTCATTAGACTTTGCAACATCGGGTTGAACCTTTGGATATCTCCCTCGTGATTTTGACATCTGTGATATGTTCCTCCAACAAGCTTTCCATGGAGACTTGGGTCTGCGCAAATGTGAATTAGATCGACCAGCGGGCGAAGCAGCGTAAATCAAGAGGATGCTTGTCAGGATAGAGTGAAATGCACAATAAGTCAGAGAGAATTTGACGTACTCGCGGCGATAGATTCAAGGCCAGTATCCAGAGAACCATCAATCCGACCTGTAAGTATCAGGTTGGCACGAAGGACTAGTGGGCATGCATTCTTTCAAGACGGAGCTCGAAGTGATACTGAGAAGCTCGGGAAGATAAGGCAGTGACCACCCTCAATCGAGATTTGCCTACATACAGAACTCTCCCGGCAGATCAGCATTCAAGATGTCAATTAAGCAACGTAGACTGGCCACGAATAGAAGCTCAAGCAGAGTTGAACGGCCACCTAAGATGTCGTAGTACTTCTCTACACATCATCACGCAATGATGCTCTACACTTACTCTTCGATCTCTTCGAGGCAACAGTTCTTCGCATTTGACTGCTCTGAGTCGACTTCTCTTGTTGCAGATGACGCCTTTGATCGCGATGTCGTGGGCTCTGGGGGAGAAAAGCCTTCATCGTAGTAGTGGCCTATGCTTAATCGCATACTCTGCTCCACTGGCTTGTACCAACATCGAGCTTGCGATTTGAGGATAATACGGCCACCAGCGAAAACCGTCTCCTTATCTTCAAGGTCGCAAAGGTGTCAAACACGCTATGTAGACAAGGCGGGTTCGAAGGGTGCGCGAAAAAGGCTGAGGAGGGCGGCGCTCGACGTAGGAACAAGCAAGGTAACGCGGTCCCAACTTTCTGTTCATCGTAAGTAGCCGCATCGTTCCAAGTGAGCCTCCACAGTTGGACGTCGTGACGTGGACGTACGTTCAGGAGACCACCCGGCTACCCCAGTTCAACATGATGGAAACTGATACTGCAAGCTTGGAGAGATCATATTCAGCGATAACTGATGGTGCCAGCTCCCACTAGGGCGAGACAGGCCCACTCATTGAGTTGTACACCTTCAGGAAGCAAGTGGCGCCTTTTAGTGCCATGGCATGGCCTTTCGAGCCATACTCCGCAGGCTCTGTCGAAAGTCATTGGTACGTCAAGACTAGATTTAGCCTGCAACTCAAGCTTCCCCTCACCGACGTGCTCAAATATGCGTGTAAGAAGGTCGTCCCCTGCTGTGACCAGTTGGACGCGTGCAATTACCTTGGCTACAGCACTGTCACAGGAGCAGGCTAGTGTTCCAGGCATATCGTCGACACTCTCAAAAGCGGTACATCTGCAAAACCGGTGAAGAATTTGGTTGCCTCACCGTAGCACGACAAGTGAGAGTGATGATATATTCGAACTCGTAGCAGCAGCTTTTGGCAGGCGGACTGCGTCTTTGCGTTACAAGCTCCCAGTTATGAGTGATGGTGCAAGAATGGCAAAGTTAAGAAAAACAGGCTGATATTCTTGAAAATCGAGGGTCAAATTCAAGACAACGATGAAGTGGGGAAAGGCTAAAGAACGGGAGCGGACCATGTCAAGAACGGAAACGTATCACGTCTGCACGGGAGCGGGTACACCTCTGAATCAGCGTCAGCCGTATGGACTCTAACATGACATTGCTTACGGCATAAGAGATGAAGAGATGCGCGTGTCAAGTTCTGCGCAAGGGAGAGTGTCTCCAACCCTCTACAAACCCATGGTAGGATATGGAAAAAGTAATTTCCTGCATTGCATATGCAACAAATGCTGCATATTTGTCGATTTCTCCATGGGGTTTAATTCGACAGACAATAATGGCAAGGAATGGTCGAGCGGCACCGGCCGTCTTTGTGTCACGCCTGAGACATTTTTCCCCATCTCTTTTTCATCTATACGCTGTGCCTCGCTACCGGGTAAACTGGAGCAATCCTATCGAAGACCGTTTAAGAGTTCCAAGACCTTGACGGAAGTTCTTATCTGACAAAAGGTAGTGCGTGGAACCGGGTTTGTGGTCATAAGACTTCTTAACATGGTGTTATGAATGAGCGGCAAACAAAGTCATGGCCGCTGATGGCGGCATCGCCGATATTGTGCTAAAAGTTCAATTGCCGCGGCTCTTTGCACATACCCATGGGCTCACTTTTGTTTAATACGGGCCGATATACCTCTTTCTGGGATCTCTGTCGCTGTTTGTGAGGAGAAATTGCGGAGCTGAGCGTCTTTGACCGAATTTCTGTCGTCATTTTGAGGCCGGATAGCTGTTTTGAGGCCGGGAAGCTGCTTAAGGTAGACGACCAGGCTGAAGCAACCGAAGCAACCCCTCAAGCTCTCTCAAGACGTCGGATATGTTGCTGGCTCCTTACTCGAGGCAGTGGCAGCAGCCTCAGGCGAGTGGCAGTCTTGGAGATGCAGCCCTCATCTATGAAAATGGCGTCCGCCGAGCTCGTAGCTGCTGCGTGCCGTGTTGTTATCAAGTCTCGAAGCTGAACGGCGCTGTTCAAAGGGTGCCTGAACGCTCGGTCGACCTGTTGATGTTACGCTGCAATTCATACCAAGCCTCATTCTCCACCAATCCCCGCATTTTCGCCATGTGCCGCCACGGCCAGCCGTCAGCAAGTTTGTCGATGGGCCCAAATGGGGCAGATGGCGATGCTAAATGATGAATAAGTTCCACGATGCTAATTGGTGCAACAATTGTGCGCTTGGCGGCCGATCTCGAACCGACGGATAAATCAAAGACCCAGCAGTCGGTGGACGTACCATGGTTCCCGCCCTGGCCCGCATGCGCCCAACTCCCCCAGAAGATGTGACTTTAGCGGCCATTCTAACGGCATATTCACCGTCCAGCCATAGGACGGGTTTAGAGGGGGACGAACGCGCGGGCTTTACGGAAGCTTGGTGCTTCCATCTGGCCTAGATGTGGTGCTATCTCTCTATCAATCTTCAGACGCACTGCGACCAATCTTCACCTTGTTTTAAGTCGCATCAGACGGGTAATCTGCAGCCACCCTCTGTTTTGGAGGCCTGTATTCTTCCACACGCTGCCCCACAGCCCGGGTCTTTCGTCGACGACACGGAGACATGGTAGAGGAGGCGGCCGTTGGAATCTGTCAATTGCATACCGCCCGTCGCATCCTCGCCGAAGTCCAGCACTGCATCAACGGCTTCAATACCTACGGCTAACACCACCACTCGCTTCGAGTAGCGCGCGACACTCAGCGCTCACATTCCAGTCTTAGATGGCGACCATGGTGCAGGCTGAGAGCGTGACGATGACGCACCTCAAGACTGCCGAGGTCACCATCGACGTCCAGGAGATTCCCGGTGCAGCAAAGCCGTCGCTGCTGATTCTTTACAACGACGGAGAAGAGGACATTGTCGGCATCTTCGCTGATGTGCTGGGCCAGAAGTGGGAGTCGACGTCCTCGGTAGACGCTGCGAAAGCAGGGCCACCCGAGACGGTCTATGGCTTGAAGACTGGCGCTGTTGGCGCACAACTGGACAGCTGGGACCGATCAAGATTACTGATAAACACACACCGCGTGGATGGCGCGCAGGAGCCAGACGAGGCTCTCACTGATCGCTGCGACTACGAGTACCTCTACACGCGCACCCCGTTCTTTCGACGAGATGTCTCGCGCTATCTCTCCCTGATCCTGGGGCAGATTGCGCCTCATAGAGATCTGGCCAAGAAAGCGCGCACGACACTGATCTCTACGACTTTCCCCGACGTACACGCTGCGCTACCGAACCTCGATATCCTGTCAGTGGGCGCAGACGCCATCGAGATACGTGTGGACCTGCTGGAAGAGCCGCTGGCCGACGGCACTGTAGCGAAGGCGCCCACCAAGATACCCAGTCTAAAGTACGTGGGAGAGCAGGTCATGATCCTGCGACAGCGCACAGAGCTACCCATCATCTACACAACGCGCTGCACCAACGAGAACGGCCGGTTCCCCATGGACGATCCCAATCTCTTTTACAGATATTTGGCGCGCGCGATACAGTGGGGTTGCGAATATATTGATGTGGAACTGTGGTTGCCAGAGGAGATTAGACGGAAGCTTGCAGAAAACAAGGGCTGCAGCAAAATCATCTCTGCGTTCCACGACTTCTCGGGCACGTTTCAGTGGACAGCGCCAGAGACACAAAGACTGTTTGAACGGGGAGCGGTCTATGGAGACATCGTCAAGATGTACGCGCTAGTAAATTCCATGCAGGAAAATTACGAGCTTGAGTACTTCAGATCGACCATCCAAACAAAGTACCCACATCCGCCTTTCTCTGGATTGAACATGGGTCCAACTGGGCAGCTGTCGCGTACCATGAACAAGATCTTCACTCCAATAACACATCCACTGCTGCCAATGATTGCAGCGCCAGGCCAATTAAGCGCTGCCGAAATTAATGCAGCGCTGCACACCATGGGCCAAGTGCCCAAGCAGGACATCTACGGCATTGGCAGCGTCC
Source organism: Didymella segeticola (assembly GCA_004522025.1). Classification (NCBI taxonomy): domain Eukaryota; kingdom Fungi; phylum Ascomycota; class Dothideomycetes; order Pleosporales; family Didymellaceae; genus Didymella; species Didymella segeticola. Next base: position 131,110 of record SDAV01000011.1, read on the forward strand.
GGTCCACGTCGCAAGCCATGTTCTTTGAAAAGTGCTTCAACGAGCTTAGCCTGCCGCATTCCTTCATGTTTGCGCCTAGGGCACCAAAGGCCTCGATCGAGCACATACTTCGACGACCTAATTTTGGAGGAGCATATATCAACCCTCCATTAGCGGCATCTTCGGCTGCGTATCTGCCCTCCCTGTCCAATGCTGCGCGGGCCATCGGACAGGTTGACACGGTGCTGGTACGCCCAGGCACTAACAGCTCATCCTTCATCGGCGACAACGCGAGATGGAAGGGGATTCGCGCAACATTAACCCGCGATTTCGTGCCCTCGGCATACAGCGGTGCAGCCGCCCTTCTCCTCGCAAGCAATGAGGCTGATGCCTCGGCCTCAATCTTCGCACTGAAGAGTCTGGGCATAGGCCCCATTTACACAATAGGCTTCAAGTCGAACGGTCCGCTATCAACCGACGTGCAGCCGGTACGGTCCGTAGAAGACGTGAAGCGTTTACAACAACCGTTTGTTATCATTTCGGCGCTTCCAGCAGAGAAGTCGCTGCTCGTAGTTCCTTTGTTGAAGCACTACAGGGTTGATGGACGTAATGGCAGCTCTCACGGACACGGCAGCGCAGGAGGGAAGCCTGCAGGCAAAGTGTTTGTCGACCTGGCCAGTGGGCCCCGAAAAGCTGACCCACTGGCTATCGCAACATCGGCGGGATGGACTGCATATGGGATTAGTGATGTCTCGGCGTGGACCACCGTTGAAACGCTCAGACAGCTTGTTGGGCAGAATGTGTGCTACGATTTCGTATGTTTGGCATCTGGAAGGGGTCTCTTCTAGAGAATTAGCAATCAGGATGTGTGTCATACAGATGATTTCTGGCAACGACCTGTAGCTCGTATGCGTCGTGACTGCGTGAGCAATCAAGTGTAGGGCGGCATAGTCATCAATCCCTTTCTCCTGCGTACCACATGGTTCACCGCCAATCGCAGTTGTAGATGACCCAGCCCTCCCAGGGCATCCCGGGTGGGCTCGAGATGAGCATTTTCCTCGTGGGCGCCGGCCGTGCACCAGAGCACAGCACACTGCATCAACCATATGCTGGCCGTTGCACCGTTGGGGATTGGCTCGCTTGCTGCAGTGTCAGCTACCCCAGATTTCTTACACGTCGAAAGCGCAACTCGTGCTCCGGCGCCAACAAACGGCGCTATGCTGCGCGCAGAATAATGCGTGAGACGCAATGCAATCTAACGCCCAAATTGCAGCGATTTGCCAGGGCTTCCAGCCGAGGCAGGGTGCGCTGCCGCGGACGACTGAATTCAGCGCACCACTGCTGCCCGCAGCCCGCTTACCTCCGCCCCCCGGCGGCCATGCGCCATGCCTCATGATGCACTGAGTTTTGCTGCCCTCTCCGCATTTGCGAGTCCTTGGCTCCTGCTGCTTAGATGCGCCATAGCCACGTTCACGCCCAGCAACTCAACGACAGGCATGCCGTATTCGGCCCAGCGGTACTTGATGACGCCCGCACAGAGATAGTCCGAGATCGTCTATCACGCGGTCCCCCAGGCTCCCAGCCGTTCGGCCTAGGAGGTAGCACGTCCCAGTCCTGCGACTCAAGCACGCGAACTCGTTCCAGCCGAGGGCGCTCGCTCCCGCAGATGCTCATCAAGCCTTGCCGTCCGTGAGCCCCCTGCGAGGTCCCCACTGCTAGAGGCCTTAATTTGAACTACTGTAGCTGGCGCTGTGCATGCTCGTTGCCGTGACCTTTCTTCTTCCCAACGTCTTGTTAACGCTGCGACGGTTGCTGGACGCCATATCATGCTTCTTCTTCATTGCTGTTCGCTGCCGTCATAATGTCCACCGAGGTCTCGCAGTCACTGGCAGCCGCGATGTCGAGGCCTCAGATTGGCATCGACCGTCTGCCTGCCCGCCGAGTCTCGAACGAGCCGCGAGAGGCCATGAATTGCAAGAGTTGTCGCAAGCGAAAGGTGGTGTAGCTCTTCCCACGTCATTGATGGCTGCGCTAACAGGCTGTCTATAGATCAAGTGCAACCGGACACGACCAACCTGTGAAGCGTGTCAGGTGTTCGCGGTGCCTTGCATCTACGGTATGCTCCACTTGCCGAAAGGTGCTTTTATCTGATGCTTGCCTGCTAACACGACCCCGCCAGACGCAGTGCCCAAGAAGAGAGGACCCAAGACCGATGTCCTCGAGGCCTTGTTGAAGCGTGTCGACGGCCTGGAAAAGCGCCTCCATTCAGAAGGAAAGAGCGATGAGTTGGTAGAAGAACTCTCCTCTGCGATCCACGATGCCGCCGACAGCTCCACCTCCAAAGCCAACAAAGCCTCGCCAACCGCCCAACAATCCATCGACATTGCTCCAAATCATGGCAGCGCAAATGTCGCCAACCAGCTGATGTCGCCTATTGAACCAAGGTGCGGAGCTGCAACCACCCTTGCATCAGCTCTTCTTCCACGTGCTAACGTCCCACAGCATACAACCACCAGCGCTGGCTCCTGATCTGTTGCTGGACACGTATTTTGCAAGGATACACGGAAAGCCTTACCACATTCTCGACGAGGCAACGACACGGCAGCGGTTACAAGCCAACCAACTACCATCCCATCTAGCTTTTGCCATCTACGCAGTCAGCGCAAGGTAAGAAGGCTACCTCGAGCGCGCAGTACTTGAGTCTGATTTCCTCCAGATATGCACCTCATTTTGGCGGCTACAATGCTGCTGTCCGCATTGGCTCTGAGTATGCGCGACGAGCACGATTGGAGCTCGATATCGACGACCCATCCATTGAGGCACTGCAGACCTTGATGCTTCTTTCGCAGGCAAGCTTCCAGTTAGGGAAGGGCAAGAAGACTTTCATGCTTCTCAGTACGATCCACAGCATCCCTGGCGACGCTCAGACAGCTAACACCAGGTTTAGATGCCGCCACAAGCATGGCCTTTGCCCTTGACCTACACCGAGAACTGCCACAGGGCATGAAAGTAACACCCGCCGAACGAGAAGGCCGACGACGCCTCTTTTGGTCATGCTACCTCATGGACCGATTCGCGGCCACCGGCTCAAAGCGCCCCTCCCTCGTGCCCGACGAATCGATTGTGCTTCGCCTACCGAGCTGGCAGCTGCACCCAGGCGCAATGCTACTGGAAGGCGACTACTTCCCCAATGGACAGAATCTGCAATACATGGGTGGCTCAGGAAAAGGAGGGCAGGGCAGCATGGGCATGCTTATTGGCATTGCCAGGATCCTAGGCATCACGAATCGCTACCTTGCGGCTGGTGGGGTCAAGGGGGACTCGCACTTCCCCTGGCATTCACTCTCCAACCTCTCCAAGATCCGCCAGGAGCTCGACATCTGGGCTTCAGAGACGCAGGATACTTTCACCTCGATTGAGGCGCTGTTCGGCCAACCTGACAGCACCATCCTCGTTCTCTCGAAGCTAGTGTATCACTTGATACACTGCTTGATTTATCGCCCTTTCTTGCCGGTAGATCTGGCTGAGCTCTCGAGCACATCACAGCATCAACCCTGGCAAATCGAAGCAACGAACCTGTGCTTTCTGCATGCGAATGCGATCGCCGAACTCGTTGAAATAGGGAGAGCCTCCTCTATCATCGATTGGCCGGCTTTTGTAGGCTACTGTGTATGCACCGCTGGTACTATTCACGTACACGGAGCGCACTACCCTGCAAGGGAGGGAGAGGTATTCTCCGTCAGCGCAGAATTCTTATCTCGTGAAATGCAGCAACTCTCCGAGCTACGTTTCATTTGGGCAGGCGCACAGCACCAGCGAGAGACTCTGCAGACCATCTACGGATGCCACACTGAGCTTGTCACGTCGTTGGCAAGCAATCCGATGCGCTTCTCCCCGGTCTTCCAACTCGAAGATTTCTTCGACAGGTACCCAGGCCAAGTCTTTGATGGATCGCACGTAACGTTCACAGACATCCAAGTGGAGTCCATCCACGAGAGGTACGTTTTATAGTGATCTGATCAAGCTGCGATGCTGATTGAATGCTCAGCCTTACGACATACAACATCGAACAGCGCAATAACATGTATATGAGCAGCGGTATAGTTGGCAGCTATCAGCAGCAGCCCCAACAGACACAACAGCCACAACAGCCTCACTACTCCAACGGCCAGCCTAACAAGAGGCGCCGAGCTACAAACTCAAAAGTAACACCACAGATACAGTCAGCAGCTCTGCCGACACCGACTTCTGCCAATTATCCTCCGACCGTCAAGACTTCGAGACCCTCCGATGCCGGGCTGTCCGACACGACCTCGAACCCAAGCCCTGGCGATACAAGGGTCAACGGACCGACGAACCCTCCTCACCCCCCGTTCACGCCACCATCGAACAACAGTATGATGAACGTGCCAAGTGCGAATAATGGGACTGGTAACCACCAGGGTGGTGGTCTCGCCCTTCCGTTCAGTCCAAACTTCTCATTTTCGCCACTTCCACAATTTGCAAGCCTTGCCCCATCGCCGGTGCCTCGCGCGGCGCACCTCAATTCGAATAACGACACCCAAGTATCGCATTTCGATCCCATGCTGAGTATGCCGACACCGTACGATCAGCAGCCAACACCAGGCGCCGGCAGCACGTCAGGCGCATCAGTGCACACAGATCCCGATAGCAAGGATCCATTCCTGAGCCTACTGGAGCAGCTCGCAGAGAATGAAGTTAGCCGTGGTGGGCCCAGCGAGCTGGACTTCTTTTTGAGTGGGCAGAGTGGGTGATATCTCACAACTGCCTGAAGAGGATATACCTCCGCGAAACCTCCGCGGTACATCACCAATTTTCATCGCATCAGATCGATATACATATCTCATCATCTTCGCTTCAGTACAGTATTGTAATAGCTTTGAAAGCTGCAATACGAATTTCTTAGGGACACCACAGGCTGGATAAAAGACCAGGGTCGTCATCACTTTTGGGACAGCAGCGAGGCGCTTTGGGGTTGCCGGTGTATGAATCATTGACACCATCATGGGATCACGTAAAGGAAAACGGTCTTGGAGATCTACCAGCCACATACCGCGCCATATTGTATTTGTATAATGAGAGAATATCATTACCTCGCAGCGAACTGCATTGCGACGCACTTCATGTCCATCGCTCAGCCGGCGCCGTTTAGTCCTGCAACCTGAATCCTGCACACAAGCTCGACAAGAAGCAGATCCTTGGGTACCAGATACAAGGCCCTCGGTGGCATCGCCGACCCACTCGCCCTCACGCCACACCATTTGCGGAGCTGATTGCTGATCTCCACATTTCTACAATATTTACTCCACACACACTCCTCCACAACCCGTATCCCTTGCTGAGTGGTTGCTGACACTTCAGACTCCAGCACACGGGGACGGCCCTGCTGCCCACAATAGAAGCGCAGCCGGCCCGGCCGCGGAGGCCTGCTCATGCGGCTAGTGCGAAAAAGAGGAGGTCAGTGTGGTCGAGTGGTCGAATCGAAGGAGTCGAATCCCTGAAACACAACGGTGGTCACGGGCGCCCCAGATCTGCTCGACCAAGCACCCCGGCTTTTTGTGACAGAGGGTGCTGATGTGCTGGGGTAATTTGTTTACCCATGACAACTTGGTCTCGCTCTCGTCTTCGCGACTAGCTATCCCGTTTGCGTTGCAGGGGATAGGCTTTGCAGGATGTGTGCTGTAGATTGGAATGCGTGTGATGGGGAAAAGATGAGCTGTTTGACGGAAGCATGCTCCAACAAATTTCAGCGCATCGCAATTTGTGTTGACATGTGACTTTTGCTTCATTGCGCGGCATGCTTTGCGCGGTCAATGTCAACATGATCTTTACTGTGCCTTCCAGATCTCAATTCTGGATCATCGACATCTACCCGCTCTTGTGAAAGGACGTCGGATGCATGTAAGCCTAGCCCTTGAACTAAACACCACCTCGCCAGGAGCATCCAAACATCCACGATTCTGCAGCTCACCGGAATCGGAACTGAGCAGCCACACGCATCAGCCCTGGCCACGTTCACATCTCCAGACGAGTCCCTGCGTGCGGCACCCCCTCGTGGCCTGGTCTAGACAATCTGGCAGTGATCATCAGGGTCGGTGAGGACTAGCACGGAGCGAACTTGTCCGTGGACAAGGGCTACGATGAGGAAAGCGGTAGGGCTGGTCAGCACTTTCGGTTGCAGGCTTCGAGAAGATGAACTCTGGTTCTGGAACACGGGTATAGCGGGAAACCCTGGATTATAGAAGCATAACACTCATCCACGATCATAGTGTCAAGACCATCTAGTGTGAGAACCACTTTGAGATCAGGCAGGTTCAAGATGCCCAGCTGCAATCGCCGAGAATTGCGATGGTGCATGGCAAATCACGATGTTCAGCCTGCAGGAGAAGCAATACTACGTGCATGAGATCAAACAACGGTTGCAAGCGAAGCGCGGGGAAAGCTCGTCCCTCATGCAGGACCGGTAATTGCTTTTCGTAGCGTTCATGTCGGTAGAGAACAGCGAACTTGGTGACATGGCGAGAGGCTGCGGGTGCTGGCGGAGTGGCGCTTCATGGGTGCAGAATCTCGATTGCCTATAACGTGTCTTGTTAATTTGGATTTGCAGATCGATTCGCTCATGTCTCAAGAACAGGCTGGAGGGCTATTCCAAATGGAGTGAACTTTGTATCTTTGGTGATCTATACGCATTCGTCTGTATGGATGCCTGATCTACCTATTGCATGTTGGATCTATGCGCGGTGGAGCGGATGCACGAGTTAGGTCATGGTGACCAGCTCTTCAGCAGAGACGGGGTGGATAGCCTGCAGGAATAGTCAGCATCGGTCAAGCAACGCAGCACAGCTGCCAAGTTCGCTTCCCCGCAGCCACGGCCTTGTTATGCTTGAGCTGATGCCTGGCATCCGTGCCAGGCACCTCACCCACCAGCGTAGCACATGACCAGGTGGTGCAAAGAACAATACGCAGGGGAAAGGGTCAAACGTACCACACAGTTGTCGAAGTCCTGCTTGGTAGCACCCATCTTGATTGCAACGCCGAAGCCCTGCAGAATCTCACTGCTGCCCTGACCCAGAATGTGCAGACCAACAACCTTCTCCTCTTCACCGACACAGACGATCTTGTATGCAGTGGGCTGCTTCTCCTCGGGCTCCATCATGGCGAAGTACATGGCAGTGAACTCAGCCTTGTAGACCTTGACCTTGTCGCCGTACTTCTCGCGCGCTTCCGGCTCAGTCAGGCCGATGGAACCAATCTCAGGGTGCGCAAAGACAACGCTGGGGATGTTCTCGTAGACGAGATGGGCGTCCTTCTTGCCACCGAACAGACGGTCTGAGAGACGGCGACCGGCTGCGATAGCAACGGGTGTCAGCTCATAGCCGCGATCACAGACGTCGCCAATGGCGAAGACGTTCTCGAGGTTGGTGTTCTGGTACTCGTCTGTTACAATGTGGTTCTTTTCGTTGAGCTTGATGCCAAAGTCCTTGATGTGCAGATCCTCGATCTCGGGCACACGACCTGTTGCGAAAAGGACGGCCTCGACCTCGACAGTGCCTGTCTTCTTGGACTCCTTCTCCTCGTAGGTAACACGCTTTAGGCCATTGCCAATATCCTCGACCTTGGTGATTGATGTGCCTTTGTACAGGTTGATGCCCTGGCGCTCATACTCCTTCGTGACAGCGTCCTGGATCATGGGATCGAAGGTTCGCAGAAGCTTTTCGCCACGAATGAAGAAGTGTGTCTTAGTGCCCAGCGCGTGGAGCATGCCGGTCATTTCAACACCAATGTATCCTGCGCCGCTTGTGGCGATGCTCTTGGGCTGCTTTTCGAGGTCGAAGAAGCCATCGCTGTCGATGACGAGCTCCTTGCCAGGAATATCAGGCTTCTTCGGTCGGCCACCGGTAGCAATAAGGATGTGCTTCGCCTTGACGCGCTGGGTGCCTCCATTCTCGAGTGCAATCTCGACCTCGTTCTTGGCAACGAACTTTGCACGTCCCCTGATGTGCTTGATCTCGTCCTTGTCGAGGTTCCTCTCGTAGATGCCGTTCAGGCGCTTGACGTAAGCGTCGCGCTTGTTCTTGAAGTATGGCCAGTCGAACTCGGGTTGCTCCTTGACCTGGAATCCATATGCCTTTGCATCCTTGAATGTCTCGGCGATCGCAGCAGCGTTCCATGTAACCTTCTTGGGTACGCAACCTACGTTCACGCAGGTGCCGCCATATCGGTTCGATTCGACAGCAATGACCTTTGCGCCGTGCTTCGCAGCTCGTCGTGCAGATGCGATACCTCCACTGCCAATACCCAGGACGAGGTAGTCGGCCTCCTCAGTATTGTCGATGGGTGCCATTCTGACTGTGGATGTGGAGAAGTGGGATGAGAGGTTCGATAGGCGCGCAGAAGCCAGTGTTACTTTGGCGGTAGCTTGGAAGTGAGACCGTGGGAGAAAGCTCGTGGATAGAGGGGTACTATGTGAGAGACTCGGTGTGTGAGCTCGAAGCCTACAGACAATTGTTCTACGCATTAATGCAGCAAGTGGGGTACCACCTCGACTTATAGGATGACGCAAGAATGCCTAGAATGTACTTGCGATTGGCTTTTAGTAAGCCTGTTCGTCCGGTGTTCCAAATGCAGAAAGGCTCCACTGCTTTGTGAGCAGTCAGCAAGTGCGTGTTCTAGATGACCGAACGAGTGTAATCGGGCAGATAGAATCCAAGCTCGTTATTATGTGACACGCGGCGTGAGCTGTCCTGTATTCCGTACGCTGCGCGCAGAGAACGCGAAAGGTGTGACTTTTTTGAGATGGCGATGACGGAGTTCTCGCGCGTCAATTGCGGAAGGCGTGCATGACGCTAACCCGCTTCTGACAGCTGGGCTGCACTGACCTCATTGATTTGAACTGCAGCTTCACGACAGCTCGTATGACCACTGATTGGGATTTCTACACGTACAGCAGCTGAAACATTGTGCATCGGAAGAACATGCATGTTGTTGACAGCTATACAGCCATACCCTCTCTGTTTGGATCCTAGTGCGACTACATCGCAATTCCTGCTGCTTTATCGCAAGCATGGGTGGACGACTTTCAACACCGAAAGGAGCTGATGGCATGAACGAGAGCTCAAAGCCACACTCCAATAATGCACCTGCCCGCCTCTCGCGAAGTGGCGGCATTATCAACGGTCGAGTGGGTGCTCTCTAAGCATGACAGCATGAGCGACTACTGAGTCCAGACAGACCATAATGGCACCGTTGGCTGCCCTCACCATGGCCGGCATCCTCTTCGTCTACGCAAGGACCTCGATACGTGCCGCAAAGCTGAACGCTCAGAAACACAGGGAAGCAGATGGAGGACAGATCAGTTGGCACAAGGAGAGCTTGAGACGACATGGTCAACTAGAACGCGTGGACAATGATCGCGATACGCTGAAAGAGGCGCTTACTTCAAGCTTCTCAAGGAACAAGAAGAAGACCGGTGCCGAGGCTGAGGAGAAGCCGCGTTCGTCGTACTCGAAGGACGAGGAGGAGCTGCGCAGAATCGTAGGCAAGAAGGACTGATTGCGGCGGTACAATTCCTGGCTTTGCTGGGGGTTTTAGGTGCTTTCTGAGACATCTTTGGGACGTCCAGATCAGCATGTGTGTGCTTCGCTTTAAACCATGCCAGTGGGGACAAAGGGACAATATCTCGAGGCGTTCAGGGCAATGAGGTTCGGCAACACCGCCACGTGCAGGGTGTAAGACATCTCACTCTATCAGTCTTGGCACTGCGATCCACCGCGTGGAAAATGGCACGATAGGTACAAGAAAGCTGAAAGAAGCCGCGGCTACCGTGGTCGAGCACCTCCGCGGCCGGTAGCCTGTGTCATGCACGACACCTGTGTACCAGACTTCCGCAGCATGCATCACATTCTCTGAAGCTGCAAGACATCAGCAAACAAGTGTCGCACAGAGCAGTGAAGTGCAGAAGGTGTAGCGAAGGAAATCAAAGCTCGGCGTTCGATGTGTCGTAGCAAATAAATGGTCTCGATGTGATTCGCTGAAGCTCTCCTCAGTGTGGTGTGGCTTCGAGCTTCACATGTTCATGATTGGAAGACCCCGCACTGACCAGAGCTCTGGGAATGCATGATGAAGCATCAAATCTGACCATGTCATGCGTTTGCGACTGCAATTGCTCTTCAAGAAGCAAGACATGAATCATAGACGGTTGCTATAGTGTGCAGTGTGCTGCATGAGCGATTTGAATCGTCCGGTCAAGACATGTGTAGTTGGGGCAGATCACTGTTGCAGCCAATCGAAAGTTAGGGCGTCGACCCCACTCACAGCATCATCGTGCTCCCAACTCCATACGCAGCGCAGCCAAACCTCAGCCATTGTCGCCTTCTCTCCCTCGCAGCCATACCCAGAGAGACTCGCCCGTCGTCGCCCACCGCCGTCGCCCACGCCAGCCTGACCTCAAGACGGTCTTGATGGAGCTTGCCCGGCTACTGGCCCAGTCGCGATTGCCGTAGGAAGACACCGCGTCTTCCACAGCTAGCGATAGCCAGTATGCCTGAGCAGGAGGAGAGAAGACAGCAGCTCAACCCCATTGCCGGCCCACCGCGAGACCTTACGGACGTGTCACGAGCTGTTCTGCGCAGCGAGCAGGCCAAAAGATGGACTAAGAGATATAGGACTGAGGTCGCCGCGAGCTCAAGCAGCCTGCTCTCGACGGTTGTCGCTGTACGTTCGGTGTTCAGGAGGCACGTCACCTAGAGACTCCAGCTGACAGAGTGCAGTATCCTCTTGATTCTGTGAAGACCCGCCTTCAGGCGTACGTGCGCATCATACATCTCTACCGGCCCTGTTGACCTCGATAGTTACAAATTCAACTCGTTCAGCGACTGCGTGCGCCACACATATAAAACAGAGGGCTTACATGGGTTCTGGAGAGGTATGGTACATCTCAGCTCACATGACTTTCTGCGAGCATAGCTAACTTTCATAGGCGTCTGGTCGCCCCTAGCCAGCATAACCCTCGTTCGAACCGTCTCCTTCTCGATCTACCAGCGTTCCAAATACACTGTCGATGACTGGATATATCAGGCGACTGGCAGCTCGCCCCTGGTCACTGCGAACACCAAAGGTGCATGGCCAACATTTTCGACGATCGCATGCTTCGGTCTTGCAGGAGCGACTGCCGGCGCCACGATCACAGCAATCGCCTGTATGTTGCAACGGTCTTTGCTTTGATATAGGAACTGACGTGTGCAAAGGTCCGTTCGAGTTAACGAAGCTGAGTGCTCAGATTTCCGTGTTGATGGCTGAGCGTAACGACGGCTCTAAACAGAACGACGCCATACGGAAGAGCTATCAGAATCTGGGAACATTCAAGACTGCGCAAAACTTGGTCAGACATCGAGGCTGGACTGGCCTGTACTCTGGCTTCCATTTGCACTTGCGTAAGAACTTCTGGCATCTGTGAAAACGGAAGAAAGCTGACGGCTGCAGTACGAGACTCCATTGGCACCGGCATCTACTTTGTCACGTATGAAAGCGTGAAGCAGATCCTCGCCAACGCACGCGGTACTTCTCCAACACATCCCCTGGCTGTGGTAATAGCTGGAGGACTGTGCGGTCTAGTCAGCTGGGCTTGTGTAAGTGTAACGTCTATGTTGGCCTCGCAAGGTCACTGACTCTGGTCCAGATCTTCCCCATCGACACCGCCAAAAGTATATATCAGCGCAACTGTCTTGTCGGCGGCAAAGACAAGCAGACAAGACCAAAGATCCAATTCCTGAATCCACGGATGTACCGAGGTACGTTCAAAAGGTCTCTATCTTTCTTTTGCCATACTGATCCATGCTAGGTCTGGGAGTCTCCATGTCTCGATCTTGCGTGGTCAACGCCATTTTCTTTACTGCATTTGAGTTTACCAAGAAGCGCATCAACCATATGGAAGTCGACGAAGAGCTTCTCCGCCGACATGACGAGATTGTTGATTGATTTTCACCAGGCTGAGGTCTGGAATGTATATGCATAGGATTTGGAGTACAAGTGCGACTATAGGAGCGCTTGGGAGTTATACTGGCGCCACACACGGTACGTAGGGTGGCATTGATTGTATCTGTTCACTTGCATAGCATTGATAACAATGCTCATTCACACGTATCTTCGGCGCCCTCATTCTGCTTGCAGCTGAGTCACTCTATTGTAGCGCTGCTCCCGCAAAGGCTCGACAAACTTCAACATCTTTCATTCTAGTAGTTTGCTGATACATGTCCATCGCAATCGCAACGATGCTGAGATTTGTGTGAAACGTGCTACAGCTCTACATACTCGAACATAACGCCAAGGCAGAGGCTCTGTGGAAGCTGCGGCCAGCACCCTCATATCACATCATCCTCGGTGGTTGAGTTCGTGACGAAGTCGTTCAATCGACCATGGCCGCGATACTGCTTTCCCAAAGAAGAGATGATCATACGCGTGTGTTACTGCATTACATGTGGTGGCTAGATATCTAGTTGCGATGATCTGACTGTCAATGAGGGCTTTTTCAGACAGCGGATGGTAGACTGGAATCAAAAAGCTGTGCGTAAGCCTTGGCGCGGGTTATTTGCCCCTTCTATAAACCTTAGGCTTCTGTGCTACACCTGCGGCTGATCTTCATCACATGCAATTCTGAGCGTAGAGGAGTCAGTGGAGCAAGGCCTCTACTGTACCCACCCCTTAAATCATGCCCTTCATGATTCGGCGTACATATGCTTTATTTTATATCGTCTAGAGAAAAGCAGCACTCCCCCATCTCTGCGCAATTTCACTCAAGAGCAGCTTGAATGTCGAACACTGCGCCGATGGACCATGTTAGGCAACAACTTTTTCTCAATTCTTTTGGACTGAACTACAGTGTGTTTCATGGTGCTGCGCATGCTTGTCGAGTAAAGCAGCTTGTTTCTTTTCATATTAAGACCAGATACGATCCACTGATTCTCAGCGTGGCCAGTCCATGTGCAGTCACTGTCTAATCAATGCCGAGTGGGGAGTTCAAAGGAAGAGGTGGAAGAGAAGCCACGAATTCTGGCAAGAGCAGAATTCAGTGTGTATGGCAGATGATGACGGACTCTGAAATATCTGTCGTTGGGCGGTGTCGAAGCTAATCTCATTCTCACGACGCACAAGCACCAGTCGGGTTTGATAACGTATGCACTATGTTCTGTGGCCCAAACTGGGATCTGTCAGCTGACTGAAAGTCGACATTGAGCGTCGAGTGGCGAAAGAATGGGTAACTACAGAACTCATTGTTTCCTTTCAACTTCATGCGCTTGGAATACGTTGGAATGTTGAAAAATTAATTGCACCTGCTCTGGTCAGATGAGAAGAGCTCGGAGTGCCACTCAAAGATTCCGCAGATTCAATTAATTTTCATGCACTTCATCATCGCGCCCACAAAGATCTGTGCGGAATTGGGTCGTGGAGCTGTTAATACCCGCTTTTCTCATCCATGGTTTCAGTCATTCGGTCACAGTGTACGTCGATTGTGGCCTGCAGCACAAGATCATCTGCAGGAAAATGATTGAAGGCGTACGTGAAAGCCTCGTAGAATGGAGCAGAAAAAGTCAGGAACAAGTCAACAAGGGTATGCGCTGCAGCAGCACGGAAGTCATGGCGAGAAACCGGTCGCTGAAGACGCATGCTTTAACCATGGCCATTTGTACTGGTTTTGTCCTGCTTGAACTTTCAAGGCCGACGCCTGGCTCCAGCCACTTGGAGTATTTAGCCGATAGCTTTTGTGTATGGAGCCAGTTCACGAATATGTCGACTAGGTCTGTTCAGTGCCATCTATCAAACCTGCCTTCCGAAGGTGCTAACGTACAGGTGTTGCAGTCTATGTTATCAATACGATGAGACCTTCTTCAGCCTCCTTCCAATCTCCGTTCAACGCTCGGTCAAGGTATTCGCTATAATTTGCGATCAATGTCTTATAAACATGGCATACAATGCCGGCGGGGCCAATCTTGATGGCTACAACGCCGTCACGGGCATGACTCTTACAGCGAAGTTAGAGAGCACAATCAATACCACACTCAGGGATAGCTCACCCAATATGCCGAGTTGCAATTGTCTCGGTATTTGCAGTTTCAGATAGGACTGTTTTCGCCATTTTGGGTGTGGCTGTGAAGAGAAGCAGCGAAGAGTGCGAGCACACTCGGTTATTGAGAGAAAGGGTTCGTGCTTCGTGTAAGTGAAAGCAGCGCCCTTTCTGGAGACTTCCGCTCTTTCTATCATATCGCCAGACCAGTCCGCGACTGTTCTTGGCGCTAAACTCAATGGTCCATCCATGGCTTCTGCAGCTGTATGATTGTTCTACTCAACCTCACCAGCGAATAACAATTTGTCCTGAATTCAGCTTTGAGAGAAGGCCCACAGCTCAGGTTTGAGGTGGACTCAGCAATAAATCAATCAGGGTAGCATTTCATATAGCATAAGCTGAGAAATAGTCGATTAAAAGATCTCAGATTTGATTTCGTGTACAGTGGTAAAGTGAAGTGCAGCGGCTCTAAGTGAAGTTGGGCATGTCAGTAGACTTTGAAGACAGTACTTCGCTTCTGGAGTTCCTCGTACGGCTGCTGACAGCCGCACTCTTCGCGTGTCCCCGATCTGCGCTGCGCTGGCCCTGAAAGATATCGTGATATTGTTCGATGGCCGTATTTGCACAGAACTGGGTCCTTATCTTAACCCTCCAAAACAGCATTGTGGAGCGGGTAGTTCCCTGCCTTCAGTCTCTTCTTAGCGATGTTTTCGGATATGACAGTGCTGTATCGATACATCATGCGGACCACAAAAGCGTTTGGAAGGTTGTTGCGATCTCTACTTTCCTCGTCGTTGTCCATTCCTGGCTTGTATTTCAAGCAGTGCAAGTCCACAAGCAGCTTCAGTAGAATGTCGTCCTCTTGGAGGTTTGCGAAAGCATAGTTGATGACCGAAAAGAAGGGTGGGCCGTTGCCAACATTCACCTCCTCGTGAAGATATTCGGCATAAACTGCCTTCTTGAACCTGGCGGCCTGGAATCGGTTGGCAAAACAGTAGGCCTTTGTCCAGCACATATCCACGGTCTTGTTGTTGCAAAGCTTCTTGTCGTGTGCGTTGTCGTGACAGTCGCAGTCTTTTGATAGGACAGTGTCCCAAGCAGGTAGCTTTTGAGCGTAGATCCAGTTTACGAATATCTCAACTGGATGGAATTAATGAGACCTTGACAAACATTATCTAGGTGAATAGACCCACAAGTAACGCAGTCCACATCTTTGATACGAACGATACCCGTCTGAGCCTCAGCCCATCTTCCGTTGAGGCAACGCTCGAAATACTCAGAGTAATGCACGAGGAGCATTTTGTAGACTTTGAACTCGGTGTCCTCAGGTCCGACGATGACGGTGATCAAGGTCCCTTCTTGAGCTGCATCACTATTGGTTTTCAGTTAGGTTGAGCAGCTTGAAGCGCGCATCGAGTACCTCGGGCGATAGGCTGGCGCAGCCATGTTCCTCGTCCTTGGTGTGCTTGCTGCCAAGGTTGTCTCGTTTGTATCAATGGGGAGGTAGCGTATTCTAGCTGGCGGTAGAAGCGGGAGCGAGGTGAGAGTAGCGAAGAAAGAGCGTCCAAACGAGAGTAATAAGTCCAAGACCCTTGAAGTGCAAGTGGCATAGTAAGAGCAGTGAAGTGAAGCAAGGAGGAATAACTTTGGTGCAGCACACCTAAATTCCACGTAGCAGGAGGGCGGCTACATCAAATCATCTAATGCTCTATACTAACAAATCATTGCATATTTCTTTGTGCATTCTAATACTATACTCTGCAGCACCGTTAACGGTCTACGTTGCCTCTTCTACTTTGACTCTTAAGGCTTGCATGGAGCTTTGACGGAACAGAGCATGTATCTCGGTTAAGCGTAGTTGGTGTAACCAGAGCTTCGTTTCTCATCTTTTCGCTCTACTGGAGAGTCGTTGTATCAAACTATGATTCAGATCATGACTACATGCATAATAGCTGCGCCCGTGATGTTTGTGTCAGAGATACAATAGGAACCTGAGAAGCAGGCTTTGTCAACAAACAGGTTAGCAAACGCCAAGAAGATGATAGCGTACGCTGTAATTGACTCACTTCAGCAAGTCTCTAAATGTATGATATTCTTACAGCTAAATCCTTTACATCGACAACAGTTCAGTTGGCGAACACACAAGTTTCTAGCGTTGCAAGCTTGCAGAGTTGCCCCATTCCTGTTGAATTACAGCATATTTGTACATTACGCTTCATAGAAAGCAAAGGGCAAATATCACGTGTAAAGCTAATCTAGGAAGAGGCCTGTAAGCAGAGCATTTTATGCGCCTGATCATTCAGGTGGGTATAGTGTAAGAAGCGATCAGGGCGGATCGACTCATCCTCCGCGATACTGCCTATCGTGCCTCAGCAACAGCACCGAAGGTACTCTGCTGTCATTAGACCTGTGTACAATCGTAGTACATAACATACAGTCAACGGTGTCGTATCTGGTTCTACAGCGGGCATACTCTACCGCAAACGAATGATTAACAGACCGGTAAGGATTCCCACTTCGTTTATCCTGAAGGAGGCCTAAGTAGGAGATCACCCGTGTCTAAAATGAAATCACCTGACCTGGGACAAAGGATAGAACTAGCATACGGCACCGAACTAGCATCCAGGATAGACAGACACAAATGTATAGTGGGTACCTCCGCTCGCAGTGCAGTGTAGCAGTCAGAAACCGCTCGTAACCCTCGGCGAAGCAGAAGCTTTAGCTCATGTCAACCTGTGAACGACCCACTTATACAGGGTCAGCATCGCCCGTATCCGTGTATATATCATAAGAGTCTCACCGGCGATCATGTGGGTGTGTACTCAGTATAGCTGTTTCGATAGCCCTCGTATGCCGATCCGCGATCTTACAATAGTAGCGCTTAAAGCCTTGCACCCAAAAATACCAAGAGAATACGAACGGTATCGGCAAGTTGAGCCGTTGGCTTGCAAATCCAATAGGTGGCTGTAATGTTACCCCAGACTTCGCACCGGTCCCGCGTGCAGATACCCGAACGACAGACCCAGCTTTTACGTGGCTGGCGCTCTTCTAAAGCCGAGCAGACGGTCGGAGGGAATTTTGACGCCCTGTCGGCTTATCACCTGAGCCGATAAGCGCAAAATTTGGGCTTTGAGCAGTAAAGGGACGAATGTCGGATGAATATGTCTTGACGAATGCAAACACACAACAGATTCAGGTCGGTGTTAGCAATCTACGATGCATGAGTAAGGTATACGGATAGGTTGGTAGCTTCATACGAATACGGCGGTGTCGAAATTCCAAGGTTCGTACGAACATGTTGAGTCAGCTCGCGCCTTCGGCACTTCCGCAACTTTTACTGCCGAAGTGTCCGGATGAGCATGTGCACACTTGCGATTTTTTCCATGCTGTGCATGCGCAATCTCTGTATGATTCTCCAATCTTCTTCGCATTATCTGCTCTCCAAGTTTGTATTTGGTTCTGTCGCCTAGCATCGTTCAAAAGACATCGTGCTTGTGACCACGATGTCAAATCTCGTTTGGGCAGCCAGACTAAGAAACCCGATAGTGACCCAAGAAGGACATCAGCCGGTGCTAACGTGTACTGCGGGGCTAGTAAACTTGAATCTTGGTTGACGTTACGCAGGTTCAGCCCTATGAATTCATTGAGTGGATAGCTGCGGGCTTGGTATTCCCCTGCAGCAACAACGGGAGTAAAATGGCAAGGAAGAACGACGTCTGCATAACAATGTTCAAGTGCTGCTACGATATTCTTGAGCAACTTTGCATTATCCAATTCGTAAAGCCAGTTTTATTTTCTCGATGAATGCGACAAGAACTCACTGTCGCTGCTTCGTTATCGTATGCAATAACGATGATGGGCTCAGATGATGCTTCCAGTGCCTCAGGCGTCATGATCGGCATTCATCTTACCCCCGGCGGCGATTGAGCGGCAGAACCTTCGTCAGAATCACGCCGACGCAGGGTCTCTTGATACCGCAGTTGCGGATTCGTCGACCGCTGCGCTTATATCGAAGTAGCATGGCGCCCGCCCAGGAGTCCACTCATTGTGGGCTTGCGGACACCATTCCGTAACCCGCTGATGATCATGACTGCATGAAGGCCGTTCTTGGAAGTGATATGCGTCGTCGAGTGCGCAGTAGGATATTGACGTTGGAGGGTTAGGAAACGATATGCAATAGCAAAGATCCTGTTTCACGAAACTAAATCTTGAAGCAGGAGTTGATGCAGAGTCGTGGTCGGTAGCCGCTGATGGACGGATGTTGGTGGGCGTTCCGGAGATACTGACATCATCGGTCGTAAGCGACACTTGGCGGTCCGCTGCGACGAAACGAGTGCAAGCCAACATGTTTATCCGCAAACCCTCAAGTGGCATCGGTGTCAAGTCGCCGGGCAGCATTGAACATCTAAGCTGCGGTATGACCGCTGTGCGGCTTTGTAATAATGTGGCTAGTAACTTCCAGAGTCCACTGAAGAGCGCTGGGTGCGGCTAGATCTGTCGGAGGTCCCGGGGAAGGCGCGCCCGCGTGGCTGTGTCAGCCCTAAGAGGACCCTGAACCGCTCTCAGCCAATCGACTCATGCTTAGACCTTCCACAACAGGCAGCTCGATTCCATCGTCTCTTCATGGACATGCTTGCGGGACGTTACACCTGAGCAGAACAGGACCTGAGCAGAATGTGGAGTTTCTCCAGTGTATCTCCAGTGTAGAGGCTTTGACGGTCTAGTATTGAGCGACTAGTCTCGATTACCAGTGTTTCTCTCCGGAATGCGCGAGCATGGTCTTCAGAGGCCAAGATGTACTGGTTGGTCTACAGATGTCGCACGATGTACTGTGCATTACAGTTTCTGACAAAGATTGGTTGCATACCTTCTCTCTGATACTATCTGATTAAGCTTCCCCCAATCACTCCCATGAGCCGATGAAGACCGTCTGTCTCGGGCTTGGGCGAACATGCCCACGTTGCAATGCAATAACATGTTGTTGCGTGCGGACTTGCGCGTTCTAGTCGACAAGAAGCTGAGAGAAAGAGTCACGAATGGCACATGATTTGATTTACGAAGGGGAGAAACACGAGCCACACCCATGTGACCTGGCGGAGGGCGAGAGCTGTGGCTGTGACTCTTCTGCCCGCCATGCTTGGTTGTCTCGATCCTGGATAGTGCAGTCTGTGCAAGGAATGTAGTCTGTAAACACATTGTTCGAAGTACGAAGTACCGAAGTACAATGCCGCCAACTGCAAGCCGGAGATTAGGCGAGAGCCTTGCAATGCAGGAGGTTCTCAGGTGCAATACGACCGTACAGGTTGCATTTAAGCGCGTCGCACATGTCCGATCAGGAGATCTTACCGGGTCCCTCAACGCGGAATAACGGAACTGCATCTATCTATCCGCAACCCGTACACGTTGCGCATGCAGGGCTGAAAATCTCTACAATTCAGATGACTACCGTTGGCTGGTATTCTTAGGAAGTCGTTCGCTAGCATCTCGGAACGCACCCGAGTAGGGCCGCAGGGTTGTAGTGGAAATTTTCAGCACTGCCACTTCCTCGGGTGTACAGGGTTCAGGTTAGGTGACTGCAGATCGCTGCCCTTAGCGTGTCTTCTAGAAACGCCATGCATACACAGCAATCGTACCCCTGTCATTTCTTCCCTATGACGTTGTTCAAAAGCAGAGTAAAATCCGCACCAGTTCTGCACTCCCAAGCCCGTCTAAAATCTTTCAGCAATTTACAATCCATTAGTACTCGGAAGCACAGAAAATTAAAGCCGTTAGTCCGAACGAAACCGGACCTATTCAACCCAACATTCCACCGCTTTCCAGAGATCACCTCATCAGAGCACTTCCTTCGGCCAACCCTACCCGAGTCACCGGCCAGTCGAGTCACTAGTATAAAGTAACTTGCCACCCGGCTTAGACCCTTACTTTTCCCTTTCGACATTATGTTAGCGCAACCCACAAGACGTCAGCATATTGTACCGCAACACTACTCGACTCTCCCATCACCTCCTTCTTCACAGCACACCGCCTATCAGCAACTCTCACAACAACCCTTCGCCACCCAGCAACAGTTGTTCGACCAAAAGCTGCTTAACGACTACCTCGAGTCTCAGCAGCAGTCTTACAACACCACCATCAACGTGCCCAGTTCTTCCATGACGAGCGCATACACCGACTTTGCGAACCCGGCTATTCGCGTCCAGCAGTCGACACCTACACCGCAGTCTCTTTCCAACAACTACATGCTATCAAACGGTTGGAACACATATGGTAATGTACAGAGTCAGTCACTGCAGACACCTGTACAAAACCAGAACCGAAGTCACCAGCGCGCGTCCTCTTCCTCGTCAGTAGGATCCAGCGCCTCACACTACCAGTCAGCGCCTGCTGCCAGTTATCAGTATGTCGCTCGTTCCGAGACTGCGAGTCCTCGCTGCATATTTCGAGTATCTGCTGACGCATCTTCCAGACCCTTCTCGAATCACCTTCCCACCCCTTCGCATACTCCTACCCAAGACACTTTCATGAGCCAGGCTTCCTTCAACAACTACGCACAGCAATCCAACATGGATCAAACCATGACCGCTCATATGTCGATGAAGCAGGCGTTGATGGATCAGGGCGATGATGTGCCAGACTTTGCACACTCAGCAAGGCAATCAGTGTCCAGCTACGATTCGCCAGCTACACCGCACACAAACTTGGATGACGATGTCAAGCCCGCAAATGGTGAGACCCTCTACAAGGTCGATTCGTGGCTTTTCAATCAGTTTTGTACTTACGATTCATCAGACACAAGACAGCAGCCCATCGTACCTAAGTTCGAGAGGACGTACACCGACATCGCTGCCGACAACTTCTACGACCCTAACGCTGTATCTGCTCCAGCAGTACAACCAACTAAGCCGGCACAGTCTTCATTGCTCTCTCCTTACCGTTCCAGCACCACAGAGAACGTTCAGCGTGCGCTGCAGGCAGCGCAGTATGCGCGATCACACTCGCCAAGCAGCACCGTGTCTCGTGGTGATTCTCCGTTCCGCAAGGGATCACCCTACCGGCAGCCTAGTCACAACTTCAACTCACCAATGCTCGGCAACGCCGCCGCGACGCGTGAACAGAATCGCCAGGCAGATGCAGCATACGCAATGAAGCCGCAAATGCAGGCTGAGGACTCTGTGGTCAAAACGATTTCGCCCAAGGACGCTCTTCTAGACTATCGAGAAGACGAAGACTCGAAAATGCCATTGTTCCCTGATGGTGGCGCAAACGAGTACGACAACCAATACAACAATGGCGACCAATACAGGAGCGCCACACAATCCGGCTTCGACACAGCATCAGCACAGTCCTACCGACGTGACAGTTGGGCGACACCGCAGTTCGCAACCAACTTCTCGACATCAACCGCACCTTCGCTACCAACAACATCGAGTTTCAACTTCGTCACTCCTGCGATACAGACCAGCATACCGAATCTGTCCGTGGGTGTCACATCGCAGTATCGATCCACTCCAATCACCTCCGCCGTGGAACAGACACCTGAGTTTCCAGCTCATCCTCACCTGACTTCCATGGAGTCCAGCGCCAGTGAGGCTGAGCCACCAAACGGCAGCCAGTCGAGTGTCGAACAGTTTTTGCGCAAGCCAACAAACTCTGCCGCGGACTCCGGGACGTATTCTTGCACTTACCATGGATGCACGCAGCGCTTCGAGACTCCACAGAAGCTGCAGAAGCATAAGCGCGAAGGCCATCGGAATGCCAATCTCGGCCCCAGTATGACATCAGCGGCTATCTTGGACCGCAACACTCAAGCGGGGCCGCACAAGTGTGAGCGCATCAACCCCACAACGGGCAAGCCTTGCAACACAATCTTCTCTCGACCGTACGACCTCACTCGTCACGAGGACACTATCCACAACGCTCGCAAGCAAAAGGTGCGCTGTGCGCTTTGCGTCGAGGAGAAGACATTTTCGCGCAACGATGCTTTGACAAGACACATGCGCGTTGTGCATCCCGAAGTTGACTTTCCGGGTAAGCACAGGTCACGCCGCGGTGGTGACTGAGCGAGCACGATGATTTCTTTCAAGACATGTCAGGAGGCTCAGAGCGTGACGTGTTCGCGGCGTCAACCGCCGAAGCGCACCAACTCCGTGCAGACAACACTTACGCTGGGCTCGTTCAACTGTTCCTTTCCGCATTGCATCCCTTACCTGCAATGCACATTACTCTATTCGAGTCGTTTTGTTTTGTACCCGCAGTTTCGCAGGACGGAACAGATCCTTTGACGCAGCATTCGGCAGTCCTTGCGATATGCTATGGTTCGAGTGTGAATTATTTAATCGCTTTGCTTTGGCAGCGTTCTACAAGCGGGCGCCTAGTATGATTTACGAATAGCTTTCGGCACATGTAAAAGCGATGATGAGCATAGACGGTTTGCAGGCTAGAAAGCCTTTGTTACTTGGCTCAACTTTTTAAGATATCCCTTTTGTAATCTAAGCTCCTTCGGAGTAAGAAATGTACAACATACTACCTCCTTGACACATACATGAATTAGACATTTGTGACTCATTCAAATTTCTCAACCCAGTGTAGTCTTCAAATCCTTTCGCTGATGCTTCTATACACAAAGGCTACGTTCTCGGCATCACCGACCACTTACAAATCGTGTGACCTGCAAGGGCTAAACAACATCTCCCTCATCAACTGGGTACTGCCCAAACATCAAAGAGCCTCTGGCTGTAGATCTAGATCTCACGCAACCCTACAAAGCCCACGTTCTTGTCAGCACCCTAAACGTGCGGACCACATCGCATCGCATCGTCGCCCCCAACGTGCACAAGATCTGGGCCCAGAAGCCCTTCCGTTCCCGCCCGCGTACGCTAGTGGCTACGGGGTAAATTGGAGGCTGAGCAGCAGCGTCGAGATCCAGACGCAAAAATGAAGACGTGCACACGACGTCCGCGGAGTCAGTGATGAGATTCTTGTGCAAGTGTCTCGGAACGCGCGAGGCGAGTATCACCAGCCCACTGACAGATCTGGTTTTTCGTAGGCAGGAGTTGAGTCGGCTGTCGGTCGGCCAACGTCGTGCGTCACCCGCGCTTTTTGCCCGGATTTCACCCGAAGTGTCTAGCTGCGATCGTCGCGTCATGTAGGGCTGAGTCGAATCGGATCTCAACGGTCGTGAGTGAACCTCGGTGACGCCGATCTCAATATCCCCGCACACAGAGGGCGTACCGGTAGTGCGCAGACGTGCGACTGTTTCACGAACATCAAGGTGAGATCCCTCGATTTACAAGGACCATCTATCCGAAGGGCACTGGCACTGGCACTGGCACTGGCACTGGCATCATACACAAAGCCAGAAACGGTCGTCAACGAGTCCGCAAAGCAGGGTTCCTGAAAACAACGCGCTGCGCTCACTGTTCGTTTTTGCAACATATCGTCACCTTCGTTATGCGCTTAACCCTGCGAACTCTCTGGCAAGCTTGTAACGTGGCTTGAACTTGGTCCTTGGTCAAATCGTCATCTGCCCCAGAGAAGCGGTTGAGTGGCTGCGCTTGACAAACTTATTATCGACATCCTGATCGTGTCCGCCAAGCGTCGAGCGTCAAGAGCAAGAGTGTTTATCCACACTGCTGGGCTCTTCTCTTCCGCGGCTGCTTGTTTTTGCAAGCGCAAAAGGTGACGTGAAGGACGACTCGCGGCGTAGGAATTTGGCTCACGGTGAGGGGAGTAGGGACCTGATGACCAAATGTGTCACATGCGTGACTTGATTGGGTGAGCCACGGATGGAGTTCTCCCGATGCAATCTGGCGTGGCGTTTATCAACAGCTTGTGTTTGGAAGGATCTACTTAAAATGGGGTGGGGAGCAAGCGAGTTGCTTGAAAGGGCAGTGTTCCACAGGAGGAAGATGTGGAGCAAGACTGGCATGACGTTTGCGGTAAGTCGGTAAGTGGGTATCTTGGAAAGCTCGTTTCGAAGTTCTCCATCAAGATGACTGAGGATGTATCGAGAGACATGCAAAAAATGCGTCTTAACCTAAAGCTGTCATACAGAACTGTTCATCACATACCGGCAAGAGCCCCCTTGATGTACGCCGACCTGTGTACGCCAAGAACCTATCCAGACCATTAATTCTCTCAAACTTCTACACGTGAGGCAAATCCTATGAATTTTGATAATATCCCAGGCATTCAGTTGTCTCAAGCCACGGTCTATTAACCTGTTAGTCGTCACTAGAACTATGCCTCACTGGCCTTGTGCCGGCAAACTGACAAGAAAATGGTTGCTGCTCAGTACGTGGTAGGTATATGTGCATAATGCCGTTTCGATCGTGCTTACGGCCTTTTTGCGAGCAAAAGACTCATCGTCGCGCTTAAACAAAGACACTGATCTTGCGCTCACACTATGGCCATACTTGAAGCAGTACTCGGGCTCGAGGTTGTCATACTTGACGATTAGCCGTTAGCTGAATACGAGGATGGAATCCTAACAGACTCTGCAGGGACAGTGACCCAGTACGTTGTCACGACAACGGCAAAAGATCTCAAGGTCATATACACATTCACCGAGACGCCTCCCAATGAAAGCGTCCTATGTCGTATCAAATCGATGACAACGACTGTCATGGACGCCGCCTCCGCGCTACGAATGTAGATGGTACCCGCGAAGGTTTCGCTTTAAGGGATCAAAAACCGCGAGCGAAATACTACAATGTAACTCTCATACCCTGCTGAGCACCTACGTAGCTAGTGTGCTTGAGTCGAAGTCGAAGAGGAGGTCGGAAGATTGAGAGCAGCTGCAGAGGGCACATCGCTAGTAATCTTCAGGCCCTGCAGAAAGCAGAGTTCGCTGCGTTGAGACAAGAGACGCTGTGACCTGCCTCCGGCCTCTGATATGGTGTTTCGACTTTGCTGCTGTCAAGAACATATCAATTACATGTATTAATCCAAAGGTCCTGCGTTCGCCTTCTCGCTCACGGTGAAGCGCGCTAGTGAAGTGTCTCTCAAGTCGCGCCTGCCTGCTGCAGCTGGTATGAAACCAAACACTAACACTCGGTCTTCTTCCATTGTCTAACAGAGATTGTAGATTGCGTCAATCTTATTCAAGCTGCAGGCGACACGCAGTCACCACTTCACTTCAGCCTCTCCCCGCCATAAGAGATGGCAGTACTCGAGGCTCACCCCGGGCTTAAAACAGAGATCACTGTTGGCCGACGGTCTCTGGCTGAGCACAACGATGATGAAGCCGAGACGACACCAACGATGGTTACGAAATATATCGAGGCTCATTCAGGAGCTGATTTTGCAATCAAGACTACCTTCAGCGAGCCATTCCCGGTGATCAACGGCGTCGAAATCAAAGTCAAGGTTGACGGCAACCGCGGTCCTTGCTGGGCAATCAAGCCAGATGATCGTTTCTATCGCTCCGCCAGTAAGATGACCGGTGTCTCCTTCACGCAAGACGGCATGTGCTATCATCAAAACTACCAGTTCTCTGACCTCAATATCGGTATGATCGAAAGCTAGACTCAAAGATCGATCTAAACGCTAAGAAAATGCACAGTCGAAGAAGCTGAAGGGGCTCTAGATTTCCAAGCTCTGCGGAAAGAAGTCGAACTGAAGGGATGCATCGAAGTATCATATCGCTGGATAACAGACTTCCGTACTCGTGCGAAACCTGAGACGCCCACAACTTCTCCAGATGCAGTTGCGCAATTGCAGTCTCGCGAAGAAGCAAATGTAGGTATACCACTACCACGAAGACAACTACCATCAGTAGGTGCCATCCCGGAGAAAGCACTGAAAGGGGACGCACGATCTCATCAGGCAGTGTAAGCATCCACAATAATTTGGTATAAGCCTCAGCTGATTATTGGCAGGTTGGGTGAACCAAAAGCCAAGAAGGCCTCCACAGGACCTGGCAGCACATACAATTACGTGGACCGTGAGCCTTTTGGCATCATGTATTTCAAGTACCGCTCACTAGGTACATCAGTCTGTAGCAAAGCGGCTTGAGAGACGCTGCTAATGTTCTCCAGCTGCTCTGAAGGCTCTCCATGTCATCGTCGACCCGGAAGCCCGACAGGAGTCCGAACCACTGCAAGTAGAAGAGCCTCGCGTGGAAGGATCGAATCGCTTAAGACTCTCACTGTCGTTGCAGCGCATGCATATCGAACAAGATGTGGCAAAGCGAGAACCAAGATCACACCACATGAAGCAAGAGGAAAGCCCCTTCGGCCGAGTGAAGCGTGAGCTCGATGCTCCAGATGCCAACGAAGACTCCGATGAGATCACGGTGGTTGAGACGCGAAGTTGCAAGCGTCCACGTGTCGATCAGGAGTTGATCGTGCTGGACTGAAGAGACTAAAGGAACGTCTGGTTTACAGGAGGGCCACATGCTGCACTTGTCCACCGTTATAAGCCGCTGTCCCTCTCAGGCAGCTTCAAGCATATACCATAGCAAAGATAAGCCATAGCCCAAGTCCATATCAGACTAAAACGATCTGTTTTTGCTGTAGCTGTGGTTGCACAGGTTGTGGTGCCATTTTGCTCTTACCATAGGCGCGATCGAAATGGCACAACGTGCCTGTCACTTCACCCAATTATTACTAGCCGCATCATCGTCGAACCGACTCTATCTGCTGCTTCAATGTCCGCATCGTTCTCACACTCAATCCAGACATCATGGAGACGACCGTGGCGATATTACTACTCTTTCTCGGTCTTCTGGATGATATCCTGGTGCATGGTGCACAATTACAGGAGCACATCGACGAAGATGACGAGGTAGTGCAGCACAGAGCCACAAGATACATCGAAGCTTAATGAGATGCACGCTTTCCCATCAGGGTTTCAATCAAGACCTCTCGAACTGTGTCCACATCTTCGAGGCTCGTTAAGCTTGACGAAGTGCAAGCACGTCTCACGGTGTACAGTAGCTACCCTACCAGAGAGCTCTACCTCGATCATGACAGAGTGTTTGTCAGAGGTATCGTTTCTAGGAGATGGCCGTCAGTGAGTCTGCGGATCAAAGAGACTTTGGGATGTGAGGAGACCCTTGAGACAAAGACAATTGAAGAAAACACGAGTCGCATCAACGGCGACCTGTTGGAAGATTTTGCTGCTACCAGAACTATCGGAGCCGCTTATCAAGGCGCCTGCAGCGCTCACAAGGTGACCTGTGAAAGCAAGCACTTGCTCTCTCTGGCGTCGACTTGGAGCCGGAGAAAACCCTGAAGAGCCATACAAGATCACACAGTGTCATGTAAGTCTTTTCAGGTGGTTACTGTGTACTGCGGAGTAAAGTGTTTAGTTGTCTGTGACAATTAAAGCCGCACCACCGGGATGGTCTGATTGAGACGGCATCAGCGTAGAACCTTTCGCTACGTTTGACTCCAAGTACCGCTCGCTTGGTCAGTACGCCTTACAAGCTGAGACTACCTTACACTGACTGATGTAGCCGCCTTTCAAGCCCTTTGCTTGGTACGCGACACCGATATTAATTTCACTTGAACACCGTCCTGAGGATGAGCCCAACTCAGAGGGACTTCGTGAGATGGTCAAATTCTTGAAAATAGGCTTCCTGGGTAGGCCTATGATTACTATCACTGAAACATCTAGAAACGCAAAACAGCGGCTGCCAAGGTCGAGAAGGAAACCGTAGGGGAGCGCAAGCGAGCTCTCTCTCCTGACCAAGACGGAAATGCAACTGTTGACTATGAGATCACCGGAGCGAGTGAGGCTAGGCGCAGCAGCGTTGACGCAAAGGAAATCATCATAATCAACTGAAGCTTGCTGCACAAGGCCCATAGAGTATTGAGAGCAGATCTGGATACAACAGGATGACACAAGAAGCGGGTTCCGCCAGAAAGGCAAATCATGTAGACTTGACCTTTTCGGCCTTTGCTGAGCTTTAAGTATAGTAGCATCGATCAGTTCAATGATCTTTGTCCTATAGCGCAGCTGCGCTCACTCTGTACGGCTCAATGGCGATACACATGCTAACCACTCCTTCCAATCGTTGATCGGGGCGGTTTTCTGCACCCGCAGCCGTAAAGTGTTATATATCGAACGTATGGATATCAGAAGTATACCGATCGTAGATCTCTCAAAAATAGTAAACCTAATGATTTTGCAATGGCCGAGATTCCGGTATCATTTTGGATGCTATCATTTGCAAAGCCACTTTGAATCTCACTCACCTTGACCATAATTCTCTGCGGCGTCTCTACCTCCTGGATATGGAACGCTCTCTCACTTCGGTCTCAAAATCTTAGCGTTGTGTCAGTACTCATATAATACCTAGGCTGCTAGGATAACCGTCACTCATACTCTTCGCCCTTTGAGACCTGTCCACTGATCACATCGCGCCATGGTAATACACAACGCCTTGCCCGGCTTGATTGTCGAAGTCGCCGTTGACGGGAGCGCTCTACCTGAGTACAATGTTACTGATACAGAGGCTGGATTGTATGAGGTCATTCGTTATGTGGAGGCCAAACCAGAATCCAAGTTCGTTATCAGATGGTTTTTCGACAAGGCTTTCGCAGCGAAGCATGACCTCAAAGTATCCGCCTACGTGGACGGCTCTTGGATCGGCTCCAAGATTCACCCAAAAACGTTGCTGAAGAGTCAGAAGAAGAAAGCACCTGGTCGAATAGACTTTCTGGAGAGGAGAGAAGGGGACCAATGGTTCAGACAAGAGCTTCGGTTCAGCACGCTGGAGATCAGTAAGTGCTAACATGTATGGGCTCGAGCAGGGCTACACTAACACGAAGGGTAAAGCTGATGATTCTGATATATCCACGATGGAGATTAGCCTGGATAATGTTTGTAAGATCGGAGACATCACCGTCAGCGTGAGATCAGGTCGTAGGGGCCCGGTGATGAATGCAAGAAGCTCAGATACACGAGATGCGCAGGACGGAACATTCAGGGTCCCAGAGAAGCTACTGAAGGGGAGCGTCAAGTCACTACGAGCAAGGTACAGTCAACTAATAGTGTTTCATGCCATTGGATGCTGACGACAGCACAGTTTTGGGAATGACCAAAGCATCGCAGTACCAAAGCGCGCAAGGTGGACCAAGACCACCAAAGATCCAATCTACTTGTTCACATTCAATTACCGTACCAAGGGTAAGCGATAGGCCTGAGTCTCTCACGTTGGTCTACTAGCTGATACGTGTCGTCCAGCGAATTTACAGGCTCTTCACATCCTGCCCCGAAGTCCAAGCCCATCACCAGCAATTCAAGCGGGTTCCACCCAGACAGTCGTGCAAGCAAGCGATCCCAGGACAGGACCCGAGCCTCGACATCAGCTGGATGGTTATCCTCCCTACTCCAGCGCCCCGGCAACGGCATCAGCTACATCAAATGTCGACATCGCCTGCGGTCTACGTGTAGAGGAGATAATTGCCATGATTGCCGTATACAGAGGCGGGGCTGATGGACTAGCCGGTCAGAGCAAGAGAAGTCTGGTAGGCTTGTTGAAGTTCTATGAGGTCAGTACCTTCACTGCCGTTATGTGGAATACGCTGACACCACGTAGGACAAGGACAAGGAGGCTACACCCACCAAGTCAGAGCCTGCAGCTGAAGGAAACGGCAACGTCAATATCAAGCGAGAGCGTGAGTCTGGTGCGTCTGCGAGGGAAGCACGGAAGCGTTGCAAGAGAGAAACTATCGTGCTTGACTGAAGCAATGCATACCAAGCGAGATGAGCGAGGACACGAGATGAACGACAGTCTGTCAGGACACAGGGTTTCTGAAAAGGTGACAGCATGCTGGCAGCACAGCTTACACCTGGCCACATTGGATGCCGTATATGCATCTTGTTCTTGAAGCCTGAGACCTGATGATAAAGTCTGAGTAGACCTTCAAGTACACGAATGGCAGACGCATGCAGGACTTGCAATTCATACGAAGTACGCACAAGTACAGCCGCCGCACGTGGTGACTTGATGCAAAACACGTTCAAAAAACGAAAGGATGTGACCTGCGCTGATTCCCAACCTCTCATGATACTCAGAATGAGTTTATCCAGGTCGGGCGCCCAGCCATGGGCCTGTTCTCCTCTACGCCAGCGCGAAAACAACCCTCGCCATGGGAGGCGGTAGGGCTGCCGTTAAGTAGTGTTTGTAGTGCTGGCGATGTAGAGAAGAAGAATGGACGGTTCGAAAATCTGGGTTTTGGCCTCGTCAATCACGCTAGTCTGTATAGGGGAAGGTGTCAGGAATGCTCGACCGCAGTTGCCAATCTGGCCGCTTGTGAAGCCCACCAGCGACCAGCGAACTCTCGAGAGCTCCGATTCAGTACACCTTGCAGTCCCAGCGGTATTGTTGCAGCCTGCTTCTGCTGCGGCCACGCTGTTAATTGCTCCACCACCTTCAAAACCGAGCCCCTCGCCCGCTTGCGCACCGCCAGCCCCTCGCTCTTGACTTCTGGGCGCCCTCGTTCCCCTCCACGAGACACCGCCCAAGTAACCACCACCGCCACCGCCGCCGCATAGACACCGCCCAGCATGGCCGACTTCGAGGCATTGAAGGATCAGTGGAGCCAGATCGAGGACACAGATGGCGTTCGTCTCAGCTGGAACACGCTGCCCAGCTCGCGCATGGTACGACTGCCCGCCGCACACCGCTCAAAAGGTGCAATGTCAACATGCAGCATGCTGACCTGTATCAAAGGAAGCGTCGCGACTGGTCGTTCCAATCGGCGCTCTCTACACGCCGTTGAAGGAGAAGACGGACACGCCGCTGCTCCAATATGACCCCGTAGCCTGCAAAGCGCCTTGCAAGGCCATTCTCAACCCCTTCTGGTATGGCACACTTGCTGGACACTGGACTGCACACGCTGACTGTAACCCAGCCAGGTCGATATGCGCGCAAGGATGTGGATATGCCCCTTCTGTCTGCAGCGAAATGCCCTCCCGCCGCACTACAAAGACATTTCCGCCGAGCAGATTCCTCCAGAGCTGCACCCCGGTAGCACAACAATCGAGTACCGTCTGCCTCGCCCAGCTCCTGCGCCGCCCATCTTCTTGTTCGTCGTCGATACCTGCCAGGAAGAGGACAGCTTGAAGGCGCTGAAGGACTCGATTATCATGAGCTTGAGCTTGCTGCCACAGTACGCTCTGGTCGGCCTGGTCACATACGGCACAATGGTAGGATAATGCATCTGAGACTGTTGAGAGAAATTACTGACAGCTCCAGGCCCAAGTGCATGAGCTTGGCTACACTGAATGCGCCAAGTCGTACGTCTTCCGCGGCAGTAAGGATTACTCCACAAAGCAGGTCCACGAGATGCTCGGCCTCGGACAAGCCGCTCCCCGATCGAACGTGCCCCAGCAGCCCGGCCGACCGCAGATGCCCATGGGCAACGTTGATACACGCTTCCTCCTGCCCGTCTCTCAGTGCGAGTTTCAGTTGACTGCCGCTCTCGAGCAGCTGCAGAGAGACCCCTGGCCCGTTGCCAACGACAAGCGTCCATTGAGGTGTACTGGTGTTGCGCTGAGTATTGCCGCTGGCCTCCTGGAGTTCCGCCACCGTGAGGCTGGTGCGCGCATCATGCTGTTCTCTGGTGGCCCAGCCACTGAGGGTCCTGGTATGGTCGTTGGCCCTGAGCTGAAGGAGGCTATTCGATCGCATCACGACATTGATCGCGACAACATCAAGTACTACAAGAAGGCATTGAAGGTGGGTAGACTGACATGACCAATAAAGCAATGCTAATACGGTGGTAGTTCTACGAAACCTTGGCCAAGCGCGTTGCACAGAACGGTCACATCGTTGACATCTTCGCTGGATGTCTCGACCAGGTTGGTCTGCTCGAAATGCGCGGCCTCGCAAACTCCACCGGTGGACACATGATCCTGACGGATAGCTTTACATCGTCTATGTACAAGCAGTCGTTCGTGCGCATCTTCAACAAGGATGATCAGGACAACCTGCTTATGGCTTTCAACGCTAACCTCGAGGTTCTCACCACCAAAGAGCTGAAGGTCACCGGTCTGATCGGTCACGCCATCTCAAACAACAAGAAGTCCGTCTCCGTCGGCGAAACAGAATGCGGTATTGGCAACACGTGCTCCTGGAAGATGTGCGGTATCGACCCCGAGTCGTCATACGGTATCTACTTCGAGATCGCCGGCCAGGGTGGACCGAACCAGATGCAGGCCGGTCCCCAGAAGGGCATGATGCAGTTTCTCACATACTACCAGCACTCGTCTGGTCAGTTCCACCTAAGGGTCACCACAGTCGCTCGTAACTTGAGCGGACCCTCCGGCGACCCAGCAATTGCACAGTCCTTCGATCAGGAGGCAGCTGCAGTACTGATGTCGAGGATAGCGGTCTTCAAGGCCGAAGTTGATGACGGCCCAGATGTCCTCAGATGGGTCGACCGCATGCTTATCAGGCTATGCTCACGTTTCGCCGAGTACAGGAAGGACGACCCGTCATCATTCAGGTACGCAATTCAGAGACTACCTAATGGTTTACTACTAACACATACAGGCTCGAGAAGAACTTTACATTATACCCACAGTTCATGTTCCATCTCCGCCGTTCGCAATTCCTGCAGGTCTTCAATAACTCTCCTGACGAGACCGCTTTCTACCGCCACGTGCTGAACCACGAGGACGTTAGCAACTCCCTCATTATGATTCAACCCACACTCGACAGCTATGGTTTCGACCACGAAGGTGGCCAGCCCGTGCTCCTCGACTCCTCCTCCATCCAGAACGAGACCGTGCTGCTCCTCGACACGTTCTTTCACATTCTCATTTTCCACGGCGAGACAATGGCAGAGTGGCGTAAAGCAGGTTACCAGGACCAGGAGGGCTACGAGAACTTTGCCACCCTCCTCGAGAGCCCCAAGGAGGACGCGAAGGATCTCATCCAGGATCGCTTCCCGCTGCCTCGATTCATTGTCTGTGATGCGGGCGGTTCGCAAGCACGTTTCTTGCTCTCCAAGCTTAACCCAAGCACAACGCATACCACACAGAGCTACGGCGGAGTCAGTCAGACGGCACAAACTATCTTCACTGACGACGTTAGTTTGCAGACGTTCATGGATCATCTGATGAAATTGGCCGTAAGCGGTACTGGTTAGGAGACGTACTACGAACGGCATCCCGAAGAGTGGAACTATCCTAAGCACCCATTTGACTATCTCTATATCAAGAGGTAGCTTTGTAGCGATGAAGAAGTAATCAAATCAATCACTATCCAACACAAACGAACACATAGCCAGTTTTCTCCTCCAGCCACTCTCATTTCGATACGCTGCACTTGATACTCAACTGTTGAAGACTCGATCTCTTGGATTCGGTACTAAAGCTAAACAAGTCCCACGTAGAATGTGGATTACGGTATAATGCTAACGCCGCTCCTCATAAGAAAAGTGGTATAAATACGAAGTTTCGACAAGGACATGGCATCCCAGAAGCCAGTCTGTCGCCCCATTGAAGTTCTCATCCATCATACTATCCGTCGATTACTGCAACCCCACGGCCCTCTCATCTATGACCTACGACAGTCGTTCAACCAATCATGCCTGCAAACCCGCCAAAGTTGTTGATCGCCGCACTCGCCGGGAAGCTGTTCATGCCACACAGGCAACTGCATGTACAAGTCTGACCTGCGCCGTCGGTGCCCGAGCCCGCCACCACCGTCGCAGTGGCCAGCGCACCGGAGCCGGTCCCTGTCCCACCGGAGCCCGCACCGCCCGCAACTACTGTCACGGCAGACGGGGCGGCAGCAGCAGCGGGATCGACGCTCTGGATGGCGCTGTCCTTGAGGGTGGTGCCGTTTGTTTTGATAGCGAGCTGTTTGAACTGCGCCATGGTCTTGTCGCCGTCGAGTTTGGCGTTGATGCTGAAGACCATGCCTTTGCCGCAGTGTTCGCCCTGGCCTTGTTTGCAGTACATCCCTGTTCCTTGTCATTAGTGTGGTTCCTTCACTTATACTTGATGTTCGTCTCGCGGCTCTAAAGTGGAGAGGTACAGATGTCGGGAGACTTACATATCGCATCTGTCGTCTCGACAGTCATGTTCCATGACACGCCAGCCTTGCCCTCGGGGTTCGGCATGAACCCGCTGTCCTTTCCGCCTTCCATAGCTTTACACGGCTCGGCGAATGTGGATTGCGTGGCGGTGTGGTTCTTCTGCATGAACTGGAATTCGACTACGTCGCCAACGTTGGCGGTGATCGACTCAGGGCGGTAACCCAGGACGGGCGCCATGCCGGTTGCGACGGGAGTTAAGCCACCTACAACGACCTTGTACTGTTAAATAGGGCTCTTTGCTTGGGGGTGTATGGCCGGTGCTCACGGTATGTGTGGCTGGTCCACTTGCAGCAGCGGGCGCAAGGCTCATGACCTGCATCTGGGCCGCGGCCAGGCTGGCAATGACGGGGATAGCGTTGATGTACTTCATTATGACTATTCTTCGTTTAATCGTGGTCGTAAGGAATGGAACCGCCTGGGCTGGATATCGAGTCGTAAATTAGAAGGATCGAAAGGCGCTACGAGAGCCGGCTCGGACAGTAGAAGGTAGAGAGAGACTGTAAGGAGAGTGGAGCACGCGCAACGAGACAGTTATGAGGCAGAATGGGAGAGAGAAAGCATGTTTGCCTGGGACATCAAGAACTTAAGAAGACGCATGAAATTGTTGTCTGGGGGGCGGCTGACAGCCGACACATGGCGAAACATAACGCTCTTGTGGCTAGGCAATAACACCTCGAAACGGGCTACTATCTGCAAGAATCGTTAGATTTTAGGCGGCCTGCTCAGGCTCGTGAGCGCGGCGGGGTATCGTGTTGCTTGATGTGTAGGAGGTGGGTTCGAGGTTGTCGCAGTAGCGTCGCAGATCTGTCTCGCTTCCTTGCGGCATGGCCTCGCAATGCCAAACCCACGCAAGGCGCGAGGCTACAACCAGTGAAAAGGCCTGAATGTAGAGGCTGGAAGATCGCCCGCCGCATGAAGTTTCTTGGGCGTTCATCTCGCAGCGCTGCCCTCCCGAAGGCTGTGAGGCAGGAACTGTTGGTGGTTGCGGCCCGATCAGGCTAGCCGGCCTTCGTGCTCCGCCCTCATTGGTGCGCGACTTTCATGTTCGACTCTTTGCACTCTCGCAGGATTCAACAATCAAGTCTCCAACGTACGCTGTTTGTAGCGATCGTCATATTTGCTCGCCCTCATTGTTGTGGCGGAGCATCTTTCGGAAGCTGCTGGCCCGCGTGGAGGCCTGTGTAGTACCCTGCGTAGTACCACGACATCATGATATTTTTGAGGTTCTCGTCTTGCACTGTCGAAGTGTCAGTCTCCATAAAATGCCTGAGGCGAGAGCTGTCAGTCTCAGCACGTACCTGTGCCTAGCAGCGTCTGAGGCATGGCAGCAAAAGCGTTGTCTTCTGGTGCTGTGGTTCCTGCATTCGCTGTGTGGGGCTCGTTTTGCTCTTCGGATGCTGTCGTTTCCTGTTGTCTGTCGGTCAAGGGTACACGTGTCGCGAGCGTGCTACCGAATCGTACCTGCATCTGAGGCCCGCCTTGATGAATCTGTTCTGTGTCTTCTGGCTCTTGCATTGAGTCCTCGGTGTCCATCTGATCCGAGTTGCCGTTCGCCTCGACGACTTCACCATCTTCCTCAGCGTCACCTATCAGATCGCCGTAGTCCCTACAAGACTTAGCACAACAGTCTCATTCTAGACCGTTAGACTTACTGGCGCAACTCGTTCAGTTCTTCTCTACTCAGAACGTCCTCGAGGCGCTTGCCGGATTTGGCAATGCTATGGAACTTCTGGACGTAGGTCAGTGACTGAAACATACATTGCGAGCCAGTCTCGTACTTGATATTCGGCAACAGCTTCGTTCCAAGAATCTTGGAGGAAAGAATCATCCCAGGCATTCTTGTCACTGATGTCGATGCCAGGCGCCATGACGGATATTGGATTGCGTGAGCTACGTAGTAAAGTGGAATGAGCGTGCAACTCGAGCGACAAGCAACCGGAATATTCTCAAGGCGGGATTCAGATAGTCTATCAGGTCATTGAGAAGTGTTTGTCTCGATAGTTGTTGACCGTGGTCGTGGTGTTGTAGGTAGTCACCGCCTACTAGCGGGAAGTTGCTAGCGTCAAAAAAGTTCAAGTGTGGAAGGAGCTCAAGCCGCGAGATTTTGAACCTTCACAACTCGAAGTCCTGAACCACAGAACACCGCAGCCGTCACACATACACAATGGCCGCTGCAGACATCGCAAGCAAAAAGCGCAAGGGTATGCTCTATATCTGACATGACTGCAAATCTGCGGACTAATTATTCTCAGTCGCAACTGAGGCCGCGCCCAAGGCGAAGAAGCCCAGAAAGTCCGACGACATTGCTGCTCCTGCAAAGCCTGCCAAATCCCCCAAGGCCGCCAAGGCAGCGCCCGCAGTCGCTGCTGCGAAGCCTGCAAAGAAGTCTGCGCGCAAGACTGCAGAGGACTTTTTCTCTGACGATGAAGCGCCCGCGGCACCCGCTGCGAAGCCCACGAAGTCTGTCAAGGGCAAGAAGAAGGCCGAGCCTGTCCCCGAGGCCAATGGCGACGAGGACGAGAGCATGCTCGACTTTGACGTGATTGAGGCGAAGAAGGAGACGCCCAAGAAGGAGGCACCGAAGGCAAAGGCGACCAAGGCCAAGAAGGGCAAGAAGGACGCTGTAGCGGAGCCCGCCGCCGTTGAGGAACCTGCTGTTGAGGCACCCAAGGCTAAATCAACAAAAGCAAAGAAGGGCAAGAAGGACGCTGCGGCAGAGCCTGAGTTGGTCGAGGAGCCTGTCGTCGAAGCACCCAAAGCAAAGGCGACAAAAGCGAAGAAGGGCAAGAAGGTGCAGGATGAGCCCGTGGAGGAGCCCATTGAGGAGGCTGAGGTCGACGCAGTCATCACTGAAGAGGGCGAAGTTGAGGATGCCGCAGAAGTCGATGACCAGACTGCCGCGCTCCTCGCTGGCTTCAGCAGTGACGATAGCGACCCAGATGATGACGACGACTTCCCGGCCGACAGCACCACCGTACCCAAGCTCACAAAGTCGCAAAAGAAGGCTATCGCAAAGGCGAAAGACACACCCAAGGCCACCGAGCCAGGTGTCATCTACATTGGGTATGTACTCGACTGCTTTCAAAACTTCACAAGCTAACAGTCACCAGTCGTGTCCCTCGTGGATTCTTCGAGCCTCAGATGAAGAAGTACTTCAACCAATTCGGCCGCGTTCTCAACCTACGCCTCTCGCGCAACAAGAAGACCGGTGCCTCCAAGCACTATGCCTTCGTCGAGTTTGCCTCCGCAGAGGTTGCCGACATCGTCGCCCGCACAATGAACAACTACCTCATGTTTGGCCACATCCTCAAGTGCTCTCTCATCCCCAAGGAGCAGGTACACGAGAATTTGTTCAAGGGTGCAGGCACACGTTTCAAGGTCGACCCTCGGAACAAGAAGGCCGGACTGGCCATGGAACGCGGTGCAGAGAGGCAGGTCTGGGAAAAGAGGGTTGAGAAGGAGAACAAGAGGAGGACCGGAAGGAACAAGGATCTGAAGGAGACATTCGGTTACGAGTTTGAGGCGCCGAAGCTGAGTGCTGTCGCTGCCATCAAGGCGGGGAAGAAGGTTGAGGTTGCGGCCAGCGAGCCGCAGCAACTTCTTGCTGAGACAGCTGTCGAGATTGAGGCAGAGCCCAAGGCAGAGACTAAGGGCAAGAAGGGCAAGAAGACAGCCAAGGCCGCTGAGCCTGAGCCTGTCGTTGAGGAGAAACTTGAGGAGAAGGTTGAAGTTGCGCCCAAGAAGACAACCAAGAAGCGCAAGTCGACCGACGCCGCCGAAGTTCTTGCTGCCGTTGAGGAACCTACGAAGAAGGCCGCTGTCCCCAAGGCGAAGAAGGCGAAGAAGGCCAAGGCTTAGAGGGCTAAGGTTTAGGCGTCCGGTGTTCCTGTGCCTTTCAAGCATGTCAAAATGAAGAGGGTGAGGGAGTGGCTGAGACATGTGTAGTCTCGAAGTGGAGGTACAAGAGATGGTGATCGGTTACTGTTATGCATCTGCATGTTTAGAGGATACCAGGAGAAAAGTAGAAGCATCGTCATCATCTATCTGCAAGGGGCGAAAATCTGGGTGGTACTGGTGTGTTATCAACGTCGGCTTGCGAGCTGTAGCTAAGAGAGATTATGTTGTAACCATGAGGATTGAGCAACTCATCGAGCGGACCGTGAAGTTCGCTAAGCAGACCTGAAGATCCAAGGCTATCAAACATAGTGAAGTGCCGTTCTAATTTTTAATATGATCCAGTATGAGTATCCGAACCCAGTCTAAGCAGCCACCACAAGGGCCTCCCCTAGTAGTTGGCAATGGATTTTTGCGAGTGAGTTGAGGCTTTGCAGCCTATACTAAGACGGGCATACAGCACGCATTGCTAAAGGTGTTGCGAGCACTGATCTGGGATCGAATGAGATCGATGTAAGAATGACCTTGAGACCGGCTTTCGAATTTGCCAGTCTCTAGCTACATGCTCAAGTTATGAGTCCTAATTTGATGCTGATGAAAATTGCAGGTCATTGTTTCTTAGATATCACGATTGACATGAAGTTTGGTGTCTGCGATGGGAACTTTGGCGCAAGTGGGCAAATTCATCACGGCATGCTCAACCGCAAATCCTTTGAATTTAAAATGCCCGATAATCAGAAACCCATGTCGCTCCGAGCGAACCCCGTAAACTCCATGCCATGCCTGCTCTGTTCATCTGCGCGCTCCACAGGTCGTGCGCGCTGCATTTGCTGGAGGTCGCCGCTCGCTCAAGCCTCAGGCATCTTATTTTTTGGCGGCCTCGGCCTTTTTCGCTTCGGCTGCGCTTCTTATCAGCACCGCCCACACACAGATTGACATACAGCGCTCTCCAGGCAGGCTGCACGTTGACGAAAAGACAACAGGGGATTGAAGAGGTATGGAAGGACTTACCTGCGACCTGCTTGGCGCGCATGATGGCGGCGGCGTCCTCCTTGGCCCTTGCTTGCTCGGAGCCGGACATCTAGAAAGGTCAATCACTCGAACAGACACCAAGGACTCCACGCCGGTATGCGGGCGAAATTAAGAGCGAAAGCTTATGAAGAGGCACATACGGTGTTCTTGCCCTTCTGTTGATGTTGTCAGCGATTATTCAGTAGAGAAGACAGAGGTGAACCTACCTTGCCAGCCTGCTCCTTCAGGTTCTTCTCTCTGGCCTTGTCACGCTGGTTGCCACGAGCCATCTTGTCAACTTTTCTCTCTGGGAGTCGCGAAGTCTGGTGTCTGGGTTGCTTGTAGGCTGGGGAGAAAATCGAGGATCAAGAGTGTAAGCATCGACCGAAGGCGTTAAAAGCAGCTTTGTTTGTCGCACGGTGATTGGCACGCGGAAGGAAAGGGGCTAGAACACAGAGGTGGGGCGAACGGAAGGAGGCGCCACAGTGAGCGTGTTTGCTACACTTCACATTGCAGATTTCTTTTAGATACTATGACGTTGTGCACACTCCATCGACTCTTGGATGAGGCATTGGATGAGGCGTCTTATGATGGACTATTAGGTACTGGCGGTGATTTGTGCCCCGCATGGCTTCGACTCAAGAGCCTTCAAATCTGACCGTTGCTTAAGAAGTAAATCATTCAGAGACTAAAGTTTCATTGGAGTCGAGACTTGTCAATCGAGCGTGGTCTAAGTCGTTTAACGGGATTTGGGGTCTCATAATTGGATGGCCTTGAATCTCCCTTCACATACAGATACCAACATCACACACATCCTCTAAGACGCCAGAGGCTCTTTTCTAGTTCGTCTTACGGCCGTTCAAACTTTGTGTTCTTCTCCCACCAAAGCTTAATAGACGTACGGGATGAACTTTGTCGTCCGCGCCTTATGTTCCCTCCACTTCGCCCCAAACTCCTGCTCCATCATCTTCTCCTCGTCGCTCACTCTTCTGGTGAGACCGAGAACTGGGGTACCGAGGGCAATGATAGGTATCAAGATGGCGTACTTTGGATCTGTGATCATTTCCTTGTAGATGATTGGCATCCAACAGCTGATCAACCCTCGTTGTCTGAAAAACAATGAAAACATCGCCAGAAGAACCGTGATTAAACCTGTGTACGATGGATGTCGCACATATGCATATAATCCGGAGGTGACGAGCTGATCCGGTTTGGCGATTCGAAAGGTAAAATTTGCGCCCAATTGAGCGTAGGCTTGCAGACGAATGTAGCTCCCCAGGTACAGCAATGCCAGAGATGCAATGACTTGTGTCGTCCAGGTGAAGATGCGAGGATCTAAGTGTTCGGGCGTTGGACAGACGGCGTGCAGCACATTATCGCTGTTCGGCAACGTACGAGCGAGTAATAAGGCGACAACGGCCTGGTGAACGGCAACGACGAGCGTCACGGTTCGCCCAGACACCAGAAATTTCGGCGAACCAGCGATCCATCCTAGCTTTGATTCGGACCTCGTTGAGACAACTTTGCTACTGGGCTGTCGAAAGGCGAGTTGATTCAGATAGCCTGCGTGGACGATGACGAGAGCGTAGAGAATCGCGGATATATCCATGGCGGCTGTCGGACTACGTTCGAAGTTCAGCATAGAAAAATAGCAATGTTCAAGAAGATTGGGAGACGAAATTGGGCGTGGTTTGCAAGGTGGGATTAGAGGGGTCACGCCATGACGCGCTACTGGACACCTTTATCTTGACAACAACGAGCTTCACGTCTTGAACTACTTCATTAAAAGCAACTGAAAGTCAATGTCTTGTCATTCCATGTTTGGCAATGGCCCACATCCATGGATGTAACAGCCATCTTTCCCTCAGATCATGTTAGCCAGTGACACGCCTCAGCCTTCTCGGAGAACTCACCCAGCGCACGCTTCAGCACGCGCACAGGCGCTCAGCGGTCAGCCTACAATGCACACTGTCAGTACAGCTGCCACCGCGCATCTTTCGACTCTGGAAGCTACAGGTGCCTGGAACATTCTTTGGCAAACAAAGCGTATCCGCTTCTGAAAGCCATTGAAGTAGGTGCTTGGGA
Organism: Didymella segeticola; assembly: GCA_004522025.1. Taxonomy (NCBI): domain Eukaryota; kingdom Fungi; phylum Ascomycota; class Dothideomycetes; order Pleosporales; family Didymellaceae; genus Didymella; species Didymella segeticola. Next base: position 172,219 of record SDAV01000011.1, read on the forward strand.
TATGCGCGCAGCCACTCGCCGATGATCTGGCTGTGTGTAATGCAGTCTATCTGCCAATAGCGAGCGTTGGTGACCCGAGATGCATCGACGCGAGCAGTATCTACGGTACATTCGTGACGCACGCCTTTTCCGCGCCTCGTTCCCTGCGTCACTAAGCGTTTTAAGAGGCTGCGCTCCACACCAAGGCGCAAAAATGTACCATTGACGTGCTGTGTCACTTTGAAGGGAACCAGGATACTTAGCTCGCCATGCATTGAATGCACATATGCATGCTTAGGCCATGCAGACATATCTGGTAGGCCCTAAAACACCTCAGAAGCAGCGTTCTATTGGTCTGTCGATCTACGTGTGCCGCCCACAGCCGCCTCCTTCACTACCGCGCCCACGTGACCAATCTCGGCGCTCAACGTCTGAGAATGAGTAAGTCCAGATCCTGCGTTTTTGTATAAGAATGCACTGGACTCGTCATTCTGCTCGGAGCAGATAGGTTGCTTTTTACCGCTCCCCAAATTTGGTTCTGATTGTTTCCACAACGACTCGAAGCTGATCTTCAACCTATATATTCCCAACACTGCTTTTGTATCTTCCTTACAGCACCCATGACAGGAGGCGCCGAAACGACCAACATCGCGTTGCAGATATGCTTCGGCATATTCGGTGTCGTTGGCATCATCATAGCTCTTGCTGGATTGCATCATCGGGACTCAATAGGGAGCATACTGTATCGAAGTTTCCAACGGCGTCGTGTTGAATGTGCGTACTGGTTTCTCTTCGACTTGGATTGTCCGGCTGAATTGCCACAGATATTGAGCTCGAGGCTGGCCCTCCACTGTCGCCTCTTGCGTCGTCTGTCGCCCACCCGCCTGATCAAGATCCGCCTACTTTCAACACATCTGGCGAAGTGCATCCCGCAGCTGGCAACAATGCTGAGGTTTGAACGATAGCGTACGAGCACTAAGGAAGAAACGGTTTCGGGGCATTGAGTTAACCCGACAGAGCATGAGCGTGAAGCATTGAATAAAGTTGTTGTGCATCCAACAGATGGAGCGCATTATACGGGGAGTGGCGGTCGGTGTGAGGGTTAGAAGGCTAGAGCCGGTGTTAGATGAGAGCCACGGACCGCGTGGTCGCGAGACTTGACTATCCTACAAGATACATTAATATACATTGAGATGGCCTAATGGGTTAAACCTCGCCAGCCCGGTTATGTGTCGATTATCAGGCAGCGACAGCCTTTTGCTTCTCGGCCTTCTCTTTCTCATCGTACCACCCAAGGTAATGCGCCACGTACTCGCCCGCCAGTCCCAAGCTGATCGCTCCTCCAGTGAAGAAGGCGCCATTCACGAACCACCACCAGCAATTCTTAACATCCTTCAGCCTGACACGGCGGATCATGGTACCAAGTGTGAGCGCCGCACCTCCGCAAGAGCCGATGTAGAACAGAGGACCGAGGCCTGCAGCGTAGCCAGAGGCGGCGAGGAGACCAATCTGCACGACAGCGAGACCTGATAGGACCGCCTTTGTCTCCTTCTCATGTTTCAGCGCAATGCTCTTGATGCCAGCCTTGACGTCGTCCTTGATGTCCATGTGGGCGTAGATCATATCGTAAAGTACGGTCCAGGCCACGTTGCTCGTGTACAGGAAGGCGGCTGCAGTGAGTGCAGCTTGATTGGTCAGAAGGTCAATACCTAGGGCAGGGAATCCCATCATCGCACCCCAAGAGAAAGTCAGGCCGAGGACAAATTGCGGGTAGTAGGTGACACGTTTGGCCAACGGGTAGAGCGTAACGAGGATGAGTGATGGTGTGGCGTACCAGAAGCACTCGAAAGGCAGGGAGAGCAGTACAGCCAGTCCAGTGAAGAGCTGGCCGCCAAGGAAGACGATAGCCTGCTGGGGTGTGACTGCTCTTCTGGCGAGAGGTCGAAGTCGTGTACGCTCAACATGAGGGTCAAGATTACGGTCCCAGAGATCATTAATGGTGCATCCAGCTCCTCTCATGATAAGCGCTCCAGTTAGGAACAGCGCTGTAGTCCCAATGACAGCTGATGGCGCAGCAACAGGTACGGCCATGGCGCCTGCTAGCAGTGTGCTAAAGAGACATGGAAAGAAAAGGTAATATGTCCCCGCAGGCGCTTGAAGTCGCATGAGCTCAGCATATGGGATTGCCCTTGCGGGAAGATACGAAATGAGACCAGTTGTGGGAGGCTTGTATGCCGGTAGTGCTTTGACTGTGGGCTCTTGGGTCGTAGTTGCTATGCTCGAAGCATGTGTTGTTGAACGTGCGAGACATTGTACGCTTGGCCGACATGTTTGGGAGCTCTTCGATCTGATGAGTTGTGTTGATCTCGCTTGATGTTTCACAGGCAGAAGTGACTTTGAAGAAAAAGGTCGCCGCCATGAGGCCATGAGGTGAGTTGTAAAGGTGCCAGGCTGCTGAAAGGGTGCACCACAGCGACTAGCTCGAACGAACGGAGATGCCATTACCGCTAGGCTAACGGTTCATAGATCTGAACCACGCGTGGATGGTTTTATAAAGCGAACAAGTCTCTGGTGAATGGAACAATTTGAACGTGCCACTCGAGCTGCTAGTTACCAACCTTCCTCAATCGCACATGTCTGGAATATATCAGGAAATTGAACACGTCTAAGACCTTCTTCAGAGTCTTGACGATCGGCGTTGTCGGTGAAGGTGAAGTCAAAAGAACGACGCAAGAAAGTCCAGGTTGATTAGCGTGGGCGCGTGCGCCTTCCCGAACCGAGCTCCGGCTTTCTCACGGTCGCGTCCGCAACATAGATCTAGGCCGCTATATCGCTGATATCGCAACATCAGCAGCGCCGCTGCGCTCTCTCGACACGCTGCTGAGCTGAGGAATGCCTTTCTACAGCTTCCTCGAACATCCGATTGTCTGCGCGACAGCTGCAACGCCGCGGAGGTGCATCGAACCCCACCCAGCACACGCGACTCTGAGGAACCGCGACTCCGCACTCCATGCCCGCCGCACGGCCGAGGGCGTCCTTCGAGCCCATACCGCCCGACTTCGACGTGCGCACGTTCGTTGAGACTGCGGAGAACTTCCAATATGTGGATCGCATTTCCTATGAGATGATCGCCAGCAATGGCATGGAGCAGTTCGAGAAGCTCGTCTTGCTCCATGTCATTATTGGCGGAAAGCCTCTTGTTATCGATGGCTTCGAGGAAGTTTTGGACCCTTGGACATTCACGCCATCCTGGCTGCGCGACAATCACGGCGACAAAGGTGCGTCGCGTTCTTGCAAACAGAGTATCGAGCATGGCGGCTAACACATCTACAGTCGAGAATGCGCGCAATCTCACCTCGAAAGAAAACATACCACTTACTATCAAACACTACCTCAAGCATCTGACGAAACTCACCAATCAGTTCTTCGGCGATCCAGAACGTTATAGGGACAAGACTCGCCAACGCATCTACCTCAAAGACATCGATTGCCCACAGGTTTGGCAAGACAAACTGAAGGACCACATCCCCTCCGGTTTGTTCTATCTCAACGACAGCACTGGAGAGGTTGATGGGGCTGGCGCGCTCGAGGACTTCACTGGACGCAGAGGCCGTGGTATTGGACGTGCCGGAGATCTGATGAGCAGTCTGCCACCGGATATGCGCGCTGAAAACTTGATGTGCTACATTGGACATGAAGGCACGTACACGCCGTCTCACCGAGAGATGTGTGCTTCCCTGGGGCAGAACATCATGGTGGATGCTTCGAAGCAGATTAGCGAGGACGGCAACCCCGAGCAGCCTGGGTCCTCGCTCTGGTTTATGACCGAAATGAAGGATCGTCACCTGGTCTCCGAATATTGGCTGTCAGTGCTCGGCCACGACATCGAAGTCGAGAACCACTTCGCGCAGCTCGTCGCGTGGAAGAAGGCACCCTTCACAACATACGTTGTCGAGCAGCGTCCCGGCGACTTCATCCTGATTCCACCACTTGCCCCGCATCAGGTCTGGAATCGCGGTACCCGAACCATGAAAATAGCTTGGAATCGTACAACCGTTGAGACCCTCGAACTCGCCCTGTCTGAAGCACTCCCAAATTCCAGAATCGTCTGCCGTGACGAGCAATACAAGAACAAGGCTATTGTCTACTATACCCTCTTGAAATACTCACAGCTTATCAAGACCGCTCGCGCCCAAGTAGAAGCCGGCGGAGAACAAGCTGAAGCTATTCAACATTCTGTCAAGGTGCGACAGGTGCAACGCGACTTCAAGCGTCTGTTCGACCTGTACAAGTCAATCATGCTTTCGGAAATGTTCGACCAGACTTCAAGAGAGAAGTGTGAGTTCCTGCCGTACGACAGCAATGTTACCTGCGCCTATTGTAGGTGTAACATCTTTAATCGCTTTCTAAGCTGCAAGACCTGCAAAAACCTATTCAGCTCTGAGATGGAGGAGCCATACGACGTTTGCATGGACTGCTACTGTATGGGACGTAGCTGTGGCTGTCAATCTGGCTATCAGTGGGTCGAGCAATGGCAGTGGAAAGACCTGATTCACAAGTACGAAGAGTGGCGAGCGCAGATCATTGATATCGACGGTCACATGACCGAGAAGACCCCTCTCCCACTGCAAGAAGAACGGAGATATCTGGGGAAGAAGACGCTGGCACAAGTGTGCCAGGAACAACTCAGGCTTCGCCCCTTTGTGGACATCAAAGCGCCACAGGTTGAGGATAACTCTGAAGCTGAGGAAATTGAAGTCGATGCCTACGGTGTCGCAAAGACGGTCAAGAACAAGAGATCCAAGACATGGTTGAGGACGCACAAGTCTTGCCATGTGTGTCTGAAACGCCACCCCAATTGGAAAGTGGCGTTCTGCTCGAACTGCGACTTGGGATTTTGTTATGGTACTTTGTTCAGAGCTCACGACATGATGCCCTTGAGCGTCATGGAGCAGCACAACTGGAAATGCCCCCACTGTAGGAGGGTGTGTAATACAGGGCATTGCAGGCGCGATCAACGCCAACACCCTTACGAACCAAAAGGCACCCTTCTTGGCCACGATACCAAGAAGGTAGCAGACCCTCGCTCTGTCGAGTGCCTTGTCGATTTCAGTGTGTCGAATCTCAACTGGATGCGAGAGGAAGAAGGTATGGGTCAAACCGCAATTCAGCGACGCATGCAGCAAGCCGAGCAGGATCGACTCGCAGATCCAACCTTAGATCCTCGGTACATGGACGAAGATCCTAACTTCCGGACCGGCATTGCTTACTCCCCCGTCGAAGATGCTAACGGCGATGTCAACGAAAACGGCGGCTTTGTGGATATTGACACTGTACACAATGACAGCTACCATGACCAGGGTCCGAATGGCGACATCCCACGACTGGGTCAGAAACGAGGACGTGAGGATGAGGAGCAGTCCGTTCGCAAGAAGAAGAAAAAGCAGAAGAAGAAGGACGAGGATCACCCACTTCAACCGAAGAATCTCTCAGGCAAACAGTACCAGAAGGAGATGCAACGCCGGCTTTTAGAAGAGGCGAAACGTGACGACCGATTCATTCTTGTCGCCGCCAAGATGAAGAATAAGTCGAAGGTCGTCAAACTGACCCTCGACCCTCAAATTTTAGAGAACATCAGCAACCGGCCAGTGCCTGAGCGCCCTCAGACCACAGCACGACAGCGAACACCCGAAGAAGAGGAAGAGAGTGGCAACATAGGATCCATCCTGCAATCGGATGTCATTCCGAAAGCAAATGCCGCAAGGACTGTAAACGAAAAAGAAAAGGCAACGAAAGTCTTCCGCTACCGTGCGGAGCCGGATGACTCGTACACGAGCAAAAAGCGCAACACCGATACTGGTGGGCCAGCCAAAACGCCTGGTCGACCTCGCGGTTCGCGGCGTTACGAGGAGATCACGCTTGATTCTGACGAAGAGCTCTTTGATGATGACGATGACGCGGATGGTGCGTTTCATGGACGTATCCGCCAGCGCCAATCAAACTGGCTCGCTCGAAAGAATCAAGATGAGGACGAGGATCTGCCAACCGAGCTCCCTGCAGACTTCAGAGATGGTGACGTGCGGCCTGCACGTGAACGTGAGCGAGAGCGAGAGAGAGCCCGTGAACGGGCTCGTGAGAAGGCTGAGAAGAGGAATTCGATGCCGGCGAAACCTCGACCAGGCATCAGACCCAAAGTTCAGCCTGCGAAAAATCGTAGCAACAGCACTAGAGATGTCAACGCAGAGGCGGAGGATGAGACCCACCACGCATTACAGCAGGATCACGATGCGATGCACGAAGAGGATGATCAGTCTAGCGAAGCACTCGTACTTGCACAGCAAGCTGCTGCTGCCGCTCTCGAGGTCCGCAAACGCGAAGAGGAAGCTCAACGCAAAGCTGCCGAGGAAGAAGAGCAAGCAGTAGCCGCGGAGCGCGAGGTCCAAGAAAATCTACGTGCGAAGATGGCACTCTTCAACTCCGACGATGAGACGCCCGTTGACGACTTCTTTAACAACCTTGCCGCTGAGGATCCGGTCTTAGATGATGACTTCGGTTTCGCTGAGCCTCTTCGCACCCGACCACCTCAGGCGACCAATTCCCTCTTCGATCGTCCAGAGATGAATGGCAAGAAGATCAAGGTCGTCTCTGCCGCGTCGAAGCGCAACGGCAAGAACTCGATGACGACACCCATGTCTCCGCCACCAGTTTCGACTTTCACAAGCGTCAATACGATATCACAAGCGACAAATGCATCGGAATCTGATGGCGATGATGAGATTCCTGCGAGCGCGCCAGTGCCCAAGAGATCTGTTGGACGACCCCGCGCAGTGCCAACAAGAGGTGGTATGGCGCCAACGAGGGGAGGCGGAACGCCGAAGCGTGGCCGTGGGCGACCGAGGAAGACAGTGTGAGAAGGTCAGGAAAGATATGTGGCCGCCTGGGTTTCCAGGAGTGTGAGCCCTGTCGATGTAGCACACTCTACTTTCTTTGCATCTCAGCGAGGCGCTTGGGCATTTTCACGGTACTCTTGATAGTTTGAGGTATCAACTATTCTAGTCTGGGTCACTACAAAGACTAGCTATACAAGTCTGAAGGCTGAATTACCCTACATCGCTCCATACAACGATGTTCCTTTAGTTTCGTCCGCCTTTCATTATGTGCCCCTAAAGATGATTTCATCCCACGTGACTCCGTGCTCACGCGTCGTAGAGACGCGTTTCCCAACCTCGCTTCGTCGACGCCAACATCAACACCGCGACCATGTCATCACTTCAAGTGAATAAAATTACCACTCACTCCTTCAGTAAGACTTTGGCTCGCTATTCGGAAATAGTTCCATCCACATTGGCGGACCTCGACAAACTCCGCTATGACATCGTACCTACAAAGCTCGTCTCAAGCAAGGATGCAACCCTTCTGAAAGCAGACGTTGAGAAACTGGTCGAGTGGAAACTGCAAGTACCTAGATGCAGACAATCTACCCAGCACACTGACTAACCCCACATCAGCAAACACGGCACCTTCCGCCCCTCGCTCATGAAGCTCGTGCAATCCAACTCCGCAGACCTTGTCAAAGAAACAACTCACCGTGCGTTTGAAACGTTTCAAGACGATGGAGACGTCATAAAGGCTCTCAAAACCCTTACTTCGCTTCGCGGTATCGGTCCCGCAACTGCATCCCTACTGCTTAGCGTTTATTCGCCCAATGAAGTGCCTTTCTTCTCCGATGAGCTGTTTCGTTGGACGCACTGGGATGCTCCTGGGAAGGAGGCTGGGTGGGATAGACGGATCAAGTACAATGTGACAGAGTACAAGGAGGTCCTCACCAGCGTCGACGCGTTAAGGAAAAGGTTGGGTGTCCGAGCTGTGGACGTGGAGAGGGTGGCGTATGTGTTGGGAAAAGAGATGATAGATTTGGAGGAGGGTTCTGATACGGAAACGGTTGCAAAGCAAGAGGTGAAAGAGGATGGAGTGAAGAAGAAGGAAGTGGTGGATCCGCAGGAAGAGAGTAGAAAGAGAGTACAGGAAGCACTGAAAGAGCTCAGGCAGGAGAAGCCAAAGAATGATGTAGGAAGGAAGAATGCGGAAGAGAAAGTAGAAGGCAATATACAGAAGAAGGGCACGAAACGAAAGGCAGCAGAGGAAAAAGTTCCTACAGAAGGATCGCGAAGGAGCACACGGAAGAAAACTTGAAATTATGCGTTAAGCGCATATATTACCCGAACTTCGATCGCACTGAACGATACCCACACCGTGTCGTCGCTGATTACATCCTTGCCCCAATATACAGACCGTCCAGCGCACTGCCCTTATGTGTTCGCGAGTCGACAGCATCATCTCACATTCTGGGCGTTCAGCAGAAATAGGAGGAGATAGATGGTATCGTGCCGTGGTGAAGCGTCTTGAACCTCATTCGATGGTTTAGATGGTGATCTGAGTTGCGCTCCTGCAAATCTTGTAAGGCTTCTCTAGACGGGCACCTCAAATTCAGGCTTAAGGGCGCAACAAATTGAGCAATGGGCCACTTCAGGACATCAGAGCCCAATTTTGCATCTTCGACATGTATGCTGCTTGTATTGGGGTTACACTGCCCATTATCTGCTGCTTTGCACACATGGTAGACGGACCGGCGCGATCCCATGTACACCTCCAATTGCCATTTCCAATGTTAACTGCTGAGCCAGAAATATCGCTCAAAGACATTGAACCCCAGTTCATCCTCTTCAAGTCGAGCCTTCAGCGTTCAACTTTTGCGTTCGAAGCTGAACATGGGTGCTGCAGCACCAACGCTACCTACTCCTTCATCCTATGGTGTTACAATGGACGCCACAAACACCAACATCATCTTCCAGATCCTGTCGACCATTCTCAATCTTCTCAGTATCATGGCAACCGTTGCTGCGATCAACTGTAAGAACAGCGTTGCAGCGGTTCATGTCAAAGGCTGTCGCGGAAGGGTACGTGTCTCATCTCCGTGAAAAGAAAATCTGTGTAAAGGACCTGACTGTCAAAGCGTCAATGGGTCGACACACAGCGTCAAATGATGTCGAGAGTCTCACGACCGGTCAAAAACAATATGTCAGTCAAAGATTTCTGTCGAGAAGACAATCGTAACGTTAGAGGAAGTCAGCTATGTCAGATTCTACCTTATCAAACTCTGTGCCGATGGCTGATCAGTATGAGGAGGCGGCACAGCAAGATTCAAACTAGGCTGACGATTGAGTACTTACCATCATTGGGCAATCACCACCGGTATGAAGAATGTGTCAAAGATAGAGAGTGTAGTGAATGATTGTATTTGCTTCAAATAAACATTACGCGCATCAACGGCGAAGTCGAGAATTTCCAATCGGACTGCATGAGTGCTTAAGCACACGACGTCCTCCTCAAGCCTAGTTTTCCCTGCCGAAAACCTTTCCATATCCCTTCTTGACAGCATCTGTGATGCTAAAGTCATTGAACAGCCACTGATTGCTGTGCCTGCCGTACGCGTGAGCCTCAAAGCTGTTGCTCTTCTTCTTCTCCTCGCTCTTGCTGCTCCTTTGGCTTCCATCCGTGCCCCTGCGACTCCTCTTCGGGACGCGAGGCATACTGAACTCTCCCGGGCTGACCTCGACATCCTTGCGGTGCAGTGCACGGCTGGGGTACGAGTGTAGACCAGAGAACTGGGTCGAGCCAGTTGAGGTGGACGACATAGTTGATGACTTTGTAAAGCGGGGGAGAGAGTCGAAGGAGGTGGCTCGGACGACTCTTCGGTTTCCAGACATGTTGTTGGCGTCATGAGTGGAGCCATGGGTGTTTGAGGTGTCGTTTTGCGCGATGCGATTCAAGCGAGAAGACAAGTCTCGGGCGTCGATATGGTGGTTGGAGTTTGTCATCGGCAATGTGTTTTGCTTGTACACGAAGATTGTCGACCTTAATGATGTGGTCGACTATGTATAGTATTGATTGATGTGGTGTGAAGCTTTGTTTGATGAGGGACTCGTTGGCGATCGATATGATGTAATTCCTTACAAAACAATCCTGAAGGTTTGGTCTGGAACATACACGGGGGCCTGAGCAAGTATATATGTTTCTTCACTCCGTAACCGACGAGATAGCCAAGCCGTGTTATCCTGTGCGTATACGCAGTCAAGAGTCTATTCCCGTCCCAAGCTTCCTATGTGGGCCACTGGCATAGAGTCTTAACCCTGTTTTGACAACTTCGTGTGCCCAACACCAGTCCAGTAGAGGCGATGGTGCCCTATCAGGGCAAGGGTGGCTGCCCATGTGACGACTAAACCCTACGTGAACTGGTCAGCCTTACGCCGCAAACGGCTATCCGGCAGCCCGTGCACTAGCCACAGCAAGCCACAGCGAATCCGGGGACGCTGGGATGCGAGGCCGCGAAAGGTCTCCTGCACGTATGACACAGTTGGTCTGGGCTGACAAGCATTGCGGAAGTCTCGTGACCAGTTCGATGAAGATTGGTGTGCCGATATCTCCGGCTAGGGTTCATTCGGGGATAGTGCAGCTTGGAGGTTTACGTAGTGGAGACTTTGAGCCGCATGTTCGCTCCGTGATGTGCGAGGCTGACTTTGCAATCGTCGGTTTCTCCGGTCGGCAGCATGCACGCGTGGCCGTATGTACAAGAAGACACATCATCGCACGGATCGCGGCCTGCTAGTTTTTATTCAGCCGCACCCACGTCAACACCAGCCAGAGATTTCGACTGTTTTCCCTGCGACGAGATTTCGCCGAGCGACCGAGCAATCCGTGACGTCGATCAACCCTTGAGGTCGATCTCCAAGAAGAGGGTCAGAATAAGGTCCTTGGGTGACAGAGGCCAAGTTCAACGACGACTACGATTGTCACAGTTCTCACATTGCTACGACAACGTGTTCGCCCACACGCCTAAAACTACAACGCATGTCTCATGTTGTACAAGCCGCTCAGATTCGATTCATTGGGATCAGTGGGCTCGTTGAGGATCCCAACGTCGCGCTTGAATTGTCGCAGCCATTGCGCATTGTCAGCTGCAGTCTGATTCCAAGGATCGTCGCTTTGTTATGTCAGCATTAATCTTAGCAGACCTTTTCATGGAAAACTAACTCGTCATACACAATGCACCTGGCTTGGTGCTGGAGCTCTTCGTCCGTCGGAACGTGGCAATTCGGATTATTTGGCGACATCGTCGCTGCTACCCATCGAGCAAGGTCGCGGACAAGCCATGAGAAGAAGTTTGCACTGTTGATGAACATCCTGGACCGTGCCGGCGGAAATAAGTTTGCCTCATCATGTGGTGTATCTAGTCCCCTTGCCAGGTGGTAAGTTGTTGGATCTATGTGTACATTGGGAAGATTTGTCTCATTAGAAGGAGGGAAGGCCTGCATCTGCGACGGATCCAACCGCTCCAGCCCTATGTTGTTTTCCATACGCAATGGGAGAGGACGCTCTATCGGAGCAGAAGCATAGGCCAGACTGACCTCCAGGTTCCGTGGTGCTGGGCCGGGAGCTGGTCCGGACTGACTGGAGCAAGCACGCATTCTGAAGCTCTGGAGCCAGCCTGAATCTGCATGTATGAGCTTGATCAGCCAGTTCGAAAATACATCAGAAGGGGTTTTCGAAGTCTGCTCCATGTAGGTGATGATCTTGCTTGCTTCTTCCTGAAGATTTTCGTCTGTAACTGCAGCATCAATTGCCTCTTTGGCCCTGACGAATGTCCAGAGTTGAGCCTCAAGTGGACAGAGATCGAAGATGTTGTCTTGTCCGTTGATCTGCAGTGTCGAGAACCGACACTCGTTTCGCAATCTCAGAGGCCCGAACTTCGCTTCCATCGCGATTGGTTGGCAAGACATGATCAGATCACGCAACCAAGATGCAGGCGACACATCGTGCTCCTTGGACGACACCTCGGACGCAAATATTATCCGGCAGGCCTCGAGTTGCATGCTGGAGTTATCGGGCATTCGTCCAGACAGATCAAAATGCGTTTGCATTGAGTGGTCTAACTCGATCTTGATCAGTTCGTAGGCACTGGTAGGAGAACCGTATGGTGTTTGGCTCGCACCAAAGGGGGCTGGTGTACTTCGCTCATAATCGATCAAATCTGCAGAAGCCCTGTCAGCACAACAAAATGACGGGTTTAAGGGTACTGACATGGTGGGATGGCGTTTTCAAGTAACCTCAGATGCCGATCATCCAAGCCCCAATCACCCTGCCAACATGCCATTGTTCGACCTTCTTTGTAGTGAGCTGCAAGATGCTCGACGCGCTCTTCCCAGGTGTCCATTTTGTGTCCACAGAAGCCACATCTCGTCTTTATACTGGACGTTGGGACTCTCCACGAACTCATTGACCACTTGTCGAATCGGACATTATGTACAAGCTGTAGGTGCTGGTTCAGGTGGTCCTTACGGTTAAACGTCCGCTCCTCAAGTGTGCGCTCGCGACACGGTTGATAGTTGTGAATTTCCAGGTGTTCCTCATCAGGCTCGGGTTCTCCACAAAACACGCAGCACATCCGCCCAGTATCCAGTTTTAAAGCTTCGGGACCGTGAAGAGTGCATACCCACTGCTCGATTGGAAGATGCAAGGACTTTTCGTGCCGCTGCCAATCGTGCTTAGTTTTGAAGTCTTCGGTACAGAAAGTACACTGGTACGGAAGCAAAGAGCCTATGAGAGAAGTTCGACGAACGCGCGCACGTTGCTTGTTGATTCGCCGCTTGCGGAGCGGGCGCGAGTAAGCTACAGGTTCAGCAGATCGTGAGGGTGTGGAGCGTTTGGAAGCCCCGGAGATGTCACTGGACACTGAAGTGCCAGCACTGCTCGCTGAGGATGTGTTGTACCATGACTGTGCAGCATTGTCTCTGTAATCAAACGAGTACTGGCCGTCATCGACTGCGGGTGATGTTAGCGACTATAACACTTACTCGAGAACTCGTGTGACGTACCTAAAGGCACCCCGCCTTTCGATTCGACGGCACGGGCAATAGCTGAGACTGCAGCAGGCTCGTGTTCAGGTGGCGAAGACTGCCATCGTTCCATTGGATTCATGTAGCGCATCTCTCGCTTTGGGGCCGGCGTATCAGGTCTCGGAGCGATATCGACTGGTCTATTTGAGGTACTGGGTGACGAGTGTCCAGAAGGCGCTCGTGGGAGCTTTCCGCGTCTTCGAGCGTTGGCAAACCAGTTCGAGATCTGAGTCTTGTTCAACCCAGTCCTTTGTTGCAGCAGTTCCATCTCTTCATTCGTAGGGTATGGCCGCGCCTTATGAGCGCTCAGCCAGTTTCTCAGCATTCGTACCACCTCTCTGGAGAAGCGGCCACCGCTCTTCGGCATCGGTGGTGTGCTGTTCGTCACATCACCAGGTGTTGTGTTGTTCAAGAGGGTTTGTAAGCTATCTCCAAGCTGTAGCGCATGCTGACCATCGCCCGGGGTGGATTGTCCAGATGATTGCCCAGAGATGTAATTCAGAGGTGAATCGAATCCATCGCTATCGAGAGGGCCATTCAAAGCTGTCAAGTCGAAGGCGATATCGTCTGGAGGCAAATTAAAGAGCGCTTCCCACTCGGCATCGACGGTTGTATCCATTCTGTTGAACCGATTGTATGCGGTGATTGCGATAACATGGAAAGAATGCTGTGTATGTCACAAATACTGGGGGTCCGGGTGGGGAAGTGAGCTAGCCGCAGCCGGTACTTTGTAGTCTAGACGCTGTGGGGGTAAGCCTGCCGTGCTCTGATTGGGCAATTCTCGACAGACAAGGCGCAAAAATGTCTACAGGGCGTAAGCAGAGCACGTTCGCATACAGAATTTGCTGAAGGACGCCAGCATGTGGCCAGCATGTGCAATGATTATGCCCAGGCCCACTTGAGGCTCAAGCTACAATCAGCCTCATTGGCGCGAATGTGCAAGTTTACGGTTTGGTGACGTGCATCGACGTCCTTCCCCAGAACTTCACGACACAACAGACTATGACGGTTCATCGTCAAGCTATGGGGCCGTTGGAAGAGATTTTCTTTGCGTTTTCGCCTTGAAGGTTTCGACTATAGAAGAGACCAAGCTCGCTCATGATTCACTCCGAAGACCGTGTACCAGCAACATTGAATTTTGATACGAATATCGAGCGCTTTCTGAACGTCAAGACTTGGAGCTCATAAAATGGCGACGACCACTCAGCTCGAACAACCAGAGCTGGAGCTTTGCTACTTCCCCAACTCAAACACGACATCTAACAACAACTCAACAATCTACCTCTCGTCCTTTCCCAACTCAACGGCCATCTCGGAAATAGACCTCACACACCATCAATCACCGAGGCATTCGATCTCAGACGAGGAGACCCAAACTCCACCCCGATCTCCAACACCTACTACTATTAATGCTTCTGCAGGCGCCTTCAGCACAACCGCCATTCCTGATGGAGGTTACGGGTGGGCTGTCGTAGTCGCTGGTTTCCTCTTGACTTTCTGCTTCAACGGCATGATCAACTGCTGGGGTATATTACAATCTGCGCTGCTCAACAGCACTCTCTCCCACGTACCCACTTCGACAGTTTCCTTCATTGGCTCGCTGAATCTGTGCTGCGGTGTTGCATTCGGCGTCCTGGCCACCAAGTGCGGCCAGCGGTTCGGCTCGAGATACACAGCCATGGCAGGCATTTCAATGATGGGTCTCGGCCTCATTGCCGCAGGCAGCTGCACGTCCAACGTCCCCGGTCTTTTCGGTACAATTGGAATACTGGCAGGTGTTGGCATGAACATCGCATACACGATGACCAACCAGCTACCTGTGCAGTACTTCTCCGGCCGTCTGGGACTTGCAAACGGACTGATCAAGGTCGGCGGCGGTATCGGTGGGACGGTCATGGCTATTGCGCTGGAGAAGCTGGTCCAACGGGTGGGCATTGCGTGGACGTTCCGCATTCAGGGGTTCCTGACTGTCGGCATGGGTCTGCCAGCAGCATGGCTCATGAAGGACCGCGTTGCGCCTGTTCGTAAGGCGCCATTCATCGACCTCACTATGTTCCGCAGTGTGCCGTTTAGTGCCATGTTTGTGGCGGGCGCAATTGGCACGTTTGCGCTATTCGTGCCGCCGTACTATCTACCTCTTTTTGCGCAATCGCTGGGCCTGTCCTCGACGACTGGTGCTGGTCTGGTGGCGGCATTTAACGCTTGCAATGCGGTTGGTCGCTTTGCTGGAGGACCTCTGTGCGACAAGATTGGGTCGACGAACACTTTCGTCATCGCCATGACATTAAATGCTGTCAGTATGCTGGCGATCTGGCCGGTGTCGAATACCCTAGGACCACTTCTCGCCTTCGCGGTTCTCAACGGTGTAGCCAACGGTGCCTATTTCACGGTCTTCCCCACGGTCGTCGCCAGCATCTTCGGTCCTGGGCGGGCAGCAGTAGCGATGAGTATGTCGATCACAGGCTGGACATTTGGATACCTACTGGGTGCGCCTGTTGCGGGTTACATCCTGCAAGCCTCAGGAGGACAAGAGAGTGCCTCGCCAGGCAACATCGAAGTGTATCGTCCTGCGATCTTCTACGCTGGAGGAGTAGCATTGGTTTCGAGCATGTTCGCGTTGCTGGCGAGGCTGAACATGGCTAAGAAGGTTGCGAAACGAGTTTAAGATGAGCCTGAGTGGCACTGACATTGACTTGGTACTTTTGCATTTCTGTCAGCTAGTTAAATCATCTGCCGAGTAAGCCTTCAGCTCCAGTCTAACAATATTGAAACCCACCGCGATTGCTGTCAAACAAGTACTCGAAACAACAAAATCACATGCCCGTGAAGTCAATTCCATGCTCTTCAGACGATGGCAAACCCACAAGCTCATGCTTGATCCATATCACACGACCTGCACCATTCCCCTCCTAACACTTCTTTCCATGCCTCCACCATGCACGTTGGCCTCCAAATTTTCTGCGATGAATGCAACTTCAGTGCTTCTTGCCGTCAGCCATAGTAAGCCTGAGGACAAAGTTGACAACCACAGCCGCGAACAGCGCCAGCGTAAGGACCGTAGGACCGAGCCTATCGTCGAATCCACCCTGCCCCCTCATCCTTATGCTCTTGGCGCGCCAATGGAATGTGAAAAGCGCATACATCATGGCCATCATAGCAACCAAAGTGAACAGCCCAGCGCTAATCTTTCCGACCTTGTCGCCGAAGTTGAGAAGGCCAATGGCCAGGCCGCCGAGGATAACAGTGAAGTTGAGCCATGAGAGGAAGGTGCGCTCGTTGGCGAAGAAGACTTTGGGCTCGACGCGCGTGGGGAGGGCGATGCGCTTGCCTGAGGAATTGTTAGTGGAGCTGGGTATGCTGAGGGACTGACGTACCCGGGGCAGTTTGGAGGAGAGGCTGGCTCGACATGACGATGGTTGTTATGCGCCCCACAACGTTTCGCGGGAGAGCTCTTGTGATGTGACGTTGGGCGGTTTGCTGGTCAATTGGCGTCCGTTTGCAGAGTCTCGTTGCACAGCACTTCAGATCAATCCTTCGAGTAACAATGCGGGCGATGTTGAGAAAGCTTTGCAGGAATCAAGCTCCAGCTCCTGCCCTGCAGTTGGGAATGGGCGATCCACTTGTTGCTGGGAGCTGTGATGCGACTGCAACCAATCAGCGCCCCACGTGACGCGGGCGGTCGAGCAACCAAATCGGGCCTGGGCCGCCCTAACAACGACGCTAGCTGAGACAAACATTCAGACAACACCAACAGACTGTAATCGCTTTCAGCCACACGCATCAACATCTATTTGCATCCAAGTCTACATCTTGATACCTCATAATCCAGATATCTTACCACACATATTCACAATGGCTGTCAGTAGCTCGACTAAGGACCTGTTGGACAGATATTGACAACACTAGGCCGCTTCACCGCTTCCCACCGAACAGCTGCAGCAGATCGCCAGCAGTGTAAGCACCCCATAGCATCAAGACTAGACATCGATACTGACATCTCGACAGGCCTGCGAACAAGCCATCGGCGAAGCTGCGCTCTACGATCACTCCAAGGTCGCCGACTGGAACACAGCCATCATCGTAAGCCACCCACAGCGCACGCGAGCAAATTCCTCTTCCCCCACGCTCTCAACCCTTACATGATGAGAACATTTGGTCCGTGTTAATGAAGCGGCTTAAGACCCCGCCACATGAATACAAAACCACAGCCTTGTGCACCTCTGACCCTCAAGCTTTCCCACACACCATCACCACACCGCCATCTTAGCCACAGCTAACACTTCCCAGCAAACCATCCTCAAATCCCTCATTGAGGCCACAACAGTAAAGACCGAGGGTGCCGAGTCGTCACAGCCAGCTTTCAAGTACATCGCCAACAGCACCGTGATCCAGCACATTGGGTCGCCGAGCGAACCGGAGAAGCACGGGCGCCGCGGCATGCACAGCGCAGTGGGCGCATACTGGAACAATGAGAAGGATGGGACATACAGCTACAAGTGGGAGGCCGCGGAGAAGAAGGGCATGGACATTGTCATCACAATCACTTGGATCGCCATTTAGGGAGGACGTTACGAGAGCTTGAGGAGGCCCCAATAGCAGGTCAATGCGATGCTGGGGAAGATTTTCGATCTGAAGCTGAGCGAGAAGCTCGAGCACTTCTTCTGTGCTAGATGGCTCAGTGATTCGTCACTGGCCGCGTATGTGGAAGCAGGCAAAGGGGCTAGTCTGCCTTCCGTGTGGATGTAGAACAAGAATCTGTCGTGAAGATGGGTTGAGCGATCTGTACAAAGGCGTTTGGTAGCATGTTCATAAGCCAGCGAATTTATAAGTCTATTCAATCAGCTGTATCCCCGCTTTGTCACTCCCCTTCCACATAGCAAAAGTGAATTTACTTCAGTCGATTTGAAGTCCAATCACTACGACATACTGATGCTTCCTGATCCTCGCACAGCAACGACCAAGTCCAAAAGACTTGAAATTCCTCGTGTAAGCAGTGGCGATTGCTCATACACGGCGGCGCCACCTCTTGTCACCTCCCATATACACCCATCCGCTGCCTCCTAAATTTCTTCCAGATCGAAGGACCATACTTATTCAACCTCTACTCATCCTCCCCATTTTCTACATCCTCATTTCTTTCTGTCCTCGACGGGCCTCAAATTATTCGATCAGCAGACCAACGAAAGGCGAAATCGTCGCCAGAATAAACAGCGTGGATGAGATTATCGCGCGCAGATAGGCAAGACGATGAAGGTGAAGGGCAGACAACCTCTGGTTTGGGGAGTGCACTCCATCGAGGAGGGAGAGAGACGAGGTGCGGGACTGGTGTTGGTTTAAGTCGTGTGTGACCTCGCCTGGATTACAGTAGAAGAGGAGAGGAAGAAGTCAATGAGCGTTGAGGTATAGCTAGAACAGGGAAGGTAGACGCGTATCGACCGCTGGTAAGGAGTGCTGTTGTGGAAGTGATATACGTGAATGCAGCTGAAGCCTAAGGTCTCTGTTTCATGCATAGTTTCGCGAATGTCACGACGACGCTGCTCAAGCAAGTGTTCAATTGTGCTAACCAGCCAGGGAGTCTTGCATTGGGAGCTACCAGGCTACACCTTAAGCTCGAGAAACGATGAGAAAACTTATGCCATAGAAGTGTCAAGGACGATGCTTGGACCGAGAGAGAGGAAATTGTAAGAAGTCGTGTGCGAGCGTTGAACCGCTGGAGCTAGCACGCCATTCCCGAGTAAAAAGAAAGACTGGCCAGCAGTTCGCGGTATTGGCGACTCACTGACTTGGACACCACTACAACCTACCCAGCGTCGTGCAAAGCAGTCCAAGCCCACCAACACATCAGCGAAACCACGAACCGAGACAGAAACGAACGTAACGTATCCACAGACTCACCACCTTACAATTACACACCCGCAATCACATGTCTGCATCCTCTCCCAACACCACCGAGTCCACTCCACTCCACTCCACCCACACACATACAAGCACACACCTATCCACCAATAAACCCCCCCATTTCATAAGCAACCAACCCTACAACACCCGCACCGCCGATCTCGCACTCCCAACGCCCTCCCAATCCCACTCCCACCGCGGCCGCTCCCGACCAGCCTGAATGCAGGGTCCACCAAGACAAGGCCATCTACCCGCGAGGCTCTTACGCGGGATGGCAGTCCTGCAAGTCACTCGTCCTGCGGACAGGGTGCGTGAAGGGCGCGGCGCGGTATACTCGACTGGGTAAGCAAGGGCAGGGTAAGCGCTGGGTGTCGAGTGTTTGGGGTAAGTCGTTCCGGAGCTGGGGATAGCGTCATTTTCTTGCGGATTGACGACGTTCGGAGGGGTCCGAGGGTAGCCGCTGTGTGAGATTTGGGAGGGAACGTTGGGGTTTGGGGATGGAAGGTGAGGACTGTGAATGTGTGGAACTTTACATTGTGGGTTATGGGGGATTGAGTGAGGATGGGAGTGTGGTTGAAGAATGGGGTATGTCTTTGAATTATGTTGAACTCATCAAAAGAAAGAAAAGGTATCGCATCAGTTATCATCGTCACTCGTGTACCCTCCTCCATCATCCTTCTCCGTCATGCACTCGTGGAAACCCTCAGCTCTTAGACCGGGGTATAAGCTTCAACATCGAACAGGAAACAAGTCTAACACACTTTTTGGCTGCGGCCTTCGCATTCACGCCTTGGTGCCCACGCCCTCGGTGTGCGCAGGGCTACTCCGTCCCGTCTTCTGCTTCTCGTGCTCGCTCAGCATGGCCTTGATGTCGGTTGACGAGCTCTTGCCCGCGCTCTTCTCTGTGATGAGGCTCTTGAGCCATGTGTTCTCCGTCTCGAGCTGCCCGATGCGGGCTTCGAGTTGCTGCACACGGTCGCTCATGTCCTTGGCTGTCTTCTCGAGGGCTTGCTCGCGCTGCTTCTTCTTGACGCGGAAGCGCGCGGAAGCAGCTGTGTTGCGACGGCGCTTGTCCTCCTCGGCGGCAACGCGGGCGTGCTCGTCCATATGCTGGATGGGCGTGCCAACAGACATGTCGTCGACCTTGCGCTTCTTGCTGGCCGAATCATCGTAGTTGATGGGCGAGATGGCGTTTGGCTGCGGCGCATATGAGGCCGGCAGAGGGTAGTGGGGTTGCTGTGGCTGCGACAGGCTGGCCATGGATGTGTCGAGGATGGGTGCCGTATTGAAGTTGGAAAAGTCCGTGAACTGGAAGTCGCCTGCAAAGAGGTCAAAGTCAGCCATGGCCGCGCTGGGAGACGATGCAGCGTCGCAGTGTGGTGTAACAAGAGAATGCGGAGAAGAGCAGAGTTCAAGACATGAGTCGCGAGGTTGACCTGCTTGTGCCGGACTATTGCGTGCTTGGAGGGCAGACTAAGGTCAGCGGCAGGGCTGCAGCGTCCCTCGGCCTGTGAGTGGCTGGAGGGACACGTGTGGGGGTCGTGCAGCACATGGAGGTGGGGTGCGTGCGCAGGCTGCAACTCTGATTGGCCGAAGCGGCCTGCAGAACTTGTAGCCATCGCACTGTACTGCAACGGAGGGAATACGATGACAGAACAGAGAAAGAGAGCGACAAGCGCGTTTAGCAGAGCGCAGACTTACCATTTAGATTGAAGTCCATGTTGGGCTTTGCGCTGGGAGCGCTGATGCTGTTCCTCGGGGAATTTTCGGCGGTGGGGTGGGCAGAGGTTTTGATGTCGAAGTCGACGCCAAAGTCAATGGGCGAGTTGAGATCGACGTTGGTGCCGCCGTTGATGTCGAAGAAATCAGTGTTGAGAAAGGCGGAGAAGTCGTCGCCAACGGGTTGCGGCTCTGGGACGGTGTCTGAGGGCGGCGACAGCTGGTTCAGATTGGCAATGTACTGGGACACATTGGGTCCGCGCGGTCCCTTGTATCCCGACATGAGCGATCGGCGAGATGGACGAGGTTGGGTGTGGTCGTAGACAGGTGTTGTTGGAGTGATGGAGACGAATATCGAGGGGTTTTCGTGGAGTCGGCTGGACCCGTTGAGAGACTATGAACTATGGGTCCGAATCGGCGCGCTTGAATCAGGCGTGTCAGGCAGTCGCTGTT
This sequence comes from Didymella segeticola, assembly GCA_004522025.1. Taxonomy (NCBI): domain Eukaryota; kingdom Fungi; phylum Ascomycota; class Dothideomycetes; order Pleosporales; family Didymellaceae; genus Didymella; species Didymella segeticola. Next base: position 193,221 of record SDAV01000011.1, read on the forward strand.
TCCGAATCGTCTGGCCGGAAGTACAGTAGATAACGCAAAAGTCCGCTCGAGACAGTGTCGTGCTGTAAATATCGTGAGACTTGGGCGGTGGTGGGCAGAGGATGACAGATGCAAGTGGTGACGTTGAGTCGATTTCAGCGCATGGGAGGATTTGTGAGCCACTTAGCCCCGCGGCATCGGACGTGCGTACGAGCGTTAGCTTGACTGTTTTGCCGATGTAATTGAAGCGTTTGCCGAGATCGTGCGCCGTGTCAGGGCCAGTCTATCACCCCACGCTCTCGCTCGGCTGCCTTTCCGACTCGCGATTCTTCTCCAGTTGGAGGTAAGTAATTCACAATGGCGCAATTGGAGTTGCGAAGTATGCTGCGCTTCTCGCGGTTTTGTTGCTCACTGCTGCCTGTACGCACATACTGAGCTAACTGTCAGCTGCGTTACATTGCCCTTGCCCCCGAGGCCTCTTGTTGCGAGGTTTGTAATCAAAGAAATCATCCGAAGGGCGTAACCAATCACGTCGCACCACCGCGGTCCGCGCTTCTTCCGGCGATGGCGGGCGATCATTGTGGCGGATTGCTGAGGCTGGCGCGTTTCCAGCGTTCGCCGGCGGCCGTGAGCGGTACAGCAGCGTTGGATTGCTGTGAAAGGGTTAGACACGTGATCGCCGCAAACGGATGGCCTCGGGAATCGACGATCTGGAAGACCAGCCGAGGTATCAACGTCTTTAGAGGATCCTCTATACGATCGCTGTTGTTCGCTGTGTGCAGTAGTAGGAAATGCATGGTGTTCGACGTATCCTAGTCACGTGCAGCTCTCAATCGATAAGGCGCGGTAAACAACAGCCAGCTCCCATGTAGAGCATCCATGCGCCGCACGCGCACGTCATGGCTATGGCTACCGCCCCCGACTACAAGAACATCCCGCACGCGCACCGCCTGCCTGTCGCCCACCGCGATGTTCAGCGCACCTTCACGAAGCTGTCCCGCCAATCACTCATCTCGCTTGCTCAGCAATGGCTGAGTAAGAAGAACCGCGACTTCTGCAGGCCATTTCTACGCGGTGACCACAATGACGCTGAAGACGAGGATGAGGATGATTTGAATGAGGAGCTGTACGAGCCGGCGCAGAGCTATGAGGAGCTGCTGGAGACGTACAAGGAGCTGGCCGCGCGGAAAGGCGGACGACGCGAGGTGCTCGACCGCATTCTCGAGGGAGACTGGAGGACTGGCGTGTCCATGTACATGCTGGCCACCGCCGAGATTCAGTATCTGCTCGACCATCCCAACTCGCTGCGCTGGACCGCCCGCCGCCTGACTCGCATACCCAACGCGCGCTCGGCAGTCACCGACATGGAAGTCACCAACGACTCGGACCATCTCCCCCGCTTCCAGGCACAGACTTTCATGTCGAACCTTGCCCGCGAGCTGACACCGCTGATGAAGGCCCACTATCTCATGACGAGAATCAAAACATCGCCCATGACCATCCTACGCGTCTACATCCACGACTCGCCGTACAGCAACGAGAGCTCTCTAGTACAGGACTCGAACAGCACGGACAGTGCCAAGGCAGTCTTCTTCGTGTGGCCAAATGGTTCGCCGTTTGTGTATTCATCTCTAGCCACGCACACCGGGCAGGTCGTGGGAGATGACGGTCGACACCTAAGAGACATTGTGCAGCAAGCCATACCGAAGGCCTTCTCAAGACCTTCTGCGAGATACCAGCTTACAAGCACCAACTTCACAACAAAATCACTTGACGCTCTCCTCACATACCGCGGGCCGGGGAAGAGCAACGGCGCAACAGGAGGGTGGAGCATCTTCCAAGATCACAGCTTCAGCCAGAACGCCCTTGACTTCATCACTACACAAAAGAGCGACGAGCAGCACAAAGACGGCAAAGGGAAGAATATCGCCAACACGTCAGCCAAAGTTGGTCCTGGACGACCGAAACGCGCACTAGAGACCACCGAGACACCAGAGTCGAAGAGACGGAGAGAAGTCGCACAGGGCCGATTCGGCACATCCGCCCAGCCAGATGACGGCCAAGGCCTCGAGCGCTTCGAAGTCCGCATCGACGACCCATTCCCCACCTCACGGCATGACGCTGCCAAAGGCGGCGACACTTCAACAGCCAGCGCCCAGCCCCCAAATCGTAGCCGCAGGGGCCGTCGATCGCTACTCGACAGAACAGCACAAGAGACCGAGCAGCTGCAAAGCGAAGATGGCTGGGTGCCAAACATACGCATTGCATTCACCGGCACCCACGTCTTCGCCGGCATCAGGCAGCTGGTCGAGGAGGGCATCGTGGACGGCGAGAAGATGCCAGGCTGGATGACAGGTGAAGCAGCCGTCACCATTGGCGCAGTGAGAGACGGGCGGATACGAGCCAAAGACGATGTTGTTACTGGTACTTGAGCTTACTCGTGCAGACTTAGCGGGCGTCTTGATATGTTTTCGGTATACCCAGGTTAATGCGGTGTAAGGCGTTTACGGTTACTATTCTTTGTCACTGTCTTTCTGACGATGCGGGGCTACGATACAACGACATACTTTACGTCTATTGACTATCTCATCTGTTCTCCTAAGAGCTCACACTGTTCTCATATTCTCTTCTTACTACCTTGCGGCTCTGGCTCGACTCCTGTAGCTTTTTTCGGCCTTGTTGTTTCACGAGGCAGCAACGAGGCGAAACATTAGTCTGGTCATAGCAGTTTTCAATGACTGATTGAGAAATTCACACATGTCTGTACAGCTCTGCGAACGGTGGCGTTGCAACCTCGTTCGGTTTTATCCTCTGACGGACAGATCCTGTCATAGAGTCGCCGAGCCAGGCCTCAACTCTCACACTATGTTCTTCGGTCTCTAGGCCTGCTCTTCATCCTGCATCAACGTTTTACGCCCAGAACGAGTGTAGTCTCACGTACACAGCGCCACGCTCGTATCGTCCATCTAAGACTTCGCGCTATGTATGTAAAAAGAGCGACGCCCCAATGAACAGCGTTCTACATCATGCTCAGAGTCCATCATCTTCCCTCGACGATTACCTTGTAGCCCTCCTACCAATGCAGGTACCAAACTTTCCTCACAGGTCGATAGTCGCTGCGTTTGAGACTGACTGTTCCTGCCTGTCCTCTGATATTCTTTTGCATCATTAAGTACGAAATGGCACTCAATGAACAACAGTGCCGTTTCTCGGAAATGAACGACTGCTCTCAGTGCGATCATCCGGTCACTTCGTGGCATCTAGTCCGTCTGAAATCCAATGCGTCAATGACACGCAAGAGACTGGAGCCGTTTCGAACTAAGAACATAGGGCACGAATCTACCAGATTATTGTCTCCGCTGTAGAAGCCTTGGGTTTGGACGACGTAATAGTTGGCTTCGGTGTCTTTGTGAAGAGGCTTTATCCAGAGCACTGCGCGAGGGATGAGCGTCAACCATTCTGCAGTGGTTAGATGGCTGACCGAATCCCGACAAACATGACTCCGCCCGGCTTCGACTCGTTCAAAGTCGTGCCTATCTGAAGCAACGTTATGACGACCCGCGAGCGCAACAGATCGACATAAGCACTAGCGCCGCATACAGTTACATAGTCAAGGCAGACTGGGTTTCGAGGGCATCAACTTATTTCGCTAGAACGCTGATTCACAATTGGACCGACAGCGTTATCATTACGCTATGATTGTTCCAAAGTATTACTACTCTTCCCACCAATCAAGCCGTAACCGGAGAAACGAACGGGGAACAGCTCTCCACCAAGGCTGTCGTGGGTATCATATCATACATGATCGTAAATCAACTCCACCAACGCCAAAATACAGTCCCAGACCCACTCCTCACAGACTCAGCAGTCCCAAATCCGCCGTCTGCTCATCGAAATAGTTCGCATCCCTTTGGCCCAGAAACTTCATGAACGGATATCTCGACACCTGTCTAGGCCACTCGACGTGGTGCCGCAGGTGATGCGGCACGTTCCTGTATATGCCTTCGATCCAGCTCATCACCGCTGTGGGCGCATCGATGCCCTCGAAGCCCACGCGCTCGAGGTACAGTATCGGTGTGAGGATGGCCTGTACGGCAATGAAGTGCGCCTGCAGGATCTGCGCGACGCTGTTATTTGGGTCGATGAAGGCCTGGAACTCGTCGTGGCTCCAGCGCGAAGGGATGTTGTAGAGGGTGACGAAGGAGGTATATGCTTCGATGGGGCGGTCGTAGGCTTGGTGTACCGTCATGTCGAGGGCGGCCCAGTAGGTCTTTTCAAAGGACGACATGTTGAGATATTCGATAGAACGGAGGGACAGAGCAGCGAGGTCGAGGTCTTCGTGGTTGACGCAGCTGTATTGCGTACTATCTCCAATACGGCTCTTCATGTGTTGGAGGTGGCCGTCCTCACCAAAAGCCTAGTGATGTTAGCATCGTTGATTGTACTCATGACGCTGACGTGAGGCTAACCGTAGTGATTGAACTTGAAGGACTTACATTGAACGCCGACTCAGAGCCAAACGTCATATCACCACTCGCAATCAAATTGCAGCCCCTGACCATGGTCAGGAACTCGGTGAGGCCGTCTTGGAGATGGCTCGATTGGAATGCAAGGGCCAAGGCAGCAGCCATTCTGGCATCTTGCTCACTCCTTGACTTTGGCGGTACTGACAAGGCTTCGTTGAGCGATTTGACTGCTAGAATGCGATGCTGTATAGCCTGCTCAGCAGCGCTTGTGTTGGACACAGCATCAAGGTGCGAGGCAGCTAGCGCCAGAATTGAATGTATGAGGTACTCGTACTATTCAGGGTTTAGCTACATTTGACAAGAACGACGTTCACCAACATACATTGTGAGCGAAACTTGGTATTACGGTGATCCATATCTTATCTGCGCCTACAGGTAGGTGCGGATATGCAGTGATGAGAAAGTGGTGGAACAAGCGCATGTCGGCCATATTCTGACTCCATTAGGCGGTGTTGTAGCTGATGCGTGCCTGAAGATCACTCACAAAGATGCCAGGCGTCGAACGTAAGTTCACTGCCTCTTGTGGATGTGGGGGACTCGTCGATCTTTGAGTAAGCTGTATGATGTTCGCCGGATAGTCACACTGCAGTCCTGCCTTTATGCAGTGATTGCATTCTGGGTGTTTTTCATTGCACTTGATCCTGCGTCTCTTGCAATTGTAGCATCCACGACGTGATTTCGTATGTCCCTTTCGCGGAATCGGCTTGCGAGGCTGCGAAGGTTTACCGTCTGGTCTATAGTCAGACGCCGACGGAGAGTCGCTCGACGTGCTTGAAGAATCTTGAAGGCTGTTATTTCGAGAAGGCGGCATGATGCTCACAGGAAGAGGGGTCAGCACGCGAGACGCGAGCGACCTTCCCCTGAGGCGATATATACCGCCTGGCAGCGACATGCAGTCACCCAGGTCGAGTGGATCATCAAATTTGGGGGCTTAGACCGGGAGCGTGGAACGACACCCCGTGGGTCACAGGACGCCAGGTGCGGGAGCTGGAGACGCCTGACTCACAGCCCTACGCGGTAAGGATTAAACATTCCGGCGAATTATTGCAGAGCTCGTGAAGACTTGTATGAGCGTAGGCTCGCGGTAAGGATTCGGGGTTGGTCAAGCTTCGGTTAGTACCCGCTGGAACACCTCACCGGTGAGCGGCCAACGGTCAGTGGCTTAAAGGCTGTGCGGCTTAGTACGTCAATCCGCCCGTGTGGAAATGCCTTGCGATCTTTTAGGCTGTCATTGCGAGCAAGTGACCACTATCCTGGCACCCCGATGCTAGGGTTCATCAAGACTGCACAACGGCCGCCTCAAGGTGCCACAGCAAAGCAGCATAGTTAGAGTACCTGGCCCTTGCTTGCTTCTGTTTGGTGGGCTATTTTTGCAAGACCTGCGTGGTGACAAGCCTTGCCAAGCAGTGTGATTTGCGCCAACTTGGTAAACGGTAGCGATCGACTGTCTTGTGAAGGGCTCATTGATAGCGCGCCCATTCTTTGCATCGGTGGCTGTGTAGGCAGCGACTCCCGATCTTTGATGACACAAGCTGTAGCAGTTTGCCCATTGTTCAGTTCTGATGGTATGTACTCTGATCTGATGTCGTCGATGGAAGGATCGAAAGGCTACACATAGCGGGGCCTGCCAAGCCGCTTACCCCTGTCAGTGTGAAAGAAGAGCTGTCCCGCGTTCCCAGTCGTGGGGCTGCACAACACAGGTGTGATGCACCGTTGGTACTATATCGAGACTCATTACGAGACACCAGCGACTGTAGGCATCTGTGAGCAATGCCTGTTATCGAGATAACCCAGTTACGTCTGAAGGGAGTGACGCCCGATGATTCCGCGTTACTCGAGAGCCTATCGCAAGTCCGAAGTAGACTGCAGACAAACTCACGTTTCTTCAGCTGCTATGAAGATCCAAGCCTGATCTATATTTTTGGCATCTGGCCAAGTCTAGATGCGCACTTGGAGTTCCTGGCTTCTCCGGCACGGGACGAGGTCTTGGGTCCGCAAGAGGCAATTCTCGACTTCCAGTGGACGATACATCTGGAGCTGGATACCATCAGTCCACTACTACTCGAGGCGCCATTTTTAGCACTCGAAAGATTCGATGTCGATGCAGCGAACGTCGATGCCTGGAGCCAGGCTGTCAAGGACCATATGCAAGACCTTCAAAGCAATGGCCCCTTCAACGTGACGTGCGCATGGCGATGCGACCTCTCAACAGGAAAGGAGGCAGCCATGCTTACCAGCTGGAGCTCCAAAAACGTCAAACACACTGAGGCAGGCGAACGTGTTGCTCTTGGCGACCACACAGACAGATCCTTCCGTGCGATTCTCTTCCATCGTACCTGGAATGTGGAGTGGGCGAAATCGAGGGCATAAGACGGCCCAACTTTGACCGCCTCGGGCTTGTCCGCAAATTCCCGTTACTGGCTACGTCTGCAATCCGCCTCGTAACGACTTCTAGCGTGCACAGCACTTCATGCTAGAAAGGATGACAACGTGGTCCTTCCATTCTTGGGCAATGGCCACGAGGATGAGCCACGGGGTCTCCGTTGGTACCAAAAGCTGGGATGCCTTCCTACTCAGACATGTACCGCGGTGGTACTGTAACAAGGGGCTGAACTTCCGGTGACACAAAGGCAGCAAAGGCAGCAAAGGCAGGCAATGGCAGCAGGTCAAGGCGGGATCTAGTTATCGGTCGAACGCGCCCAAAGCGATTGTTGTCACCCTGTTCCACGAGTCAGCTTCGAACCATCAAAGTGATGTTTCGTAACCCATTTCGCAACCATGTGTAGCGCCGGAAAAGACTTTATCCTGCTTGAGCAGGTTTCTGTCTGTATAGAACCAGCGCTCCCAATGTGTCAGAGATCGTATAATTCCTGTCGATAGATATTCTCGAACCACTTCATATTGGATGAGTCTACTCAAACATGGCCTCTCTCCTCCGGATCGATGGTTTTGTTTTTGTTATTGTTGAGATGCACTGACGCGTGTATCGCAGCAGCACCTTATGAAGGACGCGTTCCGGTTGGTGTCACTTCGGAATAGTATGGCCCTGGTTTCTTGGACGTTGTCAGCAAACAGTCGCGGTAGTTGACCTCTGGTGTTCAGTCTCGCAGATGTGCTGTCACTGAACACCTGCAACCCATCAACGTACTACGTTTGAAGTCTTCTTCGCAAACACTGAGGGGAAAATCGCCATCTCAAAGAAAGGAAACGAAGAGCGAGCCAGTGTGCAGCCACATCGTTGCTGGATGATGTACGCTCGAGCGTACAGCAGCAGCGATAACAAAAGACGTTCTCATCGAAGTCACATTCTCACTCAACCCTGTCGTCACTTACGAACACGGTACTTCTCGTTCGTCAACGTCTGCGTACGCAACCTCTCCACCGCGCAGTCTCATCAGACTTATCACAGCCTCGTCCAGAGTCTACGTTGCAAGAACACACCAATGAAGAGTGGCGACAGCTCAACACCCACAGACTCCCCCCATCAAGACGGCAACGTTATCCAGAACAAGAGTGGACGCCGAGTCGTGACGCGCTTCGTCCCGTACGCAAGCATGTTGAAGTCCAACTTAAGCACATGTGCCAAGCCACTCCACTCCGCCTTCTGCAGCCGCCATCCACGTCAAATGTTATGGAACTGTGTAATCCAGCGCTTTGCAATTGGCTGTCCGGTCTGGACAGACATCCAGGACCATCGCCACAGATTCGAGTTCGGCAGTCCCTTCACCAGCCTTACCACAAACGGCTTAAATGCCAAGCAACCGTACGCGTATGCAGGCCAAAGCGTGCGAGACGCGTCACAACACCAAAGCCCATGTCACGATGGATCGCAGGGCTGGGCTAGGCTGTCAACGTCGACTTTGCATTGCAAGATGAATCATTGGTGCGCAGCAGCTTACGTATGTGAGAGGTGGGCGTGATGTTTGAAACGAAACTAAGGTAAGGAGGAAACAGGGGCGCTGGCTCGAACGGATTCGTGCCTGAGCGCACTGAGGCCATCATCCTCAAGTCGACTTGAAGTTCTTGCTGAAGCATACAGTGCTTGCGCCTGTATGGATTGGGAGGAACGAAGAAGAAGAACGCAAAGTGGACTCGAAAACGTTGCAATTTCTTGGTCGCCTTCATGGCAGCAGAGGCTGTACAGCGCCGCAAGAATCTGGGGAACATCAACATTCGGAGATTTCATCTTGCGCCGCCTAGCATGTCTCTGCCAAGCCGGACGCCAGTCCTCAACCCAGGGCCTTGCGTATGCTTGGTGACGACTCTGCCTGAGCGAGGCTTTGAACATGGCAATGTCCACCGCACGGAGCGGCATCCACCTTGCTATGCTCTGATATAAAGCTTTAGGACTCAGGCGTCCATAGAAGTATTACCATCAGCAAATTCACTTCTCCACAACAATCCATTCACTTCTCTTCAACATCCCATATTTCAACATGAAGTTCATCAACGCCCTCGCAGGAGCTGCTCTCCTCGCGCAGCAGTCTATTGCTCACCCCGGCGACACTCCTGAGGAGCACGCTCGTGACATCGCTCAGCGTCGCAACTACTTGAGCACTCACAAACGTTCGCTCGCCCACTGTGCCGACACCTTGAAGGCTCGCGGCAATGACCTCGCCATGGCTCACCGCCGGAGCCTCGAGGTGAAGAAGATTCGTGCTAAGCGTGCCATTGACGAGAGTACGTTTCGAATGAAGACTTGACTCCAAGTATGATTGCTAACTTAGTCGGCAGAGAAGAATTACCTTCGCGCTCGTGACCTCGACACTGTCATCAACACCTCCCACGCCTCGAACCTGACTGGCATCACTGCCGACACCGATCCCTCCGTCCTCTTTACCGGCAACAACTCTTGCATCCTCACTCCTGAGGTCACCCAGGGCCCTTACTGGGTTCAGGGCGAGCTCATCCGTGAAGACATCACAGAGGACCAGGAGGGGGTTCCTCTCCACCTCGACATTCAGGTCATCGATGTCAACACCTGCGAGCCGGTCCCCTCGGTTTACATCGAGCTGTGGCACTGCAACTCCACTGGTGTCTACTCCGGTGTCGCAGCCAGCGGCAACGGCGACAGTTCTGACACCTCTAACCTCGACAACACGTTCCTCCGTGGTATCAACCAGGCTGACGAGAGTGGTGTTGTGCAGTTCGACACCCTCTTCCCCGGTCACTACACTAGCCGCGCGACGCATATCCACGTCATGACCCATACTCTCAACGCGACCGTCAACGCCAACAACACTTTGGCTGGCAACTCGGTCTCCCACGTCGGACAGATGTTTTTCGATCAGGACCTCATCTCGCTCGTTGAGGCAGTTGAGCCCTACGCCAGCAACACGCAGGAGATCACCGAGAACGCCGACGACTCCATCCTCAGCGAAGAGGCCAGCGATGTCGACCCGATGATTGAGTACGTTCTCCTCGGTGACGATGTGTCAGAGGGTGTGTTCGGATGGTTGGCTTTCGGCATGGACTCTGGTTCTTCTTACGACGTCACTCCTGCTGCCAATCTCTATGCTGAGGGCGGTGTAGCCAATTCCAACTCCAACATGGGCGGTGGCGGTGGCTCTCCTCCCGGCGGCAACGGCACAAGTGGTGCTCCCACCGGCGCTCCTCCTTCTGGTGCTATCCCATCGGGTACTGCCTCGGACCTCGCTGTTGGCTCCACTTTGACCACCATTGTCTCTTCCTCCGCTGTCGCTTCTTCTTCCGCCGCTGTGTCTTCCTCTGCCGTCGTCTCTTCCTCTGCCGTCGTCTCCAGCACCGCTTCCATCGTCTCCAGCGCCGCCTCCGTCGCTCCCTCTAAGGCTCCTCAGGGCGGCAAGGGCCAGGGCCAGGGTCAGAACGGCCAAGGCCAGCAGCAGCAAGGCCAGCAGCAAGGCCAGCAGCAGCAAGGTCAAAAGCAGGGACAGCACCAGCAAGATGCCCAAAAGCAGGACAACCGTCCTCACCGCAACTAAGTCGCCGGATTGGTGCACGTAGAGTGACCGAGCACTGAGCGGCGTTAGCAGTGAGCATAGCGAAGGAGCATTCAGGCAATTTCATACACACTCGTTAGGGATTCCGGTATTTACCTGTACATTACAATTCAAACGCCAGCATTTGATATCGAGCCCCTCTCTTCCTCACTGTGCCGTCTCCTCCGGGAGCTTTTCCTCTTGCAAATCCCCACAACACGAAAGACAACTCATCAATATGCACCCTCGTCCAGCTCTACTCATCACACTGCTTCAGCCCCGCCAGCAGCGCATCGAGAGACTTCTGCCTCACCCCTTCCTTCCCATCACTCTTCACCACCCCGCGCTCCTCTCCTTTCTCCTCCCCAGCCATCCCCTCTAATTGCCGCGCCACAGTCTCCCTGTCCAGAACCCGCCTCGCCTCCTCGAATCCGCCAATATCCCTCACGCTCTTGTACCCGAGCTGCTCCAGCCTCTTCTTCGCAATGTCGCTGCGCCTGCCAGAGCGACAGTACAGCGTGATGTGGTCGTCCTTGCTCACTATGACATTCTGCAGCGCGTAGATCTCCGCCAGCGAGTCGATGGCTGTGTACTCGATGTTGACGGTGGGCGCGACGTCGGACACGAGCGGGCCGGTGGAGAATTCGAGAGGGGAACGGACGTCGATGAGGAGTTCTTGCGGCATAGTGAGGTCTTGCGCTGTGGGATCTGAGTTCAATTGCTGCGCGTGTTCCGTGGCAGCTATATTCGCGAAGTTGGAGGGGCATGGCGGGGTCACTGGACGTCGCAGCGACGAGCCGAGCTCAACCAAGGGCTTGTCACGGTGCACATGTATGTAATCAAGTCTGTTCGATGATGGTTCATTGATCGGCAGCTGCCTCTTCATATACATATACATGAATCTATGGCTACACAACTGCTCCCGGCTTGCCACTTTTTCCAGCTGTTGCTTTTGAACGCCAATGCTAGTTGCATATCGTGGCTGCCGTGTGGCATATCCTTTTCGAACTCCGTCCCATTATGTACAAATCCTCCATAAAGCAGTGGTATATAACAGCAAAAGCAAAGGGTAGATGAAAAATATCCGGGACGTAACATGAGAGAAACGCTGGGTCGACGGGCGCCAGAGCGCCTTTACCAGCTATGAGATGCCAGACAGGCGTGTGTAGTAAGGTGGGTATCCAGAAATGAGAAGATGCCTTTTTGTTAGGCTGTTGGTGGAAAAGTTGAAATTGAGGAAATCGAATTTCTCTCGAGAGGTGCTGCGACTCTCGGCGGTGAGTGTGCTTTGGGCACTATTGTCCACGGAAGGAGAACCTCGGATAGAGTGTTGGAGCTCTCGTGGCTCAAGGAGGAGTGAGCGGCGGTAGTAGCTTTGAACATTGGCTTGGTCGCTAGAGCGGACACGCTGGATTTGTGTCTCCATCCAATCCTGCATCTCAGGTACGACGGCCAGGCGGTAAGGCACCTGGAAAGACTGCAGCTGACCGATTATCTTGGCCGTCTTCATGTGTTTGTCGAAGTTGATGACGGACATGCTGTCAGATCCACATTCACCAGGAAGTTGACGGGTTGTGCCGTTCCCGACATCGACGAAGGTAAGGTCGGTGAGATAAATCCCAACGAATGGAATGCAAGGGGCGACATGATTTTGAAGCCTCTGACGTAGGACGGCGTAATTTCGTCCGACATCAGTAATGGTTTTGAGCTCGTCGAGGCGTAGCTTGGTCTTTGCGGAAACAAGCTCCCAAGTCTTTTTCAAGCGCATGACCATTGAGGAATTCAAAGAGCAGATAATGGCCATGAGTGAGTCGTAGTTGTTCAAGTCCAAGCACTTGGCTGCGATCTTGACCCAGTGCTTGATCATGACGGCTCGCTTCTTTGCGTCTTCCAGGTGGAGGATCGTGTCTGCCACCAAGTTGGCCAGATCGGTCGAAAGCTTCGACATAGCCTTGACGTTGACAGCCTTCGAGTCGCTCTTCTTGGTCCACTCTAACGCTAGAAGCTCCTCCGGCTGGATAGCACAGAACAACTTGGATTCGATGATGGTGAACTGCCTGGCCAACTCCATGGGGTCAAAGTCCAGGATGCTGCATTGTGCGCGACCTTCCCTGCTAGATCTGAGAGCGTTGAGCTGACTCTTAGTGATGATCGATGATGGAGTAGTGGTATCGTTGGACAAGAAGACTGTGTTGGAAACTCCAGTCTTACCAATGGAAGAGACAAGTCGAGGTACCAGAGCCCCAGCACGGACTTCAGTTACCTTGGAGGTGAGCTCGGCGAGACGTTTTCCTGCTGCCGGCAGGGAAGATCGGAGTTTCCCAGTCGCGAAGGTCAAGATCAACCCTAGGGCAGCTGAGTCGCTGTCGGCCGACCAGTGACTCTCGAGCCAACCTTTGAAGACGTTGTAAACCCTGAGACGCACTGGAACGCCAACTGCTTTACTGTCCCCGACGTAGTCAAAGCGGTCAACGAGACTCTGAGCCAGTTCGATCGGCGTCGTGAAGAGACGGAAGGTAAGGTAGAATGTTGTGACGAAAACGGCATCCGGGGTCGACTCGTGTGTAGTTAGCTGCTCAACAAGGGCGGGGAGGGAGCCGCCTGAGATTTGGCCTTCCTTGTTGTAAACAAGTTCGTGTACGAAAGTAGTCTCTAGCAAGTGCTCTTCACCAGCGGAGACTTCTTCGTTCGCCAAGGAGCGAAGCTCAGAAGAGCTACCAAAGCTGCTGACCAGAGTTTGATGACTCTGCGTCTTGGAGGGTAAATGATCTGGGGTGGTGGCTCGAGTGCTCGTGTGAGAAACAACGCTACCATTGCCGATGCTGAAGTGGAACGTGCTGCTGGAGTCCGCCACTGAAGCATTGACGCTGTCGCTTCTAGCTGCCTTTGTAGTGGATGGGAGTGTGGTGCCAGCTGGACCCCCAGAGTGCCCATATGTTGCAATATCATCCGAGGTAATGGCATGGTCCTCGTTGACAGGCTGCAATGAGGACGTGAAGGAGGGCGCGGTCGGGCTATCTGGGGTCTCTGCAAGGGCAGCAGGAATAGTAGGCGGCAATTCGAGGCTGTCGGTGTCCAAAGGTGACTGATCAGGAATTTCGGGTAGTGGCTTCGACTCCGAGGTCACTAGAGGAGCTAAGGTCTCCTGCTCCTCAACTGGTGGGGCAGGCAGAGGCTTGTCAGTCTCCATGACTGCCTCTGACGGGGTCTGCATCGTGTCAACATCCTCCTGGGGCCGAGCAGGTTCGATTTGCTCGAAGATGGATTGCGAGAGTCCCAGGCCGGCTGTCTCAAATTCGAAATCTCCAATCTTCTCAATGACTAGACGAGCCTTGGCGACACAGTCGCCGGAAGACCGCACACAGCTGGTAGCAGCAGCAACAAGCTGCTTTCCGGAGTCTGGTGTGAAGACTGCCTCGTCCATATCGACGCCCGAAGCATTGAACATATCCTTGGTCGCTTGAACAAGTTCAGTCAGTCGCGAATACATGTTGTCTCTCGATTCTTCCAAGGCCTTGGATCTCCTTGAGTCGCGCTCCCATACTTCTTCGATGACAGTAAGTAGCTGGCGGCAAGCGACGACCGACTCCTGTGTGATATGCGCGAGCTCTTCGGAAGATCTCGACTGGAGATGAAGGCCGATAAAGGAACCAATGAAACCCAGAAAGGCGTCTTGAGCAGTGTTCAGGCGTTCGGAGGCAAGGTTCTCCTTGCGCGCACCTGGCGATGACCCTGTGTACGACAGTCGGTGGGTGACAGAAAGCCTGTTGGTTTGCGTCTGGGGCTGAGTAGGTAGTAGAGGTGATTGGAATGAGTCAGATTCGGAGGGTATCGAAAATGCAACAGAAAGACGATTGAGGTTGCGTGCTGGCTGTGTTGTAGTGGAGTCGAGGCGATCGTGCGCTAAAACGGGCGCTTGTGCGACCAGCGACTCGGACTGGTTGGCTGGTAGGCTGTCATCGACTGCTGTAGTAGGCGCTGATGACGGTAACACGGCAGTGTCAGCAGAGTCGACCGGCGGTGTCAGTGGGCGTTGTGCGTTCTTGTCTTTCAGCTCAAACGATAACGAAACCGCATCTGTTGCCCAGATATCGAGGAATCGGACCGCCCGTGTCACAAGCTTGAAGGACTTAAGCACGAGCTCGTCCAGCTGCTCGAATACCGAGATAGCGTCCTCGTTGGTATGCAATGTCTCTTGCAGCTTCTTTGCAGTCTTAACAAGCGTCGACAAGTCACCGAGAAGACCCTTCCGCATGCGTCGTAAGCCGACGTGCGCCACAATGAGATGCGAGTCTCTCGACAGGCAGTCAGTCCTTTCCTATTGATAGTAAGCTGCTGTATACGTGAAGGCGATGCGTTGGCTGAGACTGACCAGGAAGAACCGTATTCCAGCAATCATTCCCCTAACGTAGTCCTGCTTGGTGAACGCGACCAGATTTCCACTCTCGCCATCACGAACGAGGTCCCACAGGTGCGTCAAAGCATTGAGGAGGTTACGTATTGTGGGGTGGTCGTATGGTTCGCAATAGTTGGTGGGGAGCCATCCCCGTGCTCCCGAACCAAGGAGCGTACCATCGGCCCATCCATTGGGATGTACAGAATGAACGAGGATAACATCGCCCTGCTTGATCGCCACTGTTATTGACGTTTCATCTGTCGACGAAGATACCGGGGATGCTGGAACGTAGTGGTAGAAGGCGCGCAGGTAATGGTGGAAGACGGGCTGAGCAGGGAGTCGTTGTGTGCTCGAGTGCTCCGTGATCGTGGGTGTCAGTGGTGGCGAGATCTGGGACTGTGATTGCGACCGCATCGAGAGAGAGCGTGATGAAGTTGAGGTCTGGCGACTGTGCCCGTAGACGCCAAGGCGCGGCTTCCTGGGAGACTTTGAGATCTTGAGGGGCGCGACCATGTCAGTCGAGCGAGTTTCCACCTCTTCAGAATCCATGGTGTAGTCGCTCATCCTTTAGGTGGGTTGCGGCAAGCAGTGAGCAGTGGCGGTCCGGAATGAGAGTCGCTAATTGGGCGCCGCGACTTCGATATCCTGCAGCATCGAGTCGAATATCTAGTTTCGGTCTAACCGTGATGCTGAAGTGTCGCAATCGCACCAGCGCGGTTTGTGGAGAGTGTGGTGAAGAGGGGGTCGTTTGTTGTGACAAAGTGTAATGTTGATGTTGTTGGATCTTCTGTTACTATGTTATTATTGTGATCGAGATGGTTGGGGTTGGGTCAGGAATGGCGCCACCAAATCGGACGTGGTGGAGGAATGTGGTGAAGGTAGGCGAGGAGCACGAGGCGGCGCATCCAATGCAACAAGCAGTGACGATTTGATGATTATGACGGCGCAGTGAAATGTGCTCGAGTGCCAATGCTCGTGCCAATGCGTGGCCGGCGTGTTGCTTTTCATATCACGGGGGAAGAAAGGTCAATTACCTGAGAAGCGACAGTGAAGTAAACAGTCGGTGTCAAACGTCGGCCGTGAAACAGCCAGCTGCGTTCAATGCGCCGGTTCAACCTGGAACAGCGAGGCGGCGCGGATAGCGAGTGGTAGGCGACGTCTCAAACGCAGTCGGTCTCCTCTTGCGCGGACGAAGCAGTGCAGAAATCAGATAGTAGCCGGTGATAAGGAGGGGCAGGTGGTCGATTATGCGGCACTCGAATGAATGCTCTAACGGTACGGCAGTCGGTATCTGAGGGAGGGGACTTGCTGCAAGGGTCGTGCCTGCAGCGCAGGGAGAGACAGGACGTGGGTGGGGTGCTGTCAACGGCGGTGATGTGAAGCGAGCCAGGGAAGGAGCGACCGAAAACAAACGGCAACGACAACAACACGCGACGGACAACAGGTCGATGGTGACTCTCTGGGGGTGAACGCACATGCAGCGGCGACGCGATCAAGGCAGTGGAAGAGCTGTAATGATGCTCGCAGGGCACTGGCACTATTATTGCTCGTCGCCGGAACGGATCCCTCGACCCACGACCTGCACCAGACTGCCGTCTTAGAGCAAGCTCCCAAAGCTTCAGGGCCTGACATGGGCAACATCAACTAGTACGCCTAGCAAGCCTAGCACGCCTAGCACGCCGCCTGCTGTCAGGGCGCGGCAGGGATGCTGCGGCCAGGGAGCGTTGATGGGGCCCTGCGGCGTCGTAACCAACATCGACAATGCTTTTGGCCGCCGGGCAGTGGATCACGATTCGTTCATTCCTGGCCGTGCTCACGAGGGAGGCACTGAGAGGGCCAGTGAGTTCTCCCCGGCCTCCGTGGCCTTGCGCTTGCACCTTTCGACCACCAAACGTTGAACAGTTCGCGCACGATCGCGTAGAGTCGCGTCTGAGCCGGCTGCTTGACGTGAGGAATCTGGACGCGCATGGCGTTGCTTCGCGCTCTCTACCGTCGATTGTGTGCTGGAATCACTGTCCACACCAGCCGCCCTTCATGTTCCCCCCCCTCACCCCCAAGCAAGCACGCGCCGCGGGACATGTCATCTCTGACAGCATCGCGCCGTGACTCGAGCTACCTGTCACAATCGTGGTCGCTCGCATGAAGGCCCGCGCAGGAAGCCCGGCACCCCGGCCACACTGAGTTCCTGCGGACCTGCGCGAGGCTGCTTGTCGTGCTCCACCAAAAAAGCCAAGCCACGCCCCCCAGTCGCTTTTCGCAGCCTCGATACGGCAAGGATCCACTGGCTCGCTCGAGCCATCTAGTCTCCAAAAGGCATGTCCCGGACGGCACTCGATCCCCGGTTGCCACGGCGGACGCCTTCAACCCATCCCCGGGACTTTCTCCTGCACGGCGAGGCAATGTGCTCATTGGCTGTCACGCAGAATTATTCCGCATAAAGCCACATGGCTGGCTTACTGCAAGTCCTCTCACATCGTATGATCTGAGGGATTCGAAAAAGCAAGCCCCCCTTGGCTCTTCGAACCGACCGCTCTCTCATTGCAGCGTCGTTCTCAACGTCATACTATCGCAAGGGACATCTCGATGCGTGCGGATACATCCACTTTTGACCCCGCTCAGACGTCCTTCGCGCCCACTTGATCAGTTTTTCCAGGTAGCCCACCGGACGCCTTACCAGCCTGAACTCGTGGGGAAACCTCATGAGCAGAGACCAAGGACGGCACGGAAAGGCAACAGACGAGGATCCGCTTGCGCTGTGAACATCCTGCAAGGGATGTATATCATTATGGCACCAGGGTCGTCATTGCATGAACTTTCACCGGAAACCCCCGCCAAAGGTTGACGTCTGGACTGCAATAGCGAGAACAAGAAATCATATGTGCGAGAACCTAGTGGCTGCATGCATCAGTGTTGATGCTGTGTAACCGGCGCTGCAGACTACGCACATCTTCGTCCAGACGCTCACCACAGGTCCATCGAGGGAGATACCAGCTGCTGCAGACGCCTCCTTTACAGTAAAAGCTGTCGTCACTCAATGTGGTACTCACGGCGCAAACGCTGCTTGAACGCTACAATGCATAACCCTCTTCTAATGGTTTTCACCAAAGCATCCTTCGTAGCATTACCAAGCCATTGCCTCGGTCAAAAACAACTTTCGACAACGGCAACGACTCGTATACGAAACGTGTAGCTGGGCAACGCTCTCCATAGCTGATGACTGTACACGGGCTGTTGTTGACCGCTATCGATAATCGTATCAGGACAAGCATTGTTAAATCATGGCAAAGAACTTCTGGTTCCTCACACACTTACTCCTCTTGAAAGTAACACTGGAGCTGGATACTCCCAAGCGAGGCACAAGTATGTCTCAATCTGTTGCTGTATGTAGATGGTGCGCTGCAGGCGGAGAGACAATCTCTATACGATGGCCGCATATCGACAAGCATCCGTACAAGCCATCCCTGCGACAGAGCGACCCATCCTCGGGCTTGCCCATTAAGGGTCGCGATCTGCACAAGGGTCAACCGAGCCTCAAGAACCTTTCGGCACAGGCGCTCATTCTGAGCATCAAGTGCATACAGTGGCTGCTTTTTGAGGTTGATTCTCTTTCGAAAACCAAATACAGTTTGCTGGTACCCACTCCACTGCACACATGCCTTACGACTGACGAAGCAGTAGCTGCCGGGGATACTGTGCACAAACAAATTCATCTGTGAATTTTCCTCATTCGCGGAGCAGGCAGCGGAGTGAGATCGACCGGGAACACGATGATGCGCTTCTGCAGAAATTGCGTCTTGTTGCAACAACGGGGACCTCGAACCTAGTCGTCGATAAAATTCGAGCTTGACGGTTGACGTAGGATCGACGTGGTCTAGGCCGACTCTTCTTGTCCGCCAACCTTACATCAACTGAAGTCAACATCAAGCCTGGGAATGCAGGCTATTCTTAACTGGTTATGCGGATGTCAGCTTCGGTAACCTGCAGAATTACTTGTAGCCAGTAGGTTGCATGGCCACGCAGAAAAGGGTCTGACGGGTACTAAACCCGACTGCCAGCTGTAGCGAGTGCAGGCAATTAAGTTTGCATTACTCAAGCGGCATCGACTACAAGTTGATTGAGACCAAGCTAGGCGAATGTGTCGCATCGCCTCGGGATTGCATGCCGCTGCCAATTGGTGGGCATTCAACTCAAAAAAGTCTTTCTATGTACCTCTGGAGGTGCGAGACATTGACGACGGCATAATTCCAGGAGGCGCGCCGTTCACGGGGCAGTCCATTAGCTGCCGCCATCAAATCGCCGACTGCTCATGCCCAACCCGTCAAGACAACGTCCCCGTTGGTCTTGGGCCGTCGCACGCATTCATTGGCAAGCAAAACCCAGAAGTGTCGCCGAAAATGTCAAGACAAGAGGATCTTCTCCAGACTTGATAAGCGTAGAGCCTCAGGCTTTACCTTGTGGAGTCTTACGCAAATTGGTGAATTCCCTTTTGGGCGATGGGCCAGTGTCTGAAACAGCCACAGACTCTCCTCACCCGTGCCCAACCGACCCGAGAACGTGGGAAACCACCACCACCATGAGCGAAAGCGGACACCTGGCCGATGCATGAGTTCCGAGGCGTGGGATGAGCAAATGCTTGAAGCAGAGCCGTCTTTGATCGTCATGTGAGCATTTCGAGCTGCAACCCTGAGGCGCTGTGACTCCGATGAACTTCGCATCTCACGAGAATCGCCCCGCGCCCATTGCAGATATCGAATTCGTGTCTAACCTGCAGAGAAATGAAGCGGCCCGTATGCTGCCAGTAAATTCGTCACCCAGTGGTCAGTTCACCCGCGCAAAGCGTCGACTCGGCACACACCGCGCCCGGATCATGTTCGCCCCGAAAGGCCTCCATGGCGAGGATCCAGGTTCATCAAACTACCCTGGTCCCAGACCTTGCACACCAAATTCGACCAAACTGCCCCAGCATACGCAATGACGCATTCCTTTATCAGCATGGATGATGCACGTGGTTTGATGGACTCCCCAGGGCAACGCCGACCTGGCAATTGGAACAGGAATAATACCGTAGACACGTTGTCGCGCGAGACACAGTGCTGACGGTGGCCAAGGTGCGACTTCGGAACGATAGACTCTGATCACGTCTTCTTTTTGCTGTTCGCGCACGGCAATTCCGAAAGAGGTCATGCGGTTACGTATCTTGCAAAAGGACCTAGCTCGGCATCACATCGCTCCAACCTTGTGGCTGTAGTGCTGTTGTCACAACTTGAAACAGCCGTGGAAATGTGATGGTCAGTCGCAGTCACGCTCTTGGGCACGGCTTGGGTGAATGGTGTGATGAACGCACTAAGATCTGGACAAGAGCTGAGCATCGCGCCGATATCTACTCGGACAACCTCCTATCACAGGAACCCCTTGCATACACGGCGTCCCGACCGCCTCCGCAGAAGAAACGGTCGCCATTCAGAATCCTTCGCGCAGCCACCAGTATCGCGTCTAAGGTCGCAAGGCGGCGCAACGGAAACGGTGGCAATCAGCACGTTTTTATCCGCCAGTGCCGTGACGAGAGCCAACTGATTGTGAGGCTCGCAAGCTCGCAAGCTCCCAGTCGAAGGATCGTGGGCTACTGAACTGCGCCGCAATGACACAAACACAGACTTCTGCAAGGAGCACTTCGAGAACCCCGAATTCTCTCGAATGCAGTCACCTGCACGACTGGGATTGTGAGCCTTACGCAGGTACCATCTTTCATCTGAAGGACGAGTTCGGATGGAACTGGGTCCAGATTCGAGGCACGATCGTCCTCTACCCCTAAACTTTGTCTCAACACCAAGGCTCTCGTTTTGCATCCGGAAGATCAGCTTCATGTAGTCTTGAGGCACAGCAATTGTCTCCATACAGGAAGTGCCGCCCAGCAGCGATGACAGGGTGATAACACGAAGGGTCTGGGGTCAGTAGGCCTGCTACAGTACATCCATGAAGTGTTCGCAAGACGACTTCCGAGCATCCGATCATGCAAGTCTTTTGGGTCTTCAAGCATGACAAATCGAATGTCTTCCGATGTACTCGAACAGCAGCGGACCGACTTGTTGCTTGCACACCGCTAGAGGCACATGTTCCCTCAATCATACACGCAACATCTTGCGTGCTCGACACGTACAGTGTCCCAAGTACCGCCAGTCAATGCATGTATCTTTGTATGTGGACCATATTGCTCAAGCTGCCGGACGCGTACGCACTATGCTACAGAGCCACTAGTCACGCGCACCCAACTCAGCAGTGCGTTCAGAAGGTTGACACACATCGCAAACCCCACGCAGAAGTAGCAGTGAGCGTGCGACAAAGTGCAACCGACAACAGAGTAATTTTGAGGATTCAAAGCCGAACACCAGTTCACGAAATCCAACCTGTGTGCCGGAAATGCCAAGCTCCACTATAGGTCAGCATGCCTATAACACAGTCTCACGACACCCGATGCACATCACTTCCCGAAGCAAACTCGGCCTTTAATTGGAGGAACAACTGCACCTACTCCATCTCGTACTCCATCATCTCCAAAAACTCCACGAAGTTGCTATTTCGGGACCATGTAAGATGAGGACAGCAGCTATTGCGCCGGTGTCGACATCGCGGCCGTCACCTATATGCCGCTTCAGGTAGGTTTGAGCAGAAGTGTGGATTGCCCATATGGAGATCCTATGAATCGTATTGCAGATGTTGCAGTACATGATGTCAAGGCATCATCATCCTGGACCAGATCCCGCATCCACAGCGCCTCCGTACTCATCTCAGACTGTCGTGGTGGAGGGCTGAACATGCCGCAAGAGGAAACTGTAAGGAAAAGTATGAACAGCTGCTATGGAGATCATAAGGCTTCAGCCTCATCCTACGGCTTCTTCATCTTATACAAGTACACTACATGCCGCCCACTGCTGGAACAGGCAAGTTGAAGATATCTCATTGACGACTGTTATGGAGATCATATTGTTTAATCGTAAGGCTTGACCCTCTTCGTATTCAGCCCCATTCGCCTGAGCTCGTCAATCAGCCTCCTTGTCTTACAGAATTAGACTCGCTGATGGCAGATGCCCCAATACCAAAGTATGCAGCTTCTTACCTATTCTTCAAAGGAACTCAGCCGTGCCCAAGGTCTCGCATAGTAACTTCTACGACGTATCGTGTACATCAGCATCGACAATCCACAACTCCCGCTAACAAAATCCTGCCATCGGTCAGGAAAAGTCGACAATTTAAGACGAGGTGGAGCCAAGGGACGGTGAAGAGGATTCACAGACCCACTTCGCATCTCGTACGCCGACTCGAGTCGTGATGTATACCACAAGAGGCAGTTTCGTTTCGGCATGTTGAATGCTGTTATGAATGCTAATTAATACTTTGGCGCAGGGAGCGTCGGTGCTGATGATACACGATATCAGTGTTGTTTCTACAATTGAGTGAAATCCATACGAATGTCTGGAGATAATTCAACGTCGACGTCAGCCGACAACTCCAATATCTGCTTGCTGATGTGTCCTTTCGAAACTTGTAGGGAGGTCAAGTATAATTGACGTTTAGAAACGGAGAAATTTGTCCAGCTATCATCACTATCACCCTAATATCCGACGATATCAGATCCCACAAGCAGATGACCCAAACGCTATACCACAGTCGCAAATGAGAATTGATCTATTCACAAGAAACAAACAAACACCTCCAAGGGTAGTGAAGCTTGCCAAGGTTTACAACAAAGTATCTCGTATTAAGCGCCGGGTTTGCTGTACTACAGATATCAATCTCAGCTACGGCTGATACACGATGGTCTTTGCTTTTAGCCACAGGAAGCCCTTCTTTGCGACAGACTACCGAGAGCCATGTACCTCTATGCTTCGGGACGCGTTCATGACTCCGGCAGATTAACCGGAACCTCGTTGCGCATACGGATTTGCGCCGTTGGAGTAGTTCGTGCTGGTCTGTCAGGTATTAGTAAACATGTGATGTGGCGTATTTGGGATGCACGAAGAGCCATCTGCAGGCTAGTTTGCATTGGCATGTCAAGAATCTTTGAAGACTGACTTCTAAGATTGTGCTGCATTTGTCTGCTGATTGGCAAGAGATGCGCAGAACGAAGCTCGACAGTAACGAAGCTGAGGATACCAGTCATCTGTATGCAGAGATCTTCACAGCTCTTCGACGTGCTCCATGATGGCTGCCGCCGGAAGACAGATGCATTGAGATGCATTGTATTTTCCATTGCTTGAATTAGGTCTCGACTCTTGAGCACTTTCTCTGCGCCATGGTCGGACTGGGCAGGGGTATTACAGTTCTGCTAACCTCCACACGAGCCGTAGCTCCGAGTCTTTACGACCAGGACGCAGTCCTTGGCTATATGTAGCGAGCCACAGGAAGACCCTGTCCATACTCCACACCTTGGGTACAAGCATCGTGTCCACCCGACAATCCCCATCTCCCCATGTTTCCGCTGCCAAACCTACACTGCATTGTGGAGCTGCCCCATACGGCAGGACCCGCAAGTCCGACTCGGAGACAGCCTCCAATGTGCCCAACCGGCATCGCTGAGTGCCACAGTCACTCGTCTTTGTTACACAGCAGTCTCTATTGCCCATGGTGGGTCGTCAATAGTTGCGGCGGTTATGCGTGGGCGTACAGGGGTCGGTCCGTGTGTGCATGCAAGCGAGCCGCATGCTGCTTAAACGGTGTGCGGAAGTGTTGAGCACACGCGCACTTTTGCCGGCGGCTCACCCAGAGTGAGGCGAGTGTTTGTGTCGGTGATGCCGTTCATGCGATGGCCTAAACGGGCACGCGCCGTGGTTCAAGCTGAAGCTGATCTACAATTGTAGAGTGCAGAAACTTTGTGCTGCCGAAGGTGCGCGCCGCTCATTGCATGTCCATTTCGTCGTCGTCGTAGTCGCCAGCGGTGCCTGAGTAGCCGTTTTCTGCTTCTTCGGCGTCGCGGTCCTTGCGTTGCTGCTCGCGTGAAGCTCCAATTTTCCTACAATCGATCAGCATTTCCAGCGCGTCATACTGTAGTATAGTTCCATACCTCAGGCCATCGATCACTCCTGTGATGAACGATCGCCCTTCTCCTACTTCCATGCCTCCCACTCCGTTCATCTTGATGCCTCCAGCTGCGTCCAGCACTTCAACACCACTTCGTAGCTTCGACATGCGCACCTCACGCAGTCCTCGCAGCAGCTTGCGCACCTGATCCGGCTCCTCAAAGTCGTCTGACGCAGCTTCGAGCAGCATCTCGCCGAGCTCCAGCCAATGGTACGGCAACGCGTCTTGCGCGGCGTCTGCGGTCGAGGTAGGCAGGAAAGGCGGCGATATGGGAAGCGTGCTATCTGATGGCTGCGGCGGTAATCTTGGAGGCGGAGAGAAGGTGTCGCCATGCTCTGTCTCGTGGTCGAGGATCGCTGAAAGAGAGTGCGTATTCAGCCAGGGCGGAGGGAGAATGTTGGCCCGTCGTTGGCGCTTGAGGAGGAGAGCAAGCCAGAGGGGAATGTTGCTCCTCTGAGGCGGATTGAGAGGTCTCAACGGTCCCTGTAGGAGTGTTAGTATCAAGTGACGTGCGTAGGGCAAGCATTGCACATGTAGAGGGGTGTTGGAGGGGCAGCAGACGTACACCGAGGAGCTCCAATCCTTCAAGTCTCTGGCGCGGTATGACCGTAACAGACTCCATTTCGCACAGGAACGCCACCTCTGGAGGCGTGAGCCCCGGTGGAAGAGGCAATGCCATGCTTGAGACGCGTGACGATGTGATCTCGAAATGTTCGACGATGATTGAGCGGACGCGCGCGGCCATACCGGATCGGCGCTAGCCCAAACAACGACCGCGGCTCTTGTCGTCTCCCATTCGGTGGTGTCACGGTGTCAATTGTCATCTCTCCTCCATTTCCTGGGCGTTGCGTAGAGATGGTCCAGAGTTGGCAGGATCATGTTGCTACGGCCCTCTTTGCTGTCAGCTCTACTGCGTGGTACACTCTGGTCGACAAGGACGTTCAAGCACCCTATCTAGTAAGAGACATTCGACAAGTATCAAGCCATAAAGCCAATGATTGCTGTAGGATGAGTTCTTCCACGTGCCTCAGGCCCAAAAATATTGCGCCGGCGACTACACGTGGGATCCCAAGATCACTACACCGCCAGGCTTGTACGGACACGAATCCTTTTCTGCCAATGAAGACTATCTAACAGCAAGCTTAGATATCTCGTTGCTAAGCTCCTCTCGCCGGCCCTAGGCTGCAGCACAAGAAGTCTCAGGCTTCAGAATGTCATTACGCTCAGCTTCATTTTCTTTAAAGTTCTTCAGCTTCGGCGTCTGATCCAGTCCCGCGACCAAGGTCAATCGAAAGCCGAAGCCTTGCGTACACAATCCGTTGAGAAGGCGCTGAAGGAGCAAGACCAAAGACCCTTCTCGACCGCTTTTACGGCCTTCAACATTGCCTCGTTTCCGCCATTGTTCTTCTTTGGTGCATTGTACTACACAGACGTCATGTCAACAGCTGCAGTGCTCATCAGCTACGAAGCATTCTTGCAAAGAACTTCAAAGTCCCAATTTAGCATCAAGGATGATATTGTCACTATTCTCGTTGGCGTGGTCGCCTTGTTTTTTCGGCAGACCAACATCTTTTGGGTGGCTGTATTTCCAGCTGGTCTGACAGTCATTGAGACTCTGAAAGCGAATGAACTTGCGCCTAGCAGCGCGACTGAGCAAGGCTATATGTCTGTTCTGCAACAAGCTTGGGTCAAGGGCACAGTTCATGATCGCTCTCTGCGAGACGGTGGGCTCACAGTCTTGGGTAGGCTATCTTGCATCTTCAGAAGATAGAGCTGACAATACTCAGACGCTGCCATGCTCTTGCTGACAACCGCACTCGCGGCTTTGGGCTCTCCGTTGAAGGTTCTGAGATCTGTCGTCCCCTACATCATCCTCCTCATTCTCTTCGCTGGATTCGTAGCTTGGAACGGTAGTGTAGTGCTCGGTAAGATCCCAGCGCATCTTTTCAAACCGTAGGCTTACGACCGCAGGCGACAAGTCAGCACACACTGCGACAATTCACACTCCTCAAATGCTATATATATGGCCATATATTGCATTGTTCTCCGCACCTATCCTCGTAGGACCGTTGTCCACGTGCGTCGCACATCTGCTACCTGCGCACCTTGGAGCAAAGTTCGGCGTCAAACAAAAGTCCTCTCATACGGTCTATCCACATATTTCGCAAGCGGTCCTCTTCATCGCTGCTGGGCTTCTCGCAGTGTACTACAACACCATCATTCACCCCTACACACTCGCCGATAACAGACACTACGTCTTTTACGTCTTCAGGGTACTTCTTCGACACCCTGTCCTCAAATATCTCGCCGTACCAGTCTACTACGCCTGCTTCTGGCTGAGCATTCAGGCTCTCGCGCATCCGACTGCTGGTCCCGAGAACACGGAACACGCGAAGGCCCGTGAAGCAAATGAATCGAATACGAAGTCGCCTGTGTTGATCAGCTTCGTTGTTATCTGGCTCATTACCACGGCTCTGTCGGTTATCACTGCCCCGCTGGTCGAACCACGTTACTTCATCGTCCCGTGGATCATCTGGCGTTTGCACGTACCGTATTCCCCGACTACGTTCTCCATTGCAGGACGCACCTACTCGACAGATCTGCGTGTAGTGGTCGAGACAGTATGGCTGCTGGCTATCAATCAGGCTGTGGAGTACATGTTCTTGTACAAGCCGTTCACTTGGCCGAGCGAGCCTGGGAAGCTGCAGAGGTTTCTGTGGTAAGATCTTGTGGACAGGGACACACAAGACGAAGTCAGGCTGGCATCGTGTAATTTCATGTAAACAGATTGAAGACTTATCACAGCCTCGGCCGTCAGCAATCGTGTACAATCCAAAATATCATACTCATAGTCATCAATAGAAACATACCGAGAACGAAACGCTTAGCCGACTTTTATCACAACGACTGACAGATCGAAAGCCATAGATACTAGTAGAGCAAGTGATGATGATAAAATGCAGCGGCCTGAATTGGAGTCGAACGTACTCTGGCCTCTTTGAGTCGCCCCGTGTCTGCTGCGCTTACCTTCATCTATACATAAATGTATGTTCGGAGGGGTGTCTATAATATCAGGAGCGGCCAGGTTGACGACGCGTCTTCCTCGGAGTAGAGGAGCAGACGTATGGCGTAGTCAGAACGTTTCTTGGCGGGGTCCTGCTCACCCATGGAGTATCAAATGATAGTAACTATATGTCGATGTCTAGGGAGTTTTGATGACTTGAAACAGCACGACAAGTTAGCTGAAGTGAAGGGTTCGATTAGCTTGCTGTCCAGATCCTTGCATGGTGACTATTCAGCCTTAGGGCCCCATGTCGAGTTCGCCCAAGGGGACTCAGCCCTGATAGCTTCAACTGGCTGACCATGGAAATCGTCTTGTAGCTGCGCGAACAACGCTCGGAATTTTCCCTTTCTATTGGCTACAAATCAGACGATTTGCCTTCGAAGACACAAACTCTCGTCCCAAGATCAATCTAGATCTTGGTTAAGGAAGGGTCATGCGAGATTCTGACAAGGCGACATCTTTCGCATAGGCATCAACTCTGAGCAAATCCTACTCCTTACTGATTCCTCTCAGCCACCAAATTGCTGTGAAGGGTTTCATTTGTCCAAACAGAAATCTGAAACCTGCCCGCCGATTCAGTGGGCGTCCTTTGATGCCAGCAGAGCCATGCTGGTGAGTAAGAGCCTGTGCCACTAGGAGAGCTTCTCGGATGAACCAAAGCGACGAGCTAGAGGAAAGACAGTATAGATGCAGCGAACCCAGTGCAGAGAACTAGCGAATTAGAAACAACAGCTAAGTCGTCGTCAGATCCCAAGGCGGAGCCCTAAATCCAGCGGTTGTGAGTATCCGATCTACATGTGCATTCCATAGAGGAAGAATCGTTCCGGTCGGTCCGTGCCGAACGCTGACCGATGTTGGGTACTGCTAGTCTGACTCCTGACCTTCCTCATGTACGCTGAGAACGATAGGCCCCTGACAGAGAAGCAGTTGCGCTGCTTGGAGTATTGGACTGAGATGGCATGGAAACATCATATATAAAATATGGAACGCTGATGGCCTTATCCAAGAATGAACCTAAGTACACATCTGCGCTGCATTCTTTCGAACCTTGCCCCTATTTTCGTCGAAGCCACCTCCTACCCATAAGCCTTTCGTCATTTGCTACTGCCGCAAGCCAACAAGGTCAGCGCCATGGAAAGAGTCGAATTCACCCTGCAATTTCTCTCTGTTATCTTCACAGTGCTTGGAGTTATCGTATCTGTCGGCAGTATAGATCGAAGGTGGTCCCTAGCAGCTGTCGTTTATCGAAGGTGGTGCAGGAAAAATCGGCGACTTTTCACAAAAGTGCCTCAGTAGAAAAGTCTGACATGATACAGATATCGACTGGGAAGCTGAGAGAGAAAAGTGGCAGGAAACTTACCAGGTCGATGTTGAAAGAGGCTCTCAAACTCAGCAGCAACGTGGAGATGGATCAATGACTCCACGTCGCTCATGGTCGGGCCTGACGGACTTCACCATTGTTGTAGATCAGTCTATCGACATGTCAGCCTCTCAGCACCTAGGAAAGCTTAAGTGCACAGCATTGGGGGAAACGCAGGAGTTGCCGCTGCAAGGAGCCGCACAGAGAAATACGATGCCCACCAACAATGCTCAAGTGATCGATATACTCGACGGTGGTAAGCGCAGAGATTCAAAAGGCAACCAAGCTCGGAGCTTCAGGAGGATGACGCGACAGTATCCTGCCCTACGTCTTTTCGGCAGAGGAGTGCTACAAGGTCAGAGGTCGGCTCGACAAGCATACAAGAGCAATGTCGAGGCTGAAGCAGTTGCAGAATAGATCGGTGCCGGCTTTGTTGTCTAGACAATATTTGCGCTCTATCTTGCACGTCTTTGGCTAAGACGCAAATACCACTGCAACTAGGGAGTGAACGTTGTGTGAAGGACCACGCCTGTCTTCAAAGTGCACTTAAAATTCCGAGAAAACTTCGAATGAGAAGTATTACGAGGCTGCTGAGCGTTTATAACGCCGCAAAGAGAGTAAGATCTTGTGTCAAATCATTTGAGTGTGCGGGGGATGCGCTCGAGCTTCGGCGTCACCAATTCACCAACACCGGCTGGTGCGTTATTCCGCAGGCTGACTTTTTGTTGTATGATTGAGCTTGAGGAATTGCAAAGGTACTGCTATGACAAGTGAGCAGACGCCGAGCAAAACATGACAGAACGGGAGACGAGCCTTCTGGATGGTCAGGCTGTGTTGATCCGCAGTGTCGCTGTTCTGGCGAGAATAATTTTACTCCTGCGATTTTGGTAGACCAAGGAGCCTTCTTCCGTGCCACAGCTCGGCAATTCGGCTGCCGCTGCACCTGTCGCTACACTTGGCCAGCCTGCTGACGTCTGCTCGTAGAAACCATCACACGTCTTTGCGAACGTCGAACTTTCGGCGCCTCGGCTGTTTTTTTGGCTACGCCAGTGCCTTGCGAAACGAGAATCTGATTCGCTGACAGTGTTCAGCAAGCAAGGATGGGGCCTAGCTTGCATGGTTACCGCAGATACCCCGGGTGATGCACCTCACCGCTCGAAGGCTTGCTAGCGAGGCGCAGTGCAGCTAGAACTTCAAGATCAGCTTTGTAGGTTACTTAAATGCTTTCAACAGGTGAGTGAAATAGAGCCCACTTGCATTTATAGCAGACAACCTCCCATATATTCTAATGTATTCAAACTACTCGCGCCGAACCCAATACTGTGAACCACCCTCCTCGTCGTGCTTGCACCCCTGTCACGTCCAGCCAATAACCCTTCACGCTGCGCCTTACCACTCCAAACACCCAGTAATGGCAAACACCCTAGAGGGAATAGACCTTGTGCTCCAGATACTATCGAGTATCGTCGCTATACTCGGAATTATTGCTACAATTTCTAGCATAAATTGCAAAGACTCGTTGGCCGCTATGCTGGTTCGCTGGTTCAACAACAGTAAGACCCATGACCTTCAGCAAGAACACTGCTAAGCAACACCAGGGAGAGAACAAATGACGATGGCCAAACGTATTGCCGACATGGAGGAAGGGTCTACTGAGCCTCAAAACTCTCTGAATCGATCATTGTCCAGCTTGTCTGGTGCAACGATGGTTGAACCCCAGTGCACGCAGGAGCAATCGATGGGCGCTCCTTCCTTGAGCAAGACCTCGAACATAGCTCTTAGCAAACTTGACTTTCCAACACCACCCCGAGCAGCTCCATCTGTCAGAAATCTCAAGGAGGCAAGACGCTTGCAGACCGTGCGGACAGACGCTGGTAGGTGGCCAGGAGAGGAGCATGTGGTATAGATCTCGAATTAAAACAACGCCTTTGATGCGACGCTCAACAACCACGCAGCATCTTGCCATCCACCTGCCTCTTGTCCCTCTGGGGGCTTGGGCACGTCAATTTTGACCTCACCG
The DNA here is from genome assembly GCA_004522025.1 of Didymella segeticola. NCBI lineage: Eukaryota > Fungi > Ascomycota > Dothideomycetes > Pleosporales > Didymellaceae > Didymella > Didymella segeticola. Next base: position 223,598 of record SDAV01000011.1, read on the forward strand.
CCTTCTTCGCCAACCTTGTCGTGCACCTTCAACGCACTAGCAGCGATTATGCTTTCACGCTCCATCTTCCTCCTCTTCGCCTCTACTTCTCTCATCAACTTGGCCTCGTCCTTTGTCAGGTTCGCCGGCTGCTGCTCTTCCTCGTCAGATGACACTTCGCCATCCTCGTCGACAGAGAACAGCGACCAGCCGATCAGCGCATCCATCCAGCCACCGAGGCCAAAGCCACGTTCTCTCGCTAGACGGGCGACTTCTTCCTCGTCATCCGGCCCTTCCTCGTCTGCCTCCACGAAATCAGGCTCAATCGCCTCATCGAGATCCATGTCCAGACTCTGTCTTGCAGAAGGAAATCCAGACATGGCCAGATCGATCCTGCTCCCCACCCTCGACCCGCGTCGACTCTGCCTCGCACTCGGCACGCGGCTGCCCACTCGACTCTGCAGCCTACTCCCTGCCCTACTCATCCGTGGCGAGAAAGTAGGAAAGTCTCCGCCATCAGCAGGCTCCCCAGATAACCTCGCCATATTCCTCAAATCTCTCTGTGCCTGTTCTGCCGGATCCACAGGGCTCACAAGGCTTGTCGAGCTCTCCCTCCTCACCAGCCATCCCTGACCCCGCGCGTCCCTCGTCTCTCCTGCAATTACCAGACCCGCGCGGTGAAGCCAATCATCGTTACTCTCGCTTGTGTGGTGTCGGTGCAGCGGCATGCGCAGAGGTAACGGCGCCGTGTGTTTCCGCGCATGATGTCTCTTGTGCTCCAACGTACCCGCGGGCTCCGCAAACGACACGCCTGGGAGAAGGGTGTTGGTGCTCTTAGCCTTTGGAATATCGCCTGCATCTCTCACGTCATCTCTCTCGCTGATGAAGTAGCTGTCGTAGGCGTATTTGCGGCCATTGCGGGATGCGCTTCTGCTCTGGCTCAGGCTGAGGATGCCAGGCGTGGTTGGCGCGGATTTCTGCGCAATGTACGATGTGCGCGGTGTGCGGACGCCGGGAGTTTCTTCGTCTGGTGTGGGCGGTGAGGAGGCGTCAAGAGGGTATTTGGAACTGAGGGGTGCGAGAGAAAGGTTATGTAGATTAGGGTAGGAGCGCCGGGAGCGCGAGGTTGACGAGGAGCGTGACGCATCCATTGTTGAAAAGACAATTAATTGTGAAGTGATGCTATAGATGGGGTTGGGCGTCAGGACTGCTTATAACAGACAAGTTTTCAAGTGGAGTGACCGAGGTTCGATCGAGTTATCGTGATGCAGCACGGGACTCTGGGGAAGTACAGATACGGTTTAGTGGGCGATCAGATGTTGTTTCACGTGAAAGCGGCGGTTGCTGACAGCGGAGGAGCATTGGAATGCGGCGAAGCTTCCAGTGCTGTTCTGTGTGACGCCTACGACAACAAAGGTAGATTCTTAAAGGCATCTGTCAGACGGTACATTAGTAGAGCAGCACGATGTGAGCTATCCAGAATCCACTAGCGCTCCCCTCTCAAAGGATGTCTTAGCACTCTTGACGGCGTTCACCGCCTAGACCTCCCTTCCAGAACTTGTCCACGCAGAGGCTGCAGCTACTGCAGATGTACGAGAAAGCCATCTCGTGAGCATGTGCGTCAGAGTGGTTCGAGCGAGTCGCACAGCGCGGAGCTCAGGCGAGGACCCCCCGAAAATTCTTGCATTTTACAAACTGGCGCTGGCTCGGTACCGAGACGAGCCTTGTTGAGACCCAGAATGCCACAGCGGGGTGATGAACCACAGTGTGCATGAGAAGGCAGACGCGAGCCACTTGGCGGCAACGTGCGCAGTCAATATTGGAATGTAGATTTATGCTGTGCAATCCACGCACGTGCTGCATAGTCTTCTGGGCCTCGAGAGCCTCATTGTACAAAGGTACAAAGCTGCACGGCGCCAGAAAGGGCGGCGAGGAGGCTCACAATTTCGACTTGTTCCTGCACAAAGCCCAGCCGAAAGGTCGTTTAAGTCCGACGGGTAGTTGCGTCACGGCTCCGCTTGGCGAGTAATCTTCAGGCAAGCGCGGACCTCGCGCATAAGTGGTCCCATTTCCGCCTGGGACCGCGTCGTGAAGGAGACTGGGAACCACAACCCGCCCCGAGAACCGATCTCCCACAACACCACGCACCCACTTCTCATAAAATATACAGACCCCCTCCCTTTCCCCTGCCTCGACAACTGCTCGCTACCACAGACGCGCCCCCACACGGACTGCGACGCGCCCAACCTCACACCACTTCCCCTTCCGCCAAATATGAATCTCGCCTCTTCGCCCATCCGCAAGAAGCAAACATCATGTCTGCTTTAACGTCGAGCTGACCGCAGAGTAAGTTTTAAAAAGTCACTTTTCTACGCGTTTTGCGATTTCCAAGGCTGCCTTTTGTGGCGTGCCAGCATTATTCACATGAGCTACACGTGTTGAAGGGCGGCAGCATCATGGGCACACGGTGTGATTGGCAGTTCACAACCACCAATGTCCGCCTCACGACAGCATCAACGAGAATGTAACAACTGAGCGAATTTTAACACTACTATTAGTTCTTCTGTCGGCCTCTGCCCGATCTCTGCACACACGACACATTTCCCCATCTGCCACCGCTACTCACTACACACGCGACCACCCTCTACATCTTCGAAATCTCCAAGAATCGTCAAGAACGGTTCTTACCCCAGGAAACCAGCTACAGCGGTTGCTAGACTTGCGCAACTACTCCAAAGCCGATTCCCAGCACGTAGAGGCAAAGACGCTGAGCGCAACCCTCTCCATATCAACTACAGACTACCGAACATCCACTCACCTTTACACGCATCCTACAATGTCTTCCCCTCCTGAAAGCAACAAAGGCTCCACCGGGGGCTACCAGGCCCAGTTCACGATGATGGACAAGGTCAAGGAGTATCTCGAGAATCTCTCTGTCTCTGTGAGCGAGAAGCTACACATCCATGCAGCTGAGGTTCACCACGAAGATCTCCCACACGACAATGCCGATGGCTCCGTAGCTTCGACCACCGAAACGGGTACTGTCACACCTGCATCCGTGCGATCCGTCGTGCCAGACCGCCTCAACATGCGCATTCCACCCCTAAACTACGGAGCCGTGGTCCCTGGAAGCATCTACCGTTGCAGCTATCCTCAGCCCGAAAATTTCGAGTTCATCAAGGATCTCAAAATCAAGAGCATCCTTACTCTGGTCCCCGAGCCCATCGCGCCCGAGTACCATTCGTTCATGGACGAAGCTGGCATCCAGCACTTTCGAGTCCACATTCGCGCCAACAAGGGCGAAGTGCGCATTGACTCCTGCGAAATGCAGCGAGCGCTGCGCCTGGTCATGGACCGCACCAACCACCCCATCATGATCCACTGCAACAAGGGCAAGCACCGTACCGGCTGCACTGTCGCGTGCTTCCGCCGGATCTGTGGCCTTGATTTGGAAAATATTCGCGAGGAGTACCACACGTATGCCGGCAAGAAGGCGCGTTTCCTCGACGAAGTTTTCTTCGAGAACTTTGATCTGAATCTCGTCATGTGGATGGCTCGGCAAGAGGGCTGGGCTGGCAGCAAAGTCGAGTGCGGGTCTGGGCTTGAGTGCGATCATCAGCACGAAGAGGAGGTCAAGGCTGTAGATCTCGCGGCGCCGCCGTCGCCTCCTGCTACGCCTGTCCTGCGCCTTGCTACGCCCAAGGCGTTGGCTTAAGTCAAAGCTGAGCCAATAACCATTTCCCTTTGTTAGCATCAACACGGCGTTTTGGACATGGATACGGCATACCCTACTCTACACTACGGTGTCTTGGATCGAACAGGCGTTACAGGAAAAGACGTGCACCTCTATGGGCACTTAGATAAAGCAAGACGGCGTTCCTATCAGGATTAGAGTGCGCTCTCCTGTGTTGTGGGAGGTGTTCTCACTTTGTTACATTGTTACATTATCACGGGTTGTCCAGATATCTCTCGGCGAAGAGCTGGCTATTGCTATGGCGCGAAGGATCGCTTCCGTATCTTTGCGTAGCAATCTAAGTTTGACAAACGTCTGCGGCCGAGTCTTGTACGCGCAAGCAGTCTGACGTTCAGCTTTGAATGGGCTGTATTCGCAAGCATCCTATCCAAACATGTGCTTTAGAAGGGTTGCTGTGTTTCCCTAAAGACTGACTGCTGTTCCAACGGTAGATGTGCTATCTGAGCACTGCGATGCGGATCAGTCTTGCATGGACTCGTCGCACTTGAGATTGTGGCCTGGACATCACTATCATTGAAGGGGATGACTTTACCCTACGTCACATCTCTGACTTCACACAGATTTGTCTGACAGTCACAGATATACCTTGCGATTCAGTGCGTTCTGCCTTTCAGGCGTACAAGAGCAGGTCTCGCATCCTCGTGCCGCTCTTCTAGAACGCCAGTCCTGCAATGCTTTACTCGGATCAGTGCCTGCGAGACGCTTACGGCGTGGCACATGGTAGACCATCTCACTGCCTTTACAGGGTTTACCTGCGTTTACTGTGCGTCTGCGTCTGCGTCTAATGTGCAGGGCACTGAGCGTGTCACTGTGGGGAAGCGTAGGCGGAAGAAGTCGTCGTTTTGATCGCGGTTGAATAATCCGATAGAGGCGGTAGGTTGGTTTGTGCACCGTAATCCACATATCGCTGACCGAGCTTGGGGTAGCGAGTCGTATTAGAATGCCGTGTAGAGATGAGCGGTACCCTATCTCGTAGCCTCTTCGCGTGCAGTGAGCTAGGAGAAAGTAGGTTCGCAGCTAGAGATGAGACGGTGCTCCGACAGCGGCGGACGATAGACTGCGCTGAGAGCGTGTGTGGGGATAGTTACACTGCTCTCTTCACGTGGTAGGCGTCATCTTCGCGTCCTGGATTCGCTGCGCTTCAGGGGAAGGAGATTCTACCACCCAAGCGACGAGGCTGCAGAGTGCGGTGAGAGGAGAGGTATTGAGGAGCTAGATAACAGCGTGCCGAGTTCCCGAATCGACTTCTCACCCTGGGGCGGCGATTATGTGGTTTTGTGATGTACTGATAATGCTTGTAGGATACTTCGTCATTGAGGTCGTTGGGCGTGGTAAATCTGATGGCGGGTGCTGCAGTGCAGTGCAGTGCAGTTCGCTGGGTAATGGAGATATAACTTTACTTTCCAGGACAGGTATGTATGGCTCGAACCTAGTCTAGTGATGTCGAAGATGTATTCTTACACGCAATGTACACTCGTTTGGCATGCTTACCGCTCAGTTATCAAGACCTTGGACGTCGTGATGTAGTGATCAAGTCCTAGTCCTCAAGACTCAGTGGTCGAAACTTCACCCGTCAAGACACCAAACAATCACATCCCCCACCCTCCGTCCATCATCATGAAAATGACTATTGAACCCCCGCCAACACTCCCTATACCTCGTCTCACCCAACACGGCCCTCAGCTCCGTCTCCAAGGCAGTGAAGAAGACTAGATTCTGCGGCCACGCCCGGCGGTACTTGGCCTTGAACTTGGGATCCTGAGCCGCTAGGAACTGCGCAGACCGACTCCCGGACGAGGCGATGGTGTGAACGGATTCCATGTTATCTCTTAGCCAGCGCGCAGGGCCGGGGCTGATGTAGAATGCATCGGCTTCGTCGAGGTAGGTGTCGCGCTGCGAGAGGGGAATGGAGAGCGGGGGCTCGCAAGTCAGTGCCCATGCGTTGATTTCAGGATACATGAGGTGCGAGCGCCAGGGGGTGGAGTGGCAGGGCATGAGGAAGCCGACGGTGGTGTTGAGCACGTTTGGAGGAGGGGAGGTGTGAGATGAGAGAGCATTGCGAGACTCGTGCTTGTGACGGAGATAGTGCAGGACGTCAATTACGCCGCGCTGGTGGACTTGTGAGACGTAACCTGCAAGGGCGATGTTGAGAAGAAGAAGGAGCCCTATGACTGCGCGACGGGACAGAGGGGCATGTGCAGGGAGGAAGCGGGAAAGCGGGCGTGCTGAGATTATGTGCAGGAAAGGGAGGATGGGGTAGAGGAAGCGGACTTCTTTGTGGGAGATTAGGCTGAGGGTGACGGGCATAATGAGGGCGGTCCATGACAGGCGTGATAGTATGCCATGGCTGGAGGCGGTGCTGTTATCCTCAGGCACTGCCAAATGTGCACCTCGCAGTGACTGCCACAAGCCGACTGCAGCGAAGGGCAAGGCTGTGGTGAGCAGTAGTGGCAGGCCTTCTGTGAAGTAGTAGTCTGGACGATTCCTGCCATAGAAGACAGCAAGTGACTGGACAATGTTGAAGTAGAGGAATCGCAGAGGCGGCAGCGTCCAGGCACCGTAGTAGGCTCTGTCAGACAGAACCGAGCAGACAAGGACGGCGGACCTGGGTTGTTAGTTGAGAACGGGCTCTATCTTGCTGCAACCACATTGGGATGCTCGTGCATGAGCTTGAACTTACCCGCATAGTAGGGCTTCGGAGATCAAAATATACCGCAACCTTTTGGGCGCTTGCCATAGTGTCGGAATGGAGATGGGCAGCCAGATAAGGATATTTGTGGGTCGAAGCACGCAGGCAAATGCTGCTAGCATGAGTGACAGACGCAGCCTGTAGCATGAGCCGAAAGTCCGAGTGGGCATGGGGTAACCACCTACTGCAAGATCGATTTGAGATCAGCTTGGGCTGCAAGCAGTTCTTCTCCCTTCTTGGAGGTTGCTGTCCAATGCCAAGGCCAGTAGTAGGCGGCAATGGATGTGAAGGTGGTTTCAAGGCAATTGGACAGGGTGCGGGTTGAGCAGAACCACTGCCACGGGCTGCATATTGATAGTACAAGCTAATGGATCACGAATCAGATTCCCGCGGCGGAGACAGAAACTGGCGGAATGGTGACATACAGCAGTGAGCGCCGCGCGACTGCCACGGCCGTACACTTTCTCCGCAAGTTTCCATGTGTAGCAGTCGAGTAGCGCGGCAGACACAGCTTGGACAACCTTCGGCGTTGACAGAAGTAGTTCGGCGTTGATAGGTAGATTCAAGCCACCGAAGTCGGCTAGGAGGGCCGCTACTCGGTAGGCGGCTGCAAATAGCTCAGGGTGCAGGGACGACCGCAACTGCGATGTCCACTCCTGCTCATTGTGAGACGGAGTGCTGCGAAACAAAGCCTCTACAGAACCAGATAGATGGGCTGCTCAAGGACAGAGGGGATTTACCCAGGTGATCCAGGCATTGCTGGCCCCACCAAAGGCTAGCTGCCATGCGGGCTCGAGCGACTGGAAGAACTCGTCTGGCTGGAAGAAGGTGCGCAGCGTCAGTGCATTCACGATGCGCAGGGCCAGCAGCAGGGCGAAGACGCCTAGCGTCGAGTCACGATAGCTGGTGGAGGATTTCTTTGGTGGAGCATGAGCATCAGCATCAGTGCGGGAGGCAGTCGTGGCATTCGCGGAGTCGCTGGTGGAGGGCATTATTGGGCGATCAGGACAAAGGGATGAATTTGATGCAGAGGTGACGAATCTCACGATGGGTTGCAGCGGCCAGGCTTTGGGGCCCGGGCTTGGCGGAATGCACGGAGTGGAGTTGTGCTGCACCAGAGCGTTTGTGTCCGAAGTGCAGAAATTGATGATCTGTTCTATGCCTTTCTGGGTATTTCACGATAGATAATGGCCGGCGTCTAGACTGCAGGCTCATCTGTTGGCGGGCGCGGGCTTGCCACGACGCCGTGTGACTTTGGGCGAGAGGTGTGTGAGAGGTGGTCTGTGAGTTCACGATAGGCAGGCGGCGCGAAAGTGTGCTGTAATAGTTTTCCGTGTGCATGCCGGGCGTGCGAGGCGTGCTCAACAACGATGGCGAGGGCAATGGCAACGACGAGGCGGCAAAAAGCAAAGTGCAGGCATCGAAGCTACGAGTGGAGAATCTGGGGTAAGAACTCGCAGGAGGGACTGACTCTAGGAGGAGAGGGTCTAAGGGGCTTGCATGGTGTGTCCTCGGAGTGTGCGGTTGCTGTTGGCTGCTCTTATCGCGGCTGGCATAATTTCTGTGACGAGCACTCGCAGCAGCGCTGAGTAGTGGCAGCACCGCAGCACCACAGCACTGCAGCACTGCAGCAGCATTTCCGGGATGCATGAGATGATGCAGGGCTCCCAACAGCGCCAGGCACACTCTGCTGCGAACGCCTACGAGCAAGCCTGGGGCCACGCTGTTATCGCCTGGCAGCACATGGAGATCAATCAAAGCCCCCTCACCCTCACCCTCATCAGCAGGAGCAAGCAGTTGCACCAACCATTGCTCCTCCTGGTGCAGACGCCACCAGAGATGTGTTGAGCGCCGGGTAGGTCCAGCCAATAATGCGTGTCACTGCAGGCAGCCAGACGTGCATGGCACTTCAAAGGCAGCCATGCCGAAGAGGGGCTGGCGCCATGTATGTGATCTCAGCGCGGACAGACTTGGAGGTTGAAGGGTGGTGGGAAGCGAAGTACATGAGGCACGCCAGGCTGCTCAACAGCAGGTGCTGGCCTAGTTCTAGTTCATTATGATATGAATGGAATGAAGAATCTCATTCTTGTTCTCTCGTGAGCGTCGCTCCTGGCTTATCTCTCTCTGTGGTAGACTACTTCTCTTATGATACTGTTGGCGTTGTTGACCCTGGTGCTGCGCTGCTTGCTGTTGGCCGCCCCACCACGCCCACAACACATCAACCTATCATCCACTCTGACTCGTTCACGCCGGCGGCGGTCCACATTTCGCAGCCCTCGTCATATCACTGCCGTATCTGGACGCGCAGGGCGATCGTTGTCTCTTGTCTCTCTCAACCATCCAGCCCAGCCGCGTAGCCAAGCGTTTTGTTCGTCGACCACCTCCCGCCGCCGTTTGTGAGCAGCTCTTCGCCACAGCCGCACACACAGACACACGACACTACACACGACACGCAGCACAGATACAGCAACAGGCCTGCGTCTGCGTCTGACTGTTCCTCTGCGCGCAGCATGACCCACCGGCCGACACGGCGACCCTCGAGCAATTTCTGAAGCACTCTCCTCCCCCTCTCTCTGCCACAAGCCCGGCTCTGTCATGGTTGCACTGCGCCGCTGAACTGAGACGACTTGAGCGCTCGCTCGCCATGACTGGCTCAGACTCGACCGCGGGGGAGCAGCACCACATGGACGACCCGCCGCGCATCCGCCGCCGCACGCCGCTCCACGACCAGCTCGACGACAATGGTGAGAGCACCACCACCACCACCACCACCACCACCACCACCACCACCATTACCCCCAGCCAGCGCCCAACGCTCGATGAGGCTGACAGCACCCCGCGCTCTGAGGTCCCCTCGGATGCTGCCGCTGCTGCTGCCGCCGCTGCCGTGAAAGTGGATGCGAGTGCTGCTGTGGACGTGACTGCCAGAGTGAAGGTGAATGCCGCTGCCATAAACACGGCCGCCGACGCTGAGCCCAGCTACTTCTCACCGCAGCCCCGCCGCACACACTCGACCACCATCACACGCAGCACCCCCGCCTCGACCGAGCCCTCGCCCTCATCGAGCGCCAACGCCTCCACCACGTCCGTCCACCATGTCGTAGCCACCCCGCTGGGCGACGCCTTTGGCCCCTCGCTGCACCCCCTCCACCGCCCCACCTACGAGCGTGACTTCTCCAGCATATCCACCGCCAGCGACCTTTCCAACATCTCCACCGCCAGCACCCACACCGTCCGCGCCCACCAGCAGCGTGATGGCCCTGTCTACCCCAACCAAAGCTACGCCGCCCTGCAGTTCCAGCAGTACCCCACCCCCTACATCCCTCCCATCCAGCGCGCACGCAGCTCACATCCTGCCCACTTCTCCGCCAATTCCGTCTCCTCGATTCCCTCCTTCGGCGCCTCGAATGTCCACCATCGCGATATCATGGAGTCGGCGCCCCGTACTGCTGGCAACTCGCCCATCAGCAGCCCTGGCCTCTTCGACCCCTCTCGACACATGGGCACGTCTGGTCCTAGGGAGCCCACTGACGGCCTCTACTCCAGTCCGTGGCTCCACCACACTCACAGACAAGCACCAAAGGAGAGCCATCTCGCTGACGTAACCCACGACCCTGTCTCCGGACGTAAAGTCGTCAACCAATACGAGATCATCGATGAGCTTGGACGCGGCGTGCATGGCAAGGTCAAGCTAGGAAAGGACCTGATATTTGGCAAGTATGTTGCTATCAAGATCGTGGATCGCTACTCTAAGCGTCGACGTCTGGGCAAGAACACCAGCCACGAGGACAAGATCAAGCGCGAGATTGCCATATTGAAAAAGGCCCGCCACCCCAACATTGTCAGCCTACTCGAAGTCATCGACGACCCGGCTAAGAAAAAGGTCTACATAGTCCTCGAGCACGTCGAGCTTGGTGAAGTCAAATGGCGGACCGAAGGCGCCCCCGAGGTCACTCTTGTCGAGTGGAGACGCTTCCAGCGAGAATCTGAAGGCATCTTCGACGATGACTCCGCAGCACGAGAGGACGAACGCATCATCAGGAGAGCGCACCAAAAGCTGGCTCGTCAACGTCGCCGGGAGGCCAAGGAAGCCCATCTCCGCCGTCAGACCGTCACTGGGAATGAGCCTTGGAGTTTCGAATTTGGCGGTGACTCTGATGACGACATCTATTCAGAAGCTGGCCGTAGCTCTCGTGCCTCTAACCGCGAAGACCGTCCCCAGAGCCGTGTTCAGTTCCACGAGAAGCAAGATGCCTCATCTCACACAGACGGGACAATGGAGACTGCCTTCCACGCCTCGATGCATGCTCCTGGATCAAAGGCTGACGTCGATAACGCCACCGGTCTTGAAGGTACCATGTACGGCGCATACGACACAGAGCACATCCGCGGTCGTACCCCCAGTTTGGCCGACAGCACATCTTCTCACCTAGAAGGGGAGCACGAGGAAATTCCCGAGCACTTCCGCTACGTTCCGCTTATGACCATTCAAGGCGCCTGGGAGGCTTTCAAAGACACCGTCCTTGGTCTCGAGTACCTCCACTACCAGAACGTCATCCATCGCGACATCAAGCCTGCCAACCTTCTTGTCACCAAAGAACACCGCATCAAGATCTCCGATTTTGGCGTGTCCTATCTCGGGCGCCAGAAAACTGACGAAGGGTTTGGAGAGCAATCCGAGAATGAGATGCAGGAGGAAGACGAAGCCATCGAACTGGCAAAGACAGTCGGCACACCGGCGTTCTATGCACCTGAACTCTGTAGAACAGACTTTAGTGCCGAAACGCCGCACATTGATGGAGGCATCGATGTCTGGGCTCTCGGCATCACCTTGTACTGCCTAATCTACGGCCGGGTACCCTTCCACGAGAACAACCCCTTTGCGCTGATGAAGGCCATTAGCGAAGAGGAGCCCTACATCCCACGCTACCGACTGAAGCCCGTCTCTGAGCGTGCAAACTCTCGGCCAAATTCGCACGGACGCAACATGCAACCAATGTCGAACGCTAGGAGAGCCCCGCACGATGTTGACTACGAAGAGATCGATGAGAACCTCCGTGATTTGTTGAAGTGCCTCCTCGTCAAGGATCCCAAGGACCGCATCACAATACACGAGATCAAGAGACATCCATGGCTGCTGCAAGGTCTCAACAACTACAACACCTGGATGGAGGAGACAGACCCTGATCGCTCTTCTTATGGCCGCAAGATCGAAATCACTGACGACGATCTGGCGAAAGCTGTTGTTCCTGTAGGTCTCGTTGAGCGAATGCGGTCAGCTGCGAAAAAGGCCACCGACTACGTGACCAAAAGCTTCACCAGAGGCGGTTCGAACTATCGACGTCGCGCACAGAGTTCTGCACACGACATGCCTCCCAGTGTGAGCACCGCCTCATCGAGTAGTACCATTAGCCAAGATGCACGACGAGGTAGTATAGCACCTAACGCAATCCTGGACATGCTGGGCAGATCACGCGAATCCGAGCACCCGCTGTCTCATAGCGTCACCGCCAGCCCCGAAGCAAAGGAACGGGCTAAATACTTCGACAGCCCAGACTCCCGTAAAGCGTCGCCCATGCTGAACTCGGAGACTCATCGCCCAGCTCTAGCAGATCGATCCGTCTCTTCTGTATACACGATACGGCAAGCCGATCTCGAGCCCCGGTCTACGTCACCACTGGTTCCTTCAGCGCTACCTGGTACGCCGACCGCGCTAGACACACCTACTGGATCACACCTCAGTGGCTTGTTCGGAGGCCTCCCCCGCAGGATGGTCAACAGTATGAAGAGCAAGGATAGACTGAGACCCCCACGGGAGCACATGCGCAAGAAGTCGTATGATAAGTCAATCGATAGACTAATGGTCGGAGAACACGATCCGCATGGCGTTCCGAGCCTCGCCTTGAGCACAACCAACGCAGCTGGTTATGTCGACGCACCAGACGTGAAAGAGATGTCACCTATTGGCCGGAGTCGGTCGCCCAGCTATTCCGACGCACACTCTATCGAACCTCTGGATTCATCGTCCCGGCAATCGTCCATTTCCTCCCTGTCCTCTCGCCTGGCTGGCCGATGGGCGGCTGCAAACGAGCTCGAGGTTGGACCCACCCTGGACATTCCTCCTGGCTCCTGGAAGTCTGCGACTTCGTCGCGCTCTGCGCACACTGCAAACTCTCATTGGCTGTCGAGTGCTCACGAAACCTCGGACGAGAGATTCAGCCGTGCGAAGGATGAGTTCATACGCCGCCGAGTGCGCGAGGAGAACATGGGTCGCGAACGATCAATATCTGGCACACAACGACCTGGCTCGGCCCTCGACCAGACTGCCTGCCCTCCCAGTCCGGATGACGAGACATTTATTCAGCGCCAGAAGGACATGAGCCAACACCAGAAGGTCGAGGAATATCTGGGCACACAGCATGCCGAGTCCTCCGAGAATAGTCCTGTCGGCGGACAAGAGCGAGGCCTGGCATTCTGTTCTTCCGAAGAGCAGTTCACGCCCATGTCACAGTCGACTTCGAACCCCTCCATTCCTTCTGTAGCATCGGCTAATTCCTCTGTCCCTGACGACTGCGCTCATCTGGACCAGTTCGCCAACATGCTGCCTACGACGTCTGCAGACTCCATTGCGAACAATGAGTTCGATGCTCCACTGGACGATCCCGCCGGTTATGATGGCGACGACGCTCTTGAGAGCGATGAAGATGACAGCAGCGACGACGACGGCCTTTTCATGGGCAGAAAGAAGCCAGCGCCCAAGCACCGACAAAGCAACTCGATATCCAACGCTGAGCTTGCCCGCTCCAACATCTCAAAGGAGGTCATAGACAGCCGCCGACGCTCAGGACGTAGCGGCAGCAACGGCACCGTCAAGAAGATCCCCCCGCCCGGCGCGGCGCAGACCTCAGCGACCACCTCCGCCGAGCGGACCCCTGAAGCTTGAGACTTCACGCCTCGCACACAACACAATTGTACGATATTGCATTCCACGGGCGTCTTTTCATCAAACACACACATACAACATTTTGGGATACCCATGGTTCTTCAATGTACAAACAGCAACAATACATCACATACATACTCTCCCATGGACCGGCGCGCGGCGTTCTCCCAAAAACCCATCCTGGCGGCGTTTTCTTGCCCCAGATGATTTCTGTACCTATCGAGACACTTTTTCTACTTTTCTTTTTTTTTGCATCGCAGCGGCGCTGGAGGGTATACGTTTGAGACGAGACGAGACTGTATGAGCAGCGTCGAGCACATTGCTGGCGTTGATGGAGAGACTATGAGCAGCGGTATGCAATGACGAGATGAGACGAGACGAGACAAGACGAAGTGATTCTATGGGCTTCTGATGCGAGTGTGCGCGTCGTGGTAGAGCGCTGAAGTGAGGCGCTCAGCTGAGATGTAGTTCCATGTCCCCTCGAGTGCATATGGAGGGATGATTTAATCAAGGCGAGAGCCGCTTACTTTGCATCAACTACTGTTACCTCCCTTGGTGCTCATGTGTTTGTGTGATATATCGTGTGAGAGTGATGATCTATTCCAGCTTGTTTCAAGCGCTTGCGACTCAGGTTGGAGCACGTTTTTCACCGCGCTGTTTGATAGCTGAAAACGAGACAAGACAAGACAAGAGAGAAGGAGATAAGGTAATATTACCAACGGTGTCGAACTGAAGCGTACTTTTTCCACATACAGATAGACGTCTGCTACGTGCGTATACTGTATACACACAAGCTCGAGGAGCCTTCGTATCAGAACTCATGCCAGACTCATCGGTGTGATGGTTCTGATCGGTGTGACCGGTGTGATCCGGATGTCCATGTGCGGATAAAGGTGTCCCGCCCGTGGGTTCTTGCTGGATGACACCCGCGGCTGCGACTGTGAATGTGACTGTGTCTGTGACTGCGAGGCCACGAGGGAGGGAGTGGGCGGGGATCTCGGAGTTTTGGATGCGATGGGTCGAGCGTGTCTCGACGGTTATGGAGATGCACGTCATGACTACGGTGGCGAGTGAGTGTTGCTGTGGCTGGTCCATGTGTGCGTGTGTACTGTGGTAGGCTGTAGAAGATTTCCGTATGCCGATTTGGGACAACGTTCCTCCACAGCTTGGCCGCCTGTACTGGTTCTTTTGAATATTCGATTTCTTTGCATCTACAGCGCCTTCTGTGCGCTCTACTAATCTTGTTGGGAAGTGCGTTCTATAGCGGGCTACTGCTGTGTATTGAGCTCAAGTGCCGGTCGTTGCTGGAGGTGGCAAGAGTGGCGATGCGGAGAACTTCTAAGGGCCAATATAGTAGTGTGTTTGAGTGGGTTGTTTGTGGCGAAGATCGTTGGTTGGGGGAACTATGCTGTTCATGTGAAAAGTGATGTGCGGCAGGTGAGGATCGTGGTGTGTGTGTTGCATTGGAGAGAGAGAATCGGGCTGGTGGGCAATCTAAAGGTTTCGAGAAAAAGGTGTTTGAGATCACTCGAACGAGGCTTCAAAGTGGGAGGGTGGCGGGGAATCCCGTCGTGTGTCAGTGCTGAGCTGTGCTGAGCTGTGCTGAAGTAAAGTTATGGCTTGCTTGGTGCTTTTTGTAGGATGGATGGGGGCTTTATTGGAAGATGGGGGAGTGTGATGATCTGTGTTCACTATGTTGATGTTCATTATTGTTTTCGTTCTAGAGTTGCGACCTCTTTCGTAGCGATGGCATAAGTGGATACGTCCGCACAAGTACTTAGCACATCCATACCAGATATGTTGTGACTGCAGCTGGATACACTCAATGTCATCTTAGACCCTGCCGAGCGAGTCGCGGCTCATGCGGTCTGGGAATGAGCATATGTTATAATTGCGCCCGTCCTGTATGGGGCAGGCATGACAACAGGCTCGTAGAGATTGTCGACATCAAGTATACCTGCTTCGATTTCATGAACTAAGGGGTCATTAGCATCATGGTACCGCTGTAGGTAATCACCCCAAATAGGATGGACTTGCATTCGCTCTGCGAGCTACGACGCCAGCTGTTGGAGACGATGCATCCCAGGGACTCGCGGCAATGCAGCCCTGCAAGCGGAATGACAATGGCGATGAAACTAACGATACCAAAGCAGATCTGGAGCACGAGGCTACTGGTCTCGCTACCGCTTGGCATGCCTTGTGGTGGTATGGGGACGGTCTAGGGTAGATGGGATCGATTGTTATTGGTACGTTTTTTTGATTGCTCAAAGACTCTTAAGACGGACCTCAAAAGTATCAGAATAGTGTGGGATCGAGGTCCGAGGCAGATGCGCTCGGGAAGTGAGTTTTGTGGTCAGGCAACGGAGGTCAAACGCGCATTTGTATGAAAGTCTGCAGTTGCAGGTGCTGAGGACCGCTATAACAGTGACGGATGAATTCTTTAAAGGGCCGAGGCTGAGGAGTTTCATCAGCGTTGAGATAGAGCACAAGCATGGAGTAGATGTTGGCACGGTCGAAGAATAGATGCGGTTAATTAAAATCACAGCTGCCGTGCACCAAGCACTGCGACCACTCACAAGAGATGACATAAACGGATTGCAGATTTCCATTCATTGCTTGAAAGACGCCTCTAATAGGAGTATTTAAATTGTTGCGTCAAATTTCCATCAATCACAGACGACTGCTGTGTGGCTGAAGATACCACGCCACCTGTGTGTACATGGATTCGACAGCCGGACTCCTGAACTGCAGGGCTGCAGCAGGAGGTAAACTGTGTCTTAGCGAGAGATCCTTATTTTTGAAGCCACTAAACTCCCCGAGTGGTCTCTTGGCGAGAGTGTTGATTCCAGGTTTGTTGTAGTTCAGACTTTCCTCGGTTGATCGGACATGATCGCTGTACGACTTCACTGCATCAAAGTGAAGGGCCGTCGTACGGTCGTACACTAGTCTCGCAAGTTGCATGTTATTGACGTGCATGTAATTTCTGCCAATGTCTACACGCTGTGAATGTTTGACGATTGCTATTCGATTTGAGGGGCTGATATTTAGACCTCACGGCGAACAGCCTTTTCCTGTTCAGTAAGTGATCTTGCCCACTTTCGTGTTGGAAATTCTGAGACGTATCTAGAAACGACGCTCTACTCCTTTCATTGATCTGTGGGTTGAAAGTTCGCACCTCTCACATTTTGTACTCCTTTACTCCTCCATCAACACAGGGTCCTGTGAGTGCTGGAAAAGGTTCGATACGGCTCGGCCATGTTAGTCATTGAAATTCGTTCTAACCATGCGCAAAACCCCCGCACCGCTCATTATCGCACGGCACATGTGCCCTTCCCTGAGGTACCGAAGTTTGATCACGCTGTTGCTGTGATTAATTTGTTATCCGCGTCTCACACTCGCGAGCTTTGACGGAAGAAAACCTGCGGCAGGTTTGTCTTGTCTAATACGGAGAGATGCGAAGACATGTGGTCAAACGTCTGGCTGTCGGTATATCTCTGATGTTGTGGATATCAGGTAACAGCCGCAGGCAGTTGGCGGGTGCAACGATCCGTCTCAGGGTGACGAATATGATCCATATTGACGGGTTGTGCAACCTCGAAGCTCCCGTTAAAAGGGGTTTGAGATAAGGAGTGATCGGACCAGCCATTGCCAGATGTCATCTTCCCTTGGCGATCCCATGATGGCTATCTCCCGAGGCGTCGACATTCCTCACGGCCCTACTGCGGCGAGCACGCGACGGACTACTATCCCAGCATGACCCGCATGTCAATTCAGGAAGCAAGTCGCACGACACACTTACGCGGACTGTTTTGTAAACACTGGAGGCCTGACTATGTGTGCTTCACCTTTTTGAGCTGCAACAGGCGCCGTGGGTGCTGTCCGGATATATGCCATGACTGGCTTGTGGCATGCTATCCCCACGTCTTGGTACACATATCGACGGCGACGACAAAAACCGCAATTAATGAGGCCTGCCGTCGATATCGAGCTTGATGCCCCCTACAGGATTACCAAAAGGGTCGACTCTGGCATTTCGATTAGCGACATGACCCATGCCAGCGGGAACCGCACTGGTGAATCGAGATTCGAGACCCGAACTGAAGAGCACGTCTACCTGAAGCTGGATTTTGGAGATAGGATCTACACCAAGCCTCTTGACTACGGGACCTTCTCTCGCTGGAGCGCCATGGAAGGACTTCGTGAGGA
This sequence comes from Didymella segeticola, assembly GCA_004522025.1. Classification (NCBI taxonomy): domain Eukaryota; kingdom Fungi; phylum Ascomycota; class Dothideomycetes; order Pleosporales; family Didymellaceae; genus Didymella; species Didymella segeticola. The sequence continues at coordinate 241,169 of SDAV01000011.1, forward strand.
CCTTGAGAGGGATGGCATCATTATTCAAGATTTGTGGGATGCGCTCGAAAAGCTGAAAGTCTGCGGTGGCGATTGGGATGCTCGTGTACGACCAGGCTGGGAGCTCCACATACATTGCCAGGAGGGGCAGGCATATCAAGAGCAAGATCGATCTGAAGATAACAGCGACAGCGAGATTGCCGAGACAGAGGAAGGGGACTGGATTGATGATGTGATTGAAGGGTATCAAGAAGAATGGTGCCTTCCAAGGTGGAGGGAGAGAGTTGAGCAAGAGGTGTTGACGAGAAAATGTGCAGATGAGCCGTCCTGGATTGTGCTTGGCCTGGGCTGCATGTTGATAGTTTTCTTCATGATGGCGGTAGTAGCATACACTTCCTGATCTTGTAAGAAGTCGAAGTCTTCAAGCAAGTAAGAAGGATTGGGGGAGTAAGACGAAGAGATGGAGTGTGGGGGCAGCTCCAGGACTGTGCGTCATCGCGTGGGGGAGCCGCGGCATTCTGGACCCTTGAGCTTCAAGACACAGAACGCATTCAGCGCTACGCAATACACGATGACCGACATGGCTGTATCGATAGCTAACCTACGCTCGATACTACCGGAGCTCGAGCATGCGCTGACCACGTTTACGCATTCGTCATCGAAATTCCGAGTTGTCCGCACTATCAACCCCACCAATACCCAGCCAAAGACGTTGTACATCCTGGATTCCAGCTTCAATCCTCCCTCGATTGCACATCTGTCTCTTGCCCAGTCTGCGTTGAAGGACCATGGCCGATCAGAGCACACCCCATGTAGACTCCTTCTGCTATTCAGCACACAGAATGCAGACAAGGCACCTAGCCCCGCCAGTTTTGTGCAGCGCATCGCGCTGATGACAGCCTTTGCCGAAGATTTCTCACGATCGCTCAAGGATTCTTCTGCAGGCACCAATTTTGCCGACCTGTCGATTGACATTGGTCTTACGAAAGAGCCGTACTACTCAGACAAGTCAGTAGCTATACGAGACACCCACCCTCCAGTTTATTCCTCGGGACCAATTCACGTCCACCTCACCGGCTACGACACCCTCATACGCTTCTGCAACCCCAAGTATTACCCTAATTACAACCCACCACTCTCGGCACTCAAGCCGTTCTTCGATGACGGCCACAAGCTGCGCGTCACGCAGCGACCGACTGATCCCAACGACAAGTCATCAAACGAGTTCGGTACCGTAGAGGAACAGCAAAAGTATGTGAACGATCTGAAAGATGGCACACGCGAGAAGGACGGTTTCAAGCCAGAGTGGGCAGACAACATTGACTTGGTCGAGGCCAACGACGGAGTTGGTATTAGCTCGACGAGGGTGCGCAATGCTGCAAAGCAAGGCGAATGGGATGTGGTTGAGGAGCTTTGCACAGAGGGTGTCGCTGCTTGGCTCAGAGATCAGGCTCTGTACAATGAAGACGCTAGCGGGAAGAAGTTGAGCAGCTGAATAGCCTTGCCTTGGCCGATGTTTGTTAGAGGTCACAAATGCACAGGCTTCTGGAATATGGTAGCTGCAATCGCACCAACTACATCCTGCGAGCTATCGAATGCGTACGGTGTACACGTTGCGATCCATGCAGGGTCTTTGTGTGGCAGTGCCTCTTCGTCGCTGAGCTTGCTCCTCCACCCCCCATGAGCAAGAGAGACCATCGGGATGACGGCCTGGGTTCGCAAGCCAGCGCTTGCTTTGTCTCTTCCTGTTTACGCTGTTGTTACTGCTGATCGACGAGTCGTGACGTGAGTGCTTTCCTTTCCTGTGTGTTTGGCGGCCATACCACGTGGTACAGCTTCGTCCAATGTCAACACCACGCAAACCTCTCGACTTTCCTCCCTCCTCTGTAGATCATTCCGCAATTCGACAATGGCGTCGAAGTTATGCTGTACAGCGGAGCAGGAAGGTCGATTGGACTCACCAGAGCTCCCCAACGCTCGTCCAAGCGGTGCGACGCCTGCGAAGCAACCTCTACTACCGAAGCTACCCAACTCACCAAACTCTCGGTTCACGAGTGTTCGAACTGACGATCTTCATGAACTCCAAGAGATCTTTCACCATGCACAGGATGGCACAGACGATCAGACCACACCTACACGGACGCCGCGCACACGCTTCAGTCGAGCTTCTATCTACAGCCTGCACAACCTACACAAGATGACGAGTATGCGTTCAATCATCAAGCGCAAGTTCTCGAAGGAACTCTCGACGAAGGACTCGGGACTGAAGATCCACATCGAGGCATCGCGGAGGGTCACGGCAATCGACCAGGATACCGTTATCATAACTTCGAAAGACGAAGCTAAACATCAGCTAAAGATTACAAAGGACGACTTACGCAAGGACCTACTGAGCGATAAGAAGCCCCATGAGGGCGGCTACGACTCGGACGCAGAGATCCTCGATGATCTCGCAAGAAACATGGGGAAGAAAACGCCCAGCAAGAGAGCAAGCATACACAGCGTCAATTGGTCTCCATCAACTGCCAGGTGAGCTCTGAATCAACTTAAAACACACATGTTGTGCTGATTTCCACAGCAAAGCAACGCCAGGCTCGTCGACCAAGAGTCGTACCGACCTTGATTGTCACCGAGAAATGCAGCCTTACCAAATCCAGAAACCTCAAGCTGTCTCACTCGCCACCCGCGTCAGTCATGTATTTAGCTCACCAAATCTACGTACCGATGTCTCAGGTGGGAGAGACTGTGCGTTCAGACGTTCGCAATCCGCTTCGTCAATGGGTCTTCCTCAAGTGTCGCCACTATCGCCATTGTCGCCTTTGCGTCTTCCTAGCCTTACTGATCATGATCAAAACGGGGTACCCTGGGCTGAAGCCATCAATGAGAGTCTTCGTCTGGCGCATTTCCCGCTCCCGCCACGTCATGTCAGTCCGCAAGGCTCGCAAACGTTGCTTGCGCTTGATGAGGTCGCCAAAAGTACAAAGCACTCAAGCACAAAGGCCAAGTCTGACAAGGCTTCCTCGCACCAACACACACCATCCAAAGCCAAAGGAGCAAGCACTCAAACAGTGACGCATATACAGCAGACAAGTGTCGCTGCCAGCCCCTGTCCGTCCGCTTCTTTACAGGGTGCTTTACGAGGCGTGGTCCAGGAGAACGTGCAGCCTTCTTCGTCCAAAATTGAAGCAGCCCAAGAGTACGGAGACGAGGAGGAGTACGTCAACCCTCGCCACTCGGTGCATCTTGACAGCATGCGGATCTCACACCATCTACGCTCAGGCTCGCTGCTGTCATGGGACCACCCAGCTGATGCGCCAGAGATGCCTCCTACGCGACCGTACCGTGACCGTGCCGTATCCGATCAGAGTAGGATATCTCGTTTCAACAAACAGGTAGCTCGGCAAGAGAGACAGTCTTCGAGCTTTGGATTTGCAAGCTCGAAAGTGCCTTCCAGGTGGGGTAGGGTGTTGTCCAGTGACGACGACCTTCGAGGCGACATGGCATCATCGATCTATTCGAGCCGACCGCAAAGCCCTCCTGACAGTTTTGTCATATCCTTGGCCAGCCTGGTTCGAATAGGTACAGGCCATGACGACTTCAATGGCTCGTCGATCCACTCACCACGAACTCGCCGCTCCAACTCCTTCCCCACCGATAACGAAGACACCCCTAGGGCAATTCCACGGTATGGCACTTCCAACCTAAGAGATGTGGAGCGAGTGCCTGCAGCAGCTGTGATGCTTACTACGCCGGCGTCACTGGCGCGCAGGAACAGCGTTGCCGACACTAAAAAGTCCAAGTTCCGCGAAGAGTTCAGCCCGTCGCCTCCTCGCAAGAGAATCACTCCATCTGAGTCCATAATGAAGTTTTTGAAACCCAAACGCCTCAGCGGACGAAGCCAAAGCGAGACCTCTCTGAGGCCGGAGTCGCCGATTCGGACTGGCGATGCTACGTACGACACATTGGAAGTGCCCACAAACCGGGAACGACGACAATCACAATCTATGACGAGCCTTCAGGCAGAGAAAAAGGCTCTGGGCAAACAAAAGGACACCGACCACGTCTGGGAACAAGCACTGAAAGCTCATCAAGAGGAAAAGGCATCGATGTTCTTGCCCAAGAACAGGGAGCTTGCTGCACATGCCAGTCCTTTCAGGGAACGCAGCGGGAGCATCATGACACGATACAGCGCCAATGAAGGCAGCGCTCCAATGAAACCGCTTGTAAATGAAGATACAAATGCCCCAGAGAGCCTGTTCACGCCATCTTTCAGCCCAACTTTCGCACCGCGAGTCTCAGTGCCCGAATCGTCATTTCCCCCTCGACTGGTGTCAAGACGCAGCGCCAGTGCGAATGCGGACGAACAATTACATGAGCGCGATATTTCAGTCTACTTTGAGAAGCAAGGCGACAGTCCTGAGGTTGTCGGAGCCTGGGGTCGCTACCCTTCGCATACTCGTGACGAGCGCACCAACTCTGCGGGCACGTCAGATCGTGTGGAGAGCCGCGACTTTGCGCTTGAGGCAGCGATCAGATTCGCATCGGCTCAAATTGTGGATGAGGATCTTATCGATCCAATTGAGCATGTTCCATCGATGCCGTTAATGCCAGGCGAGAGGAAGAGGAAAAAGAAGGTTGGTAATGGACGGATGGCGAAAAGCAACTCCATGACGTTTGGCAAACAGTTCCTCAAAAACTATTCGAAGATCTTCAAAAGTTCGTCTGCCGAGTTCAGAAAACATGGGCGAAATCATCGCAGTTCAATTACAACCGGTGGTGTGCTAGAGTTCCCTGAGCTCGAGGTTCTTCCCGAAGTTTGGAGACATGGCTCCTCGGGCGACGGAAGTAGCGATCAAAGTTATCAACGAGCTGTCTCAACTGCAAAGCGTCGGGCAAGCGATAGCCGCCCTGATCAGTCGCAAACACACGATTCGATGGCCACTTTGCGACCTCGGCGAAATTCATCAGCGCCCAATCTGAGCGACTTAGCCTTTGACGGCACAAACGAAGCCAGCCATGCAGGAGACAACGCTCGTGTGTGGTCTGTATACTATGATGATTGTGTCCCCTCTTATCCTAGAGCCAGTATCGATGTCGAAACTAGCCTCGAGGACTTTGGCCCGGCCCGGTTCTCTTTTGAGAGCAGACATCCATCCATGCGTTCACGTACTATGCCTGCGCGCTTTGCGAGGCATTCGCGCAATGCCAGCCGCGTGAGTCGGAGAAGCTTCGTTGCCCAAGGAAGTGCACGCCCAAGTCTCAAGTCGAAGAGCGTTGATGATGAATCTGCGGAGACAAAAAGCTTAGTCAGTGTGCGGCGCAGTACCATGGATTTGATCTCGAAATTCAAGGAACAGGAGATCGTTGAACGTGAAAGGGTCTTGTCTATCACGCGGGCGGGAAGCCGCTACAACAGCGAGGCCTTGGTGGCATTGTGAGCTACTGAGATGGGTGATGGGTAATGTGTAATAGTATACATATCTTCAAGTCGTCGATAACAACGAATATCACTTATTGTGTATCTGTGAAAATTCAGAGCCATAGTCGTGGCTGGGGATTCAAGTTGTTAATTAATTCATCAAAGCACCTCAAAAGTCATGCGTATAGGATCGATTATGCTGCTTCGGTTGCCCCATCTCCCTCATCTAACTCGATCAGCTCCTCTTCCTGTACAAGTTCTTGTGTAGACGGTGTGTTGATGGCATCCTCAGGTCTTCGCGCATACCAAAACAGGCTGGAGCGGTCAGTGATGACAGTAACAGAGTCCGACAGGCTCCACGTACCAATCTCCGTAGTAGTGTCGATCGTTCCTCCTTGCTTCTTGTCTGCACTCCGCCAGAAAGACTTCAACCTCATCTCTTGACCAGTTCAAGATCCGCGTGAAGAGTCCCAGGGAAAGGCTTGGTAGAGCATCCCAAAAGTCTTCAAACACGTAGCGGCTGAGCAGTTTGAGCTTGTCACCTCTAGCCCAACTCCCAAGTGGCCACTTGTGCATCTTCAGATTGATATCAACAAACCCGGCTTGCTGCAGCTTTAGCGCTAGATGGCGCGGCCCCGTGGCATCCAATCCAGTCCTGTTTGCTGCTTCAAAGAACAGCTCGGACCAGCGCATGAGGGGTGAGTTCGCAGCTGTCACTCCAGGAGTTATGCATTTGACAGGGAACACGAGCTCCTGACATTCGATGTAGCCCCCTGGCTTTAGATTGGCGTATGCCTGCTCGAAAAAGTAACTCCAGTCTTTGAGTGCTGCCACCATGGCGCGCGTGTGTATAAAGTCGAACGGATGATGGAAGATCCACTCTTGCGTGCAGTCGTCGATAAGGAATTCGCAGTTGGATGGCACCTGCTCGGGTTGAATAGGGCTCAAGTCAGTTCCTATGACCTGGGCAGAAGGGTGCTCATCAGAGAACTCGATGGCCCATATTCCGGTCCCTGTACCAACGTCCAGTACCCGTTGCACGTCGTTGGTAATTGGCGCTCGGTAGAGCTTTCCATCGAGGGTCAGCCGGAATGCATGATGCTGGAGGTCGAGCCTATTCATTTCGACCTGGCTTCGCCTTCAATTTGAATTCATACACACAGACCATGGCTTCACTAACTTCATCATTCGGCACCGGGTACTGGCCTTCTGAGTAACCGTGATACCGCCTGCCGTTCTCGTAGCGAAAGCGAAAAATCGACGAAGTCGCAGACATGGTGTACCTTGATCTCGTCAGTTGTCACTGTTGCAGAGGTAGCCGTGAAGCGTTTTAGAATACGTGGACTGGTCTTCTCCATGAGCAGAGTCATTATCCGCACCCTGTGAGTAGCTATCAGTGCGTGATACGATGTTAGCTAAGGGCCGGATCGATGCCGTACGTCGATCTCGAGAGATGGGTCGGGTATGCTCGCTGTACCCATCGGTTCATCATGCGTGTCAATGTTGGCAGGCGTATTGGAGCTTGTTGAAGCCATCCGGAGATGTTAATTAATGTGCAAAGAAGGCTAAATCGTGCTGCGAACGACGACATTTCTTCGAAGGGTCTTTTATGTCTTCACGCTTCCCAGCAGGTTGGTAAGGAAGGGGATGAGAGGCGTGTACAGACGTCCACAGTGCCCGTGAAGCACATTTCCGAGCCATCAAGCCAATCGCAGTCTCGAGAGAGCAAGACCGAGGCAGGCTACATGCAGACCGAGCCCATCACCCACACAAGAAAGCGCCATGGGACACGATTGCGCAACTCTCAGACGCGCGGAAGCGGCGTATGGTGCATTGGGCTGACCAAATATGGTGAAGTGTGAGGAGCAGCATCCGCATGCTACGTAACAGAGATCCTTCGTTCTCCCGCCAATACGGGTCAACCCGATGAAGTAGCACTATCGCCGTTGATCCAGCCTACGCGATTGAGGTGAGTCGATTCTCCGTATCCGGAGAAAGTTGGCGGGATGTCGAAGGAAAAGTGTGTTGATCTTTAATTGGGCGCTCACTGCCGCGCTGGTGCGTGCCGTCACCGTAAGGGAACTTGGATATGATCTTTTGCCTGAGGAGACCATTCAACAGGCCTAGTACATATGAATAAATACAACTAGCCTCGTAAGTTTCGGTTCTGAACAACCAGAACCTATCTCCAGAGATTACATAGCCGGACTAAGCCTGGACGATGAGAGCAAACTCATCGTCGACTTTCAGCAGACGCCTTGAATCACATGCCGCGTTATCTCTTTCACTTTGCAGGCGTTGCCGACTGTTGGGTATGCAGTCGCTTCGGCCGTGCCTGCCTGGCTTGTTCTGTCCTTCCCCCTCCAACGCTGTCTATTGTTCTGAGCAGTTTGCCTGCTTCATTTCTTGCTGTACGTCAGACCAATAACCCCACACCAACACAGCATGGCGAAGCTTCGATTCCGCGCAAAAGCAAATACCAGATACATGTCACAGCGGTTGCAAGCGCGCAGTGAGCGGGAGGATGACCAAATCGCGCCTGAAGTCGCAGCACATTCGATCGACGCCCTGCAAAGATGGGCGCTCCATACTGCAAACATCAGACAGGGCAGCCACAAACCCAACGAAGCTCAGACAATCGAGCGTATTCACGATCGCTACGTCAACGAAGACGTTTCTGTAGGCTCACACGAAGAGATTGACCAAAAGGCGACATTGGCACGCTCAGACCGACCGTCGCAAGACGCAGCGTCGAAGCAGAGGATGAAGCACAGCATGTCACCCACTGAATCCCTCGATGCAGTCTATTCGAACGATACCTTTGATTCTGGTGTGCGAGGCGAAGGATCGCTGGCTAAGACAGCCGCCGGCCAGCAGCCTAAGCGAAAACGGCGAAGACGCTCATCGAATAGGGAAAGCTCTCCAGGGAACGGTGAAGTCACTACCAGCGAAGCGCCCGCAGAGGGGGTCGAAGGTTCAAGGACTTATGTCTACATTGATTGAAGAGATCGAGCATGAGTCAGAGTTATCATTAAGTCTACGACTGAGCAGGGGCAAGCATCACTTCGTCAGCGACAGTGCAAAGCCACGTTCTGACTGGCACAATTCGAAGGGTCTCGAGATATCCCAGAAATGAACAACGAAAGATCATGACTCTGAGGTTCCATAGGCATCTTTGATCTCTGTCTTCGGTGCCATGTATGGTGTCATCCGCTCTCTCACTGCCATCAACTTCTCGACTGCGTGCCCTACCTTAAGCACATTCGCGTCACCGTACGCTCTACCGAAGACGAACACAGAATATCTGGACAACGTTAGTAAAGTTCTCAAGGGTATCGACTGCTAGGCATACGAAATACCTGGCGCCTTTGTGATGAGGCCGTTCTTGCTGTCAATCTCGACTGGCGTACCATCCAGGTAGATACCCAGCGGTACGCTAATAACTGGAGATCCTGCTTTTCCGGCAAAGCTCTGCAACGTCGAAGAAAGAAAAGGTATCATGAGCACGTCGCAGTGGTAGCGATCAAGGGTATCTGCGATGCAGCGTGCAAAATACTTGTCCTTACTCAGCATCCTCTGATACAGTTCGCGATTCACATCCGTGGCTTGTGCTCGTTCAAACCCTGCTACGTTGCGGATGGGGTGTTCTTCTTCTGGACATCTCTTTGTAAAGTCACACAGGTCTTGAAGATTGGCGATACTATGCGGATTAGTCTGCAAGTCTGTCAAATACTCGTCAATGGCGATCTTCATGTCAGTGTCAAGGACTATCTGTTTTTCTTCCTGTGACAATGCCTCATACTCCCGCCAGCCCTCGACAACGACCCTCGGTACCACCTTCGCGCCATTGGTTTCCAGTCGAAACAGAGCTCTGCCAAAAGCCTCTAGCTTGCATAGCGATGGATGTTTGGACTCGATCAACTCATTAGGCACACCGATCCGTACACCCCTCAGATCGAGTTTCATCGAGTTGGTTGCATCTAGAAGACTGTCCATGAATGCCGTAGGACTAGAGGTCTTCGGCAGGCGCCTTGGGAAGTTACAGTCCATAGACTCTTCAATGAGCGAGTGGGCGATGCGCATAGCATCCTCGACCGTCCTCGTCAGCACACCAACCGTATCCTGCCTCTTGCTCGCATAAACAATCCCCTCGGACGGTATAAGATCTTTCGTCGGCTTGTACCCAACAATGCCGCTCTTCTCTGCCGGACTTACGATCGACCAGCACGTTTCGGTGCCTATAGCCGCAAAGCACAGACCCAGCGCTGTTGCAACTGCACTTCCAGACGAGCTTCCGCTGGCCTTTGATCCCTTCACATACGGTCCGTAGGTCTGGCCGCCTCGAGCAGACCAGCCAGAGCAGCCACTGGTGGAGCGGAAACCTACCCATTCTGCCATATTTGCTTTGCCTAGTATGACAGCGCCTGCGTTACGTAAGGCTGTGACGACTGCAGCTTCGCAGCGTGGCTTTGCGCCGACAAGAGCAAGGGATCCACACGTGGTATCTGTGCTGTCGAGGGTGGGTATGTTGTCTTTGAGCAGAATCGGGAGGCCGTGAATGTCTGAGCGAAATTTATCTATAGCAAACTCGGTGTCGCAGGCCCTTGCAGCAGTGAGGGCATCAGCATTGGTCTCAATGACGGAGTTGAACTCGTGATCGACTTCTGCGATGCGGGCGAGGTAAGCGCGCGTCAGTTGGACAGAAGTCAGTGCTCCAGAGTGGAGGAAGGATTGAGCATCTGACAAAGTCATATCACTCAGAGAGGGTATGGGTGCCATTGCGGCTTTTGATATTGCTCAGTACGTTGTCCACTGGTGCTAGGAAGTACGGACACTTATCAGCTACGATCATTCACATGTTAACGCTCTAGAACCTGTGGTGAAGCTCACAAGATCTTATCAATGCGATTGTCCTCGCAAAATTGATGTGATAATTATAATGTGATGTGCACTGGTGAAGCCCGTGGGCGAACATCCATGGTTCGTGCAGACGCAACGTCATCGTGTCGTGCCCTACATCGACAGGAAAGACATGACACCGTGTACCAATACGAACTTCAGAGTTTTGTCAGGTCTAATCAAAGCTGAGTGGCAAAGTGGCTGGAGAGGTACTTAGAAGGCGTACAATGACAAAGCACTGACTCTGAGGCTGGTAAACTAGCCGCTAAGGTTAGCTGCTACGGCTGAGGCGCAGATCTGGGGCTAGGTTGCGGGGAGGCTGGACGCGAATCAGGCTTTTGGCATCTTCTTAGACTTTGCAAGGTCATAAGGCCTCCATGCGTCACCATCACCGTGCCGAGTACCCGTGCGTGCTTCGCAGCACCCCGGATTGAGGGCAGGGTTAAACGGGCAGAACATTGACTTGTGGCGCGTTTTGTTGATCACTAGTCAAGCAGGCGGACATTGTTGTATTATGAATATGTGCTCGTATAGATCATGTTTCCTGACATGCAGAGAATGACGCAGTCGAGGTCGAATGGACGCCACTTTAGCGGTGTGGAAACAATGCGGTATGCGACGGCCGTTTGCACTTCGTACTCTTTCGTTGTACCGTGATGATGTGGATCCGGGTCTAAGTGAAAAGAGAGATAAACGCCAGTAATGCAGAGTGATGTCGTGTTCGCGAGGTGTTCGTAAGTCGTAATGTTCGTGTAGAATTCCAGGTGCAGCACAGCTACAAGCCCTCACGAGAGGGATTGCTTGAAGATAGGTGCTCGTTCGAGTTCACTGGCATAGGCTCCTTCTCGGCAGCGGCCATGCGCGTTGGTCGAGTCTTCCTCCGCAGGGTTGCTTGCACCGAAAAGAGGGCGAGAATAACCAGAGATAACAGGATCAGAGCGATCTGAAGCCATTTCACAGTAACCTGGAACAAATCAGCCAATGCTTCTGATGTGTGCTGTGCAAACTTACTGCTTCAGCGCAACCCAAGGCAGCGCTGTCTCGATCGCTCTTGTTGGTCAGATACTTGGGGAGAAAGTTGCAAGCTGCTGCTTCTCTTGTGCAGTACTTGTTCGTGTTGAACTTTCCAGCCATCTGGAGGGTCTCAGATGTGCAGCCGAATTCATCGTCGCCCTTGGTTGTGTTTTGAAGGATGAGAGACACCAGCGCAACGAGGGCACCGACAAGCGATGTTACATCTACAGCAAGTATCCAGAAACGACGTTTGTTCTATTGACGTTAGCATATTTGTTCTCGGAGAATGCAGCTCTGTACATACAGTTGCGTCGATTGTGTCGAAGCCCGGCTTTCGTAGTTCAACCCATGCGATGAGCGCCACAACGGCGGCAGTCAGGCAAAGACATCCGGAAACAATAGTCGCATCAGTGTCTTTCTCAGTGAAATAAACAATAGTCTCGTCGATTGTGTATGATTGAGTGCGTTCGTTGAAAGTGTTCGTCTGCACTTTAACACCTCGAGGTGTAATCCAGTCGCCGATGATCCAGTAGTGTGTTGTCAAAGCCACCGACACCACCGAGAGTATGAAGAAGAGTGTAGACGGCACAATTGCCCAAGTGAGTAGCGTCCGATATTCCATGGTGACTTTCCGTCTCGTGGCACTGCAGGTGTAGCAGTACTCGAGATAATGCAAAAGGCAGGAAAGGGACAGGGACAAGGGCCTGGAGGTGTTCAAGTACGAATGCGTTCATCGAGGACCATGCATTTCCCTGTTACCAGCCTTCCTGGGCTCGTGGTCACCGAACAGCGAAGCTTGTCATGCCTAGGCGCAGCACTTGTTCATCCGCCTTTTGCGCTTTCCCGTCCGGCGCTACGCTTAGATCGAATAGTGGGTTCCCTTTCGGACGGTTGGATACGGCGAGCACTTCATGAGGCTTGAGCTTGCCTCGAACAGGCCGCGCCACTTACTCGACGGTGTCCGTAGCCTAGCGGGCCCAGCCACGATTTGGCCATCAAGGGCGGCTGGTGGATACGAAGATCGCAGAGGCTCAGCGGATCATCTCTCCATCGCGAGAAGAAGGAGGTTGCTGCAATCCTCGAACATCCAAAGCTTGGGCAAAATACTGAAGAGTTGGACGTCACCAGGGTCTGTGGCTTGGGTTTTTGGGAAGCGGGGGCCGAGGGGTCCATATTGCCAAGGACCCACCAACTGCCAGGTCCCGGGGCCATCCTACCATCTCGTACAACGCACGAGCAGAATTCATACAAATTCGGCAGGTGAAGGCCGCGGAGGCCGTAACGGCCGACTCTATACCCCGTGAGGATCTGAGGTTGCTGACGAGAGTGGAGCTAAATGTGTATTTATCATACAACTCTACACGAGTGCCACGAACTCCGGGCCGGCAACCTCCATCCGCCCTGCATGGACCCCAAACGGCGTTCTCCTTTAAGAGCATCACCACTCGCCTGAGAGGGATCTGCTTCGAGCATGTGGTTATTCATCATCTTGAATAGCTCACACGACAACATGCCAAGGATCGAACTAGCCTGCATTGGAGTAGAGATCGAATCCCTTCAAAGTTGGATGATTTACAGCCTACCTTTTGACCACGATGCTATCTAATATTCACTCCTGTTCATGAACAGAGACTGGCTCGACCCAGAGCAGTGTCTGCAAGACCACAGTAATGACTCCCTCTCAGTCTGCAGACTAATCCAAAAGACGCACCATCAAGGCCGGTACTTCCGGATGAAGAATCATCAACGCATCGATGTCCCTGGGTTGCGTGGTTCGAATAGTAAGGCCTGTGAACAGTGTGCACCGTGTGTGGTCCCCTGTGCGAGAGGATCCTCGAGCAAATCACCGGCGGCCGAGTCTCGGAGATGACGTTCTGCCCTATCCTCCGTAGTCCGGATATCTATGTAGGTAGGTGAACGATGATATCGTCAATTTGGTAGGACGGAGGTGGTGAGAAGGTATTATTCAGCCCTCGACGTGTTCGAAGATTCATTGTTGTAGTGACAACCGCTGCCCTCCTGGCCGTCCTTGATCCTGGTTGATGTCGGACATCGCCATATATTTTCTCCTGCCAGAGCACTAAGGTCTTCCTTGCACGCTATACACAAGAAAAGGAGCCAGCAGGATAAGATGAATGCACGAAAATGCTTGCTTCGTAGATCAGCGGTGTTCTCTTAAATCCACCAGAGTAAGCTTTCGCTTTTGAGGGGTTTGGAGAAAGGCATACTGCAGTCCAGAGTCCTCTTCCACTATTGTAGACATTGTAGCGCCCACATCACCGAACACAGATTCATCTAGCAAGTCGTCGTGGATATGACATGGAATAACTTGACATACAATACTTTCTTGAAGTGAGTAAGGAAGTCACATTCAACCCTGGCCTCTCCAGCTCTTCCAAACGCTCACAAACGAGTCCCCATGACCGTTTTCCTTTTGCTGGCTCTGTGCAACATCACCGACCCTGCCCATGTCAACGATCGGAACCATGCTCGGTCTCCCATGCGCACACATGAACGGGAAAACGCAGTCTGCCAGCTTCTTCACGAGAGCTTTGCACTCGTCAAGGGTCAACTCGTCGTTGAACATGATAGCCGACCGACATGCACGTGAGTTAATCATATCGACCAGACCTGGTGGACAGGAAGCTATTTGCTTTACCCAGCTTGAGGAAGGATCATCTGATACTGATGATGACAGTGGAGGTGATTCAACGTACTTCCAGACCGCGGATCGCAGGAAGGAAATCAGGATGTGAGGATCGCCTTTACAGCGCTCTGAGATAGCGGGTGGCAGAGCAGTGACCGATAATTTGCGTCTATCCTTGTCTGCCTTGCTCTCGAAATTGACGGAGGTGCTGATGCTGTACAAAATACCCCACCTGGCGAAATTTGCAGCGAACGCCTCGAAGTGTATGTGCTCCTGTGCTGACACTGCGAACTGCAAAGGCTTGCTGAGCACGCTAACCTCGACTGATGAGCCAAGTCCTAGATTCGGGTTGTACTCTAAGTTCGTGGCGCTTTGCCTTGGTCTGCACAAGTTGCTGAGAAGTGCCTCCACCTGTATGCGCTCGTCGGCCGCGTGTTGATCAACCAGAACCATGATATCGGTTGACTTCGTACTGTTGTCTGCTGGCAATGCGGCCATCTTCACCAGTATAAACTTCTTGTCAACTTGAGAGATTATCTCAGCGCCACGAAGGGCAATCTTTGATAACTTAGCTGAGCTCATGCCCGCGTCACTGAATGCTTTCAGCATGTCGAAGGGAGAACAGTGCGTGTGGCTGAGATGCGATTTCCGGTCTCCGCTGTCTTCCATATCACCCTGTAGAGACATCTGTTGGATGCCTTGCTCACTCGGCTTGAACACCGGGTTGTTCCAATTCTGGAGTAGATCGTCCAGCCAGGGTGTCTTCGCAACGTCGGCAGTGACCGACCTCGAGGACAGACGAAGGGAATCTGTGATCTTGAGATGGGCGCCCAGCGGCGACAAAGCCGCAGAGTCTATTTGGGATCGTCGAGGCGGTATTAGATTTCCTGTGCGGGCGTTGATCGGATGTGTCCTTTTCGTCACGGGATCAGTCCACAACACAACACCGTCTGTGCTATTTGCAGCAACTTGATGGTCGACACTAGGTCCAGAAGATGTTGTAGTTACGGCCTTGTTCAATGTGCCTTTGCTGTTGGAGGGCACACCAGGACGGTCTGTATGGGCAGTCGCCTGAACTTTATGAGAGGCATGTGTCATGCTGAAGAAGCTAGACTTGCCGCTTTTGATGCGCGACCAGTCTGCAAAGGCTTGCGGGCGTGATTGCCCAGGCGTGTTCTCCACAGGTGCCATGGCCATTCTTTGCCTCTTTGCACTATCTGCCGCTGCGGTTGTTGGCCTCTGCGTACGTGTCGTTGGGATGCTTGACAAAGCCTGACGCTTCTTCGACGATATGCGAGCCTGATCAGATGGGTCGTATAGAAGACTTGGTGCTGTTCTTGGGCGATCTGCTAGACTGTGTAGCTTCCTCGGACGGAACTGGTGGATCGACAGCCATTGCGTGATCATGGCGCTGAAGACGCTCAGTACTGCTTGTAGGTTCGACTCATCCTCAATAAATCGTTCTTCTGCAATTTCTGACGCTTGTCTATCCTTCAATGTAATGCGGAAGTGGAACATTGGATATCTGTCGACACCCTTGCGGACCTTGAGTTGTCGATTGGTGTATCCATCGCTCTTGAAACGCTTGTCTGACTGTCGACGTAGCTGCTCTTGTTCATCGACATCGGCATCATCTTCGACGGTGCCAAAACTGGACATTGCGAACAAGCGATTGACTTCGTCATATAGCTCATTGCAGCCTCTATCCCCAGAAAGCGGCCGGATACCAAATGAGATGAACTGCCCTTGTTTCGTCGGCGATGGGTTGAGTGAAATGGCTCCCTTGATAGACAAGGCGGCCGTCGAAGCCGATGCTGGTACCCAAGAGGGCCACTCATTGATAGTGACGTATTTTGCCTGAGTCAGGACGTGCAGTAACGACGAGAGATGCGTGGAGCGTGGCTTGTTCGCCGCTGCGTCTCGACCACTCCCTCTCACGACTGCGTTTGAGTTGTTGAAGTTCGCGATTGTGTTGTTGTCGCTATCTCGAATAGTGAGTGATACTGGCCCTTGCCAACTGAGAAGAAGTCCAACAAGCTCCCTTCTGAGAGAATCACGTAGTCGCACTTGCTCCTGCTTTTGATCTGTAACTAGGGCTCGCTGCTTGACTCGCACTGGCATGTTTCCAAACAGGTTTCGAACGGTGACTCGAGTTCCGTGCTTTCCATGGATATTATTGTGTGCAGGCGTCGGCATCTGCCTCTCTATTGCTTGAGAATGGTGGAATGAGACTGAGTTATGCGAGCGGTAAGCGTGGTGGTGCGAGATGATGGTCAAAAGAGACATTGCTGATAGAGAGGCAAGAAAGGTGCCATGTTGACCAAGATGGGGCTCGTCTGACAAGTACTTGGAAGTCCCTGGACCTGTCAATACAGTTTATAGTCGAAATGCAGTGTATACGCACAATAGAGTTTCCCCAGTGCACCATGCTCGCCGAACTCGGCAGGGGTTATGCCCAATCCATCATCCTCGACGGTACACCCACCTCGTGCAAAGTCGACCGTGGCATGGATTCTGGCTGCTTTTGCGTCTAGAGAGTTCTTGATGAGCTCGAGAATGACGCCCGTGAGCGACACAACGGCCGTCGAGGACCTGATCTGGGCAACGACCTCATCTGGTAAGGGCCGAATTGACATGGTCGTCAACCGCCGCCCTCATGGACAAATGACGTACAGCAAGCCATGTCCAAGGTTCAGATCATGATGTTTCAAGCTGGGTGGGGACGGGAGAGGATGTCAGGACAGCTGCGACCCACCAGGGCTGCATCGTCATTGCTTGGCACAGCGGGCCGCAGCTCCTCATGGACCCTGGCCGGGGAAAATGGCACGAACGGCCAATTGCTCCTTTTCCTGCGAGCAGGATCCTACCAAACACATTCCTTTGTTTCAGAGACTGTATTTGAAGGCTCCACTTTGCGCCCAGCCCAAGTTCTACACCACATCATTGTTCTGTCTGTTCACTTCAAAGTTGTAGTGAACGCAGTTAGCCACCGTTGCACTCTGTGTCTGGCCTGCTAGCTGAACGAGCAACGCAATCGTGCCCTTTCCCACTGCACACGTCGCCCTTTCCATTGTCCAGTCCACGCTACACCACGTGGACCACCACCGCCCAGCAGCTATCGGCCAGCGATCAACCTGCCCTGCAAGGCTTGAGCTTATTGACGACGTTCGAGTTTCCATCCGCTTCTGCTGTTCCTGTTCCTGGCGCTAGACGAGCATGGCCACAGCCGAAGCCGCGTCGAGACCCCATGGTATGTCTTTGTATTGCTGCACAGCCATGTTGCCGCGCCAAACATAGCTCGCGGCTTCTTTCGTTATCTTGCGTGTTTACACTCCTTCGACGACTGCTCTCGCTCGCTCACACACACACACCTCGAGCCCTGCTAATGCGCGGCTTCACAGACCGGCAGACGAGCCGCAAGCGGCCCTTTGCGGGTTGGATGAGACGGTTGGCCAATCTCAAGCCCTCGTCCTCAGACAGCCAGAACGGCGTTGGGAAGAAGAATGGCGCTGGCAAGAAGTCGTCTACGCAGAACAACCCCTACCCCGAGTCTGGTCGTATGAATCCGGATGCGCCCGGTCATCTCTCCTTTTCGACGCCCGACACGCCGCACTCTCACGAGAGCTTCACGTCGGCCGAACAAGCCGCTGCCGCACAGCAGCGCCAACATGCGAAGAGCACGCGCTCGAATGCGCCGACCGTGGCGACCATGCCGGAGACAGTGCACTCGCAGCGCTCACAGGCAGAGACAGGCAACACCAATCAGAACGGCGGCAGCACCTTCTCGTCGCCCAATGGCTCGGAGCACTCTCTCACCACAACCCTGACCACCATACAGTCCACCGCGCCCTCGCACATCCTCGGCGCAGGCCAGCCAGCGCAGTCCGCCGCGACAGCCAACGCTCCGCCTGTGCATTTCTCCCACCAGTTCCCAACCTCTCCACCACCATTGGCCATCCCCCCTCATCTGGCCCCTCAGCAGGGCCCCAATTCCTACCATGCCGCAACAGCCAACAACGTGCTCACAGACGACGCCTCCATCTTGACCCTCGCCTCGTCTTCGAAACGACGCCGCCGCAACTCGCTCGACACAAACGCCTCGGTGCGCGCAATGGCTCCCTCTTCGCACTATGGAGGCAGTCGAGAGTCCCTTCCCTTGAGCGTACTCTCTGGCAACGTAGATGCAGTATACTCGGGCTCGATCAGGCCCGGCAACGTCAACAACCTCTCCACCGCCAATGCCGAGCGAGTGAGCATCTACTCGGTGTCTGGTGCAACTGCTCCAGTTCTCAGCAGCGAGCGCAACAGCTACTACGCAAACAAACAGGCCGACGGACTCAGCGTACGAAGCGGATTGCTAGGCCACGGCCGCACAGATAGTATCAGCAGCATCAGGGCTATGCACACGGCAAGCCCCCTAGCAAGCCCTCGTGACCCACCTCTGGTTACGAAATTGAGCCGACGAAGCTCAGAATGGGTTCCTGACGCCAGAGAGGCGAGTGACGAAGATGAGGAAGAGCGACCAGTTGCGTCTACACTGCAGGAAGAGGCAGAGGAGAAAGAACCAGTGAAGACAGCCCCATAAACATCAAAGTTGAAGAATGTACGCGCGAGTACGTACTAGGAGCACACCTATGTGCATCAGTGCCCTTGGCGCCAAAGAATAGAACAGGGTCGCAGTTGACAAATTGAATGCAGGGCGTTGGGGTGGGCTGGAAGCGCATTTCGATTATATACCCACGGCTTTCAAGCAGAGCCTACCAATATTACTGAGTTACACGCAGTCGCGTTGACGATACGATCGACACAAGGCGGTGCTGCTTGTGCTTGACTTGCACAGAAATCGTTCGAACTGACAGCGGGAAGGTGCAGCGACAAAACGCAATGACCCAAAACCAGCAGCCGATGACGTGCTCACCAACAATAATCTCACAACGAACCACCGCCGAGCAGAAACTGTCAAAACGGCGTGACACTGCTCGTACTGGGCTCGCCAAGGCCAATGTCAGGCCCTCCATCCATCACGACCCACAAAATAATGCCAGGGCCAAATGGCACGCGCCGAAAACTTGCTACAGTGGGCATGCTCACACGGCGCCGTTGATAAGGATGGGGTTGCGCCCTGTGGTAGCGATACACATGCGGAGGTGGTTCTGCTCTTCTCTGATCTGCACTGTACATCACACTCGATTCTTGGAGTCTTCGACCACCAGTCTGCAACATGGCTGATCTTTCACCATCTCACCCGTCACCAGAACGCGACAACTTTATCGTAGAGGAGGCAAAGCAAGCGCAAACGACGATAGTACCACCAGAAGGATCCGCAAAGACGACCCACGGCGCTGATGCAGCTCTTCATCTACTCAAGGAAACAGGCGGCCTTCGCCAGCCAATCGACCCTGAAGCAAGCAAACGCTTACTGCGAAAGATTGATCTGCATGTCATGCCGCTGATCTGTATCGTCTATTTTCTGCAGTACATCGACAAGACTGCCATCTCATATGCTTCTGTGACCGGCATTATCCAGGACACCGGTCTGCATGGCAATCAATTCAACTGGGTTGCCTCCATCTTCTTCTTCGGGCATGTTTGTACGCTTTTAGTCACGGACCATGCTAACAAAACCATAGCCAGCTTGCTTTCGAATTTCCTACAATTCGTCTGATCCAGCTCTTCCCCCTTGCCAAATATGTCGCTGTCAACGTGACCATCTGGGGTGCTGTCCTGGCTTCGTTGGCTGCTTGCAAATCGTACGCCTCCCTCCTGGCCTGCCGATTCCTTCTTGGAGCCGCCGAGGCTGCTGTTGTGCCCGCTTGGGTCATATTCACCTCGCAATGGTACACTCGCAACGAACAAGCCTTCCGCGTTGGCATTTGGTTCTCTGTCTGTGGTGCTGCTCAAATGTTTGGTGGCTACTTCGCATATGGAGTGGCCAATCACGTTGGTGGCGATGTCAATGCCGCTCTTCGAGGTTGGCAGATCATCTTTCTCTTTCTAGGTCTCCTCACCGCCGCCGTTGGTATCAGCTTTTGGTTCATCATGCCAGACTCGCCCGAGTTTGCGGGCTTTCTTTCGCCAGAAGAAAAGAGTCTTCACATCGAACGCATTCGCGGCAACATTCAAGGTATTGGTAGCAGGACCTTTAAGTGGGACCAGTTCTGGGAGGCTGTCAGGGATCCTATGACCTGGATGTACGCTTTCTGGATCTTTGCAGCCAACATCCCCAATTCCATTGCAACATCATTTGGCAACATCCTCGTGAAAGGCATGGGCTACACGTCCAAGGAGTCTCTGCTACTTGTCACGCCACTCGGCGCATATGAGATTGTGGTGCTCGTCGGTCTGACTTTCATCGCCATGAAGACCGAACAGCGTCTCTACGCCTGTATCGCAGGTCACATACCTGCTATCATCGGCGCGATTCTCATGGCGACCACGAACAAAGTGCCAGCACTGATCGGCTACTACTTCTCTGGCGGCATCCCAATCGGCTGGACAACCATCCTCGGTCTCCAAGCCTCCAACGTCGCTGGCAGCACGAAGAAGATCACCGTCAGCGTCATTGGCACGATTGCGTACACTATCGGCAACATCATCTCCCCTCAGACGTTTCAGAGTAAGGACGCGCCGAGATACTTGCCTGCGAAGATTAGCATTGTGATCTTGTATGTCTTAATCACCATCGATCTGTTTCTGATGCGATGGCTGTTCGTTCGCCGCAATCGCCAGAGAGAGGAAGAGAAGGCTTCCAAGGGTGAGGACTGGAGAGTCGAGGAAAATCATGAGTTCTTGGATCAGACGGATTTGGTAAACAGGGAATTTAGATATGTCTTGTAGGTGAAAGTAGTACAAGACTTCATCTGAATCGAATACATCTACCGAGCTGGGATGTAATGTTGTCAGCTGATCATCTCTTCTTTAGCTCCAATGCCTTTGCTTCCATGCGATCCAATAAATTACTCAATCCTAGGCAGAACCATCCCAGAAGAAGCTGCTCCACGCGTCTTTTGTATGTAAGCGCGGAATTGACCTCGGAAAGTGGGTAAGCTTTGTCACGGAACTGTGAGCAGCCTTCCGGACGTTCGCCTCGGCCTCCCAAAGCACCGATGCCGCTGTACGAACCAATAGCAATCGCTGTCGCGATCTGATAAAACCTGCTAAATACTTTTCCGGCTTTCCTACTCGATCAGATAAGAGGGCAGCATGGTCGGCAACTGCACGCCTCTTGTTAATGTACAAGAAAGCCCTCGTTGCGCTCCTGATACTCATTCTTTCCTCTTTCCTCCACACCCCGATCTCCATGCTCAGAGCTACACACAGCATCATGACAAAACCCACGCCGAAAAACGTTGTCGTAGTAGGCGGTTCTTACGTCGGCCTCAACCTCGCCGAATCGCTAGCCAAGGTCCCAAACTCGCAGTTCCGCGTGCTGCTCGTGGAGAAAAACAGCCATTTCCAGCACTTGTTTGCGTTTCCCCGGTACGCGCTCACGACAAAAGTCGACACGCACAAGGCGTTTATTCCGTACCAGAAGAGCCGGCTCGGGCTCGAGGGCGCAGTGCTGCAGGCTAGAGCAGTCAGTCTTTCCAAAGATGAAATTGTGCTGGATAGAGAGGTGCTGGTTGATGGCGAGATGACGAGAAGGGTGCCCTACGCTGCGTTGGCGATTACGACGGGTACGAAGCTTAGTCCGCCCAGTACGTTGCCGGGGAGCGAGAAGCTGGATGGCACTGCGTATTTGAGGAAACATGCTGCGAGGGTGGAGGCGAGTGGGAAGATTGTCATTATTGGTGGCGGCGCGGTGGGGGTGCAAATGGCGACCGATATCAAGCAACTGTTCCCCGACAAGAGCGTCACGTTGGTGCATTCGCGGGACACAGTGATGAGCAAATTCCACCCCCGCTTGCACTCGATTGTTTCACAGCGATTTGAAGAGCTGGGCGTGCAGACCGTGCTGGGAAAGGGAAGGGTCAAACTACCAGACGGTGGTTATCCAACAGATGGTTCGGAGTTCAGCGTCGAGTTGCAAGACGGCACGCAAATACGCGCCGACTTTGCTATCATTTCCACGGGCCAGACACCCCAGAGCGAGATCCTGCGCTCCCTGACACCGTCGTGTATCGACGAGGCCGGCTTCATCAAGGTCAAAGACACGCTCCAGATCGCCGACGAAGCGTATCCGCATATCTTCGCACTCGGCGACATCGCAGCAACCACCGCGCACAAAGCGGCCAGACCGGCGCTGAAGCAGGCCGAAGTCGTGACTGCGAATATCCAGCACTTGCTCTCGGACAAAGACGCAACGCTGGACAAATATCAAGTCACGGACCCTGCGGCGATTCATCTCACGCTTGGCATTGAGAAGAGTGTTATTTTCCGCAACCCGAGGGGTGATGGGAGTCAAGGAGGTGACGAGCCGGTGGTCATGCCTAAGGACGATGGGAAGTTTGATATGGGGATTGATGGCGTGTGGGCAAGGAGGGGGGCGGATATCACACAAGCTATGTTGTGAGAGGGCGATTGAGATAGGGAGATGGCGCTAGGTGGTTGAGCTGTGAAGTCGAATACCCCGTAAGAATCAAGTGTGTGCTGGTGCGAATGTAATTGTATGTACGTCGCGCAAACTCGAGTCTTTTAAAGATGTTGACAGAGGTGATTGGTCGCGTGAACGATTGCGAACTTGGGCACGCTTTGGAGATTAGAACCAAGCCTTGAGCTTCTTGCCTTAGGCATTCTGACTTGCCTCTGTCGCGTAGACATTGACAATCCTTGGTCATCAAAGAACGTCCTAATGCCGCCAAAGGGATTCAGTGCCTCTCACCACGCACACGATCCAGTCCTGACGAACGAGCCCCAGAGCCCATATCGACGGGAAAGCATGAGGTCGAGTAAGACTCAACTTGCCTCAGACTGTGGATTGCTCTTAATGCAACCGTAACATCACGCAGTCAAGGGATGCAGTAGTAGATGTATGAGCGTCATGAGACCCGAGGAGCCAATTATCGGCAGGCAGGTCAATTAAACGTCCACGGTGTCGTTCTTGGAATATACATAGAGGGCTTGTAGAGAAGGGGATTGCTTCAAACAAGCGTGACAAATTCGTTCCTGATGTTTTACATTGATCTTCGCAACGCAGTCTTGCGCAAGAGAAAACAGTCACCATCTGAATCATTGTAGATGGCGCGTGCGCTCCTGGAGACTGCGTTTACATTTGCAAAGATGAGTGTCGGAGTGAGGAAGTCTGGCTGCAGAAATATTTGGCGAGCCTCTGCCGCGCTAGCTCCTCCCCAGTCGCGTGATCCCTGCACCCACCCCTAACCCCTTTTGACCACATAGCAGCAGCTCACAGCCTTGAAGACAACAAACACCAACGCACAAAACATCAAACCCAATGTCAAATCTGGACTTCACAAAGACATGATCCTCCGGTCCTCTCTGCGATCATCCGGCACCCCATGTACCGCCCTTCGTGCCGGCTCTTCCGCCTCCCATCCCGCCTGCAGCGCCGCGCCCGTCGCAGCAGGCTGTTCGCGATGTTCCTCCTCTTCAGCACAATCCTAACATTCATCTTCCCTTTCTACTGCATCTACAAGCCGCCACACGCTCTGATACGGTATTTCCAACACCGTTGGCCGGACGTCTTATGGCACGTGCCGCTTCCCGCAGGCTCAGAAGAGAAAGTGATAGCCCTCACCATTGACGACGCGCCATCAGAGTTCACACAGGACATTCTCAAAGTCCTAGCCGAGAACCAAGCAAAAGCAACCTTCTTCGTTATCGGGGGCCAGATCAGCGGGCGCGAAGATATCCTCCACTCCATGGTGCACGCAGGCATGGAACTGGGAAACCACGCAATGCACGACGAGCCGTCTCGCTCGCTGCTGCCCGCAACACTGGAAGCAGAGATTCGTCAGGTTGAGGCCTCAGTCAATACGACCTACGCTGCTGCCGGGCTTGCACGGCCGCCGAAGTATTTCCGCCCTGGCTCAGGGTTCTTTAGTAGCAATATGCGCAAGCAGGTCCGGGGATTGGGGTACCAGATGGTGCTTGGTAGCATCTATCCTCATGATCCGCAAATACCGTATCCGGGTGTGAATGCAAGACATATCTTGAGTATGGTGCGGCCTGGGGGGATCATTATCTGTCACGATAGAAGAGGTTGGACGGTGCCGATGTTGAGGAAGGTATTGCCTGAGTTGAGGAGGAGAGGATATCGGATTACGAGCGTGACGGGGTTATTGGAGGCTGCTGGGCGTAGTGCGAAAGAAGGGAAGGGGAATTGAGACTGGTGGATGTGGACAGAGGATAGAGCTATAGATTTCACGACTGCACTCGAGATGCGAACATTGACTGCATCAGTAACGATATTGGAATGACTAGATGACTACATGCTGTGCATGTGGATGCAGTGAAGAAAGCATGCAATGATCTGGCTCGTGAAACGCCTGCAAGGTTTGTGTGTGGTCCAGGGCAAGCTTGCACGCGACCTGAGAGAGCTTGATATCTCCGTCAGCTCTAACATACCACCCCCTTCCAAGATCGCATTGATATTGATCTTTCCCTAAATCCGACAGTACTGTACAAACGTCGGCCACTGCTGGTGATAGCAATCACCGCTGGAGGCCATAATACAGCCGAGGCCGAGGCCTGGCCAAGGTCACCCCACGATGATCGCCGCTAGCGCCGATCGTGTCCTGACGTGCTTGGTGTTTGGCCTGAACCAGACTTGAGCTTCTGCGCCATTTCCACGCGGGTCGCATGCATGACGTGTCAAGCCACCAATCTCCGCAGTGCGGAAAGTTACGGCGGGAGGTCATGGGCGGTGCTGTGCAAATGCATGCATCTATTGATGTTGCGCATATGCCAGAGTCTCGCAGGTAAACAAACAAGATGCCTGCCGTGAAGGATCTTGGGGTCAAGCGACAGAACACTCATCACAAAAGTTAATCGGACATGGGTTGGAGAATTAAACCAATTCATTGGGTAATGTTACATGTCATAATCGAAGCAGGCCTGCTGTGGGCTCATCATATCGCTTCATTCTCCACGCCATAAAATGACGGACAATCTTAGCCGTCAAAAACTTCTTTCAACGCCAGCGAGTAATTTACTCGAAGGGGTTGGTGCGGGTACCCCAGTAGGTGAGGAACAGGGAGAGACCGACGGTCTCGAGGACGCGGGCAACAGCGCCGACAGCGATGGTGTCAAGAGGACGCTTCTCGGTAAGGACCTGGGAGACGATCTGCCATCGTTGTTAGCTACAAGCAGGAACAAAGTTGAGGAAGGGATAACGTACGGAAGGAGCAGCGGAAGCGAAGAAGATCAAAGAGCCGAGGTAAGCAGCGCCCTTGTAGGTAAGGGTACCGGTAGCGTTGATGAGAGCACCAACACCGTACGACTGGACGGCAGAGCCGACAATGGAGCTACCCCAGGTGGCGGCGGCGGTGGCAGCCTCCTTGGAGTGGAAGTACTCCTCCTTGGAGTTGGCCTGCTGTGCGCGGCGGTAGGCGTCACCGAAAACGGGGCCAAGAACGGCAAGGGAGACAGCGTGGTTGAAGGCCGTGCCGAGAGCGATGGCAGAGGGCTTGACGGGAGGGAGGTCTGATGAGAGGTGTCAGTGTTGAGTAGCGACTTTATTAATACGAATTGAGCAATGTTGTGATCAAAACATGCAGAGATTGCGTGATTGAGCCCATACAGCTGTTCGCGTCGTAGACATAGGCAACTTACAGCTGAGAGTGGCCATTGTGGATGATGTGATGGTGTTTGTGATGGAAGAGTTTGAGAAAGTAGTGTGATGGGGTATCTGAGTGGTGATGATGGCAGAGGAACAAGCGGCGTAGGTTGCTTTTGTACTCGCGGCACGCAACGATGGCTTGCACTGGGTACCCGTGACACAATGTGACGTCACGCCAAGGTTGGACAAATGGGCCATGAAATCCAGCTTCAGCCGTCTCTATGAGGCAAGACGCCCCACTACCTTGGAGTGACCTGGACTGTGCACTCGCGATCTGTTTTGCATGATGAAATTCGCAAGGCTCGAGCGCATTCTACCGTCTTGTTGCTCTCGCAAGCATGGAGAATTGGAGATGTTCAGGCACGTCACCGATGGGGAAGGAGCGACTGAAGCTATGGCCACTCGCCGCTTCTGGAGCTCTTCAGGCCTAGCGCTCACCACCCCTCACGTGAACCACTGGAGTACGGGGGACGGCTTGGAGGATCTTAATTGCGAAGCACCGTGAAAAAGTCCACGCTGTCTTTGTTGCACTCGTGCGCGCGTCAAACCGTCAATTGCAGACGCAAGGCGCACGACTCCAGTTCCCGGCGATCTCCCCACAAAGAACGCGCGCTACCCACACGTCGTTGCGCAAGAACAGGGAACCCCCCTATTCGCCGAGATGCTTATCCCAAGGAAGACTTTCGGGGCCCTGACGTTCGCGCTTTGCGTCGCAGCGCTGTTCCTCTTCTCGAACTCAATTGTGCAGTGGTCGGTGTATCTCTTTGGCAGCCATGCTCCGCTGGTGCCGTATACTACGCACGTTGTCTTGTTTCAGTTCAAGGAAACGGCCAGTAGCTTTGCCGTTAAAGAGGTATGGAAAGACGTGCTCCAGAACGCGTGCACAGGCCCAACACCAATGCCAGCAACGCTGCTAACCATCGTGCAGATCACGTCAAAGTTCTTTGGCTTGAAGAAATCCTGTATTCACCCTGACACTCGACGGCCGTACATTTTGTCTATTACTGGTGGAAAAGATACGTCCATTGAGGACCTGCAGGTACCCGCGACCCTGGATCCGCTGCAGCACAAGCTTCTGACACTTCCCAGGACGGCCTCAGCCATGCCTTCATTCTTCGATTCACATCGGAAGACGATCGAGATTATTACGTGAATGAAGACCCTGCGCATCAGGCGTTTAAAGAGGCTGCTGCTGCGGTTGTCGTGAAGACGATCGTGGTCGACTACCAGGAGGGTGTTTTTACTAACGCATGACCATCACAAAACGTACGTATCATGTGTACAATAAGATTAGCTCAGCCTGGTGCTTTGGGCGTCACGTACAATAGAACAATAGACACACAACAACATGCCGCTCGCTTGTATTTATCCGCTCACGTATGCACTGTAGTCAACGGAGCAAAGCCCAGCAGTCCACAGAGTAACCAAACATCTGCACCTACAACGCCTTCCTGATCGCGCTCTTGAAAGGAATGATCTGCACCTTGCTCAGATCCCACACGCCGCCCTGGACATACACATCGCTCTTGAGCCTTTGCACCACCTCCTCCTGCGTCCTGGCGCCAATCAGCATAGCACTGCCCTTCATCTTCGGCGGTCCAGCGTCGCCCTCTTTGATGGGTTCCTCGAGCATGGCACCTACGAGCGTTAGCGAGGTTGCGAGCGCTCAACGAAGTTGCGAGCATTCAATGAAGAGGGACAACCCACCACCCCACAGCCAAAACTCCTCAGCATCCTTCTTCAGCCCCTCCAAATGTGCCGGCCGGACATCAAGCCTCTTCTGCAGCGCGCCCTCGAGATCAGGTACGATAACGAGCCATTCCTGCAGCGGAGCAGTCGACATATTGACACGGCGCGTGGTGTTCAAGCTAACAGGGTTCGACCTCACGGTATTCGGTGCAATGCGTGCGTGACTTGTGAATGGAGTGCTGTGTCGCGTGAACGTCCTCGTTGTTGTAGAAACAGTCGTAGTCGTAGTCGAACGGATAGAATACCCAAGGCTGCGGGAGAGCATGTATATCTCGAGTATTGAAGCCGGGGGAGCTGTCGAGGCCGAGGTTAGCTTGCGTTGCTTTTGCGACAATTGGATATGGGGGTGCAGTGTAAAGGGAGGAGAGTGTTCATATACGGGTACGTGGACTTACGAGCTTCAATGGCAGCTAGAGGGTGTCCTGAGTGGGGTCTAAGAGGTACTTGTACGCGGGAGGGCGTGTTGTGAAGCTTGTAGGGCGTCCGCGGGGTTGTTTCGGAGAGATGACGCCGGGGTACTCGCGGCGGATTTAGTGCACGAATCGGAGGGGGAGGAGAGCAACGGGACATGCAGGGTACTACCGGCATCGTCAGCACAAGGCCATGAGCAGAAGATGAAAGGGTTGAAGAGCGTGATGTACACGGATTAAGACTACTAAACAAAATATCGCTATCCAATCATCAAATCATTCCTCCTCTTGAGCGCGTGTCTCGCGTTATCCAACCCACCACCAACGCCGTAAACAAAGGGCAGTCGCCCGCCGCATCCATATCTAACACCGTATGTAACCTTTGAAACAGACGTCGGCTAACCAGAGCACA
Organism: Didymella segeticola; assembly: GCA_004522025.1. NCBI lineage: Eukaryota > Fungi > Ascomycota > Dothideomycetes > Pleosporales > Didymellaceae > Didymella > Didymella segeticola. The sequence continues at coordinate 269,435 of SDAV01000011.1, forward strand.
TGAGGCAGGACTCAGGGTTATCTATCGAGCAGGCAAGAGCAGCCTCGGCGTAGATGTCACCATCGCGCTCCTTGGAGTCGTCATCTGCATCTTCAGACTGCTTGTCCTTGGAGGTGGCGTCCTCCTCTGCCGGCTTGCTAGGGGCATCAGCAGCGACGAGCTTAGGGCTATCACCCTCCTCGACATCAGCCTTGAATGGCTTGCTGGCGAGAGCGTTCGATGCGGGAGGGAGCTTGTTCTCAGCGGCCGGTGGTGGGGTAGCTGAGGGTGTGGGCACACCGTTCACTGCTCCCGAGACGCCGTTAGGAGATTTGGTGGCGTACATGGGTTGGGGGGCTGCGGTAGGAGATTGCGAGCCAACACCGGCCTGCTGGAAGCCGGGCTGACGCCTCTTTGAGGGAAGAGAGCGAGCAATGTTGGTGTCGGCAACCTTGAGAGCCTCCTGATCGACAGTGAACTGAATGGGAGCAGAAGCAGCCATGGTGCGGAGGTAGTACATGCCCGTCTTGAGGCCAAGCTTCCACCCCGCGAAGTGCATAGAGGTGATCTTGCCCATGGTCGGCTCCTTCATGTGAATGTTCAGCGACTGAGACTGGTCAATGAAGGCACCACGGTCAGCGGCCATCTGGATGATGGTACGTTGCGAGATCTCCCAGACGGTCTTGTAGAGGGTCTTGATCTCGTCAGGGATGTTGGGGATGCGCTGGATGGAACCGCCATCAGCGATGATGCGGTTCTTCATGTTCTCTGTCCAAAGACCCATGTCGACGAGGTCCTTGAGCAGCCAGGGGTTGACAACCTGGAACTCGCCAGCAAGTACACGACGAGAGTAGATGTTGGATGTGTAGGGTTCGAAGCACTCGTTGTTGCCGAGAATCTGCGAGGTTGAGGCAGTAGGCATGGGTGCGACGAGCAGCGAGTTGCGAACACCGTACTGTGCAATCTTCTCCTTGAGCGAAGCCCAGTCCCAGAGATCAGTGGGAGTGACACCCCACATGTCGTACTGGAGCTGACCTTGAGAAACAGGGGAGCCTTCGTATGTAGCGTAAGGACCAAGCTCCTTGGCAGTCTCGTTGGAAGAGGTCAAGGCAGCGTGGTAGATGGTCTCGAAGATTTGAATGTTGAGCTTCTTAGCCTCAGGAGACTCGAAGGGCAGGCGCAGAGCGAGGAAAGCATCGGCAAGACCCTGCACACCAAGACCGATAGGCCTGTGACGGAAGTTGCTACGGCGTGCCTCTTCAACGGGGTAGTGGTTGATCTCGATGATCTTGTTGAGGTTGCGGGTGCAGACCTGGACGACCTCGTGAAGCTTCTTGAAGTCGAACTCGCCACGCTTGTAGTCAACGAAGGAGGGAAGAGCGACAGAGGCCAAGTTGCAGACGGCGACCTCATCAGGCGCAGTGTACTCGATAATCTCGGTGCAGAGGTTGGAGCTGCGGATGGTACCGAGGTTCTTCTGGTTGCTCTTCCTGTTGGCGGCATCCTTGTAGAGCATGAAAGGGTTACCAGTCTCAGTCTGAGCCTCGAGAATGGCATACCAGAGCTTCTGGGCACGGACAGTCTCGCGACCCTTGCCCTCCTTCTCGTACTTCTCGTACAGGGCGACGAACTCATCGCCATAGACGTCAGCGAGACCAGGGCACTCGTTGGGGCACATCAGTGTCCACTCGCCGTTCTCCTGGACACGCTGCATGAAGAGATCGGGGATCCACAGAGCGTAGAAGAGATCGCGAGCACGAACCTCCTCCTTGCCGTGATTCTTCCTGAGGTCGAGGAAGCTGAAGACGTCGGCGTGCCAAGGCTCGAGGTAGATGGCAAAGGCACCGGGACGCTTGTTGCCACCCTGGTCGACGTAGCGAGCAGTGTTGTTGTAGACACGGAGCATGGGGATGAGACCGTTGGATGTTCCGTTGGTGCCTCCAATGTAGGAGCCGGTAGCACGAATGCGGTGGACGTTGAGACCAATACCGCCAGCAGTCTTGGAGATCAACGCACATGTCTTCAGTGTGTCGTAGATGCCCTCGATGCTGTCCTCCTTCATGTCAATGAGGAAGCAAGACGACATTTGTGGAGAAGGTGTGCCAGCGTTGAATAGCGTCGGCGAGGCGTGTGTGAAGTACTTTTGCGACATGTAGTCGTATGTCTCGATAGCCTTCTCAATGTTCTCCATGTGGATGCCGACGGCAACACGCATGAGCATGTGCTGGGGACGCTCGGCCACCTTGCCATTAATGCGAAGCAGGTATGAGCGCTCTAGCGTCTTGAAGCCAAAGAATTGGTAGTTGAAGTCGCGGTCATAGACGATGGCGCTGTTGAGCTCATCGGCGTGGTCCTGGATGATCTTGTAGACGCGGTCTGAGATCATGGGCTGGTGTTTGCCGTTCTTTGGGTTGATGTAGGTGTGCAGGTCGTGGACGACGGCCGAGAATTGCTTCTTCGTCTGCTTGTGGAGGTTGGACACGGCGATACGCGCGGCGAGGATGGCGTAGTCAGGATGGGTAGTCGTCATGTACGCTGCTGTCTCGGCGGCCTGTCGTCTGTTAGTGCTGGGGAGGCGTGGACGCGTTGATAATGACGTACCAAGTCGTCAAGCTGGATTGTGGTGACGCCCTGGTACACGCCAGAGATGACCTTCATTGTGATGGCGGCGGGGTCGACGTGGTCCGGGTCGAGCCCGTAACACAGCCTCGACACACGGGCGGTGATCTTGTCGAACTGCACGCGTTCTTTGCGTCCATCTGGAGCACGACTGTCAGTCACGGTCACGGCAGGTGATGGCGTGTAGAGGGTCCAGAAACCACTCTACCCGGTGTGGACGGTCTATACATACCTCGCTTGAAGACAAACATTGTGAAGACGCGAAAGAAGTTCTGTGGAGAGAAAGGGTATAGAGGGGAGGGAGGGGAAGTGGTGTGAGGGAGGAGACGGTGCAGTGGGGCTGGAGGAGGTTTTATGTGTTTGGCACGGCAACGCGTCTTGAGCACGTTCGCGCGTCGCGTCTGCGGATTTGTAACACGGCTGCTAGCGTGTTGCATCCGTAAGTGCTTGCATGATCGATGATCAGTGATTAGATTAGATGGCAGATAAGATTAGATCAATTGAAGATCGGCGGAAACTTGGCCGAAACTCCGATCTGATTTTGGACGCAGCATCAACCACGCGATACTCGGGGATTGCACCACGAGCCGCATCAGACAGACGTCTTTCTCTTCGCCTTTTCCCCCTTCTACTTCTTCAACACCAACGTCATGGCGGGCGGACACATGAAGTACCGCGCCCTCAGCCGGTCGTCGTCGCATCGCCAGGCGCTTCTGCGCAACCTCGTCACATCGCTCTTCAAGCACGAGTCGATAGCAACAACATGGCACAAGGCCAAGGAGGCGCAGCGACTGGCCGAGAAGCTCGTTACCCTGGGCAAGAAGAACACAGAGGCGTCGCGGCGGCGAGCACACCAGATCTTCTACGTGCGACTCCCCCAATCAGCCAGCCAGCTAGCCAGCGCCCCTACGATCATCGCAGACTGACGATTGCAGGAACCAAATGACATGGTCCCCAAGCTTTTTGGCCCCATAAGAGAGCGCTACGCCACCCGACCTGGCGGTTACACCCGCGTCCTGCGCATCGAGCCCATGAAGGAAGACCAGGCCGAGTCGGCCATTCTCGAATTCGTCGACGGGCCACGGGATATGCGCTTTGCTATGACGGCGAAGACACTAGCCCGCCTATCACCCTCCCAGAAACTCAACGAAATGACCGCCCAAAACGTCAAGCGCGTCACACAGTTCCGTCAGGACGGCATGAGCCAGCTGCAGGAAATGGTCCAGACCATGCGCATCGAGCAGGAAAACGGCATCGACGACCGCATCCTGCCCGCCCCAAGGAAGGTCTACCCCGACGAGTCCATAAGGCGCGATATGCGCTTCCCAGACGAGGTCGCCGACTGGAAGTTCCCCAACCCACTGCCTCCCAAGCAGGTGAAGAAGGAGTTGAAGGTAGTCGAGCCCGAGGAGGATTTCGTTGTCGCAGAGCGCAGCCTCGGGAAAGAGGTGAACGCGTAGAGAGATGTGCTATATCTGTACTATACCAATGTCCACATACCGGCGCAACACCAACATGGTGCGCGTCTTTACATACCACATTCCTCCATGATGCATCTTGATGAGCATGTTACTCTACCTCTACATTATGCTGCCTCTACATTTGTAAGAGCACCCACCTATTCTCTCTCCTCACCTCGCTATCCGGTTCACATATACATTTGAGGTAATATCGTGGGGCAGACCTGCAATCTAGAACCTTGGGGCCTAGAAAACATAGATTAAGAAAAGTCTACGCTTTTACGATTGGATTTCTCCGAGCTGCGCAGGTCAAGTACGTGCAGCACAAGCCCCATCGAATTGTACAAACAATGACATTGCTGCTTATTGACGTTCCAAATACGTTGAATAGTGCGAGCACCGGCTGGAGTTCCTTTGCTTCCCCCGGGACGATTCCTGTTCGAGCCATGGCAGACCATAAGGCAGGACATACCTGGGCATGCTGGGGAGCCGGTCATTGCACGATATCGTCTGGCACTTAGACACGGAATGAAGGATTTGCACGAGACTTGCTTTATAAGTTCTTCTTCCAGATGTCTGATTTCAACAGGCCGAGATCTCTGTCTCGATTTGAATTACTGAGACCCAAACTCAAAGCAAGGTAAACAACAGGCCAAACCAGTGTAGCGAAGAGATATGCTGCTTAATAATTAAGCAGCTAGCTGGTAGGTTTGGCGACTTTAAAGTGAATACACCTTGCGCGGTGTTCTGGGCGGAGGGTTTGTCCTTTCACTCAACGGCAGTACAACAGCCATAGCCATCGATGCATTTGTAGTCAAGCCAGATGAATGTACCCTCGTATATAGGCCTATTGGCTCCTTGTATTGCATTTCCTTCCCCGTACGCACATGGAGAAAAGGACATGGTGGGAGAAGAGCCACCTGATTGGAGCCGAGGCTGCCGAGCCGCCAGCGTTCACAGTTTCTATTCTCGACGGCACCGTCGCTGCACCACTGCACCACTTTCACGACTGCAAAGCATGGCGGGCAGACTGTCCTTCAACTCAACGTATCACTAAGGACGACCCTGGCCGATGCCTCTGCCAAAATCCCTTCGTCGCCCCGTACGTCGCACATCATCATCGTCGTCCGCGGGCACGCAGCGGAGGAAATGTCGCACGTGCAACAATCTTGATCCAAGAGGCCACACATCCTCTGTTCAAGATATTGAGGCTCTCAAGGAGCCCCGAGCAACATTGGACCTAGTCATTGACGCACTAGCGCTCTCCAATGTCAAGCCCGCGACAAACGGTGGATGTCGGTTCTGCACTGTGCTGGCCCAAGCGCTCGATGCGTTCTTTGTTGAATGGCGAGGAGCGCGTTGCAGAATCAATGTAAACATCAAGGAGAAGGGTACTATCAAGTTGAGTCTTGATGCGGCGCAATGGGCGAATCAAATGATTGAGATATATGCCGGATCAGGTAGGCATTGCGCACCGTGACTTCATCTCGCTATCACCAGATTGCTTCTCTTAACATTATCGCGCGTCTAGACGTTGCACTCATCCTTTTGCTTACATCAGTACCATCAGCTTAATGTATCTAACATCTAGCAGCTTCAAGGGCGCCGTGGCCTACACTCGGGGCAGCACATCACGTCCCAGTCAATGCTGGGTCTGATGAATCCTTCAACTTCATCCGGCGTTGCATACAAGGCTGTCTCGCGAACCCAAAGCACACGGCTTGCAGAGTCACATGTGAGCCGTCGATATCAGCCCCAAAGCGTCTTATTGATGTAGGGCGGTCGACAAAGCCAATCCGCCTTGTAGAGACACAAGGGAGAGCCCTCCAGTATATCGCTCTCTCGCATTGCTGGGGTTCAGAAACACCCCTGAAGGCCACAAAGGCCTCGTGGGCGAAGCTCATCGTCAACATCTCATTGGGTGATCTCCCACCTCTGTTTCAGGACGCAATCATCATCACCCGCCAACTTGGCCTACGATATCTGTGGATCGATTCATTATGCATAATACAGGACTCTTTGCGAGATTGGGAGACAGAGGCTTCAAAAATGGCCAGCGTCTACCAGAATAGCTATGTCACGATATCGGCCACCGACGCCAGCAATGGCAGTGCAAAGTGCCTGGCAGACAGGCGGAAAGCGGTCAAGATTCCATACGAAAACACGACGAAGAAAGAGTTTGCGCTGCGGGCCAGGATGTACTCAGACCATCATCCAGACGCCAACGGCAACCCTGCAAAGCCGGCAGGCCCGCTGACACTGCGTGCATGGGCTCTACAGGAACATGTTCTGAGTACTAGGGTTCTACATTATACGTCTACAGAGCTGGTCTTTGAGTGCAGAAGTTCATATCGCTGCGAGTGTATGCCGGAACGCAAGACACGAGCAACGACTCCAGCTCTCATCCCCAGAGCTGTCGCAAGCCGAAAGGCAGATACCATCTGGGCCGCATGGCATCGGATAGTGGAGCAGTACTCTACACGAGAGTTGACCATGCCAGGGGACAAGCTCCCAGCCATTTCCGGCATTGCAAGCAAGATCAGGAAGGCAACTCATTCCGAGTACATTGCTGGTCTTTGGCAGAGCAATCTTGCCTTTGATCTATTATGGCAACGAACGGCCTCACAACCAACAGACGCAGATTCCCATGCTCTTGAAACATGGCGCGCGCCATCTTTCTCTTGGAGCTCACTCAATGTACCTGTTACTTATTACACGCCAGACGATGACGAACGGCAAACGTCCCGGTCAAGCGTAATCCTTGTGTCATCCACAGTGATCTCCACTGGTCTCAATGCCTTAGGAGCAGTATCAGACGCCTCTCTCACTCTTCGGGGCCCCGCGGTAATGGCATTCCTTTCGGGCAAATATACTGATGGCAACTGGAAATACACCCTCGTCATACAGGATACGTGTGCGATCCAAGTTGCACATGACTGTTGTCTGGTCAAGGCCAGGGTCTCATCTGACGCTGATGAAGAAGTGTTTACGGTTCGACGAGCACAGCAGAAACAGGCCCTATTCGAGTTCGACGCGTCTGTTCTGTGCTTGAGCGTAGCACGCTATGATGGCTTCATCTCGGGCATCGTGTTGGGACAGTCGGAGCGAAAGCCTGGAGCATGGGAACGCCTTGGCGCATTTGCGGCAGGCACAGAAAGCTTGCGGCACGCAAAGGAGAGAGACTTGATTCTCGTATGAGCATTTCGTGCATCTCATGGGAAGGCCCTGTCGATTGGGCCTGGAAGCGCCTGTGCTTGGGGCTGATTCCCCACTAGCGCCGTTTGTTCGAAACAAGTCAGGGGTGGAGGAACATCCCTAATTTTGGCTTGGCTGCCCCAGGCCAACTTCCCATTCTTCCAACCATTCAGCATCGCTGTTCGGTTCGTATTGTGGATCATAAGATCCCCGCATCTAAATGCACCATCATATTTCCGAATTGGCACCCGTCACTTCCGTCCGCCAGTCATGGGCCTCAGTCCTGGCGTAAATGGGATGTTTCAAAGGCCGCAGATGTATATACATCGACAACTCCACGTTCGGGTTGATCTTTACCGCTTCACGATCTTTGGAAGATTCGTTTTTGTCACTCTTTTTTCCGACTTTTGATCGCTGGTCGTTCGTTACTGTCATTCTTTTATCGCTGCAGTCATGCACTCCACACTCGTTCTTTCCCTCCTCGCGAGCGCCGTCTCGGCTCAACTATCTACCATCGAGAAGCACGTCGGCAGCCTCGCTCTCTCTTCTTCGTTCGGACCCGTGAAGGAGTCTTACTGGACCGGATATCCCCACCACCGTCGCACTCCTTTTGCCGTTTCCCCTGACGGCAAGTCGGCGTACCTTGCCTACCTCGACGCCAGCGAGACTGGTGTTCACATCCAGCAGGTCAACCCTTCAACCTTTGCTGCGGTCGGTGCTGCTGTAACAGTCGCTGGTGGTAAGGAGGCTGGTGGTCTCGTTGCCCACAACGATGGCTTTGCCCTTCTGACCAACGAGGCTATGCCGTCCGGCACAGCCAACGCTCCCCCTGCGAGCACTCCTGTCCCTGTTATTTACCGTTACACCTCTGGTAAGGAGACCTTCAAGACATGGCTCGGTGGCCCAAGCAACCCTGGTGGCATGGGCTTGCTTGCATCGCCTGACCTGAACGGCGACCTTGCCTACTCCGAGGCCAGCGGCATGTACGGTGCCTACTTCGTCGTGACTGCCTACTCCGGCGATGCTCAGGGCCACTTTGGTGATGCCATCCAGTACGTGAACAGCAAGGGAACGCTCGAGCAGATTCAGGGCGCCAGTTCCAGCTGGGGCTGCTCCCACAACACCGGTATTGCTTTCGAAGCGGCCGACTCTGTTCCTTTCGCATCCATTTGCTCCGAGGACCAGGGTGCTATCTGGCTTAACACTGGTACTACGGGTATGGACAAGAGCGGTGTCAAGATCTCCAATGAGAACGTTACCAACGGTGCTGGTAACGAGGCAATGGGTGGAATGTCTGGTTCTTACAGCGGCCTCGCCCGATTCCAGGACAGCGATTCCTACATCTTCTCTTGGGTCTCACGTGGTGCTAAGGACCTGACCGTCAACGACTGGATGGGCACCGGCTACACTCACTCCGTCAACCGCACTGTCAACCGCAACGTCGCCATTTCCACCATGAGCGACAAGAAGACCCTTACTGGCGAGCAGGCCACCTCTCAGCTCGGTGCCGACGGTGATTCTCAGGTCAACTGGATCACCACTGGCTCCGCTGACTGCTCCAACGCCCACGTTGCCACTTTCGATAAGAGCAGCGCTCTCGTCACCTGGGAAGAGATTGCTGAGCCCACCTGCGACTTCATCGCCATGGGTTGCAAGGGCGCTTACACTGGCTCCTACTTCCAGCTTGTCACTGATGGTAAGAAGGTCGGCGAGCCTGTCAAGGCCACTGATGTCTACGTCGCTGGTGACATGGTCACCATGGCTGATGGCCGTGTCTGCTGGCCCTATGTTGACATGAAGTGGACTCTTGATGGTCCCGTCCAGAACACACCCAGTGTCAAGGAGATCTCTTTCGCTTGCTTGAGCAACGGTGGCTCCTCCGCTGCTCCTTCCGCCTCTGCCTCGAACGCAAAGCCTTCCTCGACTGCCGCTGTCAGCTCTGCCGCCCCTGTCAAGACCTCTGCTGCCGTCCCCAAGCCTTCCTCTGTTGCGGAGAACGCCGCGAGTGCCGGTACTCCTATTGAGATCGAGACTTCTGCTGCCCCCCAAGTCCCTGCTGACTCGGCTCTGCCCACGTTCGAGATTGTCACTTCCGGCGCCACGATTACCCCTCCATCCACCTCCGTAGCCGCGACTGCTCTTCCTACGATTGAGTACACTGCGGAATACTCCGCCTCGATTCCCACCGAAGTCAGTTCCCAGGTTGCCCCTACGAACCCCGTAGAGTACTCTTCCGCGGTCTCTGCCTTGATCCCCACAGAGGTCAGCTCTCAGGTCCCTGCCATCAGCACCGGCGAGGACCAGCCTGCTCCTTCCGCCACTTTCACTCTCCCTGCGTCTGAGTCGTTCAGTCCCAGCGATGCCCCTGCTTTCACCGAGAGCACTGACATCCCCAACCCAACCATTGGCCCAGAGTCTTCGAGCACTCCTTGCTCTTCTGAGATCACCGCCACTCCTGTTCCCGAGGCTCCTGTCGAGACTCCTGAGGTTCCTGAGGCACCCGTCTCTACTCCTGCTTCCGCAGAGACACCCGTTCCCGAGGTCCCCTCCGATGCTGAGGAGACGCCTTGCACCGAGGAGCCTGAGGCCACCGCCACAGGCGCTGAGGCTGAAGCCCCAACCTTCACCCCTCTGCCCACTGAGGTTCCCTACCCCACCGGTGCCGGCAAGCCCTCAGGTCGTCCGTTCCCCAGCGGCAACTGGCACCACGCCGGCCGTCCCGGTTTCGGCTGGGGCCGTCCTAGGCCTACTGGATGGGGCCCTGCGCCTGGCCGCCCCAGGCCCACCGGCAGCTTCGGCCCTCGCCCTTCTGCCGGTACTCAGCCTGAGAAGTACGACTTCGGTCTCGGCAAGCCGTCCAGCACCCCTTGCACGCTTGAGACTCGTGTCAGGCCTACTGCCACCGGTGCTGCTTACTAGATGGTTACTCCGCTAGTGAGCGGAAAGAAAGAAGCGAAGAGCCCTTCCAGCATGCGGGCTGGATCCGTGAAAACGTGTTGCACCCGCAATCTCTTTGTATCATTGAATAGCTTCTTGTAAATATCTTCCAAAGACTATCCATGACTGCATGACGCTTGTCAAGCTTTCAAGAATTATGTGCGCTTCCAGTCTGTTAGTGAGCTTCTGTGATGCATGTAGCTGTTATCTTGTACATATTAGGATTCTGTTCCACATGGATTGTTGCACTTGTCCATGATGTCGAATACGACACCGAGCGTGAGCGGCGACTATTGGGTCCTCGCGCTCGGTGATTGGGAAATGTAGTCTGGCCCTGGCAAAATTGTACAAGTACGACATTGTGAGCCTGAAAGACGCGCTCACAATAGACGTGGTAGTAGGCGGTTGAAGTAGGTTTCTGTTTATTAATATCTGATTAATCTGTGAATCCTTAGATCGAGCGCAGGCGAGCATTCCGCTGCCTGGACACCATCAGCTCAGTCGTTCAGAACAGCTTGATGCTGTGGTTGCTATGCTTTGTGGAAACCGCCTTCGCAAGATATACGTTTACTGGCTGACAGTGTATCAATGCAGACGAACATCGGATGCGACAGGCGAAAGAGCATTGAGGAGGAGCGCAACCGCCGTCGGTGCCTTTAACAGCAGTGTTCAAGGTTTTGCTTGCGGGTGACATTCTTTCAGGAGGTCCGAAAACATGGCAATCAGATCACACGCCCTTGCAGAAGGTAAATCCTTCACTCCTGAAGGAACCAAACGACCGATTAACGTAAATTTACAATGTGATTGTTTTACCACAAGGCATCGACGCAGCAATTATACTCTGTCCCGAGACAGACGGTCACTGCGCGATCGTCGGAGGGGCGTATGAACGGCGACGTGATCCTTGGGCCGTTTTCCTCTGGCTGACACGCACAAGCCGATCGAAGACAACAGGGCCATTTCTTCCAATTATTTCGACGACGTATGAATGACGCTGATGTCAAAGACGTTCGTCTAGGTCCGTTATCAGCTAGACGACCTGAGTTTCGAACTCGATCATGATCTGCGGCTGTTGACTGAGACCCTGAAGATCCGAGATGTCAGCCCTCAAATTCTTCAATTCGGTTGAGTATCAATGCTCCGAGAACTAGTTGGGGACAGACTCTGAGCGCACACTACACTTCAGCCGTCTAGTCGCTTCCTCGACGCACTGCACCTGCATTTACGATTCCCTCGTTGCTCTACTGCGACATAGTTAGCGACAGTTCGGTACAAGCAAGGTGATTCTCTCGATGTATCATTGTGCAGATACTAATAGCCGTAGTTTTGCTGCCTGCTTCAGTAGCCTCTCTCGCATTTGTCTTTGCTGGCTAAGTGTAGAGCAGGAGTTGGATCCGGTGTGTTATGATAAATATCACTAAGGACTTACCTTGTCAACAAGTGATAGCTTCTCAGACCCAGAATTTGTTACACTGCCTGTATCGGTCATTAGTAGTTGAGAGACGCTACAAACACGCAGTACCATCACATTGACTTGTTACAGCTGTGTGGCTCAACTAAACAAAGCGCTTCGCAAACACGCGTGGAGTCAACAACACGAGGTGTTTCGTTGGTGTGCTTTGTTAGTGTAGGAACAGCCGTATCAGGTTGCGCTGATAGCCACTGCGGTGTTGCCTAGAGGGTTCTTGCTCATCGGTCAACGTGTATGTGGCAATGCATTAATAGGAATGCTTACATGACGCAGTGGGTGAGAGACAAAGAGAAAAATTTGTAAGGCTGGCATATGTAGCATCCTTGACGCGGAACATTGTTCCAAAGGAGGCTTTGAGGAGCCTCGTTTGATACTAGTGTCGTTGACGAGGCGAGAGACAAACCCCGCGGACTATCAAGACCCAGCAATCCGGCTCCTGCGAGAAGCACCTTCCAAGACAGCAGGGGAAAGAGCTGGTTGCAGAATTTGACGGGATCTTGTTGCTGATTTCACAAATCCAACTTCTTGTCAAGTACCTTTCGTCGAACCCGTGCACTTTTACATGATTTTGAAGCTAGACGGGTTTTGACGTCATTGCTAGTTGGGAGCCAGGTCTAGACCATAGCATCGGATTAGGACCATGTTTCTAGGCTCTGTTAGGCTCGCATTCTTCGCCTTTGTCAAAACTTGGCACGTTTGTAGCCCTCTCATAGTCCGCTCGTGGAGGGCAGAGGGCAGGAACAACCTCTCCAGCCATGGAGTGGGATCTGCCCTTGCGCCCACCGATACCACAAACCACGGAACTGAGCGACACTGATCAGTTTCGCACCCTGGGCTTGCTGGACCTGCTGGAACACGATCCTCGGCCAACGTTCGTCTTGGAAACCACAAGGCAGCGAACAGCAGACCTTGGACTTCATTTCACTTACTGCAATACCGTGCTGGCAACCGCAGGGTCAGGAGCAGTACATGACATTATCACCGGAACCATCGATCAACACGGAAGTCTCGGGGAAGATGCAGCATCCGCGTCGCAGTTTCGAACCTGGTCTTGTCAGCAACGCTCAACGTCACCCAAGATCCTACCTTTCTGCGGTTTCATCTGGAGGAAGTACTTGGTCGCTCAACATTGGATCGTCGTGAGCGGAACATCCAGTAGATCTGAGAGCAACTTGGATGGAGATAGAGCGCAACTTTCCAAGAAGATTCTGAGGTCAAATCGCACAACAGTCGATTGGACCGAAGATCCTCCCTCGGAACAGCTGTCTGCGCATGCTTCGTGGGCACGGAGCATTGACTGGGAAGCTACGCCATTGGGACCGATGAAAGACTGGTCCCCAGAACTACGCAGTAATGCCAGCCTTATCATGCAGGACCCTCGACCGGCCGTCGGATACTTTGGACCTGAACTTACTCTGATCTACAACGAGCCTTACGTTGAGATGCTGGGCGGTCTGCATCCATGTATGGGGCGTAGTGCCCGAGAAGCTTTCGCCCAGTTTTGGACCGAACATTTCGAGCCCATCATTGAGCGAAACCGTGCCGGTGAGACTGTCGACGATTCTCGAATTGAGCTTTCCTTGACGCGCAACGGCTACATAGAAGAGGCCTTTTTTTCGACGCGTTTTATACCAATTTGGGACTCTCAGGGTGCAGTAATGGGTCATTACCAACCTGTCATTGAGGTGGTAGGTGCTGCACTGCCCTTGACCGTTCATTTCTGACAGTGAAACAGACCCAAGAAGTTCTCCTAGAGCGACGTTCACGCACATTAATGGAGTTGAGTCAAGAGCTACCTCGAGCGCTTGATTCTAATGCTTACTGGAATCACGCTGTTGAGGTGTTCTCTCGCAACAACAAAGATGTCCCGTTTGCATTGTTTTATTCAACAGAAATGGACAGTGACTGTGCGCATCGAATGCCCGTGGACGCGTCAGCCGACGATCAGTATCAATGTACACTTCGACGTTCCATCGGATTGCCCGAGCCTGTCGCTACTAGCCTGGAGCGACTCGACCTTCGACATTCACATGGCATGATCAAATTTCTCAAACAGGCCATCGTCGCAGACATCCCGATTGTCCTTGATCTTGCCAACACTCCAGAGGCAGCCCGCTCAATAGAGGGGCTTCGGGCGCTCAGCACAGGGGAGCTATGCACATTTGCTGCCATATGTCCCTTGCATCCGCCCTCTTCGAAAGAGACCGTACTTGGATTTATGGTTCTTGGTTTGAGTTCGTCATCTTTGAGTGAAACAGAACGAGCCGTTGACTTACATAGACGCAGGCTCTCGAAAATCGTACAATCAAGCTTACTTGCAGTTCATTCGTGAAGCAACTGAACTTGTTTCAGCCTCACTGATGTCGCTAGTTCTGCACGAACAAGATATCGGGCGTCGCGAGCGTGCCATTGCCACCGCTGAGATCATCAAGACTGAGCTAATCCAACAACTGGCTGAATCTCAAAAAGAAGCCGATCGTGGACATTCCAAATTTCAAGTAAGGAATCCTTCGTAACTGGTTCGCTGTATCCTACGGTTCGCTGACATGGGCGGCAGCGGTTTGCTGAACGGAGCAACATTGGCATCTTCATTTTGAACATGGATGGCATCTACACCTACCGCAATGAGGCTTGGTATAGTATCCTCAACCCGGACAACCCAGATATCGACCTTGACAAAACGTGGACTGCACTGATCGATGATGAATACGTCGGGTCGGGCCAAGCTAAGTTCGAAGAGCTTGCACTTACAAAACAATTCCAGTAAGGGCTCAAAGCTTTGTTATTTGCCCAATCTGACTATCAGTAGATCATTCGAACTGCGCCTGAAGACTACCTGGCGTGTGCCGGGCGACCGTACTCACGATTCGCTACCCGAGCTACAGCCTAAATGGGTACTATGTTCTATTTTCCCCGAGCTCTCTGAACAGGACGAGATCTTAGAGATCATAGGGTGCATAACCGAGATTTCTCAGCAGAAGTGGGCAGAGCGACTGCAAGCATTTCAGGCTACGCAGGCAAAAGAGTCCAAAAGGCAACTGGAAAGCTTCATCGACACAACGTCGCATGAGATGCGCAATCCGCTATCTGCGATTCTTCAGAGCGCAGATAGTATTGTAGCTGCGCACAAAGGTTTGAAGAGTTACACATGTTGCGGCGAAAATTACCAGAGAACGCTGCTCAGTACAGTGGATTCTGCCCAGACAATTGTTCAGTGCTCGAAGCACATGAAGACCATAGTTGATGGTAAGTACTGTCTAGGCACGAATTACTCAACTAGCACCACTAACGCACTCAGATGTCTTGACAATCTCCAAGCTGGACTCAGGGTTATTTGCAATGACTCCGATTGATGTTGAGCTTGAGTCAATTGCACGCGACGCGGTCAAGATGTTTGAGGGGGAGGCCAAGGCAGCTGGAGTGGACCTGAAGTTCCACATTGATTCTACTTGCAAGCAACATGGCGTTGGTGACCTGTCGCTTGATCCCACGAGGGTGCTGCAGATTTTGATCAATCTGCTCACCAATGCCATCAAATTCACACGGCTAGAGGCCAAGCGAGAGATCACAGTTGTATTGAGCACCTCGCTCGAACGACCTACGCACACTGCCGACGGCCAGGTAGCATACATAGCGAGGTCGGAGGGTTCAGCCGCTAAGACCCTGCTAACGGACTGGGACTTGGGCGAGGATATCTTCGTGCGCTTCTCTGTTCAAGACACCGGAACCGGCATGACCGACGCGCGTACGTGCAGCACGCACTCATGATACTGTTTGCGCTGACATGACATAGAACATCATCTCCTCTTCACACGCTTTTCCCAAGCGTCACCACGAACCCACATCGACTACGGCGGCTCCGGCCTCGGCCTGTTCATCTCACGCCGCCTAACCGAAATGCACGGCGGCGAAATCGGCTTCAAATCCAAGAAAGGCGTTGGCAGCACGTTCTCATTCTATGTACAGAGTCGCAGGAGTGACCCCATGATACGCAGACGAGAGAGTGTAGATCCAATCTCAGCCTCGATAGATAGAGGTCTCCACGCCCACCAGACGCTTCTTCGCAGCAAATCATACAACGAGGGTTCGCCACATGGCTCGCAGACGAGTTCGCGGGACATGGATGTCCCCGACAGCGATTTACATGTTCTGATCGTCGAGGACAATCTGGTCAACCAGCGTGTACTGGCGAAGCAATTGCGGGATGTCGGTATGAACGTCACAGTCGCCAACCACGGCGGCGAAGCGTTGAAGTACTTGCAAACGACCAAGTACTGCACGTCTGATGGGTCGGGCAATGAGCTAACTCTGGTATTGATGGACTGGGAGATGCCAGTAATGAATGGACTGGAATGTGTAGCCCATATCCGGAAGATGCAGACCGAAGGTACTATCACTGGACATGTACCTGTAATTGCAGTGACAGCGAATGTCAGATCAGAGCAGGTCGAGATCGCATTGCAGGCTGGCATGGACGATGTCATTTCGAAACCATTCAGGATACCAGAGCTCAAGGCGTGTATCCAGAAGACGCTGCGGCTCTGTGGGCCCAGGTGAGCGGTCGACAAGAGGGTGACACCATCACAGTACAGCCGGACTCACATATGCCTGATCTTACAAGACATGAAAGACAGAAAGTCTCCGGAGGTCAGCAATCGGTCTTATTAGTATCTCCTACTACAACCTCACCTCACGATCCAGTCGAGGAGATACTGGCATCACAGACTTTTATACACGCAGCCATGTCGCACCAGAGCATCTTTACTGCAGTATCTCGAGAGCTATGCCAATCAACATTATCCGCTCTTCCAGCTTGAGCGGTGGCATTAAGTGTCGGCCCGCATGGTCATCATGTGTGTGGAGCCGAGGTGTGAGTCTGCCAATGCTCGGACAAAGAGCGGCTCTCGCTTTCAAGAGCATTGGAATCATGGCATTCGGATTCTTGGGCTATGCGTTTCAGCCGCAAGCATGCTTACGGTAAGTCGTCAGAAGTGGTGTCGCAACAAAGGATGAGATGGATTTCTCGACGCAGCTGGAAAATGCATCTGGTGCGAATAGTTCAGATGGATTGAGATTGGCAGAGGAGCAGACCGGCTGATCCGCTCAACTCTGCCATTCATAGTAGTACAACAGGTTCTGGCTCGTTCTCATGAAAGATGAAGTACAACACATATAATACAACAGTCGAAACCACAAAGTGTGCCCTTGTTCTGCGATAGGGAGGGAGAAAGAATCAAAAGAGTCGAGAGGTCCAGAACTCCAGAGATGGAAAGCCGTGAGTCCGTCAATAGTCGAAGTCGTCCAGCGACCCTATCCCTGCAGCAGCCAAAGCGCACTCAACGGCCTCGTGGCGGTCCCAGAAGAACTCCCGCATCCAGGAGGCTATCATGTCGAGGGCGGAGATGGCTGTCGAGCTAGACCAAATCTTCTCGTGTCTATTCCAGGCTTTTGTCTGCCATAAGGTGTCTGGATAGCGTTGTTGGAGAGTCGGTATGAGACTACGTGGCGCCGAGGCTCTTCGCTTCCAAAGCAGCCCAGTCTGGATGAGATGCAGGATGCCAGAGGAGATGCTAAAGATAGCATGGAGATCAGAACTCGAGCACTGTGCAGCGAGGAAGTCCGTCGTTGCTGGCGAAAGTTCTTTTGTAGTAAATGATCCGGGAATAACAAGGATGTCGAACTGCGGTGCGCTGGCGAATGAATTCTGCGAAGAAGTCAGCTTCTGTGCTCCATGGTCTAATTGATGGCGAGGGAGGTGGGATCGTAGGGCATGTGTTAACCTTTGTCTCCCTGCCAGACTCTCTCAGATGACCGTCAAGATCATGTACAGGCGAATCCGGCAAGACCAGGAAGTGGTGCTTCTTGACCAAAGGAGTCGGTTTAGGGGTTGGCGATGATCGTGTTTGCTGTGTAGCAATCCAAGACTAGCTCACCGTCACTGGCATTCGAGCACCAGAGGTGACTGGAAACGACCCTTCTCCTGTCACGCTGACATATCGAATGTCCACTTCATCAACTGCTTCCTCGAGCGTACTCGCTGGTGGATTCAGCCTGCTGACTCTGCTTCTGCTCAATGTCGACAGAAGATCAACAGCAGCGAGATCGGTGAGTTGGATCTGATCTTGGCTGAGTATAATAACGCCAACTCGTAGAGATGATTGTGATGGAGGAACATAGTTGATGCCGAGATCTTCAGCAGAAGTTGATGAGGTGCACATATAAAAGAGGTCGGCGTCGCTTGGGAATGTGGTGTAACCTCGCGGTGGAGATGGCATGGGGAGCTAGAGAGATGTCGATGGGATAGGTATAGAGGAAGGTATGAGAGACTGATCCCTAGAGAGGGTGGTAATGAAGGTGATATGTCTACCAGCTTGGGGTCAAGCTTTATATGAAGCGGTAAGACATATTGCAGTGATAGTGCCAACGCAGTCACCAAATTGACCGAAGCATGGTTGACAGCGTCATTACTAGGATCGAAGCAGACACTTGCTTGGAAATCCCATCCGATACGAGGGTTCGCATAGGCGAAGTGGCCACTGCTCAGCGTGGTGGAGGCTTGTCTGATGTGCTCCCGTCTTTTCGCGAGCCCTGGATTCCGGAGCGAATCCGCCAGCTAGAGCTGAATGTGTCATTCTGGTCAAGATCTACCACGCTCGCTTTGCCCGTTTGCGGACCAAGCCGCTGGAATATGTCCGAGTCAACGGGTTGTATGAAATGGTGAGGTTAACATTGCATTTCTTGACTGCCTAATGTGGCGCGGAAAGAAAAACGGTCAAAACGCCCCAGGCAGCACAATTCGCACCCGCGTGGTTGGAGCAGCACAGCAACATTGCTCGGGGACGCGGCAGAAGATACGGGAGCCCCGAGCGCGGTAAGCACTTGCTGCTTGAAATGACTCCAATCTGATTAGACAGTGGCTGTGACACTGGCTGGCGAGGTTGCTGAGGGACAAGCCGGAAGTGTGGAGGTGGAACTAGCAGCTCACAGGGCCCCAACGCCTCAGGCACGAGAAGTTTGAAGGTCATCTGCCCCAGGAATTACATCAGCGGGAAATTGCTGTGACCGAGATAGCAACAAAATGTCGTGCATAGTGAGTCAAGTGACAGAATTGGCTCGCCTGTAAGCTCTCAGCGAGAATGCGCCGGAAGCCTGATGGGGCAGGCGCCGAACGCCCGCGCGGCAGGTGCAAGTGCAGCACGTGGACGTTTCAAGTATGCTGCAAACAGTTCACTTTGACATCTGCAATAGCTCACAAGCGATTTGCAAATCAAGGCTGGCTTGAGCCATGAAATTGATCACGACTAGTGCAGCCTGCTTGGACGGTACGAAGGGATTCGATGCCAAGCAGTCATTGTCCACAACAACACCATACAGACGCAAGAGATGATAGCAGAGCAAGATGCTCAGCTACTGCGAAAAGTGGTATCCATTGCTTGCCAAAACAACAATATGCGGTAAAGAGAACGCTCGAGCTGAATTCCTACACCTTAAACTTCGCGGGGAGAGCCGTCGGCCTCGCCAGACTTGACGGCCTTACCGGTCTTCTTAATCTTCTCCAGGACTGTCTCATAGGACAGCGAGTCTTCGGTAACGATGTCGGCGGTCTGTGTCTCGAGGGAAACGTTGTACGACTTGACACCTGCGATGGGTTAGTTGCCACGCTGAGCAGCAAGAGGCGGCGCGCAGCACTCACCATCGAGCTTCTTGAGCACGCGCTCAACGGCGCCGGAGCATCCTCCGCAGCTCATGGCGATGTTGAACTTGTAGTTGTGCTCGGACATGGTGGTGGACGGTATGTGTGAGGTGTGCGAGACTTGTGGGTGTGCGAGAGGTAAGTGCAGTTTGTACGTAGGCAAAGGCGGTGGTGGGATGTTCTGAAGTGGAGCTATGGAAGGGTGCGGCAAGGTGGATTATATACGCAGACTAAACACAGCTCTTGGACAAAGACAGATTGCGCGAGTTTCGCGATCGTGTTGCAATCCGCTACTCAGCGTAGATTACTGTAGATTGCGGCGACTGTGCTGACAATTCCATCCAAAGGATGCACAGCTCGGCATCCGATGAGACCAGATACGCTTCAGCGCCAACCTCTGTTTCAGCACTGACTGCACTGTGGCGCTAAACTTGCTCATTGCAATGTCTAGGGTGAGGGCAAACAGCATCCACGACGATCATACAATGAAGACACAGTGTTATTCTTGATCTACAATTACGGCCAGAGAGACTGAAGGTGCATGTGTGCAGCGTGTCTGACGCATGTGAATGCTGCGCACCTAAATACGCTTCCAGCGCATCCTGAAGAAACTGTGCAGACTGAGAATGCATGATCGGCACATGGTATGGATAACGATGAACGATAATACCAAGCGCAACGACAGCCTTGCGCTGCTGCTGTCCGTTGTCATGGGAGTGTTCCTGGATGGACTGCAAGTGTCCCCCACTGCTTGGCACTAGCACTGCCGCGGGGCAGCTTGAGGCGGGCTCGGCTTGACTCTCGCCGCGGTGACGTCTTTTCACTTTGTGAGCTTGCGGACCAAACAACCAAACCGCATATCCCACCATGGCGTCGTGAGTACTTTGTATGGAGACGATATATTTACACCGCGAACTGACATGGGCAGCAATATCCTTTTCCTTCCGTTTAGGAAATCACACTCTGTCAACCTCACAGATGCTATCAAGCAGTACATTTCGTCCAAATATGACCAGCATCCGGACATGTTCAAGGCCGACCTTGAGACCATCGAAAAGCTGCGATCGACCGCCGTACACGCGCAAGAGCCACACCCTAGCAATATCCCCAAGCTACAACAGTATGTAGCCCAGCTGGTATGGCTGAGTGGGAAGTTCCCTGTCGACATTGGCGTCGAGTTCCCCTGGTACCCAGCGCTGGGATACAACACAAGCCGCCCAGTGTCACGCAATAACCTCCGCTATGAGCTCGCAAACATCATGTTCAACCTCGCCGCCATGTACTCGCAGCTGGCCATGTCCTCGAATCGAAGCACACCAGATGGCCTGAAGGTCGCCGCCAACAATTTCTGCTTAGCTGCTGGAACAATATCACATCTAAGAAACACGGTGCTACCCGAGCTGCGAACAGACCCACCCGAGGACATGGATTTGATGACGCTGGACTGTCTGGAGAAGCTCATGCTTGCCCAGGGCCAGGAATGCTTCTGGCAAAAGGCCGTCAAAGACGGCTTGAAGGATGCAACCATCGCCAAGCTCGCCGCCAGGGTGTCTGATTTGTACAACGAGGCATGCGAAGCAGGCATTCAGTCTGACTCGGTCAGTAGCGAGTGGATCCACCACATGACGGCCAAGCACCACCACTTTGCTGCTGCTGCGCAGTACAGGGCGGCCTGTGATACCCTGGAGAAGCGTAAATATGGGGAAGAGGTCGCAAGGCTGAAGGACAGTCTTACATGCGTCAACGAGGCCCTGAAAGAGCAAAGGTACATCAACAAAGTCGTATTGGCTGATCTAAACGGGCTTAAGAACAGGGTGACGGAAGACCTGAAGCGAGCCGAGAAGGACAACGACATGATTTATCTGCTGCCAGTCCCACCGAAGGCTGAGTTGAAGATACTGGACAGAGCGAACATGGTTGTCTCGAGGGTGCCGAAGGAAATCGCCGAATCGAATGCGCTTCTGGGAGACCATGGCGAATTGGGTCCAGCTCTGTTCTCTAAGCTCGTACCTTACTCTGTGCATCTGGCAGCAAGCATATACGTCGATCGTCGCGATCGCTTAGTTAACACAACTATCGTTGAGGAGCTCGAAAGTCTCACAGCTCAAATACACGAGACACTTCGTAGTCTCAACCTACCTGGATCTCTTCAAGCTCTCGAAAAGCCGCTCGGGCTACCGCCGGGTCTGATGGGCCATGCAGAAGAGATTCGACAACAGGATGGTATCCACCGTTTGGAACGATCGATGGAGGATACCAAGAAGCTCATGTACAGCGATCTAGCTGTCTACAATGAGGGCGTAGAGATACTCAAGTCTGAAGCGGCAGCAGACGAGAACTCGCGTCGAAGATATGGAACCGCACTCTGGACTAGGGCACCCGCAGAACAGGCTGCGCCGAAGCTGTACGCTCAGATCAAGGAGATTGATGGTTACTTCAAGGCGGCAACAAATAGCGACAACATTGTCAAAACGAAGTTGAGGGAAAATGAGCAGTTCATCAGACTGCTTAGTGGACCCGACCATGACCTGGAGAACTACGTGCCAAGTGGCCGTCGACCAGCTATAACAGGTGATGTCGAACGGGAAGCTGGCAAGCTGCGTGGGTGCTTCAACGAGGTGAGCCGGCTCGAGAGCAGAAGGCGGCGGAAGATTGAGGCCTTGCGAACCAAGGCAAAGCAGGATGACATAAGTGAGTGCGACCGACCCTGTCCCTGTTGTAGTCTGCTGACAGTACTAGATCCCGAGCTATTGCGCGAAGCCGCTCGCTTAGAGCGGGAGTACCCTATGCAAACTATTGAGGCTGTACAGTTTGAAGGCTTGTTTGATAGGCGGCTGCAGATGTACGACGTTGACCATGACATGGTACAGGAAGAGGAGAGGGAGCAAGCCGATGCGATCAAGCGATTGCAGGACGCCAACGCATCTTTCTTGATTGCTCGACGGGGAGACCAGTCTACGAAGCAACGCGAACAGGCCTTGCAAAACCTGGAGAACGCCTATTTCAAGTACAAGGAGATCATCTCGAACTCCGACGTTGGCCGGAAGTTCTACAACGACCTAGCCAAGATCGTCAATCGGTTCCGCGACGATGCACGCAGCTTTGCCTACCAGCGAAAGTCCGAGGCATCGCAGATCGAGAGGTAGGCTTTCATCCACAAGACGAAAACGCTGGCGTACTGACAACTTTGAAGCGATCTCGCAACTCGAATGAGCTCCATGAACCTACAGCAAGCAACCACGGAATCGTTGCAGCAGCAGAAGAAGGTGGATGCACAAAACCCGCAGTACGGCGCCGATGCGCACGCAGAAACACCTCTGACTGCACCCAAGCCGACTAGGGCGAGCGTACCGCCGTCAGGCATGTGGACTCCAGAGGTGGGCATCAAGTTTGGGACCGTTGGTGCGGTACCCACGTCATCTGGCAATGCGCGACCTTCGAATGGCCCTGCGCAAGACGGGCGTTGGGACCCTACACAGGGTTTGAAGTTTGCTTGAATGCTCCTTACACTGCTGTCATGGACGACTTGACCAATCACAAGGCAAGATCTAGGTTGCTCCAATGCGAGAAGTACAACCCAGCAAACAAAGAGACAATAGATAAGAGCGGTCTGCGAGAGTACATCATGATGCAATGCGCTACGACACGATCGCTTTTTGCGCCTCAGGGATTCTGCCTTAGTGGCGCAGTCTGCCTCACAGGGTTGTGGCTGTGCCAGCTGTAGGCTCTCACTAGCATCTCAAGTGTACAAACGATGTCATTACGTTGGCGAGTGCACGTCGTCGGCCCACGGACCATGAACATCACTGTCCAATTATCTGGGGAGGATGCAACTTGGAATAAGTGTATTGGAAACGTGTGTTGTGACTAGTCTAGCAGCGGAATGTCAGTCGCGGCGAATGCTTTCCTACAGCTCGTTCGGCTACGCTCGGTGGTATATGAAGCTCATCTGTTGCGTCGAGCTGCCGGAACGACTGGCTACACAACTCTCAATTTACATTACCGCTTCGAGTTTCGCTTTCACCAGCAATCTATCACATCACTTTAACCCTCTCAAAGACCCGTAGGGCTGAGGCTGAGCAACTGCGTCGTCACGGCTCCTCCTTCCAAGACGTTCAAGACACGACTGGGCAGACAAGCAATTCGCTTCCACGGATCGACCTTTTGCGGCAGTCACGACTAACTTCCATCACACAACGAGGCTCGACGTTGAACTAGAGTACAGTACGATACGCACACCTGCAGCTCTATCTGTGCCGACAGCCGTGATCAGCGTGACGGCGAACACCCCACACTGGTCTCGCGTGCCACGCCCCGTGCCGCATCCACGTACCTAAGACAGTTTCGCCTTTTGGAGGGTTCTGAAACCAGGCACGCAGACTGCAGCCGGAGCTTCTGCTGCAGAATACCAGAGTAGGTAGATAGGCGCCGGGAAGCTCCTGCGGGGCTCCTCGTCAGCCCTGAGAATAGCAGCCCCCTAGTCCGTTTGGGGATCCATCGTCTCGTTGCTTGCACAGCCCACCTCTACTGTGTTGCACTCGCGGCGACGACTGCTCACACAGCCTCCTTCACTCTCCAGCCCCAGCCAGTGCCTGCCAGGAACGCGTCGCTCGCGGCCTTCTGACCACTCAGCGAGACCGCTTCGGAGCGCAACTTTGCCAGCGCCCCCGCTCGTCGCTAGACAAGGCGATCTCACTGTACCGGTAGGGGCCTTAGCGCGGTTGTTCTACCTCACTCCTCTGCGCGCTCCAGAATAGCATCACACGCGCGACCACAACCATGGATGGTATGCAGCAGCGCGGGCGCTCGCCGTCTGCGGGCCAGCGCGTCCATATAAGGCAAACACCTTCCCCGTCACCCCATGCGCCCTTCCACAACAACGTGTCTGGCCTTGGCTTTGATCAATCGCAGCAGCTCCTCAACGACCCCACCAGCTTCGCCGTCAGCAACGCCCAGCTCAGCAACGCCCAGTACCTGTCCACCCTGCAACCCCAGGCCTTCCCCCACCAGCAGCAGCAGGTTCTCTCCGACCAGTCCTTCCTGCAGTCGACCAATCCAGCCCTGTCACAGCACAATACGCCGCACTTTGGGCCCCAAGGCAACAGCCTCACCCCCGATCCCCTCGACATCACCAACCCTGGCCCTGCCGACTTCAACAACTTCTTCGCCGGCAACGATTTGAACCAGCCGCAGGCGATCAGCCCCTCGCAGTTCGGCAACTCGCTGGACCCCCACCTGCTCGAGAGTCAGCCGCAGCAGCAGCAGCAAAATCTTGGAATCAATCCCAAC
This sequence comes from Didymella segeticola, assembly GCA_004522025.1. NCBI lineage: Eukaryota > Fungi > Ascomycota > Dothideomycetes > Pleosporales > Didymellaceae > Didymella > Didymella segeticola. The sequence goes on from SDAV01000011.1 coordinate 294,078, forward strand.
GACTTGATGGCCCAAATGGGTACCACACAACCACATGCGCCCACACCGCCACACCTCCTGGCCAACAACATGCACAATCAGCGCAGTCCTAGCCCGCATGCGTCGCCGCATCAGAACCAGGGCGCATTCTCCCCACCCAACCATTCTCGACATGCTTCGCTAGGGCATTCGACTCTCGATCCTAGCGCAGCGTACGGCCAGGGCACTGAGTGGGCGAACATGGCCAGCTTCAGAGGACACAGGCGAACACCTAGCGAGTCTGCCTACTCGGACATCTCCTCTGCACATGCCTCCCCATTCCTGGTCACACAAGACAGCTTCGAGGAGAATCAGCCATTGCCGCACCTGGGCGCACAGAACGACCCACAGCTCTTCCAGAATCCCATCTCCAACTTTGATCAATTCAACTTGAACGATGGCTCTCATATCAGCCCTGGACACAGCCCTGCCATGTCCCCACGATTGATTCCACAGCAACAGTCCCTCCCGCAGTTCATGCCTGGTAGTTTTGGTATCGAGTCCAGCATGAACAACCAGTTTGGACAGCAGCAAGCAATGGGCACCTACCAGCCTCAGGGCACAGAGGCCTTTCCACCGCTCAATGATTTCGGCCAGGCTGATACCATGTCTCCGCCTGAGATCAACATTGACTTTGCGCCGCCATCGCGACAAGCAAGCTTCGAGCCACCCAGGCCGGGGTCTACTGCTGATGCTCTAACTGACACCTTGAGCCCGCCAGATCGATGTAAGTAACGATTTGGAAACCCTTTTGACGCCTTGCTAAAACCATGCAGCGAGAAGTCGTAACAGAACGCGCGCAAAATCTGACCCGTTCAGTGGCGCCAGCTCGCGAGCCTCCACACCTGGGCTCGATGCCAATCGCTCCTTGTCTCCTAGTGCCGCAAAGTCGCGCTCGCCTTCGCCCTCCGGCAAGTCTTCTCGGCGCTCCTCAACTTCGAGTGTGCCCAATCGCGACTACATCCTAGATCTGGCCGACCCTTCGCGACCCTCCCCCGGCGAAGGCGGAGGTCCCAAGCGCACACAGAAGCATCCGGCAACGTTCCAATGTTCTCTCTGTCCCAAGAGATTTACAAGAGCCTACAACCTGCGCTCGCATCTGCGAACTCACACCGATGAGCGCCCGTTCGTATGTAGCGTTTGTGGCAAGGCATTTGCTCGCCAGCACGACAGGAAACGCCACGAGGGTCTCCATTCTGGCGAGAAGAAGTTTGTTTGCCGTGGTAATCTCAAGGACAACGGTCACTGGGGATGCGGCAGGCGCTTTGCGCGTGCAGACGCTCTTGGTCGTCACTTCAGGTCTGAGGCCGGCCGTGTCTGCATACGCCCCTTGCTTGAGGAAGAAGCGCAAGAGAAGGGTGGCTGGGATAGTCAACAACAGCAACTGGCCAACGGCAACGGCATGTTTAACCCCGTGCCGCAGAACTTCGGCGGCATGATGCAGACGCAGCCTGGCTACGAGAACTTCCCTCAGATGACACAGGCGCCACAAACTTTCTTGCCCGCCGCTCTACTTGCTCAGTACCCAGCTTTGGCGACCATGGATTGGAACTCGATGCCTCTCAACGGCCCAGACGAAGCTGACGAGATCAGCGGCCGTAGTAGCTTCGACGCCAGTAGCGGAGGAGAGTACTATGAAGATGAGAGCGACAACTACCAGCAAGGTCAGCAGCCTGTCTTTGCAGGTGGCAACAGCGGCTGGGTGAGCGACAGCTACGACGGGCGAAGCTAGTACCTGCCGCAGTAGAGGAACATTGCTCGGCCATGGGCACTTCTTTCGTTTTCGACCTCCCGCATTCGTTTCCGAGCGCGGACTTGCCTTTTTACCTTCTTCTTTCTGGATACCACTTTCACTGCAGAAATGCATGTCATGTTTCGTACGTTTTGGAGGGTTCGATATACCCCGGCCTTGGAGACGCGTTTGGTGTGATTGCGACCATTTTTAAGGTCGACCTTTGTTTAGTCTTGCGGCTATAGATGATACCATAGCAAAGAGAATTGAAGCACATGAATTACGTATTTAGCCCGGTGCATTTCAGCCAGCTCAACGTCTGGACCGCTGTCCTCTTGTGCCTCGACTCAAACCGCTTGGACAACATGGCGCCCTGGAAACACTGCCCCACGGCCTAACCGCCCAGCAAGCCAAAGCACCTGACAACGCGCGCCTTTCGTATTCAGGGGAAGCGCACAGACTACGGACAAAAGTCCGGTGCTACTTCAGCGCGTCAGTTGCAACGTCAGATCAGGAGTAATTGATGTTGAAGCCTGAGTATAGGTCTTAAACACGAAAAATTGGGAGAACTGTGGGACTGAAGTACATTTTCGGCACCAGACGTCGAACGATCAAGAGTTGGACATCAGACACCAACCATGCACCGCCGCACCCTCTCCGTCACCACCCCACACACAAATACCATACGAGGGCGATTCCTGATCCTCGCCGGCCTCACCATACTAATCACCCTCGTCTACATCTTCACCCCGCGCTCCATAATCCCCACCACCATCACAGGCCACTACCCCTACGTCCGGCCGCCAACCCCCCAACTATACACACCCACCCCAGATCCGCCCTCGGCCACCCCAGCCCCAGAGCAAGTCATTGTCAAAGTGCAACTCCAAGGCGAAGACCTAAACTGGCTCCTGGACCTACTCCCCACATGGCGCAACCAAGTCATAACCATTGACGCCTCCTTCGCCCATCTGCACGCGGGCGCGCACCGCGTCGACAAGGGCAGAATCGCAGACGCCTATCTCCGCTGGCTCGTCACAAATTACAACAACCTCCCCGCAACCATGGTCTTCATCCCGCCCCGCGCCGCCGCATCCCAGCAGCACGACGATACCCAGATGCACGACAACGACAACGACCTCGTCCAGCGCATCCGCGACCTACAGGTTCCGCATATCCAGACCGCGGGGTTCGCGGCCCTGGACTGCACCACCAGGAAGCAATGCGAGGACGATGCGATTTCCCCGTTTCGAAACCCGCCTGATGAGTTCCGCACGCTCGAGGTCAAAATGGCGAAAGCGTGGGAGGGCATATTTAATTCCTCAACGGTCCCGGAGCGCATCGCGAGTCCCATCGGCAATGCGTTTGCGGTGAGTAAGGATCAGGTTCGGAATCGGGGCGTGGAGGCTTATGAGCGTGTGTGGAGGTGGGTTGCGCAGACGAAGATGGATGATGAGAGTGCGGGGGCGGTGGTGGAGAGGGTGTGGCATGTGTTGTTTGGGAGGGAGGGGGTGTGGTGTCCTGGGGAGGAGGGGTGTGGGTGTGAAGTATTTGGGCGGTGTTGATGGTTGTGTAAGAATGGGGTGGGCGTTTTTGGGATAGACTAATTTTCTTTGTTACTGGGCTGTAGATTTATGTGTATTTGTACATGGACTCGTGTCTCTCGACTACCTGGTTGGAAAATTCTTGGTCCGCAATAGATACAGTGGGTAAAAGCCTTAACGTCGCAGACTGCTGAAAAGCACAAATCTCCGCGCCCATACAGACAACATGTGACGTTAGCAGTGACGGTTTGGATGTGTGCTAACGATTGAAGGGCAGGAGGACGGCGAGGATAGATGGTGTACACTGTGAAGGGCCATTGTTTGGGTATGGTTGGTGTGGGGACGGGCTAGTGTTGAGGAGTACGATTTCTGGCGAGTGTTTGCTTGCTCATTGAGTGGATGGACGGGGTCGAGGTGTACGAGAGACAGTAAAAGGTGGTTGAAGTGAGGTCATGAGACTAACACCACGTTGAGACAAACCCATACATCAACCCCAAAAGCATCATGAACCTATCCATTCAGATCAAAACTCTACACTACTTCTCCCCAACCCCCAGCCCACTCCCCGTTCTCGACGGCGGCAACGGGGGCGGCGACCCAACCGTGCTCCCCCGCCGACTCCCTTTCCCCTCGGCCGCCTCGCGCTCCAGGAAATCCTGCCACAGCTCTGCCAGGCTCTCTTTGTTGCTCGAGCTGCTGGCCATCAGCATGGGGTCCGACATGGAGGCCAAACTGGGCGTGCTGGGCGTGCGGCGGAAGGGCGAGGCGGGGATGTTGAGGCGTGAGCTTGTCCCCGGGCGCGCGAGACCGGCTTGTTCTTTTTGCTCTGCGTGTGTGTCAGCATGGAGTTCGGTGGTTGTAGCGGGAGAGGCAGAGTGAGAATTAAACGTACCGTCTGTCCAGCCGAGGAGCATGGAGATGAGCTGCAGGGCCTCGAATTTCTTGGGATCAGAGCGGTCGAGGGCGAGGAAGTGGAGGAAGTAGTTTGTAATGATCTGGCGGTCGACGTTGTCCTCTGGGCGGCCCTTTTTCAGGATCCGCAGCGCTTTGGTGAGGTGCTCGTTCAGCGTTACTGCTTCGTGGCGGAGCTTGCCGATGAGCAGATTCTTCTCCTTGACTTCTTTCTCGAAGGGGAGAGCGCGCTCGAGCTCCTTTTGGGTGGCGTCGACGGAGGCTCGGGCGGCTTTGGAGGCTTCCTCTGCGGAGTGGACTTGTTTGCGGAGGTCGTTGATTTGGGACTCGTACGTCTCGACGGATTTCTTGAGCTCGGATCTGCGCACTGTGGTTTATTAGCATGTGTTGTCTCAACGACCCAAGAGCACTCACGATTCTGCACCTCTTGTAGTGCTTTTTGCAGTCCCTCAACCGCCTGGTTGTTTTGATCTCTGTCTCTTGCAGCTCGCTCGTACTCGTCCCTAAGACCTTCGAGCTGTTCTTTCAGCTCGGCCTCCTTCTCGGACAAAGTCTCACGTAGAGAGCGCTCGTTCATGGCTAGCACCTCCCAGTCCTGCATGGCCTGTTTTGCATTCTCAAACTCTTCCCGCGCGTAGGCTTCGCGGGAGATGAGCTCGTCGCGCTCCTTGATCCAGTTCTGCTGGGACAGAGTCGACCTGCTACGCAGGCTGCTGATCTCGGACGCTTGTTTTTCGTTCTCTTGCCGCAGTTGCGCTAGCTCCTCGCTGAGACTGCTGTTCTTCTCCTGCAGTTCTGTGTTTTGGTCTTGCAGGTCTGCGACTTGAGCTTCGTACTCTTCCATCTTGGCCTGCTGGCTGTCAGCAAGGTGGGTACTGCGTGCACACATGACATAACACATACCGCATCGGCCTTCATGCGATTGCCCAGGCTCGTTTTGATGGTGTTCACGCGACCCAGGAGGTTGTTGTACTGTGTCTCAAAATGCTCCTTGCCTTCATTCGCTTCCTCGAGCTCTTCTCGCAGCGCCTGAACCTCCTCTTCGTGCTTTGCGTGCGCGCCTTCTGTAGCCTGGCCCTCATGCTTGCTCTGTATGCTTTCCAGGCTCTTCCTCAGCTCGGTGACCTCCTGGCGCAGCGCATCTCGCTCCTTTGCTATTGCATCCAGGCGCGCAGTCGTCTCGGAGTCTGACGGAGGAGACGGCGACATGTGGGGGGAGCGCGAGCGCGAGAACCCCAGGGCGACGGCTGAGGCTATGCTGTGCTGGTGCGTGCCATTGGACTGTGGTATTGTGGGGGAAAGCGGCTGCTCTTCGTCGTCGACATCGTCTGCGTCTCGGTCCACTGTCTGCGCGGCGACAGGTTTCTGCTGGCGCTGGTCAGCAATGCGCTCTGTGTACTGATATGCGCCTGGATTTCCTCATACAGCTTGCTCCTCCTCCTCGTCTGCCTCATCGTCGTGTTCGGCCCCGGCCTTATCGTGAGACCCATTGACCTCGTCAACCTTGGCCTGTGTCTGACTACCACTCTTCTTCTTATTCTTTTTCTTCTTCGCCTTGGACGGAGACCCTGCATACACCTCGTCAGCCAGGCAAGTCATGACACACGGCTACCAAGCCCCGCTCACGGCGCGCATGTGGTGCGAATCCAAAGGCTGCAAGTCCGGAGGCTGCATGTCTGGAGGCTACAAGCTCACCTACCACTCTGAACCACAGGATCTGATATCGCCGGCGCAGACATGTTGGCGACTACAATGCGACAAAGCAAATACACACGCAAAGACCGCTACAAGGCCATTCAGAGCAGAGACGGGCGTGGGCAAAGGGAGCGACGCTGGTGAATGTTGATCTTGGCGCGTCGTGGCTCCATGCAACGTGTGGGTTTGGGGACGCCGTGGTGCTGCGCAAGCACGTCACTAGCCACGACACGAGCCACTCGCTCCACTCTACTCCGTCTGTGGCCGAGGCTGGTCTTGACGACGGAGATGTTGCTCCACGAGATTGTTCGTGATTCTAGGCTTAGCATGTATAGTCATTTCGTGAGTAGTTTGTTGATATGACAGACTCCATCTAAACTCTATCATGAACGCATAATAAGCGTCCTTGCGGGGTATTAACACTGACATACCCTCTGTTGCTTCCAATCCATACCTCACTTCATCAATGCACGCACCATGAGATACTACAAGCCAATGCTGTACTCAGCAGTCGTCCTCATCTACGCCTCCCTTGGATTCCGCATCTTTAGATTGTCGTACGTTTCGCGCCAGGTTGGGAGTCAACGTGGTCTGCAGAAGAGGGTGGAGTAGCTGGTGGGTATGACTATTTGGTTTTGGCTTTGCAGCTTTGACGAGTCGTAGATTTATTGGTTGCAGTGAAATATAAGGAGTGTGATGTCGCTCCATGTCGGGATGGATGGTGCAGAGTTCTATCGGTTAGATTTATTCCTGTTCAGTAGCTTCGACAGTGGTACTTTGGTGTCTGACTGTGTAATCGTGCAAGGTCAATGCATCGCTCGAACTGACAGTCAGGTCGTTTTTGGAAAACCCATTGATTGGGCTGTTGATTCAAGTTCAATGCGCCAGTGGTATGCTCGTCAACTATGATACAGTATCATCCTGCCATCTTCGTACACCTGTGTTGTACATGGTCCCTCTTTCGTATCCTGAACAAGCTCGACGTTCCTCGCACGAGTTGCACCTGTATGTCTTTCTCTTCTAACATCGCTCTCTCCCCCCAGTTTCTATCTCTCCACTCACTTCTCCTTGGTGTACGACTTCTTGAAGGACCAGCCGGTGTGCTTGAGGATCTGCTCCTTCTTCTCTTCGCGAGGATCGGCCTCCATGGAGCGGTTCTTCTGGGCGTACTGGCGGGTCTCGCGGTGCAGCTGCTTGCTCTGCTTGGCGGTGGGTCTCCTGATGGACCAGTTGAGCTGGCGGAAGATGTTGGTCTTGATGGCTGTGGAAGCAATGTTAGAATCATGGACACTACCACCTTACAGCGCGCAACCTACCATCAACGCAGTACGGACACAGAATGTGCGCGCGTTTTGTGCGCCCACAGCCGGAGCACTTGTTCAGTGATGTAATGTCCTCGATGCCCTTGCCGGCCAGGAACCGTGTGCGCTTCTTCATGTACGACGTCTTCTTCTTGGGCACGGCTTTGAGGAGGCCGTCCCAGATGTCGCCCAGCGAGGGGAGCGAGGGCAGCGACAGCGCGGGGATGGCGAGGGCGGCAAAGGGCGTGGCGTGTGCGAGGCGCTGCAGGAAGGGCAGGGCGAGGACGGGGCGGACGGAGCCATTGAGGCCACTGAGGCCGGGCATCAGCGACTGCCACAGCGGGGGCAGCGGTCGAGCGAGCGCCATGGTGGTGGGCTGGGGGGGTTGTCGAGGCTTGAAGACGCGGGCGGTGCTGGCTGGGCTGGTACTGGCACGTACTCTAATGCGTAGAATCTCCAAAATGTTGCACACCCCCAGCAGAGTCTCCAAGTCCACGTCCGAGCGCCCGCGGACCGCACTTACCACGCCCGTCGTTAGCGCGCTTGCCCCTTTCAACTCCGCGAGAAAGTCGCCCGCCCAAACGTCCCTGAGCTGTTTACTCTGTCATATTCGCTGCAGCTCTCGCCCACCACAACCACAACCACAACCACGTACTCCACCTTCAACTCCACAACCACCACCACCAGCTCCATTCAAACCGCCGAATTCGCCCCACGAGGCCCCACCGCACTCGCAATGGCTGCCGCTCCTCTGCAGTCCATCTTCCCGGACAGCTATGTCGGTTTCGACAGCATCACCAAGCAGATCGAGAAGAAGTCGGTCAAGCGGGGGTTCCAGTTCAACGTCATCTGCGTCGGTGAGCAACCATAAGAACCCTGTTTGCACGCACGCACCTGCAGCCAGCTAACCACCACCCCCTCAGGCCAAACTGGTCTTGGCAAGTCGACGCTCATCAACACCATCTTCGCCTCGCACCTGATTGACAGCAAGGGCCGCCTCTTCCCCGACGAGGAGCCCCGCACCACCACCACCATCCACCCCGTCTCGCATACCATTGAGGAGAACGGCGTGCGTCTGCGCCTCAACATTGTCGACACGCCCGGCTACGGCGACCTGATCAACAACGAGCGCTGCTGGGACCCCATTGTCAAGTACATCAAGGACCAGCACAGCGCCTACCTGCGCAAGGAGCTCACCGCCCAGCGCGAGCGCTACCTGCAGGACACGCGCATCCACTGCTGCCTCTTCTTCATCCAGCCCTCTGGTCACGCCCTCAAGCCCATTGACATTGTCGTCCTGAAGAAGCTTAGCGAGTTTGTCAACGTCGTCCCTGTCATTGCCAAGGCCGACAGCCTGACCCTTGAGGAGCGCGCCGCCTTCAAGGAGAGGATAAAGGCAGAGTTCCAGTTCCACAACCTGCGCATGTACCCCTACGAGAACGAGGAGGACGACCAGGACGAGATTGCCCACAAGAACCAGATCAAGGTGCGTCCTGACGTGATTGCAATGCAGTGAGCCACAGCTGACACGTAGCAGGACCTCATCCCCTTTGCAGTCATTGGATCTGAGAAGACGGTCGTTGTCAATGGTCAGAACGTCCGCGGTCGCCAGACCAAGTGGGGTGTCATCAATGGTAGGTCCCAGAATCGTCTCAATCACTGTCTACTTTACTAACTCCTCCAGTCGAGGACGAGAACCACTGCGAGTTCGTTTACCTCCGCAACTTCCTCACACGCACCCACCTCCAGGACCTCATCGAAACCACCGCTCAGATCCACTACGAGTCCTTCCGCGCCAAGCAGCTGCTGGCCCTCAAGGAGAGCTCGGCTGTCGGCGGCCACTCGTCTCGCCCCATCTCGCCGTCCGCCGACCGCGAGCTCAGCAGGAACAGCCAGCGCATGACGATGAACGGCTACTAGGAGTTGCCCAATCACAGCCGTGTTGACAGCCTTCCTGGGATGAAGGGCGGACCCCACCTTCCGCGCATGGAGCGGCCTGCGCCTGTCATCGATGTCTAGGGCGGGTGGCAGACGCCGCAGAAGTGCATGTCTAGGAGTTTCGACATGTTTTGATACCAGTGCACGCAGCACCAACCCCGGGGAGCAGCGAGGGGCATTATGTTCGCAAGACTTCACTTTACCACTTTTCGCAATATTCTTTTTAGTTCAATGAGCTTCTTGGCCTTCTTGGTCCCTTATGTCATGGCGGTGTAGGTGGACCGGCCTAGGTTTAACTGGTTATACCTGGCCCTCGGGATAGTGGAGGAAGAAAGTAATACCACGCCTTGAGATATGTTTGAAGCGGTTGTGAGTGAGGTTGTAAAACTCTGATCTCTCACATCACTCCTTGAAGACCATCGTATTCCAAGAGGTGCCAATTTATGCACACATTGACCCCAAAGCTGCACTTCCAACTACGCTAGTGCACTTCCATGCCAACACTGGTTCATGTTGTCATTGTTAGGACCACGGTACCCAGCCCTGACCTCATTCTTCACCCGATTAATCTCGACCCGGCAAAATCCTCCATACTATCCCCGCCCTGGGTCCCCTTCTTCACTCGCTGCAATCTAACCTTCCGCCTCTGCTCAGCGTTCGCCACCGTCGCAGACGCTCCCTCTTCGGCGGTAGAAGTAGTCGTCGTAGATGAATTCGTCGTAGTAGCAGAGCTCTCCCCGACCATGCGCTCGATGACTTTCACCTTCGCCCCTGCGCGCTTCACGCGGTCGTCGTAGTCTGCTACGCTGGCTTCTGTGTTTGTGGTCGAGAAGGTTGGCGGGTCGGTTAGGTGGTAGAGAAGTGTTGTGTTGTTTGTTAGACGCTGGGAGGGGGTGAGAGGGGGGAGGTTTTTCCCGACTGCCGGTGTTGATGCTGTGTCCGAGGGCTGTGTTGACGTTGTATCCGAGGACAGTGAGGGCGGCGACGCAAGACGACTCCCCCACACTGCGCCCCGGCCGTGCAATTCCCCCAGGGTGGCGAATTTTTCAAATCCTTTCTCCAGACCGAAGATTCGGCCTTCTATTCGTCCGGCTCGGGCGCCGTCGGATATGCCCTGGGAGAGCGCGGTGGTGTAGAGGGTGTCTTCTAGGGTTAGGAGGTCCGAGAGGGGGTCGTCTGTTGGCATGGTGGGTGATGTGTGGTGCTTATGAGGTGTAGAACGTTGGGTTGGGTTCGTTCTTGTTTCTCTTTTTCTTTTTCTTCCTTCTCTTCACGCTTTGGAGGTTGAGGGTTGGGTATCTTGGACTTTGGTATGAGGTATGGATTGGTGGTGAGGTTCAATTGTAGGTGGTCAAGATTTTCTGATAGAAGCTTCAAGTCGGTTTAGCTGACGAATCAAGATGATTGTATTTATGAACTTGGCAATTTCTGAGAGACTTGCCATCTACTTGTCATTATGTAACAGCCCTATACCCAACGGTCAGATTTGACAATCTGCTATGAGGAGTGCTGCTGTTGCGTGATGTGGCGCTGTGGCTGGTGCTGCTGCGCGAATCGGCGGGCGGGGTTGGAGGGGCAGGGTCTCGTGCGAATGTTTGGAGATTCTTGAGTCACTTCAACGACATTCGACAGCTTATAGACGATTGAACTGCAGTATTGGCCTGCAGCTTTACTAGAACCAAGAAGCTTAGACAGACACTAAAAGGTAGAATCCGCTGCTTCCACTACACTGGTGTAACAGCCCAGTTGATATCAAACAGCCCATGAGCGAGACAAAGAAGATTGTCCTCCCCGTCGAGGGCGAGCGCAATGTGCTCATCACCAGCGCGCTGCCCTACGTCAACAATGTCCCCCACCTGGGCAACATCATTGGCAGTGTCCTGTCTGCCGACGTCTTTGCTCGCTTCTCGCGCGCCCGAGGCTACAACACGCTCTACGTCTGCGGCACCGACGAGTACGGCACCGCGACCGAGACCAAGGCAATCGAGGAGAAGGTCACACCGCAGCAGCTCTGCGACAAATACTACGCGCTCCACGCCGAAGTCTACGAGTGGTTCAACATCAGCTTCGACCACTTTGGCCGCACGCCCACACAGCACCAGACAGACATTGCGCAGGACATTTTCACAAAACTGTACAAGAACGGCTATCTCGAGGAGCAGACAACAACGCAGCCGTACTGCGAGACACACAAGAGCTTCTTGGCAGACCGATTCGTCGAGGGCACCTGTCCCCTGTGCAACTACGACGACGCGCGAGGCGACCAGTGCGACAAGTGCGGCCACCTGCTCGACCCCCTTGAGTTGAAGAACCCGCGCTGCAAGCTCGATGGCGCAACACCTGTCCCGCGCCAAACAAAGCACGTCTACCTCTGTCTGGACAAGCTGCAGCCGCTGGAGGAGGAGTGGTTCAAGAAGTCGAGCACAGACGGCAACTGGAGCTCCAACGGCGTGCAGATCACCGCCTCATGGCTCAAGGAGGGCCTGCGTCCGCGCGGTATCACCCGCGACCTGAAGTGGGGAACCGCCGTGCCGCTGGAGGGCTACGAGGACAAGGTCATGTACGTGTGGTTCGACGCCTGCATTGGCTACGTCTCCATTACGGCAAACTACACAGACGAGTGGGAGAAGTGGTGGAAGAACCCGGAGAACGTCAAGCTGTACCAGTTCATGGGCAAGGACAACGTGCCCTTCCACACCGTCGTCTTCCCGTGCTCGCAGATTGGCACAAAGGACAAGTGGACCATGCTCAACACAATCTCCACCACCGAGTACCTCAACTACGAGAAGGGCAAGTTCTCAAAGTCGAGGAACATTGGCGTCTTTGGCAACAACGCAAAGGAGACGGGCATCCCCGCTGACGTGTGGCGCTACTACCTCCTCTCGCATCGACCAGAGACCGGCGACTCGGAGTTTGAGTGGGACAGCTTCATTGCAGGAAACAACAACGAACTGCTGAAGAACCTGGGCAACTTTGTCAACCGTGTCATCAAGTTTGTCAACTCAAAGGTCTACGACTCGGTCGTGCCCGACTACACAAAGTTCGAGGACGACTACTTTGTCGAGCACAAGAAGAAGGTCAACGCCCTGCTGAAGCGATATATCGAAGAGCTCGAGGATGTCAAGATCCGCGCCGCGTTGAGCACAGCACTGCACCTGTCCAGCTTGGGCAACCAGCTGCTGCAGGACAACAGACTCGACAACAACCTCGCCACAACAGAGCCCGACCGCTGCGCTGCCGTCGTCGGCCTAGCTCTGAGCCACATCCACCTCCTGGCCAGCTTGATCGAGCCATACATGTAAGTGTCGACATCGCATATAGCGAATTATCACATACACTGACACAACCCACAGGCCCGACACAACCAAGAACATCCTCAACCAGCTCAACGCCTCCTTCCTCATCATCCCCGACAACTGGGAAGCCAAGTCCCTCCCCGTCAACCACAAGATCGGCAAAGCAGCCTACCTGTTCTCGCAAATCAAGCCCGAGAAGGAGCAAGAGTGGCGCGAACAGTTCGGCGGCGAAGAAGCCCGCAAGGCGAAAGAGGAAAAAGCTCGCAAAGCGGCCGCCAAGAAGGCAGACAAGGAGAGGAAGAAGGCCAAGAAGGCCGCTGGTAAGGCTGAGGGTGTTGAGGCTGCTGAGAAGGGAAAGGACGGGCCTGCGGAGCAGAAGGCTGAGGATGCTATCACGAGCGGTGTCGAGCAGGTTACTCTTCAGACGTCGTAGTTAGGGAGCTGATCTGATCTCATCTCATCTGATGTTGGTAACTGCACGGCGCTGTGGCGATGAAAAGGGAGTTAGACGGTGTTGAGGGTTTGCATGGCGACGCGGCTGGTGGTGCATGCAAGAGTGGCAGTGAATCAGCGCAGTGACAAACAGATCGCGCGCTTTGTGTTAGTAGAAATTCAACATGATTCTCCAACCTGTCGTTCTACAATGTCCTGGCGTCTCAGACACGAGTCAAGCAGTCTTGGTCATCCCCCCTCTCCCTGTAACAGGACCATAGATACCGTCTTTCTTACTGGGCTATGTCTAGCCCGCTTGACAGCCGCTGTAATACACTAAAAGCCATCCGGTTCGATAACCGATCGATACAAGGGGCGGCAGCGCCATTGCTTCGAGTATATTCCACACCATACATCACCCATCTCCCCACCCTACAGTCCACAAGGCAACCTCACGCAAACCACACACAACCCACATAAGCATAAAGTTGAGTATTACACTAGCTCAATGGCAGGGTATGTCAAGTCTCGCGCGTAAACATCGCGTATAATGTGGATTCCGAGGTCGACGGCCTCCAAGCCGAGCGAGCGAGGTGTACTGAAAGGGTTTCTTTGTAGACCAGACTTGAAGCAGTACAATCGCCGTGTATTGTTCACGCGCAGATCTGCTCTAAGACATCTCAATCAACGGACCTCCTACCACCCCTCCAAATCCTCCCCCACACTCCTCAAACTCGGCGGCACGACTGGCATCCCGCTCTTCAGCGCCTTGACCATCGGATCTCTCTCCAGCAACGCCTTCACATCCTCCTCCGTCTCAACCTTACTCCGCACGCGCCTGTACGCCATGCGACTCGGCTTGTCGACCATGTCGAAGAACTTCTGTCTCCTGGCCGCGGACCAGGAAGTCAAGAGGGTGGATGCATTAGTTGACTTGAAAGTGAGTATATGCGAGAGGACGGGGGCTAGGGCGTCGGCGTCTGCGATGCCGCTTGCGAGGCCGAGGCCGGCGTAGGGGTTCGTTACTATCCTCGTCAGCTGTTGATGCAGTCATCTTAAGATAGCCCCTGAGTATGGGATGGATAATATAGGAAGACCTACAATGCGCAGCGTCGCCGACTAGCAGGACTCTACCCTCCACCAGACGCTCTGCACATCTCTGCTGCGCCCGATACGGCGCCACTCTTACAACCTCAAACGCATCCTCACCCTCCCTATTCAGGCCGCCGTTCGGAAGCATACCCCTCAACTTGGCTGCCACCCCGTCCCTAATCTCGCCCTCACTCATCGCATCCGGCACGCCATAACTCACGCGCCACAACCCATCGTTATCAATCCTGCCCACGAGCCCGTAGTTCACGGGATCAACAATGAAGTTCGCATCGAAATAACCATAGTCTTTGAACAGGAACCGCAGATCCGTAGCCACGAGCTGCGCATCCAGTGTCTCGCCCTGCAGATCCAGACCCATCGCCTTCCGGACAAGCGAGTGCGCACCATCCGCGCCAACGAGGTACGCAGCATCGATGTTCTGCGTCTCGGTTTCTCCAGAAGAAGGAACTATGCGCACGCTGACGCGTGAAGCGGTCTGCGTGAATCCGTCAACGGCCCATCCGAGCCTGACTTCGGCCCGCCCATCTGCCTTTGCCAGCCGGCCCATGAGCACTTTCTGGAACTTGCCCTGCGGAAGAAGTAACTGCCCTTTCCCCTTTATGCCCTCGCCTTCGTTCTGGAACGTCTTACTCGCGATAACGCGACTTCCATTCTGCACGCTCGTTCTGAAGCACAGGCCTTCGCTGAGACTACCCGCGGCAATGAGCTCAGGGAGCAGCCCGGGTATTTGGGCAAAGAGAGGGAATGTGGGTGGTTGGTGGGCCATTGCGCGGGTTGATGAGGGATCAGGGTGTTGGGGTTCGATGACGATTATGCGGTTTTGGATTGGCGATTGTGCGAGTAGGAGTGCGAGGAAGAGGCCTACGCAGCCGCCACCTGCTATGACTATCGGCAACTGCTCTTCTGATTCTTTTGCAACCGCCATGGTGTGGAGTAGTGGTTATGTCAAGAGAATTGAGGTCGTTCAGCGAAATGTGGATGAGATTACCAATCAGTGGGTGCGGCGTGGTGCGAGCTATCTGGAGTATGGTGCTGGATCTTATAGACTATTGAGATTGTGAGCAATACCGACACAATGGGTCTTCGTGCGGCTGCCATGCTGTCATGCTGCAAAGCCGGAAGCGGGTGTGGGGAACCGAGTCAGCCTTGCCATGGTAGTTCAGCCTCAAGCGTGGAACTAGCACGACATCACGAAAATGTAAAGACAGTGCAAGTACAAGATGAGCATGAGAAAACGACTCGTATTTCCCCTTGGGATTCCTGGTGGTGCCAACTCCTGTCAAGGTGTTAGCGGAGCGTAATTTGGCACGAAATGAGACTCCTTACCATTCGCTATGCAAAACAAATCATCGTACACAATCGAGTCGTTCCGCGTTCAGTGGCGAGCGGGAAAGAGACGGTGGGCAGGAATTGCCAGCGTCATGTTGGTGGGTACAGGGCTATCTCTCTGTCAGTATTTGCTGCCTCAGCGCGGCGTGGAATTACTCGAGTGGGCATGTCTATTGAACAGCTCGATCGTGTCTTGAGTACGAACGCGTAGCGCTTTCGTCTTCTAGAGAGCACTCAGGGAGACAACTTACTGGCCGGCGAGACTGCGCCTCACAAGGAGAGCGCTGGTCTCTCGCCTGGTCTGCGGGTGTGGCAGGAGGGCGACGGCGGCGGGACGGGGGCGGGGGCCAGCGACAGGGCGCGGTGGAGGCGGTGGTGGGGTGGAGGTGGAGGTGCCGAAGCAGCAGAAGCAGCGGAGGATGGAGGCCATCCTGATAGTGGTAGTGGTAGTGGTAGTGGTAGTGGTACTGGTGGTGTTGGTGGTTGTGGGTGTTGTGGGGAGATGGATTTTGCAGAGCTGAACTAGGTGAGTGGGAGATGGACCAAAACAACACGCGAGTTCGCCGCCACAACAAAGCAACAAGTAGGCTCTGGTCCCAGCCATACAGGACTGCTCTCGTTCGTTGCAAGCACTTGCTGCATGCAACAACCGAAAGAGCCATGCCATCTTACAAGCTCTGAATACCAGCGCCGAAGTCCACTTCTTTGCCTCCTTCCAGCAATCGCTGCGGCTCAACGAGCAGTGGCGCGTCGCAATCTTGAGTCCAAAAAAGCAGCCAGCAGAGGTGAAAGGTGGCGCCTAGCTAGGCAACTGAGTGAAGGGCAAGAGCCGCTGGGGTTTGGTGGGGTTGCAAAGTTGTGCAAAAAGATAGACTCGTCGATGGGCGATGGTATTTGCTTCTGATGGAAAGGAGAGGAGGGGTTTGACTTACCGGGGAGAGAAAATGTGCAGAGGAAGCTACCTGGACACCGTCAGCGGTTCGTCAAAGGGGGGAAAACGGATGATACAAACCAGAGGTGGCGGCCGCTCCAGGATGGCGCTGGTGGGCTTCCTGTAATTGCTGTTAGCAAGGTTCGAACCTGGGGGTTGTAGCGTATGGAGCAGAGGCGAATAGCCATCGCGCCAACGAGGAGTCTTTTGATTGATAAGAACCAACTCCCTGGTGGGTTTTATATCATCAAAGCTCCGTGGCTCTCTTCCTTTCATGATATTTTTGCTCTCAACAGGGAGAGAGATGAAGGCAATGAGGACCATACAGGCCGCACGTTGTTGCAAGTGAAGAGAAGGTGTTGTTACCCCATGACCGGCCACTTAGCGCAAGGCGATCACTGACGTGCGGGAGGCAGTATTCGCAGCGCATATGATGGATGTGCAAGAGAAAAGCGCACAAAGATCCAGCTCTGCTTGACCATGGTGATCGGCTTTGTACAAACATGTCCACGCCTGCGAGTGACCTTTCTGCTGGTCATAGACAAGTGTCGTCACTCAGGAAATTGTTCAGAACGTCTGTGTCTAGGAAAGACAGGTTGAAAAAGTGCCGAAAGAATAGAAGACAGCCGAGCATGAAAATGATGAAGTGAGGAATAGATAGGAAGAATCAGGAACATGGCTGGGCATCGTGTAGCCTGTTTGAATTGTTTTTCGTTGAGGATGTCCGCGTCGAAGAAGGCGTACTCAGGCTAGATGGACCAGGAAAGCCAGGGGTGCGGAGAGTGTGTGACAGATGAAAGAAAGGGAGAAGAATTGACAGATGAAGAAAGGAGAATATATGACAGATGGAAGAAAAAGGAGAGGCTCATGACCTTGGATCGATGCATGCAAGCCGCAGACATAGAATATTCTGATCGGAGAGATGAGAGCCAGTTGTTGAGATACGAAACTTCCGACGTCTGATGACCTGAAGAAGGTGATTGATATGCAAGGACCAAGAGCCTGTGGTATGGTGTTGACAAGTCTGCGTTCGCCGACATACGTGGCTGTCACGCCTCTGTAAAGATGAGGGACAACGAATCCGATGAGGTCAACATGGTACTGCAATCGAAAGTTCCATTGAGACAATGGCAGGATCAAGCCAAATGGCGAGCAAGACGCGTTGACGGCAGCTCATGTTGGAGGGTGAATGATGAAGCCTGAGTTTTGACGTGGTCGGTGGTGAGGCGTGGGGCCGCCGCGCGACACCGCCCGGCAATTTGGCGCGTCGGCCGGCTCGCAGCATCTGGTGCTTCTAGATCTCAACATCAGCTCTGTCTTCGGCATAATGGCACCCTCGAGGGGTTCGCCGCTGTCGCGTGCCGCCAGAAGCTTCACGCTGTCTCGAAGCACCATATTGCGCGCTCCATTGGCTCCCACACCGCCAGAATGGCAGGCGAATGCACGCCGACTCTACACATCGTTCACCGAGAATCTTTCGAATCCTGCGCATAAGCTGCAAAGCTACGTTTCCCGCAGCAGCGATCCGTATCTGAACCTCAGCATCGAAGACCACATTCTACGCAAGTCACCGCCTGACAGCACAATCCTCTTTCTTTATGTGAATCGACCGTGCGTGGTGATAGGGCGCAACCAGAACCCATGGAGTGAGGTCAACCTGGGAATACTCAATGCAGAGACCGGCTCCAATGCATTAAAAAATACAGTGCCTCCAGGCATAGGTGCGGTTGACATCGTGCGGCGCCGGTCAGGTGGGGGCACTGTTTTCCATGACGAAGGCAACCTCAACTGGAGCATTACCTGTCCACGCACTGAGTTCACCAGAGACAAGCATGCCGAGATGGTCGTGCGCGCATTGCGAAAGCAGGGCATAGAGCGAGCGAGGGTCAACGAAAGACACGACATTGTGCTTGATCAGGGGCACGAGAAGCGTCCGTCCGACCCAGCAGACACGCACCGCACCCCATATACAATCGATGAAGGCATGCCGAAGCCGCTGAAGGTATCTGGGTCGGCATATAAGCTCACTCGCCAAAGAGCTCTGCATCATGCGACTACGCTCCTGGAATCGCCGAATCTGCACATCATCTCGCAGTATTTACGATCTCCAGCGAAGCAGAACATCGACGCCAAAGGAGTTGAGAGCGTCAGCTCGCCAGTGTCGAACATCGGCCTGGATCTGAAAGCATACCAGATACGCCTGCAAGAAGTCTTCGCGGAAATGTATGCCAGCGTCGGCAAGATCGCCATTGCCGAGTCCGTGGGCGACGAGTATCTTAACATCCCCGACGTTAGGAAGGGATATGATGAGCTTCGTGTATGTATCTTGCCCACTTTTCTCGTGAAGATTTGTTGATATAAGTAGACGCTCGACTGGATGTGGGCGCAGACGCCACAGTTTGATGCAAGGCTCGACTTCGTCGACGGCCCTGACATCACCATGAACGTCCATCATGGAACTATAAAGAGCTTCGATGTTGAGCCCCACCTCCTTGACGATACACACGAAGACCTCCAAACGGCCCTTGTTGGTACGAAGCTGCAAGACGTGGCCGACTGGACGATGTTACTACAGGCGAGTATTGAGCCTTTCAATGAACGATGCGCCGCTGTAGCGGGCCGTTTGGAAGAGTTGTTGCCTGTTCCAAAGTTTCCGCGACGCTGAATAGTATGAATGAGCTCCTGACAGGGGCCTTGAAGGTTCTTCAACAACATCTGTCTCTCCTTGACACTTGGTCTGGTCGTTTGCCGATGCAGGCTTGGCCATATGTGCTGTGGCTGGAAAAGTGTCTTGATAGCGGAGTGTCCTCATGCACAGTATCGGGCACTTCTTCTGTGGGTTCTGCATTGTTTTCGCGGTTACACCTTGACGTTCGTGTCAATGCTGGCAGGGAGTCGTTAGGTCTGCTCAAGCACCGCTTTGAGGACGTAATTCGACCTTCCGTGGCACTCAGCCACTGCCAACACTGACAGTCACGCAGATTGCCTGTTGGTTCGGAGGGTGAGGCCCCTCGATCCTTCAGGAAGTCTAGCGGGACACTTGAGCCAAGCCATGCATTGTTTCAAGACTTCGTCCCTCAACCCCATCTCTTTGTCTCGACTCTCGAATCTTAACAATGTCTTTGGTGAATGCGTATTTGTGTTCTTTGCTTTTCCTTCGGTTACTGCATCCTTTCATCTGTTGTTCTACGGCGCTGCCCTCAATATTCGATGTCCTTGGTTGCGGTCCCCAACACTCCGACAGACACTGCCAGATTATTTTGCGCTGCTCACAGGTGTGCAGCATACCGAGACTGCACCTGCAGCTTCGACGAATCCGAGTCTCAGAATCCTTGTTCTTTCTTCCTCAAGACGACTGTCACCTCCAGGGTCGTCAGCAATCCCTCGGAAGCTTAGCTCCGTCAACTCGGCGCTGTCGAATAGGGTGGGTGTCACTATCGAGTCCCGCGAGATGATTCCTGCCTCGCAGATGTAATGTTGGATTCGCCATGCTCGATCGCAAGGATCTTGCGGCGACACAGCTTGTTGTCGGTGATAGAGGTGAGGAACCCTCTTCCATCCGCCGAGCCTGTGCTCTAGTGGCACGTATGCGGCAGCTGCGCGCTGCTGTGTTCCTGCACTGAACTCGCGGCCAACATATCATTTCCTGTGTCATTGTCGGCGAAGCTGATCCTCTGGGGGCGCTTGTATTCTGGTCTCGTCATCAAAAAATCGCGGGCGAAGGGAGCGCGGGCGCCGACACGTTGGGCTGGCTTTGGAACTGGTACTGGTAATGTATTGTCAGTCAGTCCTTCGGGGTTTACTCCACGTTTTCGAGCTTGTAAGTCAATGCCCTGGCTCTCGCTGATTACCCTGTCTTCTAGAGATCTTCAAAGGGCGTATGTTGCTGCTCAAGGCCCTCGACGCGGCCTTGGCCTGTCAGTAAGCGCATGAGCCGTATGCCCAGGAACCGCTTCGATGTTGTATCAGAATGGTGACCAGTAAGGGGACCAGTATGGGGACCTGCGAGGTCCTCATGGCGACGGAGCTACCGCACTCAGGGATGTCGCTTCTGAAGAAGCAGCCAGAGTGAGGCGAAAGGTAGGGCTGAAAGGGTAGGCTGATGAGGACTTACATACTCAGGTCATCGAAATACGCGCGCAACGCGAAGCTCACATCAGCAGCAGGTCGGTGAGTGTGTTGTTGTGTGGTGGGTGGGGTGCCTTCGCGGAGCGGCGTGCACGAGAAGGAGCTCTGGAGCGAAAAGGGAATCTTCGATCCTACAAGAGCTCGTAGATCACTTGTGGACAGAGCCCTCTCTTCTGAAGGAGACCATAATTGCTGTTTCAAACGTTTCGGTGCCAGCAGACAGAGGTCTGTTCTGGCCTCTCGCAGTCACTGGAGCAATTCACGTGCGCATTGACCAGCTGTCGAGGCTGCAAAGCCTTGTCAAAGGCGAACGCCATGGACTTCACCAACAACACTCCAAGCTCTGAAAACGACTCTCTTCCTCGAGGACTTCCGCAGACTCTTACTTCAGCCAAAGATTATCTTCACATCATCCAAAGACCTCCACACCTCCACCTTCGCCCCTCAAGATCTCCCAACCAGTCACCAGAGCCTCCGCACCACCCCCTCCACACTCTCATTGACGCCTTTTGGCACAATGTCTTCCTCCAACACACCCGCGAGTACCACTCCTCTCCCTGCCCCTTGCCCCGCGCCACTTCGCGGTCACATCGGTGACCTTCCCCACGACGTCCTCAAGCGCATTCTTGTTTGGAAGCTGCTCGCCAATGGAGGGCTCAGCGAGATCTCCAACTTCATCAAGGCCGCTCCTTTCCTCTCATACAAGGTCGGCATTCACGTAGACGTTCTCGCCGACTGTGGCATCAACCTGGCCAACCCCTCGTGGGACGATGACATCGAGTTCTGGCAGAAGTTTATCAAGCTCAGGCGCTACCAGAAGAGGATGAGCTGCTGAGAGGGCTGTAGTCAGCACAGGGCCTCGGGAGATGGGAAGCTGACCGAGAAAGGCACCGAAGCCAACATGTGGGCACAAGTCACATTGGGCAGGACAAGAACGGGGTCTGTACCCATCACACACCATCGAGGCTCCCATCGTGGGGCAAGTCACAACTACTGAAGCCGGTCAAGCGGTAGTCGCTGTTATGGAAAGATCTACCATGCAGCTTGTAGCCTCTAGCAAATCAAATTCATTGACTCGACCCAATTGTCCACATTTGTTGAGTCTGTCAATGTAATGGACCGGTGTAGACAACTGTGGGGTATTCACCACACATGATCAATCATGAAAGGCTTACAACCCAGCCTACCAAGCGCTGGAGATTTCCGATTCGATGCAGTAGATCTAAGGCATGAAGTGCATACTAAGCCCATAACACGTATAGTCTTCGATCGCATGTGAGATTTCAGGTTCTCTCTGATCTTCACATGAACAACCCCTCCTTTGATGGAGAAAATGGGATCAATGGAATGAATGGGCAACACGCTTTGTCCCCGCATCGGGGTGCTCCGGACTTCCAGGCTCTGGTGAACAGCGGCCATTGATGGAGTAGAGAGCGTAAGAATAGAGATCCAGTTGACGGGGTTTGTCGATAGTCTTGTGTCTCCTCCCCCCTGTACCTATGAGTTGCAATGCGATTGGTCGCGCATTCCTCAAGACTTTTGAAGCTGCTCGATGACGACGGCTCGCTTGGCGAATGATCGCGTTTCAGCCTCCTCACTCTGCAGCCTCCCTCAACATCCCGCCCCTTTTGCGCCTCTGACAGTAGGCTTATTTTGTTTCAACCATCAGCGCACAGAGCGAAAGTGCTGATCCTGGTTGGCTTGCATCGACAGCACGGACGCGTTTCGTGTTTTGTGCGGCTGCACACACACTGTGCATGCGTTCATTTGGCCGTTAGGCTGAGCGTTCGACGCGTTTCAGGTGACATCCTGTCATGACTGTCGACTAACCCCTTTTGGGCGCGTCTTGTAGCCTAGGAGCTCGAGTGCGATGCTAATAAGATCGGTCACCATGAGGCAAGGAGTCAAGTGCTCGTCTAATTCTCCTGCGGTACTCGCGTATCTTTGCCATCTGATCGACGTTTCTATTCCCCGCATTGGAGCGACGCTCCTTCGATGTATTGGTTCTACAAACATTTATAAACTAGACATTGGCGCTGGCTCGCCATCATCACAGGAGTCACGACAAACATGGAACAGAATATGTACATGAATTTGAACGATGTCATGTATCCCATGGCCGAGCACAACGACAACCAACTAGAGTATAGTACACAGCAGCACGATGCCTGGGTGTACAACCCCATGATTTCAGGTACCTCAAGATCTCGGTATAGTCAGTCACAAGATGGCTGACACCTGCTACAGCATTTCCAAGCTACGGTCCAGATCCATGGTCATCAGCTTCAGCATATCAGCAGCCCCTTCAGCACCTACGTCTTTCGACTTCAACCCAATCGTCCTTTACTTCAGACCCGAGGACTTCAAACGCCAGTAACCTTTCTCATTGGTATCGAGCCTCGACGGCGTCAACCAATTCATCATGGTCCAATATATCCGAACAAGTTCACAGCCAACGTAGACCTAGTCTTACTAGTCTCGCCAGTATCGGTACTTCAATTAACGCCGACTCCCCAATGTCATCCTATGGCCCCAGTCCCGCCGAGGAACTCGCATCGCCTCTGTCACCGAAACCGAGGCGAAAGGCCAAACAGCGCCAAGTTGGATCGGATAAAGATGCGTTCGCTACGTGTGTCTCAAGGGCCCGTCGGACTCGAAGATCACAGAGAGAGCCAAGGTATTGGTGCACCTCTTGCGAAGAGCCCTTTATCGAGAAGTACGATTGGAAGCGGCATGAGGAGACCTACCAAGAGCGCTTTTTTGTATTCCGATGCAATCTTTGCAGCGCCGTCTATTTCCTTGAGAAAGACTTCCTTTACCACCACGAAACACGTCACAACTGCGAGACCTGCTCGAGAGAAGGACACCTAGACGCAGCCAAGCAAAATCGCCAGACCCGTACCGGATGGGGATGTGGTTTTTGCACGCAGTTCAGCACCAACTGGAGAGACCGGTGCAATCACATCGCGCAGCATTTCGAAGAAGGCAAAAGCATGCGAGATTGGCTTCATGCCAATGTAATCTTGTCTCTTCTTCAGAGACCAGCCGTGCGCGCCGAATGGCTCAAGATCTTGCAATCACAGCCACAGCTTAGGGCTGATTTTGGGTGGAATTCTCGCAGCACCGGTCGCGTGGAAGGTTACCCTGAACATTCCAAAACG
This sequence comes from Didymella segeticola, assembly GCA_004522025.1. Classification (NCBI taxonomy): domain Eukaryota; kingdom Fungi; phylum Ascomycota; class Dothideomycetes; order Pleosporales; family Didymellaceae; genus Didymella; species Didymella segeticola. The sequence goes on from SDAV01000011.1 coordinate 317,608, forward strand.
CCAAATCTACAGGATGCGCTCGAGTATTACCAGCCTGGCGACGATGCAGCTGCGTTGGCGCGGCAAGCTTTTCAGAAAATCGCCTTCCCTCCCAGTCCACCCCAGGCGCCTCGTAAAGACTACAAAGACAATCACACTGTGACCCTCCAGTCGTTGATGGACCGATCAGAATCGTGGCACCAGCTCATGAGCACTATCCCTGAGGATCCTCTTCTGCCTGACGGAGTGTGCGATGTCGATTTCGACTTCGACACGCCAGGCAACGCCTATGATGACGGTGCGGGATTTACGTATTAGGCTCTCGCTTTGCACAAATAGCCGGCTACAGCACAAAGCGCATTGTGGTCTCCTCAAGGTCCACCTCCTCGAACAATGCTGGCAGGTTGTTACTGAGGACTCCCATATTTCCGAGATCAAGATTTTTCACCTAAACTTTTCTGCAATACGAGGCACCAACGATTGCGGATAGATTGTCTCTACATGACACATTATGTACGCCTCCGGCAGGCTCGCGTCACGCAGCGCCAGCTCATGACTCTTAATGTATAAACCCAGTGTCTGGCACACATTTCCTATTTTCCGCTGGTCGATGGAAGCTATGACGATTGCAAGCATTTACCTGGACGAGATAGAGACATAGACTACGTGTAGACTAGAGCATAGTGCATTCGGCATTCACTACTTGCAACACCACTCAGCTTGCCGATTTCATCAATGTAATATTCTGAAGATACCACGTCCACCAGAATCTCAGCTATCACGCCCTTGAATTCCTACTGAAGTCCCGAGCTTGTCTTGGTGACTTTGATCGGCAGACACGGACTTCACTGCTGACCAAACTGTGGCCCGCAGAGCAGGGGCCCACAGTCCCCAAGCATCTCGTACATTCGATTCTATTCGCCATATGTGCGCCATGTGTAAGGTCCAAACCACATGAAACGCGGGGCCAATAGAATCAGTGCTGAGACGAAGTCAATAAGTATCTGTGGGTACGTGGAGTTTGAAAAACATCCCTACGCGTCAAGTCAAGATCTGGTGAACACGAGGTTGGTCGCCCTACCAGCACGGCGGATTCAGGTGAAATTTACTATAGTATAGCGTAGCATGGGATTTGCTGAGTTGAGGCGTTGAATGGTGTATAAGTAGCAACGAGTGTTTGTGAGGCAGTCAGAGTGAGGTAGATCAAGCAACAGACGCGCAGATACGAATTCAAAATTGCCCTGCAACAACTCCACTACCACATCGTTAGTTCCTTCCGCCAATTCTTCCGTAGAGATCGATTGCACCGTCCTTAAGGCTCGTTAGATCGGGCTAGTATGGCCTCAGCAGCTGTGAGCTTAAGGTCGAATCTTACTATTGAAAATCATCGGACTGACTGTGTCCAGCGTACCGATAGGTCAGAAGTAATCACTATCCGGCTTGATACAAAGTCAAGCAAAGCAACCGCCCATAAGCAACAGCATAAGAGGGCGACCTCCAGCCTCTCACAGATCGAAGAACGGGAAGGAAGACTGGGCTCCTGGCTGGGAGAGAGCTGCAGAGAAGGACCTTGGAATGCTTTGGAGAGTGCTCGCTGAACTTGAAAGATCACGAACTCAGCAGAGGACGTTTTTCATGAAGAAATTGTATAGAACGTGCATCAAGGACGAGGTCATCGGATTGGCCCGCCTGGAGTGCACGTAGAAAATGTAGATTTGAGATGAGCCTCTGGTTGCAGAGTAATCCCAGTTCTGAGAGAGAAATCTATTCAAAGGGCGGCAAAAGGGCTAGACTATGATGGTGAGAATAGTCACGGAAACCCCGCGTTTGGCGCCCCTTTTGCATAACTCCTTCACTTACACTGGCCAATGTCTCGGCTAGCGTTAAAAAATAACTGCACTCACCTAAACAAACTCAGCACTGTGATCACTCAGATCCTCTTTCTTTCCCTCTTTCACGCCTTCGTAATCAACAATGGCGGTTTTGTTCATTCTAGTCTGGCGCATTCTGCTCCTGCTGGCAACTTCTGCCACACCCGTAGCATCGTGCGTACCAGCGTTTAACGACTTCAAGTACACTGACAACGCCACACTACTTGGGGAGGTTATTGCGCAGTATGAGGCTGACCCGGCGATGGGCTGGGCGCATGTCCTTGGGGGTGCTAGCCCTCTGAAGCCCTGGCCAAAAGATGACACCGGTCTCTCAAACATCAAGTACTGCTGGCCCGACCTTGAGACGAAGGCTAAGCTTGAAGCGGCCATACAAGGAGGCTGGAGCATGTGGCAAGCCGGACTCGGTAACGGTGGACCTGGGAGTGGTCATCGTATTGCTGGATTCACTGAATACATGCACGGCGACGAGACCGTCTTTTGCTGGCTCGACGAGGATCAGCAGCACTGTAAGCCAAAGCGGCTTCATACGAATTAGAAGCTAGTACTGACCGCAGCAGGGAACCCCAAGGTCCCGAGTGGTACTCTGGTGATTCAGATCGACCCATACAAGGATTTCGGTGGCTGGGCAACAATTGGATACAACCCAGAAGAATGGGACAACCGTCCTCATCGCAACCAACTTCGTCTGGGTTGGGCTCAGTGGCATACCAACCTTCCACCCATGCAGCACTGGCTTGCTGCTCACGAAATTGGACATGTCCTCGGTCTTACGCACGAGCATCAGCGTGCTGACCGTGAGTCGGTCCCATCTACTGCCTCTACTTCTGTACTGACTATCGTGTAGGCGACCACTACGTGCACTTCGAATGCAAGAACCTGGCCAACTACGCGCAGGCCGAACGAATTGCTCGCATTTCCGTGAGCATGACGATGGAAAAGCTTTGCAGCAGCCCTATCTACTCACAAATGGAACCTTACAGGCAGCTTGGTTTCATGCCACACGATTACTCGACTATACCGTACTACGACATGTGGCATAGGAACAAGGATGGCCAGCTTGACGGAACAGATCACCGCTACACGGTCACGTACGGTCGCAAGTATGACACCAAGTCGATTATGCAGTATCCGAGCATGATGAATATCGCCGGCGGGCGGGACCAGAAGGCGGTGCAGAATATGCCGCTTGTTGCCTGGAATGGAGGCTGGGAGGGATTTGTTCCGCAGAAAGAGGCCACACCTAAGAACGCGAAGAGGCTGGATATGAACCTTGTGCCGACTGAGGGAGATTGCAATGGCGTCAAAAGACTGTACCCTTGGGAGGGTTAAGCCCTATTGACTAATCGCTGACACGTTGACTTGGTATGAAGCAAGGCTTGGGATTTGGATTGGCGGGATCGATATCACAACCAAAGCGCGGGCATGCTCGGTCACGATAATTGCTGGCCAATCCAGGATTACCGTTTGTCTCAGGGGGCGAATTCTTTCAAAAATGACCTTTCCTATATTCTGGAGGCCCCACGACCAACATGGGACATTGTAGTGGAGTTTCGCCGCTATCCAAGCGTGGTTGGGTACTACAAGAACGTATGTCAGCCTCTTGTACTCTATTCTTCACAGAAGGAGTCTTCTGGCAATGCAATGAGCACACCGCTTCTGAATGCGAGGCTGTGTACGTTTCAGGCTCATTTGGCCTTCCGAATCTGCAGGAAATTGCTGCGAAACTGAGGAAACCCAATGGTACATCACCAGCCATGGAGGCCAGGCAGACCTGGATTAATATCCTGGGGAGCTACTCAGAGAAAGCCCTATCCGACTCTAGACTGATGTGCAGCGTTGTGTCTCATCCTAGTTGATGCCTTACTCGCTTCTTAAGGGATTTTGCTGTTGCAACTTCCCTATATGCACGCAATTTCTTGCCGATGGCATAACCATAGCGCGTATTCAATGGTAAATTGCGAGATAAAAATTCAGGTGAAGTTGAGACAACATTGGCGATACAAAAGCGGTGACGCGAACGATCCACGCTAAAGACGCGCTAACTAATCTCAAACTGGATCCTCCCAGACTTCTCTTCGATAATCTCTCTTTCCATCTCTCGCCATCTCGATTCTCAGGCTGCAGGATATGCAACGACGGCCATCCACAAACAGCGACACAGAGTCTGTTACATGAGCGGCCTCAACGCCGGCAAGCTTGCTTTGTATCCTTGCATATGGTTGCCTAGCTTGCCACGACCCCCGCTTCCTGCTTGCCCTACGCTCATTCTAAACCTCGCCAATCATGTAGAATACGGGTGTTACGCGCTTGAAGTCTTCAGACCTTGAGTGTGGGTTCAGCAGCTGGGCCAGCCCCAGCATCCGTTGATGCATAGCTGCTGGACAAAGGCACTACCCAAGATCAACAACTTCGAGTCGCATTGGCAGTGTGCAGCTCTTGTAGCTAGCCGTCTGTCAGAGCTCTCGAAATGGTGAGTCAATCTGGCATCTCTCCCTGTCGTATCACCCTCGTTGTTCCTGTCCTTCCGGGCGGTTGAGCATTGATGGGTGGTCGGCAATTCATGGGACTGGCGTTTCGTTTCAACTCACACATCCATTGTGCAACAATGTGCTTTCTCATTGCTGTGGCCTGTGGTCATAGGTCTTCTTTTCGTGTCTAATCTCGTCTTGTTCGTTCTCATTCGTTGCAGCGCCCTGCGCATTCAGCGTACAGAATATAGAGTTCGGCTACAAGGAAGCGGCAGCCAAGCTTCAGGCAGCCGCGATGGAAACAGCATAAAATGCGCCTAAACACAGAACACTCAATGCAACAACAACAACAAACATGACTACCATTCAAGCTACATGTGCAGACAGCGAGAAGCCGAGAGAGGCGTGCGTCTCGCGCGAAGACTTTGTCGAAGAGTGGACGTTCCCTCTGTACCCGTTGCATGATTTCGAGGCTGGTGGCGAAGTCGCGAAGTACGCCCCCGGGCACCCAAGACAATGGGGAGATGAGGTGCATTGGCTCGACTTCCGCAAGGCGATCCGGGATGGACAGCCCGAAAAGTCATTCGAAAGCTATTACGCTGCTATCAGCCACGATCGAACATTGCTTGCGATGACTTCTAGCCATGAGCACATCCTCATCTATCACATCGAATCACAGGAGCTGCGCCAAGTGCTTGATGGCGCAGGTCATTTGGTATTCGCCCCCCTAGTTCTATCGATCGACAAGGAAGATAGCAACGGACCAACACCAGCGTATATTGTTGGTTGCAGTGCCACAGATGAAGGCAGCAGAAGTGGAGTCGACAATCAACTTGTCTTCTGGGAGTTGGACGAACATGGTCGTCTCCTGGACCAAGAAGAGCCCATCGATGCGTCTGCACTTGCTAAGCAAGCAATCGATGCAATCCTGCCAGACCTTGCAAAGAAGCACGAGTGGTCCAAAGACTTTGTTGAAGATTCGTCTTTGCATGCAGACTTCACCAAAGCTTTGGCATCTGTAGCAACGACCCATCGTCGACGGCATAACGCGATCTTTGATGATGCCCAGTTCGGAGGCTTTGGCTCGACGTCTTTCAGCAGCAATGGTAAATTGTTCATCTATCATACCCAGAACGGATCGACTCAGTCCGGCGTGAGAGCCCCCGAGGATCTTCCACGCGTGGTCGTCGTGGATATTGTCAACAGCAAAGAGCTTCACCGTCTCGCTGGTCACACTGATGCTATCATGTGGTCTGCCATCAGTCCTAACAGCGACTGGATAGCATCAGTTGCCTGGGATGGCACCCTGCGCATGTACTCAGCAGAGACGGGTAAACTTGCATGGACAACATCTGGAGGTGGACAGTCCTGGACTGGTGCTTTCTCTGCTGATTCGAAGCACATAGTCTGGAGCACAGCGGGTGGACAGGCTATAGTGGTACATGATGTGGTGAGCGGCTGCGGTCGATCCTCGTTTCCAGAAAAGCTCCGAGATTGGTGTCGCAAAGTTGCATGGCACCCAGACGGTAAACAGATTGCACTGTGTGTTGGAAAGCATCTGTACGTCTGGCGCCCTTTCGATGGTGAACAAGGAAGAATCACACAGCACTACCAGTCGGAAGATGATAAGAACTGGAGTCCGATGGCAAACGTCGAAGACATTGACTGGCTGGACAATGGTCGCTTCCTACATCTACACTTCTCCGGCGGCACAAACCTGGTCTACGACACGCACAAGAACACTAAGGAGTTGTTCGTGCGTCCGAGAGACGTCGACAGTGCATGGACTGCCAACGGGTTCCACGGAAACATCCGGATCACTGGTATTCAGAATGGGTATATCAGTGTTGATGGTGATGGGAAGGTAAGGTATTGGTCGTCCGACATCTCGGTTCCAACGTCTTGGTGGGACAACGTGCCGGGAAAGGCCAAGAAGATCCCCTTTCCCGAGACAGGTAAATACGTCATGGTCAACAGACAGCCAGTGAAAGGTAAGACTGAACAGCAGGGTGGGACCGTTCATGGCGGTTCTTTGGATACAGCAGGGGCCGCTGGACTGCCCACAGACGGGTAGCAAGTTCGCCAGGCATCCTGGTGTCATTATGGTTACAATTCAGTCCTTCTCGCGCATTACTTTTGCACCTCAATTATTCCCCGTCTCTTTCAGAGACCTTCTTATTTTCACGTTGATCATTACGTTGCTCGTCTTCTACGCCAAGATTGGATGACCCGGTTTACCCCCACGAGTGCTTCGCGCTTGGCCAAAGGCGTCACGGACCGTTTAACCGCCTCTGGGTGCCTCTTTAGGCTGAACCCCACACTGACTTGCCGTTGTTTCGTTGGCTCCTCCTCGTACTTCTCTACGTGCAGGATATTGTTTTCCGAGCCTTATAATTGCCCGAGTCCCGTTGCCAGGTTCTGGAAGATGCTCACATTGGTTTCTTTTGCTTAGCGACGTTTTTCCGTGGGCGTTTACAACGAAATACACAGATTTACACAAGCTTAAGCTTTTCCCTGTTGCTCCATTACTACTCAAGAGAGCTCGAGGTCACAAGACTGGAAACCAGTCAGCATGATTCGATCAACACACAATGGCGACCGTTACGAACTCACGGACCCTTCGGCGATGCCCAAAGCCGGCGGCTTTCTCTGGAACCAGAAAATGATGATTCAGGTGACCTGCCGCGGCTATGCAACCGCACAGTTCATGCAGCCTGAGCCTGCAAAGTATGTCCACGCGCCAAACCTTGAGGCCAAAACGTTCATGCAACCGGAGCAGAACTACTACGCGCATCATCCTGGGCGGTTTGTATACGTCAAAGATGAAGAGACAGGAGACGTGTGGTCAGCTCCTCATGAGCCTGTTCGCGCCAAGCCGGATCGCTTTATATTCTCAGTGGGCAAGAGCAACATCTCCTGGACAGTTGAGAAGGACGGCATCAAGGTGGACATGAGTTTACTGCTGCCAACGGAAGATGTGGCTGAACTGTGGACTATTAGAGTGACCAATATCTCGAATAAGAAGCGCAAAGTCAGTGTGTATCCTTACTTCCCGTTTGGATACATGTCCTGGATGAATCAAGAGGCGGAATGGATCGAAAGTGTAGGTGGCATCGTTGCAAGTTGCAAAACGCCGTATCAGAAGGCGGAGGACTATCCAAAGACAAAGTATCTGAAAGATAGAACGTACTTCTTATGCGAGCGGAAGCCAGCTGCGTGGGAGGCTAGGCAGGAGACTTTCGAAGGTGAAGGCACCCTTCATGATCCTGATGCACTGCACTCGGAGCAGCTGAGCAATAGCGATGCGCGATATGAGACGCCTACAGCTGCAGTGCAATATCGGATTGAACTCGAAACCAACAGCTCCGAAGAGTATCGATTTCTCTTGGGCCCAGCATTCGACGAAGCAGAGGTGCTTTCTATTCGCAAGAAGTATCTCAGCGAAATTGGCTTCTTCCAGGCGCGAAAGGACTACGAAGCATATATTTCAGCAGGCAGTGGTTGCATTCAAATCGAAACGCCAGATAAAGATCTCGACAACTTTGTGAACAATTGGCTGCCACGTCAGGTATACTACCACGGCGACGTAAACCGACTTACCACCGACCCTCAAACGCGCAACTACTTGCAAGACAACATGGGCATGGCCTATGTGAAGCCCAACACGTGTCGCGATGCTATTCTTACTGCGATCGGGCAACAGGAAGAAAGTGGTGCAATGCCAGATGGTATTCTGCTCATTGAAGGTGCAGAGCTAAAGTACATCAACCAAGTCCCCCATACGGATCACTGCGTTTGGCTACCTATTGCACTTGAGATCTATCTCAACGAAACAGGAGATTACGGGCTCCTCGAGAAAGATGTGAAGAGCATGCATGGCGATACATACACAGTCTTTGAGCGTTTCAGCCGCGCGATGGACTGGCTGCTCTCTGCCAAGTCAAGAGATGATCGAGGTCTGAGCTACATCGCGCAAGGCGATTGGTGCGACCCGATGAACATGGTGGGTCCCAAAGGCGTTGGTGTGTCAGGCTGGCTCACTGTCGCAACTGCATATGCAGTGAACCTCTGGGCCGATATTTGCGAAAACGTTGACAGATCTGATGACGCCAGCAAGTATCGTGAAGGCGCAAAGGCTGTCAACGAATCCGCGACTCAACACCTTTGGGACGGCGACTGGTTCTCTAGAGGCATCACTGACAACGGCGTCACTTTTGGCACTAAAAGTGACAAAGAAGGTCGCATTTGGCTGAATCCTCAGGCCTGGAGCATCCTCGGCGGCGCAGCTACGTCCGAAAAGATCGCGAAGATACTGCCACAGATCGACAACCAACTCTCAACTCCATTCGGAACTTTGATGTTCGCACCACCGTTCACCGCAATGCGTGAGGACGTCGGTCGCGTGACACAGAAGTATCCCGGACAAGGCGAGAACGGAAGTGTGTACAACCACGCGGCTTCATTCTACGCTTGGGCGCTGTACACCATCAACGAGGCAGATCGAGCATACGATTGCGTTCGTGCAATGATCGCTGGACCGGATGAGGCAGATTTGCGGGCAAGAGGTCAGTTGCCCGTGTTCATACCGAACTACTACCGTGGTGGCTGGGGTATCGAGAAGCTGCAGCGTACAGCGGGACGCAGCTCGCAGCTTTTCAACACTGGCACTGTGAGCTGGGCGTATCGTTGTATTATCGAGGGCTTGTGTGGGTTGAAGGGTGTCAAAGAGGGGCTGAAGATTGAGCCAAAACTACCGAAAGGTTGGGATGGCCTCAAGGCGAAAAGGCAGTTCAGGGGTGCAGACTTCGAGGTCGAGATTAAGCGTGGAGATGTGACAGACGTAAAAGTGACATTAAACGGAAAGGAAGTAGATGGAGACATTGTGAGACATGTGGAGGCTGGCAAAACGTATCGGCTTAATATACAGATTCCATAGAAAATCTTGAGTTTGAGATGCGATAAAGCTCAATCGTACTTTCGATTTTATCGTCTGCCCTAGAGGATTGTCAGTACCTGCCATTTGCAGACAAAAATATAACACTTACGGTGATGCCGAAATTACTGTAAATAATCCTCCATCCATCCTTGGTCTTTTCCCATACATCTTGATGTGTTACATATGCGGTAAATATTCCTGCGGTTGTATTTGGAAAGTGCGTAGCCTGAAAGTATGTCTGGCTGACCGCGTTCTTAGGCGCGCATACATCAATGATGTGATTACCAATCAGATGCTGCGTCTTTGGATAATCCGCAAGAGTACCTGACAGAAACGTCTGGATAGCTGGCAGACCCTCAAATATGCCAGCGAGGCCCGAGAAGTTTGCAGTGGCCGTAGGTGCAAAGACGCGGTCGAGGAGAGGGAACGTCTTGCTGTCAAGAACGAGAGCGTAGAAGTGAAGAGTCTGGCGAATGGTTTCTATGTCATCGAGTTGAGAGTCTTTTATAGGCTTAGGAAGGAAGTAATCGGGAAGCGATGCAGCGGCTGGAGCCGGTAAAATTTGTGGACATGATGCTGGAAGCTCAGGAAAAGCTTTCGCGGCGCTGGTGAGGCCTACGAGGAAGAGGGGAAATATTGGACAGATGGCTGCGATACGCATCCTGACTGCCAAATTACTCGGGGGTGACTTGCGAATGTAACATTCGTTTGGGCAGATAGTCTCGATACTTGTAGCAAAAGGCATTTTATTTCGCCCCCAGCGCTGCAGGGTTCACGACAACACTATTGACTTTCGGCACTTATCTTTAGTGCACCAATGGAACGCCTTCAATGAATCTAAAGACTGAGAGAGCATGTGAGATTCTTGTTCAGTCGTAGTTGTTTCTTATGCATGTCGAAGGAGGTGTACAAAGGGGCATAGCGTCATGCAAGGCTGTGCAAGGCTTGCTGTAGTGCTGATTGGGGCTGTGATGCGTTCCCCCTATAATCACCGGCAGCCAACTCGTGAGCAGTTTGCAAGGTCCGAGACAGGGCTGTGCATTAAGTAACAAGAAACATTTAGAAGCCACGCTGTTGATACATAGTTAGTATTCGAATGAACCCTTGCCGAAATCGACGCAATGACGTCACCAACCTTGCGTCTCAGTCCTTACTTTCCTCATCAATTCTCTACCATTCCCATCTCAATAAGCTGCCGCAACAGATCATGACGCGTGTTGTCGCTTCCAAGGCTCGAGTCCGACTTGTATATGTGCTTCCAAGTCCACTGTCAGACTGACCCGGCGTATTCAGCACGTGTGCAGGACGGCCTCGGTCGGCCAAATGTGGGGGCTGTAAACCATGGAATTCGGCGCACAACAGCAGACCGCCACGGTGCTTACGCAAGAGATGCAAGAGGTCAATATGAAGAAACCTGAGACGGCACGAACTGCGGGTACGAAGTGAACTCAAGGCAACATCGACCCTCACAACCTGCGGAGAACCGCCTGGCTTAAAACAAAGCTGCTGAACCTTGGGTGTTCGGCAACAGAGGAGAAACTATAGCACACCGCAGCCTGAATATCCCGGTTCTCTAATTGTACGAGAAGTAGCATCAGAAAAATGAGCATCCAGCACCTGGGCATTCACACCAGAGGCAGTTGCTGAACCCCATAATCACCACGTGGAACTCTCCGGTTCAAAAAGCACCACGGACGAAATTTGAAATGGCCTCCAACCTCGACGCAGATCTCGGTACGCATTCGTTGTTCCGCTGCAGCACCACAAGTGATCTCGGCACATCGGATTCAGATTCTCGTGGACACAGACCAGGACACGACGGTGCTGCTCTGGTCTGTTTGCTCGTTCATTCAACAAATCCCTTTGGGGCTCCACATGTGTGGTTTCGCTCTTCTAATACGACGATCTAGCTTCATCTCACGTGATTTACATCATCGTCGAACCTCGCTCCACGCTTGATTCTGATCGACCAAACTCCGGGGTGACAAATTTTAGCGCATCACAGGAAAGCTTATTCGCTCATCACTCACATGTAGGTTTTCCGGAACAGTTGGACCTGAGCAGTTCTATATTGAGAGCGTCCCGCCTCGCCCACTTTTGCCACGCGTGCTGAGCCGGTCTTGTGCGCCGTCCGATCGATCGGACCAAGTCAAGTAAGATGTGTACCAGAGGAATAGTATGGAATTCTGCCACCCCAAGATGTAGGAGAGAACAATTTAATGTTCGTCAATTCGAACAGCCACAGGCTCAAGCTGCACAATCCTCAGCCCTGATGCACATCTCCACGAATTTAGGAACTTGATCGACCGACCACCATCATGCAGAGTGGCGCTTATAGTAATGTTCCTGTCTATCATCTACGTTACTTCCAAAGTTAGCCGGTGACCCACTAGCTAACGGTTTTGGCGTCCCAAATTCTGGGGAAGACTCGCTTGGAAGCCCACTGTGGGCGGCTGCTGTTACGTGTCTGCAATGTCTTCTCTCATTCAGCAAGATCCACATTACAGTACGAAGCTTGACGGAGCTTGATTCCACGTCTTAGCTTCGATCGTTGCCAAGTTCTGAGCTTGTCCTGCTCGGTGTCATCATTATCGATCATTCGATTGCCGAACATACGATGCTTGCAGTGGTTCAACACCATGGTCGTGGTACTGCTGTGGACCATTACTGTGGGCCATAGAGTTGGACTCGATGTCATCGATCGGACGATATTTCATCAGGTATAAGAATTGCCCCATTGCTTTACTTGCTCAGACATCATCAACCTCTTCTCTCTTCTCCCTAGCCTCCCAATCCTTTTGGCTTCGCTGCAAGATGAAGTACGCTTTCGCTCAAGTCGCATTCGGCCTTGGTGCCAACGCTCTCGTTGCTCGCGAGGCGACTCAGTGCATCCAGCTGCAGGCTTCTGGCGGCCAGTCCGGCACCCTTGGACAACTTGGTGACGGTCAAAACCGTGTGCATGGAGGCCATCCTACGGGTTGCTATTGCCTCCGCAATGGTGGTTTTACCGACTCCAACGGCCGTGGCTGCATCCTCACTCCCCCCACTACACAATTCCAGTGTGACGTTGGCGCTAGCCCTACCACTGGCTTTGCTGTCGGCTCCAGTGGCTCTGTCACCTACAACGGTAGCTCCAGATTCTACGCTTGCCCTGCCACCGACACCGAGTACAATGTGTATACCTCGCCCGTAGCTGGTCAGGACAAGTGTGTTGAGATCACCTTGAGTTCGGCAGGATCTTGCGGAGCAGGCTCTGCACAGTCGAGCGCAACCGCTGCATCGCACCCTGCTAAGAGCACTGCTGCTTCCCAATCATCCCAGCCTGCACAGAGCTACACTGCTCAGAGTCAGCCTGCACCTAAGCCTTCTCAGCCTGTACAGAGCGCTCCCGCACCTGAACCCTCTGTTCCTGCTCAGTCCGGTCACAAGTGCCCTACCGATCTGAACGGGGAGTACCAATACCCTCACCTTATCATCCCTGTCGACTCCCAGCAGTCATCCAAGAGCTTCGGTACATCTTACAACGGAAAGGTTGACAGCCACACCTGTTCAATCTTCAACTTCGACATCCCCACCTCCTACTCTAGCAAAACCTGCTCCGTTGTCTTCCTCTTCCCTGAGCAGAAGGACCTTGAGACCTCTTCTTTCACAGTCTCCGGCTCCGGCAAGGTTAATTTCACCCAGCTCAAGAACCCCGCCAGCCAGCAGACCACCTATGCCAACCAGCCTGGGAAGGCATCCGACCTCGCCTCTATGAGTATCGCTCCTGGCAACTCATACGCGATCACTTCTGGTGACTGCGCCGCTGGCCAGACTGTCAGCTATGAGATCTGCAGCAACGGGGATTTCTCCCTCGATTATTTCCAGGACTACAATCCTAGTCCCATTGGCTTGTACGTCCGCTCGTGCTGAACGCGCAGGCGTTAGTATGATTCAGGCCTTGCCATCATTGTCTTCTCTGAAGCATCATGTGCAAGTGAGCCTTGGTATACCTCCTTGAGGTATAGATTGGATACATAGCATAGTCCGATTGGATTCATTGGCCTTTATATTACTTGTTGACGCCATAAGAAGTGGTTTGGTCCTACTTACCACCCAGACATATATTCGATAATGAATTATCTTGCTACAAGCAAAGCACGTTCTAGAATGTGCACACCGTGGTTGCGATGCAAAACTCGCCAAGCGTAAATGATCATGCAGTATCAGTGAGAATCTTAGCCCATGCGAAACAGGAAGATCAAAGATGCAATCCCAAAATGCCATGCTCTACGGATTGAGCTTGCATGCTGTTCTTCAATTCCCTCGTGTTGCCGGTAAAATAAGATCCAGCGCAGGACCCGTCCAAGCCTTCAGATGTCCTGAGAATGCGGAAACCATACATCAATTCGAGCTGGATCCCTCAATGCCTCAAGCAGACATTGCTTGCATCCCGTCTACCCTACTACAGGACAGGCAGACGCGCATATACTTCAGCTGTGCTATAGCGCGCTGCCAGGTTCACTCAACACACGCAGCACCTTCGACTTCGACCCATGGCACCTCTGTGCTGGCTGCCCTAGGATCTGAAAGCCTTTTCCGTGGAGCCATTCTGCATACAGTAATTATTATCCACATTCTTTAATCTGATCGGTGTACTAGCACCATCTTCCATCCGTTCGGCCCGTCCACCGACTCAATCGACCGCCGTCAACAACAGTAATGTCTGGCTCTCTATGGTATTTTCCATCTGTCTCTCATTCGCGGAGACTATCTCCTCACAATGAAGCTGTGCAAAACCTAGCTTTGAGAACATCTCCACTTTGAAGGTACAAGACCTCATCTTGACGCTAGATATTTCCGATTGGTTCCCTTGACCCTCATCCCTCGCTCAAAAGCTGGTGAACCGCAATATCCGAGTTCGCGAACTCTTCGCTCAACTTGCCACGCTTGCCACGCCTCGCCTTGCATTTACGTGCTGATTCGCTTCCGTCGGCCGATAATCCTACCACTGGTATGCAGTTGAGATGCCCGCTTCGAGTAAGAAACAAAGATGTGTTGATCGCTGCCGGGAAATCGGCCGACTAAGGAGCGACCGGTTTCGCGCTTCGCCGACGCTTCGGCTGATTACACCGACGGGGCTTCGCTGATCTGCCCGAAATAGGGGAGAGGCTTGTTTGGTGTGCATGAGTTGATGGAAGGTTGTCTATCTGGTAGGATGCTTTTGGTAATGGTATGGATGTGATCGGGAGCAATTGTAGTAAATAGTGCGCATAGAGTTGCGGCATTGTCGCTCCAGGTTCGCAAATTGGCTCTAGACACTCATGAATGTGATCTACATACATCATGATGTGCAAAGAGATCCAACTCCGTATAGAATGCTCAAACTTGTCATGTCTCAATTCAGCAGCGTGTCAGCTCTGCAGTGCAGGATTCTGAAAACTCTCCTTGCCTATCACGACAGTACTTGCATTATCGCAATGAAAACAGCTGCATGAGCAACCAGCGTTTACATACCTCAGGATGTTCATTCAAACTGGAAGTGATCGAATATTAGCATTGCACAGCTATGCAATGTAACACGTGTATCCCCTTTACACGTCATTTACAGCGCTTCATGCTCGCCTTCCTCGACCTCCACCATCGTAGCATTCGACACAGGACTCGATGACATGCCAGTAGCCGTGGGACGGTTCTCAGCGACCCAGTTGTCAATTTCAGCAAGGGCTTTGACCGGGTCGCCGCGGCATCCCTGCAGAAAATTCTGGACCTGCGCAGGGGTGAAGGTATGTGCAGGCACCTTCTCCGCGAACTCGCACGCGCACTGCTCGATGTACGCCATTGAGAAGACGGCGTCGTGGGCGAGTGCGGAGCGGCCAATGAGTCGCATGAAGATGCTCTTCCCCGCTGACTTGCTCATGTTGCCGAAGTAAATCTTCTTGTCGACTCGACCTGGTCGGGTAAGGGCATCGTCCAGAGCATCGGGCTTGTTCGATGTAAGGATGAGGAGGCGGCCCTCCTGCGAGGCATTTCCGTCGATGGCATTAAGGAGGCCGCTGAGGGTGATGAGGCTGCGTCCTCTCTGCCCAGCCGGTTCCTGTCTCTGCCTCTCTCTCATCCTGTACTGGGGCGGCATCATCTGCTCGGCCATGTCCATATTCGCTGCAGCCTCTTTCAGCTCCGTGGTGACCTCGCGACCGATACCTGCGGAGTCGATATCTTCTATGACAACCACGCACTTCTGCGGGAGGCCAAGAAACAGACTATGTAGCTTGCCATCGGTGATGTCTCCAGATGCCAGATTGATGTGATAGATATCACAATCCAGGTGGCCCGCAAGAGCAGCGCTGAAGGACGTTTTTCCAGTGCCAGGTGGGCCGTGGAAAAGATAGCCACGGCGGTACGGAATGCCGCAGTCTGCAAAGAATTGTTTCCTGGAGAGTCAGCACGTGATAAATGATTTCAGTGACAGGTATCTGTGCTTACGACTGTTCGCTGTAATAGTATTCCGCGTCGCGGATGAGGTCCAGTTTAACGCTCTCGTCCATGTCGATGGTGTCAAGCTTCCTTACAGGCTTATTGACAGACTGCCACGCCCCGCCAGTGTAAGAGTCGTAAGCGCCACCTCCGGCGAAATACACTGTCGTCGTGCCCGTCATGTTGGCCTTCTTCCATTGATGACATTGCGTGACGAACTTCTTGAGAGGCCGCAAATTCCAGCCCAGCGTAGTGATGGTGAGAGCGTGGCTCATCCTTCCGCGTTCATCGAGGTTGTTCGTGAGGTTGAAGCCAGGATGCGTCTGACTTCCTGACCCCCCTATACGATCGAATAGAAACGGGCGGAAGCCAACCCTAATGAGTCAGCAGAGTCTTCACACACCAAGATAACTCGAATTCGAAGACAGGCAGTGTTGAAAGATCAGCGGAAAGGCAGGTGGACGTACCAAAAGATCCGCGACCCAATGGGAGGCGAACATGACACCTCGTTGTCCACAGAGCCCTTGGATTTCTGCTGACGTCCGGTTCTGGCTGGTCTTGGCATGAGGCGATGACCGTAGGGATTCATTGGATCCTGCTGTGAGCCACTCTCGGTGACGATCAATGCGCTCCTAGTCTGGCGATTCTGAATGACCTCAACGCTCATCCACGCCAGTACGTCCTTAGCGGCGCTGTTTACCAGGTCAGCACAGTCTCAAAGAAATGTAAGGCACATACTTACGGATCGTGCTCAGGTATAGTGACTTGTACGGTGAAAGCCCACATGGCAAAGTCTTTCAAGTACCTGTACACAGGCACTGCAGCGCTATAGAGCGCTATAGCCGCCAAGACTTTATCAAGATCGCTGTGGGTGTCTGGTCGTATACGGTACAGCAATCGGTGGATGATCTCAAGGAATGGAAGACGTGAGGACGCTGATCTGATTAGATGGCGTGGAAGAATGCCAGGAGTATCGACAGGCTCAGGCCATGTTTGGAGCGGGTTGTTGGCTGGTCGGAGAGGCTGTGCAACGACCAAGTCGGTAGATGGCGGTGTTGCCGGGTCCATATTAAACAAAAGAATGAGTAGTCGCTAGAAGGAGGATACGGATACAATGATAGCACGAGAGAAGTGTTCCCTCGCAAGGCTGACAGGCTGCAATGTGAAAGTGTAACGGCACGTGCTATAAGCCACGAGAAAAGTTTCGCAACTGCGCAGGCCGGCTGAAGGAAGCCTCGATAGCTGCGGTGTAAGACAAAGCCAGATGCACAACGAAGGTAATGAAAAAAGAAGGTTAATGCACAATAATATACAATGCCCGACGAGGCCGCCCTTCGATGTCCCAACGCGAGCACGAGATGTCAAAGTCGAGGAGACGCGTTGCGGCTGAGATGAGTGGATCCGCGCTTGGCCGCAACGGGGCTGCTTGGTTCTAGCCTTTCTGAGGTAAGCGCGAACTACGGGTGACGCTTACCACCTGTTGTGCATGCATGTTCGCTACGTCACTGTCAAAACATTTCCCCTCTACGCAATGCGCACGTATAAAGAATCTTTTCGTGTTGTGATGAACGTTCCTTCTACTAATTTCACGTCCTGATTCTAATCACGTATTTCAACGCAATGGCGAGCACACACAATCTCCAAGCCTCGAAGCTCTTCTCGGTCAAGGACTATGTCTGTGTGGTCACTGGCGGTGGCTCAGGTATTGGTCTGATGGCTGCCCAAGCATTAGCCGCCAACGGTACGTCCCAGATGTGTGTTTTGAGGGTCTCTTATCTAATCAACCGCTCTAGGTGCAAAAGTATACATCACAAGCCGTCGCCAAGAAGTCCTTGAACAGGCTGTCAAGAGCCACAATCCCAAGGACGGAGGTTCAATTATTGCACTCAGTCCGTGTGATGTCACTAAAAAGGAGGACCTCGAGAAGATGTATGAGGAGCTGTCGAAGAAGGAGAAGTACATCAACCTTCTCGTCGCTGCAGCAGGTATCAGCAGTACAAAGGCGGAGCCTGACGCGGAGAAAGCAACCGAGATGAAGCAGAAGCTTTGGGACAATGAGACCTTCGAGGACTGGGCGAATACTTATAACACGGATGTCAGCTCCGTCTACTTCACCACCGTCGTCCTGCTGCCCCTGCTTCAAGCAGGCACCGAGACATACGGCCACCTGTCCGCGTCCGTCATCGTGATCAGTTCGATGTCAGGTCTAATCAAACATGCACAAGGGCATTTCAGCTACAACGCTGCGAAAGGTGGAACTGTTCACCTGACCAAGCTTATGTCGGCTGAGTTTCAGAAAATTCGGGTCAGGGTCAACTCGATTGCTCCAGGATATTTCCCCTCGGAGATGACGACCAATGAAAGCGACAAGGACCAGAAGAGCTATATTCCGGACGAGAAGATTGAAGAGAAGGGCCACGTTCCCCAGGGCCGTGCTGGTCAGGATGAGGAAATGGCGCAAGCGGTGCTTTTCCTTACAAAAAACACCTATGTCAACGGCGAGATTATCGCTGTCGATGGCGGTGTGCTGAATGTTGTTGCTGGCCGATAAGTAGTGACAGTCTCAACTGAAGCACGATAGTAGTGCATTAGCGCGGCGTCTGGCGAGGATATTGTGCGGTCGCTTCGAGCAACCATCTCCCATTCAGAGGGATACCAAATTACTCAAGCAAAGCCGATGAACGGTTGAATAGCACTAAAAAGGCTACAAGCCTATGCATAATAAATTAATCAAAGTTCTAACCCTCAGTAGCATTTTTGTCCTGCATCTTGGCAAGTGGCTGCTCGGAGCTAGTAATTCTCAGTAGATAGCTTGACGTACATGATGAAGACGTACATGCTAATTTACGATGTAACGATATCCTGATGAGCTAACTCTTCGTAGCTTTACCTTCACGTGCTCGATCACTGCACCTTACCTACATCTAGGCGTGGAGCCCATCCACCTCTATCTAATAGCTCGATGGTCGCTTGTTAAAACTCGTATCCTTCTAAGTACGCAATAGCTACCTTCAGCTGGCAGAGCGCAGTAGCCTTATTTTTACCACCTCGGTTACAAACTTGTCCTGAATGACGTGCGTCGCCTACCTGTCATATCTGCCATGTACAAGTCTCTCGGTCACGTCCTATAACTGCGAGATTCGTTTCTCTGCTTCTTCGAGCCCGTCACTGACTTGGTCAACCAGATTGCCGGTGTACCTCTCTGGGAGAGTGAAGATGTGATCGTTCTAAGGTTGTTGCTTGGAAGGCTCATTCCAGCGCTCATGGGCTTGAGGTTGGATATCTTGTAAGGAACTGCGCGGCTCATTGTCAGCCTGACGAAGATGGCTCTGAGTTGTGTCTTTGGACTTCAGCACCTGCCTCCTCATCTGTGACGACGGAGCTCTTGCTGTAGAGAATCCCACAAATTTTCGTCGAGGACTGCCTCAGGTTGAGGGCTCGTTTACTGCACGTTACTAGCTCTTAGCAGCAATTGCGCAGTTTAAAAAAGAAATGAGTTAGTGGCAGCAAATTGAAGCTATTAGAGTGAATTCAAATAAATCCACGCTGGACTTTGATACCGGCCAAAGTTCAGTTGACTGGTTCTGTCGGTCGCGACAAGCAATGACGAGAATTGTTGTCTTGCCTTTCACAGGTGTGATGGTCCATACTGTACCCTGCCAACCCCAGAAGCCATCTTGCTTTTTCAAGGATACAGCTTATCGAAGCACAGCTAATGAACTGTCAAACATTATCAAAAAGGCTCCGTATTATAGTGTAATGAACCACAGAGAATTACAATCTTAACTATCATTTCCAGATATGCATCTTGCCAAGTGGCTACTCGGAGCTGGGAAAGTGAAGTAGTGCTCACCCCAGAGACGAGCTGACGGCTGTGGACCCTGAGACACAATTGTTGTGTGGCCTTGCAATACCCACAGACAGGGTGGTCAACATGGCCAACTGAGGCCCGCTCTTGAGTCGCAATTGGCATCGTCTTCTTAAGGCTAGACAGCTGCCCCAGATCTGCGCCTTACTTATCTAACGGACAAGGGGGAAGACAAAGACTTTGCTTGCACGTGAGTTCGTGAAAGGCTTGGACCGTCTGGCCATGCAGGTAGCTGATTCATGACGCAGATCGAGTGGACGCGCCGCACTGCTGTGACGAAGCATCCCATCTGGAGAGATAGATTATTGCTGGTCGTTGGTGATGCTGGAGTGGTGCGCTGTCAAGTCGCTACTACCGTACGACTTCAGCGAAGCCTAGCTGGTTTGGAACAACAAGCATGCAGCTGTTTCACCTCGACAACTGACTCTCTCCCACACTTCGCCGTCATACCCCGCATGCTCGAGTGCACGCCGCAGGCTCAGGCGTCGCACGCAGAGCTCTCCATCTCACATCTGTTTTTGCAGTAGCCGGCTACGTCAGGCGCAATCACATCTACAGACGCCCGTCCCCTTTCGCGGCTAGGATCCCCATACACGCGAGCAGCTCCCTCCGCCGTAGAACGACCCGGGCGCCTGCCACAGACCCCGCCAGCCAGTGCGCGCGACTCGCGCCGGCGCAGACAACAACAGCGCAGGATTTCGACTGCATCCTCTGCCATAGTAATTTGTGCGAGGAGGAATGCGCGCCCAACGCTGCGACCCACCACCCCCGCAACGACCGCACTCACCGCCTTGGACTGCCGCCTCGAGCAGACGCGAGCAGACGCAAGCAGCCGCGCGAATAGACAGACACGGCAGCAGGCAGTAGGCCGCCCTCGAGCCACCCTCTCGGCAGCTGGCCGTGGGCCAGACAAACGCGCGTCCAGCCATGGTGTCTCACAACCCCTCCAAGCCCTCGCATGGGCCGTCCAACTCGCGCTCCTCGCAGCCACCCAGCGCCCATCCAGGCACGCCCCGTCACGAGAAGAAGGCCTCGACCTCGTCCAATCACGCCGTCCAGACGCGCGACCGCGACCGCGACCGCGAACAGCGCGAGCAGCGCCCCAGCAGAGACGGCGCAGCACAGCGCGCAGCCCAAGATGTCGTCGGCCTCAAGGACTACCAGTTGGGCGACTGCCTGGGCAAGGGCGCCTTTGGCAGCGTCTACCGCGCGCTCAATTGGGGCACCGGCGAGACGGTCGCCATCAAGCAGGTGCGCCTCGAAAATCTGGGCGCCGCCGACTTGAAGAACATGGAAATGGAGATCGACCTGCTGAAGAATTTGAACCACTCCAACATCGTCAAGTACCAGGGCTTCGTGCGCAGCTCTGACAGCTTGTACATCATTCTCGAATACTGCGAGAATGGCTCGTTGCACAGCATCTGCAAGAACTTCGGCAAGTTCCCGGAAAACCTCGTAGCCCTGTACATGTCTCAGGTGCTGCATGGTCTGCTCTACCTCCACGAGCAGGGTGTTATCCACAGGGACATCAAGGGCGCCAATATATTGACCACAAAGGAAGGCCTGGTCAAGTTGGCAGACTTCGGTGTGGCTACCAAGCAGTCTGGCCTGGACCAGTCGAGCGTTGTTGGCACGCCCTACTGGATGGCTCCCGAGGTCATTGAGCTTTCTGGTGCCACTACTGCCTCCGACATCTGGAGCGTTGGCTGCACCGTTATCGAGCTGATTGAGGGGAAGCCCCCATACCACAAGCTGCAGCCAAT
The DNA here is from genome assembly GCA_004522025.1 of Didymella segeticola. NCBI lineage: Eukaryota > Fungi > Ascomycota > Dothideomycetes > Pleosporales > Didymellaceae > Didymella > Didymella segeticola. Next base: position 338,970 of record SDAV01000011.1, read on the forward strand.
GCAAGCTCTGTTCAGGATTGTCAACGATGAGCACCCGCCTATACCTGGTAGTGCTTCACCTGTAAGTGGCGCACACAGCCAACATCCTATCACCTGCTAATAGGCCTAGCTGCTCCGTGAATTTCTCATGGAATGCTTCCAGAAAAACCCCACTCTGCGTATCTCTGCGAAACGACTACTCAAGCATCCCTGGATCATGAGTGTGAAGAAGACGGTCGCCGCCGTGCCCGCGAAACCCACCGAATACCAAGAAGCTGTCAAGTCTGTGCAGGAGTGGAACGAGGCTCTCAAGTCGCCAAACTCGCTGCGCAGAAGCTCACGACTTGCGTCTGGCGTGCAAAAGCCTTCGCAGCATTTCCCGTCCCCCGCACACGCAAACGGTGCTGCAGTAGCGGCCCGCAAACCGCCCGTGAACGTCGATCATCTCAACGTCTCCAAATCGAGGCCCACTGCCGAAGCTTTCCGCTCACCGGAGCTCGACCAAGATGACAATTGGGACAACGATTTCGCCGAGAGTATCTCGCCACGCGCCTTGAAGATGCCATCGCACCGCAAGCCTCAGGACAACTTCGGAGGGCTGTTCTCAGGAGACAAGTTGAAGGCGTTTGCTAGCTTCGAATCTGTGGTCGATGGTCCAGATGGCGGTGATGGTGAAGCCACAATGAGGAGCCCTCTGAATCTGCAACACCTACAGGGAGTCTCGAGCAGCTTCAGCCCACGTCAACCGACCAGAGCTAGGCCTGGAACCCCAAAGCCAAAGTCTTCAACGTCCGCCTCAACATCAACTTCCAATTCCAGATCATCTTCGAATGCGTCACACCACGAAGAACGTCGCAGCTACGACGCTCAACCCAAGACTGCCTTCCTGCGCGGCGTTCCTCAGACGTCACAAGCCTCCAAATCCAGGCCAGTCGCGCCCAACCGAAACAGTCAAGTCTTTCGCGAAAGCTCAGAGGAGGAGGATTACTCCGATCTTATGCCTGCGGACGACGATGCTTTCGAAAGGCGCGTGCAGGCGTTGCAGCACTCTCAGCCTTTTGTTGTCGTGCCTCAGCAACCACAATTTGCTACTGCAATGGCCGATTCACCAGCGGATACTTTCTCGCCACGACTGTTCCATCCAAGTGACCTCAAATCGGCTCCAAAACCAAGAGATCCGAAGGGCAATGGAACCATAAGGCAAAGATCGGCGAGTACGACTTCGAATCGCAAGCTGCAAAGGACCCAATCGGAGATTGAGATTCAGAAGTATGCCGAAGACGAAGGCGATGACTTTTCTGAGATTGTCGGCGATATCAAGGGTGGTCCTCAGTCTGCGCTTGTTCCAACAACTGAAAGTGACAGTGGCAGCGAGCACAGCAGTCTCGCCATGATTACAACCAAAATGTCTGGCTCTTTCATGATTGCGGATGAAGACGACCTGGATCCATTTGCGAACCTCGAAGACGGTCTGGACACCATCAACCTCGAGAATAACGTTGCTCGAGATCGCGACGACCGATTGACAAAATTAACGGAGCATCTGGTCAGTTGCTTGAAGCTTAGTCAGCCCGACGACGTACTCCTCGATATCGCAGACCAGCTTCTACAAGTTCTGTACGAGGCGCCAGACAAGCGCTCAATCATCCTGAGAAGTCATGGCATGTTACCCGTACTTGAGATTCTGGGCAACATTCCGCCCCACGACCTTGTGCTCCCGCTGCTCAAGATCATCAACTTGATCATCTTGGAGGATGCAGAAGCTCAGGAAAGCCTGTCTTTCTTGGGTGGCATACCTACCATTTGTCAATTTGCGTACAAGAGGTATCCAAGTGACATCCGCAAAGAAGCTGCAGCGTTCGTGCGCCAGATGTACCAAACCAGCACACTCACCATGCAAATGTTTATTGGCTGCGGAGGCATCAACGTACTGGTGGAGTTCTTGGAAGAAGATATCGACGCTGAGCGTGATCTTGTCCTCATTGGCGTCAATGGAGTGTACGGTGTCTTTGAGCTGCAGGGTCCTACGCCCAAAAACGACTTCTGCAGAATCTTTAGCAGAAGCAGTGTGCTCTACCCGCTCTCTCTGGTACTGAACAGGATGGTTGAGGAAGACGGTGAGGTCGCCAGGCTCATTGTCGGCAGGATCGTCCATATCTTCCTCATCTTCAGTCAAGCAGAGAGCCATGTCAAGGACCTTGTCGCCGACCGCATGATTTTGAAGCGTAAGTCTGGCGTACCGACGTTTTCGACGTGCTTGCTAACAATCACAGGTGTTCTCAAGGATTTGCGCAAGATGGCGCCGCCCCACCAGATCACGATGCTTAAGTTCATCAAGAACCTGAGTTCGCTCTCCTCAACACACGAAGCACTTCAGAACTCGAATGCAATCGACATCCTCATAGAGTTGCTGAAGGTCACACGTCAGTCTGGATCGAAGACGAGCAGCCGAACGGGCAACGACTCGAATCGCATGCCACCATTCCAGCGCGAGATCTCGAACCAGATTTTGAACACTATGTACAACCTCTGCCGTCACAATAAGAGCAGGCAGGAAGAAGCAGCTTTGTCTGACATCATCCCTCTCTTGAAGGATGTCGTCAATGATGGCGGACCCTTGAAGGAGTTTGCACTGCCTGTGTTGCTCGAGATGGTCAACTCTGGCAAGGTTTCTCGAAAGATGCTTTGGGATGCAAAGGGTCTTGCTTTTTACGTTTCGCTACTTGGCGATGTCAATTGGGCGGTAACGGCTCTAGATGCTATATTTGTCTGGTACGTGCACACTCCACTGATCGCCATAGTGGTGTATAGCTAACAAGTCTCTCAGGCTCCAGGAAGAAACAGCTAGGGTGGAGCAGTACCTGCTTTCTTCCCAATCGAACTTCACGTCAGCGATCATAACAGCCTATACGTCGTCTGGACCGTCGCGATCGACATTCGAGAACATGCTTGAGCCGCTCCAGAAGCTTGTCCGTCTCTCACCGCCTATCGCAGCATCGCTTGCGGTCCCCGAGATATTCTCACGTACAGAGCAGAAGCTCAACCACAAGGATGCTGTCACGCGATTGAACCTGCTTCGTATTCTGCGAACGATCTGCGATGCAAAGGAAGAGGGTTGTTGGCTCATTCGCGCCTTCGGTTGCTACGAGCGCATCACCTGGCTCATGGAACAAGATCCTGCTGTGCTTGTACGGCAGATGGCTGAAGAACTTGTCCAAGCATGTGATGAGGTCGAGCTCAATGGGCTAAACACCACGTCTAGTGGCAAACGCAGCCTCAGTCGGGCATCAAATATAGGCATGAACCTCCGTCGTCCCGCCTCTTCATCTGGTCGCCGCGATGGGTCTGGCTCAAGCAACGGCTCCACGCTGGCCAGCGCAGGACTTGGTCTCACGCCGCCTACACCTACGAGTCTAAAGGGTGGCAACTTCCTAGTCCCACCGATGTCTACACCGGGCAGCGGCCGGGACCGTCACATCACACGCACACAGTCGTCCAGCTCAATGTGGGATCTCGTTGAAGATCCCAACACCACTCCACAGTCCGCTAGTCGAGCCTCCAAAACGCCCGTCCTCGCACGCTCAACTACATCTTTCGCTGCTCTCGCCTCGCCCACAACCACACCGCGTCCCGCTACCGCACGACCTGCGTCTCGAGACGCCACTTCTTCGCTGCTCCATCTACAAGCCAACTCGAGATCTGGTGCGCCTGAGCGCTCGCGTCTTCCCAAAGCGCGCGCTCAACACGCCGCAGGCCGCCTGGGCGAAGCAATTTCAAAGCGCCGCCAGAGCAACTACAACCTCGAAAACGACATACCCGGCAACATCAACGGTAGCAACAGCAATAACAACAATAATAGCCTCTCCGCTGGCACACCGCCGCTCCCTCGATTGCAGATCGTGCGCCGGCGGAGGGATACGAGCGGAGGCGAGATGTATACCGCGAACGGAGTGCGACGCGGCTCGACAGCAGAATAGGAGTGCGCTGAGGGGGAAAGCATCGAGGCAGAAGACGACGTGAGGAACGAGTACAGAAGCTTGGTCAGGAGAAGGAGAGGCTTAACCAGTCCGAGCGTACGGAATATTGTTTTACAGTTCGATCGGCCGGGCACCGCGTTACAGTGACCGGAACCGCGTCGTGGTAGGACTAATCGGAGGGTTTGCATAGCATGGCGTTACGGGTTGGAAAGGGCGAACATAACTTAGAAGGCTTGGGGTGCATAGCTTCGGCGTCTTTTTGGGTTTTCGGTTTCTTTTGGTTTCCGCGTTTTCTTTTTGGTAGGGGACTGGTTGCATTAGTATGCATTGGCGTGAGGTCTCTCGTTTCTGGGGATTACTGGCTGGCGAGAGATAGGATAAACAGACTATTGAGTTCTTGAAGTATTTGGCCTGCGATGTGCGAGTGCAGCATCACTAGGGTTGCGAGGATCAGTACGGGCAAGACCATTTCAATTGCCAGTCGAAGAGCGTGTTCTCTCTTGATGTCAAACTAGCTCTCCTCCAAGGTCTGGCACGCTAGGGTCCAGCCGCACTCGAGGCCCACCGAAACATCCTTTAGCTCGCGCTTAGTACAACGACTTCATTGACGTCTTTAAACATTCATTTTGCGTAGTTCTGCATTTGTAACACTACCCAATTGGCACTGGATAAGGCTTGGACGTGATGATCTCACTGTCGCGGTATCGTGTTGGAAGGGGGTGAGATCGCCGTTTCTGACGTCACGCACGTCCCTGATCCTGCTTTCTCAGGCATGCCTATCTCGTGGACAAGCAACGTAGGTGTCGTTCAAACAAGAACCCAGGTATAAGAGCTTCAGTGCCGTGTCTTCCGTCTTGCTTTCCAATCCAGTCCACTTTTTCTCCCACCCACACATTCAAGCTACCCTTGTCAAAATCGCACTTCCCCGATCTACACACAACCCCTGTCATCACACCAAGTTCAATACCTACAACCAACGACAAACATGCCTCTCTTCGGTCGCCGCGAGCCATCCCCTCCTCCCGCTCCCGTAGCTTCGCCTACAAGGAAAACAGGTCTCTTCTCCCGCCGCCGTTCTTCCTCGTCAGATATCCACCGCCACTCTACATCCTCCTCGCACCACACCAGCACTTCGTCCACAAAGCGCCATTCCTCCGTTTTGCACCGCGGCTCAGGTGATCCCTCGATCCACGCTGCTACTCAGTCACTTCGCCAGGCCGAGGCAGCTGAGCGCGAAGCCGACGCCGCGCTGTTCAGGGCGAAGAACGCAGTCCGGGATGCGCGCGAACACGTGAGGAGGTTGGAGAGGGAGGCTGCGGAGGAAGCGAGACTCGCGAAGATTAAGCAGAGTGAGGCAAGGGCGTTGGGTAAGAAGGGGAGGGCGCTTGGTCGTAAGTATTCTTGAGGTTTACATTGAGACGGTGACTAATTGTGCATAGGTCATGAGCATGTGTAAGCATTTCCATGTCAGGCCGATGGGATTTACATCCCCAGCTGGAAGAGGCTTTTCTTCATGTATGATACGAAGATGAGAACGATGATTTACGATAGCGAGGCGTTGTGAGTTTTTGATACCTTTGTTGCGAGAGCGTTCTGCGACAACAATGCACCACATTTTATCACAGCTTTCGATTGAGTATTTCTATTTTGAAACAATGTTCCTCACATTTCGTGATCTCCTTGGGTAGTACCACACTGATTGGTAAGTATTGAACATGGATGGCGCGGAGACGCGGCCAGCAGTAGGCCGGCACCACCAGAAATTCACACCACTACTAGGGACTACCAAAGGTCACAGGAATCTTTTCATCGACAAAATCGAGCGTTGTCCATCATCTGCAGACTACAGGCACAGGGACGCCCCATTGAACGCCTTCATCAGGCCTCCCGCTGCTAGCCTGAGAAGGCTAGTTCAGTTAGTTGCTGCCTTGTCGCAGCCTGTAAGATGATCCACACCAGCGATATAAATTCCTCCGCGTCGCATGTCACAATAGTGATAATTAAAAATGGCTCCAGTTACTAGGCGACAACAGAGAGAATATGATGCAGCAATCCAGAAGGCTGGCTTGCAACCCTCTACAAAATCGTCAAAAACAACCAATGATCTGACAGATCGTCCCTCACGGAAACGAAAAGCTTCAATTCAGGAGCATGGAGATTTGCCAGCTTTCAAACGAGCCCGACATGACTGCACTAGTTACCAAACCCAGACTGGCACTGAGGCAGAGCTTCGCACTTCCGAGCTCGGTGGCACTGCGAACAGAACAACACCAACCGAATCCTCCAACACCACGCCCTTTCATAAACCCAGCGCCTTCCTTTCCCTCCCCCGCGAATTGCGCGACGAGATATACAAACACATCCTGAACAGCGGAGAAAAGCGCCTCGTCACCCTCCGCCACGGATCCCTGCTCTCCAAAACCAGCCTCCTAGGCGCAAACACCCAACTCCGCAGCGAGTTCCTCGAAGCAATCCTCCTCCAAGGCCCCGTCATCCACACCACCATTGTAAACCACAACTTTGCCCCTCTCGTGACCTTCCTCAACAAGCTCTCCGACGCGCAGATCCGCCGGCTCAGCGCGGCGGCGCGACAGAACTCGGATCCTGCGGCGACCATGCGCAGCAGGAAGATCATCGTTACGCTTACGTATACACCCACGAAGATGTCTACTCGGCCGTCGCTGAATAGGTGGTTGGACCGGTTTGATGACCCGGGGCGCAGGGGTGCGGAGGTTCGGATTGAGTATAGGCTTGATGGGGCGAGTTGGAGGAACGGGGGTCATAAGCAGAGGGTTATTGAGAGGCAGAGTACAGGGCCGAGGAGTAGGGAGGAGGCGCGGAAGATGATAAGTGCGACTAATGGGTGGGGAACGGGGTGGTGATGGTGTTTCGGGTTTCAGTGTTATTTAGATGTTTGGATGAATCGGTGTACGTCTAGAACAGGGTTTGGCCTACATCCGTGTCTTCGCACTGAGAGGCCACGCCGATGCGATCCAATGATAACATGCAGTCTGTTGAGCGTGCCCATTCAAGAACTCGAGTCGAAGCAATAACCTTCGACCTCCAGCATCAAGCCCCTGACTCCTACCAATCACACCAATCTTTCTGTGAGATGGACACACTATACGCTGGTATGCCGCTCCATAGACTGCGTTAAGATGTTGATGTGACGCCATTCAAGTCAGCGCGAGCTCGTGCGTCGTCAACGATGTTGGGAGTACCTCCTCGAGATGTGTGCTGCATTCGCATCCCCGTTCGTTCAGTACTGACATTCATTCTTCATATGCGTACACCTGCAATGTTGTATCTACCCAAGCCAATTCCATGCATACCCCAAACACCAAACACCGCCCCATGTAACCTTTTATACAACAAAAAACCCACAGCTCAACTGCACTTGACAGGATCCCCTGTACCGAGAGCGAGCTTGGTCGTGGTCTTGATTATTGAGATGACCAGGACGGTGCATCCGAAAGCAACAACGCCCATAGCCATGTAAGTTTGTGCCGATCTCTTCTTGGTCAACTTGATGAAACATAACGGCGGCAGAATGAACGCAAGCGCACAGGCGCTCGTAGCGCCGAACAACTCAAATACAACGCCGAGATCGCAAGTCAAAAGGGAAAGTGTGAGGGCAGAGAGAACGAGTGAGGTGGTAAAGATGATGTGTCGGTTGGGGTGATAGGGCTCGTCTGGGAACCAGTACTCGTTCATGACTTCGCGGCAAACAAAGGCTTCAAGAGGCAGTGTGGTAAGCATGTTGAGGCCGAAGAAAAGGCGCGCGATGTTGACCATCAGGTTGTCCTGCGGAAAGTTGTTGAGCACGTTGCCAAGCGTTTTGTCGCCAAAGGTTAAGTAGCCGGAGAGTGCCATGACGAGGCAGGCAACGAGCGAGATGCCGGTGCTGTAGTGGGTAACACGGGAGAAGCGGTCTATAGTGGGTTTGCGCAGGGAGCCGTAGATCAGAAGCGAGTTGTGGTGGCATACGAAAGCAAAGGATATGACGCCGATAGCCTCGAAGATGCCATCGTTGATGATGAGGGAGCCACGTAGCTGGCCTTTGGACTCAGCGGGAACACGGAAGGACTGAGTGACAACAGTAACGATAATTACGATCATGCTGACGAGAGCGAATCCACTGGCTTTGGCAAGCTGTTGGGTGTTAGCTGTGTTGTCGCACTGGGCTGATAGGGGTCATTGCCTTTGCGATATCGCGGTAGAGGGACAGTGGATAGGAGATGCCCAGGATCAGTAGAATCATGACAGCTCGTCTGTTAGTCAGGAGCCAGAGAAACGGCATGTCTTCAAGGGCAGGAAACAGGTGATCCATGACTTGGGGTATTGTGTCTCCGACAATCACGCAAAACGCCATCATGCCGCCAAAAGCACTGTAGAGAGTCAGTGGTGCGAGTGCGGTGCAGTTTGTGGTCAACATACAAGAGCCATTGCGCAACAGAAATGGCAATGAGGCCTGATTTCCCAAAGCAATGTTGTACGGTCGCCTGGAATGAGTCGGTACCGCTGAGCTTCGAGTTGATGACGATAAGGCAGATTGTCCAGTCGACGACGATGGTGAGTCCAATGAGGAGAACGGTGCCAGTAAGAAGGCCTGCGTTCTTAAAGGCATAAGGCTGACCAATGATACCGGCGCCGCTGCTCGTGTCAGCCGTTGTTTCCCAAGTTGGTCTATTCCAAGCTCTCTCACATGATGCTGTTTGCCATGTTCATGAACGAATTGCGCATTCCACTCCTTGGCTTCGCGCTCTCGAGATAGTCTGCCGGATCGATATCGGCGGCGACGGTGACACTTGGCGCCTCGATTCCCGTGAGCAGAGGCAGTCGCTGCACCCTTTCCCGTCCATTGTCGTTGTGTGCGTCCATGTAGTCGTCGCCCTCGAGCTCTATCCAATCTCCGCCCTGCTGCTGCGCATTGCCGTTCATGCTCCTGCGCACCGGATCCTCGTCGAAGCGCACACGGTTGGGCGTCCGTGGCGTGCCACCTGGCCTCGGGTGTGCAAAGGACGACTGGCGCTTGAAGCCATTGCCGTTGGGTCGTGTGCCGGGATGTACAGGCGATGTCGATGTCGCTCGAGAGGACGCAGGGGACGGCGAGAGATGGCGCGGGCTCGCTTTGGGACTGAAGGCCGGGTCGTCGTCGTCGCTGTCGGAATTTGGCCCGTGTAAGAGCTGTCGAGATTCGCTCATTTTAGCATGGTCCAAGTCTCGAGGATTCGAGTGACGAATCGTGAAAGGTGTCAGCCGTTGGAAGCCGTAAATGCCACCCCTGTATGCTAGTCCACGTTGGGTCTAGCTCTGGGCGTCGCTTCCGGTCCCGAGTTGTGGGGTCGTCTTTAGTCTAACATCACACATGCACAGAGCATGATCAAAGAGAAGTCGTCTCTAGTTCAAATCGATTGTCGATCGTGTAGAACCAGACCACTCCTAGCTTGACTTCTGCCAAGCTCGCTCCACGATTCACAGTCGACCAAGCAATTCCAGTTCATTGAAAAGGGTAGCTTGCTCTGATCCATTCAACATGCCGTGTTTAGCATGTTCTGAAGTAAGCATATTTGGAGCTAGAAGCTGCAATGCGTTAAGTGCATAATACGAAAAGCACAGCCATGGGCTCAATACACGTTGCTTGAGCTGTGACAGGACATTGCATCATTCGGTGTCAGTGAAGCTTCCCACCACGGGTTACGCACTGACTATAACACACTCCTGACATTCTCTATGCCCTGGCCCTCACATCACCATGAAGGCGTCTCCTTATCTCCCTATCCAACGCATCCAACTCCTCCCTCGGAACCGGCCAGCCAAAGTCCTCAACTGTGCGGAGGCACGTTGCGCAGATGACCTCCGCAATCTGCTCACGCAAGGAGTCCACCCCAAACCTGCTTCCCAGTGCTAGCCACATCATAAGCTCTCCACCAAATTCCTTGTTGTACATGCGCGGCAAGACGTGCCACTTTCCCTTGTCGTTCTTGTAAGGCGCGAATGGGAGATATATCAGTGGATCAAATGTATGTGTATAAGACTACCAAACTAGAACTATAGAGGAGGGAGCGATATATCCTGTAAGCACAAGCTATTAAGGCACGTAACAGAGTGCACCCCCTTGCTAAGGCCTCCTAAAGCTAGGTGCCTGTTTAAAAGGTACCTAGTCTAGTGCATCTATCCTTGCTAGATGTTCTCCTTTAATTAAAAAACTATAATGCCTCTAAAGGCCCTATTATCCTAATAGTAGAAGAAAAACTGCCTATCTTAATCCTTCTATTATAGAGATTGTCTGTTAGGTGTGTTCTCTACCTATACTACCTTTAAATTAGCTGCTGCTGTTAAGGGTTCTAATTATCTAGTATAGTAACTTTTAAAGACAAGATTGTTCTAGAGCAGTAATAGGTTGCTAGTAAGGAAAAACAGGATTAGCCTAGTCTTTATGCAGAGTAACTAGAGACGTGTACTAGAGCTAACTATAAAAGTATATAGAAAAGTTCTACTCTTATTATAAATCTAGTGTAGAGCTAGAGTACCTGCTACTAGGCTAAAAGAATAAATAAAAACAAAAACTATATATAGGTTAGTTAAACTTTTTCTAGTAAAAAAGGAGGAACGCAAAGCAAGTACTAGAGTTAATTTATTAGGTAGGTAGGTTATAATAGAAAGTTATTGTAAAATATTTATAGGTAAACCTTATGTTATAGGGCATACGTAACTATAGCATGTTATAATGCTATTAGTTATTCTAGTTATCTAGTCTAGCGCTAACTTAATAGTTATTCTTGTTTCTATTTTCTATGCCCTTGTTTTTTTTCTTATACTTTAGAGGAGCTAGAATAGGCAGCTTAGCTAGGCCTATAGCTTATACTTTATCTATATATAGGCTATTAGCTTTTTATACCTATATTATTAGTTTCTCTAAGAAGCTCTCTTTTACTAGTTTATTCTAGAGATTGTCTCTAATTAAAACAATACTAGAAAATAAACTACTATTACTATTATCTTTTATATTAGCGCTTTCTTTATTCTTAATATTAGCCTTGTCCTTTAGTATAATATTAGACTAGCGTGCTTTTGTTACAAACTTATTTTCTATTATTAGACCTTAAAGTAGAAAACTATTATTTATATTAGCTAGAACTAGGTTTTTCTTTGCCTACTTAGATTAATATAACTATACTTTAATCTTTACTATTTTCTTATATAAAGTCTACTTAGTGCAAGCTAAGTTTATACTATCTAGCTTTTCTATAGCATCTATCTTCTAGTTATTTAGAATTTTATTAATCTAATCTAAAGTATAGTATATCTTGCCTAAGAAGTTTGCTTTGTAAATATTGCCTAACCTAGTATAGATAGTATTATACTTTTATAAAACTAGAGTTTTGCTTTAAGATTAGAAATTATTAGTTATAAAGCACAGCGTGCTAAATTTATTAGGTTTAAACCTTAGGTTAAGCTAGATAATCTATACTTCTTTTAGTAGGAAGAAATCTATTATCTTGCTATTATTCTTCTTAATACAAACCTTACTATTCTTATTCTTGCCTTTAGTATAGCAGCTAGTTTTGCAGTTATAATATGCTCTATCTATACTAGACATATATATATTTGCGCCTATAGCTACTCTATTAGAGTAGTATAATACACAGGCCTAGGCAAAATCTATTTTTATATATATTGTATCTTTTTCTAAGTAGGTAGCTTATTCTAGTATCTAATAGAAATTATATATAAAGGTGCTAGAACGTTTGCTAGGCTTAGTTATATATAGATCTTTAGTAAATATATAGAATATATTTTTTTTATTATTACTACTAGAGCTATACTTTTTAAATACCTTATCTTTCTTTAAGGTTCTGTTTATAGCTAGTAGTTATTAGTTTTTCTAGTTCTTGCCTAGTAGAGTAGAAATATAAATTGCTAGGTTATTAATATTCTAGTACCTCTTAAGCTGCTCTGTAAATAGTTTTGCAATTATAGCAGGTAGTTTCTTGCCTAGCGCAAAAACTTAGTATTCTACTTACTCTAGTAAATATCTAGTGTGTTAGATAAAGTGTTTTTCTAGCTTAAGGTTAGTTGTAGCTATAAAACTAGAGTTACTAAAGGAGTTTTAGTTAGCCTTCTACTAATATATATTACTAGCTAGTACAATTATAAATTTCTATAGGTCTATAAGTATTATACTATTCTAGTATTAGTCTATAAGCTAGGTTACTATATAGTACTCTTTATTTTTAAATAACTACTAGTCTACCTGTCTATTATCTAGGTATAGAATACTTAGGTTAATATTAGCTGCTCTTATAAGCTTAGAAACTAAGTTCTATATATAAGCTAAAGAATTAGATATAGTATTATATATCTTTTATATATATTCTTTTATATTCTTGTCTAGTACTAGGCTTGCTAGGTTTAAAGTAACACATCTAAAAGCTATAGTAGTTACTAGAAAAGCCTAGACCTATTAGATTTTTTATTTAGCTTTAGTTTCTAGAAGCTTATTATTATAGTTAGTTTATGCCTTAGTACTTGCTACTATAGGTACATAATCTTCTATATATATTTTATTATTAGCTATAATAACTTTATTTACTATCTACGCGTTTGTAGTAGTAGAGAAAGTATAAGATTTATCTAGGTTACTTATTTTATTATAATGCTAGTTAGTTGCTTAGTAGAGTTGTTATAGGAGGCTTAGAGTATAATAGTGTGTTAATTATAGCAGAATAGAGAGATAATATTATAGAGTAAAAAAGATAAAGAAGTTTTAGTTAAAGACTTGTATTAAGTATAGTAGTATAGTAGAAAAAAACTACAAAGTAGGTAAAAAAGTAGGCTTTACTACTTTCTTGCTAGATTTTCTTACCTTACTAGGTTAGCTATACTAGTAGAGAGAAAGAAATATACCTAGTTATTATATTAGTAAAAGAAAAATATAATATAAAAGAATATATATTATTATACTATACCTAGTGTATTGTGTAATAATAAGAGTCTCTTAGTATATCTAAATACTAATACTATATAGAAAAGAAAAAAAAAAATATACTAATATAGATATTTAACTAGTAAGGAAAAAAAACAAAATAAGAATAAAGTATTTACTCTATACTAGACTAAAGCCTAGTAGAGTACTACAATATCTATAGTAGAGGAGTAGCTATATTTAGCTAGTTATAGTACTATATACTAGCTAGGAGTTAGATACTACTATTATATTCTCTAATAAGTTTATCTTCTAGTGTAGTAGAGCTAGCTGCGTTACTAATATCTATTAAACTAGTGTTATAGATAGTTTTAATACTATAGTTATTTAGTTAATCTTATAGCTATAGGTTACTTTTTCTATAGAAAATAGAAAAGCTATCTTTAGGTTTACTTATATATTCTAGTACTTTTATCTCCTCTAGTTCTACTTCTAGTGCAGGTTGCTTAGAGAGATTATTTTGTATAAGTAACTAGACTATATTACAATCTCCTTATAACTAGCTAATTAAATACTAGTACCTATAGAGTACTAACACCTGCAGCGCAGTAATTATATAGGTACTTCTATATAGTATAGTTTTATTACTAGTTATATAATAAGCTTACTCCTTAGTAGGTAAGCTAGGTAGAACTTACATACTAGCTTATATAGCTTATATTAAGCTAGGTAAGCCTAGCTTATATAGCTTATAGTAAGCCTAGTAAGCTTTTACTCTTATTTAAGTATATAGTACTATAGAAACACAACCCTTAAGGTTTATATTTAACTTTATAGTTACTTTAATAATTAAGTTAGTTATTAGAAATTACTTCTATAGCTAGTTAATCCTATTACTAGCTTATAATACTTCTAAGTTACTATATTAGACTTTATCTAGACACATCTTGCCTCTACTATTCTAGATACTATACTCTTCTCTAAGAACTAACCTAACTAGTATTATTTAGGCTTGCCTAGGTATACAACCTTAACACTTTAAACACCCTTAAGATAAGTACTACCTTAGGAATATGTGCTACCTCTAATAGCTCTAATATAGATATTAATAAAGACCTAATAGTCTACACTAATAGTATAAATATTAGTAAGCCTAATCTCTATTATAGAGAACAGAGCAAGCTAGATAACTAGCTAATACAATAGAATCTCTTTTTTACTTTCTAAGGTAAAAAAGTACCTATTAAGAATTGTGTAATTCTTGTTACAAGCTACATGCATAGCAAAGCCTTTTAGTAGATTAAACCCTTTATATAATAGTACTAAGCAGGAGATACTTCTAATAAAGTAGATAAATAGATAAAAGACTTTAATAACTTTAAGAAAAAGATTAAGCTAATCTTTAGAGTCTCTAATAAGCCTACTATTATATAACACAATATTTAATATATTTAACAAGAGAAGTTAGTAGCAGACTATACTACTAACTTCTAGTAACTTGCTACTAATACTAACTAGAACAATACTATATTAATAACTATGTTTAAGCAAGGTCTTAAGCTAAAAGTTAAGAAAGAACTAATACATATAGGCGCTAGTACTAATACCCTTAACTAGCTTATTAATACTACTATTAATATTAATCTTAAAATCTACAAGCTATAGTAAGAGCTATAAGATAATCTATAGGCATATATAGTTACTAATAAGCAACTACTACTACGCAACCTATAGCGCAACAACTATAATAACTATAAGAATTATAGTAGACGCTACTAACTAAATATAGGCTACTAGATTTACAATAATACTTAGAGTAGATACTATAAACTAGAGGCTATAGATCTATTAAACCTAAACAAAGGACCTAATAGGTAGAATAAGAAAAAAGAGAGCACATTAGATAAGTTTTTAGTAACTTGTTATAGATATAGCAAGTAAGGCTACTTTACCTAAAATTGCTAATCTAAAGGTAAGGTAGTTTAATAGCTAAATATACTAGCTACTAATAGTAATAATACTAGTAAAGAATAGAAGATTCTTACTAAGGAAATAGAATGCCTAGTAGTAGACACTAAGTCTAAACAGGATCTCTAAAACTATATTAAGAATAAGCTATATAACTAATTACTAATACCTTATCTTAAAGAAGAAGTCTTAACAAACAACAATAGAAAATACTATATAGTAGAATATTACTAGAATAGTAATAATAACCTAGCTATTAGAAAGGTACACTATAGTAATATTATTAAATAGAGAAAGCTATTTTTTATACTAGAAGGAACAGGCCTTCTTATTATAGACAGGTAGTTGCAGCTGTATACTATAAAGACTAGGAAGGATAAAGAAGCTAAGGATATACTTAATTATCTTAGACCTATACTATATAGATAGTTAGTAATAGATAATAATAATAATAATAAATAGGAATTAGAACACAAGTAGCAAAGGTGCAAAGAATATAATAAGTATTGCTAATAATATAGCCTTAAGAAACTAGTTACTTATAACACTTCTAATAAAGAAGAAAATTAGTATAATAAAGCTTATTATAAGTACTAAGACAACTATACTAATACTAATAATAAAGTTGTGTTATAATAGTATAAGGAATAACTACGCAAAACTATTCTATATTAGTTAACTAAACCCTACAAGCCTATCTATAGTATAGACCTACGCAATCTATACTATAGAATACTCTTATACACAGTATATTTTAGAAATAACTATATTACTTACCTATTTAATAAATAAAAGAGTAACTTCTTTCTAAAGTAAAAGAAGTTATATAGAAAGTACTAGGAAAACTATATAAACAACACCTATAAAATACATCTTATTAATAAAAAAGAGAATGCCTACTTTCTAGGCAATAATTTACTATAAGCATAAAGTGCTTAATAGTTAGTAATTAATAGAAGTTATATAAATACTATATAGCAACACTGCTTTAACCCTTACTATACAACTTACAAAGAAGCAAAACAGACACATAGGTTTAGAAGATAAGAAAATTCTTTTTTAGAATAGTATCTACAAGCACTAGGGATTACTCTATTAACTTACTTAGAGATAATTAACTTATTAAACTACTAATCCTATTAGGTAGAGTTAAGATAATAGTATTATTAGATTTAGGATTATAGCAGAGCTATATGTCTAGCTATATAGTAAAAAGAGCTAGGCTCTATCTATAGTATAAGGATAAATTGTACCTCCTACAAATTACTAATAGAGACTTAATACTAGAAGAAGAAAGAGTTATACTTAAAGTTTAAGGTACCTCCTTACAAGTATAGAACTATAAAGAGAAGCTAGACCTAGATATCCTAGGTAAGGCTACTTATAATATTATATTAGGACTACTATAGTTATAAAAGCACAATCTATAGATTAATTAGAAAAAGAAATAGCTTTTATTAGATAGGTATAGATATAGTACTACTATACACTAACCTACACAACCTATGCTAGAGTTAGTAAATAAGAAAGAAATTAACAATATCTCTTTAATATATAAAACGCGCTAAGTTAGAGTAGTTAATTAAGCAGACTAGAAGAGCCCCTCTATATTAATTAAAGAGACTAAGAGTGCAACTTCTACTATACTAGATATATATTATTAGTATGCCTAGATGTTTAAAGAAGAGTTATTTATAAAAGCACTACCTAAATATTAACCTTAGAATTATAAGATTAAACTTAAAGAAGAGAAAGAACTACCCTTTAGGCCTATATACTAGCTATCTAAGAAGGAACTAGAGGTACTAAGAATATATATTAAGAAAAACCTTGTAAAAGGTTTTATTAGAAAATCTAAGTCTCTAGCTAGATTTCCTATTCTATTTATTGCTAAGAAAGATAGATTACTAAGACTATATATTAACTATTACAAGCTTAACAATATTATAATTAAGAATTAATACCTACTACCTAATATTAGAGAGTTGTAAGATAGACTTATAGAAGTAAAGTACTTTACTATACTTAATTTATACAGAGCATACAACTTAATACACATAAAAAAAAGAGAAGAATAGAAGATAGCGTTTAGAACTTATTATAGTTATTACAAGTACATAGTTATACTGTTTAGGCTAACTAATACACTAGCTATATACTAGGCACTTATTAACAATGTTCTATAGGAATACCTAGATATTATAGTAGTAGTATACCTTAATAATATTCTAGTATATAGCAAGACACTAGAAGAATACAAAGTCTATATTAAACAAGTATTAGAATGCTTAGCAAAAACAGACCTTTACTTAAAGCTAGAGAAGTATAAGTAGCACTAAGAAAAAGTAGAATTCTTAGGCTATATTATAGGGAAATATAGAGTAAAGATAAGCAAAAAAAAGATTTAGGTTATAAAGGATTAGCTAACACCTATATTAGTTAAGGAAATCTAGAAATTTCTAGAGTTTATTAACTTTAACTAATACTTTATCTAGAACTACTCTATAAAAGCCTTACTACTTACAAGACTTATGCAGAAGAATACACTATTCTAGTAAGAATAAGTATAAAAAGATACTTTTTAGTTACTTAAGTAAGCATATATTAAGCTACCTATATTAATTATATTTAAGAGTAGTAAACTAATACACCTTAAAATAGATACCTTAGATTTAGCATTAGAAGCTTATATTATGCAAGAATAAGACAGGAAATAGCACCTAATTACCTACTACTTTAGAAAGTTTATAGCACTAGAAGAATGCTATAATATACATAATAAGGAACTTATAGCTATTATTAATATATTACAATATTAAAGAGTATATATAGAAAGCTACTTAGAACTTACTATCTATATAGATTATAAGAACTTAGTACACTTTACTACTACTAAGGTTCTAAACTAATAATAAGTTTACTAGTTAGAAATACTTAGTTAGCACAAGTTTAAGATTCTATATACCCTAGAAAAAGAAAATAGCAAAGCAGACACACTTAGCTAATACTATAATCTTATAGGTAAGAAAACAATTAACTAATTTACTATTCTTAGGAAGAACAATAATAGGTCTCTAAGACTATTACAGTAACTTAACCTTGTACTATAGGTTAAGCAGGAGCAACTAATATTAGCTTAAGTACTAGAGGAACTAGTAAACAATATTATAAGCTATTATTATAATAACCTACTTTATAGACACTCTAGTATTATATAAACTATAGAGCTTATTAAGAGACACTACAAGTTTCTAAAGATAAAAGACAAGGTTATAGATTTTATTAAGAAATATACTAGCTGTTAGTAGAATAAATATAGCATATATACTAAGTATAGAGAAGCGTAGGCAATAGAACTACCTACTATACTATAGATAAATATTATAATAGATTTTATTATATAACTACTAATCTCTAAGGACCCTGTTATAGAATACAGCTATAACTTAATCTTTATTGTAGTAGACTAATTTACTAAGTATACTAAGATAATACTATTTTAATACAGCTATACTACTAAGTAGTTAGCCTATGTTTTTAAGGACTATATTATTAGATATTATAGTATACCTAGATCTATTATTAGCAATAGAGATAAGCTCTTTATATTAAACTATTAGACTATACTACTTGTAGCAATTAGTACTAAAAGAAAACTATCTACTATATACTATCTATAGATAGATAGACAAACTAAATATATAAATTAGACTATAGAAATATACCTTTAAATCTACAGTAACTAGCAATAAGACAACTAGGTTTTACTATTACTTATAGTATAAATTATGTATAATAACAAGATTTTAGAAGCTACAGGCTATACACTATACTTTACAATATATAGGCAATACCTAAATCTCTTTACTAGGTTATTAGACAGTAATATTTAAATAAAAGTAGTAATATCTTTAGTTAAAGCACTAAAGGAAGTATACTAGAAATTACTTAAGAATATTACTAAAGCTTAGTTACAAGCAATTTCTTATATTAATAAAAAATAAAAAATAGTACTTCTACTAAAGGAGAGGGATAAAGTATATCTCCTTATAAAAAACCTACACACACAGCAACTAACAAAAAAACTAGACAAGGTTAAGGTTAGACTATTTTTTATTTCTAAACAAATTAGCCTAGTTAACTATTAACTTATGCTGCCTAAGGATGCAAGAATCTATTTTATAATCTATATCTTACTATTAGAACTAGCTAACTCTAAAACACTAATCTAGAAAGACTTCTACTATTAAGCTAATAGTAAAGTTAAGTAGGAAGTTAAAAAAATATTACAGTATTACAACACAGGCAATAGTAATAAGTATCTAGTTAAGTAGTTAGAATACTCTAACTTAGAAAGTATATAGGAACTAGTAACAAACTTTATAAATTACTAACAACTACTAAACTAGTTCTAAAGTTTATAGAAGTATCTAGCAAATTAAGAGTAGCCTATATAGTAGAAGAATACCTAACTAATATATCTATAGTAGGATAATTAATCTCCTTAGCTTAAATATCTTTACTAGACTCCTCTAACTTGTTTATAAGGTACTTAGCCTTCTTTACAGCTCTATCTTTTACTTAAGCTAGAATTTTCTTATTTTATAATAAACGCACAATTACTTTAGATAATAATTTCTTATTATTTTTAACTTTCTTTTTATATTTAGCCCTAGTTCTATCTAAAGACTTCTAGAATAAGTTAATATATAGATATCTAATATAAATACACTTAGCACACTTTAAACAGTTTGTAGAAGGTATAATAAAATAATTATAGCCTAATATAAAGTAATAATTATAAAAAATAGGCGTAATAGTATTATAGCAATAGATTTTAATACTAAGACATAGTTGCTTTTAGTTTATAGAGAATATAATAATACTATAGAAACTAAGTAGTAGTAGGGCTATACTTATAAAGAATAGCTAATAAGATTTAAGACAAATTCTAAGGAAGGAAAGGATAGTATTACAATCTCCTTATAACTAGCTAATTAAATACTAGTACTTATAGAGTACTAACACCTACAGTATAGTAATTACATAGGTACTTCTATATAGTATAGTTTTATTACTAGTTATATAATAAGCTTACTTTTTAGTAGGTAAGCTAGGTAGGACTTACGTGCTAGCTTACGCAGCTTATATTAAGCTAGGTAAGCCTAGCTTATATAGCTTATAGTAAGCCTAGTAAGCTCTTACTCTTATTTAAGTATATAGCACTATAGGAATACAACTCTTAAAGTTTGTATTTAACTTTGTAGTTACTTTAATAATTAAGTTAGTTATTAGAAATTACTTCTATAGCTAGTTAATCCTGTTGCTAGCTTGTAATACTTCTAAGTTGCTATATTAGACTTTGTCTAGATATATCTTGCCTCTACTATTCTAGATACTATACTCTTCTCTAAGAACTAACCTAACTAGTATTATTTAGGCTTGCCTAGGTATACAACCTTAACAGACTACAGGACCTATCTTAAGTTACTAGTACTATTATTTAATAGCTATAGCTCTAGCAAGCTTATTATAAATATTTCTCTAGGCTCTAAGCTCCTGCTCTATAAGAGGAAATTCTTTATTAAAAGCTTACTATAGTTGCTATACTATATAAAGTTCTACTACTAGAAGCTACTTATTAAAACTCCTACTTCTATTTTTCTATCTTATATAGTACTTAAGCTTCTCTATAGTATTATTAACCTATTACTTAATTAGCTTTTTAATATTATAGAAGTTCTTTTATTTTTAGTTATTCTGTACTAGCTTGTGTAGTAGAGAAAAAGAGTAGTAGTATAGGTCCTATTTAACTATATAATAGAGTTTAAGCTAAGCTATATTAACTATATTATAAATATAGGATTCTAGAGGGCACTTAATATAGAAAGTGTTTTTGCTAATACACTCTAGAACTTTAAGTAGGCTAATCTATTAATAGCTAACCTTCTTAGGTAAGCTAACAGCTAGCTTATATCTATAGTAAAGGCATAGGCAAACTAAGTTACTAGGTTAGAGCTATATTAGCTAGTGCTTTATATTATAGTAATATTTCTAGGTAATACACGCAAACTTAAGAGCTTTATAGGCGTTTTTCTAGTATTGTAGTTTTAGTATAGTATAGTTACTTTCTAAAAAAGTATTCTTTATATACGTAAAATTAAAAAGCTAGTAAGAATTAAAACTTATAATATACTTAAAAAAAGTGCACTTTATTAAGGTATTTTTACTTATATTAATTATAAACTAGATATAGTTAAGGCTTTCTTTCTAGTTAGTATTATCTATATTGCTAGCTTTATACACTATAATATAGAAATAAAAAGTAATAACAACTATCTAGTTTATATACTTAGACTAGCTATTAGCCTCTAGGTGCTAAGCTGCTATAGTAAAGAAGTAAATACAATTAAGCTTAGCTTCTATATATATAAAGCCCTTAATAAACTTAGAGTTTTAATTGCTAATAATAATATAGAGAAATCTCTATCCTGCTATATAGTTATGTTGCCTCTTTGCAACTATCTATTATAAAGAGGTTTAATTGTCTCTGCTAGGAATATAGTTAACTACTTTAGATATAGAGTAAGTCTCTATAAGAATTATGTTGTTTCTATTTTTTAACTTTAGCAAGTAGCCTATAATATTAATATAGACATGCTTAAAGAGCTAGAGCTAGTAGTTTATAAGTTCTAGCAATCTATATAGTAGATACCTTAAGGTCTAGTTAACTTTATATTCTAGGTAGAATTAAATATATATTATTAGGTGTTTTGTAAGCTTCTAGATAAAGAATAAAGCTTAATACAATCCTAGGTATAGTTAAAACTCTAGTAGAAGTACCTATTATGTGCCTGCTTAAAAATATCTTCTTAGAGAGACTTAGGGATATAGAAATACTTAGAGCTATCTTTATTATCCTAGAAATATATTAGACCTTTTTTATATAGAAAATAGAAACTATATATTAGCCTAGTAGAGTTTTTATAGTCTTATTACGTGCTAGATATTACTTCTAAAACTTACTTCTAGATTAAATTGTCTTAGTAGGCTTGCTTAAGCTGCTCCTTTAAATTAGAACTTATTATAACTATAAGAGTATAGTAGATATAGGCAATATTATTAAGAATATTTATTTTAATATCTAACTCTAGTACTTCCTTTAGTTCTAGCCTTAAGAGTGCATCTAGCACAATATATAGTTAGCTAGGTCTATATTTTAGGTTAATAGAGTATTAGAAAATAAAAAGCAAAGACTTTGCAAGCTATAGGTTTAGGCTGTCTAGTAACTCTATTATTATAAAATACTACTATTACGCAATAGCTATTACTATAGTGTAATTAGTAAAGATATATACTTTTAAAACAGCCTATACTATATACGCAGTTTTCTTAATTGCCTAGTATAAACTAGCTATTTTAAGCTTAGTTAGAAAGTACTAGTGTTTTAGGCTAGATAAGTATTTAGAAAGAAAAAGAACTAGTTCTACTATTGCTTTATTAAAATTAACTATGTGTTTTAACTATGCTATAGAGGATAAGTTATTATCTTTATAGCCTACTAGAATATTAGAGTCTATTATAACTAGATTTAGATCTTTCTTTATATAGTAGGCTATTATTGCTATGCTATATTGTTTAGAGGAGTCTATATCTATATATAAAGGCTAGAATATATTCTAATAAACAAGTTTTACTTTATTATTCTAGAGTAACTATATATTATTAAAAGCCTCTTTAATTAGTCTTCTAGCTAGGATTAAGGCCTTTATAGTTATTACTATACGTTCTCTGCCTTTCTTCTTTAGGGCAAAATATAAAAGTTCTATCTTAAGCATTATTAGTAGCTCTAAAATCTAAGCAAGATAAAGAGTATAATTATTAAAGTAGTTAATTGCTTTATAGTAGATCTCTATATTCTATAGGAACTAGAGAAACTTAATATTCTTTAGTATAGTAATCTACTTGTTTAGTAAAGCTACTCTAAACTAGTTAACGCACTAGCCTAAGAGTTTAACTAAAAAGTATCCTAGAAATGCCTTATCTAGTACTAGTATAACGCCTTGCTTTGCTATTTAGTTAAAGAACTTCTTAAGATGCATAAAGTATTCTTTAAATATCTTTAAGTAAATAATAAAATTATTAATATAGGCTTTTATAAAGGTAGCTATGTTATAAAGTATATTATTACTACATTATTAAATATATACTACTAAATTCTTAAAACCTATAGCGTAGATATTAAGGATTTTAGTGCTTTAGTAGGTATTAACTATAAAATTATAGTAGTCCTTAGCGCAGACTAGGAATTAGTAGAAATAGCTTAATCTATCTACTATACTAAAATAGCAAGCTTTTTAAAGTTAGCTAAGTATGTCCTTTTATATAGTTAAAGAGTAGGCATTCTTTATAGCCTAGTAATTATACTTGTATATATTAAAGACTAGTTAGCCTTTCTATTTAATATATTTGCTCTTTAGTATATGCTTAATAATCTTTTACTATACTATAAAAACTAGTACTAGAAAAGAAGCTAGCTGTATAGCAAATTCTACCTTTCCTTCTATTTAGAGTTTATTAAATACTTTATTAATAACAACTTAGTCTTAAAGTTCTGTATTATAGATCTTAGATAGAATCTTTATATCTTGCTATCTATCTTTTAGTTGTATATGTATAAACTAATTATCTAGTATTGTAATAGTTCCTCTATAGTCTGTCTAGATTACTAGGTTCTTAAAGGCTACTTAGAAAATAGCTATTACCTTAGATAGGTTTCTAAAGATAGTAATACCCTCTGTAGTCTTTATCTCTATTCTAGTTAAGCACTTTAATTCTAGCAATATAGCTATACTTATATTACTTATATTAAGTATATAGACTTTATCTATAGCAGCTAGCATAGTATATTCTAAAGGCGTATATTTCTAAAGTTTTACTACTAATATAGTATTATTGCAAATATAGATATATAATATTCTAGCTATAAGTAGTATAGTATATATGCATACTATATATAGTAAGGATTTAAAAAGTTTAAATTAGTTATTATATTTCTTTAAAAGTAGGTAAGATAACTATACTAGTATTATAACTATAGTATTTAGTAGTATTATTACTACTTCTGCTATAGTAAGCTTCTACGTCTTCTAAGTTTTATTATCTTTTAGTTTAACTATAAGGTTAGTAATAGTATTCTTATACTATAGTTAGAAAAGAATCTAGCCTTTAAAGTTAATAATAGCTTGCTAAGAAACAAGTATATCTATTTCTAACAGGAGATTTAGGAAGAAATTTAGAATTATATAGGCTTAGACTTTCTATAATATTAAGACTTGCTTGCCTATGCTTGTTTACAATAGTATATATAAGGTAATATATACTACTATTATAGTTATTATAGGTGCACTAGGTCTAATGCCTAAGTAGTGTACTACTTATTTAAGAGTTTTAATTCTTATACTAGGAAAATAGTTTCTTAGAAACTACTTATTAATTAGTATAACTACAGCGCTAGTGTCTAGGTAAATATATAGTAGTTCTCTATTTCTACTACTCTTAGCTATTATCTTTAGTTAGTACTAGTTTTGTACTAAGACTATATTATTAATAGAGGCTGTAGTAGTAGATTTAATAAAGTATAGTAAGGTTCTATTATCCCTACATACTAGAGTAGTTGTAGACTAGGTAGTAGTTTTATTACCTAAAACTATTATAGCAAGCACTTAATAGATAGAATATATAGTCTTAATATAGTAGTGCAGAGCATTATTAGAGTAAAAAAATATACTATATTTAATACAAGTATAACCTAGAAGGGTCCTATTTATTACCTATTAATAGGCTATATAGATAGATTCTATATATAGTACGTCTTTGCTATCTAAGCCTTCTTTATTAGAGCTAGACTTGTTTCATTTAAAATAGGGCTTTATTGCAGACACTAGTGCCTAGTTATCTAAGTAGAAATTATTAGAGACTCTATCTAAATAGTAGTTTTCTTTAGATATTAGATATCTAGAGCTACTATTACTAGCATCTTTAAAATTAGTTAGGCTTAAAGCAAACTTCTAATTACTCTTGTTATACCCTCTCTAGAGGCTAGACAGGCTAATAAAATTACTAGGTTCTGCTTTAGCAAAACTATTAAAGTATGCTCCTTATTATAGCCTATTATTTCTTAGGTTTACAGCGCTAGATTAGGGTATATTCTATTATAGGTTCTATAAATTAGACTTGCTAGTTAGATAGGTTTAAGTATTTAGATAATTATACTAATTGCTCTTTCCTCTACTGCACTAGGGCTTATTATTAGCTATACTAGCTAGGTTGTTATATGCTAGACACTAGTTATAGCTTAAAAAACTCTACTTCTCTATGTATAGTCTATAGTAGCCTACTAAGTTATTTAATAGGTTTGCTAAGTAGTTCTTACTATAGCTATTATACTATTATAAGGGGTTATGCTTACCTATAGCTACTTTCTATCTAAAAATATCTATAATTATATACTTAGCATCTTTAAGGTTAAAATAAAACTAGTTAGATATAGTGCCTGCCTCTAGTTTAGTTAGGTATATCTTAATTTAGTTGTCTAAATTAAGCTAGGTATTCTAGAGAAAGTAAGCGTCTATTATACTATATTCTATATTCTAGCATAAATATTTAACTTTTATAAACTATTTAGCTAGGTACCTACTATCTAGTAAATCTTTAATAGTGTACTTCTTCTTCTAGAGCTTTGCTATAGCAATAGTAGGCTTAATCTAAAAAGGCGCAAGGTATTTTTTCTAGATATTAAGGTTGTTACTCTATTAGATTTCCTACTACTATATAATAGTAAGGCTAGAGTTGTACTATAGTTGTGCTTAGCCTTAGAAATATTATTATAGGTAGTTTCTAACAACGTGCTCTAGTATAGTAGTATTTAAGATCTAGACCTTAGCAGTGTTAAGGAAATTATAGATATTATAATAGTAGATCTTACTAGATATCTTAGTTATATCCTCTAGATAGTCTTTTTTACTTATATCTAGCTAGAAATAGCTAATTTATTCTAGTATAAATTTTAGTAACCCTTTAATAAGCTTTACTTATATATTATCTTTAGCTATTTTCTCTTTGCATAAAGTAAGAGCTTATAAGGTATAGTAAGAGCATAGAGCTACTAGTTTATTAAAATAGCTACCTAAAAAACACTACTTATTTTCTTGTAATATATAGGTTTCCTAGCGCAGCTTAGGCTTAAAAATACAGTTGTGTAAATAATATAGTAAGAAAGGCAGAGGCACGTAGGTACCTAGTACTAGGTTATATTCTAGATCTAGTACTAAATAGCTATATACTAAGTAGCGCACTAGGCTGTTCTAATTCTAGCTAGCCTTCTAGTCTAGTATATAGCTAAAAGAGTGTGTACTATTTACTTCTATTATAAAAGGTATAAAAGTATATAAAGCTGTTATTTTATATTAGATAGTCTATAGAAGGTCTTGCCTAAACTCTACTAGCAAGTTTTTTAACTCTATTCTTAATACTATATTAGATACTATACTTTATACTATATTATATTAGTGTCTAGATCTTCTTCTTAGTAGATTAGAGGTAGGTATATTATCTAGTAGAGGTATAGTATAGAGATTCTAGTTATCTACTTACAAAAGGTTGCTATATTAATAGTTTTCTAATAGTTATATATTTGTGTTTACTAGCTCCTATAGGTTTCTCTACTGTTTGCTATTTTGCTATAAGTAGTCTATTCTAGCTTATTATACTAAAAAGTTTCTATATATCTAGAAATTAGATACTGCTAGTTTATTAAAAAAGAGTTAGAACTACTACAAGAAATCTTGTAATAGTGCTTTAGATATATAGTTATTAATAATAATAACTATAGGTGCTTAGCTAGGATTATGCGTGTGTTTAGTAGCTAATACTATTAATAGTTTCTAAGTATTTGCTATTTAGTAGTTCTAGGTTCTTCTTACCTACTTAGGTTTAATTATTAGAGTAGAAAATAGCTAGAGTTATATTACTTTTCTATTTTTCTTATATTTATTCTTTAGCTAGGTACTTAGGCATACTATTAGTATAAAGTAGAAGTGTTCTAGATATATACTTTCTACTAACTTATGTTTTGCTACTTTACTTTATACTATAATAGTGCTTTTAGTTAGTAGTAGTAATTTACTATTATTTCTTAAAACTAGTAAGTTTTAGAATATAAGTAGTAGAATAGAGAAAGAAAAAGAGTTACTTAATAATACTACTAGTAATAGTACCTTAGCTAGTTCCTATTATAGAGAAAGTAGTAACTTAGTTCTAGATATAAGTAGTAACTATGTAGTTAGCTAAGATATATATACTAGATAAAGCAAATATTTCTCTATAGTAAGGTTAAAATTATTAAGCTTATATTCTATATTCTTTTTAGCTAAGTAAAACTTCTCTAAGTAGGTTAACTAGGCTTTAGAGTAGCTAAGCTCTATATTTTGTTTAAAAAATAAGTAGCGCAGCATAGGCTTATACTAGGTTTTTATAGTAGAAAAAGTAATACCTAAGAGCTTATAGCCTCTAAAGAAGGTAGGTATATTATAAGTCTCTAAGATACTTTAGGCTAATATAAAAGTGCTACTAGGTATAAAAGTATATTACTATAGAGTAGTGTTAGAGTATATAATAATATTATATACTTGCACTACTATATTACAGGAAAGTAGAGAAGGTAAATATATATAGTAATAGGCTAAATATATACAAATAGTAGTTTAACTAAATAGCAACTACTATAGGCAATAAGTAGGCGTCTAAATATAACTTAACTAGTCTTTACTAGTGCATATATGCTTAGATAATTTTATTTTAGTATACTCTAATACTATAAAATATTATATGCAAAAAGCACTACTAATATAAAGTATATAGAATAGTATTATATTAATTCTATTAAGAAGAAGAATATTATAGAAGTATCTTAAACCTATCTATTTATAGTAGCTAGGCACTTCTTGCTATAAAAGCTATAAAGTTGCTAGACTAAGTATATAGAAGGTATATACTAATATATATACTAGTGCTTTAGAAAAGTAATCTTAACCTATTAATAGTTTATAACTTTAACTTATTACGTGTTTAGCTGTTTTACTATATAACTTTACTATACCTACTAACTAGAATTAGTTATAGATTAGGTATTGTAGAGCTAGAATACTAGTATGTAACTTTGTATTTCTAATACTACTAGAAAAATTCTAGCGCGCAGTTCCTGCTTGTCTAATAGGTAGCTTTTTTCTATAGGTATTAAACCTAGCTTCTATACCTATATATATAATATATTACTAAGGTAATACCTAGAAAAGTAAAAGATATATCTTAATTCTAGGTTATCTACTACGCTATTACTATACGCTTCTGTGTATAATGCTAGGTATAGTAATCTACTAGGTTTTGCATTCCCTTCTAACAGTGCTTGTTCTATAATATTATCTTATACTTATACTCTAGTTACTACTAGGTAGTGCAAAGTTATAATTAGAACAAGGCGCACTTACACAGTGCAGGCGCTAGGTTTAGAACAATTTATAAAGATTAATAATAGTCTTAGCTACTATTCTAGGAGATATATTAGTGGATTAAATGTATGTGTATAAGACTACTAAACTAGAACTATGGAGGAGGGAGCGATATATCCCGTAAGCACGAGCCATCAAGGCACGTGACAGCGAACCAGCTTCCAACGAGGATAGGGTTGATCGCCTTGACTTGGTAGTACTCTAGGATATCGGCCATGGCGATGAGAATATCGAGGGGTATTGTGCGGGGCAAGAGGAGCCCGTCCCATACATCTTGTATTAGGTCTCCTTTTCGTGAGTCTGCATAGACAGGGGCGCTGGGTGTGTGGAGCGATGAGGACGTATTTGAGCGCAATAGCGTCAAAGTTTTTTGCAGTGAAGCGGTATTGTGTTAAGACGGGCAAAGACTCGGCGAAACAATGCTTGAAGATTGCCTCGAAATATGGTGAGGAGGTGCGGAGAACAGTCGAAGAGATCTGGTACTGAACTGTTGCGGTGTCAAGAACCGTCTTGTTTGGGTAGTTGTAGAGCGTGAGAATGGAGTCACCGTTGGGATCGATGGCGAGGCGCTCAAATGCCATGGTGAGATTTTTCGGAACAGGATGGGATGTCTCGGGTGGTGTTTTGGTGTACTACGAAATCTTATGCGTGCGAGTGTGCGGGAAATGAAGCTACCATTGAAGGGTCCATCACTGCAAGCTTGGTCCACCTACCTAGACTTTTTCGCGCCAACGACCCAAAGCGCATCACTAAAATCGATTGTAGAAAACACTTCTTTTATCGTAGCTCTCGATATGCAAACCCCACAGGGTAAGGAACATGTCTCCGAGAAGAACAGTAACGAGTCAGTCTCCTCTTTAAGCCCAGGTCAGCGATGCACAAAGACCCAGGCTAAGCCTGGTATGGACCGTTCCGAGGTTGTAATCTTCTTGCTACATGATCCACCCGCTTTACAAAGCTTCTCAGAACGAAAACAAATGGATCATGCATCTTATCCATCTCAGTGCGCCGATCACCAAGTATTAACAACGTAATGCTTGGTCACTTCGTACAACTTCCACCTACGTAACCATGATGCCAATCATAATCGCACCCGTCAAGCACACCACGGCGACCAAGACTAGAAGGACTATGCAGATGACCTCATCACGGTGATCGTTGTACGTCTCGCCCATAAAGACATGCCACTGCGCATCTTCGTCGCTCGGCTCTGCTGTTGTAGACTCGATGTGCTGTAGGCCAGGCCATTGGCGTTCTCGAGACTCGATCGTCTCCTGAGACTGTTCCTGAAGCTGACCTTGCGCCTGATTGTATGTGCCTTGAGAATGCTCTTGAGGATGCTCGCGGAAGGCGTGTTGAGCATGGCACTCAGGAGAGTGCTGGGAGCGCGTTTCCTCGTCGCTGCTTCCTACGTACTCCTCGAGAACATCCCAGTTGACCTGCTCTGGAGAAGCCTGTGTGTGTTGTCGTGACAAGGGTGAAACGGATCTGTTAGGGTAGTTGAGTTGCATTGTGGGTGCGAGTGAACGAATGGGGTTGTGCTTTCATTGCTAGCAACAGAGCTCTTGTAAGCGCTCAGCTGACCGCGCCCATGTGACCCATTCCTTCTCACTGTGTTTGCTGGCTTCGAGTACGCAGCGGGTAGATCCTTGTCCACCAAACATATCCTGGAGGCTTTTCACCATCCGCTCTCCGCTCTCTGCGATCTTCTCGGCGAGGTCTGGAGGGACTCGGTTCACTCGGAGAGCCAGATCATAAGTCCAACGAGGGCGATGACGACAATGATAAGGCCGCCTGTGCTTTGTTAGGTCCACTCAATCTCTACATAGTTACAGTGTGTGATGATGACTTACTCCAGAAAGCGAACTCACTGCCGATGCTGACGGCATCGCAAATCTCGTTCATCAGCTGGACGCCGATGGGGACCTGCTCCCAGCGTTCTGTAGAGCCTTGGCCCTGGTCGCCATAGACGCGCGTTGGCTTGTCTTGATCGATCACGCGGACGCGGTGGCCTGGTGACGGGCGAAAGCCAGGGAGAAGCTGCCACGGTAGAACTCCTTGGTGCTGTTGTTGCCGCTGCTCCTGCTCCCCGGACACGTGGCGGAGGCGGCAGTCTTGTGTCTCAGTGGTTTGGTCCATTTCTCTATAGTAGGGGACTTGGATACTGTCAGTACTTTGCGGTGCGCAGAGAATCGAGTCTTGCGAGACGTTGAACTACTTCACTACTCATAGGTAGCGCGAGCAGCTGGGAAACTTACATTTGGAAGAGCTTAGCGAGATTCGTGAATGTCAAGATGTGGTGTCAGAAGTACTTGAGAGCTTCGGAGGACTGGAATTAAAAGGTGAGGAGTCTGGAAGGAGATTGGTGGACAATGGAGTCATGGAACTAGCAGGCAAAGGTAGGCGGAAGCGCTACGGGACTTAAAGCTGCGTGCAAAACAGAAGTACACAGACGGCTTTTCACAGCTTCGTTACAAGTGTGGCTAGGCTCACGGTTAGATGAAGTAGAAGAGGAAGTCAATAAGGCAATCAGAAGCCTTAGAACGCTTGGGTTGATGGATTTTTCACTACCGTAATCGTCTTATGGCTATTCGAGCTTATTGACACAGTCACGTCTGCAAGTTCATGTGGTATCCCAAAGTACACCAACGTCATTGTATCCCACCAAAGTCGCCCTGCTACACTCCTGAGGAATCCAAATCTCTTGTAGCACACAAGGCCAGTATCTTTCGTGACCGTGGACTGCCTCACTGGAGAGCAGCCCAGATAGCCCACAGTGCAAAAGGGACGCAGAGCAGGACCGCCCCTAGTAATGTCAGCATGAAGGACTCGAAACCACAAATGTAACTTACCGAGCATCGGCGTAAGCTCAATGCCGTGCCACTCCAGGTTTTCTGTGGTCACCGCTTGATAGCTGCGTGGCTGGAAGTTGTAGCGGCCTTCAAATCCCTCTCCGATGTCTTCGTCGTAAGCTTGCCTCATTCTGGCACCGGTGGGCTGACCTCGGGCGCCGTAGGTGGGAAGGAGGTTGGCGCTGTGGCAGTCGCTGGAGGTGTTCGCCATTACAAGCGTGTTGAAGGCAGTTGTTTGGAAAGTTGAGAACGTTGATGGTGGCGGTGGTTGGCGGAGACACGGTAGCGCGGCGGAGGGCAGTTTGGATTGTAAGAGCAGTTGTCCTTGAGCTCGGTGAAGGGACTCAAGGTGTAGGAGCCTTCACCGGTTTGAGATCGGTACATTCAAAAGCTCTACAATCAAACTGTGTACGGCCGAGCATTATTCGTATGGTCAATTCATTGTGCACCTAGTATGTGCACAACGCCGGGTTGTCTCCAAAGCTGCAGTCCACCCTCAGCATTGTGCAGCAAGCTCAAAGCCGTCCACACAATGCTTGGTCTTCACGACGAAAAGTCGCAGAATGAAGGCCTTTGCTCAGAGAGAGAGCCGAGGGCTCCTACATCCTCCTCCGTAGCTTAAAGGCTGACTTTCATGGCTGATTTTCAGGGCTGAAAGATCTATCATTCCATATCGCCGTGAACCACCTTGACTGACTAACCCCCGCGTTCACTGGTGGCTCATGGTGTTGAAGTACAATCCCTGTCAGTTTCATGGCAGCTTCGTGCTGTCGACGCTCACAGTGCTGCGTATCGCCCGTCTGGGCTCTGATTTGCACAAGATGGGTGCCAAAAGAAGAGTAGAGGTCGAGGAATCCACCTCACCATAATGCACTGTGATAGGGAATTGTGATGATGTTACTTCTCCTGTGATAAGATGAGCTCGTGAGACCCGCAATTTAGTCACCGATGGCTTCGGCACTCCTCTCTCACGTTGCCCAGGGCCCGTGCCTATCACGTTGCGTCAAAGTCGTTGTCCTGCTCATCCTCGTCGACCAACGCATCAACATCCAACCCAACGATCTTCTCAAGACCGGATTGGCGAGAATGGCAACGCTCATGGCACCTTCTGCCAATTTTCCTGGTACTGATATCTCATCCCTGCAGTGTTGCATCAACCCTGAGGTACAGCGGAGGTGAATATGAAGCCGCTATCATAGCCGGTTTGTATGGCGGAGGGTGACCAGCAGGGGCGGGGGCTGAGGATAAAAGCTCGATGCCGCCCGCCACCTCTGTTACCTTGACACCACACCCTTCTTTTCCAAATTCCAGAATAACTGCTGGTTGATTTCATGTCTTTGCCTGCCCTCCCGGCGAGTCACTCCAGGATGGCGTTTCTTTGTCGACAGCCACAGCTTCACCTGCAGCTTCGCCTGCAGCGCTGTCCGCCTCACCAGAGACGTCTGCGGGCTTTCTTTGGAAGCCTTTGCCGACTGTCGCTCGTCCAGTAGAGACGACTGGTATCTTCTCTGGCGCGCTTGTTGGGTACGTCTCATCTTTGCAAAGCCTTGCGCATGTCCGCTGACCCGAACAGCTATCTTCTGGACTCCTCTCGGGGCATGCTCCGCCTCGTAACCCGAAACTGTTGGTGGTCAGTCATTCTCCACCCTTCTCTCGATGCGCTCTCAAGACAGGGCTTTGGAGCATCGTTCGACATGAACACCCGCGTGTGTTCTATTCTTGTTGACGTGGTCGATCGCAGGAAGCCTTGCGCCACCTACCACTGCTGCAATGTGATGGCTCTCGATGCTGACTCAGAGAAAGTACTAACGGCATGGTTAAATCTTGCCTCTGTTTCCATCCATTGAAGACCAGTACTGACTCAAGACAGGTGGAACGCACCGTCCACATATCCTGGCCCCGGCTCTGGGCTTCGTGTACCCAAGCATATCAACATTGCTGGCGAGGTTGGTGTCACGGTTCGAGACCGACCTTAGCCAGAACGGTGCAGTGTACCTTTAGAAGGAGCGTGGAATGGTAAGCATTCTGTCTCGCAATCACTGCTCCTGCTGACAAGCTCATCGAATTCTCAAAGACGATGAACCCTTCAAGGCAGCCTCGGCCCTGGCAAGTCTGATACAAGGACTGGCTCCTTCAATGCGCATCAGAACCGACCCAAAGACGGTTGCTTCAAGCCACGACCCCTTTCGATCTCGCGCACACAAGTCCATGCGGATGCTCGAGCCGACAGCAGAAGAGAGCAAGGCCGAGTCTCTTCGTATTGGCAAGGCCGTCAGAGACGAGGTGTCCTTCTTGTCGGTCATACCAATTCCAGGGGGCAGTGACTGGCTCTCTAACGCCACCACCTCACCATGCTACCAAGCTGCTCGTTACACGTGCACGGAGTCGTGTCTGAAACCGCAGCTCCGAGACGGCTTACCAGACAACGTGCTGCCAGGCAACTCTGAGCCTGGAAGTGGTTGAGGAAACCTTACTCTGCAAGATGGTAGTTGATCGGCTGGCCTTCCAACCCACCATGGCTGCCGTGCCATTCACTCTTTTTCGACATGAGAAGCCGATGCTGACGTAGCAGCCGCCCCCCAAAGTTGCTTCTATCAGGCCGAATGATCTCAGCTACCCCTTGACTCTTCTCAGACAACGATCAGGTGCCAACCTATCCCGGCGCATACACCATCAACCCCCTTCACCGTCACCAAAGCGCCAGCACAGTCTGGGTCTAGCCAACGCTGTACAATTTCAGCTCACTGAACGAGGTTTCAGACGTCCACAGCTTTCTCGCCCTCCGCAGAACGTCATCTTCGTAATGATAACACGTCTAGAGGCTTCGCTATGCTCTTCTACAATTCATCACTGGCGCCACTGATTTCGATACGGCCTTGCTACATCACCTTTTACATCTTTCTCATCGAACAATTCTAATGTCATGCAACCACGGAACTTTCTCAACCCAAAGGCTCCAGCCTGCGGGAGGACATCCCCATTGACATATCAGGGAGGGGATGACTGGTACACGCGGGATGCAGGGGCGTTACCTTGAGACGGACGTGGGTAGTGTAACGACTTTCTCTGCCCATTTGTGGGGCATAGCCCCGGGATCGTCTGAGAACTGCCCCATACTAGCAACAGCTTGTCCGCCGTTTGTGGAGTTGCATGGCTTCCATTTTGGCTACCCGCCGCTGTCATGCGGTGTGGCTTGCGCGGATGCCAGCTTGGTCGGGCACGTTGGTGGCTTCTTGGTTGATGCGCTGGCGGGCGTGATGTTGGTTGACATCACGCCCATAGCTGGTCCCTTCCGGGATGTCGTCAACCGCTTCGATGGCGCGGGCAGCGCATTCTGCCCATAAGAGGCTCCTTCCGGGATGCCATCGACCGCTTCGATGGCGCGGGCAGCGCAATCTGCCTATAAACGACTCCTTTCGCGATGCCATCAATCGCTTCGATGCGACCCTGGGCCCAGAACATCGACATCTCCATCCCCGCCCAAGGGGCTCGTTGGACGTCAAAGCCCAACACTGCCACGGTTGATGTCGCTCTCTGCGATCAGGGTCAACAAGTGCATCGATACGATCAACTTCCTCGATGACTGCGTGTGCGCTCTTCTTGATAATCCACGCAGGTCAAGAAATTCCGGTCCCTTCGCGGGTTGAAACGACCAAGAAGATCCGCGGCTCATCAGTCTGCCTGCCCGTGAATGTCCTCCGCATTGACGCCATGGAGCGAGGCAGCAACAACCAAAAACTAGACACCCATGGAATCATCGTGTACCAGTACGATGTCGCCTACTCAGGTTTGAGTCCAGCGACTACACCAAACGAAAACTGGTTCAGAAACTTTGGACTTTTGCTCCATCTCAGTGGATTTTGGCCAATGAGCCCGCTTGATTTTCCATAGTAGAGGAGCGGAGAAGATGAGCGCGGATTCCCCGGGTTCATTGTGTACGTAGCTGATGTTCATATTGTACAGTTGTATGAAGGAGAGGCTGTTGCGGTTCTCCAAAGTCGAATGAATTTCCATGAAGGCTTGGCCTCTTACCAAAACTATCTTTTTCAAGCTTTCAGGCCGCATGCCTACTAGATGCGGTAGGTTTGAGAGTTCGTGATCGTTGGCGAAAGGGGCTGTATTGAAAATTGACAGCCAACGGCTCAGGCAGGCAGGCCTGCGGCTTCACAACTGATGGTCAGTAACGCTTTTGAACAGAGAGTGAGGCGTCCTCATAAGCTATCTCGGATTCCTCTTATACCTCTCGGTGCTCTTGATGAAAGCATTGCGGGGTGTCTTGATACATGCTGGGAGTTTGTCGACGCCGTATCCAACGTCTTGCGCTGGCCATGACTTCCTCACCGCCTTCCAACTTTCTTGTTGTCAACGGACATGGCGATCTGTAGAGTCTCATACCGACAACTCAGCGCGGTAAAGCGAGCCCCGCTCTTCGCTCGATGCAATCGAAGTAAACTGTACGCACGCCTATCCACTCGGCGGCGCCTACCCAAGGCTCGAGGGCATCGGCCAGGCGCCCCGTCACCCAGAGGTGTGACTACAGAGTTGTCAGAATGCTGTCGTGAAGGCGTAGCAGGGTACTCCGTGGAGTTCAATGTGGCTTTCTATGCTGGCCTTGCGAACAATTCGGAGGTGCTGGGAGGGGGTCGACAAGGTTACTCACAATGCACGCGACTGACACGCCAGCGCAGATGGCTACGGAATAGTCCATCTTCTGGTGTCTCAGGGGAAAGATCCGTGTGTGATTGTGTTGGTGTTGTTGGTGTCTCAGCAAACTTTGCCTGCGCCGCGGCGGGCAAGGGCACCAGATACCGCAGGACCCAGGTGAGAGCCACTCACAGCAGTTCAAAATTGACTTGATTGCAGGCTTATTATGAGCTCCAGTCTGAGCTCCTCAAGAGGTTAACGCATCAAGAAGACAGCTCTGGAGTAGCCGCAGTCTTTACAAGCAGCAGTGAGCTGTGTGGCAAACTGGTCACCACAGCTCAGCTTGAGCATATATCCAACGTTGCCAAGGGCCCAAAGACTCTGAGCTCTATTTCCAGTATCCTCGGGCACCGATAATGTATCGCGGAGCTACGCAACAGCACTCAGATCTGCTAGAGCTCGAATTGGAGCAAGTAGAACAAGGCGGCCTTCAATGCGGGTCTCATGTCGCCATGGGAGTCAACACAGACTCTGAATAGCACCTCACTACTGCATCTACACACATCAAGCTACTTGATACTCCTGAAAGATCGACTACCCTCTCGCAGAAGCTCGAGGACCCTCACCTACGATCACCTTGTGGATTAAAGTTAGCACGGGTGATCCCTGTCCTGGCCCCAGCCAGGATACTCATGGTGAAGACGAGCAGCGTAGCAACAGCGCACTGACCCCGCTGCCCTCGATAAATACCATGCCCAGTTGGTTTTGTCACTCTATGGTAGCCCCATTCTCTCTTAAATACCACGACTTTCAAACCAAAGCTATACCAGATGTCTGCCATCGCCAGCTCTCTCTCCTCCTCTCTCTCTACCTCTACCTCTACCTCTACCTCCACCTCATCTTCTCTTCGCCCTCTGGCGGCGGCCGCTCCCCCGCCGCCACCCACGCCTTGCCAGATTCTCCCTCCGGTCGGCTCCTGGGTGGACACCAGCATTCCACCACCGCCGCCTGGCCTGCAGGTCGAGCAGCTGATTGCCTGGGGCCGTGAGTACCGGGACGATGTGGTCTTCGCCCACGTCCAAGCACTGGTCCGCGGCGAAGAGCCGACGATAGAGCTCGCGCTCATCGATTTGGCCGACTACTACCACCACCTGGTAAGTTATTCTTTCTCGGTTGAGGCTATGTGAGACAGGTTGTGCTGACTGAACACAGGAACTCACTGACGCCGACGCCGCCAAGAGGTTCGCTGCCTCCTGGAAAGGCATGACTACGCGCACTCTGGTGTGATGAGGAGCAGGATGACGACGACGACGACGACTACAATGAAAAGATTTCTTGCGGTTTTGGCGTTCTGGGTTCAGTTTTGGGGCGTTTCCTGTGGCCTACGCCTTCACGATCAATGAGATACCCCCTTTTGCCGGCGAGTTGACCGAGCTGATGACTATGATTGCATTCGATTTTACTACGTGTGATGCCTTGTGTGTGATTTCGTACGTCCGTGGAGCTAACACAGGGCACGGAATTTTCACGTTGACGAAGTCGTGCAAGATTGAGGGACTTCAAAGTGTGCTATGGGCTCTCATTGAGACCTTACAGGCAGCTACGGATCACACAAGCACATCGTAATTTCATTCAGTCCCGTGTCATCCTATAGCTGGAGACCTTCGTCCATAGATGCTACCTTTGACTAGAGCGAACTCTGACTGAGCGTTAATGGGGGGTTGTGCGTTCCTCAACACAATGTTCGGTCCATCGGCATTTCAGTCTTGATCACCGAATGCCGCATCGAAGGTGAGCTGACAGTATAATAAAATGCCGTCTCTACAAAGAAGAATACGTACTTGCCTTTCATGCACACGGAAGAAGCTAACAAGATAAGTTTCCACTGACAGTATTCCGTGCGCCCGCCATCTCCAGATGCCACGATGTCAAACCGTTTAGAGGATCGAGGAAGGAGACAAGAGACTGAGTGGAGGAAATGTTTGAAAGAACATTAATTCGTGATCGCACGAGCACTGCATCATAGAAACCTATTTGTGGAGATAGTTCGAAAGGATGCTGGGATTGACGCGTTGCTGCTTGTTAGCACCCACGAAGTCAATCTCATGGTCAGTTGCAGATGCCCCAAACCCTGTCAGAAACCCTGTCAGTGGAAATAGATGCTGGAGGGATAATCTTGGAGATCATGTTGATACTGACCTTCCCAGGGATGGCGAATGAGAGAGCGCACAGGAGCGCTTACCCATCCCGGCAAGTGCCGGCTTGGCATTGCATTCGAGCTTCACGAACATCACCAAGCTACGACACGACGCCATATCGCGCGTAGCAGCACCAGACCCGCCCATTGGCCCCTCACCACTCCTCGAACCCGTGATCGATACCCGGCCGCTCAAAATGGCGTCCAAGAAGGTCACCACCGCGTTCTCGGTACAGACCCACGATCCCTCCTGCGCCTCTTCATCCACCGAAGCACCCCTCTGCTGCACCTGCCACAGCCTTGTGAGCGGCCTGCTAACAGCACGCACAGAAGTACACAGTGCAGCCCACCGGCATATATGCGGCGATCAATAGGCTGTTTGCGCTCGACCCCAAGCGCTCGACCGGTGTTCCCTTGAACCCGCAGTTCCGCAACCCTCCCCCCGGCGGCCTTGACCCTGCCACTTATGACGACCCCGTCACAATTCCCGCCGCCGACATCGCCGACAACCCATACTGGAAGCGCGACGTTCGACGAGGATACTCCAGGCTATCGACAGTCACCCAGGCCGATGCTGTTGCGCTGCTTGAGGTTGGCAGCGCTGCGGCGCCGAAGCAGGAGCTAATTGGCGACGCTGGCTCCAAGCAGCTCGTTGCTGCGCGAGAGGAGGGTGCCAAGGGTCTGGCGGTTGCGTTTGAGAGGAACACCGGCCTGGCAAAGGATGTGCTTGGCCCTGGCGGCCTGCCACCTATGCCCCCGCCTCAGCACGTCAGCGAGTCGGGCCACAAGGCATACGATTTAGAGAAGGACCAGTCATACGGTGGAAAGTACGTTGGAGCTGACTGACCAGTTCGAGCAAAAGCTAACATTCTCACAGCTACCCTTGCAGGACATTCGTATAAGCCAATTGCTGAAGGCTCATTAGCACGCGCGGAGGACGATAGAAGTACCTGTAAATACGACCAAGTTTTTTTCTTTGAGTGAAGTCATGTCAAATCATCTTTCCATACACATTGCTCTCTCTTAGACTCACTTTTTCATCTACGTTGCAGTCTAGTCAACCGTTGCCTGTATTTCAATTCCTTGCGCTCAGAGCCCATGCTGTCTCTTATGTTACTCTCTGTGTTTCTTTTCAGGCTTGGTATTCAACATTAGCTTTCACTCTAGCAAGCAGGTGCGCGCTGGCCTTGGCTTGGCGTCACCTGCACCGCGACTTCCACATTTGCGCCACCTCACCTCCACCTGCACGTCCCGCGTATCGTGCCTCCACCACTTTCGATCCAAAAGCTGCTGCTATGGCATCTAATCTGCATTCTACGGCGCAAGGGCTTGAGAGCGATCCGCGCAACTTCATCTACGCTTGCTCAATCTGCTGCGCTACGTTTGCTGATACCTACGAGAATCACAACGAGACAGTGCAGGGCCTTTCAGACGGCATCAATCCAAAGGATCGCCTTGTCACGAAGCTGTATCTTAGCAGCTGCTGCCATGTTATATGCGGCGAGCATCTCGAAGGTGGTGGTGAGTGTTCAGTAGATGTTGCATGTGTACAACTAACCAAAGCTTTGAAAAGGCCCTCCCTTTCACCCCGCAGGACAGAAGCCTCGAGCGAAGTGTCCCTATTGTATCAAGGAGAAGGGCGACGCTACCGTGCGCGATTTGTACTCGATACGCGGGTTTCACAAGGACGAGTACGATCCACAGATTCCACCAATCTGGTTTACCGCGCCACCTATGAGTCTCGACGGCTCCACGAAGGAAATGGAGGCTCTGCGTGTAAGTGATTCCCTGACCATTGCTATCGAAACAGGGCCTGACCCGTACAGTTCCAATACCTTTCGCTCGCACGCTACTGCACGGTGTCTTATCGATCACGGAAGCCACTCACCGATGCGTTACGGAACGCAAAGCAGCAGCTAGTCACGATGCAGAGTCGGGTTGCAGAAGAACGTTTGAAAGCTGTGGCTCTGGAGCGCGAAGCCGAGGAGTTACGAGCTGCAGCACAGCGTGCTAGCGAGGCGGACGAGTTAAGGACAGAAGTGAAGCGACTGCAGCGGTTCGAGCAGGATGTTGATCAGTTCAATGCTGATGTGGAAGATTTCCGTCGACTGAAAGCTGATGTGCGCGACCTGGACATCTTCTGCAAGAACAAGGCCGCCATACTGCAGTACATGAAGCTGCTTCCTAAGGTGATCGAGTAAGCCAGCTCCTCGGTGTCACTTATGGCTACTGCTGATGCGCAACAGGCAAAATACAATGATGAAAGAGCGCCTCTCTTCGGTCGGGTTCGCAATGGCTGTAGAGCCTATTCCCAACCATACACGGCTTACGTCGAACGACCTCGATGAGATTGGCAGTATAAGTGAGGCCTATACTGGTAACGAGAGGGGAGTTCAGAAGTCGTCTTCTACCCACACTGCTGGACGTTCAGCACACTCCTCAGGCCATCCGTTCACGTCAAGTGAACGGCCACTAAAGCGTCAAAGGGTTGACTCTCCTCTGCCACATGGAATGCACGTCGACTCGCCAAGTAGTCGTGACATAATGCCACCGCCATCAAAGTCTTTGTCAAAGATGCGCTCAGTTCGAGACCTGCTTCCCACCATACGCAAGAAGTTCTCAAGCAATCGTTCAGCACCGAAGGAACATCGACAGATGAGTGCCGACGTACAGATGTATGACAACGGACACTGGCAAGATGTAGCTGGGCTTTACACTCGACGCGATCAAGTATCACCCAAAGATGATTTGCACATCGAGCCAACGTACGTGCCCGGAGCCTTGCCGAACGAGCGACTATCGCAAGGGTCCCGCCTACTTGCAAGCGTGGGACAGCATGCTAACGCATCTGAATTCTCTTTCCGTGCATCCTCACCTGTCAAGTTAAACGGCTGGAGAGGCGAGCCTGATTCTGTGCAAATGCCTACGGGGCCATCATACCTTCGACTAATGGATGGCTTGTCGCGCGACAACAACATTGAGCTTGGCCTTAAAGACCCTCGTGAGAATGATTCAAGTCAGTATGCAGTCAAAAACACCGTTAGCCCGCCATTCAGTACGCCTCAGAATCGGCGCCAAACTCAAGAGAAAAGTAGCCCGCAACGGTGGGGATTAGGACCTGCTTTCCTGCACCAGTCGCCGAATGCAACACCAAGGCCGAGCCCTCGACAACATGCGAAATCACAGGAAAACCCCAAGGGCTTCTTCAACCGAGCGCACTACGACTCTTCCGTAGGGATCGCGACTCCAGCTCCTTCTCAACCTCAGCAGCCTGTCCGCCACCTCCAGAATGTCGTAAGTAGTCCCTTCTTCGGGCGCAGTCGTTACGATGCGCCTTCTCCAACGCAGATCCGGATCACTGAACCCCAGGCCAGTTTACATCGTTCCGTAGTCTCTCAGTCACGGAGGTACCCGACTTCTCAGGCCACAGCCGAATGGCATGAGCCGCCCAGTTTGAACGGTCTTTCGTTCTTCGATACACCCCTGGACTCACGGAACGAGCCCATTATTCAGAAGAACTACGAACAGTCGTCGCAACACGTGTATGAGTCAACGTACTGTGACAGCGACGGGTCGCGCCCGAAACCTCGTCGCGGTTCCATTGCCGATGACGTCGGCCATGATCCGTCCATCAGGCTCACGTATCCTCATCAGCATCATACACAACCACAAACGCGTTCAGCGCACCCTTTTGCATATCACCGAGGCCCTCCACCATCAATTGAACAGCTGTCCTCACCTATGCCGCCTGCTGTCTCGAATCACTCTCCCGTACGCAAGCGGGCCCAATGGGAAACGCTACAGCGCGCAGGCGTAAGGAGCAGTCGCCAAACGTTTGTTAGGAGACATAGAAGCACATTGGACCACTTCTCCGCAAATGGAAACTCGCGAACTGAGCGGCGCAACGTCAGGCGGTGACTTCGAAGTGCTATGTCCTGCAGAAATTCTAGTGTTAGTGTCGAGAGAATGTCAACATCGCTCTCCGATTTTCGGCGAGTAATGTTGCACAAAATGCAAACAAACCTCCAGACACCATCTTCTCATTTACAAAACACACAGATGCAATATCAGCGTGACGATTGTAAGTCAACTCAGAGCTACTCACCAATCAACGGCAGAGCTCAAACGCCCACAGGCCCTCGACAGCCGCGTGATCCACGAAGCTTGACTTGTGATCAGCATCCGCTTGTCTTTATTGAGCGCGGAGCTCATCTCCATATTGCGATGCCGACGCTCCGAGGAAGAACAATTTATTAAATGGTGCACTCATTGTCGTTGGCGAAGCTTTAGGAGAATTAAATGACTGCAGATTACGACAGCAGTGTGACATGCAGCGAGGATCTGGCCATTCTCCGAGCACGAATACGCAGCTTCCATTAGCCGATTTGACGACTCATGCAGATGTTTCAAAACTACCGGTGACGTTTCCTGCACGACGCTGTCGGCTGTTTTTGTTTCATACGAAGAGCCGGTGCCTATGTTCCGTACCTAAGCACATGGTCATCCCTGCTTCCCCACACTGCCATCAACACTTGACCCACATCAAGCATTCCTTAATACGCTTAAGCAATTTACTCTCAGCGCCAAAACTCGAATGCAGATTGCCAGTGCTGCTTTGAGCAAATTGCATAGATCACACAATGGCTTCGCTGGCGCGATCCTTCAGCAGCCGGAGGCGGCGGTCCGTTGTGCTCCATTGCAAATTGTCTTTTGCTAAGGAGACTGTTTGTTTAAAGGAGCCCAATTGACTCACTTCTGTTGACAGACAGGGCAGCTTCAGATTTCTCATTCATTTTCCTTCGCCACCTTACCTTCATCATGCTCTTCAGCAACATTCTTGCGGCGGTCGCTCTGGTCAGCACCGCCTTCGCTGCTCCTACCGAAAAGGAAACCCGCGCCAACCGAAAGCTCAAGTTCTTCGGCATCAACGAGTCTGGTGCTGAGTTTGGCGAGAAGAACTTCCCTGGTGTCTACAACAAGGACTACATCTGGTACGATACCAAGACGATCGATCAGTTCATCGGTCAGGGCATGAACATGTTCCGCCTGAACTTCTGTGAGTTTACTCCCGATCTGATCATGGGTCATACTAACCATCACAGTGATGGAACGCCTCACGCCCAACACCTTGACTGGTGCTTTTGACAAGG
Source organism: Didymella segeticola (assembly GCA_004522025.1). Lineage (NCBI taxonomy): Eukaryota > Fungi > Ascomycota > Dothideomycetes > Pleosporales > Didymellaceae > Didymella > Didymella segeticola. The sequence continues at coordinate 382,234 of SDAV01000011.1, forward strand.
CCTACCTTGGCAACCTGACCCAGCAGGTCAACTACATTACCAGCAAAGGCGCATACGCCATGATCCAGCCGCACAACTACGGCCGCTTCTATGGCAACATCATCACCGACACTGCTGGCTTCAAGACCTGGTGGAAGAACGTCGCTGCGCAGTACAAGGACAACGCGCTTGTAGTCTTCGACACAAACAACGAGTACCACGACATGGACCAGACACTGGTGTTCAACCTGAACCAAGCCTCGATCGACGGCATCCGCGCTGCCGGTGCTACAAAGCAGTACATCACCCCCGAGGGCAACTCGTGGAGTGGCGCCTGGACATGGATCTCGTCCGGCAACGGAGCTTCCCTCGTCAACCTCAAGGACCCGCAGGACAAGCTCATCTACCAGATGCACCAGTACCTCGACTCTGACGGCTCTGGTACCTCCGAGACCTGTGTCTCGGCCACCATCTTCAAGGAGCGTCTCCAGGCTGCCACTAAGTGGCTCAAGGACAACAAGAAGCAGGGTCTCATTGGTGAATTTGCTGGTGGTAACAACGCCCAATGCATCTCGGCTCTTCAGGATGGTCTTACGTACCTTGCGCAGAACTCGGATGTGTGGACTGGTGCACTGTGGTGGGCTGCAGGCCCGTGGTGGGGTAACTACATCTTCAACATGGAGCCTAGCAGTGGTGTGGCGTGGACTAACATCCTGCCCAAGATCAAGTCCTACTTTGTCTCGTAAAAGCTGAAGTAGGATATTGGGTGGAGCAGAGTCGGAAGCGCGAATTCATGTACATACTTTTTTCTGTCAATCGACTAGCTTTGATTAGCTTTCAAATAGAAGATTTTGCAGGTCTAAAAGTTTCTCCTTATCCAACTAGACGATGGGAAGATCTGTATTGTAAGCCGTGACTCTGAATGGTGTGGAGCAGCAAATGCATCATACCTTTGGCGATAGTTGTCACAGCTGGACACCATCCTCCATGTCTTCAAACTTTTGTCAAAGCTGACTTGTTACCAATTCGCACAGCACTACGCACCCCTTTCGAAATGCCATCTGCCACTCTCCACTTCGCATGGCTCCGCAAACTTGCACAAATCTCACTCAAGGCTTAACGCTCGCAGGAGACTGCTTTCAGCTTTTGTGCTGATCGACTTAGGCTCATTTCTAAGTCCCCGCTCTAATTCCGCTAGCCCCGTGAGGCATCACTACGTAACATGTAACTCGCAATGTGCAAAAAAACTTTAACCCCACATCCAGCGAGGGTAATGACGCTGAACATCCTGGCCATTGTGGAGCATATTGCTATCTTGATTCGGTCCGATGCTGTGATCTGCCGGGCGGTATAGAGACCTCCCCGCGATGATATAAGTGACGACGCGAGTACTGCCTTGTGAGGTGAGAAACGAAAAACCACGAAAGCGAACAGAGTCTACAAGATGGTTAAGATAGCAGTCGCTGGTGGAACGGGGAGTATGTCTCCGCTCTCGCTACCCATGATCCTCCCATATCAGCTATCTCCAAGTGCAAGAGTACGACACTAACACACTCAAGACGTCGCAACCGAACTTCTCCGTGCCCCAATCCGCTCCGGAAAACATGAAATCACCATCTTTACCCGTTCCGGAGCCCCCATAAGCCCCGTCCCAGGCGTCCTCTACAAGAAAGTTGACTACCACGACCTTGACGCGCTGACCACCGCCCTCCGCGGCTTCGACACATGTCTCTCCTTCCTAATTGTGCATCTCGACACCGACAACACCGTGCAGCGTAATCTAATCCACGCATGCGTCGCAGCGGGCGTCCCGCGCTTCGCCCCCGCCGAATGGGGAATAAAGAATAACTCTGGAGTACCACCCTACGCGAACAAAGACTTCATCGCGAACTACCTCGCAGAACTGAACCGCGAGGAGAAAGTGCTCGAGTACTGTCTCTTCCAGCCGAGTATCTTCCTGGACTACTTTGCGCACCCTCACCCACTCAGTCCGGGACTGATCACCTGGCCGTTTTTCGTGGATTTTGAAAATCGTCGTGCGATTGTCGTGGATCAAGGGGAACAGCCGATTGTGCTGACGGCTATTGCGGATATTTCCGAGATACTGGCGCGGGCGCTGGAGGACAGGAGACCTTGGCCTGTTGTCGGTGGCGTGCAGGGGTGTAAGACTAGTGTCAAGGAGCTTGTTGCGCTGGGAAAGGAGATCAGGGGCGGAGAGTGGACGGTTGAGTATGTCAAGGGCGAGGATGTGAGGAATGGGGTGTTGGAGACTACGTGGGTGCCGCAGATGAGCCATCCTGTTATTCCGTCGGAGAATCGGGAGCAGTGGAGTAAGGAGTTTTTGGTCATGTTTTTGCAGGGGTTGTTGAAAGGCGCGTGGGATGTGAGTGGGGAGTGGAATGAGCGGGTTCCTGAGTATGAGTTTTTGAGCGCGGAGGCGTATTTGAGGAAGGCGTGGGAGGGGAAGTCGTGAAGCTGTGAAGCACTGCAGCATTTAACGATAAAAAAAGAAATTCATTTACCCCTCAGTCCAGACTCGAAGGCGTGTATCAGTACAGTCCTCATCCATACAAAGCATCAACCCTCACGCCCCTCCCTCCCTCTTCGCATACTCCTCCTCCATCCTCTCCTCATACAGCCTATCCCTCTCCTTCTGTTCCTCATCAGTCACGTCCGTGATCCTTCCCTTCTCATCACTACTACCCTCCGCAATCCTCCTCCCACTGCTGTCCACCTGGAACCGCTCTTCGCGCGCAGGCTGTCCAGGCTCCTGGCTCGTCTGGTGCACACGTGTACCGGTGTTGTCGGTATATGTGGATTGTGTGCGGGACGTGGTTTGTCCGTTTATGGAGGTGGAGGTTGAGGAGAAAGACTGGGATTGGAAGGATGAAGGCATACTGGGTTGTTGGAAAGTAGATATCTTGGTAGTTGAGTTTGATTGGACAGGTGTTGAGAGTATGGTAAGTTGTTGGAGGTGGCTTGTGCTGGGTTTTGTGATGGAGAGAGGGTTAGGATTTGTGGGTTATATGGAGGGTGAGAAGTGTTTGTGTTGCGTACGGGTGGTGAAATGCGGAGAAGGGTGACGTCATGGGGTCCAGCTGTTGTCACATAAGTGCTGCCACGCCGTCGATCAGTGTAAGTCACGACTTCAATTACGTTGGTATACTGCCACTACTCCAACCTAGCTGCACTGATCCACATACTCGATACTAACATCACGACACAAGGACAGAAACACGACAGAGCTTTGACAGAACTACTGAGTGCCATCCACTCTCTACGTTCCACCGTAACGATTCGCCGTAAGAGTATGTGACACATTGTTCAAGAACTTCTTGATGCGTCCATTGCTACAAGAATATCAGCACCTGTATCGCGCAAAAATGCATGCAACCCACTTCTCTGGCTCAAACGTCTTGGCATCAGGGTGGTTGCCCTTGTAAGTCCGACGTGCGTAGGCGATGGTCTCAGCAACGGTGTCTTGCTGCTTCTCGCTCTCTTGGGTGGTTGCAGTCTTGGTGGGGTCTTGGGAGGACATGACGTGGGTTGAATGTGACGGAATGTAGATCAGTGCAGGAGCGTGCAGGACAAGTAGTAGGTAAGGTGGTATATAAGTTGGTATACAGACAGTCAAGGCACTGCACCTACTCGTGGAATATCTGGTGTTCACCGGAGCAGCCAAGCGGGGCGGAGCACAAGAGGCGCCCACGAGAGGTGGTCACTCGGCGGTATGTTATCACTCACCGTTTGCCCTCGAGTGCGCCTTGCGGTGCTGCGATAGAAAAATGATAGTGTGCACATGAAGGCTGTGTGATGTGACAGTAATAGAAGACTGCCTCAGGGTTCCCAACACTGAACAGCGTGCCTGGGCCTGGCCAGACCGAGCATGCACAATCGATAAGACTAGCGGACCCACCGTCCCACGCCAGACCCCTGAGGCGTCAAGTCGAGTTGCCGGGCCGGCGAACCACGCAGATCTCAAGGCGTTCGACGCTGCAATCCTCGCCTTACCAACACCTCTCACTTCGCCCAAGATGCGCTTCTCTGCGCTGTCGCTCATTTCACTCGTTTCCTCTGCCGTAGTGGCACAGGAGGACTTTGATTTTTCCAAGTGTGGCACAAAAGACGCGGATGTGGCCCAATGCGCACGCAAGACTGATACCGTCGTCGAGGTAGCAGAAGGGACGACCTTCTTCACGACGATTGCGTGCAAGGACTGTCCATATGCTGAAACGTGGAATGAGGACTCGGATGACGGGAAGCCGGAGAGCAAAATGACGCACGGCGACCAGGAGCTGGTGAGTTCCTCCAACACGCATGACAGCGTGGATGTGAAGATGATAAGAGGAATGATGGACACTGACAGCCACAGTTCTTCAACGTCACCCTCGCAAATGATACCCGCTCAGTTCTGCTCAATGGCAAGACAATCTTCCCCGTTCTGCAGACCATCCCGCACCCTCCACGCATCGCCGTCCCGCTTCTCCACCCCGACTTCTCCTACACGAACCTCACCGCCGCCACGTCTTGCTCGGACCCAACCTGCTCGCGCGCCAAGGTCAGCAGTGACTGCGTCGACTGGTGCCAGTCCCTTCCTCTCGCTCGCATGCTCGCCGACTACTCGTACGCCGCTCACGTCCAGCGCGAAGAAGCAGACGCCCAGATTCGCTTCTGGGACATCATCTTCGACCCCGTTGGCGGCCACACCGCCGCATCCTCGTCGTGGAAGCTAGATGACACAGACCGCAAGGCTCTGCACATTGTCGTAGCCGGCCAGCCCGTTAAGCGCGGCAATAAGCCAGTTCCCCACGTCGACGACGGCGGTCTCTTCGGCCCCGTGGGACCTGGCGAAACGTACGCCCTGAGCATTACTTCTGTCGACCAAGTCTCCCCGCGGTTTTCTTTCCCTCCCGCCTCCCTCTCCTTCTTCGGCCGCATACGCCGCTTCTTCGGCGGGGATGTGTGGAAATCTGAAGGCGAGATGCTGTATCTGAGCGAAGAGTGGGGGTCATGGGGCAAAAAGGGTACTCTGCGGAACTGGGTGGGCCGCGTCTTCCACTCCAACTTCGTAGGCCTCTTCTTCATCATCCTAGGCAGTGTGGTCGGCGGCTTCCTCGCCCTGCGCGTCGTGCATTCCATCTGGCTGTGGTTTAAGACTCAGCGCAGCCTCGCGCGCTGGAAGGGCATTGACGCTGTGTACACGCAGCTCAACCAGGGTGGACCCGTGGATGAGGAGCGCTGGGATGACCGGGAAAGTACTGCCGGACCCTATCAATCAGACTACAGAGATAGCTACGATGAGCCGAGTCAGGCTGGGAGGGCTAGTAGTGGGTGGCACGAGGAGAGGATGAAGCCGTTGCCTACTAAGCCGTTGCCTGAGAAGCCGCTGCCGCAGGAGCCGCTGATTGATACGTAGAGTTGTGCACTGTTTATATAGACTTATACATTTCATTTCTGTTTAGACTGGCGGTAGGGTCACACTGCATCCAGTACATCCACAGTCCGAGCATCCTGCCAAATGAGTTGAGTTGTTGAATCACGTGATCTGCAGCGCTGAGTAAGAAATCCACCAAAGTACGGGTATTAAGAATCTTAAACTCAGTGTAAGCATGCATATCATACCCATCGATCTGAACACAGGTGCAGAGCAGAGCAGCACAGCACAAACTAGAGACAGCGTAGACCTGCGCACCGTTAGAGACCACCCACTAACATCCATTTTCTACAATCGCATTCAAACAACCCATCCAATCCAATCCTATCTCTTACAAACCCTCCGTAAGCAAGCCTCAAACCCACAAACGGCCCACCAAGGACAACGCCACTATCCGCCCTCATTACCTTAAAATCCGCGCCCCACCAGCCCTCTTCTCCGCGCACGTGACATCTGCCCACGTGCTAAACCCTAGCCACGAATACCCGGCCCCATCCGTACCCGGGAAGGGATATGACCTGCGCCTTCCGCCGCTGTGCTCGACGCGCTGATTTCGCGTCAGTCAGCGGCAGGGCATGGAGGACGGCGCCGTGGGGATAATGGGGGAGCTGCGGATGCTGAGGGGATTTACTTGTAAAGCAGGGCTTTTTAAAGAGAGGAGCTGCTGCTGTGATTGTTGAAGGAGGATTAGTTCTGCGAGACTTGTATTTTTGACTGGTATACACATACACACGACTTTGCGTATTCGACTCTGATGGAAATCTTCACTCTGGCTTGGTCGCTGCTGACCTCGCCGTTGCTCTTGCTGTCGACTATTTTCGGGAGTTTGACTTTCTACGTGCGCTTATCACTATCTCACGCAGTGGATGCTGGACTAACAAGACCACCCCCAGATCCTCGCTGTTATTCTCTACCGCCTCACACTCCACCCGCTAGCGCACTACCCCGGCCCTTTCCTTGCGAAAATAACAGACATCTGGCTCGCATACTATGCCTACCGTGGCTCGCGGCACCTGGCCTTCTCCAACGCCCACGCCCAGTATGGCGCCTATGTGCGACTAGGACCCAACCTGCTGTCCGTCAACACGGCCACAGGGCTCAAGACCATCTATGGCTTCCGCTCGAACGTAAAAAAGGCGGACTTCTACAAGGCGTTCCCGTCCACCCCGGCCGCTGTTAGCGTGCACTCGGCCATTGACAAGATGCAGCATGCGCGCAAGCGGAGGGTCATGAGCTCCGCGTTTAGCGACAATGCGATTCGCAACTTGGAGAAGTACATCTTGGCCAACGTGCGTGTTGGCTGCGAGCTGCTTGGTCGGCGGAGCGGCGGGGATGAGCAGGGAGGTGATGAGAAATTTGGAGATGCCAAGGGGTGGAATGGCGTGTGGAATGCGGCGCATTGGTGTGAGTGGTTGGTGTTTGATATCATGGGCGACCTGGTGTTTGGCAAGGCGTTTGGCATGCTAGAGAGCCCCGTGAACCGGTTTGCAACGGACCTGGTGGGAAACGCAGCCCACAGGCATTTGATAGTAAGTGTTTCTCTGACTTTGTAGTTTTGAGAGGATGAGCTGACAGTTGCAGTGCGGCACACACCTGACCATCCACAACTGGCACCTCGACAAGCTGTTCTTCCGCAAGATTGCGGGCCAGAGGGCGCAGTACATGCAGTACAGCAAGGGCCAGGCCATGGAGCGTACCAAGCTGGGCCTAGAGGCTGATCGCAAGGACTTCTTCTACTACTTGCTCAACGCCAAGGACGCGGAGACTGGCGAAGGCTTCAACATGAACGAGCTGTGGGGCGAGTCGAACCTGCTGATCATTGCGGGCTCCGACACCACATCGACTGCCATGTCTGGCACCTTCTTCTACCTGGCGCAGAACCCCAAGGTCCTCGAGAAGCTGTGCAAAGAGATCCGCGGGACTTTCTCAGATGTCGAGGAAATCGTCACAAGCCCGAAGCTCAGTGGCTGCACATACTTGAAGGCCTGCATCGACGAGACGATGCGCATGTCGCCACCGGTTGCTGGTGCTCTTCCTCGCCAGGTTCTGCCCGGTGGCCTGGAGATCGATGGCAAGCGTATTCCCGCTGGTGTCGACGTTGGAGTGCCCATCTACGCCATCCACCACAACCAAGACTACTACCCCCAGCCATTCGACTACATCCCCGAGCGCTGGCTAGCTGACTCTTCCGCAAACCCTCTACACAGCAGCCTGCCTGCTGCCCAGTCTGCTTTCAACCCCTTCAGCATAGGTCCTCGTGGATGCATTGGTAAGGGCTTGGCCTATGTCGAGTTGACCGTTACCATCGCGCGTGTTCTGTACTTGTACGACCTCAGACTGGCTCCTGGGACGACATTGGGTGCTGGTAACAAGGACCTCGAAGTCGGCAGGACGAGGGCGACCGAGTACCAGATCCAGGATGTGTTCGCTAGTAAGAAGGATGGCCCGCTGTTGCAGTTCAGGGCAAGAGATTGAGTAGGGCTCGTAAATTCAATATAGATTCGCTCGCCGCGAAGTCAACGACCAATTGTGTGAGACCTGCAGCAGGTATCTCGACTGTGCAGCTACACTGCTATGGCCCCGTCCTCCTTGACTCCAACAGTTGATTCTGGACTTGGGTTGTTCACTTATCGCTGACGCTCAGCATCGATCGCACCAACCCGTAGCCTCTTATCTCCCGATATTTCAGCTCCAAAAGGTGTTTTATTTCTTCAGGTGACGTGTCCTTGGGAAGCGACTGTCTATAGTCCCAAAGCTTCTTGTGAAATTCGGACCCGCCACGGTAGATGCTCGCGGTTTCCGGTTGATTCTTTGCGAACTCCTTTCTCCACAAGACAGCAGCTTCACGCGCATCGTTGCGGTTTCCGAAGAGGATCTTACAACACCAACCTTTGACGCCCATGCGATCTCGTGGTGCCGTGATGCCCACGACATCGTAACGGTGGAAGCGAGTGTAGAAGTTGCGTTTTACATCGTACCAATCGAATCGTCTGTTATTGCCTTTTATTTTCAAGCCTTGATTTGGTGCGCCGAGATTCTTGAAGGAGACCCATTGCTCGTTCAGTAGTGGTGCTAACAACTTGGGAGCCGTTGTCAGTGGTGTTCTAACGACTCGAGATGTGAGGTCGCTTGTGGGTGAGGGCAGCCATCCAGCCTCTAAATGGTGCATGTCTTTCGAAGAGAACTTTTTGAGATCGAACTTGATCGCTTGAACCTCGCCACCCCACGCAGTGGCCCACACAGTGGATTTAGCAAGATCAGCCACAGCAGCGTCGACATCTTTTCGTTCAGCCAATCGTACGTAGCAATGGCCTTCAGGCTTGCCTGTTTCGATATTGTAATGCATAAAGCTTCGTGCTCTGCGAGCCGTGTGAGAACGATATGACAAGTCATTCTCTTTCGAAACTTGAGGTTCAAGCCCTGCTCTCACAAGTAGAGTTTTCACATCATCCTCGGTGGCGTTAAAAGGCACAGGGAAGTAGATGAAGTTACAAGCCTCATTTGCAGTGAAACCCGCGAAAGGATGGCGCCACTCGGCACGTGTGCCAGCTTTGGGAAGATGTACGTCTGAGCTAGGAAGCTCCTTGAAGGGAGCTCCTTCGGCGGGAGAGGGTTCATGAGAGGCGTGAGCTCGGAAAGAGACGAAATGTGTACCACGTCTGTGACAGACGCGACCAACAACAGGCAGTAAGCAAGTTCTTGTTGTCGCAGTAGTGAGCAGAGTCGACCGCCGAGTGGCAAACGGAGCGTAAGGAAGGAAACGTGAGAGCAGAAACATCATGTAAAAGAAGGCCGCGACGCAATGCAAGAAGCTGATGAAGCGCCAGAATATACAAAAGGAATACTGTACAAGGATTATTGGACTGGAGTTTTCTTATTCAGAGGCGTCAACGAGCCCTGTGCATCTCTTATCGATTGCGGTCTTGGCATGTCATTCGTGGGACTTTTTCTTAGGACTATTGGCATCAACAACACGACAACAAGGTCTTGACTCATCGCCAGAGTCAGCCCATACAGAGCACGTCACTGGACCTTGAACCTTGAACCAACTCCTTGTGGTCGCCATGTCTGTGCCAAGAGTCATTTCGCAGAGCCGGTGTGCCCTTGCCAGGGGCTTCACAACTCGACACGCCACTGCCTCGATACTTCACCTGGTCCGCACAGCAGCTCCGCAACGGCAATTCTCCTCAACGACACGAGCTCAGGAGCAGGTCATTCAGACGCCAGCCACAGGACCGGGGTCCACCCCAACAGCTCCCAAGGGCGCAGCCTCCGGAGACCATGCGCATTCAGTCGCCATAACGAAACTTCCCTGGACCACCTGCCCGGCTGATATCGAACAGCTCCTTCAGGGCGTCGGAGTTCACGTGTGAGTTTTTCGAGTTGAGATGCTCATGACATTGAGCATGCTTGGTCACGTGCCGTGCTAATAGATCCACAGCAAGAAGCTTCAATTCCGACTTGACCGCTTCACATTCCTGAGCGATACCTCTGCCTTTGTTGAGCTCGGTGACAAGGAGCAAGTGCAGAAGGTCATCCAGGCGTTGGACCGCCAAAAATTCCACGGACGGACTTTGAAAGCCACCCCGCTGTCATCTGAGTTCTACTGGGATTCCGGATTCAAGAGCGACCAAAGGTTCTTCTATTATGATGCCACTACTCCTTCTCAGGCGATTCAGGGCCTCCTGGAAGGTCGAAGGTACGGGCTGTGGGTTGAAAACCCTGGCTGGGCCTCCAAGGAGCAGGGCAAGTCCATCAACGCCACAAGACGTGATATCATCAGCAAGACTTTTGAACCCTTCAATGTAGAGGCATACGGAGCTATGAACCCAGCCTGGAAGAAGGATAAGCGGGGAGACGACACTTTCCTGACACACATCGAGTTCTCCACGAAGGAAGATGCGCAGCGCGCGGTCAACGCTCTGAACGGTACCCTGATTGAGGGCAGGCGCGTGGAATTAAAGGAGCACATAGTCAGTGCTAAGAGGGCTGAGCAGATCGGAAGAGTGGACAAGGGCGTCCTTGCGCAGTTGCAGGAGGCCGGATTCCTTTCCACAGGAAGTGATTAAGCTCTCGAATAGAACTCCATGCATTGCCCGTCAATTATTATGTAGAATACCTTGTATATTGAACATTGCATAGCGCGATCGGTTATGGTCAGGAAGCGCAGATGCATAGTCTGAACAATACCATCATATCTGACATTGAATTCTCACAAGCTGCCCTTCTCGCCAATCGTCTCTTCACTCCTTTCAACACCCCCAAAATCCGCTTCATCGTTGTACTTCTTCACGCCGATGGTCTTGACGACCAGCCATGCAGGCACCAGCGCTACGGCCCAGATGCCAAAGTTAATGTACGGTCCCCCTACGGTAGCGATGATCGGGATTGCATTCAGCCCATAACTAAGCGCCTGCCATGCAGACTCGGTTCCACGGAGGAGCGCAGCAAGACGGATGGTTTCCTGTGGGCTTTTTGAGATCTGGCCAATCAGGAAGAACGCAAAGTTGTAGTTCAACTGAAAACCGGCGACGAGGAAGATGAAGGGTGCAAATGCACGACCGAAACCTTCGTCTGCCCAGTCGAACAGAGTCGCAGATCGAGAGTATTGCGTGACGTTGATCGTAAGCCAGATCCACCACGCGCCCTGCGTGACCATGATGACGGCAAAGGCCCAGCGCGCTCGCTTCTTCAGCGCTACGCTGTGAGTGTCCAGCCACGCCCCCAGAAGGTTCGTAACTATGATCGCAATTACACCAGACAAGAAAGAGCCCAGGGAGCGGGCGCGCACGCTGAACCAAAGCGCGATGTAAGTGTAGTACACAGCCTCGCTGTACACGCCTTGTCCGATCCAGAAGACCAGCAACAGAAACTCCTTGTTCAGGAACGTCTTTGTTGTCGCCTTGATCTCCTGCCACGGGTTGTCGTAAATTTGCAGCTGCACCCGTACCCCATCCGAGCGCTGCACTCTCTCTGGCTTGTTCAGGAGCAGCGCAACGAATGGTCCCAGACATTGAAGCGCAATGAAGATCAGATAGACAATGTATCCGACCTTCCCAGCAGTGTTATGCTCGTGGTTCAGGCCCAGGTTGATCGCTCCGCCCAGAATGCGTCCCACACACGTCCAAGTGATCCAGTAGGCAATCATCTTCCCTCGATCCTTCGGCGAAGGATATGCAATTGCAATAGCCGCCTCGCTCGCCCAGAAGATACCCGCAGAGATTCCGCACAGCGCAGCACCGAGAATGACAAGCCATTCCGTGCCGAAACGATTATTAGTGTAGAGACCAGCGCTGTAGGGCGCGAAGCCAATAGTTCCTGCGACCAGTGCGCCTTTGATGCCGACGTACTTGACGAGTGAGGATGTGAGCCAGCACGAGACAATCATCAAACAGAAGGTGAGAGCGTTGGCAGTATTGATCAAGTAGGGCTCTTGCGCGCCGCCGGCGCCGAGAGAATTCATGGCACCCCATAGTCCAGGGGCTGCGAGACTGCAGAACCCGAGAACAGTAGCGTTGTAGAAGGGTGTGCGGTACCATTTGACTATTGATGTTGGTTAGGAAGGGGTGATGAGGTGGATCGGCGTGAACATACTAGGCTCCTTGCTGCGCTCAGTGGACGCATGGTCAGCTGCAACATGGTTTTCCAGGTCTGCCATAGTTGCAGATCCTTATGCGAAGGACAAGGACACACGCGATCTAAAGCCTCCTTGTTGTAGTAGTACACTGGAGGGGCTGGCTTTGCGGACGCCACGTGCAAAAACCGGGAAAGTGGTACGCGATAGTTGAAGTTCCGTCATTCTGGGTGATCAAATGTTTTTAAATGAAGTCGGTCTTTACGCAATACAAGCTTGGTATTGCACGCAGGTTGGGAATTGGGCGATGTCGGATAAGTCTTTCGTGTTCCATTGGTTAGCGAATGACGTGCTCCGCGTGAGGATTGATGTGCGTGTACCAAGCGCATTCTAGCGTCTTAACAACTTCTAGGTAGTTCGGGGTGAAGATTAGCTTATGGCAAGGCTGCAAAGTGGAGACTCAAACAACACGTTGTCGACTGGCAGTTTCATCTCCAAGCTAGGGGTGCAGCCGAGCTGTAATATTTGAACTCCACGGCCGCGAACATCGCACTACACTACAATTTCTCAAGGTTGGCCAAGAACATACAGCCTCTGATATTTTTGAATCGGTAAGTGTGAATGCTACGCTGCGCTACGCTATGCTATGCTGTCAATTTAATTCCATAATCCGTGCCGGTAGGCCAGACCAGCCTAGCCTCGTGAGTCATGATCCTTGGTAGCAGCCCATTCACCTAACACGTCGACTGTGACCGCTGTCGACACTGACACTGTTGTCTGGACCGATCGAGATGCTGATGTTGGAAGCCTCGTCCTCGCTTCTGCCTCTGCGCTTGGAATCACGGTGCCCTCTGCTGTTGTTGTCATTACGCTCGGGTTGAATCACAAGCCATGTCTGACCTCCACTGTCGTCCTCCTGCTGCATAAGCTGGAGTTGCGGCCCATTGCGGCCGGTTGGTCGAGGTGACTTTGGTGGGGGCGGTGCTGGAAATATTGAGGAGTACTTGGTGACCTTCAGAGGCAGTGTGGTGAGAGCGGCAGGGAGTGGTAATGATTCGATCAACGTGACCTTCTCGAGAGGAAGCGCGGATAAGAGAGCAGCTGGCAGATCAACAGGTGAGCAGCCGACAATAACGTGTCGTAGATGGGAGTTCGCCGTGAAGAATGAGAGGTTCTCTGCAAGATGTCAGCGGTCATGCCTCAAGGTACGATTCAGGTTGGCAGACCTCTTATTTTTCGTCCAGAACTGCCTTCCTTGCTGACTCCGACATCTACAAAGTCGAAGCTCGCTATGCGTCCGCTAAATGAGGTTGACATAGCGCGCAGAGACCCTAAATTGCTGATCTTGTCTTGTCGAACCAAGTACCTTGCTAGGCCTTCGAGATTTGCGTACACGCGTACTATAATGTCCAGGTTGTCTGCATCTTCAAACTGTGGCCTTAGGTATTCTCGTGTCCGGATAAGTAGCTCATCGGCCAAAGCCTCACCGCCTTGAGCCTTCTTCGTGATGTACTTGTCTTGGAACTACTAGAGATAAGCATCTGACTTGCATCTGAACTTCAGATCGGACTCACGAGGAAGCCTTCGGCATCGACATCAATCAGCACCAGCACAAAGGGACGTTTGGCCTGTTTCCTAGTGAGCATGTGTGGGGCTAACCAAATAGGGTTGGTCTAACCTGCTTTTGTGCCAAGGCGTCCTCCCTAGTCTTCGCCTCGTGAACTTCAGCTTGCAGTGTCCGACGAACGTTTTGTTCCGAGTTGAGGTCGAGTTCGGTTTGTGCAAGCCTTGCTTCAGTCTTCTCAAGCTTATCGAGTAGTTCCTGTGGACAGGGAGTTAGTCAACGATGAAGCAGGCTGATCGTTTCTTGGGTACCTCAATGAGCTCGATCCTCTTCTCTTCTAGTATTCGGAAATGTGCCAGTCTCTCGCGGTATGTCAGAGAGCCAGATGGCGTCGGAGATGGGATTAGGGCCAACGCAGATGCTGCAACTGGCGGAGCCGGAGCTGGCGGCGGAGCTTCAGACATTCTGATCCGAATGTGTTGTCGATACCTTGATTCATGGAAATCCGGGGTCAACCAGCATTTAAAGGTTGAAGATCAACAGCTTTGGGCTCGCGAGCCTAGGTGGCTTTGTATGCACGTCAAAGTGCGGTGACCCAGCACTGCCTGGGATTCTCAACGTAGCGGACGCTGATTGGCCAGAAATGTGGAGCCTGTGCAGTTGATTTGCTGCTTCGACAGTCGCGCCCACCGGATCGAGCAGCGCCTGCGCATGAGCTGGCGTTTGACCGTGGCGGGCCGGGCGCTCATGGTGTGAACATGCGCAAGCTAGGACGGAGGTGATAGCCAGCAATTGTTTTTCCTGTCCCTCTGGAACACCCGCTCGCTGGTATATCAACAGGTGCCCCCCGTGGGATCAAATTATTGGCAGTTTGTGGCGGCGAAGAGTCATCTCGTCTGGTGCCTGTGCAAAGTAGATGCCCAACGCCATCGGTCTATCATTGTTGCGTTGACAGGCTTGATAGCAGGCCACAGCGACGTCCTCGATGTCAAAGATCATGCCGAGAGATACACGCCGACATAGACACGGGCCGAGTCACTGGGCTTCGGACCGTTAACGAGACTTGACGATTCCCCAGTGCTCGATTGCTGGCTCGTGGCTTCGCAGGAAATCAGCCTCTAAAAATGTTGCGCGTTTAGACATAAGAGCCATGTTGACTCTGACTATCCGCGTACCATCGTGTCTCGGTACGTTCGGTTTTGCGATTTGATGTGGTGTGTGTTTCTTCGTTGGCGGCCCAGCTGAAAGACTCGGGGCGTGAAGCAAAGCCGTGTGACGTCATTGGCTACACTTTGGAGAGGAAGAAACACTAAAACCTAGGATTCTCCATCTGACAAGACATAAGTTGTACAAAAAGTGAGGCACAAGACGTGGGACTATTATTTTGGCGCTACTCGTCATCTCGCTCGAAGTCTTCTTTTGCCCTTTTCGACACCTCTTCGTCCACCAAAACCCTTAACGCTAGCATGGCCATTCCTTTCGCGCAGTTTACTGCCGCCTTGTGACCCCCCTCTGTGCCTGCACAAGCTGCAAATGCGGGGTTGTGGGCTGACACATCGTTCTTCGCTGGAATAACGAACGCGCCATGGAAACTAGGTATGATGTGTGAAACATTGCCCATGTCGGTTGAGGCATTCATCAGCTTCTCTTGATGTATCTGGACTTTTGTGCCAAGGGTGTCCATATCCTGGGCGTACAGCTCGCATAGAGTCTTATTTGCGCGAAGATTAAGGTACGTGGGTGATCTACAAGTCTTTTAGCATCGGACGTTGGCAGTGGGCATACATGATGACTTACGTGATGTATTCTAGCGTGCATCCAGAGGCAAGGGCCGCTGCTTCGATGCAATTTTTGACGCGAGCTAGTAATTTGTCTGCACGGTCTATAGTAGGGCTGCGGACGTTCCAATTCATCCTCGTGTAATCAGTGATGACGTTTGGTACTGTTCCACCAACTTCTATGACTCCATGCACGCGTTCATCCGGCTCCATCTGCTGTCTTAGAAGGCCAATGTTGGAATAAGCAGAGACTGCGGCGTCAAGTGCGTTGACACCGTTCCAGGGCTCGCCTGCCGCATGAGCTGGCTTGCCCCGGAACTCAGTCTTGAATTTGTGGCTTGCTATCAGCTTCAAGCCAGCGAGACCTTGGTAATATCCAGGTTGACGAAAGACTTGATGTGCAGCCAATGGATGCGCCATAATAGCTGCGGCGGTGTCTTCTGGAAATGCGCCAGCATCGATGAGCTTCGCTTTGCCGCCTCCGCCCTCCTCAGCAGGGGTACCCAGAATTCGTAGTCGACCTTCAATATTATGCTTTCTCATCGCTTCAGCTGCGGCGATGAATGTAGCAATCGAAGACGTTGCGATCAGGTTGTGACCGCATGAGTGGCCAATACCTGGAAGTGCGTCATACTCAGCGCATATGATAACAAGACGGCCACCGGACCCATATTCGGCTTCAAAACTGGTGTCAAAACCATAGGCATGCTTTTTGACGTTGAATCCAAGCGAAGAAAGATAGTCTGTAATCGTTTGATGGGCGAAGTGCTCTTCGTATCCCAATTCTGGATTCGCGTGAAGCGCTCTGTTGATCTTGAACAGCTCGGTATCGGCGCCGTCAATAGTCGACGTTATGGTGGATCGTGCTTCTTCCAGCACTGGTATGCTTCGCGAAACCATCGTAGCCTCGTCAGTTGGATTGGATAGTCTGGGTACGTTTAACTAGAGACTCGAAGATAATTGAGCGGGCAAGAAATTTGACGGCGATGAGAGGCTGTGGTGTCCATGAATGAAATACCGCAGCTTTTGTAGCCTCGGAAAGCGATTGTCGGCATCTGTCCCTACATACATTGACCTCATAGTCGAATGAAGACTATGGGGAGGAGCTGATAACGAGCGCTTATTTCGATGAGAATAAGCGCTACACTAGCGCCCCGCTCCGCGCAAGCCCGCCGCGGTGCGCTTCCTTCCGAGGTCGCTCCATTGCACAGACATTCCTTCCTCCCCGCAAATGCCTCCCCTGGAGATCGGTCTTGAATGCTCTCACGCATATGGCCACAGAAGTCGATCATGCCCCCAAGACGCGACGCCGTAGCAGAGCTGGTTGCTGGACGTGCCGCAATCCGACGGTGAAGAAAGGTTGCGATCGAAAACGTCCTGTCTGCGGTCGGTGTGAGCGGCTCGAGATCCCATGCGACTATGCTCCGCGACCGACTCTTGCTGAGCGTCGCAAGGCCACCCGAAGCACAAGCTCTGCACCAAGCACTTCTTCCTTCACGAGCAATGTGGCATCGCCCACCCACTCGAATGCTGCCCGGGAGGAGTACAGCTCACCCACAGGCCTAGTCAATGGCAGCACAGCTCCCATCTCAGACAACAGCCTGTCGGTAGCACGCTCGCCATTGTCACAAGAGATTTGTAATCGTAGCCCTACTTCAAGCCGTTCAATGAGCACGTCGACGGATACGACAAGATATGTTTTGGATCTGTGTGAAGAGGATCACGAAGCCATTCGCTATTTCAGAACCGAATTTGCCCAGCTACATCACACAAAGAATCCGGAATTCTCACTAATATCGCTGATGTTCAAGATTGCGCAAGTCGAACCCATGGTAATGCATATGGTCGTGGCGATTGGGCATCAAGAGATGGACTGTCGACGTCATCAGTGTACGGTCAGCGCTCAGCATGCGTCGACAAATCATTATGGACAGGCATTGAGGCTTATGGCGGATGCTATCGTGCCATCGAGCGATTCTGCGAAAGATCTCGATACAATTCTCACAGCACTGTGGTTAATGCTGGTTTACGAGCAACAATTCGGCGACGAACAATGCAGAGCATACCTCAGTCACCTCCAGGGCGTGGCCTCGTTGTTGCAGTCGCAGACTGGAGACCTGCTTCAACTTCCTCCGCTCAAACTCGGAGCCCTTGAGAGAACTTCTGGGGCGGTCCGGGCAGACCATTCGCGGACAGAGTCAAAGATCTCGATCTACTCAGCGCGCGTTTTGATTTGGATTGTGTTGTTAGACTCTGCAGCTGCAACTTCTGGAGTGGGCGGACATGTTAATGAGGCTATCTTGAACATGCTCCTTTCCAACCCCACCGACTCTCGCTTGCGCTCCAAGGATCCTATCAAGGCCGTGGCCCGGCTCCACCACTACTCCAACTCTTTGTACCGACTGGCCTGGGGTGATGCATATCCTCAAGCTGAGCTCATGGATGATCTGGAAAATCGAAACGTCTACGCTTTGCTTGGCCATTGCGCATATTTGCGATTCTTGACTGCTCAGCTTGCGACACTGTATCGCGAGGATCATGCATTGGCAACGGCGCAAGCCCATGAAGTCGAAGACTCTATCGACGAAGTTGGTGATCTCTTCAGAGAGCTTATGGAGGTAGCCCATGAGCTGTCTATTGAGACTGACAACAGTCATAGGCTGGTGGTGAATATGCGAGCAATCGTGCCAATGTACTATGCTATCATCTTAGACTTCAAGCGTCTGACTGCCTTCCACGAACCTATGGACGAACGGCAGCGCTACGCACTGCAAGAGATCATGAACCTTTGTTTCCAGGACTTTACACACGGCGGTGATCAACCAAACTTAAGAGTTGCTTGGCCATTGTTTATGGCAGCCCTCGAAACCCAGGACATGATGCACCTCAACTTCATTATGAAACGATTCGAACTTTTCCGGCTCTATGGAAAAAACTACGAACGCGCGCATCGCTTCTTACTCACTGCGATCCCATTGCAAAGGCGCAACAACAAGCGCATTGATATCAGGTCGCAAATGGAGCAGAACGAGGTCTTCGTCTTGGGATGACGCTTCCAAATACTCCCAATGAAGGGGATTCTAGCCGTCACACCTCAATCGTCGCAATTGTGAGAGTGTCGTTCAATCCAACTGCACATCTAAATTGGCGACAAGCGATCTTGACTAGACCAAATTTGACTTAGGGAGCGCTTATTCAAGTGCCGGAAGATCGCGTGTGGCTCCATTTCAAGTGTCGCAGAGCTTCAATATCCCCGTGTGCAAGTCCCGCGAAACCTTAAGCGACTGTTATCTGCATCCCCGCACTCCGCTTGTTTGCGTATCTGGTATCTCTTCGCGTACTTGACTATCAAAATGCCAAGCAAGAAGCACACTCCTCCCAAGATAACCACGTTCTATAAGAGAACCTTGTCCGGGTGTTCCCAATGGACATCAAATTGACACTCTACTGATTCTTCTTTTGATTCTATCACTTCTCGACCATGTCTCACACAAATGAGAAGAGGGACAGTCAGGAATATCCTGAGAAGGACCATGTCGGTTACGAGCTTGGCCACGTCGTTGCCTCCACAGAAGCACTCAGCGCAGAGGAAGACCGACGGATTCTACGCAAGATTGATCTAAAGTAGGTATATGATCATCTTCGCGTGTGTATAGTTCTAATGTTCACAGCCTGCTTCCGATCATGGGCTTATCATATATGTTTCAATTCCTCGACAAGTCGGCCCTGGGTTACACAGCAATCATGGGACTACAAACCGACCTCAAGATGACTGGCGAGCAATACAGCTGGGCAAGCGGAATATATTACTTTGGCTACCTGGCTGCATCGTATCCCGCGGCCGCGTTGATGGTGCGGTTTCCTGTAGCTCGGACCATTGCAGTCTCAGTGCAAGTACCCCTTATGTCTAGACAGTCATACTTCTAACATCATACAGAATCGTTTGGGGTGCTATTCTCATGCTCACAGCAACCTGCTTCAATGCTGAAAGTCTTCTCGCCATCCGCTTCTTTCTGGGAGCTGCCGAGGCAGCGATCGGTCCTGGCCTGACTGTCATCGTTGCTATGTGGTACAAGAGGTCTGAACAGCCATTGCGACACGGCGCGTGGTTCATGGGAAATGTCGTTGCTGGAATTTTCGGCGGTATTCTCGCTTATGGTGTCGGGCACGTTCGCAGCATCGAGCCTTGGAAGGTGAGACTCCTCTCACATCGCCAGCACCCGTGTATTGACTCGTATTTTAGGCCGTCTTCTTACTTTTCGGGGCGCTTACCGTAGCTTGGTCCGCTGCCATATATTTTCTCCTTCCAAACGAACCTTCAAGCGCGCGTTTCCTCAATACAGCGGACAGAGTCCACGCCGTCATCCGCGTGCAAGAAAATATGACGGGCATTAAGAACAACACATGGAAATGGACTCAGTCAGTTGAAGCATTGCTTGATGTTAAGATCTGGATTCTAGTTGCAATCCAGCTTGCACAGAACATCGCAAACGGTGGTCTTCATGGCGTAAGAGCTCGTTTGACCCAGTCCTACACTTTCGCTAATCACTGTTAGTTTGGGTCAATTGTCATCAAGGGAATGGGATTCTCGACACTAAACACACTGCTTGTCCAAATGCTTGGCCAAGTCTTCCAGGGAGTTTTCGTACTGATTGGCACATACGGCAGTACTCGCTTTCGAAACACTCGTACCTACTTCATGGCCTGGAATCTCGCCGTTGCACTGGTTGGCGCTGTCATGATCCGAGAGATCCATCCTACCCGAATTTGGGCTCGCTTCATGGGTTACTGCTTGTGTATCGCCTTCTCAGCCAACTTCCCCATGGTCTTGAGTATGTCGAGTGGCAATATTGGCGGCTTCACGAAGAAGAACACTGCGAATGCAATGGTACGAGAAATAAAGATCGTTACTGAACAGCGCACTGAATTCTACAGATTTTCATTGCTTATTGCACGGGCAACATTATAGGCCCCCAGTTGTTCTTCGCCAACGAAGCGCCCAGTTACCCTTCTGGCTTTCTTGCTATGATGATTTGCTGTGGAGCAGCACTTCTGCTATGCTTCGTACTTCGCTTCTACCTGGTTCGAGCGAACAAGAAGCGAGACCGCGAGACTGGTATCGAAGGCGTTTCTGTAAATGAGGCAGGGGACGTAAACTTTGCAGACATGACGGACAAGGAGATGAGGACGTTTCGTTATGTCTATTAGGAGAATTAAGTTGGCAAGGCTGATGGATTTACGATTCGGTGTGCGTTGCGCGTGGCTGGAAGTTGACAGTGATGTTGACCTTAGTGGAAATAAGGATCAGGCGCACAGCCGCTACATCGCTTCGAACCAGAAAGTACACTGTACCCAAGACTGTTAGACCAATGAACGGGTTGTATTGCATCACGATTGGTGTCGTGAAGACCCTTTACTTCTTTTCAACCTGGTCACGTATACTGCCCCACTTCGGAAATCCAACGGCATGATGCATCATGAAAGCGCGGTGTTACTTGTTCATCGACACATCTTTTGCGTCTGTATTAGTTGTAGCTTAGAGTCTGTGAGATGTTTCGGCAACGCTTCTGAGGTGCGGTTCTGTACTACAATCAGGCTGAACGCTTTAAGGCTATAGACTGTCGGAAGCCACTAAGTTTAATGTGAGGATGCTTGTAAGTGGCGCGGCTTCGGGTGCGTCTTGTTCTGGGCTCGGGCTCGTTCCTGTTCAAGCAATCCTTTCTCTGGACTTAGCATCTAAACGATTGTGCCAGAGCACTTACAAGCCAAAGAAGCAAATATTGTGCAGATTACTAGACTAGAACAAATGACCATATCTCTAGAACAAAAGGGACTCATCAACTCGACAATCGCTTGGTGCTTGGGACGCACTCTCAAACAAGGTCGTTGTGCTCATCTTTGCGTGTCTAGTGTACTTAACCATTTTACTTGGTATATGCCAACTCTTCCCGAAGGTCAGGGTTCACCTTTGCTGTCATCCATTGCGAAAAGTGCCCGCTGGATCGATACATTCTCTTCCAAGCTTGCGCTGGTGGCGCGACATAGTCATCTTCTAACATAATAGCACCTTTTCGAGATGAGCGTCTTTCAGCGCTACTGCTGCTAGTGGATCCTCTGTCATGGCTGCCGTTCATCTCAAGGTCCTTTGCACTCTTCGGCACGGCACTCTTCATGTCTCTTTTCACGCTCCGCCATTCCATGCCCGATGCAGCCGGAACAGCTAAGCAGGCGACAAAGAGCACCGCTAAGAACGTGCCTTGCGTCAAAGACTTGTTGTACGCTTCCAAGACTCTTTCCCGGACCTCAGGGGCAAGTCCTTTTGTCAAATCTGTCGCACCTGATTCCAGAACATGACGCACGTCAATGCCATCAATACGCTCCAGGCCTGCGGAAAACTTGTCGATGTATAGATTTTGACTGACAGCAGTGAACACCGCGCCACCGAGCGTCTGAAATAGCGACAGCATAGCAGTGCCGATGGGGATGTCGCGCCTCTCGAGTATTGCCTGAACGGCCAGATTGGCGTGCTGCATTGAATTGCCGACACCTACACCTAGGACGATCAGGTACCCAATCCACTTCGCATCTTCTGTATGGGTTCCCAGTGTAGTGATTAAGCCAGTACCTGTAGCCATACAACAGGCTCCAAAGATCATGAAAGGGGTGTAATATCCAGTGCGCTGGATCAGCGCACCAGAAATAACCGAGGCGAAGACGGTCGATAGCACAAGAGGCAGAGAGTTGGCCCCAGACCGGAAAGGCGAGACTCCCTTGATTGCTTGGAACCAGAGCGGCATGTATATCGATACTGTCAGCATTGTGGCGCCCACGCAAAACTGCGATGCGCAGCCGCACCCGATACTTCGCTGCAACAGGATCCGAGCCGGCACTGTTGCAGTTGTGTTCCGTGTGACATACTGCCACACGACAAAGGCCGTGAATAGCGCCGCAAATACTGCAAGTAAAGCGATGATCTTAGGTGAGTTCCAACTGTAGTCCACGGCGCCCCACTCCAAGGCCAGCAGGAGACAGGTAATTCCAGGCAGGAACAGGATAGTTCCAATCGGATCCATCTTCAGTGCTGTATCTTTCCAGCCGCTTCGTGGTGCTTTACGCTCATTGATCTTCAATAGGAACATGACCACAACAATCGTTATCGCACCCAGTGGAATGTTGATGTAGAAACAAAATCGCCAGGTCAATCCGCTTTCCGTGAATGCGCCACCAAGCAAAGGTCCACTCACACTTGCAACGCCGAAGCATGCGCCGAACAAGCCTTGCAGCAACGGCCGTTTGTGTAAGGGGCTACAACATTTGTCAGCATGTACTCAAAGTACAGTATAGTGCGTTCCTGGATTTCGTGGCTTACACAGTGTTCATCATGATCAAAATTGCGCCTGTAAAAACACCACTGCTACCCAAACCTGCAACCGCTCGCCCAATGATCAGCATGATGCTGTTCTGCGCCGCACCACAGATCGCGCTTCCAATCTCGAAGAGAAATATGGCTGACAGGAAGGTCGGCTTCGTCGGGAAGAACGTGTAGATACGGCCATACAATAAGATAAATCCGCATGATGTGAGCATGTACGCCGAAGAGTACCATCCAATATCTGCCAGGCTGTTGAATTGATTCGTGATTGATGGGATGGCTGGCCCGAGAATTGTCCGATCAAGTGCGACGAGGAATATCGAAACATAGAGAGAGGCCATTATCAGTATGGTCTTTGGCAAAGAAGGATATGGACCGTCGCTGCCAGGTGGCCCTCCAGGTGGACCTCCAGGTCTTCCTGATCCTCCTTGCGGAGCACCACGTGGTGGGCCCGATGCACTCTCTTTTGTGGGTAAGGCTGAGCTTTCTGATTCGTCCCCGATGGTTTGCACTTCATTCAGTTGGCTGGCTCTAGCTTTCGTCGCCGGTGTCAGCAAACTCGTGACAGATTCCGTAGCAAGCTGCCCACTACCACGCCGCGAAGGCCATGAGTAGTTCTCAGCATCCGTTCCTGCTGTGCTCGGAGATGGGGAGATTCCTCTTCTTGGACCGTCGCGGAGTATTACCAGGCGCGGCAACTCCATCGCATTCAAATCCTGTTTGGCTGCACCGGATTGCACGTCTTCCATGCTTTGTCTAAGTGCCTTTACGGATTTCGTTCAGACGAAGCTAGTCTATTGTTGTCCTTGCAAAACTTTTAAAGGGTATGATGTTTCGCACTCGCATGCATGTCGAAGGGGCGACCGTCGTGGTGTAGAAAGCTTCGACCTGCAACTGGGCGCGACGGCCGGAGGTATAGTACTCTCACCGGCTCTCGGCTGTCCGCGAGTTAGCCGATACTTGTTTAGGGGGGATTGTCATGGTGTAGGCTTGTGGCTTACTGCTTAGGTCTTGGTGATCAGCAATGTACAATCAATGTACGTGGGCTGAGCTATGTATCGTAACCCGGTGGTCTTGCAAGCTTGAGAGCTTAAGGGTAAGAAAGGGTAAGAAAATGACAATTTTGTACGCGTAGCCACTGCTATTGCCATACGAAAAGCTTTCAGATCTTGCGCAACAAGCACATCCAATATCCTCTCACTCATGGTCCAAACTTGCTCAGCATCGGCGGTGGCGTTCACAGTTCACCGACGTCCTCTACTCAGCAGCTGCCCAAGCCCCAATAAGCAAGACAGGCTTCCGTTTTTGGATTAAAATCGTCGCACTCTCTGCTATTTCCCGGCGCCTGTGCGTGAGTTTCTCGTGTGCTGCAATGCGGGTATGCAAGTCAGCCGGGGCTTACTCTGGGGATCCGAAGGCTTCTCCGTAACCTCGTCTCCGGAGCACGACAGTGTCCGACGGAACTTTAAAAGAAGCCAATCTTCAAGTTTGCGATAATAATTCTGAGAAAAAGAGGTCTTATCCTATCCTGTATGACATCATGTTCGTGCAGTCTGGCGACTCTTTCCAGCAACATGGACAAGAGTGGTGAAAACGCTTCCGACTGGCAGAGCAACGCAGCTCCACATTGTTTTTGCGACTCAAATTCGTTCTTCTCAATGAATCAAGCACCACTATTTGCAAGTTCATGAATTGCCTGGATCCCAGACTGCCAGCATGTTGCTATTTCGTGCAGAGTAAGACCCGTGAACTGAATTTTTTGAACACTATTCGGGGTCACAGATTCCGACAGAACAGCAACCGGGACCCATTACTTGGGCAAACATCAAGTATGATATACACACGTCACATAATACCGAAGTCCCAACTGTCTGCGGAAGAGTTTCATGCATGTGCCTACGTATCCCAGCGGTCACTACGCACTGACTGCAGGCTTTGTATCTAACTCCTTACCGCCCTTCGATCCGGATGTTGGTGCCTCAGCTCTCAACACCGGCGTCACAATCTTCGATGTCTCTTCAAGCTCTTCTCCGTCCTCCTCGATCTTACTCAACCTAGCATCAACCTGCCTTTCCGGCCTCAGGGTGTCAAGCTCAACCTCTTCCACCTCCACTTCCTTGCTAACTTCGGAACTCTTGCCTACCTCGAGGTCGGCATCTTTGGTATAGATGTACTCCTGGCGAATAGCCGGCTTCCCGCCAACAGCGAAAGCCCAGATTGAAAGTCCCGCAATGGCCAAAGTAGTGAGGAAAAAAGGGATTAAAATCATCCGTCCAGCAACCTCGATCTCGCACTGTGCTCGGTAGTCTTTCTTTGCATCGCCAACGCCATCCGCATTCTCGAGCTCGCAGGTCCAAGTCTCAAGATCGAAAGTGCCAGAATCGTAGCGGTAGTATCGGTAGCCTGAAGGAGATACAGCGTTGGGCTCCCTGGGAATAAGGTCGGCTTGGAACGTCGATGAGTCCTTATGTGAAATTGACATGGCGATAAGAGCAGTCAAGACAAGGATAGCATTGACAATGTGCAGAAGCATTGCATTGCGACGGAAAGCACGTGTCTGTGTCTAAGTTGCTGTTAATCTCAGTCTGACGTATTGCTTCAAGCCGAACATACCCGTCTTCCAGCTTTCCAGTCCCAAGCAACGAACACCAAATGTGCCATGCTCAGGAGGATGTTCAGCATTCCTACTACCATCACAACCTTCTCCGGCACACGAAAAAGGTTGTGAGGCAGCGCAGCCACGAGAACGTCTCCTGATAGCTTGCCTTCAATTCCATCGTTCACAAGGTAAAAGCCCATCTCGGCGTTGATCTCGATGAAGTTGTAGCTGTATGCTTTGAGGACAACAACCGGGATGGAGAGCAGGAGCAGCAGCGTGAGGAACACGACCGAAAGGATCCTTGATAGTCGGTAGGTGTAGTCATGAAGGTATGGCAATGGGCTGACGCGTGAAGCTGTGTTGTTGCGTGCCATGACTTTGCCCACGGCGGCTTGGACTTTCGACGTGATCGTGTTCATGCTAGGCTAACGGTTCCTCTCCAGCTCGTCCTCAAAGTCGGTGCCTCGCGTCAAATGTAGTGTTCAGCCCGTATTAGATGATTATATGTGCCCGACTCCCAGGCTTGACTGCCGATAAGCCAAGTTGGCAGGCTGCAGCTAAAGGTGAAAATAGAAACAAGAAGAGGAAACGGGTGATGAGTGAGCGACAAGCAGCATGACACGGCAGAGGATACATAAGATTCTCCCTCTCATTCCTGTGTGTGGCATAAATGCTACAAGCCTCGGTCATCGCTGTAACTGTCACGTTTCGCACATCCACCGCCTGTTCGTGGGCTCGGCTGTCAATGCGGCGACACCGGCATCTGGTTGCTTGTTCGATCTAGACAAGGTCGCGCTTTGCACAGGCCCATGACATGTCACTCCATCCTATCGTTCTCGCAATGCTGATGACAACGATCAAACGTGCGCCAAAGCACTGGATTGGTGGTTGTGTGACTCGAGACAGGTGTTGTTAGAGATTCGCGACAACGTAAGAGACGGCCGAGAAGCACGGACCAGAAAATGTCCAAACTGGAACGCGTCAAGTAACGTTAAAGTGGAATGGTGAGAACCACATTGAGGCACGAGTGCGCTTTGGGGCCCTCAGAATGATACAAGACGCGTGGTCAATCTGACAGCATGCAATATAATCGTTCAAGCAAAGCCGCGGTCACGTGTGATAGCTCGGAGCGCAGATACAGGTAAGCTCTCGCTTCTTTGCAGCAAAGATTGATAACCGTATCTGCGGATCTCTAAGAGAAACATATCCTCTAGAAGGATGCGCAGGAGAAGTCTATCGTACGCGATAGCATCATTTTAAGAGTGGATCGCAGAAGCTCGGTCTCTTCAACCTGTACTAGAATAGAAATCTGATCGTTACTTCTCAGCATGATAGTTAACAGTGATCAATGGGAGTTTTGAGTGCTCGCAGTTCCTCGAGTGAACGACTGGAATTGACTTGTGGTGGGATATCGGTCAAGCCACGTGACCAGGAAACAGAAGAACAATGCCAAGTTGGGAAAGTGACATTCAGATGACAAACACGAAGAAGTACGGCTGTAGTGTGGGCGACATTATCACCGAAGAATTGACTTAATCTTATCCAGACGGCAAGTTTGTACAGCTTGGTGTCGCGTTCATACCAAGGGAGGCCCTTCTGACTGGCCCACCTGCCCTTCGATCGATGTAGGACCGACCCATCTTTACCTAGCTTTCCTTCATCTTACATTACGTCTTCACGACACAGAGACTTCACCCACTTCTAGATCCATTGCTTTGAAATCATCGTCGCCGAAATTCAGAAGCCAGCGCTGGAGGCTATCGCAAAGCAAGGATGCGGGGTGCTTCGCGGGGCTGAGCCGGGCTTCATGCGGAGATTTGGCGTCTTGGTGCTCGTCCAACTAGAGACATCTTGACGAAGACTGGAGCACTTCTATCTTCTCCATCTCTTGATCTAGGGCGTGCGCCCTACTTGACATACGTAGCGCGACGACGGATCTGAAAGTTCGATACGTCGCAGACGCATGGCGTGTCGCAAATGCACGAGGTGCAAGTTTTGGCAAGATGAGGTCAGATCTCAACCTTGGCCAAGCAAGCCTGTGGCTCACACAGCGGCACAGCCTCCGGCCGGACGGCCTTGTTCTTCGGATATTGTGGAAGTCCTTTCCTTTTCAGCTCGATCGTTAATGAGACCCAAGTTCCAATTGGGTAGGTTTGGACTTGACTGCGTAACCTCTTGGTTCGGCGGCTGGGCAGGAATGAACCACCAGCAAAGGAGTGGTGCCTTTTAAAGAGTCTGTCGCGCTCACAACTTGCTCAATCCTTCTCATATCTTCTGATCGGCAGCAAGAATCCACATCGCACGAGAGCTTATTTCAACGTCTTCTGATTGCCCTCACCGTCAATCACGACCAATCAAAATGCTCCGCTTTGCTGTACCCGTTTTTATTACGCTCGCTTCGGCTGCCGTGCACACGGTTCAAGTCGGACAGGCTGGACTCAGTTTCACTCCTCAGACAATCAGTGCTGTTCAGGGCGACACTGTCGTGTTCGAGCTCTTCCCTGGCCACAATGTTATCGAAGGCGATTTCGACAGTCCCTGCCAGACCGACGATGACGACTGTATGCCTACTGCCTGCTTTTGAAGCAGATGGAGATTTGCTGACTTTTGTGCCTACAGTCTACAGCGGACCGTACTCTGACACCGATAGTGGGGCCAGGAAGTTTGTCGTGAACGTTACCAGTGACGATCCCGTATACTACTTCTGCAGCGTGCAAAGGCATTGCCAGTGAGTACCATGCGCAGGTCGCAGGCGAGCTTTACTAAATTGATTAGGTCCGGCATGGTCGGTGGCATCAACATCCCGTGAGTAGGCATGTTCTTTGATGGTGATATCGCACTAACTGTTGTAAGCACTTCCGGTAGCGAAACAATTGAGGCCTACAGCCAGGCCGCTGCGAACGTGCAGCAAGCAGATACTCCTGATCGGCTTCGAGGAGGTCAATTGCTGGACGACGCACAAATCGCAAGCCTGAGCAGCAGTGCTTCGTCAGGCTCAGCCTCGGCAACGTGAGTTTCGAGCATGCGACTCCGATGGGGGCAAACACTGACCTTCCCCGACAGTGCATCTGGGTCTTCAGCATCTTCAGCAGCATCAGCCAGCATCACAAGTGCTGCTGCCAGCAGTGCATCGGCTTCTGCGTCAGCATCGGCTGCTACAGCGGCGTCTTCTGCAGGAGCCGCCGAAGCTCCCTCTAGTCAGATCAGCAGTTTTGCAGCGGTTTTGCTGGGCATCGCTGCTTGGGTTTTTTGAGCGCGTAGTACATACAGAAAGGGTCGCGCACATGGCGTGGCCCTCCGCAGCTCTGGGGCTGGGATGAATGCGGGGTGCGGCGCAAACAGCCCAATGCGTGAGGCTTTTTCCGGCTCGAGGGTCGCGACCACTCTTTAATTGTCCAATCAATCTGCGTTATTCAGTGCCAGGCCTGTGCTCATTCCTTGCTTCTTTTCAGGCAAAGGTCTCAGACTGTGAGTGCGTAGAGGTTCCATGCGCAATTGACGATCGCCAGGAGACTGTGCATGCATGCCGAAAGACTCTTGATGCCTGAACGGTAGAAATGTACCTTGGGATTGTCAGACAACCTTGTGCTATTTCAAGCAGGACGCAAGCACACCAAGCCTTTAAGCCGCGTCATTGCAAAGCTTGGCCTCGTGAATCTGGTGGATCACTGGCGACGACTTCGACCGGAAATCCGGGGTTGGGCGGGGGCTAGAACTCGAACTATCGAAATCGGTACATTGTGTGAGCTACAAATACGACGCTCCGCAATCATTAATGCAGGCAGCCTCTCCAATACCGTCAACGCTATTTTAAACCCATGAGTCTCAAGCAAGGCCATGTAGGCGACTGCGCATTGTGAAGGACATCGCGTCATCTCAACACTCAAGCAAGGTCAATCAACTGCAATTCTCAGTGGACATCATCATCAAGAAGGGTATCTGAAAGCGGCCAGGGTGCTCACAAATTGTAATACCAAAATCGCGCAACCACGCCTCAAGTGCACCTCATCACGCCTAGACTCTGATCCAGTACTAAACCAACGCACACACTTAGCAGCCACAGCTCACCGTCACATCTCATAAGCCTACCATGGCGTCGGGCATGCTCATTTCACGACACGTAATTGGCCTAGAGAATTGTCCAATGTACACGATCGCAAACGTCAATTCTACTACTCGTAGCGGCATCGTTCAATTGGACGCCAGGATGAGCTACTCGATGACCAGAACCTGCGATCAGTCTACCACAACAATGGCCATGTTTTTTATCCAGTATCGCTTCCTGCAATTGGGTAGCAGATGAGCGGGAGAGAGGTACCATGTTGCGTTTAGTGCCCCATGGCATCGCACAACCACGGATGGGACGTGGTAATCCGCAATCGGGCCCGGGCCAGAGCGATCAGGAACGCGAAAACGTGCTTTGGGCTTGCGACTACGGAGATCTAATCCAGCTTGGTGCGTGCACTGGGAGTGTATGATATAAGCCTGCACTGCAGGTTCGAAGTGATCACTCCATCCCACTCACTCCCATCCATCAAGCACTACAGCCACTCGACTATCCTCGACAACCGGTCTTACCAACAAATCAACATCAGATAATCGTCAAAATGCGTTTCTCCGTCATCGTCCTCCCCGTCCTTGCTGCCGGCGCCGCCGCTCAGAGCTCGTGAGTGTATTCAGCATTCACGTCGTTCGCACCTCTAACAACGCATTAGTGCTCTCTCATCCCTCCGCAGCGCTGCCTCTTCCGCTGCCTCATCTGTTGCTGCGTCGCGCTCTGCTTCTGCTTCGGCCTCTGCCTCCGCTTCAGCCTCCGCTTCTCACAGCGCCAGCGCCAGTGCATCCAAGTCCGCTGCTTCTGCCTCCGCCTCTGCTACTCGCAACGCTGCCGTTGGCAACACTGCTGAGCTGAGCGGCCTCGCTGCCATTGTCATGGGTATCGCTGCCTGGGCTCTGTAAATGGTTGCTTTGGAATGAGTGGGGGGGAACTTCGACGGTTGATCCCAAGTTGCCTGAGCTTGGAGATTGTAGAGAAACTTTGTAACGCTGAAAGATGCACCAAACAAATATGATTCATCACTCCAACAACAAAAGTCACGTGTCGTACATAGAGTTCCATGTGTTCGAAAACATGCTCCCAGCCTCTCTGTCAGACTCTGGCACTTCCGCTCGCACGTAGAATACCCTAGAACAAGCCCTCGGATTCTGCGGCGCCAACTCCGATTCACGAGGTATCACACCATCGCGAAAAGGCAGTGGCGCTGCCTAGGCCTTGCTTAGTGTACTCGTAGTCAATACGTGACTCCACAGAAGAGAGCATCTTATTTCGAAAGCTAGAGCCGTCTGGGCAAGTGGGAACGCTGAGAAGCTGCAAGGTTGAGATTCAAGAGTCTCCAGGCTTCTTCGAGGGGCGGCTAGACTGACGTGCTTGTAAGGGGCTTAGCACATATTTACGACAATGGACAATTGTGTTGTCACTTTAGTACACAAGAAGTGGCCATGTTAAAGCAAAGTCAAACTGAAGTAATCTGTTCATTACTAATATTAAGTCATTGTACCGTCTATGTTGTTTGACTCCAGCCCATGCATATTTTTCATCCATTGCTCAATCCAGCCATTAATTGTACCATCTATAAATCAACTAAGGATAACCAATCACAAGATAGCAATCCTCCTGACCTGCTGAGCCTGCGCTCTAGGCACAGTAATGCTGAGCACACCATCCTTGAAGCTAGCGCGAACACCGTTGGCATCAATGCGCTCGGGGAACCTGTATGTACGTTCAAAAGCACCGTGGGGATGCTCCTCAACTTCCTGCTGTTGGGCTGGAACCTCGGGCTGGGGCTGCGTTGTGGTTATGGTCTCGGCGGGGATTGAGGCCTCAGGATCTTCAACAGGCTCGACCGCCTTCTCCTTACCCTTCGACACAGAGGGTGTAGCAGGCGCGGAAGGTGTAGAGAAGAGCGAGGAGGCCTCGGGGCCGAGGTCTTCGAAGTCGTCCTCAACTGTCGCTTGGTAAGATTTCTGAGAGGAGGTATCGCTGTCTGGGCTGGCGGGGCGAGCGATCTCAGTCCCCGTAGTCTCCGTGGCGATATCGGCGGATGGCTCGAGAGTAATACCTTCCATCTTCTCCTCTGCCGATTCTTCAGTGGTCTGCTCGATAGGCTGCTGGTCCGCCTCCTCGGTAGATTGCTCGACATCGTGTGCGACCTCAGCGTCAGCTGGGGCGTCGACATGAGTCCTCGCGCCCCATTCAGTGTTGCCAGCAATCTTCAGCGTGTTCTCATCTGTGACCTCGATGCTGATATTCTCCTGCTGGAAGCCGGGAACCTTAGCATCAACCTGCCATCCTTGTTCGTTCTGCGCGACTGCGAACTGAGCCCTCAATGCGCGCTTGCGAAGTTGTCGCTGGCGGTGTGCCTCTCGCTGAGCGGCGATGTGAGCCTCGATCTGAGCTTGACGCTGGCGGTAAGCTGCCCGCTGTGCCTCAATGTGTGCCTCGTAAGCTTCACGCTGGGCCAGGATCTGCGCTGCTTGTTGCGCCTCTCGCTGGGCCTCGCGCTGGGCCTCGATCTGAGCCTGACGCTGAGACTCGCGGTCGATCTCGCTGACTAGGTCGTCGAGCTGGCTGAAGAAGCTGGCGAAAGGTGAGGGACGAGACTGAGATGGCTGGGCGGTGCGGTAGCCGTAGGTGGGTCGCGAGGTTGGCGCGCAGAAGCCGAATGGGTTGCACTCTTGGGCCTGGTAGGCCTGTGCAAAGCGGGGGGTAAGGATGTAGGCCATTGTTGGCAAGTTCAGTAGAGTAGGCGGTGCTTGGTAGTACGTGAAGAGTATGATAGTCAACGAGGCTCAGAAGCTTGAGATTTACTAGATTGGATCTGGTGTTGAAGATCTTGGAAAGTGATGATGAGCATTGAAGCAGCCATATACAGGGATTTTATAGCCATAGTGGCGGTACAATAGGCAGCAATCTGATTGCGACGGTCTTGATTACAGAGATGGCTTTCGTAAGAAGACAGATGGTACTGGAATGCTGGAGGCGGTTCGCGTTGCTTGGTGATGCCGCGAGAGCGCGCTCGAAGATTCTACGTCAGACTGCGGCGCTAGATAACTTTGGGCGTAGCTCCAGCACCTCACCATCAGCCATGCGCCCCGCCACGAGACGACTTCTTGCGCTTGTTCACCTCACAGAATCCGTTTCACACGGCTGTTATCCCGCTGTTCTGCGTGAGGTTCCAATCTTTCTTTGCAATGAGATTCGTTCATACCATTCCCTCCTACGCCCTTCGGGCATGTTCCTAGCATGACCTGAACGCTATTCAAGTCCCGAAGACACTCTGAGTAGTACCAAAGTCGAACGACTGCTTGACTGTGGGGCCGTTGGTCTTTCTGGCGGGAGTCTCGTCCAGAATCTTGGGATTTGCTCTCATTTCGCTTAAGCTGAGGCCGATTGCGCTTATGTATGCTTTGTTGACAACATCTACGACGGCTTGGGTCAGGCTGCACGAGGAATGAGCTGTACCGCCGTGAGTACCCCGGTAATATGTACCATACCCGTTGTGATCCTCGAGAGTAGCCCAGGTAGGCGATTTGGCGCGACGAGCTTTGGTACAGATGCTATCGAAGCTCAGATTCGCGAACGGGACCTCTGGACGTGGACTTAACAGCGACCAGTCGTTGAGCTGTTTGGTGAGTGCACCCAAGAGGAACGAACTGCACTGAAACGAGAGCGAGCTGTTTAATTTGCACTGGTAGTCGCTGCTCTGGTAATCGTCAAGGAGCTTGTGTAGACCGTCGATAATGGCTTCGATGGCTTGGTAGCGTCTGAGATCGATCTCGCCTTCGAATCGCATTAGTGAGAGTATGTGTTCGAAATGGCAAGACTTACTCGAAACAGACGGCGGGATTGGGAGACGTAAAGTGTGGATCTCCTCCTTGCTCCCTTTTATCACCACCGAGGTCGCAGTTGCAAAGCGCGTGGGCAAGTCGAAGACCCAAGAAACCCAAATCCACAAGATCAGGTCGCGACAGTAGACGGATGGGACGGCGGCCTTGTTGATTTCCTCGATCCACATGGCAGTGAACAGTTCAAGAGCTTCGCCACGCTCGTAATAGTCGGTCAAAATACCGATCTTCGCCAGCATCTCGAGCGACACTGACCTAGGTACTTTCTTGTGGCGTAGGTGAAAGATGTTGAGTATGATCAGAAAGGCTTGCTCATCCCAATCGTGGGCCAGGATACGATAGCGCCCGTCAACGAGCTTGGACTCGGCCCATCCCTCCTTAGCCATTGCCCGCTTGAACCAGGGTGATGCGAGTTGAAGATGGCGCAGAGAAACGCTGTAGTGAATCTCGTGCTCTTTGACAGCTTCAGACTTCGACTCAGACTTGTAGAGTGACTGGGAAGAGCCATCGGGAGTAGCTGAGACAACGCTAGGTCCAGTCACGACTTTGGTTTTATCGTTGACAACCTCATCAGCTGGCTCGATCCAGTTTGCAAAACTGGTGCACGCGTTTCTGAGGATGATGAGTGTGTCGGCATCTGGATCTATCACGTGTATCGTGGGCGCCATGTTGAAGACGATCGTTGCTAAGCGTGTCAGCACAAGTGGCGCAACAGCAGCAGTCACTTGCCAACAAAGTAAGTTGAGGTGCTTGCGAAGGCTTGCGAAGGATTGATTGAGAGACAAGCAGCGTTGGCCAAAGAGTTTCTTCCGCGTCGTTTGTAATTGACGAACGGTTTGCAGTCCGTGCTTGGCCTACAACGCTAGTACTTTCACTTTCACCGCAGAACTTGCTACGCGCTGCTACCTGTACGAACCGGCGGGAATATAGAGCAGGAATGTCATCGTTCACTCATTCGATTCTAAAACAGCAAGAATTCCATTCCCTTGTTTGTTTGCAGCAACTTTTGATTGAACCATTGTTTCTGCGTCATTCAAATGTCTGATGGCGGGGGCTTTCTACGATAGATTGACACCTCGCCGAGATTCCCGTTCATGCAGAGCCAATATGAATCAAGCTACATAAAGCCGACTGCGGTCAGACGCCACATTATCTTGCCCTTCTGTTCCTCCTTCACACAGTAAGCGCCCGGCGCTGGCTCCTCGATATTCATGCCAGGAAATTGCATCAACAGTCCGTGCATAGGCGTATCATTGGGATAAGGAGGTGTAGGCATGGTATCTCGCGGCGAGACGGCCATGAAGGGCTTATACGGGTAGAACAGAGCAGTCGTGGCCTTGGCGATCAAGTCTTCCGCCAGCGGCTCATGTTCGATATTGTAAGCCCATTGCCATACGACTGGGCCCTGAGCAACGGCATGTGCTATGTTAGATGTAATGGCAAGTTCCACGACAACTTCCAAGCCTGCTGCTCGCGACTCTACAAGTGTCGAACACAGAAATGTCTGTTTGTTACCAGGAACACCCCTGATATCGATGACCATATCATCAGATGTGCGAGGTCCGCTGTTTGCTCTTCGCTGTAAGGGCAGGCGGATAGCGATCGACTCTGGAATTGGCATTGGTGGTACGGTCGGCCTTGCTATCACCCTAAAGTGGCTTGCAACGTTGACCGAGAAGTTCCAGCCTAGCCAATTGTTGTAAGTGAGTGTCGTATACGTGCTGTACTCATTCAGCTGGCAGTGATACCAGTGGAAATCGGGTGCTTTGCCAAGCGTACTCGCAGTGAATCGATGTGCACTGCTAGGCGCACGCTGAATGCCTTGAGGACTCGGGAAGCCTTGAGACTCTCCCGTATTCGCTTTAGACGATCCAGAAGGGGGTGATGGCGCTGCTCTCTGACCACCGTCGGCAGACGAGTCGTATGCTGAATGTGCCGTAGGATTGCGTTCAGCTCTATGGGCGCGTGCCGTAGATTGGGCTTCCCCAACGCGAAGGTTTTCATCGTAGGCCTTGCGCCTCTGTGGGTCGGACAGCACCTCGAAGGCGACATTGGCTGATTTGAAGACTTGTTCGCGTTTATTGCGCTCTGCATCAGGTAGATGAACTGTCTTGTCAGGATGGTGCAGTAATGAGATCTTGTAGTACGCCTTCTTGATCGCTCCAAGATCCGCAGAGCGAGACACATCCAGCGTTTGGTAATGAGTGAACATGCTGAGGTATATTGCTCTCGGCTGGAAACGATTATGTAGGCTGCGTATACGCGCGTGTATGAGTTGGAATGTTCGTGTGGACAGGGGAGACGCAGCGTCTGTGAAAGTGACAGAGGTAGCTCTTAGCTCCGCTCTACATCTAAGTCGTTGCGTAGGTGAAGGCAAGTGAAGGCACGGCTCATCAAAGTGGTGAGCATCAAGGGTCTGTCCCTGACCCTCAATTCATTGATTCATGCGTCACGAAACGTATGGTCGACCTATGAATTCTGCTCATACTAAATTTTGTTGACTCTCGTTATTAACAATATTTCCACGATGCGATCCTGAGAGAAGTAACAATGTTGATGTAATACGACTTCAAAGCCTACATATGTTAAACGCATTGCTGTTGCAGCTCAGGCGTCTAGAAGCAAATAGAATCACTCTCCCTAGGTTTTGATTTAGCAATCCATATGCAAAAGAAAAATATTTCAACTACAACTACTTCAACTCGACAGTAATGATAGACGGTTTAGGACGATATGTATTCAGTGCGTGAAGTCAACGTTAGAAGTGCTAAGGCACTATCGGCGAGTCCACTTTTCTAGTGCTTACGGAACTTTGCAAAAATTTCCCCTGAATATGTGGCCTTTATTACTCTCTTGCTACTTCTAGATACATTGAAATCTCAGCAGTACTTGAGCAAATCCTGTATTCATGCCTCGCACTTAAGACGGTAGTAATTGCGGATAGCTATAGATACACTGATGTCTTTGTGATTAGACCTATCGTGATTCGAATTAGCAGAAGTACTATAGTGATTTCTTACTGTTTCAGCCTGAATAAATGCTGCTTTCGAATAGTAGATTATGCTAGTGCTTCGACATAGCGTGCGCGGAGCGCAACTCGTAAGCTATGTGCGCTGAGAGTAATATATATTAGAAAATCTGAACAGTTCTCTGCTTCTGTACAGGCTTAAGCATTTGCGACTCTCAAGCTGAGCTGTTCTCTACCGAATAAGGGAATCTGAAGTTCAAGCCGACTTCCCTATTACAGAATAGGGCAATCCGCCAATTATGGGATGCGATAGTTCAGACTGGCCCATTATATCATGGTCCAGGCATCCCGACCGTTCGCTTAGTATCAGAGCCTAGCATGCACGCAGATTCTCCAACGCACGTCCAATACCCCGAGTTCTGTACGAGTCATTCTGTGCGTCCTATAACAGTAAAAACTGTCTGTCGATGACTGATGTTAGGTGTCAGCGTGCGTCTGCCGTACGACTAATCTTTGATCGTAGATCAGAGCTGAAAACCACAGCACAGTGACGGAGAGCATTCCGAGGGAGTCATTGCGCGATCTTACTACAGGCGCCCATTCGGCGCCGGTCAATCATACCGTTCTCAATCTGAAGTCTGACCACATAAATTCACTATAAGGTCAATCAAAGTGGCAATGTACGAAGGTTCTGATCACCTCTAGATAATAGACCCTAAGCTCTGACGTTGATCACGTCATTTCAGTCTCGATAGATCCGGGCCAGGCAGACTTGAGTAAAATACATGACGTTTCCCTTGCGTGACTATCGTCGCTGCACCGATTATGACATATTTCTGCTAGTTCATTTGCTCTTGATATATCACTGGTCATTATGTTTGCCGATGGCCACAGTGCGCACAGCGGAGGGCATTCGCTGGCCGTGAAATCTTGTTTGGCGGATTGAGGCGTAGCTGTTGAAGCTTTCTACTGCGTCTGCGTGGTCGGATTAATCACGACGCGCACTGTTCTTCATCACGCTGACTCCTCCAGCATAGGACTTCTGCGTTGGCGGAAAACTTTCAACAGCAGCAGGGTTTTGCGTGTTGCAAGTCAGTAGCTCGCTGAGCGTCGTACGGGGTGGCAGTGTGCTAGTCGTAGCACGAGATCTGCTTTCTATCACGATCGCTAGCTTATAGTCTCTCATGTTCGGAAGAGAACCAAAATACGTTTGGTCAACATGAGATCAAGTGCGTGCAAGTACCCATAGGGTTGACACCAGTACTGATGTCCAGAGTTGCAACACGCATGTCAGCTTGCACAAGAACGCCGTGCAATGCAAGTTTGAGTCTGATGATGACGTTTGAAGTCGATACTCAGCTATCAAGCGATCTTTCAAAGCACATTGGGCATGCATCTCGATGTTTTGAGAACTAAGTTGGTGGTACACAACGTTTTTTAGCTCCGAGAAAGTGGCCACACCGATGTGGAACAAGCGCTTGGCCTGCAGGACTGGAACTTGTCAATGCTTCCGGCGTAAACACATACCACCAGCATTAAGCTGCTGTACCGTTTTCGCGTTTCCTGGCAGCTCCATGACATTCTCTGACGTTTTGACGGGTGGGTCTATGTAAGAGTTTTGTAACCTTGTTCACACCTCGCTTCGCTCTGGAGGACACGAATTAAGTCATTCCGTCCATCAAAGTGCTGGGCCGTTCATTACTTCGTTAAATTGTAGGAACTAAAAAAGATAACATCCCTACTCTCGCTCGCTCGCTGATTGGACTCTTAGTCGATCGGAAACCCATCCACCTGGTATTGGCCGAGATCGCCATAAGCACAGCCCCTCTCACATTCCTCGAGCTCATCTCAACTTTCTATTGGTCCCGGATATGTGGGAGCAAAGTCCCTGTCTCGCTTATCCTAACGTAGGGCAATGTAGCGAAGTACATCGTAGCAAGAATAAACGACTCTTAAATGCCGTAGTGACCGTCTCTGTGTAAGGAAACTGCGATGCTGCAAATCAAACCGCCTGAGTGCTTGTCTCTTTCTTGACCAGTCATTCATAGCTGGACAGGTATCCTGTGTGCTGTTCAGTCTGATCGTTCTGCTGTAGAGCTCGAGTGATCATGTATTGTTGTTTCTGTGTGACTGGGCTGATTCTCGTTCACTCCTGCTCTTGTCGCACCCACTTGATAAGCGCATATGCGCCACTGGCAAGCACAGCACCCAAAAGCGGGCCTACCCAGTAGATCCAGTGGTAGCTGGTAAAGCCCACACATACGGCTGGACCAAAACTGCGCGCAGGGTTCAGACTGCCACCAGTGAAATAGACGCTA
Source organism: Didymella segeticola (assembly GCA_004522025.1). Taxonomy (NCBI): domain Eukaryota; kingdom Fungi; phylum Ascomycota; class Dothideomycetes; order Pleosporales; family Didymellaceae; genus Didymella; species Didymella segeticola. The sequence continues at coordinate 420,725 of SDAV01000011.1, forward strand.
CAAATCTCGGCAATGAAGAGCGAGAATCCAATATACATTGGCTTAGCTGATCCACCTTTCAGCATAAGAATGGTGAGAACGAGCTGGGCAGTGACGAAGGTTTCCAAAAACAAGCCGCGAGTGATCGAGATCGATGGATCGAGTGTGGTGGCGATGATGAGTGGACCTGGCAGCAGGCCGCTTACGAAACCAGCAGCTGCCATACCAGCAAGCATCTGAGAGATAATGGTCTGGATCGCGCGGTGCCAGGTAATTTTGCCGGTAAGAAAGAGCGCCGTTGTCACCTGAATTGCCCAATTAGCACTAGTTGTACGATTCGGCATCCCTGAATTCGTGTCTGTAGCTAAGGAGCTTTGACATCGAGTGGCACAAAGGGACACACAATGTACTCGGTTGAACGTACCGCAGGATTGAATTTTCCACCACTGATGTCTGCAAAGATTGCAACGTTAATGGCGAGGGATACACCGAATGCGAATGCAATGTAGATGAGCTTCGAGACATCAGGCGCTGGGTTATCGGAGCTTGTCAACTGAGTGGTACCAGCAGCATTGAGCGCAATTTGTGTTCCTGTGAAGGCAAGAAACAAGAACATGAAAGTTCCAATGAACTCTCCTAGGAAAGCTGCAGCCTCTCTCCGGAATGCACCATGCTTGGGTGCGGATTCTGATGGAGGTGCAGACGAAGGCTCATGAACGGGCAGGGTCGGGTCTCTGCTGTTGTATTTCTCGTTCTCTTTCCCTGTCATGAAAGACATGAGGCTGTGTTTGCTTCGAACAGTCATGATGATGTGCAAGAGTAAAGATAAATGACAGGACTGAAGCGATGCTCTTGATGAAGGTATTCGGCGTACCAAACAACAGCTCGGATAAGGGACAGCATTATATGTGTTCGCGCAAATGTAAGGAGACCGAACAGTAACGATTCATCAACGCCTGTGCGACTCGGCCAGGGATCGCTGTGCAGAACTGAGAAGATCGTGCTCCTGCCCGGGTTCGTGGACGATGTTCGCTGGGTCAGCGCGGGCCTGTCTGCTGACCCAGCTTGTACCAATAGGGAGGAGGGTCCCACTGCAGGGCTTCGCAATTTCGTTATAGAACGCAGCAGGTGGAATGTGAGGTAGGCGCGAACGGTGTTACAGGACGTCATTCACCTCACTGTACAAAATGGTCGGTCTGCAAGATCGAGTTGTCCTTTGCGCATCAACAAATCGGTCCGTGACGTGCTCTTCTCGTGCATGTCTCGTGTTGCAACGTGGAGAGGTCTCTCGATCTATCATCGCCTAATCGCAGATCGAATGCTGTATGCGGAATTCTTCCACATTCACAGCCTCAAAATCAGAAAATTGAGGGACGGAAACGCGTACGCTCGTTTCATGCATTGACGTTCGAGGATCTTCGATGTTGCTTCCAGAATGCCGTTCACTGCCGCTGTTTTGACAGGTTGCTTTGAAACATTAGTTGCCACAGATATCTAGTCCACGTTGTCAGCCTCACCAACGCCACATTAAGCCTGCCATAGCAAATTTCTGCTGCGATCGCTGTTGAGCGAAGAGTAACATAACGGAGCGTATTAAGGTCGTGGGTTACCATTGTGTAGCACAGATGATTGCGTGTGACCGTACCTCGGGAGCCAACCAAAATTTACCAGACACGAGAAACCTTTGAGCGGGACGGCCCCGTCGGACCCACTACCCGCAGGACGCGCGACAAGGTTGCCTTACCGTTACAACAATGCTTTGGATCTTCGACGAGCCAATGAAAACTAACCTGGCGAAACGTCTGCGAGAAACCAGTCACGCGATGCTCCCATTCCTGTACTCATGAACAGAGTTCTCCCTGCTGGTGGTATCAAGGAGAGGTACGTTCGCATACCAAGTCTGGTTCGGAATGTATGGTTTATCGCTCTGGTTTAACGTGGATGCGCTCTCGTTCATGGAGCAATCTCATGACGCTGAGCTGAGTGAATGGATCATGGCAATGGCCTCGACCCGAGTTGAAGTCGCACGAGTGCTGTTGCGGCACCGAAGCTGCGGTTACAATCCGCCCCTATAGGCACTTGAAGAGTATGTCCAGGTAATAACAGGGTCCTCAGAAGATGGTATGCCTTTTCTCTCTGCTTTCGAGGGTTCAATCGTCCGGGCACGTTCGGCTACGCTCTCGGACCAGCTTGGTGAAGGTTAAAGTTGGTGCAGATCTCGCGTGTGCGATCTGCACACCATTAGTCCCTCTGCGGTACACACTCCGGTCCTATCATCCTGCAGTCTTTGGAGAGCCACCTGCAAGCTCTGCTTTGCCTTCAGCTAAGGAGTGGTGGTTTTCAAGGTGTAGGAGGCCTATATCGGGCCGAGAAGTCGAGCGTTAACTACCGTTTCACCACACAAAGTACTGACACAACCCGAAGGACGTGAGGTAGCCGTCGGTCGCTGTGCCTGATTCACCGATGATCTCAAGAAACGGAAATTGCCAAGGAGTGAGTGCCTGCTCAGGATGGGTGTGTAAGTAGATTCTCCACTTCTTGAAAGGGCGCCGCATACATAAAACGATCCGGAACAGTTGCCTGTGATCGTTGAGATTGGAGTTCAGTGCTCAAATTGCCAAACGCTAAAACGTGCAGAGTGCAGAATGTGATGGATCTGCGGTGTTAGCGGCTGACCAAAGAGTGGAAGCAGTCACCGAAATTGACTTTGTGCACGCTTGCACCTGGCGACTGCGATTCTCTGTGAAAAGAACCTAGCTGCCCATGACGTATCACTATCAGAACACCAATCATACTTCATCTTGTTGCGTGCGCTACAACGGTCGTGCATCAAAGGTATCTTTTCAATGCTAGGAGATGCTAGGACTTTGTATTGAGCATCATCTGCATTACAGTCCAAAGCAGGTGAGGATTGTTGAGGTCGCGATGGTTGATTCATTATTATAACAAGCTATTAAACAAGTACTTGAATAATTTCTTTTTGAGTTACTACTCTATTGAAAGATAAAATGAAAGTTATATGTACAAAGGAGAATTAAGCAGGCATGTGACTTGGCTAATGGGAGCGCTCCTGTGGGGCGGCATCAGCTACCGCACACGACAACTATTAATCTAAGGTGGCAGAATGCTTCCGGTTTCCTGCCAATAATCAACACGCACCCACGTTGGATGAGCGTTGTTACAAGTACGCCGAATCAACCCAAGCTTCCTTTGCAAAGTCCTGCCCAAAAACGTCCTTAATGGCGATTGGCTTATTCAGCTGAGAGGAGATATTTGCCCTGGGTCCCACGGCACCAGGTCCGTAGTTCTTGTACTCCTGGTATACCAGATTGTCCAGAGGCTGCACAGCATCCCACCTGACCCATCCTTCAGGACGGACAACATCGCCAATATCACTTCTCTGGAAGATAACGCGGCTGAACTGACGCCAGGGACGGCCCAGATAGGTCGAATTCGGTCCACTTGTGCCCCGGATCTTTGCTTGGTTGAACACGTAGATGCTGGTGTTGTTTTCGGCGTCGCGACCGTTCGCTGTGATCCAGCCCGGTCCGATCGACTCGATGTCGGTCTTCTCAAACCAGGCGGATGCACGTAGTCCGAAGATGAAGTCCACAGCCCCTGGTTATAGTTAGTGACACAGTTGCGGGAAGGTTCTTAGTACTGCCGTACCGTTGATGAAACTCTTGGCGTAGATTTGTCTCCCTTCGTTAGCATAAATGGTGTCCTGGTAGCCAGTGAAACTACAGCCGTAGAAGCCTTGGTCGGTTCTCTGAGCGCTGAGCGCAAGTGCTTGGCCTCCCGTTGAAGCCTGGCCGAAAGTGTTCGCGATGTTTAGATTGTAGAACTTGACGTTCGAGGTCCAGAGACGCACTGTCGCTGTCGCATCGTTGCTTGTGAGACCTGGTGTCTGGCGGGACAGATTGCCAGTGATGGTGACTTTGTTGTCCTTGTACGAGCGGGCGTCCTTGGTATAGCCCTGCACAGTGAGTGGACCAGAAAGAGGTCTAATGTACACCTGCTCAGAATAGATTCCCGGAGCGATGTAGATAGTCTGCGCTGCTGTGGTGGTGTTGCTCAACACGCTGACTGCAGCACTGATATTTCGGTAGCTGTTTGGGAGCTTCCCAGAAGCGTCCACAACTATTGCACCACTTGCCGGAGTGATGCGCTCGTTCTTACTATCAGCAAGCGCAAAGGTGGCCAAAAGAACCGTAAAAGATAAATGAAACAACATTGCGACTGTACAACTATATTAGCCACTCTCTTTACTCATGGCAATGGGTGTACTCTCGGAGACAGTTATATAGGTAAATCAGGTACGGCCGGAGCGGCCGCTCTGCAAACTCTAGTTTCTCCGTCGCTTAGCCGCCATCAAGCCAAGAGATGCATGTACGATTCCTGAAATGCGCACGAACGCGCCGATATATAGTGATGTGATGGATGTGGGCATCTCGGGCTGGGGTAGGGCTGTGGTCATTGGTGGTTCGCAGAATCCCACCAATCGTAGTTGACCTAGATCTGTGGAAATCCGGGGTAAAGGAGCAGTCTAGCGGTCCCGCCATCGCTCAATTGCCGGTGATTTACCAGAATGTGGTTACGCGGCGTAATGTCCGTATGCATCCGTTGTTTAAGTTGTGGGGCAAATGCCAATGGCGGTTCTTGGTGGACCGAAAGCTCGTGCGGGCGCATCCGTTCTCTTTGTAGGCGCCATTCGCAATACTGCGGCTGCAGTGTATAAGGCCCGAGACAATAGGGCAACACAGGCGATGGAGGTGAGGTAAACGTCCGGATCAGAACATGAAATGACGGCATTTACGACAGTCTACCTAGCGGGTATTACTAAGCCTGAGACTCACCCTGGGTTCCACCCGAACTCAAGGCCAAGCTTCCACAGTGAGATGTGAAACATGGAAACATTTAAAGCCTTAGCTATAATCAAGCGCGAAACCTCCGGCCACCATCTTTCGACGCAGCAAGATCCTACACGGGCCCGACACCAGGAAGGGGCAGGAAGTCCTGCACATTCGGCCAGTTGCCTAGGCCAGCTGGGTCACCACCGATGCGCACCCACGACGCAACAGAAGGAGTACCATCATTGAGCACGAACATGCGATACCAGCCCGGTGGCGCGACGTACGGACCCGGAGGTGCAGTGACCGTGCATACAGGCCAGGAGTCGCAGCGGACATTGGGCTCGAGAATGCGTGCTCCCATCGAGTTGCCGTGGGTGCTCGCTTCAGACCCCAGTAGGGACACCTTGATATTCTGGCTCCCTGCAGTGACAGTAAAGCGGTAGTCTGCGCCGTTGGTCCAGTCCTTGTTCTCAATGGTGAACGCAGGGCGAGGCTTGCCCGAAGTCAGGTATGGAGGAAGGTACACCTCCAAGCGATACTCCTGTGGATGCTTGCCATCTTGAGGATCAGAACCTGCGACCAGAACGCGACCATCGTCCATGAGCACAGCCTCGGAGTGATACATGCGTGGGATAGTTGTATTACCCAGGATACTCATACGTTGGTGCTTCGGTTTTCTGGAGTCGTAGAGGACAGCGTTCAAGTTCGAGACATCTGCAAGACCGAAGCCAGCCACACCCTCCTCTGCACCGTTCATAATCATGAAAGTGCCATCAGGCAGGGTCGTCATGCACGTGAGAACACGTCGAGACGGCATGCGCTCGATTGTCCATTTAGGATTGGTCGCGTCGGGCTGGGTCGTAACACAGTTGTCCAGACCCCAACCTGCTCCACCACCACCGCAGACGAGTACTTCGAGATTCTCCGTGTATGGGTACTTCTGTGGCAAGAGGACCATGGAGCCTTCAAAAGGGTATGTGCGTCCGCCATTGTCGTCGTTGACAGAGGCTGGAGCCTTTGGCAGAATCTTGACGGTATCAAGTGATCGCTCGTCGAGGATGCGACCTTCATTATAATACTGAATGAAGATGCCTCCAGATGGAAGAACTGCCAGGAAGGGATACAGGTTATTTGGATCTGTATCGAGCAAGTATTGAGCATGTTTGAGAGGGCCAACACGAGGAAGGATCTCCATGTTCGGAACTGGAGGACCGTTTGAGCCGTTCTCGCCACCAACGATGAGCATGGATCCGTTGGGCATAACCAGAGCCGTTGGATACCAGCGCGTGGTCTGTAAGCTGATTTGCTGGTAGTTCTCTCGCCATTCGCTGGTACTATTGACGCCAAGCCGACCGTTGGGAGTGTACGTGCGGACACCATACAAAGAGTCCCCAGCCCAACCGCCCATACTTAGGACACGCCCTGCGCGATCAGGCATCGTGACAGCAGCAGCACAGAACACATCGGTCCGGACGCCGTATACCTCGCGAATTGAGTGGTAGATGTCGTGACCTCCGTCTATGGAAGGATCGAGTTCATATGAGCCAGTACCGTTCAAGTTGGTCCCGTACTTCTCGAGGAACGTGACCTTGCCATTGATAAGAGGTATGGAGATGAGAGGAATCGTGGGACCTCCAACAAGGAACTCGTATCTTCCGGCCTCGTTACCTTGCGGATAGTGGAAGACATACAGTGGCTCTCCCTCAGTATATTTATACCAGGTTAGGCGATTTCCCTGCCCACAGATTGCTTCTTCGTCACCGGGGCAAGGAGTACTGCATTCTGACTCGGGAGCCGGAACAGATCCCTTAGCCGTCATGTGGTCAACATCTCCACAATAGCACTTTGGGGACGTCAGTCAGTTCTCTCAGGGTAACAGTATGTTCCTTACCTCAACCCCGTACTCCATTCCAGCTGCCATGTAACCGAATTTCTGGCACTTGCTGAGGCACCACTCTGGACTGTTGCCGGTCTCGTTGAACAGCTTCCACGGCAATGGCTTGTTCCACTGGCCACCATAACTTGTGGCGCAGCCTTGATAAGTCCAGTTGCCGACTTTCGGGGTCGGAGCTGCCTTCTTGGTGATCTTGAGTATCTTTTGGCTAGAGTAAATACTCAGGCGATCCCCACCACCACAATTCTGAGCGGAGTTACCACCACATGGCGTGTTGCAGTCATTATCGTTCTGAGCAAGTGACGCGTTCATACGCAATTGATTATCGCAGAAGCACTGTGAATCAGTCAGATAGCAGAGGGCATAAGCATCAATGCAAGCCTACCTGTGTGTGGTATTCCATGCCTGCAACAGTATAACCAAGTTTCGCGCAGCTGCTGGCACAAGAAGCAACGGTCATCTGCTGATCATCCGGCTGCTGGTTCTGCATCACACGATAACCTGGACCATCGACGTAACATCCCTTGTACTCAAAGCCTTCTGGAAGGCCAGTGGGAACGGGGGCAGCAGTCGAAGTTGATGAGACCCTAGTGGTTGAGGATACTGGCGGCTCATTACCTTTATAATAGCGGAATAGAGATAGACGGTTGGGGCCACCGCAGATCTCGGCTTGGTTGCCATTACAAGCCATATTGCACTGCGCCTCACCGTCCGGTGCAGGCGCACCAACTCCCTGCAAGGTATTGCCACAGAAGCCTGTCGTCATGTCAGTTGGTTCAGCGAGTACAGGGTACCTGATACGAACATTCACCAGCGTACTCGGTACCAGCAAGGACATAACCTCCCGCCTGGCAAGCGTCAAGGCATTTTTGTCTGGTCATTCCACCTTGCACACCAACGCCGTTAGGAAGCGTGCGTGGACCTGGTCCATCAACGTAGCATCCCTCGTAAGACCATCCTAATTTTGGTCCGGATGTTGCGGCAGCATTGACGCTGGATGTAGAAACAAGTATTGAAGCTGCAGTCGCAGCGGTGGATGTAGATGCACTGGACTGGGATGACGATGCTGCTGCCCGCTCATACAAAGACAAGCGATTAGGTCCACCACATGCCTCACCTGGCGCACCTGAGCATGCCATATTACAGCCTTCGCCATTCGGAGCAGGACCACCAGGTGGGCTGATCGAATTGGCACAGAAACACTCATTGCTGCACTCAGTCAGTACAGCTCTGGCGTTCATTGGTCTCATATTTTACCTGTATTCAGTACCGGCTAAAGAGTATCCAGAAGCGGCACAGAAAGAAATACAAGCGTTGGCGCTTTGGCTATCACCTGCAAATGTGGAAGCTCGTAGGGACCTTTGCCCGACCGAGTCCCTGTTTTCTGGTCAGCAAATCATTCCCCATCCCAGGGAACGCCTTGCACGGGAGCAGGCCCCGGGTAATGGTGATCATACGTGTAACATCCTTTGTAGGACCACCCATTCGGTAAAGTGGCAGGAGGGGTTAAGCCTTGTCGTTTAACCACATGGGCATTAGTGCCTGTCAAGAGAAGCGATAGACACAGGGTAGAGGTGGTCAATTGCTGAAAGAAGGGACGCATGGCGGGCGCAGCGGTCACAGACCGATGTAGAGGATGAAAGAATGAGCCTCGAAAGGTGGCCGTCTTGCACAACTTAAGCTGCTGGGCTGACGGTCTTTGGATGATAACGAAAGGCGACTCTCATCTGATCCGCCACCGACTTCGATAGTTCAAGATATGGGGTCTACGAAGAACTTGCCTAGGGCTGGCTCAATCTGTAAGCCACTGGGCCTGTAGGCCTCGTCTAGGGCTGGCCCAATCTGCAAGCCCCTGTGCCTGGAGTACAGCACGTCAAGCTTTACGGCATGCTCCTTCGAGGCTGTCAGCATCAGCGTCGAACGCGGCTGAGCCAATCGCTATCTTCCCATATCACTCTCCTTCCCGCTTTGGAGAAGCAATTGTCTCACGTGGAGACCTTTCTAGACTGAGGCTGGGGGCAGCAACGCCCTCGCCCGCACCACGACCATGGTAGTGATGTTTCTCCATTTTCTTGATATTATCTGAAACAGGTCTTCAGCGGCGTCTTGCCTACGTTGTGGAGATCCGAGACCCAAGCATTTAAGCGATACTAGTAACCGGTCAGAGTCATGTAGGTACTAAAAACATATCCGCGCGATTCTGCTTGTGGTAAATTAGTGAGCTGTAAGGCCTTAGCGGCGGCACGGTGGATCGTCCGGCGATAACGATTTGTGCCCAGTACGAAGAAAATGCCAAGCCTGATTGGATCCTACAATCCCAGGAACGGGCTAGAGACTTGAACAGGAAGGCGTAAACACTTGGTATGGATACCGCGGGCCGCTTTTACGCAAAGAGATGGCACTTATGCACACAGGGTACGTCAACAGCTGCGGACGCGAAGCTGCAGTATCGCGTTCAGATGCAAGTCTAGGTATGCAAGTCTATGCAATCCGCTCCTCACTGCAGCCTTATCATGTGCCAATTCAAGCAGAAGACAAGCCCTGCAAGCTATCGTTGAGTCTATCAGATGCTCCTACGTGCAGACTTAAATGCTGAAGTATGTTCTCACCCCTGCCCGAGAACAGCCTTGCTAGCTCAGCTTCATCTTGGAGCTACAATCGCCGCAGCAAAGCACAGTATTTCCCCACACTGGCGGCATCCGACAGTCGTGGTCAGCGGGCGCTGTTTTTTGGTACTACTGGTAGTGGGATCTCAGCTCAAGAACGCATGTGACACCACGTGTGGGGTTGAACCATGGGACTGATGCAGAGGTCATGCACATGTCAGACCCAAGAATACACTCCATGAGTACACATAGTATCTCGTGCGGCTGATGCTGCAGATGGAGGTTATTCTATCCGAGCAGCTATCGTCACAGCGCGTCTGAAAGGAGTTGCCATTCAGCCCCGCAACGTTTCTATTGGCCATATACACTAGTAGTGGCAGCCGCAGAGGGACCGGAACGCCTTCGGACCCTGCAGGCCAAATGAACTACAGAATTGCGACTTTTGGTGGCTGCCGGTCTCCGAGAGAGTATCTAGTTTGGTGGCTTGGCTGTGCAGTTGAGCGCACACGAGGTGTTATCAAGTTTGTGTGCATCTTTTCTGGGGAGGGGAACGGACAACAGAGTCTTCGCGTGGGTTAGGTTAGAGCGGAATCCTTGTGAGCAAACGGAGTACTAAAGGCTGAGAAAGACCCCTCCGAAGAAGCGCCCGAGCAGCGTTGCGTATCATTCAATGCAGATTCCTAAAATCTCTATGAACGAACGTAGTGTGAGACTGCGCAAACAAGCTAAGCAGAGGCATTTGAGAGAGTGAGAAAGACTCTGTAAGTGTAGTCTACGATAGTACGCTCGACCATTGCTGCGCTACTGAGTGTTCGTGCGTGCGTCCTTCCAAAACAAGGGTCTTCGACAAGAGCGGGGAAGAACCACGATCCCAGTGCCGGCAGCTGACACTGTCGGTATTTGCGAGAATCCCGTCACCTGCTCGGGACCACACACAGAATCGCTCAGGAGCGCAAGACTGCCATTCTTCTGCTTGAAAGCGTTGCTGAGTCGTGTTAGGCTCTGTTGATAGACTTTGTTTGAATCTCCAGCTGGATCAGCCATGATTGTACAACTCCTGACTCCGATCTCACCACTTTCCGTCATAACGTGCAGTGTCGTCACGCTGGTTGCTCGCCTGCAGTACAACATATATGGGACCGGGCTAAGCCATGTACCAGGGCAATGTCTCGCCAGCCTTACAAATTTCTGCGGTCTTGCCGTAGCAAAGGGGTATCAACCAGAGCGTTGGCACATCCAGTTGCATAAAGCAGTATGGTGATTATGTGCGAACCGGACCTCGAACTCTGCTTTGCTCGAGCAACAAGGCGGCGGAAAATATATATGCACTTAATGCCGGCTTCATCAAGGTTCGCAAGCCTTACCCATCATGTAATATGGCTAACCGCAAATAAAGTCCGGCTTCTACACCGTACAGCAGACATTAGCGAAGGATGTTCCACTTAAGACTCTTTTCATTTCAATTGACGAGACGTTGCACTCAAAACTGCGACGGTCAGTCAGCAACGCCTGTGCCATGACTTGCTTAGTGCCTCGAGTCGACTCTACGACAGCTGAACTTCTGTATCAACTGAGACAGCAGTTTGCCAACAAAAATGGCGATTCTGGTGTCTGCAGACCTGGGCGCATGGCTTCAGTACTACGCTTTCGACGTGGTATGTGGGCAGGTATGCGATGTGTTGATACGAAATGATGCGTGTCCCACACCTTTCTGGCGGCGCTCGCGATTAGACGCCATAGCACTCACTTACAATCCGGATCTTTCGAGCCTCTCAGATGTGTCTGGAAATGGTCAGTTCAAAGGTTGTGATTGCGCACGCATGACGTCACCTGATACTTGTGCCCCGCCAGCAGCCCGCCAGCAGTCCAGCGACTCTTGCACGTCACCCTCTGTGAACACCTAGGTAGTCCCTTAAAATAATGAAAGGTTATCCATCAAAGTAATTACTGAAGCAAGCAGCAACTTCGAGCGGCATTGCCAAAACTAGTATTGCGGCATCGGCAAGCTGCAACATTTGTAAGCCATTGCAACGACGTCCCACCCCAACGGCGCGACTTCGGTTGCATGCCCGGTTATTTCGTAAGTGGCTACTCCCTAGTGATGGACAAACAGAGAGTTGCCCAATAATCCCGAACCTAAAGATACGGATACACTGCTTCGAGCCGGAATCTTAACAATCCCGATAACATTTTACGCAATTCCATCCACGAGCCCTCTAACCATGTCCTCGAAAACATACGCACAAGTCCAACGTGGAGGTGATAGCCCAAAGCTCACTCTTGAAGAAGTCAACGTTCCTCAACCCGATGAGCAAGAGCTATTGGTCAAAAACTCCTTTGTGGCGATGAATCCCACGGACGTCCAAGCCCTAGACAACAACGCCTTTGGAGACGGTACAGTCCTCGGCTGCGACTTCGTTGGCCAGGTGGAACAAGTGGGCAAGAATGTATCTCGACATAAAAAAGGTGACATAATTGCCGCTCTCATTTGGGGCGGTGAGATCAAAGGACACGGCGCGTACGCCAACTACACCCTTGCCGATGAACTCATCAGCTTTAAGGTCCCTAAGTCAATCTCGCCTGAGGCAGCTGCGACTGTGCCCTTGGCTTCTTGCACAGCCTGGCTCGCCTTGTTCTCAAAAGACTGTCTGGCCATTGATCGCAGCAACGGCGAACAAACCTCAGTTTTGATATGGGGCGGGAGTTCGAGCGTGGGCCTTTATGCTATCCAAATCGCCCGTTTGCACAACTTCAAGGTCATCACAGTCTGCTCACCCAAGCATCACGAGCACGTCAAGTCCCTGGGTGCAGATCATGTTTTCGACTACAAATCAAACGACGTCGTGGACCAGATCAAGGGTGTTGCCCCGCGCTTGCAGTATATATTCGACGCCATCGGCGACAAGACATCTTCCGCAACAGCATCGCATGCTCTCGATGAGGCAGGCGGTACACTTTGCACGGTGCGACCGGGCAAGGCAAACACGGAAGGTGTATCGAGCCAGACCAAGGTTACCGATGTGTTGGTCTGGACAGCCTTTCTCAAGGACCATCAATACAAGGAATTCAAATGGCCAGCAAACGAGAAAGACCACAACTTGTCAGCCGAGCTCTTTGAGATGCTTCCGCAATGGCTTGATGATGGCACTATCAAGCCAAATCAGCCAAAGGTGTTGAAAGGACTAGAGAAGGTACCCGAAGGGTTCCAGGAATACAGGGACGGAAAGATCAGTGGTTACAAGATCGTTTATGCACTTTAGCGTTGGTGATAGAGAGCAGACGACAGTAATGTTGACCCACAAAGGCCTATTCAAAGCAAAACGATTGAGTACATCTCCACCTCAAGCTTCCACAATTCAGGCCTCTCCCGTACCTGACACGTCAATGCCTCCGTTTCTGACTTCCTTCCCAAGATTGGAACAACCGCGATGCTTCCTGATCTTCCCAGTCGCTGTCATCATCATCTGACACTGCTGTCCCATCAGCGTCCCGATGTCCCAAACTTCCATCGCTGATTTCTCCACCTTGGCTAGTGCCGATTGTTGCAAACTGGTTCGTAGTCGCTTTGTGATCCAGACCACCACTGCCAATACTGCGTCCCATGATCACACCTTCTCTAGTTGTGCCTCCAGGAACCGGCAATGTCGGCGCCATCGTGAGCAAACCCGTACCGGGTGCTCTCAGTGGGTAACCTCCTTCAGTCTGTTCATGCCGAAAGTTAGTTGGGCCGCCGATCTTCATCTTCTTTTTACGCCCAAAGCTGAATGCCTTCTTCACTTTCATCTTGAGTCGGCGCCATCCACTGCTGCTGCTGCTGCTTTTCGTAGGCGAACGGGGTGGAGGTTTCATCTGTCGACCTGGATTGGGCGGATCGATTGCGACAGGCGCAGGACCGCCGAATCGTTGAGGTATTTGCGGGACAGGCGGTGCGGCATTCGAGCGCATCTGTGGCAGAGCAGTGGCAGTCAGGTCAGGCACTGAGAAAGACGAGATTGCTGTGTGCGACGTTCCTGGACGAGTGGAGCGATCGTAGCCGAAGTCGAAATCTGCATGTCTGTATCGCTCGGTCTGGAGAGATATGTTGGAGGTGCTACGCGAGAAGACGTAGGAAGGCAGGAGAGGTAGCATGCGCCGTGGGTCGTTGGGTGCCATGGGTGGGTTGTTTTGATGGTTCTCAGGAGACAAGGGGGTATCGCATTGGCGGTATGGGTGAGAGAAATTTCTCGAGGGAGTTAAAGGTGGATCGCCCGGCCTGCGCGAGTACGAATTGGACATGTTGGCCAAAGTGAAAGTGACTGGGCCTAAGATTTGGAGGCCGACCAGACTGTTGCAGATGATCTAGAGAAGTCAAATTTATGAGGTCTTAGAGATTTGCTGTAGATCAAGCTACAGTCGACTTTTCGATTGCCTTGATCCTTCATCGCGGTTTGTAGTGGGAAAACATCGAAGTGAAAGCACGCGAAACAAACATTGTGCAGCCTAGGAGGTGATCACAACCTTCGTCAGTTAGAGCAGCAGTAAACTTTATGGCACGAGATTTCGCGATGGAATGTTCTTGAGCAGAGCGCAGTGTACATACACGCACGCTTCTTTTAAAGATGGGTCTACAGTCTCAATGAGTCTGTCGTGAGTAATATGGTATGACGTACATGGTATCTTGTGCTTTTCTTTCCTCCCGGCATCATATCAGGTCCTCTCCAGTCAAGCAAATAGAGTTCAGCTCTATTTCATGAAACCCTTGGGGCCGCCCCACTGTCCCTTGACCATGTAGTTCTGGTAGACCCAGGGGAAGAAGTCCTTCTTGAGGTAATAGAAGGCTTTTCGAGGAACGCCTTGATCGAGTCCCAGAATGCGACCGAAAGTCTCCTTCGGTACACCACCGTACTTGAACTCCGCAAGCAGAACCTCCTTCTCACCAGTCGTGAGTGGGCAGGATGTGTAACCATCATAGTCGGCGTTGAGCTCATTCTGCTTGCTCTCGAGCGACTTGAGGATGTTGGAAACAAGGATTGGCGCCTGTGCGGTGACGGCAGCCGCTGTCTTGGAAGTGGGAAGAGAGGAAGCATCACCGGCAGACCAGACGTTTGCAAACTTCTTGTGGCGGAGAGTTGCGTTGTCAACATCGACGTAGCCCGCAGCATCAGCCAGCGCGGACTCCTTGACGAAAGCGTGTGGGCCCATCTTGGGAACCGCGTGCAGCAGATCGAACTTCTTCTCGATTGTCTCGCCTGCACCCGTCTTGAATGTAGCAGTCTGGCCATTGATAGAGATGAGGTCATGGGCGAAGAGTCCGTTGATACCACGCTCCACGCGAAGTTTCTCAAGAGCTGCGGCGTACTTAGGGACACCAAACATGGTAGGCAGACCGGTGGCGAAGGAGATGTCGATAGCAGAACTAGAGTCGTTCTTCTTGTACAGTCCCGCGTTCGACCAACGATCCCACGCCAACCACATAACCTTCTGCGGCGCACCGGCGCACTTGATAACGCCTGCAGGCTGCGTAAAAATTGCTGTGCCCTTTTTGAAAGCTTGGATATCGCGGGCAGCCTTGTCGCATGTCTCGTAAGTGTAGACGGTTGAGACATTTGATGACGAGTCGGCAAGTGCTTCAGGAAGACCGGCGATGCTGGATGTGTCGACCTTGATACCGGGAACGATAATGAGATGCTCGTAATTCAGCTTGTCGCCGTTACCGAGTGTAATGCTGTTGTCGTCCGGTGTGAAGCTGCCAACATTGTTGGCGTAAAATTTCAGCTTGGGGTCAAGGATAGGTGCAAGAGGCTGCTTGAGGTCCTCCTTGTTCTTTAGTCCACCACCGACAAGTGTCCATCCTGGCTGGTAGTGGTGGTACTCGGCCGGGTCGACGACTGCGATATCTTCCGCCTGAAACTTTCCGGTGCGCAGGAGCTGATGTGATATTGAAGATCCCGCTGCGCCAGCACCGACCACAACGATCTTGTGGTTTCGCGATGCTGTGTTGACTGTAGCGAATGTACGCGCAGATGCCTTTTGTGCCATCTGGCACGTGACGCGACTGCTGAACATTTTGGGATTCGGCCGTCGTAGTCTTTGCTCGAAACAAATTCGCAAGTTGATCGATTCAAAGCTTGAAGATAGCTCTTTCTCTTCTCCCTCGAGTTCTCCACACTCCTAAACAGGTACTCAAATATGTTGCTGAGAAATCGTTGCCCCAGTAGAATTTGAGATCACACCATACACGCTAGTGGTTTTAGCGTCGCCGCAATGAGATCGGATGATTGCTTCCTCTCTGCAAACATACGACCACCAGTCGTGAGACTTGACCCCTGAAATTTTCGGACTGTCGGCTCTCTTCACATGATATTGTCGGCTCGTCGGTGATAGTTCAGATGCAAGAATAGTGTTGTGTGATTCACGACGCCCGTCTCCACCAGCGTCCTCGCCGAACTCGTATGTAAGCAACGTCGCCGACACAGCACACAGTGCAACCCTCATGCGCAACATACGATTCGCGTGTAGGAGCGGCATAGCTACATCATCGCCGAATGATGGTTTGTAGGTGCGAGGCCTGCTTCTATCAGCTTTTTGGCGAGGTACCTATATAATGAGGAATATGCCCTGTCATCAACCGTGAAGGCCCTAGAAATTAACAATGGCTTCTTTACTTCCAGCTGCCCCAAAGGTTCTACGAACATCAGCAAGGAGATTTTCAAGACCAGTAGCAGGGTATAACTTGCAGCAAGTCTACAAACTACCCAGCAGCACTCTAACGCAAGGCCTTCATACCCAACTCCATACAAGAAGGTCATCTTCATTACAAGCACACTGGAGCCATCAACGACCTTACACAGACAGC
Source organism: Didymella segeticola (assembly GCA_004522025.1). Lineage (NCBI taxonomy): Eukaryota > Fungi > Ascomycota > Dothideomycetes > Pleosporales > Didymellaceae > Didymella > Didymella segeticola. The sequence continues at coordinate 436,892 of SDAV01000011.1, forward strand.
AATGTGCGAACCAGATCCCACAGCACGCAGTCCAACCTAGAACAACAAGAAACACTCAGCCACACGCCCGAACCTAACATCCATCCCATCTACGAGTCCATTACCGGTACTTTCCAATACATTGTCGCCGACCCATCAAGCCGTGATGCCGTCATCATCGACCCAGTCTTAGACTTCGACCCCTGCACCTCCAGCATCAGCACCAACTCTGCCGACGCCATACTATCCCTAGTACAAGACAACAACTACAAAGTCCAATACATCCTCGAAACCCACGCACACGCCGACCACCTCAGCGCTGCGTCGTACCTCCAAGCCAAACTAAGCAAGACCGGCGTCAGACCACAAATCGGCATCGGGCACCGCACCGACGCGGTGCAGAAGATATTTGGCCACCGCTATGACATACCGACCACAGAATACGAGTCTGTCTTTGACCGCCTCTTCTCAGACGGCGAAGTGATTCAACTCGGTGCGCTGCAGATCGAGGTTGTCCATCTCCCAGGCCACACGCCTGACCACGTCGGCTATCAGATCTCGTCCAACCTGTTCTGTGGCGACTCGCTTTTCCACCCGTCGATTGGTACCGCCAGGACGGACTTCCCTGGGGGCAGCGCTTCTGACCTGTGGTCCTCGGCTCAGAGAATGCTCGCCTTGCCTGATGACACGAGACTTTGGACTGGGCACGACTATCCGCCTGAGGGAAGGGATCCGGTGCCATGCATGACGGTCAAGCAACATAAGGATTTGAACAGACATGTTGGATCTGGGGTGGAGAGAGGTGGATTCCTGGAGTTGAGAAGGGCGAGGGATGAGGAACTGGTAGCGCCGAGGTTGTTGCACCAGAGTTTACAGATTAATGTCAGAGGCGGGAGGTTACCAAATGTGGATAATGGTGGACAGAGGATGTTGAAGGTGCCGTTGAAATTGAAGGGAGAGGACTGGTTAAAGGAGGGATCATTGAACGTAAAGACGCAGAATCTGGTTGCGTCAAGATAGGCGAGGCCTTATAGTAATACATCAGGATAGCAAAAACTATCCACAAAGCCCGACAGCTCTGGGCATTTCACTTGTCATTACAACTCGTGTGGTCCAGTCCTTGGTCCAGCCATGCTCTGTTCGCACTCAAATCAAGCATATCTCCTCCATCACCGGCTCATTGTTCCAAAACTTATCAAGACGATACTCATATCCGAGGCCCTCAAGCTTAGCATCCATCAACTCCCCAATCTCAGCCGGCCCAACGAGACTCCACAACCGTGTACCACTTTCTTCGCCCTCAGACCTGAACACAAACGGATAGTTACATTCGGGAAACACGTACACCGCATCGCCTACTTGGATGGTAATTTCCGAATACGTGAATCCAATATAGCCTCCTTCAGTGACAAACAAATTGATACTAAACACTTTGGGGAATCGCCGTCGGTACTCCTCGATCTCCTCCTCAGACTCTGCTTCGAGCATCCGCGTTGAGGTAGGGCTACTAGATCGCGACAATGTCCCACATGTTGCGACGGTGATATTGGTTGACGCTTTGCGATGTGCACGTCGGTTCACGAACCCGTCGAGCCATTCGATGTCGTTGTCATTAGGAATATAGACTGAAGAGGCTAGCAGCGCTTGCCAGGCTTTCACACGGCGGTCCGATGAGCTTGCTGAAACTGAATGCTGTGCACTTGTGTTCTCGAGGTCGTTTACAATGCCGAGCATGTCGTCTAGCTCACCTGAGAAACGCGCGAACATGACGATGCGACCAATCAGCGTACCCTCCAGAACGAGCTTGTTGATTTGAGAAGTTTGGACAGGATAGGGGACCAACAATGGCGCAACGGAGATGTGTCCCGGGTCAGGTCGGAATTTAGTGCAGGTCCAGTCCACAGCCCAACTGGGCAGTCGAAGAGATGTATCTGACCGGGAGATGGGACCACAGAACATGAATATCCTGAGACCATAGCGAGTCAGCATGTGAAGCGTGGTTTGGATGTACAATTCAGTGCAAGATATCTGCGGACCTAGCGTCACTCCGCCTTGCTCCTCTTCGTGTAGAAGACCATATATGGCATACACACGATCCTTGGGATCTGTGGCCTGTAGATCAGTACCATTGCAGGTCAGGTCTAGGAGAGTCCACATGGACAGGCCCGTCTCGCTTGAGTCTCTTAATCTAGCGCTTATGTGTGCCGCTCTTGGTCCCTTCCAGGTGTTTCCATCTACATCAAAAGGACGACAAAGATCCAGGAATGACTCCTCATGAAAGATACTGTTATGTCTGTACCAAACATAATCAATCATTTCTAACAGGACGATGGCTAATTTGCATATATCCCAAGGTATTGAGTATCGTCCACAGAGGACGTTTGCGTTGCGAGCTAGACACAGTTCTTGGACGGTCCAGAGACGCGTCCAGTATGGCCTCTGCAAGAGTGCCAAGATCAGTCCAACATCTCCTCGTTGAAATACAGGGTTGCCACACAAGGCGTGGACCAGCTTCTCGCCACAATCAGTAAGCTGCGAGAATGCAAACTTCGAGAGATCAGGTTGCTCGACGATGTCAGGAATCGTAGCCCGGCCCAATTGAACGACTTGCACAATCTTCTCGAGAGTTCTCTCAGTCGCTACATCTGAAGGACCGATCCAAGCGACGACGTTCGTAGCGTGACCATATATGGTGGCCATCAATTGTATCTGCTGGGCTTTCTCGACGCTGTCTTTCTGGTTGATGCACAAGGCATCTGCCCATATCAATGGTATCCCCAGTTCCCTCTGCTGCAATAGTGCGTCCACGAGATTTACCGTGGCTTCGATTTTGTAGTTGTTGACTATAATCGATCTGGTGTCTTGAAAATCACCCCACACGTACGAGAGCGCCGTATAGGATGGCGCGTCATACAAAGAGTGAACGGAGAATCGACATGTGAGCTGCCCTTGAGGATCATCTGAGGCTCTGGGTGAGATCTCTAGTAGCCGGATCTCGTTTCGAGCGCAACTCAGAGAGGCGTACGCTGACATGGTCGGGCTCGGCTGCGGTGCTGGCGTGAATAGTGTGAACGAGTTCGAGTGAAGATGCAACTCGGTCCCTGATATGATTTGGAGCGGCCGCAGCTTGGGTTGAGTTGTACATAAATGGGATTGATGGAGAGGAATGATGCAGAAGGCTGAAGCACAAAGGTGCGGTGGGGTAAGGCTCAGCCACTGCAGCCTGTCATGCACCTCTCACACCCTACATATAAGCGCACATATAAGCGCACCAATAGCCGTAAAGCGCAAAGGTCTTATAGACTTTTGCACCGTTCATGTCTGGCATCGTGCCAAGCTTTAGCTGTAGCAATCAGCTCAGCACAAGCTCTTCCACATCAAGATTCGTAGCCCAGAAGTCCCTCATGGTAAAATACCCATCCCCTTCAGTCGAGACCATACCGTCCACATATACAGGCGCGACAAGCTTCCACCTACGACCGTTCTTTTGGGTATCCTCGCTTCGTAACAGAAAAGGAACGTCGCAATCCGGGAAGGCACAAAGCACGTCTCCTTCTCTGGTCATGACAGGACCGGTGCCAATACATCCGTCTTCCGTGACGAAGAGGCTGCGGGCATGCTTGTTATTGTTGAGCAGGTCCTGGAACTTGAGCGACGGTTGATGGTCGGCGGAGTGGTCATTCAAGGCCGCTTTTTCATGTTCCGAGCTTGGTGTACTATGAGGGATGGTGTCCGTGGGGTGCGTCATTATTGATTGGATAAACTCGATCGCGGTGTCGTTCTGCAGATAGTCCTCAAACAAGCCGTCGATTTCCTTCATCGAGAGCGATGGTGGATAGTGACGATGTAGAAGAGCGCGCCAGACAGCTCTTTTGAGTGTCACGAGGTCTTTCCTTGGTAGCTGTCGCGCTTGAATCAGACTCTGAACGCGCTCAAGGAAGGTCGTGATGGTATCTGGAAAGCAAAAGAAGGCAAAGCATGCAACGACTCGCGTTCGTACCGCCGCTCTCAGGGCGAGTTGTTCATGGCCTACGATCCGCACCAGCTCAGTAGGCGAATTGTCACGCACCGGATTCCTCAACAAGCCAGTCGCCCTTGCTTCTGTGCAGGACCAGTCAATCGCCCAACTTGGCAGAGGGTCGTCATCTTGATGCCGGTGAGCGAGCCCAGAGTACATCAAGACCCTCGCCCCATGTCGATGCAAGAGAAGAAGTGTTGCGCGGGTAAAGACCGTAGGAACTGGGCTTGCATAATCCACAAGAATGTCCTTCTGGTCGTCTTCACAAACGAGACCGAGCAGAGCAAAGATGCGGTCCCTCGGATTAGAAGCGGCCAGGATGGTATCGTTGCAGGTGGCATCCAAGAGGTGGAATAACTGGACACCAGATTTTCCGTTTGATCGTAGCCGCGCGCTGATCCAGACAGCTGGTGGCTGCTTCCAGTGATCAAAGCCATACGAGTGAGAGGTCCTGGTAAGACCTTCGGCATACGCGCTGGAACGGCTGGGATACTCTGTCGATAGCGCATGAAGCCATGAGAACACTGCCATAGCTCTTTGCCATTCGTCCCACGAGATTTGACTTTTCCCGCACAAAATAGTGGCAGATCTGGCCAAGCAGATCTCCTGTATCACCCAGAGACGACCCCAGTATTCTCTGTGCGTGAGACTGAAAGCAAGCATAATGTCCCCTTCCCTGAGCCAAGGGTCACCACTAAGGGCTCCATATAGGTTCTCCATAACCTGCCTGCGTCGCTCGAATGAGATTCTGTTGTTATATGGATCCAGTACGCTGCCTAACTGCAAATTTTGTGACAACGAGGCAATGCGGCGCATCACACGTATGCCTCTTTCACTATCCTCATCCCCAAGCCCAATCCAGGACAACACGTTCCTAGCCCTCTGATAGATCGTCCCCATCTTCTGTACCTGATACGCTTTCTCTTCGTCATTGCTCTGGTGAATGCACAGCGCATCAACCCACACTCTTTGCACGCCGCGTTCTCGGAGACAGTGTAGCGCATCAGACAGATTTTTCGTCACAACGGCCACATGGTCGTTGACATGTACCACACCTCGAGCCATGCGTTCGCCGGCCCAAGGATAAGACAGCGCCGAATACGTCGGGTCGTCGTCGAGAGAGTATGTATCCATCTGGCACTCAATGTCGTCGGAACACGAATGAGCTGGAGAGAGCTCGAGAAGTCGGATCTCGTTCTTGCTGTTGTCCAGAGGTGTGTACGGCAAATGTGAGATGAGCGGTGGGAAATTTTCCAATATCGGTTCCAGTTCCTCTTCTTCCCCAGAAGACACGGGCTCGTACAGATCCATGGTAGGGCGTATCCGCAGGCTCTGTTCCGTGTTGGTCGAACTGGTTCCAGGCGTGAGCACTGGAGGGGTAGAGAGGATGAAGAGATCAAGCACAGCCTCGTTGATCAATCACTGCACTCAATGTCAGCGGCCAAACTAAAACTGGCAGGCGCAGCTGCAGCATTTAGCGCCCATAGGTAAGTCTGTCCAATGACAATCGACTAGGTCAAATCAGCGAAAGGTGGGAAAGCAATCTGCGCCATTGATAATGCTACTCATTGGAAAGTGTAGATCGTAAATTGTGTAGTCGTGGATATGTAACGCCGAGCCCAACCTTTTGAAGATGCCGTAGAAAGAAAAAGGTATCGTCGAACACATGAATACAATGCGAAACGAAAACGCGCTGCTGCCGCCTAGTTCTGCAGCCAGTCCAGGAACTCTGGGGTGAAGTAGCTGACGATGATTGTGGCGCCTGCTCGCAGAATGCCCTGTGTGGCCTCCTCAGCCATGGCGCGCAGATCGAAAACGCCTGCCGCCGCCGCTGCGTGGATCATGGCATACTCGCCAGACACCTGGTATGCTGCGACTGGCATGTCCTTACCAATCTCCTTCGCGTCGCTGATGATATCGAGGTACTGGCTCGCGGGCTTGACCATAATGATATCTGCGCCTTCGTTGATGTCTCGTGCGATGGCTCGGCGGGCAAGACCACGACCGCCCGGTGGCAGCTGGTAGCATCGTCGGTCGCCGAAGGAGGGGCATGAGCCAGCGGCGTCGCGGAAAGGGCCGTATAAGCAGCCAGAGAACTTGGCGGAGTATGACATCAGCACGACCTGGTGGGCAATTCCAGCCTCGATCAGCTTCAACTTGATTGCGCGAATGCGGCCGTCATTCATGTCCGAGGGTGCGACGCAGTGTGCGCCAGCCAAGGCATACGAGATGGCAACATCACTGATGCGCTCGACCGAAAGCTGGTTGTTCAGACTGCCATCATCTCTCAGGATACCACAGTGGCCGTGTGATGTGTACTCGCAGAGGCAAACGTCGGCGGTGATGAAGAGGTCGGGAAACGAGCGGCGGAGAAGGCGAATAGCTCTGATGACAGGGCCCTTGGGATCGTCTGCGCTGGTACCGAGGGCATCCTTTGCGTTCGGTGCAATCGGCACACCAAACAGAATGACGGACTTCAAGCCCTTCTCAACCAGCGGCTTCAGATAGGGCACAATCTTGTTCAGACCTCGGCGGTGCTGGTTCGGCAGAGAGGGAATAAGCGTCTCTTCATCTGGCTGGTCAGAAATGAAGAGGGGGTAGATGAGCATCGACTACATCATGTCAGTGGGCGTGCGACACACGGAACAGTTCCGAACGAACCTTTGTGAGCTGTCGCTCGGCCTGCCACGCTCGTGCGAGGGGGTGCGAGTATCCTCCGTGCAATTGACTCTTGATGTCGCCGGATATGCTGACACTGGTGGCAGCTGTACTGGCATATGAGCGCCCCGCCTCTGAGGCCGCTGAGCGCAGCTCTGGCCTGGTTGGGTTGCGGTAGGCAATGTCTGACACGAGCGATGAGAACGACATTGCGGCGATGTGTAATGTGGAGGTAGAGTCGTAATTTCAAGTGAAGTGGAGTAGGACAGCGGAAGGTGAAGAGGCGGCGGGAATGCGCGCAGAGTGGAGCTTATAAGGTCGGTTATAAAGCGAAGCGTTCCAGGTGCAAAAGCTAAAGAAGGAAGATGCTCAGGTGGCGGGCAGGGATCAGCGACCGAGGTGTCAAGTTTCAGCCAAAACCTTGCAGGAGGGGACTTGGTCAGCAGGTAAATATAAAGTGCTTGAGGCTGAGAAGTGAGCAGAATTGATTGTTTAAATTGCTCAAGCTGCAAGAAAGGTCCGGAGTGTTTGCTCGACGCATCGCTCTTTCCGTCTGACTGCCGAGCTGCCGAGTCATCTCCAGCCAACGAGAAGCCAAGGATTACGGATGTAGGGTACCAAATGCTCCGAATCGCCACTCCGAGTTCCGGAAGACTGTAGATCATTGCATCTTCATAGTGATTCATGGTGGTTGCAGCCTCGCAACAAGTCCGTAGGAAGGCACGGAGTTACGTGTTTCAAAGGAGGTGGTAGTGTCGATTCAGAAATCATCAGCAGCAGATCCTAGCAGCACACGCATCTTCAGGTCACTTCAAGTTTCACACAAAGAATACAATTCTCTCTCACTAAAGGTGAATATTCAATCCCTTATCCAACCCCAACTCCCACCACCCTACGCCATACAGCCAGCAAGACCCCCCAAAACGCCAACGATGCACAGCGCATCAGCCCAAAATTTTTAGCCTCGAATCCGAACAAGAAAAAAGGTGACGCCAGCTCATGCCTGTCCGTACCCTTCTAGCTATACCCCAAGCAAGAATAATGGTACAAGAAATGGTATCGTTTGCTGCAGAAGATAAAAAGGACTTTGCGCCAGTATGCCTGTACCCTTGACCTTGTCCGTGCCAGTACCAGCGCCTACGCCGATGCAATGAAAGTAGAATAGAAATAAGCCATGACGGTGTCACCGCGTAGACGCCTCGTGGGCGACCTGTGCATCCTCATACGCCTCTGCTACTTCGCCTGTCCTCATACTAGACGGTACATGAGTGTCTGCAACGTTGGGGACCGGTGTACAAGGGAGGCATGAGTCGGGGGCGTCGTCCTGGATGTAAGCGATTTTGCTCCAGACGCGCCAGTGCAGGATGATAATGTGGGAGATGCGGTTTGCGATGTCGGAAAGCTTGTGTTTATCTGGATGAAGAAGATTGGAAGAAAGGGAAAACGTATCGGTGGAAGAAGGTTGGGCGAGAGGGGTGGATGAGAGCGTTGTAGTCGGTGTTGTGGCGGGGACGAGGTTGTTGAAGAGTTCCATGGGAGACGAGTTTTTGTGCTTCTCAATGGTGGCGAGGATGATGGGGAGTATGGCCGCCTCGAGGTTGCGTGCTTGGGTTGTGAAGGTGCTGAAGAAGCGATGGTGCAGATGTTGGTTGGCGCGGGACATGTTATCGTAGTCGTAGGTCGTGGCTCGCCCGGCGAGAGTAGAGGCTTGCCTCAGAATCTCCAAAGAAAGAGCCTCTGAGTTGGTCATCCATTGTTCTGGCCCGTAACCAACGCTTGATTCGCCCATGATTGCGGTGAGCGAAGTGACTACCTGCTGACGTGTAGTCGACAGGGCTGGACCTGAGTAGCCGAACTGCTTCAACAAGGTTGCGAACATGTCCAAGCAAATCTCGAAGAATACATGGTCTTCAATTTCCGCCTTGATGACTTGCAGTCGATCGGTGTCGAGGTACATGGCTTCTGGGAAGTCAGGATGACCACCTTTACCAAACAGTGTTGCCGTCACGCCGCGGACGAAAACCTCGAGGTGCAGCCATGAAGGGTCGCGCTGTGTGTTGCAGACAGACCTGAATTCTGCATTTGCGCAGTGATACCATTTCTGAGCAGTCTGAATGTCGACTCGTGCGCGACCATTGACTAGTCGGTCCAGATGGTAGTGTGTCTCGAAGTTGATGGTATCCTCGATCAATAGTGTCTTAAGGTTGCGGATTTGATGGTTTGCGATGTCCTTTCGAATGTCAGTCACACGCTTTCTCCGCTGCGGAGCAAACTCACCAGTTTCATAGACTCCAGTATACCCAGAAGTTCACACAAACCTTTGACGATGCTGTCTGGCTTGTTCTGGGTAACGCCTGTCCTGGTGTAAGACACCATCTTGTCCACCCATTCATCCCGCATGGGGGCGCAATGCTCTTTCAAAAGGCACGACATCCACTCTGACAGGCCCACTAGATCGCATATTCCCCTCTCAATCTGCTGCATCAGCATCGCCACATCAAGATGCTCATCTACTCTTGAATGGTCGCGCTCGGGCACCAGACTCTTCAGCACGTCTCCGATGGTCTGGAAGATTTTCGGAATACGACGTTCGGCGTGTCGAACAATAGTCGGCCAATCGTTGTTATCCATCTCCTGCAGTGGAGGTGTGCCCCGGAATAATCGATTGTAGAGCTCCAGCTCTGCCACCAAAGCCTTCCAGTAACGATGTGCGGCCTTGACCTTCTCTTGCCCCTTCGCGCCGTCCAGGTTTGGTCGAAAGCTTAAATCGCGGTCGAAATTGACGTCATGGCGAAGCCTCATATTTATGATGATGTTTTGGATATCGAGTTCACTCAGTGACTGTCGTGTGATGGGCGGTAGGTCGGATCCTTCGCGATAGGCCTCAGCTAGTTCCTCCCCTTCTGGTCCTGGCATCATTGTGATGAGCAGCTCAGCGAGCTGTTCAGGAATATCTGGTGTCCGAGGTGGCGAGTTAGATGGTGATCGCGGAGACCGCACAGCGTACTGCTCCCTCCGTCTCTTGTCATGGCCGGCGTGATGCCTCTCTTCTGGTGGTGGTGCCTCGCGACTAGTGAGTGACCCATGCCACGACGATACCGAAGCAGTTCTCTTCCTTTCCACAGCTGGTCGCACGGCGTAGGTGTGCTCGGTGGCCCTCATAGTGGAAGGGTTGCTGCCTGCAGCCTTTGGTGTCTGGGTACCCATGTCTACCCGTTGACGAAAGAGGTCGCAGTTACTTTGCAGAGAACGACGTAATCTCATGCGTCAAGGACCCCAATCTATGCGTAGTGTCTGCAAGAAGGTGTGAAGTGGTGATGATTAAGTCTTGCAGAGGCAAACGCCGACAAAGTGCATGTGTTGCTACAAGCGCGAACTGCGACAAGTCAGCGACCAAACCATACAAGACAAGGCGTTTGCAAGACGCAAGCTGGAAACGTGTTCGCGGTATGTTTGACAGAAGCCGCGGGCTCCCGCATGAACCAGCGAGACAGATCCGAGTCAGGCTTGCAAGGTGCGGCTGTACGCTTGATTAAAGGTGTACCTTTCTAGCATGTGCCCACGTCGGAGGCAGATCTGTAGGATCTTTCGGACGCAAGTCTTAGGGCTTGTGTGATGTTGACATAGTAGAAGGGAGGACAAAGAGGTCAGTTGTGCTAATTGAACACAACGACGTTTGCGGAAGCTTGATGAGACGGCTTCGTAACAGTGCAGCTTTGCAGGAAAAGCAAAGCGAAAACGAAACAGAGCCAAAGATGGCAGAAGCAGAGAGACAGACTGGCGGATACTACTGAGGGTAGCGGGTATGCTGCGGCAAGGTGTGAGACTGCTGCAAGGTGTGTTGCGGAATTCAAACAGCGTCTGACTCGTTCTTGGGGAGAGCACTGTTTTGCTGGTTGTGAAAGAGGCTGAAGTCAGAAGGTCAGCAGCCCTTGCATTACTTGGAAGAAAGGAGGGAACAAGCAGAACAAGGAGCCGCCGTGCTTATGCCCCGACCGTATCTTAAGATGTGCAACAAGCCAATACCAAAATCTAATACGCGGAGCCGATCGCCACAGCACGACATGCGGCTTTCGTTCCCGCTGCTCGGAGCACAACTCAAGTGTGAAGCTGCGAAACAGGCCTTCCTGGCCACCACACCGCTGCTTTCCCGCAGCTCACCCACGGCGCGAGTCGCTGCCGTCGTCGCGGAGCCGCATTAGCTCTTGCTCGGCTGCTGTCAAAAGTCATGGTCGCAGTAGCTGAACGGAGGGCGAGATGCAGGCATTTCATTCCGAGCAGCGCATGCGGTTAGCCGAATGGAGAAGACAACCGAGATTGGCTGGCGGCGCCGCAACCGTCACCAGCAGCCTCACTTTTCAAATCCAGGGCGAGCACTTGGGAGCATTCGCTTGCCAACCATTGCGTCTGCAGCCGACGGCAAAAGCACATTTTGTTGACGCATAGGTACAGTAGCTGACCGGATGGCGGCCTAATACGTTGTGCGCAGAAGATACACTTGCGAGAGTGCATTATCGTGACTGCACGCGCTATCGTGACGTTTTGGCGATTGTTCACGGACAGAGAGTACGCGTCTCCTTCCCGTCCTACGCTCTGGTATCAACACGAACAGCGACGTCAAAGCCAAACCATATCGTGAACCGTGTGAAACGTCATGCTGTCTCCTTTGTCAGCCAAGCACCGACGAACAGCCGTGTGATGGACATGGCGCTGCTCTGGTCATCGTCAGAGGTGCCGCGCAGAGTCAGACAGCGTCGTGGTGCCAACCGTGGTGCCGACCATGGTGCCAATCGTGGTGGAGAAGTGTAAGAGCCTGCAGCCGTCAAAGACAGAGCAACCTCTCACGCCGAGTGAGACGGGCGTCGTGTGGATTAAGAGCGGCCGCGAGGCTGCAAGTGGGATGATGCCGGTACCGAGGGCGAGGCGCTTGGGTCATGTACCAAGTCTACGAACTGGAGTGGTCCATCTTTGCCCGAGACAGTAAGAGCGGTTGGACGGACAAGCAAGACGGCAGAAAAGGGTCCACAGATACATATATGTAGGGCTGATGGAGTGCCTTGGACTGGACTGGAAGCGAAAGGCGACAGACACACATCCTTCATTAGCGCTTGCGTGTGTCAGGCAAAGTTCTGCTTTACATCATTGGCCGCTTCATTGCGTCTGTAAAGGTGTATGATATGGATCCTGATCCTTCGCTGCAAATCATTGAGCGTTGAGCGCTCTACTACACTCTCCACTGGACTGAGGTATCACTGACACAGGGGCAGACGTCGATGGCCCTGATCATTGCATCCAGTCAGTGCATGGTCTGCAATACACTCTTGTATCGAAGACCTTTGCTGCAGAGTTTCTAGTCATGTAGTTGGGAAAGACATGTCCAATCCAAGAACCAGCAGCCCTCTTACTCGCCGCCTCATCCAACTCAAACACCCTCCACATCCACATCCCCACTCCTCCCCACTCCACTCCCAGTACATACATCACCTCATATCCCATCCACCCATCCACCCAACACCCCACATCAAACCCCTATCAATCAGCACCACCAAGAGCACACACAGTATCAACACCTCTCATCACCCAACACAGGAACAGCATATACAGCAAAGTCAGATATAAAGTCGTGAATTAAGTAGTCGTCGTGAGATAAGCAGACACCAATTTTAAAGTCGCGAGGGCAAGGCCTGGCGGAAAAGGGCGATAGTGGTGGTGTAGTGCACAAGCGAGTATTGCAGACCCGTCCAGATGGAGATGAAGAATGTCGATCTAAGGTGTGCTTACTACAACTCTTCCTCCTAGACGTGCCGCCTCATTCAGTTCGGTCCTCGGGTGCGTCGAAGAAGAGGGCCTCTTCGTCGTTGAGGGTCGGCGGCATGACGTCTAGTACGAAGGAGGCCATCTAAGCCTCAATGTCTAAGTCGTCCTTCTTCCCACTACGGCCGCGCCTGGGCTCAGCTTGTGGACTGCGGTCTTCACGCTCGTCTTCGCTGCTGTTTGATGGACTCTGGGGCCGGCTGTCGTTGAGGTTGCGGCGGCTTCTAGCCATCTGCTTTGTGTCAGTGCTTGCTTCTGTGGTCATGGTTTGAAAGTGCCTACCCAAGCTCTCACACCACCGATCAATCCCAAATTATATCCGGCTGCAAAGTCTGAACTGCGCTCTCCCGCCCCACTCGCCCTGGGAATATCCAAATGGCTCAGCCTGCTCAGCGCAGACGGGCTCCTCGCATCAACTGCCACTTGCTCCATGGCATTGCTGTGCTCTCGTGTGGGGGTTCTGGCCGGACTAGCAGGCCGACTCGATTGCCAAAACTGGCGAAAGTCCTTGGTGAGTTCCTGGCCGGTGGTGGCCCAATTGGCCTTGATGCTGTCGCGGAACTCGACCATGTTGCGCTTGAGATCGAGCTCGTTCTTCTTGAGCCACGAAACATTGAGCTCCTTGCGGCTGGTTCCGCGCTTAAGCTGTCGGTCAACGTACTGGTCGTAGTCACGGACAATTCTAATAGTGTTAATGGTAGCACACAGCAGGTGAGAGTGGGGGTGACTTACTTTGTGATGATGCCGGTGGTGGAGAGGCCCTCTGTTCGCTGGGTCACGAGGAACATACCCCTCTCTTTGATGGGTCCGTAGATGTCATCGCCCTCATCTGCGCCATAGGGAAGGTCATCGTGGGCAACATAGTCAATCTTGTGCTTTTCGAGAAAGTCGGTGGTCACGATCCAGGGGCAGTCGGGGATGACCTCGTCGACCCACTTGCAGTGACGCACACTCTCAGCACGCTCTCGCGCCGACAGGACTGTGAGCCCCTTGCGCTTGTGTGTCTCGGTGTCGCCCGTGACGCCAACGACGAGCTCGACCTGCGGGTTGTTGGGCGCCAGATGGGCAAATGCCGTCTTGGCTTGCTGCAGTGCGCGCATGTGGCCAATATGGAAGAGATCGAAGACGCCGTCAGCGTACACGCGAATCGGGTGGTCCATGGCGGGTGGGTTCGTCTTGAAGCCGCCAGCGGGGTCTGTCAGCCCAGCACCAGGCGGCGCCTCCATGCGCATCGTGGCAGCCTCGCCATTCTCGCCATTCTTGATGCGGTCAGCTGACGAGCGCCTGCTCTTCTTGCTGATGCGCTCATCGCCGTCGTCTTCCTCGGCATCGCTGTCGTGGCTTGGGTTTCCGGCGCGTCCACGCTTGGTCGACTCGACCTGGCGCTCTTTCTTAGACGTGACTTCCTGCAGCACCGCATCTTCGGCGCCCTCATCAGACGCGTCGCGCGACGATGGCTGCACCACGTCCATGGCGTCCTTCTTGACGGAGCCTACTGTGTTGGATCTCTTGCGCTTGGGCGGCATGTGTGGGGTTGGGTGGGATGCGCGTGGTAGGGCTGCTAATTGGCGTGCTGTAGATTAGACAGCAATGGCCCTCGACTGTTGACAGAAGGTGGTGGTTGAGAGATGGGATGGAGGGTCGAGCGCGCCGTTTCTGGGGTCCGGCGGTGGAAGCTGAAGTGGAGTTGTTGCAAGTAGAAGTGGAGCAACAACAATGGAGCAGCAGCGAGCTGAACCTGACCAAACTCCGGCAATTAAGTTTTACAAGAGAGAAGAAAAACAATGCTCTACCAACGTCTGGATGTGCAGCAAAGCCTCGAGATGTTGACACGGTGCACACGAGATTGCATCAGTCCATAACTTTGACGCCCGTTCCCTGATCGAGTGCAGATCCTCCAAAGACGGCATGACGTCGCAGCCGCCGTCCGGCCCATGCGCTGGCTTGCACATGCACATCCCCAAGCAAAGCAAAGCCACACACAACGCAATGGTTCATCTACCCCACGTGCACTTGTCAAGCAGCACAGCTGGAGGTTTCGTCAGCGTGTGGCTCAAGCTTAAAAACTCCATATGAGCGGCGAATGTCGTCACTACTGTCTCGCAAGAACTACCTGTTATTTAGTGGTGTTGACAAACACGGTTGACGGCAGCAGCCCCTGAGGCCTGAGGCATTTGTGTGCCGTTGTACTCTGTCAATTTCCACCAAATTATGCTATGGCGCCTTGTCGGTATGCAGTGAATCTCTAGATCTGAACACAACTGTACTCCACAAGCTGTCTACGCCTTTACAATAGCCTCATCCAACGTCCACACTCTGACTTCACCCTCGTCGCCTGTGCTGACGATGATCTCCTCAGTGTCCCATCTCTTGCCCTTGTCTGCTCGCTTTGCCCAGGTGACGTGGTTGATCTCGAAGACGTCGTGCGCAGAGAAAATCTCAGCAACCACAACCCATTCAGTTGGCGATGCCTCAGATGCTTCTGTAGCTGGAGCAGCACCGTCAGCACTTTCAACACCTTCCATTGCCGTACCATTCGAGTCCTGACTCCTCCAACGCTCCCTGTACACCACAATCTTTCCATCACTGCCTGCACTGACAAGCAGTCCAGTCGTGCGACTCCAGCTGACCGAGTAGACCGCGCGGTCGTGGGCTTTGGGCAGTACGGCCTCTTGATACCAGTCCTCATCAATCGCCGCAGAACGAATGATGCTCGGCATTCCTGAATTCTGCGCCTGCGCGCCCTCCCTTGGCTTGCGCCTCCAGATCCTCACTGTGCAATCATCCGAGCACGTCGCGAGCCGGGGTCCACTCTGCTCCAGCGCCTCGATATGCTGTAATTGCGCGTCTTGCAAACCTTCTCTTTGACTGCGGAAATCCTTCTTCGCCATCTCGCTCCCCTCGAACTCAGCCCACCAGACTGTCATCCCATGCCCCTCCACCATGGCAACCTGGACCCAGTCATCCTGATCCTCCCTGTAGAACCGCACCGTGTCGTCATAGCTCGTGCTCACCAGCAGATCCTCCTCGGGATGCCACGCCACACACTTGACATCGCCATCGTGTTCCTGCAGCACAGCCACCGTCTCAAAGTTATCATCCTCCAACTCCTCCCATATCCAGACGCTCTTGTCGCGGCTACACGTAGCCAGATACTGGCCCGAGGGGCTCCAGGTCAGCGACTTGATCTCTGACTCGTGCCCGTCGAGAATGCAAGAGAACTGGTACTCTTGTGCGTCCTCGTCCTCCTCATCGCCCACCTCGCGTACCTCGTGTGAGAGGTCGTTGCTGTCTTCCTTGCGCCAGATGCCAGCGCTCGAGTCAAAGGAGCCTGTTGCCAGTACGCTTTGCCCTTGGGTATGCGGCTTCCAGCTGCACGAGCGTACGGACCGCTTGTGCCCGCCGGTAATGGCGTGCAGTAGCGTGAAGGATGTCAGACTATACACGCGCACGCTACGGTCTGAGCACGCGGTTGCGACAATGGGCTGCGAGGGGTGCGGGGCGGTCTGCCATGTGCGCGAGCTTGAGGGCGGCGTGAGAGTCGAGAGGTGTGTAATAGTTGGTGTTGGTGTGGACATGTTAAGTTTTCGAGAGCCGCTGCGGGCGGGCTTGTGGGTGTTAGAGTTCTTTGTTACAATCTTCGATGCAGCTGGAATTCAGTTTGCGATTATGTAAGAGGTATCCGGCTGAGCTCGATTTGACCTGTTGAGGTCTCTTGTATGTGCTGGAGAGGTAATTGATGAATGTCGTGAATGTCGCCAATGCGGCGGGGCAGAAAGTTCGGCAGCGCGTCATTTGCCAGCCCCACGCTTCTGCAAAGGTGCGTTATCGGACAAGGGACTGATTACGGCATTGTCAGGCACAATTCTATGTTCATGTTCTTCATTTCGTGTACTCATCAACCAGTGAACAGCTACAGTACATCATCTTATACATTACTCCACGCTTGCCGCGTAAAATCGAACCCACGTATGCGCCAAACCATGCATGGGTATCCCAAAGTAAACAAAACGCCGACCATGCTTGTGTAGTAAGTGTAGTAAAACGTCCCACTGCCCATCTACCTCCTTCCATAATACAGGTCCTTGGGTAGCGTTCGTGTCGCGTGCGGATCGCGGAACGCTGTTGTGATTGACACCAATCGATCCGCCAATGTAAGTTGCTCTGTATCAGCTATACCAGCCTCAGATTTGACGCCCATGTCGTGCAACTCCATTGTAGAGCCCGTTTTTTTCGAGTCATCATGGATAATCTGCTGGGTTGACGTGACCATGATACCTCCCCAAGGATGACTGCTGCTTGCATCGCCGTATGGCGGTGTTGCGTTCACCAGTCCCTTTTCTGAGCACGAGTCTGGCTGAAGTGTCATGTCAGACGAGGTTGATCGGTGTGGTCGCAGCCTGAAGTTCCACTTTTTGCTGCGCTTCTCGGGCTCTTTGCTAATCGAAGGGGTTCGTGTCAGGGCGGCAAACTCCTTGTGGTTGCGGATCGCCAGGATCTGATGATCTGGAGAACCAGGATAGGACCTGAGGTAGGTCTGGAAGAAAGACATGGGAATACACTTCAGGGTCATGCTCTGGAGTGACTGGATGTAGATCTCCTTGATGCCGCAAAAGGCGAACACTGTTGCCGGGCTGCGCTCTTTCCTTCCAGCGACGCCATGAGCAATGTCCAGCTGCTTGGCAGAGAAGATAGCACGATGCAGCGCAGATTCAGGCGCGTCGTGCAGGAGGTCCAGCATCTTTGTGCGGAAGTTCTCCAGGAAAGCGTCTTCCTCCTTGCTCTCCAATCCTGACCTTTGTCCGGTCCTAGCAAGGCAGTCGTCGAGGGATAGACCGTTGAAGCTTACCAATATCTTGAACTCGCCCTGGGAAAGATCACCATTTGTAAGTTTGACCATTGGCAGCCGGTCTGGATTCGCTCGTGGTACAATCACATCAAGACCTCGCATACCAGGGGCAGGTTGCAGAAGGAACGATGCGAGGTAGGTTCCATTTGGCGGAACCGATGGCTCTCTGTCGATGAACGCATGCCAGCGGTTGACCATGTCGTATAGATCATCCCGAGCGACTTGCAGACTGCGTGCAAGGTTGTCTCCAACTTGATCGATGTTTGCAAAGTGGTAGCCCAGGTTCTGGAGGCGCTTGACTTCGTTCGCATCCGCCTTCTTTGTCAGGACCAACATCTGCCCCCGACCAAAGAGAATTGGACTCGCCATGCCGGTCTCAATGTCTTTGTTCGCCACTTCCGCCGCGAGAATTTCCTTCCTGTCGTTAGGGTCCTTGAACACGGCTCTGGCCATTGACATAGAGGTGCCTGTGGTCACGACCTCCTCGTATAGATTACCCAGATTCTGGAGGCCAGTATCGAGCGTCTTTGCAATGTCATAGGCCGTGACACAGAAGAGTTCGCGGAACGTAGCAGAGTACGTCGAGTCGTCTTCCGAACTGAATGAGCTACGACTTGCGGCAGCCGTGGAGGGCGAAGTCGTCTGCAGATATCCAGTGCTATGTAAGTGTTCACGCATCGAGGGAATAAGATCCGCGACACCCCCCCAGTGGCGGGACACGCGGAAGATCCATTGGAATACAGGGTGCGCAGTGTTGAACTCATCATCGAAAGTCTGGTGGTGTCAGTCCTGTGAACACTTGCAGTGGATGACAGAAAATACCCTTTGATGGAACTGTCGAGTAATGGTTTGACAGGGCAGGAGGCCACCTTGGCTGACCAGGAGCTTGCCAGTCTCGTCAAAGGTCGCGCAGGCAAGCACAACCTGTTGCGCACGGTCTTTGAGGAGTCGGCGATGGCGTTGCTTCAAGAAGCCAAGCAAAAAGCACACGAAACAGGCGGTCAGACACTAAATGAAAGTCAGTCGATATGCTGCCGCTTGGACTGAGACTTCTTACGAGGCAAAGTGCGATGATGAGTGTGATATTCCTTTCCTGACCTGAGCCCTCATGATAGCCTCGGACTTCATACCATGTGCCAGCAGCACCGGTCCAGTGCATGCCAGAGACAGCTAGAGCCAGGAAACAAGCAACGACACAGCGTCGGAAGATGTTGTTCAGCCACGAGCCGCTCCAGTGGAAGAAGAGGCCGAACGACAACAGACTCGCGCCAACTGCGATGCCTGCAGCACCAAAAACGTGCGGCCAGCTGAGGTGTAGGCGATAGTTTGTCGTACCGTTGTTTCCGAGGTAGTGCATCTCAGTAATGGCGGCACCAGCACAGATGCCACAGACGACCAGTGATGCTACTCGAATGGCGGCATGCTTGCTTCGCTTATAGAAGCGGTCCGCGACCATCAGGCCGAGGAAGATGACCACGACCGGGATGATTGCGGACAGCGCAGTGAACACAGGGCTGTAGTACAGCTGAATCTCTTCTTCACCGTCGCCCAGGACGATGGCGCGGTTGCCAACAAAGTGCATGCACCAGATCGCCACTAAGCCGAAGGAGACTGAACATCCAGCAATTTGTACCCTGACATCGATCAGCAGTAATTCATTCTCGTGTCTTCGTCAACATACCATGCTCGCCATCCCGAGCCAGATACTCTTCGATGCAGCAGCTCTACTGTTGTAGCAGATCCAATCAGGCTGACCAGGTAGGAACAAAAGATCAAATATGGCGTGAACGAGATGTTTGGTCTACTTCCGATGGGATACTTGGCCTCAAGCTCAGGACTTGGGCTCATGATGGGCGAAAGAGGTAAAGGAGGTCACTTATGAGTTGGGGAATTGTCGATATGGATGCACGGTCAGATTCTCTGTGCCCGTGATCCGAATCTGGCGTCTCCGCTCGAATCTGGATTGTTGGTCGTACGATCGGATGAATCTGTATGTGATGGGCGACGCTGAGATAAGGTTGGAGACTGCTTTTTCGAAGCCTCAGCTGTCTTTACGGCAGGGCCCAGTTGAGACGCAGGAGATCGTGGCGCGGGAAGCCTTCCGTCAGAATGCAGGGTGTTTCGTTTTGTACCGGCCTGCCAACCCACAAGACCCTCTAGTAAGCGTCTGCCACTTGAACTAGGCTGGTCTGCTTAGCCTGGAGCAACCGCTGTGACAGCGTTGGCCCTGTCGAGCAGATCGTGAACGCGCAGCTCCGCTTGGGCTAGAGAGAGCCTATCTAAGCCATCGCCACATGCTAGAGCGCCAACCCGGAGCGCCACACCAATTGGAATGCCGCTGACATAGGTGGAGCCGGACGAGATGAAGTGGACAAGCGTGGTTCAGGTGACAATAAGGTTCGAGTACTTTGCTCCGCAAAGTTGAAGAGTAGCCTCGGCCACACGTAGATCGCTGTGAATGCATTGCGTACTGCAACAGTATTGGTACATGAAGCTATGCTACGTCTTGTGACTTTAGAAGATGCACAAGGTGGCACCTCACCCATCCCCACAATTGATGTGTGAAGGCTGCGGCGCAGTAAATTGTGGAGGATTGCTCCGCCTAGGCATGTCAAAATGGGTATGCAGCCCGTGTCGTCGGACGGCTAGAAGCTCAGAGTTGTGGTTCGTCGGCAAAAGATACTTTAGTACTGCCAAGTAAAACATGGTCGGCGAGCATAGCGTAAGGCTAAGCGGACCTCTACCTCTACTGTGTGTTTGACAAACCGGTAGGCCCCGTCGCATAAACACATCCACGTGTTTGTGGAGCGCGACCGGTATTCTGACATGTGAATTTCTTCTCAGGATGTATCATCATCTGCAAGGCCAAGTTGCGCAGATGATGTTCCTGAAGACGGGCCGCAACACGGCTGCAGCATGTTGAGGTTGGCAGATCCACTTGCATCGATCTTGACGCGGGTCAACGACCAACAGTAATTTGCGCTTTTCGCTTCCTCTTGCGTATTGGCAAGCCACACAGCTGCCGGCTGCTCCGAATGGTCAATTGAAAAGACATGTCATCCATCCGCGCCGTCTTCTATGGAGTAGCTTTTTAAATTGCAGCACTGTGGAATGAGTAACGTATTGTTGATGCATTTAACCGCGATAACGCCAGTTTGGTACAAAGGGGTTCCACTGAAGAGCCTTGACAAGCTTGGCCGATGGTCCACGGTCACACGTCAAAAGACTCGGAGATTTCGACACGTGCTCGCCACACCAGCATCGCCAAATTTGGTACCGGTAGTGTCTGTCAGAGCTCTAGGTATCAGAGTCATGAAGCGTTTGTCGATCCGACCGTGGGTGAAACAAGACAAGACCTTGATCCCTGGTCCGTGCTGCATCGATCTGCGCTAATTGAGGGAGATGAGACGAGCTCAACGATCCTCCCGAAATAATCAATACCTAATGGCGGGGTACCGGGACGATTAACGTTGAGCGGCTGCTGTTGACATTTCGCGCATTGTGACATGGCCTACTTAACCGCGGTGCTGTCAGAACAGCGGCTCATCTCGTCTTGTGTTTGCCTTGCGCAACGTTGGCTAAAACCGTACTCGCTTGCACCTGCTCCTGCGTGGTGGTAACTTTCATCAGCGTTTAGAGTACCTTTGAAACGATACTCTTGGGTCGAGTCGACCACAATTTTTGGTTAGACCCGGAACGAACGCAATTGATTGGATGTTGGCCACGTTGTTTGTCAGGAAGCTTTGGACGATATTCTCGCTAGCAGTAGCGTACCTCGGATTTTCGAGCCTCGGGAGGTCAAAAAAGATAACCTCGGGGTGTGAAAACGTTGACACAAGTTTGGTCATTGCAAGGCGAGAACTTGACGAACGCTCTGGCGGCCTCTCAATTGTGGGTGGTGTCCACCTTTTGGCACCCGCACATCGCGATCTTCTGTTTGTAAGGTGCCGTGATCGCCAATAGCATGGATTCCAAACGTTTTTGCAAACTCTGGATGCGCGTTGATGGACCGACAGTCTGGCTACAAGGAACGTGCATAATGACTTGCAGAACACGGACAGTCGAACCGCTTGTAGGATAGAACTTTATTTGTCGCACGAGTCAGCTGTGGCGTTGGTGCGAGGCCTCTGGAGCTCGACTTTCTCCTTCGAGGCCTGCTGTGTATACTCCAGACAGTGACTCGTGGGACTGCGTGAAACGATTCATGCTAGCAATGGCGCTGAAGACTGTCCAGACTGAAGGTAGATCGATGGGCGTGGTATCTGAGATTGCTGGAGCGGTGAATTTGCAGACAAACTATAGGAGCCAGTGTCCTTTGGCTTGCGACAGAGTGATCGTTCAAAAAGGGATCGCCATGCACGGGCAACGAAGTCTGAACGAACAAGCTTCATACTGCTGTGCAGACTTCGTACGTGGGTAAGCTGAACATCTTCGCCGATGACCACCCATGTTGCTTGCCTAGCTCGGCCGAACATGTAGTCAAGCTCTGCGCAAGTACTGAGGGACGGTTTGTTCCGGATGTAGAGCGTGGTATCCAATATTTGAAGACATTGGCGTTAAGAGGCCTCGCTGCTGCGGAAGGCGGAAAGATTTGCATCCTCGAAACACTCGTCTCCGAGGAGCAATTCATCGTTATTGGCCTCTAAGACAGATGCAGGGGTGGCCATTCCCCCGAGGAGGCATAGATCCGACGAAGGTTCATCCCAAGCTGCTGTGATTGCATGGCGACCTTCAAGATTTCGAATAACGTCGGACGCGTCGCGGACACCGCGACCCCCGGAGCTGGGCCTAGATCTGACAGTTTCTCCAGCCCACAGCCACGGCTCCTCAAGTATGTCGTCAGGTAGTGGTGCAGACTCGACTTCTGAAGCAAAGAACGAGTGTAATGAAGTCGTTGCCTTGCAAGAGGTATTTCTTTGTAAGTGTAGCCAGAGCCGAGGGGCGATGGAAGAAGCTACACAACTCCTGTCCGATGTAGTTGTATGCGCTCGATCCTGTGTGTAGATCGGAGGCTTGAAAGACGGCAGTTGCGCTGCTAGTGCTGACAGTTTCAACTTCAAGGACATGGACGTGATTCTTGTGATAGGCTCATGTCGACAAAGTGATCGGCTAATCGTAGGCAGCAGGCTTGCTCTCTGCGACAAAGACTACAGAGCTGTAAGCATCTGCACTGACGCTAAGCACCATTTGGTTCTCACCGATTGATAGCCTGGCTTCCACAATGCAGGGGCAATATCTGCAAGACCAGGTCCGAAGGTGTTTGCCAGGATCCTGATCCCAGGTAACATCTTGCTGTTGACGGTGCTGAGGATGGAAAGCCGCAGTGCCCCATCGATGAGCGTCCGCATGCCTGTAGGCCCAGACCCTTTGTAGGTCTTGAGTGTAACCTCCTGGCTGGCTGGCTGTGAATCATACATCGCTTCAGTTGGCGGCATCGCTGGCGATATGAAGCTCTGTTCTGCTGTCGGGGCTAGGGACCGCGGTCTTTTCAGAGTTGGCAATGTCACAAGCGACGAATGGTGAGCTTCCAAGTCCAGCAGTAGCGCATCCCTATGTTCGCGGTCGGGGTCGTTGATGCATTGGCTGTCCTGCAACTGTGCCGGGCTGTTACTGATCATTGAGGCCTTTAGTCGCTTAGCCGTCGAGGTAGTTCTTCTGGGTACGTGTTCGAAGACGTCCATGCATAGGGCGACCGAGTCGAGACTGAAGGCAGGTACGCCCTCTGGTGGTCGTACGTCAGCCGCCGAGGTGTTCGAGAGAATTCGGTGACGTGGTTTTGCTGCCATGGTTGCACTCTCGCTTGAGTGATTGACCATCACCCGTAATCTTCCCGGCTCATGGGCAGCGTCAGAGGGCAACGACGGCTTCAGGTTCAGCTGTAACCAAACCTATGATTGTTCTGTAAGCGGCAGAGAATTCGGAAGCAGCGAGGGTACTGACTGGTGCGTCTAGTAGAGCCTCCGAAAGTAGTTGAAGCTGCTGGTCAGCAAGAGGCTGGCCTCTCAAGGTAAGGTCCAGGTCGATGTGCAGTCCATTCCCACGGCCTACCCAAACTTCACCAGATGATAATAGACCAAGCAAAGAGGTCGCATCATGTTGCTCTAGATTAGTGCATTCCTGCTGTGGTGAGATTGTGATCAATGTTCTGAGCCAAAGCTCGATATTGGCAGTGGAAGGCGAGAGCACTGCTCGTCCAAGCTCGACAGACTTTGACATGCTTTTGAGCCATCGAAGTACGACGCTAGCATCTGCAGTCTGGTTGAGGAAGAAGTGCGTTCGTTGTACGACACCAAACAGCCCCACATTGCCCTGCCGAGACACTAGTTTTGGCAGGGGAGCTCAGACGCCGTTTCCCTTTCCTGCGAAGCCCAAGCTCCCTGAGAAACCAACAACACCGCAATGAATCCTTCCACCAGGCACGCGCTGCAGCGCACGACCCAGATCCTGCGAAGTAATTGCGCTCAGTCTCAGTCTTATCCGCTCTTGGCCTCGGCGACGCGCAGGAGCTTCACATGTAGCACAATCAATCGCACTGATGGTGTGTTTCGTGAGCTCACCAGTATGCGGGTTCGTACGCCTTGGGTGGAAGCGCTCCGTAAGCAGCAGCAGGACGGCCAAGAGCCTGGCAAGCCATCTGGAAAGCCAGAGGTGCCCAAGGATCGCGATCTGAAGCCCAAACGCATGAGTGAGAGCTATCATGCTGTCGTGCTTCCCTTGGCTAGAGATCCATGGTTACTTGATACCTACCTGAACTCGTCGGGGCACATCCGTCTAGGCACGATCTTCATGGATCTTGATGCGCTCTCTGGTGTTATTGCGTAAGCCATGGGAGCTGCGTAAGGTGGTAGATACCCTCTAAGCGCTGTTCTAGGTACAAGCACACGGGTGAAGACGTAACGACAGTCACCGCCTCCTGCGACCGAATAACCATCCATCACCCACTAGATGAGATTTGTGATCTCCAACTATCTGGCCGTGTTACATATGCCACCGGCCGAAGCAGCTTGGAGATAACAATGCAGGTTGCAAAGGCTCCCAAGGAAGGGGAGGAGGTCAAGGACACAGACGTGTTGATCAACTGTACTTTCACAATGGTGTCTTTGGACCCCGGTACGAAGAAGTACGACATTATAGCAACCGTTGAGACTTCGGACTGACACATAACGCAGACCAGTCAACGTTAATGCGCTGATTGTAGAGACTGAAGAAGAGAAGCGACTATATGCTTTGGGCGAGCGAAATTCTCAAATTCGCAAGGAAAGACGCAACACTTCCTTGATCAAGCATACACCGAATGATGCAGAGAGCGATCTCATTCACGCATTCTGGCAGAAGCAGCTCCAGTACCATGGTCAGTTCCCGTGTGGCCACAACCAGCGTGACTCGATCTGACTTTTGTAGACCCTCACGATGAGTTGCGCAAGCCCGATAACCTCCATTTCATGGACACTACGCGCCTGCAGACGGCTACAATCATGCAACCGCAATACCGCAATCGACACCACTTCATGATATTTGGTGGCTTTCTCCTCAAACAAACATTCGAGCTTGCGTTCACGACGGCTGCGGCATTCGCCCACGCTCGACCTACCTTCGTATCGCTCGATCCCTCGACGTTTCTCAACCCTGTACCCGTTGGTAGCATACTATACATGACGGCACACGTGGTCTACACAGATCCGCCGCTTATTGGTGCGCCAGGAGAGCAGTTTGATGAGAGTAGCGAATATACGCGAGTACAGATCCGCGTCGACACCAAGGTGAGAGACGTAGAACACGGTCACTCCAAGCCCACGGGCCAGTTCAACTACACATTCAATGGTAAGTGTCTCAGCGCGGGGTCTGTTTCGACATGCTGACTTTTGACAGTACCGAAAAACATTAGAGTAATGCCGAGGACGTATCAGGAGTTCATGTACTACCTCGAGGCGCGCAGGCGAGCCGAGCAGGTCAGGCGTACTCTTGAGGAGGGTGTCAGCATCAGTCCCAAGCGAGCAGCAGAATCTCTCACGGAGTAACTAGACACTGCTAAACAATTGGCCGGTGGGTCTTGTAATGTTTCAAAGTACTGTATTATAACAGCAAAGTTCAATCAGTTCCCCTATGATAACGCACCAATTACATGCTGAGTGGCTATGAGAGCCTTCCGCTCAAGAAAAGGTTGAACCCTTCGACAAGTAATCCATGCACCCAAATCCCAGACGCCCAGGAACGCCGATCGTGTGGAAAATAAAACCTGAACGCCGTCCAACTATTCCGTCTTCCGAACGCCACGCGGTCCAAGGCTCTGGTCAAGCCGCAGGACTCCAGTAATCAACTGCCAGAAACCCCAGCTTTCAAAAGTGAGGCTGGCATGGTGCCGCAGCACTGCTCTGATTCGCCCGGGGAAGATGCCGCTCACTGCTGTGCACAGATCAGCCACCTGCACCTCGAGCATTGCTTCACACCGTATTCTCATTCCTCCTCGCCTCGGAGCATGGACCTAGAACTCACCAGCGACATGCCGTGTCTTGGCCAAGAATTACTACATCGCCACAACTCGTTCACCACTCGTCAAGCTGCAATTCCAGATTCACATCCTCGGAGCACTCGGTGCAGTAGTAGTTGGAGAACCCCCCGCACTTGACTGTTGGGTTCTTGCACATGTCGATACTCCATGCGTCGTATGAGTAGCCGGAGAGAAGGCGTGAGGCGCAGATTTCGATCGAGTTGGCCCAGATGTAGTAGTCGTGATTGCAGTAGTACCAGGAATATGTATACGAGCACATCTTGAAACGAGGTCTCCAGCGAGTGTATTTCACAAAATAGAGACGGTGAGGCGAGGATCGAATCCTATATGTGTGTCAGCTTACCGCTTTTATTCTTTCATGCGGGAGGATCACTGAGTGTCCATGCATATGCAGGCACTGAGGATAGCTTGGGTAGCTTACGTTACTTAGTGTTATATCCTCTTAGCAAAGGTCTGTATCACGACTTGGAGAAATTGCAAACAAGAACAGCCGCAAGACCCTCAGCCTTCCTTAAATTCATGAACCCTTGGACGTACTAAGCCTTGTCGTCCGAGGGCTGACCTTGCCTTTGAGGCTCGAATGTAGCTATGCCGAGGAGACTCCGTTATCTTCCCCGGATTAGTTGCTTCAAGCGCTGATAACACACGAGGCGGGCGAACGGCTAGACCCTCAGTCCCTGCATGCTTTGACGTTCCGGTCAACAGAATGCCTTGCTTAAACTCCCAGTCTGATCTTATTTTGCAATACGAGCAGCATTCCTGTCTGCTCATAACTGATCTACCACACCTGCGATGCGATCCCCACCGTTCAACTCTCTAGCATCGTGACAAGTTATATTGAACAAAAGTCATGAGTCCCAGCACCTCGGCGGACCTGCATAGGCTAGCGCAGTCTTCCATGCAGGGTCCAACTTAGCCCCTCCCCGCTGTGAAGGGATACAAAAGCCGAGAATCCGAGATGACCCCAAATCCCAGCTTTGGCACCTCTCGCACGCGCTTACAGATAAGAAATTCTCGAGACATTCTCAACTAAAATTGTCAACGATCGCTCTCTTTATGCGTGTCTCTGCACATAGCCGAAGTTCCGATAGCATCCTCGCGCACTTCGGCAAGTTGCACACCACCCGGTGCCGAGCACATCCCGACATTGCACAGAGTCGGCCACAGGACGCAACGATCGCTAACACGGCGGTATAATGACCCCGAAGAAATCGGGCAATCCACCCCGCAATGC
Source organism: Didymella segeticola (assembly GCA_004522025.1). NCBI lineage: Eukaryota > Fungi > Ascomycota > Dothideomycetes > Pleosporales > Didymellaceae > Didymella > Didymella segeticola. The sequence goes on from SDAV01000011.1 coordinate 463,953, forward strand.
CGAAGGCTTCCCACGACTTTGCGCGAGTTACCTGATCGGGTAGGTTCGTGTGGAGATTAAGAGTGTGTGGCGGAGTTTCGGTGAGAGGGCACCCGATGGTTGGCCGAACGGTCGGCCTGTTTGATGCATGTCGGCGTTATGTGAAGGTTGCATTTGTGACATGCTCCGGCTGGCACGAACAACAGTCGCCTGTCAAATCCGGGTCTGCACCAGACCGCGTGTGATATCAGGATTGGGCCACATGTGAGGTTGATTCTATAAACAAAGTGCTCGTTGATCGCATCTACATCTGTCCGACGTCTCTCACGCGAGCAGAGGTTCGCGAACCTCCTCGTCCGCGACACTGTCGTCTTCCTTCGGGTTTCGCGTGGCCACCAACATTCCTGTCGCTACAACAAACAGTGCACCGGCAACCATATACGGTAGGCCGATCCAAAATTCTCCGCCCTGCCTCAGTCCGGCAGTGTAGAGCCACGCATAGATCGGTCCGCTGATCGAGCCTCCGATAGCGCGCAACATCGTGATAGCCGAGTACGTTGCGCTGATGTCGTCGCTGCGAACCATCTCCGTTGCCATAGATCGAGTGAGCGAGTCCTGTCCTGACCCAAGAGCCAAAATGACAATACCCGCAATGGCAACCCCCACAACAGGGGCGAGACCCAGGCACAACGTCCCAATCGCAAGAAGAGCCAGACTCCACTGCGCCAGTAACTTATCTTTGGCGAATGTAGTAGCTCTCTGGAAGGAGGCAGGTAAGTTTGAAGTCAGCGCTGGCAGAATGAAAGCAAGTGCGAAGAATTCGACGCCCATCTCGAGCGAGCTGAGGAAGCTGGCCTGTGTTGTGATAAGCTTTTCGACTTGATGTGAGCGGTGGCTCTACTTACGTTTGAGAAGCTCCAGCCAAAGCGTTTCGAGATGTAGATAGCGAGCATCATAGGGACCGAGTCGAAGCCTAGTTGGCATACAAACACAAGCAGCAACATGGCCAGCATTTGCTTGTTGCCGACAAGTAAGAGGGCTATCCTCTTCACAGCCAAGAGCGACGACTTCACATTCCAGCTGCCAGCACCATCGTCATGATCTGACTTGCCGCTCTCCTTTACCGTCGTTCTCGGTATCAAAGCCGCAGTGACGGTCCCAAGAACCAGACTCGCCAGGCCGACGCCCCACGGCAAGAACTCACTCGTCTTCATCAGAACGCCACTCGCAGCATACCCCAGGATGCTCGCACCGACTCCCGCTGCTCTTGCGCGGAAGAAAATCCGTGTCCTTTCTTCCGCGTCGACGACGTCTGCGATGATCACGTGCAGCAAGCTCACTACAACCGTGAATCCGCCCCCAACACAGCTGAAAACGAAGTGCAGCCATATCAATCGGATAGGGAAGACATCCGGAAACCAGCACACAACAAAAGGCCATCCGTCCTCAAGGAACACGCCGAACACTGCAATGGCCAGGATAAGGGAGTGCCCGTAGCGATCTGCAAGCGCTGCAAACGGAATAGCCAGGATGCTTGGAATAATTATCGAGAGTCTCTCGATCCCGCCCAAGAGTGCGAGTTCTTCCTGTACAGGTGCGATTTTGCAGTCGTGTGGACCAGGGGATCCATAGTGTTGCTGGCAGACGATGGATTCGTAGATGGCGATGCGGGGTGCTGGTTGCAGGGTTTCGCCGAACAGGAAGAGAAAAGATGTCAGGTAGACAAGGGGGAGTGTGTATTTGCTCATTGTGGATTGGCCAAGAGACCCTGAGAATGAGGATGGTGTTGTGTTGCCAATCGAAAAATCTGATAAGGATGCAGGAGGCAGATGCGGTTAGGCTGATGTCGATCTGCCGCCTACCACGACCATCAAGCTTTTGAGATCCTCCTTGTAATAGCTTTGGTCTTCTCACAGCTATGCGAGGTGCCCTGCGCCTCGCGCTTTGCGTATGCTTCAGCTTAGCCGTACCGTTATTTCTCTGCCTTGTTCCCAACAGCGGGTCCTGGTGACAAGCAGCCCAGGAAGAGCATGAACATGGCAAGGAAGTAACATCTGTACTCGTGCCATCCGGGCACTGAAGATTGACCGATGTGACGCGAGTTTCGGCTATCGATACTTGTTATCGTGCAAAGTTTGCGAGGCATCTCCGACAGATCTCCTGGGGGGTCCTATCAGCCTACATCTTGTATCTTTGCGTCTGTAATGATTTGAGAGCCGAGTCTAGTATTGCTCAGGGTGTATCCAGACCTCGAACTCTCAGAGCAGCTCGGTCTACCTGACGAATGAGTCAGCGATCCAAGTAATCCTGCATAGTGAATTCATCTATTGTCGAAGACTTAGGCACAGCTCAGGCAACCCCACCTCCCCGAGTATCACGATTGGCGTGCACACAACACCAGGAACCAAGCTGCATATGAAGCGCCACGAAAAGTCAGAGCTATCCCTTAGCCAGCTCTGGTTTCGCAAACTTACATTATCGATTCGGACACTCGAGAAACTCCATTCCGTTCCTCAGGGTTGGCAACGAACGCACAAGATAAAAGTCATGATATCTAAGCCAAGTTGATTTAGTCCGCTATTAATACCCAAACCCACGCTCAACGCCGGAAATGCAATGCAACGTCTATCTACGTTCTTTCCCCACCCAGTCCCAATCCAAACACACCCATCATCTACCTTCTATAAACTTACAGCACAAGCGCAACAACCACCCCCACCACCGCCAACAACGCCCCAGGCACCCTCAACCCAACGGCAAAAGACGTAGCCTTCCCGCAGCACGAGCGATTGTACGTGACATTATTCGCGCGCGCGGCGACCTCGAAAACAGATCCGTTTACAGGGCCCTGGTTGTAGAAGTCGACGAGGAGGAAGTTTGGGGGGCGGCCCCAGTCGGCTGTTTCACGTTAGCCCAGTACTCTCTACTAATTCTTGCTCCTCCTCCTCCTTCTTCTTCTTCTTCTTTGGGGGTCGTCAGGGGAAGACTTACAAGTACACGAATTGCTCATCAGACCCAGACTACCCGGGCCCTCGAGCCCATTCGTCGTATTCGTCGCCGCGACGTTGGGGACGAGGAGACTGAGCCCCGCAATAGCAATCTCAACGTTCAAATTGTGGTTCGCCATGTACAGCATATCGCGAGCTTTTTCATCGCTGACGCCGTCTGGGCGGCCGATTGTGCAGGGGAAAGTTGCGTCCGTGGGCGAATAGGGCGTCTCCCACATGTTGTAGAATTCCCACAGCAGGTAGGGGACCGCGTCTGTGTCGAAGTTGTAGTCGATAAATGTCACGACGCGCTTTTGTTGGAGGAGCATTTGCCCCAGGGTAGGCCAGTCGGCGAGCTCCATGGCGGTTTTCGGGGGCTGGTAGATGTATTGATAGAGACCTGAGGAGCGGATCGGGGCGTCGAAGTTGGAGGATGTGACGAGGGGGTTTCCGGCGGCGTCTTTGTCTTCGTAGTTGTAGTTGCCGAAGATGATGGTGACGACGTCGAAGGGGTGGGCTTCGACCCAGGCGACGACTTTCTTGAGGTAGTCCTCGACGGTCCCCGCGTTGAGCAGATCGCACGAGGTGTGGCAGTAGTACAGCGTGCCGTTGACGTAGTGCGCCTGGCCCTGCAGCATGCGGATGCCGTCGTTCAGCTGCTGCGTGACGTCGTAGTCCTGGTTACGGCCCACGTTGCGCGGCGTGGTGAACATGGAGTTGTGCGCCGCCACCTCGGTGATGTTGGAGTACTTGCGGTTGCAGAACTCGACGTAGTTGTTGCATGCCTGCGTGTTCTGGGGCAGGGCGGCCGAGCCCGTGGCCGAGCCTGTGGCGCTCCTGGTCCTGTTGCCGCCGCCGATGTTAATGACGGACTCGGTCGCTGAGACGGTCGAGTTGGCAGATGCGCTGCTCCCAGACGCCGAGCTGGTCAGTGTCGCGAACGTGCTGCCTTCAAAGTCGGATGGCACGGTGACGGAGCCGCCGAATTCGCCGCCAGACAGCTGCCTCTGTGTGCCTGTGAGAGTAACGACGGACGGCGAAGCTGTCGACGCCGAGCTACTCTGGCCCGCAGCAAGGCCCGCGAGCCATAGCAGAGACAGTGTTGTGCCTCTCATGATCGACACAGGGTCGAGTGTAAATATAGCGGTGAATATGCAGCCAATCCGAAAAGATGCAGGAACTCCAAGTCGTGAAGAATCGTTGTGGGAAGACCCTGACACAAATGACGATGGAAGAAAGTAACAAGCACAGATGGCAATGGAAGAAAAGTGACAAGCACAGATGACGATAACAATAAAACGACAAGCGGTTGTTGAGACCCAAGTCTGAGCGCCGGGCAGTGCGTTTAAGACCTCCTGATGTGACGTCTTAGTGTGGTTTCCACCTGCGCTAAGCCTTGTAGCCGCATGCTTCCAGCCACTGATTTGCAGAGCCGCAGGGAGTCTTGCCGAGCGAGCCTCTAGCGCACCACGTAATGGTCTGGTCTGGACGTCGAAGGTTTGGGGTGTGACGACAGTTGGTCGAAATTGTAAGGGACATTGACATGACATGCCAAGACATGCCAGCTATTCATTCAATCGTTACAAGTATACAAACAAAAAAAGAATACATCGCACACTCAATGCGGCCTCCAATACATCAAAAAATGCACAATCCGTCTCATCCCCGAGACCTCGGCGAGTCACGAAGCACTGCTAAACATCTGCTCAAACGTGCTCTTGCCCTCGAGCTGCTTGATCTCGCGCTTCAGCACGTCGACGCGGTAATTTCTAAACGCCTTCTCGATGCGCTCTTTCGCCGCGGGATCGCTCGTGATGGTGCGCGACGCAGAGGCCGTGCCTGTTAGCAGGCCCAGCTCGCCGCCGAGAAAGAGGCCTGCGACGGAGAAGAAGAAATATGTCGCCGCGTCGCCCCAGCGCGAGGGCGCGAGTTGAGCTGAGATGTCCGGGATGGGTTCTGCATAGCAATTAGAATATGTAGATTTCAAGGCTCCCTCACAGTGACGCACCGGTCCGGCCGTCGGCGAACTTGAGCTCAACAGGCTTCTCCATGGCGCGAAAGGCCTTGAAGTACGCGAGGCGCATGCGCCGCAATCGCACAGCAGCGAAGACACCGAGTCCCAGCCCCGCGAGCGAGGCAACAGTAGCATGAGTGCCGACCTTCTTCGCCGCGCTCTTGAGGAGGTCCTGATCCTGCTGGTTCAAGCTGCGGCGCGTCAGAGGCTGTATTCTTGCAATTGGCAATGCGCGTAGGAGCGTACTCATGGTTGATGTGGTCCTCGGCTAGCTGAGCGAGATCCTTGCTGCGCCCTGTGCGGAAGGCGGCTAGTGATTCGGACATGGTGGTGAGGTGTGGATGGGAGGGGACGGCTGGGGGTGTTGGGCTGTGTAAAGAGGCTGAGGTTGGACGCGTGCGTTGAAAGAGTTGAGAGAGCTTCGAGCTTTGAGCTTCGAGCTTCGTCGTTATGACATCACCGACGGGATGCGGCGGCGGCTAGCTTGGTTGGGAACAGCTTGGGACGACACGCGAGGTTGACACGCGAGGACATTCTGCACTTGCTCATACTGGACTTTCTTCGACAATTGCGTTGGTAGTAGTATTGTGACTGTGTTGCAGTCAACTTGGAGTGGTCTTGCCACGAGTCTCATCTGCAATTGATCTATATCGTACACACAAAGAACCCCAAACAACTAAGCAGTAGCCCCCTCAATCCGAACCCCATACTGCAACCCCCTGTTAACATCCTCCCCAATCGCAAACGCATCATACAGCACCACCTCAGGCGTCCTAGCAACAACAAGCGCCACCTCCTCACCCTCTTGGACCCTTACACTACCCGCACCACCAACAACATCCGTATACGCCACCCCCTGGGGACCAGACACAACAAGCGTCGCGCTATACCCAGCATCATCCGCGGAGATGACAACGCGCACCGTCTCCGCCGTCGGGGTAAGCGGGATGATGTTCGCGCCCATGTAGCGCGGGGCGCGCGCGGATTTAACCGTGTACGCGCCGTTGTCGCCGTCGAGGGATTCGTACCGCAGCACGCGTCTATCCCTGACGAAGGCCTCGTGGGCTTTGGAGTGGCCAATGTCGACAAAAGCCATGTGGGCCCAGTAGCGGCCGACGACGTGCTGGACGGTGAGATTGCCTTCTGCGCCTGCGAGGATGCGCTGCAGCGAGTGCAGAGGGGTCTCGTTGGAGTTGAGCTCGTACTCGCGGATCATGCGTAGAAGCGTGTCGTTGCCTAGGGCTGGGTAGTTGTCCGGGTTGTTGGTTAGGTAGGCGAGGAAAGGCCAGGACTCGTAGTAGTTTGCGGTGCCGTCCGGGGTGCCGTCGACGAGGACCTGGTGGCTGTCTGTAATGATCTTGCTCAGGGAGATGATCGAGTTGCCTTCTGTGCCGGGCAGGCCCTGGGCGGCGCGTGCAGCGTTGCAGGTGGGCGTGGAGATGTATGTGTCGGCGATGAAGTTGGCGATGGGCTCCCACCAGGCGCCGGTGTTGCCTTGGTGGATCCAGTTCTTCTCGCTGAGGTGCATGGCGTGGCCGAACTCGTGGACCACGACGTCCGGGACGTCGAGGTACTCGTCAACGACCTCGAGCCACGCAAGCCCAGCGTCCATATCGGTGCCTTGGACGCCCGCGGCGCCGTTTAGTTCAGACATCTGCTTGCTGTAGACGTTGAGCTTGTACCAGGGCCCGACCTCGTTGCCGACGCCGCCGGTGTTGAAGGAGAGACTGGGGGAGCGCCATCCGAGCGTCTCGACGAAGCACGAGTGCGCTGCTTCGAGGTGCTGGAGGGTCTTGTTGGCTATGGTTGAGGTCGAAGCGCCCACGACGCGGAAGTGGGCTGTTTCGACAAAGTTGGAGCCGCCGCCGCCGATGCTGGGGTTGGCCGTGAATTCAGCTGGTGCAACAGCGTCGGCGCGGGCTGTCAGTGTGGCAGGACGTGGAGCAGCATAAGTAAGGGTCGCGCACTGCGCGAGAAGAAACGAAGAAGCGAGGAGTCCCTTAGCCATGATGAGCCTAGAAACAGTAAAGAACGAAGGTAAAGAACGAATGTTAAAAAAGGGTAGTGAACGTGTAATTAAGAAATCAGCAAGGCAAGGATAGGACTTTATATCCACCCTTTCGTATTCTTCATTCCCCTACCGGCATATCGTCATTACACTCGGGCGTTCATTTCATGCCTTCTCATGCCACTTTCTCGGGCTGTTCGGTGTTGATGGCAGGAGGCTTGGCAGGTCAGTTCGTTTCTCTCACAAAACGCCAAGGCGTGTTTCATCGGCCTGCTAGCCTCTTCCTGGGCCGCCAGAGTAATGAGGTAGGACGTTTCGTAGAATGGTCCGCGTGGAGCAGGGGAAGTGACTGCAGGTCCGGGGGTTCACAGTGCGGGGGTGTTAGTAATGGCAGCGAAGTTGTGCGCGACTGATTCACTGCCATGAAGTGCTCAATGCGCTTGGTAAATTTATGATACATACCAGAGGACGGTGCTGCGCGGGGTGTTGGTAATGGTATCTTCCGAGTCACGGTAGCGAGTTGTGCGAGACTAATGTACTGCTGTAAAGTGCTCAATGCGCTTGGTAAATTTATGATACATACCAGAGGACGGTGCTGCGCCTCTTTTCTTCATACGCCATGGAACGCCGTGCTGGATGAAAGTGAGGGTCAACAGCTGCCATTTATAGCTTGGCCTTTGGCTCAGAGGCTGGCGCGCTGGCGTCCTTGTTGAGCGTGACCTTGCCGTCAGCGGCGCCCTCGCCGAAGAAGATGACTTCGACAGTCAAGTCGTCCCTGGGTTGATGAGCGAGGTTCTGCATTGATCAGATTAGTAACGTACCTGTAGCGTCTGGAAAAGGGACTCGGCAGGGTGAGCAGAGCGCTGAGCTGGTCCTGGTCCTTACCGCCGAGGGCGTTGCGGACGAGGTGGGTGGCGACGTTCTTATCTTCGACGACGAAGCGCTCGTTCAGGTTGGTCTTTGTGCCCCACTGCTGCTGGCGGATGGGGGCACGCTGGCCTGCAGCGGCGCCGTTGTCCTTTTGGTCAATGGGGAGCTGCTTCTCCGAGGACCACCAGCTCTTGAGCCAGGACTGTGTCTGAGGGTTGCCGCCGTTGAGGGAGCCCTGGGTGTCGAGCCACTGGCCGACGAGGCCAACGACCTCTTCATTGGTGAGCATCTCCCATAGACCGTCGGTGGCCATGACGACGAAGTCGCCCTTTTCAGGATCGACCTTGGTAGTGGTGATGATAGGCTCTGCGGTGACGTAGGGAGGAGTCTTCAGGAGAGAGGATGGCGAGCGGGCAAAGTAGGACTTTTTCAGCTCGGCGTTGGTCTCGAGGGACCACTTGTAGGAAGCATCGCCAAAGGCACGTGAGGGCTCCAGTCCACCGAGAATACGACCATTCCTCACGACGTTGGGCTCTCCAGGGTGCTCCTTGCGCAGACGCTCGGCCTCGCTGGTGGTGCCGCCCGTCTGGTCTTCGGAGAGTGGGGTGGCAGTCCACTTGCCGTTGGCAGCGCGGCGTCCGAGGACAGCGCGCGAGTCACCGGTGCAGGCGACGCGGAGCAGCTTGGAGCGGCTGTCGTAGAAGGAGAGCAGGGCGCAGGAGCCGGAGAGGGCAGGGGCGAGCAGCTCGGCGGCGGCGATCTTGGTCTTGGCCTGCTTGACCTTTTTCACCGACTCGTGGACGATTTCGTTGTCGAGCAGGACGAAGCCCGTCTTGATGGCCTTGTCGATGGCGTCAGGTGAGGGGAAGCGCTGGGCGGGGTCTGCGAGGGCGGATTTGTAGGTCGAGTTGAGCTCGCGGGCGACGTAAGAGATGAGGGTTTGGCGGAGTTTGGCCGAGGTGACCCAGCCGCTGGAGGTAGTTGTTAGTATGGGGGGTGAGTAAAAAGCGAGTGCGAGGCTTACCTGTGTCCATCAAAGACGCCCCAGAACATCCAATCCGTGGCCGAGGCGCCATTGTCGGTGGCAGCGAGCGTGGACGGGACCTCGATGATCTTCTCGGCGTGGTCATCCTCTATGGGATCGTTGCTGTTGACTTGACGACGAGTGTTGGGTCAGCGCATACTCAGAGGCGAAACATCATGATGCTCTGATGGCTACAACAAAAACTCTACTCACGCTGTGTCACATCATACCGCACCACGCCAGCTCCACGGCCAACCAGCCACGACTCCTCGTTCTTGCGCAGCTTGGCCGTGGCCTGGTCTGGGTCGAGCATCTCCACGACTCGCCGCCCGTACTCGTCCGTGTCCTTTGAGATGGGACCCGAGCCGGTGATGGTGCCCGTGTAGAGCTCGCCCTGTCCGACGACGAGCGCCTTGCGTGTCGGCTCCGAGGGTGTCTGTGTGCTGAGGCTGGCGTGCTGCTGCTGGTGCTGGCTGACAGGCGAGGCGGCGGATGTGAGGTTGGCGTGGGAAGACTGAGACCCGTTGTAAGCGTAGAAGGCGCCCGAGGCGACGGCGGCAGCTACCAGCGCGCCCGAGATGGCGCGGAACTGCATCGACGACGCGAGTACCGTGGGCGATGATGCACGCGCGCGGCCGTGGGCGAGACTGCGGTGGGCTACTACAGCCAGTCCACTGCTGCTGCTGCCGAGCTTGCGCAGACACGGGCGACGGACGGAACGCGCTGCTTGAAAGGCCGCCCGACGCATTGGGGCAGGACAGGCAGGCGGGCTGGAGGTGGGTGAGGCGGTGAGGCGGCGGGTGTTGCAGCCCCAACTGAGGTTGACGCTCGACGTTGGACCTTATCGCCGATCACCGTGCCTGCATACTACCACACTACATCCAACGAACCACTAGTCCTTGCACCACCATCACGACGTCATCTCCACCACCATAGAAAAAAAGTCACGACACCAAAAACACACCCAACAACGCACACCCACAATGTCGTCACGTGCACTAAGACGCGCGCAGAAAGAGCTGGAAGAGAAAGAATTGCAAGAAAAACTCGCTCGTCTACAAAACAACGACAACGACGAGGATGAGGAAGAGTCAGAGGATGATATTGCCCCAAAGCCACAGCCAAAACCCAGTCTGTTCGCCATGCTAGGAGACACCGGCGATGATGAAGACGACAACGACGATGACGATGAGGACGAGGAGACTCAACACGAGCAACCACCAGCACCCGTCGTCAATATCACTCCAAACCCCCCTCGCAAGAGCAAGAAGAAGAAGAAAAAGAACAAGACCAAGAGCAAGCCAGCCACTCCACAAAAAGACACACCCACCGACTCTGGACTCGACGAGATAGACCAGGCTCTGCTGGCCCTCAATCTCACCTCTGCCCGCAAATCAAACTCCTCCACCACCGACGACACCCTCACGCCTACCATCAGCGAAGAAGCCCAGCAGCTCTTCGCCGCCCTCGCCATAGACACCACTCACCTCCACGCCGCCAACGAGATGAAGAAGCTCTTCGGCCGCACCGCCCTTCAGCACGCCGACGACGACGACAACAACGCCGGCCGCCCACGCCCTGCCCAAGGCATCGCCGCCCGCGTCAATGGCCGCGCCCAGCCAGGTTCACGCCTGACCGGCCTCAGTCTGCGGCGCAACATCTTCATCCAGGGCAAGGAAGAGTGGCCGCGCGCCACCTCAGGCGGCCTGAGCATGGAAATCGTCTCCAAGAACAACGACGGCAGCACCGAGTACCGCTTCCTCCACAGCACATCCTACCAGGCCACGCAGCACAAATTCACAGACGCCGTCGCCTCGTACGATCCAGAGCGCATGATCCAGCTCCTCCACGCCCACCCTTACCACATCTCCACCCTCCTGCAGGTCAGCGAAATCGCAAAGCAGCAGCGCGACAACGCCTCGGCCTCGGACCTGCTCGAGCGTGCCCTCTTCACCTTCGGCCGCTCCGTCCACTCGACCTTTGCCGCCAGTCTCGCAGCAGGCAAAGCCCGGCTCTCCTTCTCGCGGCCAGAGAACCGCGAATTCTTCCTCGCCATCTGGCGCTACATAGCCACCCTCTGCGTCCGCGCCACCTTCCGCACAGCCCTCGAATGGACCCGTCTGTTACTTTCCCTCTCCCCCGAACAAGACCCCTACTGCGCCCGTCTCCTCATCGACCAACTCGCCCTCCGCGGCCGCTCCCCAGAATCCCTCCTCGCACTCCGCGACTCAGACGCGCTCGAACGCTCCTGGAAGGTTCCCCCCAACATCGCCTTCTCCACGGCCCTCGCCCACCTGCGCCTCAAACAACCCGTCCAAGCACGCACCGCGCTGAAAAACGCAATAAAAGAATACCCCTGGCTGGTCTCCCGCCTCTGCAAAGCCCTCGACATCACCCCCATGCCAAAACCAATCTGGGGCCTCGAACCCACCTCCACCTTCCAAGAACTCCTAACCCAGCTCTACGTCCCACGCGCCTTAGATCTCTGGAACACAACAGAAGCGACCTCCCTCCTCGTCGAAATAAGCTACTCCTTCCCGGACCCCCTCGGCGACGGGTCAGACCCTTACTGGCTCGCAGACATAAATAACCTCGATCTCGCACGCCACGTTATCCTCACAGACGACCAATCCCTCATTTCTCTACTCGACACAAGCGTAAAAGAAAAATTCACTTCCGTCTCTGACCCCCTTCCCCCGCTGGACAACACCCCCTCCTACACATACACTTCCCCTTCCTCCTCAGCGCGGGGTCCGCACTCCCCCTCAGCAGCCACAGAGCGCAACACGCTCCTCGCCGACCTCGAAAACCTCCGCGCATACTTCCAATCCATCGACATCGAGGGCCTAGTCGGCGGGGGACTGACGGAGGAGAATCTCGTCCAAGCCCTGCAGCGCGGCGGGAGTAGTCTGGAGGAGTTTCGGAGGAATAGTGAGAGGTTTCAGCGGGTGAGGGAGAGGTTGCAGGGTGTTGGGGTTAGGGTTGTTTTTGAGGGGGAGAATGCTGAGGATGAGGCCGAGGGTGTGCTTGGGGATGAGTCTGATGAGTAGAGGACGGTAAACGGTATAGTATCAATCATGTACAATGGAATCAACAGCCAACTATTACAACGTATAACCACGGGTATCCAATCTAATCCAATTCAGTTCAACCCAACCTACGTCCAACCTACTCCCTGATGCTAGGACTCACGCTCAAACTCCGCTGCCGCACAACCTCGACCAGCACATTCGCCGTCCCCGCCCGCTCCTCATACAGCTTCCGCAAATCATCCACGCTCGCCTTCTTCAGATTCAGCTTCCGCGGCGCTGACCGCTCCACCTCAGGCCCCCGCGTCTGCTCCAGGCTCGGCATCCGCTTCAGCAGCCCCGGGCTGACGGCTCGTGCCCGGCCCGCGGGGACTGGGAGGGATGTCGATTTGGACGCTGGCCGGCCCGTCACGGGGTGCATGTGTGTGGAAGACGTCGCTGGGGGCCAGACGGGGCGCGCAAGGCCCGTGATCTGGGGCGCACGGCTGGCCAGCGGAACACTGGGCCTTCGCGTCTCCGTGGCGGAGGCGGGCTTGGGATCGAGTTGCGTGGGTGACAGATTCGTGCTCGGCGACGCTGTTGCGCTCTGTGTGTATGTCGTGTGGCCCATCCACGGCCTCTTGTCGCTAGTCGTGTCGATGCTGGGCAAGTCTGTGAGTCCCGGCAGTGCCTGGCCGTGCGGGAAGAAGCGATCCAGACCATACTCGGAGATCTTGCGCGCTTCATCCTGCTTGTCCGCAGACTTCCCCACGTTGTCAACCTGCGCTGGAGTCAGGGCTTTCCTCTTAGGAAGAATGATTTGAGGAGCAGGAGCAGCCGCTTCAGCCGGCTTCACATCCTTTGCAGAAGTCATAGAAGCAAAGATAGGAACTAGAGCTGCCGTACCAGACTTCTTCTCCTCAGGATACGCTGCCCGTTGCACCGGGTCAAAATCTTGTCGCCGAGGCGAGAAGCCATCCGTGGTAGCTGCGTATGTTATGGGCGACTCGGCGACATCATCAGGTGCGTCTGAGATGACCGTGGAATACCTCGGCGGTACTGCCAGAGGGGGTGCCGGCTTTCTCTGAACAGAGTCGCCAGATGACTTGGTGGACGTCACGCGAGACCGAGCTGGAAGCGGAGGAGGTTGAGTAGCTGATGACGTGGCTTGTGGGTAGTCTGTGTAGGCCTCAGACGCCTTCTCGTTGTCTTGCAACGTGATGCCGCTCATCTGCTCATCAATCGAGGCCCTGCTATTTCCTCGCTTGACTTCGACCGGGTCATCCCATTCGCTCATGTCACTGGGAAGCCTTAGTTGCTCTGTGAAAGCGCCCGCTTCTTGACCGCACGCTTCTCGCAGACCTTGATCCCACATGTCCACCGCATGTGTGAAGATCCTCCTGATGATGGAAGACATCTTGGCGTCTTCGATCTGGTCCGGCCCGCACAGCAGCGCCGGCGCAAAGCAGACAGCCAGATTTTCCGCTGTCATCTTGTTCTGCTCCTGGCGCGAGGCTACCTCGTGCAGAAGTGGCAGTAGATGCCGTGCCACGATTTCCCTCGAGATGGCAGGTAAGAAAGACCATTCAGAGCTGGGCGAGAACAGGTCTCGCAGCTGATCGATATCGGGAATGTGCTGGGAATCGCCAAACAGCCTCTTCAGGTCGCGGTACGAATCTGCAGGGAAGATGGGCTGTCGCAGGCTGGCATACCACGCCTTGATCAATGCAGCCGCCATGAAGACCGAATATGCATCCTTGGTATCCAACTCGGCAATGATCTCGTCCTGGTGCTCTGCTTCAGGGTATGCCGGTACTGGCAGTGTAGCGCCGTTGTCTTTCCATATAATGTACTTCTGACCACGGTCGTATGCCTCCTTGAGGACCTCTCGCAGTTTGGAGTGCGCCGGAATGCGGAACAGGCCCTCTGAGGTTATGTTCTCCTCCAGAAGCACGAAGCTTGTCGTTTCTCGCAGCACACGTGGGAAGCGCGTTGTGCCTTTGCTGGTGTGGGGGAACGGGTTGCGCGCCGCAAACGCACGGCGGCCGGTAGCATATGGCGCGAAGATGTCGTCTGAGATGCGGCGGTCGGTGAGGTATGTCGAGGGTGGAATCAGGAGGTCCTCGATTGGGATGTAGAGGGCAAGCTGGGTCAGGGTGGAGGCTGCGGGCGTCAGCTATGGCTATGATCACCGTCACACAGCGCCGAGGGCATACCGTGGTAGATCTTTCTCCTGAACTTGGGGCTCACAATAGTCGAGAAGATCTCCGTCAGAATCCTCACCCACGCTTTTTCATGCACAATGTACAGCCGCTGCAGCCGCTTGCGCATCGCCCGAGACAGCACGTGGTACGCCTGCAGAAACCAGCCCCAGCCCGGACGGTGCTTCTTGGACGTAACCGAGCCATCGCCGTCGCCTGCGAAGAAAACAACCTCGTACTCGAATCCCTTCAGCAGGTCGTCCTCCTCGGGCAGGCGTGCAAGGACATAAGGCAGCAGCTGGTCGAAGTCGGTGTCGTGCGTATCTGGGAGCGCAGCAGCGTTGAGAATGAACACGGGCCTTCCTTCCTTGGAGAGAAGCGGACTGCGGTAGAGAATAGAAGCAGCGGCCCTGGCCAAGTCGACTGAATAATCTGAGCTCTGGCGTGGTGGAGGGACAGCGGAAAGCGACGAACTGCGAAGACGGTTTGCGAGGTGCGCACGCATGCCGCTCATGGCGACGGATAGGGAGACAGAGTCACCAAAGCAAGATGCTGCTATGAGGGCTCATACACGAGGGTGTAGGGCTGACACGTGAAAGTGCAAGTGCAAGTGCAAGTGCAAGTGCGGCGGAGGAAGGAGCGGGGGCTGAGCTCGTAAACAAATGACGTTCCGTCTGGGGAACAAGAGAAAGGGAGCAAGCCACAGTTTAACTGGTCTTCGGCGCTTTCATCCGCAGGCCCATGCGCTCGTTACTCGGAAACGAACGTGGCTGCGCTTGATTCGACTACAATTGCTCTGTTTCTCTTGGTCCAAGACAGTCTACGCACTCTGCGCAGCTGCTCCAAAATTCAAGTTTGTAAAACAGGGTCGCCGGCTGTCAAGAATAGACGGCACCTTGACAAGACAGGGCTACCTCGTCAGGAACAACGGTCCTAGGCGTCATAAACAGGGCTGTAATGATCAGGCGCTGCAATGAGTTCAAGCTACGAGGTATAAGGTTCATGGTGCAATGTGCTAGGCTCCACAACTCCTGTTCACTCACAACCGCTGTGTCCACGCAGGAGAATGGGATACCAGGCGAGATTGGTAGACTAATTACAACGACGAACGTCGCCCGACGCCAGCAATGCATCTAGCCTTGTTACTCCGCTAGCTCTTGCACATTATATCGTGTACTGAAAAGACAATGCAAATCCAACAGACACAGAGCCTATCCAGGCCCCGCCACAAAAGCCGCCGCGAAAAATGCCCAAGCATGGTCATCAACGGACATGCTACAACAACTGGCTAAAAGTATGCACCGCCAATGAGCCTAAGCGCTGCCACTAAGAGGGGTATAGAAAGCATACGGGAAAATCGCTCCTCCAAGACACCAAGCTGTCGGTGATCTTGCATTCATCAACTCATCTGGCTCGTGTTGCCGCCTCCATGCTGCCACCATGGAGCGTTGTCGAACTCTCCCTCTCCAGGCTCCTGCTTATGCGGCGCATTGTGGCTACTACGCTGGTAGGAGACGGGGTATGAACCGCCGCCCTGGCCAGTCTGCTCGTACCTGACGGGAGCGCTGCCTCCAAACCCACCGACTGCCGTCTGTTGCCACTCCTCGTTGATCTTGAACCCATCTCGCTCAATCCGATCACTCATGTCCCCGCTATGGACAACGCTGTGCAGGCCCATAGGGCTCATCTGCTGGTAGTTGACGCGTGGTAGAGTAGGGGCCGGCATGCTAGGATCAGGCGTCCAAAAGATAGCGTCTGCTGCTCCTGTTGCTGCTGTGCTTGTGGTCGGAATCGCCATGGACGACATAGACTGCGAGTAGGTGTACGAACCCATAGGCACGCCTGCGTTGAACGATGGCTGAAGCGGAGTCTGTGACACTATCGGCGAGCTGTGATGTTGGCTAGAAACCACAGATCCGGATCGCGATGCAGCGTGGGTATTGACTTGCATGTTCCTGTTTGCAAACATCGATAAACTACCTCTTCGATTAGGATCGTGAATCTGAGAATACCCACCAGGGCCCATGCGGTTTACAAGCGTAGTTGTGTTCGGAGCCACCATGAGAGGGTCGGGCGGAGGGCTGACAGTTCCTTTGATAGAATCATGTCGGCGCACAAGCCTTGAATTTCTCAGTTCTTCAGGAAACGGCAGGTTCCAGGTTTTGGAGAGAGTGTGTATGATCCGAAAGCTTCTAGCCGCGAAGTAGTGACATTCGTGCAGCGCCTCGAGACCTTGCAAGCCCTCGACGAGGTTCTGGCGCGATGTCGGGTTGTCTTCCGAGTAGAGGAGATGTACGACCGTGACAGAGAGGAGAATATGCGGTATCGCGAGATGTGCTGTACGAAAGGTATACAGAGAACGGTATAGCCGCGTGAGCTCGGAGACTTTGTTGGCTGCTTCGATGCACGTGTCTCGAGGATGGACGTCCGAGTGTATCAGGTCGACCTTCAGCATCGGACGGAAGAGGTGCACAATGACAGTCCAGTAGAGCATGCTAAAGAAGGTCAGCGATTGTCGACAATAGATTGAACCTAAACGCACTGCAAGGTGATGGTGTGAGGCTCCGGCTGTCGACCCTCCAAACGCATGATCGAGGGCAGCTTTCGGTACCATGCTTGGTACTTGGTGTACTGATTCAAAAGACCGCTGCTTGTGAGTCTCTCCTTTGGCGCAAAGAACAAGTAATTGTTGTCGTTGATGAGCTCGGAAAGTGCACAAAACTCCTGCAAGAACATTCGCGTAGTGATGACTCTTGAGGCACCGTAGTTGGCATCGAGGGGTCCGCTAGGTTCGTCGAGGATTGGCTTTTCGAGTGTGATGGCGGCTCGGGGCAATTGGGCGATTCGTCCGGCGCAGATGGACCATACTCTGTAGTGCGTCAGCATTGTTGTGCTATGTTAAAACAAACGACTTACGTGTCGACTGTGAAACAGCCCCAGAAAGTAACCTTCCTGACCTCAACTTCGCTAGGTGTCAAACCGAGAGCTGGACTGGCGCTGTTGTTCAAGTGCAACCCAAGTTCGACGCACATGCGGATACATCTTCCAATGTATCCAAACCCTGAGCTGTCTCTTCCAGTGCTGGGCTCACGCATCGCCATGAGACACAGCGCTTGTACGGTTGTGAGGCTGGGCGAGCCATCCTCATGTAACAATCTCCTGGCTTCTGCAAAGAAGTGATCGCCCGCTGTGCGGAAGTTGTTGGGGTCTGTTCGTCCAGCAGGCTCGTCTGTGAGGTGGCACGCGTATGCGCAAATAGCGTTGACGAGCAAAGATGAGCAGTATTTGTTGCGTCCTTCTTGAAAGTCCCTGTAGAAGCTCTCGCGGCTGAAGATGATGTAAAAGGGGTGGCTCCACGTGAAGTACAGAGTGAAGAGTCTGCCGACGAAGGCTAGATCGTCAGTAACGGTCGTCCAGGTAGTCCCTCGTCTCTGCACGTCGACGGTGTGCAGCCGAGCAAGGTTAGCGTCGTAGTCTTCATCTTCTGTCACCAACCCTAAGCTGGCAGAGTGGCCAAAGTGTCTGCTTTGGCCCGTCAGGGTGACTGCTGGTCTGCCCAGGAGCAGGCTGAGGTCTGACTCAAGGCTCTGCACGTCAAACTGCAACGACGGCTGGGCCAGCGCGACAGGGTTGCGCCATGACTGGACCAGCGTGGATACGTCAGCCTTTGGATCTTTTCGGATGTGCTGAACAAGGTCGAGCACATGCTCCTCTGGAAGACTTCTGATGGAGTTGATAATCGAGTCAACAGTTAGTGCGTTTCCTGTGTGAGAGGCGGTAGCGACAGGGGCTTCACGCTTCGTGCCAGCTGAGGCCGCGGACGTTGATTTGGAACGCCGACTCTCGCTCTCTGCGTCGTAATGGCATGGAGTCTTGTAGACGGCCGTACATGTTGCGCAGAAAGGTGTCGCGCCATCACACTAGAGATCCAGTCAGTGTCAGCCCGGCCCGTTGTATGAGCACGAGGTATAAGATCAAGTCAGGTGCATTCGGGGCGATTGAGCGCAAAAACAGTCCGCGGAAGCATACGACTCAGCCCACCCCTTTGCCTGGACAACTATACGTCAAACACGAGCGTTCACTGACCTTGGATTTGCGTTTGCGACAGGGCACACATGCAGACTGTACACATCGTCGTTTGGATCCCTTGGAGTCTCCCGGCTGGACGTCCCCATCGTCGGGTTGGGTGGCTGCAGCGCCGCGGGCCATTGCAGCTAGAGTGTACAACGAAGGGTGGGAAAGGCAACTCACGCGCACCGAGGAGAGAGAACCCAGCCTCTTGACATGCTAGGTCTGGACCTGGCAACTTTGCAGCGAAGATTGGCCACTGCTCGCCTGCAACAGCAGGTGTACTCGGAATCGGTAGATGTGACGTGCGACTAGGCCAACTTAGAACCAAAAGTGCATGCCTTAGTCGTCCGTTCCGTAAAGCTACTGTAAGTGACGATCAGCTTCTGCGCCGGGTGGCGGAAACACCCTTCAGGTGTGCGATGAGCAGGGGGGAGCGAAGTCTGGCTCTCGGAGCCGGGGCTTGCGCATGAACTGCTCAGGCTTGCTTCCGGGTGGTGCTCGGTGAAGCGTGCCGGGCGTGGGCAGGGAGGATGGTATTGTGGCCACTAGCATCGCATTCTGATATGGGAATTCGTAACGAAGCACCAAGAATCCCATGTTCAAGGCGAGCTATGCCCTAGAATGCCCTGCAGCATGGCCATGCTCGAGTGGAGGCAGACAAGGCTCTGTCGGGGACACCGAAGCAAGCTCTAGTCTTTTGCAGTCTGCTGCTATTCAGATGTTTATTGTTGCCGTGCCCTAGAGCGGTCTGTCTGCCTTCGCTTCGCATACAAGACCGTGCAAGGGTGGCGAACTTCGATACTGGTACCCACTCACAGCACCATTCGCTGAGCAATTGATTTGTCTACCTCTCACAGTATCGACTTGGTGGATCTCGATGCATCGACGATGTCAATGCAAGCGATGAGCGCATGGTGGGCGCCAGAGTGGACTGGTTGCAGACAGTCCCTGCCCTTCAGCGAAGACGCGTGTGTATAGGCAGTGATCTCCAGAATTCCCGTGGCGTCCAGAAAATCGGTGGGGTAGAAGGGCCGACTTCAGCCTAAGTGTAGGCTCGGGAATTATCCACTGCTCTGGATTCTTGTTGCATCGGCCATGCTGGACAGTAGAGCCGCAGCGGCTTGTCAACGGCACAGCGGGGTGTTAGTCGAGTACGTGACAGCCTACGGCGAACCGCGGCCTTCAGAACATTTCAAGCCCTCTAGCCATGGACCAAGACTTTATACCCAGTAACAGTTCAAGGATCAGGCGGCTACGTCACAGCAGTCTTGAGAGTTCTTGACATCGTCTCACTGGATTTGCATCTAGGGTCTCAATGTCTGGGCAAGGATGTTGGTTTTGGCAATCGAAGTTCGTGAACACATCGTGCTCGCAAAAGGGCCGAAGGCCCGATCCACCACGTTCTAGACTAGAGACTCAAACTCGGCCATCGTACTACAGAATCCTTCGAACATCTACAAGTCAAAACCTAATCAAATTTTCCTGTTGCGGCAGTTGCCCTACAAGACAAATTAACACGGTGCAAATAACTCGATTGATGTATGTCAGCTCTACCAGATCAACATGTCTATATGTACGTGAAGGACAAGCGACAACGGCCTCGCAAGTCTACTTCCGCACGGGTACAACGCCCTCGCGGATCGGCAACAGACTCCTAGCGCCCGCTCTCGCCTGCTGCGCCAGGACCGCGTCCATGATCACCAGCGCTGCCATGGTCTCAACGATGGGCACCGCGCGAGGCACCACACACGGGTCATGTCGGCCCTTGGCTTCGAGCACACCTTCCGCCTCATCGTAGGTCGCCGTCGCCTGGGCTTGGCCGATAGTGGCCGGAGGCTTGAAAGCAACGTTGAAGTAGACCGGCGCGCCGTTTGTGATACCGCCCTGGATGCCACCAGAGTTGTTGGTCTTGGTAGTGAGTCTGGGTCGTGGGTAGTTGGATGTGCCATCCGCACCTGCGGGAACTGCAGGCGCTTTGATGAAAGCGTCATTGTGGATGGATCCGGGCACCTGGGCACCGCCAAAGCCAGATCCAATCTCGAAGCCCTTGGTAGCTGGGATGGAGAGCATAGCGTGTGCAAGCTTGGCCTCAAGCTTGTCGAAGCACGGCTCACCTAGTCCAGTGGGGCAATTGCGGATGACACATGTCACTGTGCCACCAATGCTGTCCTCCTTGTCTTTGTACTCGCCAATCAGCTTCTCCATGCGCTCGTTACTCTCCTCGTGTGGGCATCGTACGGGCAAGAAAGAGTCAACGGTCTTACGGTCGATTGTGTCGATCATCTTCAAGTATTCGGGGTTGGTGGAGGCGGTTGGGTGTGTCGCTGTGGGGGGGAAGAGGAACTCGTTGCCAACGGAGGCTGTGAAAGCAACAATCTCGATGCCATAGGCTTCGCGCAAGTACTTCTCTGCGATGGCACCAGCAGCAACTCGGCCTGGGCAATGTTAGAACTCGAGTGAGAGTTTTACCCATTGTGCGACTCACCAATAGTCTCACGTGCGCTACTCCTTCCACCGCCAGAACTAGCCTTGACGCCGTACTTCTCAAGGTAGGTCCAGTCTGCGTGACTCGGCCTGGGGTACATGTCCATGGTCTTGTTGCCGTAGTCCTTGGGACGCTGATTCTCGTTCATAACCCTAATGCCAATGGGCGTGCCTAATGTCAGGCCAAACTCGGTGCCCGACTGGATCTCGACCTTGTCCTTCTCGTTACGCGGTGTTGTGATCGCAGACTGTCCAGGGCGGCGTCGTGTCATCTGGGGCTGGATGTCGGCTTCGGTAAGCTGCATGCCAGGAGGGCAGCCGTCGATGATGGCGCCCACGCTGAGGCAGTGGGATTCGCCATAGCTGGGAACATATCAGAACTGTCTCAATCAACTGCAACCCAGTGCAAACTTACGTGGTGACCCTGAAGTGCTGGCCGAAGGTCGACATGCTTGCGGAGTGGAGGGGTTGCTATTCAGCTCCCTTTGTTGCTATTGTAGTTCGGAGGGTTGCTCAATTGCTCTCTCGACGAAGATGGAAAATTGCAATCCTAAGTGAGTCTTCGGGCTCGGCTAGTGACGTACGTGAAGCAAAGTCTAGACTGACGTTGCTGTTGTAATAAACGTTGGAGTCACTCGTTGGAAATTAATTAGACGCGGGGCCGCTACCGGAGTGACTCTGCTAGCGCGTGAGGCTGAACGCATCATCATCGCTTTTGGTAATAATGGTCTATCACACAAGCGAGGGTGTGCGTGTCTTTGAATTCATGAGCCACTTAGAATGTGCTGAAATAGACCTGTGAACGTAGTAGTCCTGAACGAACATCGCGCAACAGTAGTAGCAGAGCTCCACTCCAGCCATTTGATCAGACGAGGAATCGCAAAAAATACCAAAGATGCTGACAGAGGTAATTACTGGTTTGCGCAGCCTCCACTAACTGTGAGGCGCTTTGCACGCTACAACAGGTAATACTTTATGACTAGCTTTGCGCGCGAGACAGAGTCTGTTAGATGCAAGAGTTTCTGAACTCAGCGCAGAGCCATGTCGCAAAGCCACAGCACCCCACCAGCTCTGGGCAGCCACCAGACAAGGTGCAGGATCAAAAAGTGTAGACAGAACTGGAATTCTGATCGGTTGTAACACCTAAACTTGGCGCCCTTGTGACCAAGGTCAACAGCTTGTCGGCTTGCTTCCAGCAAGTCTTATCCTTCTGAAAGCGAAGTGGTTACTCAGAGCTTATGAGGTGCCGTCTGTAGTAGGCAAGAGAATGTACAAGTTTGATTCGAGCACGTCTAAGTGTCGCAAAGCGTACCGTCAGAAAGGCAGAAAGGCAGAAAGCCAAATTTTAGGAAAACGAAGGTCGAGTAGTCTTGTTATGCATTGGTCACGCGGTAGTCGCCAAGTGTATGAAGGTACGCGATCTCATGCACAACGACCAGCTGTCCTGGCAATCAAGGGTCAAGGCATCCATGGTTGGCAGTAGGACCTGGCAGAATTGACAAGTGGAGACGACTTTCAGCGAATGGAAAGAGAAAGAAGTGCGACTTCTGCAACAACATCAGACAACGACAACACGCGCGAGGCTGTAGCGTCTGGGGAATAATGAGGGGATCGTGATGAGAGCACGTTGTGTCGGCATTGGGTGATGAGCACACCCGGCCTAACCCTAGCGTGGGCGTGGGGACCCTGAGCTCTCACGTCTGCGGTGTTTTCGTCGCAAACTTTACCACTCGACCGCTATCACCACATCTCCCCATCCTCCACCACCCCAATACACAGCTCCACCATCATTCATCATGACTGAATACGTCAAGATCGAGAAGATTGTCCCCAAGTTCCCGCCTCCGGCGTTCGGCGACATCGCCAAGGCCTCGAACGACGTATGTTTGGGCCGCCTATCTTGAGCTTTGGGATTGACGCGATCGCTGACTTGCGCTGGTGTAGCTTATCAACAAGGACTTCTACCACACTGCCGCAGGTTGGAACAAACAATCGAGTTCAACCAGCGCGCGCTGACCTCTATCTAGCTGCCCTTGAGGTCAAGCTCAAGGCTCCCAACGGTGTCAACTTCACCGCCAAGGGTGTCTCCCCTCACTCTGGCCCCGTCGCCTCTTCCGTAAGTTGAATCGCTTGTAACGGATCCATTACAGAAACCTAACAATCACGACAGCTCGAGGGCAAGAAGGCTCTTTCCAACGGTACAGCACCCACTTCCTTCAAACCCCAGTCATTATCTCTCTTCATACAAGCACACAACACGAACGCGTTGAATATCAGCATCTTTCACATCTCTCAACCCCCGGGCGGCAAGCGCTCCGCTACCGGTTACAATGTCACCTCGCTGACGACCAAATGCCCAGGCATTAGCATTACCCAGTCCTGGAACACCGCCAATGTCCTCGCCACCAAGGTCGAGCTCAACGACACCTTCGCCTCTGGCCTGAAGACCGAGGTCCTCTCCAACTTCAGCCCTGCTGCCGGAAACAAGGGCCAGAAGGTCAACTTCCACTTCAAGCAGCCCAACTTCCACGGCCGCGTCTTCGCCGACTACTCGGCTGCCGGTGCCATTGGTGCCGTTGCCGATGCTGTCGTTTCCCACGAGGGCTTCGTTGTTGGTGGTGAGGTCGGCTACGACGTCCAGAAGGCCACCATCACCAAGTACAGCGCTGCTGTCGGCTACACCACCCCTCTGTACAACGCCGCCATCACCGCCACCAACTCCCTGAGCGTCTTCTCCGCCGCCTACTACCAGAAGGTCAACCCTGCTGTTGAGGCCGGTGCCAAGGCCACCTGGGACTCCAAGTCCGGCTCCAACGTCGGCCTTGAGCTCGCGGCCAAGTACAAGCTTGACCCTGCCTCTTTCGCCAAGGTGCGTACTAGATGACTTACGAGCATCGACGTGAGCTGCTAAGCTAATGAACTCCAGGCCAAGATCAACAACCTCGGCATTGCTTCCCTCGCCTACAACACCAAGGTCAACAGCGGTCTGACCTTTGGCATTGGCGGCTCTTTCG
Source organism: Didymella segeticola (assembly GCA_004522025.1). NCBI lineage: Eukaryota > Fungi > Ascomycota > Dothideomycetes > Pleosporales > Didymellaceae > Didymella > Didymella segeticola. The sequence continues at coordinate 487,613 of SDAV01000011.1, forward strand.
ATACCCAGAAGCTCAACGAGGCCGGCCACAAGCTCGGCACCAGCTTCACCTTTGAGGGTTAAGCGGGCGATGTGTGTGTGTATAGTAGGGTGGGAAGATCGTGATCGTTTTAGATTCCTTTTGGTCTCGTAGCGAAGCGCCTAGTCTGCAATGCAGTGAGCGACTGTAGTATGGCTTTTTGGCATGTACAACATCATCTCAATGCGAAATTTCGAAAACCGTCTTGAATGTCTTTATTTGTTTTGTGAGCAGGCAGGTCTATAGGGCAGCTTTGCGCTTGGCAGCTTCCTTTCTATCGTCGGTTATCTTCAAGCCCGCACCTATCGCGGCAATGATGCTTGCAACGATGAGAAATCTTGATAGGTGTGATCCTCCTCGAGCATATTCCTCGTCTCTCCGGTAGAGCATTGAGCGCCGCCGCCTGCTCAAGATGTGCTCAGAGACTTTGTCGTGCGCCTGCTTGTGTCGCACGTCGTCGAAGTGGGGTACTCCCGAGCCCTGACGTTGCTGTCCTGGCCCATAACCACCACCCTCCTCGCCACCGTAGCTTTCTGGCCCAGCCTCGCGGCCTTCGGGGTTGGGATTGTGGTGCGCATACTCTGCTCTCTTGGCACCATGTCGCCCATAGCCACCGCTATTGTAGAAGCTCGGCGGTGGCCCGCGAAACGTGCCTCGCTTCTTGTTCAGGCCAGTCGCCGGTCTAGAGCCTGCATAACTCGACGAGCTGTAGCTACCGGGAGGGTGGGCGCCGCCTCCACCGCGCCCCCACCCAGCTCTGCGCTCCTGCTGGTGCAGCTGCGCATCGTACTGGGCGCGCTTCTCAGGCACGGACAGCGTGTGATAGGCTTCGCTGATAGCGACGAAGCGCGTCGATGCCGTAGCGTCGTCTTTGTTGTGGTCTGGATGGTTCTTCTTGGACAGCGCGTAGAATTGCCGCTTGATCTCTTTTGCGTCGGCGTTGGGTGCGACTTGCAGTGTTTCGTAGTAGTTCAGAGCGCTATCGGCGAGCCGGGGCGATGTCGCGTGGAAGAAACGAGGGCGTTGTAAGCATGTTCGACATGTCCATTGGAGGCGCTCGAGTGGCCGAGTGAAGGGGGATGGGCGGGGTGGCATTGCCCATTTCCGAGCGTGAGAGAGAGTGTGTGTGTATTGAGACTCGAGAGGAAGAGGGAAGCCATCTCTGAAGTGCGTCACCACTGCCAAATGGACGGGCCTAACGCAGGGCAGGTGGAGCCGGGGGTGGCTCGTCAAAGTTATGCGCCGCGGGATGCCGTGGGCCCAGCTTTCGTCCAAAACCACCCCCACTGGCTGCGCGCAACCTTGACTGCCACACAGCACATCATGGCGGCCCAGGTTGAAAATGGCGTCGCCGACTTGAAGTGTACGTATGATTACCTCGGAGAGACACTGCAGTATATCGTCCTGAACTGACGACGACCATCAAGTGGACGACTCCAAGCCCACAAACGGCGCAGCACATAAAAACGGCGGCGAGAAGAAGGCCGAGGGTGCAGACCATGACGACTCGGACGCCGAAGACGACAACGAGGGTGATGAGGGCGCCGAGGGCGCTGCCGAGGGAGCTGCCAAGAAGAAGAAGAAGAGGAAGCCCAGGAAGAAGAAGAAGGCGGGCGGCGCTGGCGGACCCAAAACCCAGACCTCGCCCCCCCGCGTTCCTCTCTCCGACCTGTACCCTAACAACGACTATCCAGAGGGCGAGATCTGCGAGTACCTCGACGAGAACAGCTACCGCACCACCAGCGAGGAGAAGCGCCATCTCGACCGTCTGAATAACGACTTCCTGACCGAGTACCGCAAGGGCGCCGAAATCCACCGTCAGGTCAGGCAGTGGGCGCAGAAATGGATCAAGCCGGGCATGGGCCTGACTGAGATTGCCGAGGGCATCGAAGACTCTGTGCGCCACCTCACCGGCCACATGGGCCTCGAGATGGGCGATGCTCAGATCGCAGGTATGGGCTTCCCCACTGGCCTCAGCATCAACCACTGCGCAGCCCACTACACGCCCAACGCCGGCAACAAGATGGTCGTCAACTACGAGGACGTCATGAAGGTCGATTTCGGTGTACACATCAACGGACGCATCGTCGACAGCGCCTTCACCGTCACCTTCGATCCCGTCTACGACAACCTGGTCGAGGCGTGTAAAGCGGCCACAAACGCCGGTGTCAAGGAGGCCGGCATCGACGTTCGCATGAGCGACATCGGCGCCGCCATCCAGGAGGTCATGGAGAGCTACGAGGTCGAGATCAAGGGCCAGATGCTGCCTGTCAAGTGCATCCGTAATCTCAACGGCCACAGCATCGGCCACTACACGATCCACGGCGGCAAGACCGTGCCAATCGTCAAGGGCAGCGACCAGACCAAGATGGAGGAGGGCGAGACCTTCGCCATCGAGACGTTTGGTTCCACAGGCAAGGGTTACGTTCGCGACGACATGGAGACGAGTCACTACGCGCTGCGCCCAGACGCGCCCAAGGTCGCACTCCGAGTCAGCAGTGCAAAGACGCTCCTCAACTCCATCACAAAGAACTTCGGCACCCTACCGTGGTGCAGACGCTACCTCGACCGTCTGGGCCACGACAAGTACCTCCTGGGCCTCAACAACCTCGTCTCGGCTGGCATTGTCGAGGCCTATCCCCCGCTGTGCGATATCAAGGGCAGCTACACAGCGCAGAGCGAACACGTAAGCTACCGCCTTATCAACTTCATATGTACTCTAGTGCTAACAGATACCAGACGCTCATTCTCCGACCAAACGTCAAGGAGGTCATTAGTCGCGGCGACGACTACTAGACTGGCACTTTTGTTTGCCAAACAATCAGACTGCACAACCGGCTTATGCTTGCACGTCTACAGACGACACGATGATATCACGACGAAAAAATATAGAACAAATTCAGCGCATTTACAATTCATCCATCCTGTACTCTCCACACATTCACCGTTGACTACTGTGGACTAGCTCTCATCAGTCTTTCTGTCATGATAGCAAAGGCAAGTAGTCGAATCTTGTCGCGTCGAATCCATCACCTTGCTCGAGCTTCGGTGAGCAACGTATCAGTAAGCCAGGATTTACAGCTTGATAGGGTGAGCCCTGATTGTCTGATTGGAGGGATTTAGACATTGCTGTGCTAGTCGAAGGGTCCAAGTTTGTGTCGAGTTGTTATCAAGACTCGCCTGCGCCCGTACAGTACTCAATCTTTGGTTCGCATCTAGCCCATCTACACTCCCCTACTAATCGAGATGCAGTTCTCCGTTGGGTTCGTCGAATGGCGAGTACTTCTGCGTCTCGGTCCACAGCGTCTCCTCGTCCATTTGGCTCGCATCCAGTCCAGCAATGATGTCCCTAAAATTGTCAGCATGGTCACTCCTCCCAAGTCTTTGAACTCACTTGTCCTCAGCCAGCACCTCAAAGCCCGGCACGCAATCAATCAGTGCGTAGATCGTGTAGCTCCCCACAAAGGACCATGTGAAGCCAACAATCGCCTCCACAATCTGTATGCCCAGCTGCCGCACGTTTCCATCGAAAAACACACCACCAACAATCTCGGTAACACCGTCGTAGCCCGCGACTTCCTTCCTCGCCAGGCACCCCGTACCAATAGTAGCCAGAAACCCACCAAGGCAGTGCGTCGCGAACGTATCGCCATGGTCGACCCATCTCCATCGTCTCGCGAAGTCGGTGAATTTGATCCTCAGCATCTGTCGACAGAACAACGCTCCAACAATCCCGAAGCACATAGCCAAAGGCATGTCGATAAAGCCTGCAGACGGAGTGATCATGATCAACCCCGAGATGGCGCCCATGAAACACGAATCCAGACTCCACCGCCCGACTTCGACATACGTGTACAGCATCCACGTCATGGCTCCGCTAGCCGCACACAGATTCGTAACACAGAGCGCCATTACAGACTTGAAATTGAACGCTAGCGTTGTGCCGGCGTCGAACGCAAGCCACGATCCCCAGATGCTTATCATGGCCAGCAACTGGCAGATCGAGTTAACCGGCCGATGAATGACGAGATGAGAGGGCGTTCGAGTCGCGGACTTGCGACTCCGGAATAGAGGGTACGAGAGGTATACGCTCATAGCTGTACATGTCGCGCCGCTGTTGATGTGGACCGGTGTGCCGCCCGCGAAATCAAGGACGCCCAGATCTTGCAAGAAACCGCCGCCCCAGACCATGTGCGCGAGCGGGTTGTACACGAACGTAGACCATAGCTGCGTATCGTCAGTCATTGCTGCCGTACATTGAGTTTCGGCACGCCTCTTACAAAGATGAACGGAATCAACGGCAAGATCCTCCCGCGTTCACACGCGCCGCCAACCGCGATCGCGCAGACGGTAGCCTGGAAGACTAGCTGGAAGAAACTGAACAGGATGGCGGGGATGGTGCCGACGGGCTCAGACAGCACGTTGCGGTGGAATGCGTAGGTGAAGTCGCCAAACACTGGACCGCCTTCGCTGTAGGTCAGGGTGTAGCCGATGAGAAACCATTGGATTGTGCAGACGATTACAGCGAGGATGGAGGGTATCACTGCGGCGAGCGAATTCGAGCGCGTTGTGTAGCCCGAGTAGGCGATTCCGACGGCGGGGATGATGCCCCAACCTGTGTGCGTTAGTTCCTGGTATCAGTAATAACCATGGTGTACAATCAAGGGTTCGAGATGAGCATGTAGTTGGGAAAGTAGGTTTCCACGAAGCTGGGGATAGATTCGCACATACAGAACACCGAGCAGACAAGGACAAATAGCGTATCAGTGCGATCACACGCCTCCCAAGCTTTTAGAACCTCCGTCGGGAGACCCATCCTGAACAAAGTCTCTAGTGTATGGACAAGATGAAGCTCCAATGCTGCCGTTACGCGCAATCAAAGGTCAGGTAAACAAACGTCGTCACGACAAAAGGCAAGTCAAGCTGGGTTTATGCGTGGCCCAGGTACCCTCGGCTGCGTAGCTGATCTCGTCTTTTGGAGCTTGCCCAGAGCTCTGGCGTTGTGATATGCATTGTAGCCTCCGCGAGATTGGTGGATAGCGGACAGAGGTGCGCTGATAAGATAAGGAAGCTGCTCCCATTGATGTGATACGGTGCGTGTACGGCGACTAATTCGTATAACCAGTTGCTTGGTACTACATCGTTCATCTCTACGTGCTAAGTATCGAGGTTGGACTGCATGTCTTTCGAAAATGAGACCGTAAAATGGGTGAGATGGACGAGACGAGGCTACGAGAAGGAGCGCTCAGAACCCCCACTTGCGCGCTCGCGCTAGCCAAATCGATCTAGATCTTTACAAATTGTACCTTTTGCTCTTCCAATCACACAACACTACATACACAAACCATGACTGCATCCGACGACGAAGAAAACGACATCTTCGGTGCTCACCAGCTCGACTTTGTGCCGCCGGCGCCACTCAAGCCAGCTGGCGTCGCGCACGTAGACTTCGATGGTGTACTCTCGCCCCCGCTAAAAGTCCATGAAGATCTCAAGAATGGGTGTGGTGGACAGCTGTGGCCGGCGGGCATGGTGCTCGGCAAGTACATGCTAAGAAAGCACAAAGACCTCGCAGGGAAAACAATGTAAGCCCTGGTCGATATTGTTCCGGCATGTTTTTTGAACTGACGATTCGCAGCGTCGAGTTGGGCGCTGGCGGCGGCCTCGTTGGTCTCGCAGTAGCGGTTGGCTGCAACATCACCGAGACACTGCACATCACGGATCAAGACGAGATGTTCGCGCTCATGAAGAAAAACATTGGTCTCAACGGTCTCGAGGCTCGCGTGTCTGCTTCCATTTATGACTGGGGCCAGCCCACACCATCAAATTTGCCGCAGTTCCCGGATGTCATTCTTGCGGCTGACTGCGTGTACTTCGAGCCTGCGTTTCCGCTGTTGCAGCAGACGCTCAAGGATATCATCGGTCCCAACACAGTGTGCTATTTTTGCTTCAAGAGGAGGAGAAGGGCTGATCTGACGTTCATGAAGACGGCTGGGAAGATGTTTGATGTACGAGAGGTGGATGATGACCCGGATAAGCCGGTGTGGTCAAAAGAACGGCTGTTTTTGTAAGGTCTACCAGAAGTATCGTGATTATGAGCATAGCTAACGTCCGCAGGTATCGGATATCAAGGAAGAAATAGAAAGACTGGAAGACAAAAAAAATGAGTTCGCATGCACCAGACACTCGTAAGAGGAGCTCCTGCGTTAGAGGTAACTGACTGAGTAGACACAACCCATACCATTGATCAATGGTCAACATGGATATCCATGACACAAATCAGCGATACATCGACCTATGGATTCATCGACCATGATAAGTAGAGGGAGCTTGGGGCGGAGCGTTGGTCTTGGTGCCATCGATCTTTTCGACCTTCCCTTCCTCGGCGTCAGGTGTCGTAGTGTTGGTGGGGTCAGGCTTGTTGCCATCGATCCTTTCGACCTTGTCTTCCTTGATGTCTGCCATGTCGACGTCGGCGTTAGTCTCCTTGGTGATGACAGGGGCCACGAGGCCAGCGTCTGACTCGTCCTCCTAATTCACCTCAGGCAGCACAGCTGACGTAGTGAAGTGCAAGATCCCGGTCGGCATGTCCGAAATCGCTGTGGTGAGTTGAGACTGGGTTCGGATGGCCAAGTCCTGATCCTCGCGAGGGGAGAGATAGAGGCGGTTAACAAAGAAAAAGCCTTCAGTTCTCAGTGACTCAGCCTCAACCTTGAGCTGGTCCCATCCTACTACGGGTAGGGTTGGGTGCATTAGAGTGGAAGGCTTAAGGCTGACTATCCTGGGAAGCATCTTGCCGTCCTTTGTGCCGCAAAGGTGGATCGTGGAAGCAAAGAGATTAGGTCCGCTGCTTATGGGAGGAGGAGGCTTAGGCGATCTTGGGCGGTACTCCGATTCAGGACGAAAGGAGAGACTCCACTGGCGGTCGTAGGTCCTAGTTGGCTCAGGTGTCTGGCCTTCGGCCGCTAAGAAGGGCGAATAAGCGGTACCTACTGTTGAAGGTGCGCGTGCGAGGGATGAAGCTGAAGGCGTCAAACAGCGGCTTGTAGTTGGAAGTGGCTTCGTGGGGCGTGGGGCGCTGGTTTCATGGCGAGCACGTTTAGCTGACCTATGGTGCCTATCCTCTCCATCACTGCTCTCGTCGTTATCAACGGCTTCATTGGGGCGACGCTCTCCGGCACGCACAACCCTTCTTGCCATGCATGACACCATGTAAGTCAAGAGTTGACTCATGGCCAGTTGGCGGAAGTCGTCAGGCACCCTGCAAAAGTCTGAGACGCTGTTGTACATGAGACGGCACAACAGGTCTCGATCATCAGGGTGGAGTTTAGGGTTCTTTGGGAACTTTTGCGTCTTGTAGTCGAAGCGTTTATGATGGCGCTTCAACAACTCCACGAGCTTATCCTTGACCTTTTCCTTCTTGCGCTCAACACCAAGACCCTCGAACATCCGCGTTGAAGTCAAAGGACTTGTCATGGCGTAGTTGAACGTAGAGACTGGTGGATCGCGGCTCGATGCGTAGGGGTCATTTTCTTTGACAGACAGAACAGGTTCTGGAGAGGGCGAGCGCTCAGAGTTGCATACGTCCTTGTTGGACGCCATGGTGGACTGTTGCTTGCGCACTAGTATAGTTTGGTGGTCGTTAGAGGGGGTAGTGGGTGGAAGAGAGTGTATTTTGTAGTCAGTGGAAGAGAGTGTATTTTGCAGTGGAGGGGTATATTGCAGGTGGTGTTTGCTGCGGCTGCGGACGGGAACTTAGTTTTTCCCCACCGCACACAGTGAAAGTAGGTGAAAGTAGGTGAAAGCCGCTCAAGGTGCAAAGGCGGCTATCCAGAGCGAGACGGCTGCCTGCAGAGGCACGGAGGGCAGCAACCTGCAGTTGTAGCGCAACTCGCAGGTGGAGCTGTGCAGAATGTAAGATGCAGGTAGAGTAGTAGTATACTAGCAGTTTACAACTTGTTTAGAGATGTATGTTAAGGTCGCAACTCTTATAGAGGCATAGATAATACAGACGCTTCTGTAATTTCTAACCTACATAGCTGCATAATAAAGCTGCGCTGTACCTAGTTAAAATTAACAGACCTTAGACAGAATGCCTAAGAATTATAGGTATTGCTAGAAGATACCTAAAAACACGTCGCAATGCCACGCCACTTGCCAATTTCACACATGACAACTCCTTTCCCGCCAAGCTATGCTGCACGCCTATTCCCGATGTGAACAGTGTCAGTGCTCCAGGAAATCTCGTGAACTCCCGCTATTAAGCCGCTCTGGCAAAATAAGGGTCGAAGGATTCACGACAAGGGTCGCTGTCAGCTGTCACACCGTGCATACCAAGGCGGCTCGTGCGTGCCGATGCCTGTCTGGCTGTAATATGACAGTGTTGCATGGACATGGATTGAGATTGCAGAGTGCGTCTGCTCTGGTAAGTGTTTCATCAAGTTAGACTGATCTGAAACGTGCGACTGATATCTGGTGATGCGATGTGCGCTTGAGACAAGCAGCAGCGATGCGAAATGGGCACGATCAATTCTCATGGCACGTGTTCTTGAAGAACGAATAAAGTGGTATATGTGAAGAAGCCTATAGTATGTACAAAAAATGAAGTGTCTCTCTTCTAAGTCCGCTTTCGCGGATCTAATTCATGATCCTCTGAGTCATCACCCGAAAGGGGGCGAATAGCTTAGATGCGTCCGAAACCAGCAGTGTTGACAACGTTCTTGGCAACAGCGGCGGTGGAGGCAGAAGCGACGTTCTTGCCCTTGAAGTTGGAGAAGAAGCTGACATCAGTTCCGGCAAGAGTACCAGAGCTGCCGTAGGCGTTGGGCTCGCAGTTGTGGCCAAGGTTGGTCTTGCAGGCAGCGTTGTTGGCGGCGGAAGCAAAGACCTTGCCGGGAAGACCAGACTGAGCAGGCGCATCAACGTTCTGGAAGACATTACCCTCAGCAAGGATCTGGGCACCAGAGTCGGCCTCGAAAGCGTGGGAGATGGCGTAGAAGTAGTTATTGACGGCGTGGAGGACAGTGTTGCCAGCAACCTTGGGGGAGCGACCGGAGGTGTGGTGGATGTAGTTGTTCTTGAAGGTGACGGTATCGGCGGAACCGGTGAAGTACAAGCCCCAGTAGTGGCGACCGTCGCAGGTAGCAGACCAGGAGGAGGCACCGTTGATCTCGTTGTTGGAGATGGTGACACGGTTGGAAGCAGAGTTACCGAGGACAATGTGCTGGCGGGCAATCAGGTCGGTGGTGACGTGGTCGATCCAGACAAGGTCGGCACCGTCGATGGTGATGGCATCACCACCCCAGACGTACTTGGGGTTGATGTTGGTGAAGCGAACGTTCTGGATGATGACGTTCTTAGCATTGGAGACAATGCGGATACCCTTGCCCTTGATGACACCCTTGGAGCCCTGGCCGATGAGGGACTTGTTGGACTTGACGGTCATACCAAGGACACCAGCCGTGTCGTACTTGATGCCAGAGACCTTGGGCGCGTTGGGCTGGTAGTTGTCGCACCAGCCATCCTTGTTGATAGCCTGCTGGCAAGTAGAGCCAGTACCCCAGGGAGCGCAACCAGCGGAGGTGGCGGTACCCTCGGTTCCGGTGAAGTCGAAAGTCTTGGTCAAGACGATGACACGGGGAGAGGAGTCGGCAAGGTAGCTGATGAGCTGGGCGGTTGTAGTGGGGTAGACGGGGGCAGTAGAGCCACCACCAGTGACACCCTTGGCGAAACCCTCAGCAGCTCCCTTAACAGCGTCAGCACCAAAGGCTGAGCCAGCAAGCGCCGCAACGGCAGTGAAGACGGAGAACTTCATCGTTGTAGTGAAGAATAGGCTGAGAAATGAATGAACGGCAAACACAGTTTGCCTTGAACGAAAGACTGAAGTGAGAGAGTGAATGAATGTCAAGTCGAGGCTTGGAAAATATAAGAACGGCAGGGCATCCTACCTTTATAATTCGCGATCCTTTGGCTTGAAGTTGAACGCACAAGCCAGCCCCATTGGCGGACAATTTTCTACGAGTAAGTACCCAGGTCATTCATCACCGAAAAGTCGGTAACTGCATGGCAATCAGACCTGCACCCACAAGTAATGACCCTAGCGGAGGCGTTCTTCCGCCGTTTCCATGATGTTTCGAGCAAGACGCCGCATGTTGGCCGTCACACAGGAGAAAGTGCCGGTCCGGACGTTGATCAACTCAGGGAATGGTTGTACTGTGAGTAGTATAGCCTCGGAGGCATAACGCGTGCTGGGATAGCATCGGAGAATTCGTCTTAGCATGTTTCAAGAAACCAGGGAGTTTTGATGAAGCACCTTGCGCAAGGCTGCCGCTAAGACCTTCAGCCGCCATCAGTCACGTCCGACCATACCTGTTGCGGAGTAGTGCAGAGCGCGTTTCATGAGCTTATGGTGCTTAAGATTGTAGGGATGCGCGCGCGGCAGACCTGGATGCGCCCATCGCCTCATCCCACGGCGGGTACCGTTTTGCGGTGTGAAGAAAGGAAGCCTTGCTGAGGGGTCAGAGGTTGCAACACTCTCCACTGTAAGACATTCTCAGATCATTACCACAAGTGAACCCACGCTCAGTTCTAGAAGTTCTCTGACATTACTACCGAGAACGTGCCGTTGGGCGACGAGATTGCGGCCACTAGAGGATGCGGCTGATTGAGGGTACGCAACATGACAGCACGTGGAGACGGGAGCCGCTCAGCGTCGGCGCATTTCGTGACAGGCGCCGGTATCGTTGAAGGTTCAGCGGTGGGTAAGAGGTGGATGAACTAAGTCGGGCAAACATCGGACAGTTGCACCAACACCTCAACCTCTCAGTTGGATTTGGCTAGCGCAGCGATTGAGCGAGCAATGACGACTTACAGCTCTTCCACACGCAATCTCAGTACGTGAAGTCACGGCAGTATGTATGCATGCCTGTAAAGCACGTGAACGAGCAATGCAGGTTTCACATGCGTTCCCCCTGCTCAATCATACGCACACCATGTACAGGTAGCATAGCCTACTCGCAGCATACGGAAGTTGCGGACTGCCGTCCACAGGCATGTAGGCCAATTTCACGTACTTGATCTCGGAAGTCAGCTATTGCAGCCTCTTCTTGATACACGTTTGCGAACATGGTCTAGATACTAGCCCTTGACGTCGGCAGCAAACGCTCCAAGTTGCCAAGGAATCCAACACCCCGGTCATGGCCAGCATTTGGTCTCGCATTGATTCTCCAAGCAGAAAGAAGGCCTCGACTTATGGTGACACTAGCTGCAGCGAGGCAAACGACCTTCGAGCTGTCGTATTCGTGCTGGGCCTATCTTCATCGTCACATAGATCTCACAGGTGTATCCGTGAGAGGGCATCTCGGATCTGTATCGGTACGTCGACGCAGGTTGTGGTGGCATATCAATTTCTACGCTACATCACGACAAGAACACTATATCGGTGACCATGCTGCCACTCAGCGACGATTAGTATGACAATGATGAATACTCGCACTGCGGCGAGGTCAAGTTGATCGTCAATGACACTCTGACCATCGGTAACGGAATGTTCGGATGCGTTCCCATTCGTCAAAAGCACTCTAAGTTGAAGTAGGGTACGTACTGATGTGCCTTGAGCTCCGCATGCAATTGGTGCATACATTCTTCATGTTACTGGTAATTCAAGGTGGTCACGCTATGGCTTACTTTCTCCCATACTGACAAACTACTCCCACGCACTCTTCTATAACATCGAACGTGTCACCATCGGTGAAGATGGTGCTTGCTCACACGTGTGCAGCGGGTCGAAAACGGTTAGTCCAGCTTGCCACGTAGCAGACTGCACGCTCCTCTGCTCCTCATCCCACCAGCATCTGAGGTGCCACAAACAAAGGAAATTACCAGCAGAAGACGAATCACATGGTTCACACTGATCAATATATTGCCACTTATTACAAACATTTCCAGACTCAAGTGTGACCACGCAAGGCTGAGATGCTACCGTGCGCATGGCGTATCGAAAGCACTCACAACGCACGCCTCACATTGACGAATATCACCCCCACAGAGCAGCACATCCGACGAGAAACATCGAGCAAAAGACACCACACCAGTCTCGCTACTCAAGATACACCGACGCGGAAGATGTCCAACCAAGACGCAGACGATGGGCAGCAGGATACATAGATCGAGCCTCTTGTCGTCATACTCATACATAAACACCCGATCTCGATCGCCAGACCCGGGCCAACACTCAGATACAGAGTACATTATTCCGTCCCGAAGCCATGAGGAAGATTACATCGAAGCACGTGAGCCGCGCAGGACGTACAGTTCAACGCACACTACCAACCAGCACCAACCGAGGTATCGTGATCGAACGTACGACGTAGAGCATGAAGCTGAACCCCGGCAATCTCTCCCCTCTGATCCAAGATATGGCTCCGATGTCGAGGACCTAGACGGCCACCGACATCCTCGCAGGCACGCGACGGCAGGCAAAAGCTACGACTCCGACACTGGAGCCGGAAGCGACATCGTCATCATCAACCGGAGAGATATCCAATCAGACACTGCAAGCACACGCAGCCAACACAGTTCCCCCTCGCGATCTGATCGGCAGTCCGTGAGGTCGTCGAGCAGAAGACGTACTTCACAGGGCGCGACCAAGAGCGACAGAGATAGTAGCAGTGACAGCGAGGGGGGCTATATCTCGCTAGACGAGTACATCGCGAGCCGGAGTGACTGCGTGTCGAACCGATCGTCGTCCGAGAGCGGAGGAGAGGGGAGCGATTTAGTAAGCAGCGATGCCGAGGAAGAAAGTCGCGTGGGAGAGGGAAGCGATGTCGCCAATGGAAGCGATGTTGCCTCTCTATCGGACGGTGGAAGTTACGACGACGAAGAAGAAGACTGCATTGAAGATGGAGACTACCATTACGCTCGACGCAGGGACTAGCTTCGACGGTCACGACAGCAGGCCGACGAGTTGGCATTTGATTCATCGTGGGTATGGTTGGAAGTGGAAAAACATAGAGCAGAGTCCAGCGGCTCGTGCGTGGTCGGTTGAGACTCTGCTTCGACGCAAAACGACCGCAAAGCACTGCTCAGCCGGTGAGCGGGTAAGCCTTGATCGGCTTTATTAGTCGGCGGTGCTGATGAAGCCGACGCGCTCACTATGCCTGTCGAAGGCGGAGATGTTCTTGCAGTTACCTCGAGGAAGGTGGCGACAATCTCGGGCAGGATAGCAATGTGTGTCCTATAACTCTATGGTCTGTAGTACAGGCCAAGAACAACGGCCTTGGACACGATGCCGTGGGACTGCGGGAGCGCACAGGTCTGGGTGCTTGAAGTTTACGTGATGCTTGGTGGCTCGCTTCAATGGCTCTTACATGTTATACACAGATCTACACAAACGTCTGCTCCGTCCAATGCATGTCCTGGCGCTACTCAATGCTAGTGAATGGCCGCTGTATGGTACAATACTCCTCCTCCTCATCCCTTGCATCCCGCACGCTCTGCTCATGCAGTTGCAGTAGCACCCTCAGCCGACTCAGCAGCCTCAACAATCGGCGCCAGCTCGGCATTGCTCATGGGACCCTTGGGCCAAGGCTTTGCCAAAGCGTCCTGCACCTTCAGGATTTGGTTCTTGGGGCCGGGAACACAGCCAGTGACCACGATGAGCCCGTTTGCCTCGTCGATCTGCAGCACCTTCAGGTTCTTGACTGTGACGCTCTCGTTGCCCATGTTTCCAGCCATGCGCTTTCCCGGCAGCACACGCGAACCGGAGCCCTGGGATCCTCCGGCGGAACCCATGGCACGGTGGGTGAGGGAGTTACCGTGGGACGCGGGCTGACCGCTGAAGCCGTGGCGTTTCATACCCTGAGAGAATGGGTCAGTATGTTGCTTCCGAGAACCACCGTAGTGCGATCTTGATGATGCAAGACTCGCACGCGCTGACTTACACCTGCAAACCCCATACCCCGCGAGATGCCCTTGACATCCACCCACTGCCCTGGCGCAAACCAGTCCGCTCCTACGCTCTCGCCCACACTCAGCCCCAATCCGCTTCCATCTTTGACCTTGAACTCGGCCAAATGCCTCTTTGGGCTCACGCCAGCCTGGGCGAAATGCCCCAACAGCGGACGTGTGACATTCCTCGGCTCCTTCTGCCCCGCGCCGATCTGCACAGCCCAGTACCCGTGGATATCTCTCCTCTTGTGAGCAACGACTTCGTTGCGGTCAACCTGCAGAACAGTGCAAGGTGTGCGTTTCCCTGTTTCCGGGTCGTAGAGAGCGGTCATGCCGCGTTTGAGGGCTAGGAGACCAGTGCGCAGGGGTGTAGAATGCGCTTTCCGTTCTAGTGCCGCTGTCGTTGTGGAATTGAGGGCTGGTACATCGTGGCGGTGTGCAAAGCGATCGCGCTTGGGGCCGAATGTGGACTTGATGCCGCGAGTGCTTGTGAAGGGGAGCGTTGGTGTGGCGGCATTGTGTTGCGCAAGAGGGACAAGCGAGCGTTTCGCTGACGGCAAAAGGGGTAGTGAGCCCCAGTTGAGGGGTGCCCGTGGTGGCATTGTGTATTGTGGAGCGACTGATGATGATCGGAGTTGCTGACGGAGGTGTTCGAGGTCTGGGATAATTTTGACGCTAAGGTAGACGTGCACGTGACGACGCGCCAAAATTGTGATTGCAATCCAACAAGTATCTGTCAGCGAAGACATGGTCTTAGTTCACACTTGGAGGCGGAAGCGAGCCTAGAATCGTGGCATAAAGACATTAAATCTTCCAGATTTCCGCCCAATGACAGGTACTGAACCTACTAGCTACGACATACGACTACTTTCGAAACAACTTCTAACGAAGCGCCCCAGCGCTCTCCTTTACTCAATTGATGGTATCATCCCTTTTCCCATATCCAGTCCCACCTCTTGAATACCATCAGGTCAAGTTGAACCAAAATTAGGTGCGGAAAATCAGGGTATCCTCCAAGGAAATGCTCAAAACGCCGATAAACGCCAGCACTACACAGTAATGCTCAAGAAATACAATATCACAAATCGTGTGATAGAGAGTGTTCAGCTCTGATCTGAACCTCGTTCGATGTGCTGCCTTGAAAACAGGTGATTGGCGGAGGCTCTGGATGTGTTGCGAGCGTGCTAATCCTTCCAATTGACCTGCCGTACTTCAGCTGGATTGCCGAGGGCAACACAGTCTGCTGGAATGTCCTGTAGAAAGTCAGCATCGATTTCCGCGATGGTTTAGAAAGTAAATCCACTTACCCGAACGACAATGGATCCAGCACGCACAATCGCGTTGTTGCCAATACGGACCCCGGCTTCGATGATGCAACCATCACCGATGTAGACGTTTTCGCCAATGTAGACCTCACGTGCAATCTCAGTGCCTTTGCTTCCCTTCAGCGTTTTGGTGTCAGAAGGGGCTTTCAGAGTCGAAATGGTGACACGAGCGCCTAGCTTCGTGTTTCTGCCGATTGCGATTCTTCCCGAATCGAGAAGCTGAGAGTTGGGCCCAATGACAACATTGTCTCCGATGGAGATGTTGTAGCCGTAATCGCAATGAAAGGGTATGGCCACGTTGATGCCACCTCCAAGATGGCCAGTGACTCGGCGTTCTCCAGGCCGAGAGTAAATCCACCTGGCTGCTATGATGTACTCAAATTGCCGCTCGCGCTCACTCGCCGCAATCTGGACCGCAGCATTGCTGAGGCTGTTGAAGCGATAGACTGCTCCTGAGCACAGAGTACGCTCATCGACAAGTTGATCGGTGTAGGGCAGGAATGGCTCTCCAGCGAGCATCTTGTCTTTCTCGCTCTTGGGCGGCAGAGGTGGGTGCGAATAGCGGGATGGTGATGGGGCCGGTGGCGCAGCTGCCATGGGAGCCAGTGGTTGCGGAGGTGGTGGCGGTGGTCGTGCATGAGGATCGTGGACCGGTGGCCGTTCGTGCGCAGGGGCTGACGGCGGGGGCTGTGCGTACGGCACAGGTTGAGGCGCCATGGCAGGATGACTGGGTGGGGGTTGACTCATGGTCTGTGGCGTATGGTGGTACACGCGAGGATTGTGCTGTCGTTGCGAAGGCGGAGGTGGAGGGGGAGGGGGAGGAGGAGGTGGGTGCTCTGACTTGTATCGTGGTGATTCAGTCCAGGTCTTGGTCCAGCTGTCTGGCGTTCTGGTGGTGTGCATGTTAGTGAGCGTACTGGGTATTACCATGATCCTAAAACTCACGGTGGTTTGCGCTGTTGTTCATCGACGCTGGCAGGTCTGGGACGAATACCGTCACTGACAATGGATTCTGGGTACGGCTTTTGAGCCGGTTCACAGTGAGGAATGTGCACCTGGTTGCAGACACGACACCTTGCGTAATGAGCTGGTATCTCGGTGATGGATGCAACGCGCTCTTTGGCCTGCAACGCTGGTTGTGCTTTTGAGGCGCCCTCCTTTGACCACGGAATCTTATTCGCATACCCTGCACACTCGAAATTGCCGCGCAAGCAGTTGTTGCACTTTGGCTTCGCTTCATCGCACTTTTTCTTTCGTTTTCGACATGTGCCACAACCTGTCTTGGTCCTGTTGGCGAACTGCCTTTTCCTTCCGACTTTCTTCTGGTCAGAATGTTGGTCGAGCCTACTCGGGTCGGTAGCGCTGTCATCATAGTCATTGGGATCACTCATGTGGGTTGGTGGCATGTGGTGCAGTGGCTCCAGCGATCGAGGGTCGTGGTGACGGTGCTCCTGGTGCTCGGTTGGATCCGCAGTCCAGCGACGCTCAGGCTGAAGGCAGTCTATTGGAGGCAAGGTGCGCTGATGTGGTTCCATGCTTGGTCTTTGCTCTGGATAGGACGCTGTGGGTGAAGGCCCAACATGGGAAGGCCATTCTCGCGATGACCCACGTGGTCGTTGACCTTCTAGTGAGGGCGACCGCTTCCTTTTGAAGGGGCTATCCGGTGATCTGTTTCCAGTGGTCATGGTGGGCGAGACAGAGTGGCTGCTGGCCGGCTGAGAGCTAGGATCCCGTGGCACCGAAGCCCAGGCGGTGATGCCTTGTGGTGCAGGAGGTGCGTTTGGGGAAGACGAGGATGGCCGTCCATTGACTGCAGTAAAAGCAGGCGCAAATGGGTCCCCAAGCTTCTCTTTCAACATGAATGGAGCGGTGTTGATCGCGGGCATGTGCAGCACAGCAGACATAGTACCTGACTTTGAAGCTGCTACGAAGGGATGTTTTCTTTTTTTTTTGTTTTCTTCTCTTCCAAGCTGGTGTGGGTGTGGCTAGGAAGCTTGCTTGTCAAACAGGCGTTTGGTCTGTCGACGGTCCTGACGCCGAAGAAGGCGGAGGTGAGTGATTTAGTGCGTAGCTGGCCAGGAAAGACAGAACTTCAGGCTCGTTTGCGACCAGATGGACGGGACAGAGGGTGACACGACGAGCTGAGGGACTGCGGTTCCACGACACAGAAGGGCGGCTTTCGCGCTTAGTAGCTGGAGGGGTTGATTGACGTGGTTGGGATGCTGTCGTGTTGGTGGCTGCGTGCGCGGCGAAGACCGGCAGTGCGCAAGAGAGATGGTGGCCAGGCAGAAGAGGGTGGTTTATGTTGAGCAGGGTGCTGGGCCCATGGGTGCGCGAGTCAATGCGGGGAGAGGGCTTTTTGGATAGAGGGCAGATGGCAGATGCCAGATGCCAAACCGGGAGCAGAGCCACCCGCAGCGGCGAGAGCAGTGTATAAGACAACGACAAGGTCGGAGGAGTTCTCTGCCCTGAAGAGAGAGGGGCGTGCCGACGTAGGCGCAGCTGCCAGCGGATGGGCCAGAGATCACGAAGGCGGCTGTTCCTCTGGCTTGCTGCTGCGAGCACAGATGCGCTGACCCCGGTCGGCGGCCGTGATTGGGCGTGCTTGGCCCGCCCCTGCGCGCTTGTCCCACCGCGATCTCCAGCGAACGACTTCAGAACGCAGCGTAGACGAGCTAAAAGCGCGGTTCCTTCGACTACCACATAACCGCCCCTGCATTGGAGCTGGAAACCACGTTTTTTCGCGACAAAACCGCGTCTACAGCCCTAAAGCTCATCGCTGGGTGTACTGGAGGGGGGATACCTCGAGCGGCGCGCAAGGATGGCACGGGACAACGCGCCCTCCAAGCGTCTCCCGGCGTCACGGCTGCGAGGTTGATCAGGGCTAGCGCAGTAGGCTTTTGCGGAACGCTCGCGCACGCCGGCCGTGATTGGCTGAGCCGTTTATGCGACAAACATTGAACGCCCACGGGTGCTGCTGCTGCTGCTTGCTGCAGCTGCATTGGTGCGTGGAGTGCAGTGCGTGCAGTGCGTGCAGTGGCAAGTGCAGCGACTCGTTGCGCTGCTGCTACCGGTAACAGGTCCTATTTTTGCCTCAGCCGCGCATCGCAGGTACGCGCCTGCTGCTGTTGCTGTTGCTGCTGCTGCTACTGTATTGCCGCTGCTGCTGCTGCACCTGCCAGACCAGGCGAGGCCAGCACACGCACACGCACACGCACCCCTTTCAGTGCTCCAACACAGTTGCCAGGTGATTATCTGGCTATGTAGGTACTATAATACAGCGCTTCACATTGGACCTCGCCGTTCCTCTTGCTGCGTATCGCCCGTCTTTTCTCGCGCGCTTCGCCAGCAGCAACAGCAGCAGCAGTAGCAGACTCGGCACTGCCTCATGCTAGCCGCCAGGCTGACCAAACAAGAAGGCACCCTTAGGCCTTAGGGCCTCGCCCGTTTCCATTAATCAGTGCCACCCCGCCTCTCTCCATCTCTCTCTTTCTCTCTTCCATGCACGGCTGCACAAAGGCCGCCTGGCAGGTCGGCCCTTTGTCTGAATCCTCACTTCAATAGGTAATTAAGCCCAGCCAAATGCCGCACTACTCCTGCCAATGTGTTGGGTTGGCAGCATTTGTTCGCTTCCATGCCTGGTGTTCGGCAACGGACACACCCTGCTCGGCCCGCTTTCTCACGCCAGGAACTGGCTGCTCTCGCACCGCCGCCCTTCCTACCCACCAGCCGCGGTCGGTCGGCTAAAGTGACAACTCCAGCATCCTAGCCGTCACGATTGGCCCATCGACGTCGACATGCAGGCGGCTTTTGCACATGACCACCCCGTTCCTCATCGGTCGCGCCTCTGTGCATTCCTGCCATAGAGACCAATAGAACTACTTTGTGACCCCTTCCGTCGCCGTGCATCGGCTGACAAGCAAACTCATGCCATGACATCCGCGGCTGCTTCTCGGCAACATGCCAATGCAACCGTCCAGCTTTCCATTCATGTCACCCCCACCGACTTCCAACAACACTGACACATGTCGTCTCAGCATAATCCAGCAGTGTGTTTCCTGACTGTGCGACCCGTTCCGCTCCCGTAAGCGATCAAACAAACCACTGGTAAGCTTTGTCACTGCGCCCCCGCTGTGCCGGTATTCATCGAGTGCAACTTTTCATCCCTTGCTGAAGAGCAAGAATCAACCATGCCTCACTGAGCCTCGCCCGGCTACGGGATTCGTGCGCTTACGCTCGTCTCGAATCCTACCGCCTCCGATTCGGCTAGCGAGATTGAGTGGCTGCCGTTGGCTTATAAACGCGCACCGTCAGGACCCACGCGTTTATGATTTCTCAACGCTCCCTTCCGCCAACAGTGTCCAGATCGAGCTTGGCACCCGCCACAAGGATCATCTTTAATACTTATCAGGCGTCCACACCGGCCTACAAAGCTCACCATCCCAGACCTTCAGAAGAGCCGCTTGCTGTTGTATGCTCTGTGCCGGATCGGTCAAGCCTTAAATATATGGGCAATCAGGCCGGGGCTGAAGACTTCTTCAAGCTCCATACTGACGTCCAAAGCTCACATATCTTCCGAAGACTCCTTCCTGTGCGGCAACCAGCGGATAGGCAAATGTCATCCTTCCTATCGGCGCAATCGCTCCGATTCTCTACGGACGACGAGGCATAGGAAGTGCCGAGTCCAAGCGTAAATACATCAGATGAACGTAGTTGTGCTGCGCATCACCATCCAGTGATAGTGACGTCCGGCTCTCGTACGCAAGGGCCATGCACGGTTTCTCGGAGCGAACCGAAATCCCAATAACGACAGATACGCTTAATCTGCAGCTGTCTGCTTCGGGCAGCTCCTCGGAATTGTAACATTTGCAACGTGACGACACATTTCCTAGAAGCTCAGTTGACATTCCCTTCCTCTCCAGTACGTTAATCTCCAGCTAATTCACCTCGCCGACCATGCATTTTCCGGCTCGACTATTCTCATATTCAAAGCTTCATCGATTGGCACTTGCCCCCGCGATGGCTGTGGCACAGTCACAATGTCGCGCTCCCGCCCATCCGGACCCAGTATTTGCGGTGATTGCGCGGCCGTAGGCTTTATCGTACCGATGGCTTGGTGTCAATGGCCCCGTTCCTCTTCAGAAACAGACATGGTTGAACTGACAGAGCCGCATACCTGTTGTCTGAGGCTTCGAGGCCAAGCAGCGGCGTCACGCTTTGTCTTTTACGTGGTGGACTAAGCGCTCATATGTCGTTGTTCTCCGCTTACACTTACAAGGGATAGGGGCCCTTGTTTTCGACTGATGCAGCATTAGTACAGACAGCTGCGTACATCTCCATGGCTTTTTCGCGCTTCTCCGCTCGTCGCCCAGATTACCTTTCTCGTCAGGCATTCCAGGATCTAAGCCAGGCTCTCACTGCGTGTTGAATCTCACCCGCATGCGAGAAACAATGAACGCCCAGTGAAACCATCTCCGCAGCGCATCACATTCAACAAGCGCCTCAAGTCACTAACACATGAACCCTAACCGTACCTACAGACCTTGGCTGCGAAAGTCAAGGAAATGTGCTTATTAGGAGGACACAGCGTCTGCCTGCGACGCATCGAACCGAATCAAAAAATCCCAATGCCAACCGATCGAAGCGCGGACGATCTGGGACCTGCATGAAGTGCGCATCTCCCGCTCTGCAACATATTACGCAAGACAATTGTCCGTCATCCTCTAGCCCGTGAGTGCAACACCTGGCTGTCATAATGCTGTCAGCCTCCAACCTCGGCCTTCGTCACAAAGAGCCAAATCACCGTCGGAATTGTTTCCGACCAATCGCAACATGGCACTTGTAGTGGCCTGCTGCGAGTACGGTCTTTGATTCCCTTTAGTTCGAAGCAGAGGAAAGACTTACCCGGCAAAGTCAGGTAGAACTAATCATCGGCGATGTTACATAGCCACATAAGCAACACTTTGCCAGAGACCGAGCTGGACATGTCTCGCAGACTCCGTGCTTTCTCAATCAAGACCCTCAACCACAACGGCCATGCTCTTTCAAGCGCGCACCCTCCACAATAGTCAGCCGTTTCCAACATCCAAACACGAGCTAATGTTGGGATCGCAGAAGAAGATATTGCACATACGCACGTGGCGCACCTCCACAGCGGCTAAACCGAGTAGCACCGACATAACGCCTTGCCGTGCGCGTCTCACCATCAAAGCCCTCGATTCGAACATCCTGGTGCTGCAAGTTGACAGCAAAGCGCGCGTTTAACGCCCCCGCGCAGAGGGCGCTCTGTGTCGAGACATGCGCTCCCGCTCGAAGCACGTTCGTGCCTCACCCTTCGAAATGCACCGCAAGCACACCGATGAGTGAAGATGAAGCGAAAGTAACGCGAGCAAGGCTGGTACCGCTCTGGTAGCGCTTACCCACCGACACAGTGCCTGTTTTGTTCCATGCTGGTCGTAAGCCTTCTCCTGCACGCTGGGAACCTCGTTGACGACTGTGGCGACCGTGGTGACGAGTGCTCGTATTGCTCAGTCGAGAGGCAGTGTTGGTGTCTGCGCCTCAAACACGCGTGCCCTTTGGTTCTGGTCTCTAAGCCCACATACGCACTTCAACGCCATTGCTTCTCCTGAGAAATCCGCCTTACTTCTGCCTCGTACCATTTTGACGGAACGAAGGGGAGAGAAGAGGGGGCGCGAAGAGGTCCAGCGTCGTTGTTCAACGCAATAGGTTGATGCTGGAGACCACGCCACTAGTCTCCTCCATCAATTGAAGTCCAATGACTCCTAGTTACAGGCTGGAGTCTTTCAGCGCCTGACCTTGAAGTCGCCAAGTGTAATTAGATGTTCCAGCGTAGGCTATCACCATCTTCCGTAGTATCAAGTATGCATATAAATCAATGGCAAGACGTTGGAAACAAAACCTCGAAAATTCAGAGGTTATCTGCATGTGTTTGAAGGATTTGCAAGTGCCAGCAGAGATCAGATTGACATACCCACCCAGCCGGTCCAGCAGGTTTCCAAGTTCAGAATCCCGCTTCAAGGACAGTAGCGCATCACTTGAGGGCGTTCCACATGTGCATCACTGGACAATCTTCTAAGCAGATAGTCGGGCAAGCCGAGACTTGTGCTCGTTCCTTGTGTCCTTTTCCATTTCCAAGCATCGAGTGAGAAGTAGCCAGGATAGGGAAAGAAGCCATGTATGTGCAGACTTTCAGATGAGGAACTCGTCATCGATGTAAGCGTCGTTGTGTTCTATCGTCGATCTTCTGGAAGTGTGTGCAGCGAAGACATCGAAGGACGGACTGGACGGGAGGCTCAGAGACATGTGCTTGAATGTGTTGTGATTTGATTCGTACGGGTTTGGCAGCAGATAAGCTAGCCCTGGCACGCAATCTTTGGGGACTGCTTGTCGAGGTGTGCTGTTCAGCTTGTACAAAGCTGTTCGGACACACATATCTTAAAGCCAGAATGGTTTCGAAGGTTCACTGAGATTGGGTTCGTTCAAGACCATGGTCCTGGCGGAGCTGATTCTCTACATGTAAATCCTTTATAGAGAGACACAGGTGGGGAGACGTGATGTTGCTTCAGAGCAGGGTTCAAGTCTTAGAACGTCTCTTCGCAGATCGGATGTCGAGATAAGTGCATCGCAGCCTCTTTGCCCATTTAGCGACGAGGATTCTTCTTCGAGCTCTCTCAAAGAGTCTAGTATTCGTCAAACTCTTAAAGCGTAACGATTTGCTGCATATCTCCTGGTTTATAGACGAGTATCTCTACAATTTGGCGGCCCAGTTGTGTTGATTTCGACACTTCTTTCTCGAACATGGCACCATGTTTCTAGGCATTTGAGAGCGTTGCAAGTAAAGATCATGGTCTTGTTCCACAGTGTGTAGAAAGCTGCAAGAAAGGGAGCCCTTTTAGTACTCCTCACTGTCATTTTAATGCAGAGGGCAAAGCAACAGCACGAGCAGGGCAAAGAGGTATGAGTGTGCCTTTCCTCATATCCCTGCACATCGTGAATCTCGCCATTGCTCGCGGACGGAACGAACAACATGACTGCAGTCACCATGTCATTCCGTGGGTGAACGAATTGAACAGGTCTCTGGCATCTTCCGCTGTAACTCAGCTTCCAAGATGCGGATATTGACGAAGGACATTGTGGTAGGAGAAGCGTTGAACATCAAGCTCGAGGAGCGAAGAGCAGAAGGACATGGTTTGGTCGGTAGCAAACTTTGGGAGACACCTCGTACACCGATGGCGGATCAAGAAGAACCGCGCGAAGAACTTTTCCTTGTTGTAATCAGACACTGATTTTACCGACAGGACAGCAAGGCGACCAGCATACATCAATTGAATGTCCGCTTCATCTCGATTAAATATGGTAGCCATGCGTCGCACTTTTAGCGATTTCGAATTGTTACTTTCCGGTGAGAGGAAGCATGCCATAGTGTTTGATGATTTTGACGAGCAAGAGAGCCACCGAAGGGCGGGAACGATGTAGGATGAGTGATGTGTGCCATCTTGATAACGACACTCCCATCCAGCACCCAGATATTGGCATGTCGGCGAGAAAATCCCAACGTTTGGCTTTTCGAAGATCAAGTGATTAAGCATGAATTTCTGCAAAGACATGAGCAAGACCTCAAGTAACGTTGAGCCATGAAAAGTTGGAGAAAATAATTGTAGACCACGTCGACAGACCGCAGGACATTGATTCAGTCAGAGCCTGTTTCATAACGAGGATAGATCCAGCGCATGACGGTGAAAACATGAGATTTTGGAACAGCAGAAGTTCTCACGCATTGAGTGCTTGCAAAGCACAGGATGAACGGACGGAGTACATGTGCAAAACATCCCCTTGCGACACAACATTTCGATGTTTTTTTCGGTTTCCTTCGTATCAGATGGCTCGCAATGCTTTGATCAGAGCATTTGAATTCGTAGAGGACAAGGACATCGGTCGGAGACGTGCGAGTTTTCGGAGAGGGGGCAGTGCCCAGACATGGGGAGTCGGCACTTTCTGTTTCGATCAACGGAGAGGGGCAGAGATTGATGAGTGATAGTGTGCTATAGATGAAGGGAGATTTATACCACGGGACAGGAGTTAAAGGAGCACTTGGGTCAATATAATGGAATATGAGCTTACATCATAGCCTGTTGTGGGGAAAGCAACAAGACATAGTATCGTCGTTTGCAAGTTTTCAGCATTCAGGGTTTGCCAACGCCATGCGTAAAGAGAGATTCAGAAGAGCAATGTTCTGTTACTGAACCGTAAAAAAACGCAGAGAAGACATGCAAGTGGGAAGATGTGACGACTGCGGAATATCTGTGTTTCATTCAAGATCTCGAATCGGGTATCTGAAAAGTGATAATGCGCGCTCAAACGTGGTGATGCTAACACAAAAAGAAACCGCCTTCCCCTCGTTCCTCGCAGACGCTGCGATCACATCTGCTCGCCAATGGCCTTGCTGGCCACTTTCATGGTTAAGTTCCTCTATCTCGACCGCATATGTCACGGACGCTTCTTCTGGCGGTTTCCAGCTTCTACTCCTCTGGTCTTTTCAACTCTTTCTTCCTGGCTTCAATTTCCGTCTCTCTGTTTCCTCTTATATGGTGTATGTCGTCCTTCTTCAATGTTGATCTCGATCGTTTCGATCGATGTCTTCTTCGATCTTGTCCCTACGCGTTGCGAAGCTGCATAATGCGTACTGTCGAGTCTATGTTCAATCGGTCTTCCAGTGGATCCTACCATCATCGTCTGCCTTGGAAATTTGAAGTTCGATCGCGTAGAGTCCCATGGTAATAGCAAGGTTGATCCACCTCCACATGTTGCCTCCGGCATCTCCACCTTGGTTGGTCCACCACTCTCCGTTGACGGCGCTACCGTCAGTTCCGTTCCCGCTTGCGAAGTGCTGCATCAGCAGACTGGTGTAAACTGCGATGATGATACTAGGGCTAAACCACGTCAAGAAGCCGAGGATCTTAGAGGTCTCGTCCTCATCATCCAAACTGGGCTCCTGCGACAAGGCTCTTGCTCCACTCTCTCTGATGGCTGGAATGATGCGCGCTGCGGCGTACATAACGAAAACACGGTAGGCGAGCGAGATGATGACGGAGGGCGTGATAGTCATGACAGCACCGACCATCAGATTGAATCCGGTGTGAATGATAGAAGGCAACGAGCCCAAGGCGTGGAGGAGAGTAGTGTATGATGCCATAATGATAGGTGGTAGTGGAGGAAGAGCCGGCTCAGGCGCTGCGGTCTCTGCGGCCAGCGAACCGGGCGAGGGTTGATAGTCAGTGAAGATTTGGTAGATAGCCAAGGTCACGTATGCGAACTATTGGGTGTCAGTGTCTACCAAGACCAGTTCGCGACAACACATACCAACAGAGCAGACTCCACTGGGTTGCCGCGTGCGCTTGCGATACCCCACCCGCCAAGGAAGATGGCTGTGGTGATGGCAGCACCAATGAGGATCGCATCGACGTTGCTGATCTCAGGGAAGGTCGTGATGCGCCAGAGGAAGTAAACGGAGGTGGATATAACCGACGCGGATGCGACGAGGAGACCAATCTGTGCAGTCGTTAGCTGCAAAGAATAGGGTGAGTGTACGTGAGCCTTACCATCCAACTGTCGCCGCGCTCCCTGTTTACAACCCATCTTGTTATTTGTCCTGCCGCCTGAATGACGAGTAGACTGCAAAAACCCTCGGCAAGCTGAAAGACCGGGGTGCTGTACCTCAGCGTCTTGTCCCAGGTGCCGATTGAAGCATTCTGCAAGAGGCCCTCAGACCCAAAGATCCAATCTTGAATCGACGTGTAGTCAGACCGCTTGCCTCCAAACGTCCTCTCGACCCAGCCAGAGTTGTTGGTTGCATCGATGGAGAACTTATTCAAGCTCCAGATGAGGAGAGTCGGTATCGCCAGCCATTGCGCCCATGCTACCACATTGCAGAGGAACCACCGAAAGCGCGAGTGATCCGGAGTCGCCAGTCGCAGGCATGAGTAGAGGAAGTAGTAGACGCTGAGAGACAGCGAAAAGGCTAATCCACACGTTCGGCCGCCAATGTCGAAGGCTAATGGGATTGTGAAGATGATTGCGCCGAGGAAGAAGGTCGACGAGAGGACGCGTGTGAACCACATCTACAGGCGCCTTTTTCGCCAAGCTCGTGCAGCGACGAGCTTGACAGGCGGGCGCTGCGACTGTCGTGCGTTGTTGTGTTGGGCTCCGTGTGCCTGTGAGCTCGCAATTCGCACTTGGTGCTTGGCGGCTTTCACGTGCGAATGGCGCCGTGTTCCGCTGCAAGCTTGTTCGTCGTCGCAGGAAAGGCGGAGAGACTCTCACGAGCCACAGGTGGTGGGGGGGAAAGGCGCGTTGATGTATGAGCCGGCGGGCTGCAGACAGAGTGCAGGCAGTTTTATGTGAGTATGTTTGGTGCGGTCAGGCACGAATATCGGCTATTGGTGCGTGCTGTCGCGTGCTGGATGCACGATAATTATGCTGCAATAAGGCCACGGGATGGTTCTAGGCAAAGCGGGAGGGGGCAAGGCAGGCCGTTGACGCTTCGAAACCAGGAAGTGAACCTGTCACTCACGTTTGCCAGCACCAGGATGGCGACCGCACAGAAACTCGCGTAGAAAAGGGAAAGGACAAGTTGCAGTGCGGTGAAGATCTTTGAGATTTGTCCCAGGCCCGGAATTGCGTAGCGCCCGCATCGTGGACTGTGGGTTTGCGCGCCAAGTCAGCCTCGCCGCAGGTCAACACAACCAGTGCGGTAGTGTATCCACTGTACGGAAACTTTCTCGAATCACACTTCTGCTAGTTTGGATGACATCGTTGTTCAGATCTGCTTTTGCACAAACTATTAGAGCTTCACCACACATTTGCAAACCCTCAATTCCTCGACTCTCCCCAGCACGTTCCAGATTCATGTCCGCAGATCACCCCGCGAAAAAGTTGAACATGTCCACCGTCACGATTGGAACGCACAAGTAGGCGCAAAACTGATCTCGAATGGCCGAGCCATGGCATACTGACCTGCTTCCAGTGGCCACTTCCACGCCGACGAGTCCCTGGCTGTTGCCATGCTGAAGAACCTCCCCACCTACGTTGATGCTGAGCTCATCCGTACCCGCGACCCTGCTAAGCTCGCCGAGTGCCACACTGTTGTCGATGTTGGCGGCGAGTACGACGACAACGCAAAGCGCTACGACCACCACCAGCGTGGCTTCGACACCGTCTTTCCTGGCCACAACACCAAGCTCTCTTCCGCTGGTCTCGTCTACCTCCACTTTGGCAAGGACATCATCTCAGCCATCACTGGTCTGCCTGAGGGTGCTGACCGCGACCTCCTCTTCGAGAAAATTTACACCGACTTCATTGAGGCGTTCGACGCCAACGACAACGGTGTGAATGTGTTCTCGCCCAAGGATGTCGAGAAGGCAGGAATTCAGAAGCAATTCGAGGACCGCGGCTTCAGCATCGCCAGCGTCGTCAACCGCTACAACTACGGCCCTTCCACCGGCGACGCTAGCACCGACGAGGAGAAGCAGGCACGCGAGGACCAGCGATTCTTGAAGGCTTCGCTGTTCGTTGGTGAGCAGTTCACCATCGAGGTCACCGACCGCGCCCAGTCTTGGCTCCCTGCCCGTCACAACGTCAAGGCTGCCTACGATAACCGTCTGCAGTACGACTCGCAGGGACGCATCTTGGTTCTGCCCGAAGGCATGCCTTGGGCCGACCACCTTTACACCCTCGAGAAGGAGTCGCAGCTTCCTCAAGGTGTCGCGCCTCAGGTCTTGTATGTTCTCTTCCCCGAGGACAAGCCAGAGGGCAAATGGCGCATCCGCGCTGTCAGCAAGGAGAACGGCGGTTTCCAGAACCGCAAGGACCTCCCTGATGCATGGAAGGGCGTCCGTGATGCTGAGCTCGACAAGGTCTCTGGCATCGAGGGATGTGTCTTTGTCCACACCGCTGGCTTCATTGGCGGCAACAAGAACTTTGACGGTGCTCTGGCCATGGCCAAGAAGGCATTGGACTTGTAGACGAATAAGCGGAGGTTGTTATGATTGATGATAGATGAGGTGACATTGGGAAAAGTCAAAGAGAGAAAGCATCGAAGGCTCTCTCATACCTGCATATGCATGGTCTGGCGTTCAGGCGCTTCATACAAAAGTTATGATACCAACCATATACCCGTGGTTTTATAGATGTTGAATGTCAACATGAGATACGCACCAGCCAGCTGAGAGTACAGTCATTCAACTTCCTCATTTGAGACCTCATTGTCGAGTACTTGCTATGACAACTAGCACCTTCCTGATTAGTGACTAAACAGAACCACGAGCAGCTGGACAACAAATCCTCAAACTCACCGACAGCGACAACGGCCGTCTTCGTACGAGCACTGTAGACGAGAGACCCTGAACCAAACAAACTTATCATCCCGGACCGAAGGCAACTCCCCCACGCCCCTGCCCAGGCTCACTGCAAAGATCACCAACACCCAACCAACAGATTCTTTGCCGCTGTCACACAGTGCGTCAGCGGGTGGACTCGGAGTACCAGGCGTCACGTGAAGAGCCGCTCATTCGCTGGGCTGACAGCCTCAAGCCCTTGATCATCCGCGCCGCGGCACGTCGTTGGGCGAGCGGCTCTGTGGCGCAAATGCACTTAGATGTGAAGCCGATGATCTGTGGACACGGGAATACAAGCAAATGCAGTTTCCCAACAGCTGGAAGATTCTCTGAAAGACTTTCAACTCTCTTCATCTCTACATCTTCGAGTGCTCCGTCCGTCTTACACTCCTCATATATCCACCTTGATTTTCCACAATTACAAGCAAATCCTGCAACCAACCAGAGTCTCGGCTTATCATCGACCCGCACTTCCCCGACGCCGTTTTTCGCTCAGACACAACACGGGCCCGCGCTCAAGAATTTCATCAAGGCTCCCCTTTCACGAGCCAGCAATCGCCCTCGCCTCTAATCTCCTCCACACACGCGCCATCAAGACTCATCGCATCAGACTCATTAACTTGAAAGTCTGACACGCACCGACGCACCAGAAACCAAGACCCGACAACTCACACGACTCCGGCCCACCGGCACACGACCACACACACGACCTCACGATGAAGTACTTCCAGCAGTCCGTCGACTTCGATTATTCATGGGAGGAGGTTTCGACAAGCAACTGGCAAAAATACGGCCCTTGGAATGAAAAGACACCGCACGTCATTGCCGTCGATACATTATCTCGCTCAGTAGACCCCAGCACAGGAATTGTAAGTGACTCT
Organism: Didymella segeticola; assembly: GCA_004522025.1. Taxonomy (NCBI): domain Eukaryota; kingdom Fungi; phylum Ascomycota; class Dothideomycetes; order Pleosporales; family Didymellaceae; genus Didymella; species Didymella segeticola. The sequence continues at coordinate 517,196 of SDAV01000011.1, forward strand.
TCTTTCACATGCCAAGCACAGTGTCCGTCAACCTTGACAATCACCAACTTGACGCGTCAAATCATCACGAAGACAACGCGCTAACATCACTCTGATAGCTGCGCACAGAACGACTCATCACATGCCAACAATCCGCGCCGAAGTGGGTTACCGCCATCCTCGGCGGTGTCGACACCTCCATGGTCTACGAGACATCCTACGTTGATCCCATCGCCAAGAAGCTCACCATGTGTTCCATGAACATCACCTGGGCCGATCTGCTGCAAGTCCGCGAAACCTGCGTCTACACCCCGAACTCGACCACCCCAACAAACAAAACAAGCTTCACTCAGCGCGCCGAGATCACAGCTTTCTGCGGCGGGTGGCAGAAAATCAAGAACAGCATCGAGCAGTTCACCGTCGACCGCTTCCAGCAGAATGCACAGGCAGGAAAGGAGGGTTTCGAGATGGTCCTCGAGCGCGCTCGACAGGTCTTCCAGGAGCAGCGCGAGATCCTCGCTCTGCAGCAGGGCAGCCGGATCCTGAGGGAGGCAAAGATATAAAAGCATCCGTGCGCCCTCTTGCCCCACCCACGTACTCGCGGACCATCAACGCATCCTCGACGTATCCTCGACACTCGCGTTTCCTCAACGATATCTCTGCGCTGCTTTTTCTCGCGTTATAGCGACTCATTACGAATTTTTGTCCACGGTCCAAAAGTCCATTTCACTGGCGTTTCCAAAAGCATCGGCGGCGTTTATACCCTCTTCTCTAGCAGTTCTCAAGAGCATCTAGATGTGATAGACATGGTAGATCCGATACACACGACTTATTGTAGAGTAATTGCATACACCTTACTCCTCACTCACTGGCTTGTACTCAGCTGCTTTATATGACCGTGATCTGACAGTGAGGACTGACGCAGTTGACCCAGGACCATGAACGGCTCTCTGGTTCAGGCACGCACTGCATATTAAGCGCCAAATACTTTACCACTGTTCCCCCCATATTTTGACCGCAGCCTCATTCATCAATATGCCGAAATTCTTCAGTCTGCGTGCCATTCCTGGGATCTGAATCAAGACATCGTGCCTAAAGTAGCATTGCGCGAAACTGCACTTCAAACTTAGGTCGCGTCTTTTGCAGCTGGATTTATATAGGGCTTCGCTCGACGAACGCTGTTGGATCATCATCATGCTCATTACTTTTTCCCGTTTCAAAAGTGAAAATTGCGATGACATGTCTCTCTGCCGTTAACTGCGCCAAACTCGAACAATATTGGGCTCATGGCTGTCTTTCGTCTTTCTGTCTGACACAAAAAGCATTCTTGAAACACTGAATGCTTTCTCTCCTGCCTGTGCTATTATTTGGCAGTCTTCGATGAGATCCTAGGCAATCCTTTCCGCAACTCGAAACCTCGGGATGTACGTTTTTTACAAGGCTTCTCTCAAGATGGGGCTGGCTTCTGCTCAATGCGCACAAAGACTACTCTCTGCCCGAGCTTCTACATTCATCCACCGCACAATTTCTGTCCTCACTGTCAGAAGATGAACAGAAACGAGATACGCGGTGTGCATGTTAGCGCCCAGAATCATCTCGTACAATTGGACATGTCTACTCAGCACCTTTCTTTCCCCTCAAGATGCAGAGAGCCACTACATGCGCGATAGTACCTGCGTTTTCTCTGAACTATTCGAAACCATATCCCAAAAACCGATGCTCTGCCTACGCCTCCAAAGTAAATCACGCGTCATTCTTGTCCTCTCAGTCTCGCTGCCAAAAATGCTATGCCCACCAGGAAATGTCTGTCTGCTTTCCGGCGCGCTTGGGACTTCGATGATGTGGCTCTTCATCTGTGCCCCGAAAACTTGGATGGTCACCATTTCCGTCGGTCCTTGCGACGAAGCCAGAAAAGGAGAACCCATATGTGCTTTGTGTCCTCTTCTGAATTCTCCACTGCTATTATGCATGTTTGCCTCTGGGCCGCTTGCCCTCTGATCGAACTCTAGACCAGAAAGGAACTATGACTGGCTTATGGCTTTCGTCTGAACGCATGAACAAGATCATTGATGTCCGAAACTACACAATACTGGCCAAGGAATTTCGACATTAGGAACTCATAAAACTTGTCTCATGCTGTATCGTAGCTTTTCTTTTCCTCGAGTCGAGCCTTGTTTATCAAAGCTCGCGCGGAATTGGCAGAGTATTCCACATCTGTCTGACCGAAGGTTTGACCAACAATTTATAATGGCTCGCTCTAGATGCTGCTTCGAAATCGGATCGCACTATCATCCAACACAATTCATTGTCCCAACGAACCCATACCCCACATCGGCCACGCCTGGGTTTCGGGTGTTCATCTCTTGCTTTCAACTTCTTCGTCTTTCACATTTGAATATGTCATCCTTCTACTGACGTGCAAGTTAGAAATCACCTTGTTATCTGATTTCTGATGTTCCACAAAAGCGCACAACAGAAGGATGCATGTGTGTGTTTGTGGCTGCTTTGAAACTGGAAAGTCTTCGGAGCGTGGAAGATGGCAGCAAGCGGATCTGTGCGGCACTGCCAATGAAGACGCTGCGTGGAGTTACATATTTATTGACGTGAAATCACCTTTATGGATAGCTGCACTGCACAATGTACCAGTCAATGCAGCGCCCTTTACATTATCCACCGTAAAAGCAACCACAGTTTTACCCCTTATGGTGAGATGAAGATAAACCATAGGACTCTTGAGAGTCTAGTTGTCCATGGTTGATGCTCTACAATCAACAGAAGAATCATGGTAGGCCATCGACTTGCAGACACGAGGTACAGGCGAGTGACTCATGTGCCTCAAATCAATTCAATTTTGTGCTGCCATGTGCATAGTGTACCTTGACATCTCACTCCTTCTGGGCCGTTGCAGATCTATATGCGGACATGCCTCACCATGCAATTCACACGGCGGCAGAGTTGGCTCCGCATACACCGGTTCCATTGCCCAGACCGCAGGTTCCACATCTTCCTTTGCGCCCTTGACAAGCTTGTGAACCACGCTCTCAATCCGCCGCTTCAGCTCTGCACTGTGTTCCTCGAGCGCCAACAGCGTCACTGCTACGTGTGCGAATTTTCCAAACCACTCCGCTGGCCAGTCAAAGTACGGCTCCAGGTACTCCGGATTCTTCGCATCCCATGTTGAAGTAAGGCACAGATTGGAGGGGTGGATGAACGGATGCACCATCGCAAGGAATTCGATCCACGGATGGATGTTGTTTCTGTATGTCAAGTCGTAGGCATAGTTCAGCGCGCGCTGAATGTCGAGTTTGGTCGGAAAATTAAGCACCATGTGGCGGACACTGCCAGGATGGAGCAGTAGAGACTGCGATATCGGACTGCAAGATGATGCGGGCGGTGGTCTCGCGCTGATATGCGGTGTAGGTTCTTTCAGTGGTGTCAATGAGTTACTAGTTCTCTGCTGCAAAACTCTTCCCAGTCGTTGCTGCGGCTTTTCTCGCATACGCATTCGCTGCCGCCAAGTCAAGATCGGAGGATGCCATTCCGGGAAGCAGCGTCCTGCCAGAAGAGGCGATCGTTTGCGCCGATGCGTTGAAGAAGATGGGCTTATACATCTAGTGCGAAGCAGAACGTCAACGGCCTCGTCATGGACGGTGCGGCTTGTCAGCAGCCAGAGCGGTAGGCCATCGAGGCCCGGCCAGACAATTTCTGGGACAGGCGGCGAGATCAGGAAGCTGAGACAGCCATAACGTAGCTCGAGCTGGTGAAAGTCCAAAGCGAAATCGTAGATGGTATCTCGAATCTCGCGTGGAAGATGGAAGAAGGTGGTTCTGATTTCCGCCGTGGTCATGACAGAGCTCTACAACATTCAGCGGGATGGACATATCCCCTTTATAGGACTCCCATGTTTGCCGGGATTTAGTTCACTTGGTTGATGGTCGCCAATCTGTAAAAGTGTGAGTCACATGGCTAAGATCCGCAATTCGAATGGACAATTTGTGAATCGTTCGATATGCTTGGGTGGCCTGACGCCTGTCGAACGACTCTCCAAAAGGTGAGTCATCCGCGTGTGGATGGTGATGAAAACGTGTATGGCTTTAGAACAGTAAGCATTCACCAAATACACCCAGTAGATCATCTTCAGTCTTTGCTGTCCCCAACGCCTTGGTACTCCGGGGCCCATTCAGGATCTTCCTTGCTCTTTACTAATTCGTGAACATCCAGCCTTGATTCAATGATCTCTTTTCCATTCAGTAGGTCGTTATCGTCCGCTCTCTTAGCCGCCTCTTCCTCGTTCTGTGCAATACCTGCCTTGATATGTCTGTGGATCAAACGCTTCCGCGCAATCTCGAAATCTACGTCAACGAACCACAGCTCATCCATAAGATCTGCAGCCTCTTTCCAGGGGCCGTGGTTCAACGAACAGTAGTTGCCTTCGAAAATAACAATGCGCACAGATGGAGCAATGGGGATATCGTCCGCCACAGGATCCTTCTTAGCATGATCGAAGCTAGGCGCAAACAAAGTGCGTGTCTCCGGCAAGATCGGCTCTCGCAGCTTTTTCACTAGTGCAAGGAAGTTGTCGGCATCGAAGGTAAATGCTGCTCCTCTTCGTGCATGTGCGTTCCGGGGATCAGGCATGGCGTCAAGTTGCTTACGCGATAGGTGGTAGCCGTCCATGGGTATGAAGGCGGCGACTGTGTTGCCATTGTATGTCCCCGGCGAATTTTGCGCGTGCTTCTTGTTGAGGCCGGTAGACACTTTGGCCGCAAGTGTCGTCTTGCCTGGAGATGTTCAGCTTCATTGATTGCACACACAACCTCGCGGAAGATACGTACCTGATCCTGGGATGCCAGATACGGCGACCATCAGCCGCCTTGAGCCACTGATCCCTTGGAACTTCTCTAGATCATAACATCAGTATCCGGCAATGAGAGAAAATGGTCTGCACGTACCCCATGTCTTCTCGACCAAGCGATCAACTTGTTCCTGCATGCTGAGAGATGTGGATTTCAAGCGCGCCAACAATGGGTTGCTTGCGGAGAGATTTAAGCAATGGGTAGCGCAGCGACGATCACGATCTGCCAGTAACTGAAAGGAGAGTGTTTTCTTTGCTTTGGCGCAATCTTCGTCAACTGTGGGGGATTGACCTCTCCATCACGGCCGTATCAACCGCTGACGTCGTTTTGCGGGGGCTGTTTCTGCCACGTGATGAACATCTATGGTGTTGATGTGTCAACGAACTCAAGATAGTGAGACATGGGCGGCGACACAAGCTTAGCCTTGGATTCTCGCTATCTGTATCAAGGTTGCTGCGGAGGTTCTGGGGCATCGCTGTAGAGATAAAGGTTGCTCTCAAGCAAGGCGTGACTGACCAATCGGTGTTCAATACAACTGCGGAAGTAATCAGGGGTGTACCGCGCCTGACGCGCCCAGAAATGCGCACAAGTCGTCGCGACCGACAAACTTCTTGGATTGTGTTACGCTTGCATGCGTAGACGACAAGTATCATGGTTGAGCGCTCACCCTAGTCTTTCCTTGAATCCACCAACTGAGCGCGTTTTAGACGCGTCATAGCGTATTTCAGGGACCATGCAGCTTCCAACGGTTCTGGGAGCACTCGCCCTTTGTGCACCTGCGCTCGCCAAGACAGTCGACTCTTCGCTCTATTCCAATGAAGCACCGCTGCTATGGGGCCCATACAGACCCAATCTGTACCTAGGCATCCGTCCTCGAGTTCCCGACAGTCTCGTTGCGGGGCTGATGTGGGGGAAGCTCGATGAGCAGGACAAGAGTGGGTGCTCTGATATTGGAGAGAAGTCTAGCAGGCACTGATTGCATTTTCAGAGTTGCGACACACGGTCGAGCAGAATGATGGCATGGCCATGTACGGCTGGACGACATATGATGCGCGGGCTGGCGGCACCCAGATCGTTCAGGATGTAGGGAATCAGATCGACATCACAACCGAATTCATAAAGAAGTCCGAAGGCCAGGGTTCAGGCAATTGGGCGTTGCGTATCAAGGGCAAACCGCGCAATGGTGCGCCTGCAGATCTGAAGACCTCCGTAATCTTCTACGTGGGCATGGAGGCGAAAGAAAGCTGTGCCGAATGTCAACTCGAAGCCTTCGAGCAACTCGGTGCTGGTGACGACAAGTCCGTTGAGGCGGTCAGCATCGCGATCAAACACCCGCGGCTGAGTTCTGCCGGCATACACATTCCAATATCAGTTGGGGAAGACGGAAGGCATGAGGGCACGATTGTCCATACGCTGAATGTCACCGAGGACAAGCTATGGCAAGCGAAGTGTGAGTGCATACAAATCCCTCGACAAAGCTATGGATAAATGCGATCAGTTGGCTGACATTTCTGCGTGCAAGAAGCCACGTTCCTGGACGCGCTGAAAGCTCAATCAAACGATCGGACCGAGGCCGGCAAGATGGACGTCGTTCTTCGCAACGTTCCTGGATCAGGCAACATGCACTTTGTGCAGATGATCATGCATGGCAGCTTCGACTTCGACGTGCTGTACTCAAGTCGAGAAGCAACACGTGCCATGACTGCGTCGGAGATGGCGAGCAGTGTTCAGGACAACATAGTCGCATACAGGAAAGACTACTCACGTGTCTTCACTTTGAAGGCGCCTTTCAGCACGGATCAGCATGCCCTCTTTGGACAGAAGATGCTTGCAGACTTGCTCGGCGGGATTGGATACTTTCATGGAAAAGCAAAGGTGGATAGGTCAAAGAAAGCCATCTACGCTGAGACAACAGGAAAATTCTGGGAGAAGACTGCGGATGCTAAGAAACACTCCGTACCCGAGTCAAGAGGGCCCTACGAGCTGTTCACGCACACGCCTGCTCGAGCTGTCTTCCCTCGAGGGTTTCTCTGGGACGAGGGCTTCCATCTTCTTCTTGTGCTCGACTGGGACGTCGACCTGGCCATGGAAGTTGTGCAGAGTTGGCTTAAAACTATGGACGATGATGGTTGGATAGCAAGGGAGCAGGCGGTTGGTACTGACGCCGAGAAGGGCGTTGCCAGCGATGCTCTCACGCAATTCCCGCACATTGCAAATCCACCAACCTTGTTCCTTGTAGTGTCGAAGTTCATCGACATGCTGCAGGGCAAGACGAAGTATTACGGGCACGATTCCACACTGCTGAAGCCTGACGCAGGAAAGAAGTTTGTCGTAAAGCTGTACCCACTTCTGAAGAAGCACTACGAATGGTGGCGCAAATCTCAATCCGGAGACGTTGAGGTTCATTCAGTCCCATCTGCAAACCTCAATGAAGGTTACAGGTGGCGAGGCCGGACGCCGGAGACAAACTATCCAAGCGGTATGGACGACTACCCACGCGTCGAACCCCCAGACATCACCGAGCTTCATCTCGATGCGCTCTGCTGGGTCGGATTGATGTCGCGTACTCTCGAAAAGGTCGCCTTCTTCACCGAAAGCACTCACGACGCATTCACATACCAAAATCACATCCGCGGCATCAAGACCAACCTTGAGGCTCTTCATTGGGAAGAGCAGCAAACCATGTACTGTGATACCGTCGTCCGCGACGACAAACACACCTACGTTTGCCACAAAGGCTACCTCTCCCTCCTGCCTTTCGTGACCGGCTTCCTCGACGCAAATCACCCGCACCTCGACGCGACGCTGCGCCTGCTGCGCGATCCAAATCACCTCTGGACCGACCACGGTATTAGATCACTCAGTCAGGAGAGTAAAAAATACGGCGTGGGCGATAACTACTGGCGCAGCCCTATATGGGTGAATTTCAACTACATGATCCTTACTCAACTCCTCTCTCTTGCCAAAACACCTGGCCCGCAACAGGACAGGTGCAAGGCTATTTACACTGAGCTCCGCAAGAATATTGTGCACACCGTCTTCAGTTCTTGGCTGCAGACGGGGTATGCGTGGGAGCAGTATGATCCCGTGGGCGGCCATGGTCAGCGCACGCAGCATTTCACCGGCTGGACGAGTTTGGTGGTCAGCATCATGGCGATGCCAGATTTGGAGCATGGAGATGGTGTAAAGGATAAAGTCAAGAGTATCTATGAGGAGGCGAAGAAGCAGGCGGTGCAGAATCAGGGGTATAGCGCGGGCAGCGTGGTGTTCCTCATCATGTTAGTGCTGTTTGTGTATGTTACGAGGAGGAGATTTGCGGGGACATGGAGGAGCTGGAGAAGTCGGGCGAAGAAGGGAGATCGCAATGTATGAGTATGGGGAGTATGGAGAGTTGGGACCGGGAGGATTGCGTAGTCGAGCTGCAGGGACCCTAGCTCGCATGATCTTATACCGCATCTATATCTGTGTGCATCCAGATTGTCGTTCATAACCTCGGATTGCAGACAGTATGTCAGAAGGTAGACGGCAAAACACGAAACCTCTGACAGCGCAAATGATCTGAGTGCGAAAGGCGATTTGATTTCTTCGCCAGAGTGGCAACACCTGCAATGCATATCCTGAGTTTCCAATACCCCAACCGATCTGATGATACAACATGCTTTCCCAACGCTCAGAAGACTCATCTACTGTTTTCTGCGGCCTTGATCGCTGCCCCCTGCCTCATCGTCGCTATCTACGCCCAGACTAAACGTGGAATCATTCTGCGGCCCTGCCGTCTTGTCCGAGTACCCATTCGACTTCTTAGGCACATTGTGCAGGTCGTCGAGCTCTCGCTCATCGAAGTCTGCGGCCTCCAGGTCGGCTCTGCGTTCCTTGCGTCGGAAGTTGTCGAGGCCCATGCCGGTGAGTAGAGACTCTCGGCCCTCGTCTCCGTCGGCGCCCTGGTAGCTACTGGCGCGGCGGCGACTGCGCCAGAGGAAGGTTCCCCACAGGATGGCCACGATGATGACGACTACAAGGGCCACCTCGCCGGAGCGGTAGTATGCCTTCCACTCGGCCTCCTTCAATTGCTGTGCCTTGTCCTCCTCGGCCTTGGTAGAGTTGGGGTGCCCGCCCACGCTCGTCAGCGGGCCCTTTTCACCGTCGATGACGCTGTCGGCTGGGGTTCCGCCAATCTCGCCAATGTCAACGCCTAGGAAGCGGTCGAGCATATCGCGGGTTCGCCTCGGGTAATCGAACGGCACCATGTGGCTAGAATTGTAGAAGACGACGTAAGTCAGGTTGCGAGCCTCTTGGTAAGTACCGGCTGGCTCGCCCTCAAACGCCCAGTCCTGCTTCGAGGACACAACGCCGGGGGACAGCTCAAAGCCCTTACCGCCGTTCCACGACATCTTGTCGATCATGTTCTCTGTACCGACATGGTTGCAGATCATGTCCTTGTCGCCAGAAAAGAGGGTGATGGGCACCTCGGCAAGCAACTCTGGTAGAAATCTGATGGCAGGCTCGCTGTTCTTGGCACGGAAGTGGCCCGTAACCGCTCCGTTGCACTCTTGCCATCCTGTCTTCTTGTCTGGGTTGATGTGGAGGGCGGCGATGACATCCTGGCGGCGAAGGTACGGCGTAACCTGCTTCAAGTCCGGGGGCCAGTTCATGCCACAGGAAGAGTCGTCTCGCAGACGGATGTCGTACATGTTGATACACTGTTGCATGCGGTCTGCGTCGTTGTTCTTTGTCTCTTCCAAGATGGTGGTCATGATGGCCTCGCAGACAGGTGTGTCGACGCGGTCCTTGCCACCATCGTCGAGGGCCTTGACACAGACAGACTGCTGCTGCTCAACGCGGCGTGCCGACTCAGATCCTGCTGTGATGAGGCCGTTCTGGTACGCGAAGGGGAGGTATGCGAGGTACTGGTCGACTGGCGAGATCCAGCCGTTGCCAATGAGCAGACCCTTGAGCGGCCACGGTCGGTTGCCCTGCTGCTTGTTGCGTTTGAGGATCGCGCGTGCGATGTGCGGAATATGCTGGCCAGCGTACGATTCACCTGCGATATAGAACTGGTCTTTGTTAGCTAGAGCCTAGATTGTCCTGATTGGATACACTTACGTCGTCGTGCTCGTACTCTGGAAACAGGGCAAACCACTTCTCCAAGAAGATGATCATGTGCTCAGCCATCTGGTCCAGCTCGCTAAGGTAGCTGTCCGTATTGACGTAGCTGAAGCCTGTGCCCACCGGCTGGTCCACAAAGAGCAAGTTGGCAAACTCGTCCCACGAGCCATTGTTGTACTTCAGATTCCCGTCTTCTGTCACTCGATATGGTCCCACTTCCATCATTGCGCCGTCCATTGAGGAGCAGCCCGGGCCTCCGTTGAGCCATAGCACGGTTCGCTGCTTGTTGGCGATGTGGCGGTTCTGGTAGTGCCAGAAGAACAGATTGCCGTTGTGTGCGGGATCGACTTCGATGTGTCTGTGTGGCCAATGTCAGCTTTGATGGGTCGTGCAGAGTTATACGTCTGTCTGCCTACCCAGCATGCATCTTCAGCAGCGGCTGCGGCGCGCCTGGAAGATCGTGGATGAAATAGTCCGCCTGTGTCTTTGCCTGTGCTGCGCTGCCCGGCAGCATCGAGAGAGTTGCCAGCAACCCGCCAACGAGCGCTGTCCGCCAGCGCGACCGCGAAGCTGTGAATAACATGGTGAACGTCGTTATCGCATGGGTATCGCGAGATGGCAAGAGAGAGGAACCCAAGGGCGCAAGAAGATATCAGGCAGGTCGACAAAGCAAGAAGAAATCTAGCCTGCTTTTAGTCAGGTGCTAGGCGTTCAGCTTGCCGGTGTTGAGGTCGGAGTGTGTTCGGGATCTGGGATCTGGATGATCTGGCCGCTGCTGGCGAGCTGACGAGTCCTTGAGCTGGGCAAGGGGCGTGTCAAGTGCAACGAAAACGCCGAGGTTTCACACGAGTAGAAGCAAATTGTCAATTGCACACTGCTATCGAGGATACCGTGGTGGTCTTTGCAAAAGGACACGGCTCCTCACTTTTTCTACAGAGCCTCTTATACAAGGCCGTTCTCCATGGCTTTTGTCCCGTGGCGTTGCGGCAAGTAGAGCTCGAGTAATGCCGAATGATGCAGGGACGAGCCAATCACATAGTGCCTGCGCTATACTCCCGCGTTTCGCATCTGCGATTCCTTCAGCACATCTTGTGGGGGCATGCGGCTCTGACACCGTTGGGGTGTGAGTGTCTTTTGTATTTAGACCCTCGAGGTCTCAGGCTTGCGGTAGAGGCGCCGGCAATACGAAGAGCTTAACCATGGGGGGGGGGCCTCGCGCCTAACGGCCGCTTGCATCACGCTTCACAACGTCGATGGCCATGTCCTGAATTCTGCTTGTGGCACGTCTTAGGCCAACAGTACTCCCAATCACCTTTTGAGTAACCCACGAGGCGTCAACATGTTCCATTTGGGTACTCGCATTCGATTTACCATTCGGACATAGATCCACACTCACAGCGGCACATCTTCAGTCGGCCCGTCCCTTTTCCACTGATTTGGACCCCCATCCCACCACGTACTATCTCAGGGCACGGCATCCGCATGCGTTGCTGGAAGCGGCATCTTCTAGGACAACGTCGAATACTGCGTGCCACAGTGGCGTAGATAGTTTTTCGGCATACTTCCACCTCCCTTCTTAGGCTCGATCTCAATTGCTACAGCTTTTTGGGTGGGCAGCTAAAAGAGATCTTCGAGACTTTTCTCCGAGTCCTTCTTGATCAAGTCGACCATGCCCTACTGATGGTCAGCTTCACAGTGTCTACCTTGACTGCACATCTGCGCTGTTTGACCGCTTACCGGTGGCATGATAGGCTCCCCGTCCTTGCCGACGACATAACGGAACGGCATCTCGGTGCTCTCATGCGCGTTTGTCCTGATCTCGGGGTGGTCAATGTAGGGAATCTTCTCGACGGGGACTGTACATCGTCAGCTGCAGCGTCTGAGAAGCAGTAGGGAACATACTTCGGTCCTGGACACAGATTCTCGTTACGCGCACAGCTGTGTCGGTCGTCATCTGTACAGGTCCAAGGCGACGGCCCTCGTAGCCTTTCTTTCGCAGCTCAGACGTCCTGTCTGTAGAAGGGAAACAGTCAGTCAACTACCAGTACATTTGAGCCGCATGTTGCATACCTCTGGGCGGATCATCGCCTGTAGTCTTGTTAGTCAAGTCTGGGTCTTTTCTACATCATGACGTACCCAAGATACCACCAAAGAGGAAAATGTCAAAGTTGTCACCATCCTCAGGGCTGAGGTCTTTGGCAGCGGCAGGATCAAGCAAACACACACGGTTCTTGCGGTCTGCGTAGATTTCTTCGATGCCTCTTGTCTCGACGTTCAAGCCTTTTGCTTGTTGGAGGTTCTCTGGCAGCTTGAGAGATGTCGGCACTGATGAGAGGAGGAATTGAGACCCGGTATCATGGCATTCCTGGGCAATGGCAGCGTACTCGAGCGAAGACCATTGCTCCAACTCTGGGTCGAGGTGCTCGACTACGAACGTCTTCCCCGCGCCAGACATTTTGGGTATGACTGACGAGAACTTTTTTCTTTCTGGTCGTGAGGGTCAGCTGCACCTGTTAGGAGCCAGGACAATTGGTGGCAGATTTCCGGGATTCTGCAAGACAGCCGTCAGTGGACCCTCAAATGTGCGACTATGTCCCAGAACAGTGCTCAAAGTAGTCGTGGATGGTGCGAGCCTTGCAGTAGTGATTTGCTAAGCGGAGCATGTGGTCTGAAGACGGCCGACCAGGATTTGGCGAGCGCACTAAGGGATCGGAGCTAAGAAGCAGCCTATTACGTCTGAGGTGCCGACGTAAAAGAGGCGTAAGTGGGGTCTGATGTCTTGTAGCTTCAGGATGCAGAGGTGTCGGCCCAGGGCAATTGTACGCAGCGGTGAGTGCCGCGAGGTGTGGATGAAACGGCACAATGGACTGCATTACTACACCCAAATTGCAGCCTCAAGATGGAATGGTAGCAAGGTCCTGACGATCCAAAGCGCTAGTGAGCACGCGTGACGTTGTAGGAGATCCAAACGGTCCACGAGTGGTAAAGCATACGGCACTCCCATGGTGTCGTCCACCCAGCGGTCGTCAAGCGTCGAGCTTGCCCTGCTTCTCGCGCCAGCGATTCTCTGCATGCTCCTTGTGCTCCCAGGTCAATTAAAGTTGCCGAATGAGGAACCCTGGTGGTGTGGCTCTTGGCCCACTTGAGGTCTGCTGCGTCTGCTACATATCTTGCTGCATACCCCTCTCTGCAAGCCTCCCAGCGCTCCTTCCCTTCCCTGCAGAACGTCGACCTCGACCACTTTTGCCATTTTATTTCATCAATCCTTCTGCTACCGATCCCATTCAAGTCACGTCCGCTCGACAGCTGCAATTCAATTTGCAGTGCCGTGCCGCGTCAATCCGCCGTGCAGAGTGTTGTTCCAGCACAGGCGCTACCTCGGACGATAAAGGCTTATCGTAACTCGTACAATTGAGGGGCATCGCTCGCTTCCTCTGAGCTTCACTACAAGAAATAGTTACGCCTGAGCCACCGCGTGGTTGTTGTTGTGTGTTGTCAGGCAGCAGCTGCTAGACACGCCCAAGCTTCTCTGACGACCAATTGCCTGAGCCGGCAGCCAGACGCATAACTCGTCTCTTCCCTGTCACGACCCTGCTGCCCAAACGGCCAACTTGTGGACTTGCCGGACCCTTGACCCTTGATTCTGGCGACAACACGGCGAGGACAAAGGACAATCAACAACACGCCCTTCTCTTCGCGAGCAATTATCCCTCTTGCCAACGTCGTCTGCACTCACACCGGCGCATCACCCACCGCAACGATGAATCCCCACCAGCAGAACAAAGTGGACATTAGCGTACGTCATTCGCGGCCCCTGCGCAGCTCAGTCGCTCGCATTGCTGCCCCTCTGGCAACGCCGTAGGCTATGGCGACCAAAATCTGACAGAACACACAGAAAATGTCGCCCGAGGAGGCCAAGCTCTTCCGTCTGTACGGAAAGCTGCCAAACAAGAAGGACCTGCTGCAGAATAAGCTCAAGGTGAGTGAGCTCCCAGGGCCGCAAATATACCACTAAGTCCTCTGCTAACGCCATCATTAGGAGCGCAAGTACTTCGACAGCGGTGACTATGCCCTCTCCAAGGCTGGCAAGGCTTCAGACGCTGGCGTCACCCAAGTCGGCCGCGAGCACCCCAATCCCGAGAAGATCCCACACATGGCCCCGCCCACAACAGCCAATGGACAAGTTCCAACAAGCGGAGATCTCAAGGCCGGCAGTCCATCCAAGGAGGGTGGCACTTTCCTGCACCGCGAGACAAGCTTGAACCGCGAGACCTCGGCTTCCGAGTTCGCCGAGAACGCAGAGCCACAGAACCAGCAGGCTGCCCAAGTCTAAGAGGACTTCCACATCGTCAATATGGGGTATGCGCATCGGTCCTCTGTTTCCGGCGCACGTGAAAATAGGATACAAAGTGTACTCCTGATCATACTTTCTTACGGCCTGCATTGAACACAATGGATTCTGGCTTCACCCGCGGCGTACGGGTGCGTTCTCTCACGCCTTTACGGTAGCTGTTGTTCGTTACTGGGTATCGCTGCCCAACGGAAATCACCTCCGTGGTGCAGGTTCGCCGGGCACACGGGACCCTTCGCTTGATGTGCACCCCCGAGTATGGATCATCAGATAGGATCAGAGTATGGGTGACTCACGACTTTTTTTTGCGAACGGTACACTTGCAAGTTGCTCATGTAGGATACCTTATTCAGGTACAGAGTAGTCGAATTGACATTTGCAAAACGCTCAACCTGATGATCGATCTCAATGTCGTGTGCTCGTTGATAGACAACATGTATTGGAAAGCCACAACTACACATACCGACACGTCTATAGGACTTCCGATATACCTATGATCCTGCGTGACCGAAAGAACAGACCTGACCTCTCACATCTCGGCATGTGTGAGGATACCCCACTTCGTGAGTAGGTTGTTCCTACACCAGTAACTTCTGTATATCTTTCCCCAGAAGAAGAAGACAGGCGTAATGCAAATCAAGCCCGCGGCAATTCCACCAAACACGTAGAACACTTCCGCAGGACCGTCTGTCGCAGTCCAATCGTTGACAAAGTACGAGAACCCATAGAAGAGGAAGTTCTTGATCACCATATTGATGATGAAAACCTCAGCGCTGATGTCGCGGAACGCATCCAGGATGTACGCGGACGCCGCGACGGCAGCGCACACAATGCCGAACAAGTCCAAGCCATGCACAAAAGCAGTGAGGTAATAACTCTCGCCCCGCTCGGCGAGATAGCCAAACAGACACAGCCCGACCACTGTCAGCACGGAGGGAATCATACCTAGTAGTCGATACTCGGGCTCGAAGACCCCTCCGTTCTTCTTTGCGCACCACACCGTCATACGATCAAACCCGACCGCATACAGTACGGAGGCTAGCAGGCCGCCCAGGAACGGGCCCAGAGATAGGTACCCGACGCCAGCGGCGCTCAGAAGGTACGGCGGCGCAGAGAAGATCTGTGCCATGTCGTAGGATTGCGCGACGAAGAAGGCGAACAGTCCGCCGGTCAGGAGGACCATCCAGAGTACGGCTAGGTTGAGGCAGACGGCGAAGGGGGCTATGCTGAGTTGGAGCAGATTGTCGTCACTGTAAGTGCCTGTGAAGATGGCGAGGCTTTGGACGAAAGTCTTCTTCACTGGTGGAGACGGTGAAGAGGATGTTCCCTCGAGCTCGCTTGCTGCGTCGAGCTGCTTTTCAGCTGCGGCGCTGAGATCTTGTATGTTGTCTTGAGATAGCTCGCCGATCTCGAAGCGGCGGTCGCGATTGTAGGCCGTTTCTGGAACGAAGAAGAAGAGCAGAATCAACTCCAAGGCCGAGAAGGGGATCAGAATGTGAAACAGATACCTCCACCCGAGGTTCGTGGTGATAGGACCGACGATGATGGCGGCAAAGTTAGAGGTCGCGGCGACAATGAACTGGATCAGTGTCATGAAGCCGCCGCGCTCATGAAGAAAGAAGAGGTCGCCAATCATGGAGATGACTATGGACTCGAAGGCCGAGCTGTAACTGTGTAAGTGGCCTGTAAGTGCTCAGAACGGTGGGTAACAACTTACATGGAACCTCCTTGAAGGATCCGCCCCGCTAGTAGTCCATCATAGCTATACACAGCGCTTCCGACTACAGTACCGACGAGGCCAAAGACTGCTGCTATGAGCAGCATTGGTCGCTTGCCGTACTTGCGAGCACATGCACTCACAAACGGGCCCACACCGCCAGTGACGAGCAGCATATAGCCCGAGATGACTGTGACGTCTGCGACCTCGACGTTGAAGTCTTGGGCAATGACCACCAGTGCGGGCGAGAGTAATGACGAGAGAGTAGCACCATATAGAACCGAGCCAAAGCCGAGAATGGCCATGATGACCCATTTCCTGGTAGTCGGCCAGTTGAGCGGATCGTTCGGATCGTCCGAGCTTGGGACTTGTAAGCAGAGAGTCTGGAGTACCCCATGGGGAACGGAATAGTATGATCTTACGGTTGAGGAATCAGGATGATCTCCGCATCTTTGCCAGTTCCGCGCTTGAGTCCTGAGGTGGTTCCGTCGATGGGGTTCTGCTCTTCGCTAAGAATCACCGTCGCAGGGACATGTGAGAGCTTGTTGTCCTCTACAATGCCGAGGAATCCCATGATCTTTGAATCTGCTGAAGTCAAACAACTGCTTGTAGAACAATGTTGAGCTCTCAGATGTCAACGCGGTGCGACCGCACGTCTTAAAAGCATCTACGGCTCAAGCCACAACGCTGTCGGCAGTCGTGAAACCATCACAGTGACCAATGGGCAGAGTATTGGCAAGCAGGGGCGCTGAAACTGTGAGATACTATGGTACGTAGTACTCTCTGTGCCTTCTCCGCACGACTGCCGATTTAAAAGCAGAACCCCTGACCCGGGTGTTCATCAAGATCCTTAGCGGACTGTGCATTTCTATTGACGTCGAAGACATCCCTGTCTGACACAAGAATAAGCCCTATTATCCCGTGACGTTCCTGGCTATGGTTTGTCACATTGGGGTATAGATCGAGTATACAGTGAAAACGGGTGTACGTTTTGTAAACGAAGCGTTGAGTTGCTGGTCTTGCAGGCAAGGTATTGGAGTTCTTACAGGCCAAGCTTAGCGTTTTTCCAGCATCTTGCGCCATTTTCTCCCGATGGGAAAGAGGGGGAAGTTGTTATCTTTTCGGTCCGTACTCTCATACTGCCTAGGTATGCCTGTAACTACCGTGCCCTGGGGAAAGACACTGTCATCCAGTGGCCGCAATGACTCCGACGGCAACAGAACCGAGTACCGGTATCACAATAACAACCGTGGTGAGCACCGGCAGATAGGATTATCATTTGGTGTGTTCGCTCGTTGGAAGGTAAGAAGGCGCGATCCCGCAAGGCCGAGCACATTAGCAACGTGACGCGTGGCAAGACATTAGGTAGCAGCGAGATATACCGTGACGATGTAGCTTTGATACCGCCTTTCGCCGGATGACATGGTCTGAATGCTTGCCAGACGCTGAAGCCTAAAGGATGTGGAGATGGAGGTGGCCATCTGCCGCGCACGTGAGTGGGCGATGCACTAGCGCGTTCCTGCCGCCTTAACGCGTCAACCTTTGGCCACCCTTCAACATCAACGCGTCGCCGTTCAATGCACTTATTCTCGTGAGTGCACAATTATGCCTGCGTAAGTACAAGCCAGTGCAATTATGTCGCACGCCGGCAATCAAGCACAGTATTTAACTATGACGCAGGCCAGGCGACCAATACAGTGGCGGCGACGTCAAGAACCCGTTCGAGGAGCGCGTCATACCCAACTTCACCGCACAGGAAATCGCGACACTACAGAGTCGATTGAACAAGCAACTCGGCCCGGAGTACATATCGCAACGACCTGGTCAAGGCGGCGGTCGAGTCGCATACCTTGAGGGTAACAAGGCCATAGCTCTCGCAAATGAGGTGTTTGGGTTTAATGGCTGGTCAAGTTCTCTGGGACAAGTACAGATTGATTATGTACGTGTGATTGGCTTGGGGCGAGGGGAGAGCGACTAACAGTGGCAGGTCGATGAGCATCAGAACGGCAAGGTCAGTCTTGGCCTGTCAATCGTGGTGAGAATCACACTGAAAGACGGCACATATCACGAGGTGAGCCGATTTTGTACAGACATGGTATTCACGTCTAATATAGCGTTAGGATATTGGCTATGGATCTATCGAGAACGGTAAAGGCAAGGCGGCGTCGTTCGAGAAGGCCAAGAAAGAGGCAGCTACAGATGGCTTGAAGCGTTCACTACGCACTTTCGGCAACGTACTTGGAAACTGTCTGTATGACAAGGAGTATCTCAAGAAAGTCCAGCTCATGAAGGTCAAGCCGATCAAGTTCGAAGAAGGGAACCTCTACCGACATGCGGATTTCGCACCGCCACCACAAGAAGAGCAAGCCATCATCAAGCCCGAACCACAAAGGACGCCTAGTAGGCCAAATCAAGTTCTGAGGACACGAACAGAGCATCTCACACACTCGACAACCGCAGAATCGGCGGATTTCGACGATGAGTTCGACGGCAACCTCTTTGATGGCGTCGAAGTGTCTGAAGATCCCGGCGAGACCACATTCGATTCGGCATCCTCAGACACAGTAGGACCGCGAGCAGGAGAAGTACCGAGGCCAGGAAATGGCACAAACGGCACGAACTCTGGCCGAAACACACCTGGTCCCAACACTGGCCATCAACAGCCCCAGAAACAGCCGGTACCAATCGGTCGCGGACAAGGACAGCCGCCTCAGCATCAATCTAATCCAAACCCTGGCCGGCCACAGCCGAATGGACTAAATCAGCGGGGGCCACAGACACCTCAGCAGACTCGCCCGGACCAGGCAAGACGCATGCCACCACCGACAAACGATGTCAAAGCCCCTGTACCTCAGCAGTCGAACGGACAGCACTCCCAACAGCAACCGCTAAAGGCGACACCACCACAGGCGCCACAGGCGCCACAGGCGAACCCGCCACGAGCTGGGCCCCAAGGTCCAAGCAATTTTGTTCCCGGCCCTGCCCCTAACGCCCCACCACAAGTAGGTTTCGCCTCCGCTCGCGCAGCCGAACAGATACAAAGTGCCAACTCCGCCATCCCGCTCACCTCCCTCGCCTTCAACCCACACGTTGAGTCTCCCGTGCCCAAAGAAAAGCGCACACCCGGCCTCGACCACACCCGCAGCGTCCCAGTCAAACGCACAGACGATGGCAATGCACCCGCCCCTCAGCCGCAAGGCGTAGGCCGACCCGCAAACGGCGGTGCAGCAGGCTTCAATCGTCCCAGCAACTTTGCCAACCCGAACCAAGACGCCAACCGGCGGATTGGGATGCCGGGAGGAGGAGCCAACTATGCCATGAGTCCTAGTGCGAACCGTGGCGCGTACAAGCCTCTCTCCATCAACAACCCGGCAGCCAATGCACTGAAGCGTGAACGAGGTGCTCTGCAGGATGTCACGAACGCTGGACCGAACGCAAACGGCGCAGCCGGAGAAGGGGGTGATGCCAAGCGACAGAGGGTGGAGGTGCCCGGGGCGGAGAACACGGGTGTTGCTCCGGCGTAGGTCACGATGAGGTGCGAGCGGAGGTCTTTTGGACGCAAAGGCGTGCATCTACAGGGATAGTCCGGAGGCGAGGCGTTTTTTGGGTGCACATTGGGCGGGTGTTTTGGCGTCATACAGATGAGTGTGGTTTATGAGCTAGCGAGCGAGCGAGCATTTATAGGGGTTGCTTCTTCGCACGATGTCAAGAAGCACGACAAGGAATCCAACAACAAATTCAAGAACACATTTACTCCACAACGCGTAGTCCCTCACTCGAGTCGCAGGTGTGCTTGTGGTTTCGTCACTCCATGGAATCGAGTAACCGTCGAGAGCTGTATGACTTGGTATTTTTCTTCGTTTCCCCCCGTGATACGCCAGTCCGATCTTGAAAAAACGCTAATGCAATACAATACAATAAGCCACATGGTGTATGGTCCCTATTCCTATTCCTACTCCTACTCCCGGTCCTGTTCCTCAGGCTGCCAGTGGTATATCCAGCCGTCTGAACTTGAGTTTTTAGCCTCAGCACACTCACCGCTTCTTCGTGCCGGGGCGGGGTTTGCACTCATCGCCCATGACCGGGTGCAACTTGAGTTTAATCGGGTACTGGGGGTTATTCCCGCTGTAGCCTTTGCTCCAGTCGTAGCTGACGGCGTAGGCGAAGATGTCGCCGTTGCGGGAGAAGGCGGTGGCGGTGATGCTGCCGCCGACCTCTGGGTAGCCCTTGAGGCGGTGCTTGGCGTCCTTGTCCCAGAAGTGGAAGGTGCCGTCGGAGCCGGCGGTGCTGAAGGTGCCGTGCTGGGGGTGGAAGGAGATTGCGTTGACTGAGTAGACTTTGGCCACGTCGCGCTGGCTGGGGTCTTGTTGGCGGTGGCATTTGAAGGAGAAGTTGAGGCTGTGGTGGTGGTGTTAGTGTGGATCGTTGCAGAGTGATAGTAGAAGGGGCGTACCTGGTGTCCTTGTCTTCGACATATTGGATGGCACAGCGGCCCTCGATGCTGCCCACGGCGAAACCGGAGGCGTCGGTGAAGCAGCTGACGACGCGGGTCTGCCATTTCAGCGGGCTGACAATGGTCTTGTAGATTTTTGTGGGCTCGTTGAGGTTGATCATGTTGATGTGTCGTTCGGCGGTTGCGACGACAAGCAGCTGGTCCTTGATGTCCATGCTGTAGACGCGGTCCTGGCACTGCAGCGTGCCGACTGGCTGGGCGCCCTTGAGATCCCAGAATTTCACCGTCTTGTCCCACGAGCCCGTCGCGACGTAGTCCTGGCCGCCCGTCTGGAACCAGCGCACGCACTTGATGGCCTCTTCGTGCGCCTTTGCCTGCTGGGCCTGCACCTGGCCGCCTGCGGGAGGCGCGCTGCGGAGATCGACAATGTTCAGGTGTCCGGTCGAGTCACCCGCCGCGATGCGAGTGCCGTCCTGTAGCGCGTGTCAGCTCTTGCATGTCGACTTTAGACTTGCTGCACCCTTACCTTTGACCAGCCCAGGCCCAGGACGTGCCCTTGGCATTCGAAGAGGAATTTCCCGCTCGGGCCTTGTGGGCCGATTTCGTAAATGTACACCTTCTTGTCCCAGCTTGCGACGGCGAGGTAGTCGGCGGCGGGCGAGAATTGGAGGTCCTGGATGCTGTCCGAGGGCAGCTGGCTCTGCTGGACCTCGACGTCCTTGCTTGTGTCGCCCGTTGTCGTGCTTGCAGGCGCTGCTGCTGCGGATCCGAAAAGCGCCATGTCTTTGGGAGTGTCGAGGCGTGCGTGTTGTGGTGGATAGTGGTGGTGGTGGTAGTAGTAGTGGTGGTGATTGGTGGTTTGCGCGGTGGAGCTTGCGCGAGCTCACGTCGTGGAGGGATGAAGATGGGCGCGTTGATAGCGTATGAATTGTCGCAAGTCGATGACAAGGCTCGAATCAAGTGGAATACAAGCAGATACTACGCGCGACACTCCTCTCCGTCTTTTATGTCTTGACGCAGCGCGAAGAAAGATTATGTCTGAGCTTCACCAACCAGGCACGCGCACAGGCACCCATACAAAGCGGCGCCTGAAGCTGCCTAGCCTCGGGCAAACACGCGCCGGGCTCCGTGGCGTGCTAAATAATCTCTGACTACGGCCACACGACTTGCTCTCCAACGTTCCTCGCTCAAAGAATCGCAACGAAGCACACGCACAGAGTGGCCTCGCCGCCATCTCGCCTCGCTTTGGGAGAAAGTCCCCGGACAACGGTCACTGACCGCACTTTCAGCAACGAACCGCCATAGAAGCGCGGCCTCGCACCGTCACAGCGCCCTCGCCGCTTCCAACGCTTGCACTCTTGGCTTGCGCCGTTCAGACGCTGCGGGTGGAGGAGCCAGCACCAGGGCGATGATATGAGTCCGCTGGCCCACCTCTGCCCGCCGCTTATGCACGGCGTCGAGACAGGAGGAGGAGGGAGTTGGCACGAGGCGCTGGGTGCGAGGGTCTTCTCGTCCAGTTTATGGTTATGCGATTGCCTTTGCGCGTCCCGGCCACGGGGCTGTCGCAGGGGTAACTCAATGGGGCTTATTCTTGACGCGAGGAACGTTCACTCCTTTTCTTTTTCATTTCCAGGATCCGCTCGAGGAGGTGCGAGTGCACGCCTGGTCGAACAGGCCGGGTCTTCTTCAGCATCAATGGGTTGTATGATGAGATACACGAAATAGAGTCAAGCACTGAGGCAGTCTGAATCCCAAAGTGGTAGGACGCCGATGCTGAGTATTTCAAACTATATCTGACGCCTATTGATAATATATTATTTTAATCAATGATGTTATTCACTCTTGCTTGACTGAAATGTGTGATGTCTATGTTGTGAGCTGTACTGAGCTATTACTCATACTGCTTGGGTGGACTGAGATGTGTGATGTCTATGTTATGAGCTGTACTGATCTATTGCTCATTTGCCTGGTATTGTGGTTCTTGTGTGATGAATGCCTAGTGTTGTGATTCTTGTGTGATAATTGCCTAGTGTTGTGGTTCTCTCACTGCTTGCCTGGATTGAAGTTGTTGTGTGGCGTGGTGATTATTTCTTTCTAGTATCTTTCTTTCTAATATCTTTCTTATGCATCCTCGACGATAAAGGCCCTCGCCTCCTGGTAGGCCTTCTCGAGATCATCGTTGACGACAATCTTGTCGTGGGGCGCATCCGGGCTGTTGGCAAAGTCCATCTCGACCTTTGCCTGGTTGAGGCGCTTGAGGATATCGGCCTCTTTGTCGGTAGCACGGCCCCTCAGTCGCTGCTCGAGGATGTCCATGCTCGGTGGTGAGAGGAAGAGGAAGCGTGGGCGGGGGAACGAGGGGTGGTTTGCGACCTGCTTGACGCCCTGGGTTGTTGGTGGTTAGTCTTCGTAAAATAATAGCAGTAGTAGTAATGACTATGTACCTCCATCTCAATGTCCAGAATGCACGTCCGCCCCTTCTTCTCAATGTCCTCAATCGCAGCAATGCTCGTGCCGTAGCTGTTGCTCCCAAAGGTGGCGTGCTCGACGAACCCTTTCTGGGCCACCAGCTCGTCAAACTGGTCTTTTGTGACGAAGTGGTACTCGACGCCGTTCTGCTCGCTGCCGCGGGGACTGCGCGTCGTGTGCGACACGCTGAAGCCAAAGCGGTCCGGGTACTCGTCGAAGAGGCGCTTGAGGATGGTCGACTTGCCGGCGCCAGAGGGGCCGGATATGACAATGGCGCGGGTGGGGGTGGGCGCCATGGTTGATGAGGTGAGCAGGCGGCGGGCAGTTGAGGGAGTGAGGAGGCGTGTGGGCGAGTTTACTAGACGAACGAGCACTGCTGGGCCTCTTGCGAACATGAACGCGGTGTGGGAGCTGCTGGTTGGGGGAGCTGGCGTGTGATTGGCGGTGAAGCTGTGTTTGTGTGGTTTGCAACACTCCCCCTCTGTTTGCAGTGATTGTTGTTTGTCCTGTTTGCCTCTGCACTGCGGGGAGCTTGCGGCGGTCCTGACATCACCGAGAGATTATCTGCTGCTGTCAAAGTGTCGAGCCCCGTTGCAGCTGTCCCGCATTTCGCTGCAGCGCCCGCCAGGACACAATGGTAAGCCAGACCCAACACCCTCATCACTCTCATCACAACACCCCCGCTCACAGCCACAGTCCAAGCAGTACCTCACCCTCCACACCGTCGACAATGCGCACCCCACCGCATCCGATGTCTTTGCCGTCGCGCCCACGTCCACGCAGCTCCTCTCCGCGTCGGGCGCCTCGTCCATCAATGTCTACGACACCACCCAGCCCGACTTCCCCCTCGTGCAGACGCTCGACAAAGCCCACCCGCTCGGCATTCACCACCTCGTGACCGCCAAAGAGGCCTCCGCCCGCCGCGCCGCCTCGGCTGGGTTCGAGGGCACCGTCCACATCTGGTCCCAGGGCGACGACGGCCAATGGGTCCTTGACGGCTCCATCACCGACCAACACAAGCCCGGGTCCGTCTGGGCCATTGCCCTCAGCGCCGACGGCCACCATCTCGCCTCGTCCAGCATCACCGGCCAAATCAACGTCTGGTCGCTCGACGCCGCCCAGAACTTCCCGCGAATCCGCGAGTACGAGACAAAGGGCAGCTTCGGCCTGGCTGTGGCGCTGAGCGACAACGGCAGCTTCACCGCCTCGGGGCATGAGAACGGCAGCATCTACGTCTTCAGCAACGACACGGGCCGTCTCGTCCACGCCCTGCCCGGCCTTGTCCACCCTGTGCGCGCCCTGGCCTTTTCCCCCGCAAGCAAGCTGCTGGCTGCCGCCGGCGACGCCCGCGTCATCGCCCTCTACGACGTCACCTCGGGCGAGCAGGTCGCCAACTTCACCGGCCACGGCGGCTGGGTGCTGACCCTCGACTGGAGCGACACGGGCGAGTACCTCTTGTCTGGCAGCCACGACGCAAAGGCAAAGGTCTGGCGCGTCGAGACCAGGTCCTGCGTTGCCACCCATTCGCATGGCGACAAGCCGCTGTGGACGGCCAGGTGGCTGCCCAAGGCCCCGACCAAGAGCGAAATGTTTGCCCTGGGCGGTGGGAACAACTCGATTGCCTTTTACCGCGAGGCGGCGGGCTGAATATGCGCAGCATATGAGACACCTCGTCAGACAAGGTTATTGATAGCCATAGCCATAGCCGTCACTTCTTCGTCCAAAGTTGCCCAGACACGCAACTTCACACGCAGGACAATCGGGCAGAGTCCTGACCGAATCGATAGTCACAACTCAGACTTTGCATCAGGGTCCATGCAGGCCCGCAGTGACGACCGAAGACCATAGTCAGGTAGAAAATCAAGATGACTCGGCTTTCTTCGTACATTATGCTACAATTGAGAAGATATGACTGATTGGCTGTTTAGTCTAGCAAGATGACCTACGCTGCGCCCTCCCGATCCATGGTACGGCACACCGAGTCACTGTGAACCAGACATGCACATCCAGACCCTACAAAGGCGTCGTCTACTTCGAATGCCTTCAACAACACGATATGCAAAACCCCTGGCAATACGGAAAGTTGAGAAATAGACACCAACAACACCATGCACCTCACCATCATCCCCTACGCCGCCATAGCTGCCGACCGCGCCCACGTCCGCTCCCTCCAGCAAACCCCCCACCCAACCGCTCGCTCCCAGCGCTTCAACACCGCGCGCCACTCCCGTCTCGAAATCCTGCCCCTCATCCCTGAAACGTCTGACTTCACGCACGCAGACCCCCCCTGGGCGCCATACGGCTACATACTCTGGCACCCGCTGATCGCGCGCAGCCAGGGCCTGCAACACAGCCACATCCTGCCCATCCCGTCGTTTCTGCACGAAGACCTCCTGCGGTGTCACGCGGCGTGGATTCGCACTAATCACATCGCGTCAGACAAGGTAAATGAGATCGTCACATCCTGGCTCTCAACACCCGCAGGACAAACCCTGCCCACCCTCCTCAACGGCGAGAAAGGGTACTTCCTCCGCCTCGACCAGTGGAGTCCCAAAGACTCCCCCTTCAGCGGACCGTGTACCTCGCTCCCCCACATCGTGGCCCGCCTCTGCACCTCCCTCCGCGCAAGCGCCGTCCTGGCACACGCTCTCTCCACGCAGCGCGCCGTGGAAATCATCCTCAATCCCTGGGATAAGTCCATGACACCCGAGACCGAGTTCCGCGTCTTCGTCCCGCCGCCTGCTGCGTCGCGGAAAGAAGCGAATGTGCAAGAACTAGCGATCAGCGCACTGAGCCAATACGCATGGCACACCCGCTTCTCACGCCCGCACGGTCTCGATGCAGAACAAACTGCCATCACAGTGTACAACGGTGCGCTAAACCTCCTCGCCGAGATCAAACACTTCCTCCGCAAGGATATACCCCACATGGCCGAGCGTGTGGTGGAGTATGGATTCGTGTTCGATGTAGCGCTCAGATCGGATGGGAGTGTTGTCCTGCTTGAGATTAATCCGTTTGGAGCGTGTAGTCCGTGTGGAGCCGCGTTGTTCCAGTGGGTTGCTGATGCGGGGGTTTTGTATGGGCTGGAGGGGGTGGTGGTTAGGCTTACGATTTAGTCCGTGAGTGAGGGCTGGGGGTGTGCAAATCACAAGCTGTGGTGTAGACATGTGGAAGCTGTTTCGTTCACAGGGACGTGGGTGTGTAGTGTTGGGCTTGGTACAAGAAGCGCGGAGTAACGAGTGAGGACAGCAGCGTGTAGTAATGGGTACTGGGAAGAGGCTCATGTCCGTAATGTAAGGTTTAGGTAGAGAGGCTTGTTCATAGAGGGCTTGAAGAGTAGCAGCTAGGAGTCGCACATCGTAAGAAGTCGAGATTGCAGGTGTGTTTGTGTGTGTGTGTGTGTGTGTGTGTGTGTGCTTGGAGTCTTCATCAAGGGGATGGCAGGGGATGATGACGGTGAGTGAGTGTGATGCAATGACGGGGCTTGGAGTGCGTTGAGAAGTGTGGTGAAGTTTGTTTGCGCGGGAAACGGTGGGCGGTTGTACACAGGACTGTAAGTTCTATCAAGTGGTTCATTGTAGACACTGAGGTTGGCTACAGTGCGAAGAAGCTCCACCAAAATGATCCTGCTTCTTCAAGTTTATGTCTCGCTAGCCAGAATACATTAAAAAGTTTTAGACCTAGCTAAAATTTTAGCGCAGGTGTTTCTCTGTATACCTACAGAGCCTAAAGATACTTACATTTCTGTGATGATGTTGCAGCGTGCACAGTAAGGTTAGTTGCGTTAGTTTTCTTACTAGTTATTTCTCATAAAAAAAGATACTCTTCGTACATCCTGTCATGTCAAGTCATGTCATGTCGTATCGTTTCGTATCGTGGCATACAATTCCATCTCCCTCCTCACATGCGTGTCTACACGTCCATACACTAAGTGCTTCCGCAATTCTCGGCTTCTTTATCCTTTTGCTCGCATATCGTGGTGTGGTGAACGAGTGCATCTCCCTCCTAGATACGTTCGTACATTCCAGACACATACGGCTACTCCATCTTCCTCCTTGTACCTAACTTTCCCGAGTCTGGATGTCGCGGTCGCCCTGTCGATGTGTCAGTCCTGTGGTAATAGGCAAGTCGCTGGACTTAGTGTTGGTGTGATGCAGATAGGGCTTCGCCACGCGATGCATTGTCTCGCGTTACATGATTGCATCTCCCTCACATACACATTTATATCTCTATTCACTTACGTCTCTACTCTCAAATACTTTTGCGTCATTTGGTTTTATTACTCTATTTAACCATCTAACTGTCCTCTCTCTGTGTGTGTCCACGGTCAGCGGCGCTGACATACCGAGTCTTGAAGTGGAAACTTACAGTTGGTTGACATTATGGCTAGTGAACCAAGAGCGAATTGTTGGTCGGGGTTGCGAGCATCAACCATGCTAGGCTTCAGATGCTGGAGGTTCCTGCGGCTGCTGCCAAGTCAGAAAATGTACAAAGCAGCCATGTAGATATGCATACCTTCTCAGCTGGCGACTGCATGTTATCCGCAGGATCTTGAATGTCGTCGAGTCTGAGCTTGTCCAATTTTTCTTGTGCGTTTTGGACGTCAGCATCGCGCTGCTCATCGATCTCTTCCACGAAGACATACTCAGAGAGCGTATCTTCAAACTCCGCATCACTCTCCTCGTCAATATCTTCCATGGTGTTGTAGAAGTCGTATTCAGATGGCTCTTCATCCTTAAGCGCAGCATCTAAGTTGTCAAGCTCCGTACGTAGCTCTGCAATGACCTTCTCGACCTGCTCATCAGCACCTTCTTTATGATACTGTCGTACGATGCGCCACATCACCTCAGCAGCAACATGGCATCGGTTCGCTTCCTCCCAATCGCCAACAATTCCACCAAGGAGGATAAGTGTCTTCATCCGGTGGTATCTTGGCATCGTGTCCTCAGCAAGCAACGCGAAAAGAGCGTTTTCGCATTCCACCAAACGGTCGGCATCGAACAGGTCGTGGGCTGCGTTGAAGGCCTCGAAGAACTTCTTGTCGATGAGATCTTTGAGATCCATGATGGTATGTGTTCTAGATGAGGCTCTGAGTTGCGGGTTGCGACTTGGTAGGCGGAAGAAAATGGTGGAGGTGATGGTAACGTGGTGATTTCGGGAAGAGGGGAGAGCCTGCACAGGCCCCAGCTTGCGTAAGCTATGCCCGGGCCATGCGTGAAGAGCGTGAAATGCAAGTGAAAGAGAAGGAGAAAGTTTTGCAGGCTGATGATTGGGCAGGCAGTCATGCAATTGGAGCGTGAAGCACGCGAGCCATGGCCGTTTCATCGCAAACGCGAGTAAGTCAGTGCAGCACTGCCTTATAAGACTCGGTAGCACGCAACCTTGTCCCACTCCACATCTTCTCGTTACTCAAATAGAGTATATAAAGCCACCCGTCACCACTACTTCCACATCTCTTCTACCGTCTATCTTCTCCACCTTTCATTGCCGACCGACCGCCATGGCGAGAAGGTCAGTGCGGTTGTCATCGTGCAAGAGCAGCACATCGATAGCAAGCAAGCTAGAAGATGTCGATGGGAAGGATGCTGTCTGCGAGACTCCAGTCGATGAGTCTGAACATGATGAAAGTCCTGAAAGACAAGGCCGCAAGCCGCCCAAGAAGCGAGCTGGTGGAAAGACTGCGCCCAGAATCACAACCACAGGCCCGTCAGCGTTTCAAGCCCGGCAAGCAATACAAAAGCCGCACAAATGATCAATTCGACGGTGTCAACGAGTCTGCTGCATGGCAAGAAATCGTGGAGGACGACAACAGGCCGGAGGAAGAGAGCACGCAAAAACCTCAGAAGCGACCAAAAACGAAACCTACATCGCGAGTGACTCATTCTGTCTCTTCAATTGGTTTGATTTCGATCAGACGCGGTCTTGTCAGCCTTAGGCTTGACAGTCTAGCCGTCGAGCTCGACGACACTACCCGCAACCCCAATCACTTCGTCGCATTCATCTGAGACAGAAACAACTTCACTAATATGTCAGCAGTGTGCCAACCATACTTCGTTAAGGCTGGAATATTTCCTAAAAATGCCGTTCTTGGAACTAGATCAGTATCACTTTAAGGTGATGGTGGAGGCGGTGGCGCTCTATGTATATAAGTTGGCTGGTGGTACTACCTACCGAGCCTGGCGGCGTTCAGCTCGCAATCTGCGCGAGCCAGACTCAGATCCTGCAGAGATGTAACAACTGCACTTTTGATTCGTGAAAATGGGCGATGCATTTAGAGCATGAGCGAAATGAAGACGGTGGCATCTTACTATGTTAAGCCTGTGTAGGTTGTGATGACTGCATTAAGTTTGGGAATCCTGCATAACGTGTTCGAAATTTAGATAGCTTAAAGATATAATCATCGAGAGAGGAAGGCTTGCTCCTATTCTTCAACCAAAACATCTTATTGCAACACTTGACTTTATTATCTGAGATAAATAGTGTAGTCCACAATTTAATCTTGGAACTCAGACAGAGTTTTAACAAGCAATGGTAGAGCATCTAGACGCCAAACTGCTATGGCGGGATCAGGTCAGCTATGCACTCCGCAAGCAGCGTATTGCGTGACGAAGACTGATAGAGGCTAAACATGTTTGGAGAATGGGCGCCTTTGGAGCGTATCGGTTCCATTAGCTTGTAAATGCGGGGCTTTTGTACCTTCGTATGCGGTGGGGGTAGTTTTACGGTGTGAGTGCTAAGTGTGTTCATGAAGGGAATTCGTTGGTTGGAGACAACACTCGAG
The DNA here is from genome assembly GCA_004522025.1 of Didymella segeticola. NCBI lineage: Eukaryota > Fungi > Ascomycota > Dothideomycetes > Pleosporales > Didymellaceae > Didymella > Didymella segeticola. The sequence goes on from SDAV01000011.1 coordinate 546,908, forward strand.
CACGCAGTGTGTCTAAGGTACTTCTTTGTTTGACGCAACACTCAAGTGTGTAAAAAGGCACATCTATGAATTTCCTCAAAGGGCGCTGCAGGATAAAAGGTTTAAGTGGCGAGGAAGAATCTGATTTAAGGATTCGCAAGGACTTGTTGCAAAAGGGGAGACAGGGTGCACACGTTGAGGTGTGCAGTATGGCTCCTGAAAGTCTTTCGAGCTCGCCACGCCTCAGCTTCTAGCAGTTCCAATCAGTTCTGTTTCGTTTTGTCTTCAGTCAAGCTCAGTGGTTGGCTTCAAGATACATGTTTCGTGGGTCCGGGAATATCACCTTAAGAGGACTGCGGATAAAGTAGTTCAAGAAGGGACTTGGAACATTTGATACAGCGCGGACATGAGGAGTACGTCAATGATAATAGTAACCATCACGAGTCAGATGAACTCGAGACGACGGCTCGAATCAAGTGATCGATTCAGACAGTGCTGTCGCTAACTAGTAATATCATATCATGGTATAAACTTCCTCGTGTACACACTCATACATTCATACATCATACATCGACGGCTCAAACGCTCTCGCGGCGCTCGGCGTCCTTGGCCTTCTCCTCGTAGATGCCACCCTCGCGAACGGCCTCCATCTCCTTGAGGCGGTCGAGCATGATCGGGTGAGCCTTGTGGATGGGCTTGATCTCGAACAGCTCGTCCATGCGCTCGAGCGGGATGCCCTTGGTCTCAGGAATGAGGAAGAATACGAAAGGAATGGACAGAATCATGAGCGAGGCGAAGAAAAAGTACACCCCGTAACTCATTTTCAGGAACATCTGCGGCGTGAAGCGCGAGACGATGAAATTAAAGAACCAGTTAGAGGCGGCTTTTTCAAAGAGTTAGCAGTGATCAGAGGGCCAGAAGCTGTAGATGAAGTTGGAGACTTACCTGCTGAAGCCTGGCCGAGCGAGCGGGTCTGCTGAGAGAACATCTCCGAGTTGATGACCCATGGTGTGCCGTTCCACGAGGGTGTGTAGAAGAAGGTCCACAGGTAGAAGAAGAAGATGGCTGCGATGCCGCCGGGAGGCAGCTTGGAGCTGGTGCCTGTTGGGGGAGACAGCTTGATGTACGCGCCGATGATCCACATGCAGATGGAGCCACCGGCGGCGCCGAACATGAGGAGCTTCGTCCGTCCGAGGCGGTCAATCAGGTACAGGAGCCAGAAGAATGTGACGACCGTCTTTACAACACCGAAGAGGCCGGTGGTGAAGAAGCCAGTGTTGGTGCCCGTAATACCGATGGACTTGAAGACTGTGGGGGAGTAATAGTTCTGGAAATGTGGTCAGCCTGTGTCACTCTCATGTAATTCGCTCGACATTCCAAACTCACAATCGCGTTGATACCGGACCCATTCTGCCACAGGAAGAGCATGCCGCCGAGGAAGAGACGGTACTGGACCTTGCGCTGCTTGACGGCCTTGAAGGGAGCCCAGAAGCCAGGACCGACGACCATGCGATCATGCTCGATTTCAGCGTCGATGGCAGCAATCTCCTCAACCATGTAAGGGTGGGTGGGATCGAGGTTGCGAATCCAGCACAGGTCCTTAATGGCCTTGTCGCGATCACCGCGAGCGAACTGCCAGCGGGGAGACTCCCTCAGCCAGAGGGCACCGATCAGGAGTAAACCAGCAGGAATAAGCTGGACAGCAAAGGGAATTTGCCACTGTCTTGTAGAAGGGCCCATTGTTTCGACGAGTCCATAGTTGATCCAGAACCCAACCAGGCCACCAATCTGCCATCCCAGTTCGTAGATACCAACAAGGCGACCACGCACCGCAGGAGGAGACAGTTCCGAAATGTAAATCGGGACCATGTTGCTGGCCGCACCGACACCCAGACCGGCCAAAACACGGCCACCAATAATCAAGCCAAGTCCACGGTCGCCGTTTGCGCCCAACATCATTCCCGCACCGAGAATGAAGACCAAAGTCCAGAGAAGCAGGGTCATCCTGCGGCCGAGATAGTACGAGGTGATGTAGGCGCCAAAGGCACCGAAAAAGGCACCAGCCTGGTAAACAGACACGATGTTTGCCTTCTTGAGGGCAAGCGCGGAAGCCGAGATTTGTTTGGGAGACGCAAGCTTGAACTCCGTGACAAATGATGGGAGCGCAAGTGTGGTCCCAATGAAGGCCGAATCATAGCCAATCTGGCAAGTCCAATCTTAGTGGAGCTCTTGATGGGTCATGGACAGTGGTGATAGACTTACCATGCACGATGCAAACGATGCAACCGATGCGGCGGCGTAGACGCGCCAGTTGTAGACCTCTTTGGGCGTAGGCCTGTCTTCGACAAGAGTGAGGAGGCCCATGATGAGAGATGCAGTCTTCCTGTCCGGTCGTTGGTAGGATGGAGGAGGCAACCTGAAGGTCTGACAATCCTCTGGAGAAGGGGGCGGGAGGAAGATGCTTTATGGAAGCAGATGATTCTGAAGATCCTTCGTCTCCGAGCCCGGACTCTAATACTTGTGCAGGGCTAAAGGCTACCCCGGAATCTCGCCCTCGTGGGGAGGCTAGTCCGCTGCTACAGTGCGCGACGGTGTGCAGGCGAGACCCCAGACAATGCCCAGACTCTCGTCGTCTCCAGGTCTTATCCGCGCACGACCCTGTGGAGGCGCCGCGACGATGGACCTGGGGACGCACCCCGCATTGGAAGAGGATCGCCAATAGCATTGCTGGACTAGGATGGCCGTCATCCTGGATAAAGGTTCGCCATGTTTCTATCCTACAGGTCCTGGGTTCCTCTGCCTTGGTGCGGAGATGGATTACGATTACGGTATGGTCATTGGCCTCGGCTCCAACTCGGCCACTGAGCTAGTCACGTAGCTTGGCTGTGGATAAAGGCTCCCCGATCTCGGAAGATATCTCTGCCCACTTGGCGCTTGACAATTACAAAACCACGTGAAGCGACGAGTGCAAGAGAGCGGCGCGACGACGTTGGTATATATGTGGGAAGATCCTTTACCCGCACGTCCCAGTCCTGCTCCAAACCTCTCCACAACACTCCACAACGCGTGTGTAACTGTGGGAAAAGGAATCCGTTAGGACGTAGGAAAGGGCTTTAACGAACCCAAGTCCCAGACGCAGCTCACTCCATTCCTCCAACACCCTCGCCGTGAAGTTTACTCATCACTGAAACCACGTTGTCCCTGCAAACATCGTAGCCCCTGAGACCATCACAATGTCCTCCACAACCAACACACAACAGACTGTAGTGCCAGATACATCGAGTGTCGAGCGTCATGGCTACCTTTTCGGCTTTCCGATCGCCCACTCAATGTCGCCGTTGTTCCACAACACAGTATACGCAGATCTTGGGTTGAACTGGAACCAATTCTTCCTCGAGTCAACAGATATGGAGTTGTTCAAGAAGCTCAGACAGGATCCAAAATTCTACGGTAAGCCGCCCCTTCGAAATGTTTACGAGGCTTGGTATTGACAGCTTTGTCAGGCGCATCGGTGACTATGCCGCATAAGATGGCGATTCTCCCACACCTGGATGAGATCACAGAGGAGGGACGGGAGGTTGGCGCTGTAAACACACTCTTCCTCAAGGAGGACCCCGCAACAGGGAAGCGCTTGTTCTGCGGCACCAACACGGATGTAATTGGCGTACGCGATGCCTTCGTCTACAACGTCAAGGACGCAGCCTCGACCTACGAGAACCGGCCCGCCATGGTGGTAGGAGGCGGTGGTGCGGCCCGAAGCGCAGTATACGCGCTAAGGAAATGGATGAAGGCCAGCAAGATCTATCTTGTCAACCGAGACCGCAACGAAGTCAAGGCCGTGATCGACGAGTGCAAGGCGCGAGGATTCGGCGACTCCCTCATCGATGTCTCGACAGTTGCGCAGGCCGAAGAGCTCGAGGGCGTAGGTGCGATCGTTGCATGCGTACCGGACTTCCCACCCAAGACATCAGAAGAGAAGGAGGCAAGGGCTGTGCTTGAGACCTTCTTGAACAAGCCACACAAAGGCGCCATCCTGGAGATGTGCTACCACCCATCGCCATGGACAGAAATTGCCGGCATCAGCGAGAAGGCTGGATGGCAGCTGATCTTGGGTACAGAGGCCATGATCTACCAGGGTCTTGAGCAAGACAGGTACTGGACAGGGAAGCCGGTGTCCGAGTTGCCAAAGGCAAAGGTTCAGGCAGTCATCGCGTCTAAGCTGGCCGAGGCGCGACACTAAGCTTGATACTAAAAAGTGCTTTCTGTTCTGCTTCATTAAGATTCATAGATCATCATACGCTGTAACGCCGAATATTACGACATCAGCTTACGTGTCTTCACGAAGTCGCATAGTCACTGCTCAGCGTTCAGCTTTACCAATATCTTGCACCTGCAAGGCGCGGCTGTCTTCGGTCCTATGAGCGGTGGACGCCTTATTTGTGGACAGCTTTACCTCAATGTGGGCTATGGATACAAAGCCTTGCTGATATGAATGGCCTGCTTTCCTTGTGCCCAATCATACGTTATAAATGTTTCAGTACTTTGAGCTTGATTGGTTACGTGAGCGGAGCTGCTCTTCGATCAGCAGCACCCACTACGCATGCAGGCATCGGATGGCGCAAAGAGCCGCACCAACGGCAAGTAAGGTCAGACTAGGTAAAGATCGAGATTGAGAAGGCAGATTGGGTGGAACAACTCCCGGCGTTTTAAGTATCGCCACTCAGATCCACTTTTTGGGGTGCGCCGTGGCTAACATCTTGTACCAATAAATCTCCACAAAGAAATCTAGGAATGCTGGACGATTAGCAAAGATCAAACTAAACCTCCAAAGCTGGGACGCTAGACAGGAAAGGGGATAGCCTGGTGTGTCGCCCATCTCATGTGCAAGGACAGAAACGATCCAGACTCGCTCCGTCCCGACTGGCACCAGAGAGCGCCGGCGGGGGCGAAAACGATTGTTGCAGAGCTGGAATTCGTAGCCCTCATACAGCCGCTCAACAATCTCGATCCTCTCCCATCCTTTGATTCTGGTGCCATCCCCTGCATTGCCTGTAGAGCATGGAGCGTACGGAGGCGTTGTGTTTTCCCCCGCATCTGTCAGCATAGCTGTCGTTCGACATGAGTCGCCCAACCCCCGCCTCGCGCATTAAGGCTCTCTCTGAGAAAAAGAGAGAGCGCGAGGTCCTTCAATATGCCGCCGCCTACCGTGATCTGCCACACCTGGAGGAGCTGGACTCTGCGCCGGATTCTTCGCATCTTCCCGTTGACCACTCGCCGCGGCTCTCGACAGATTCGACTCTGACTGCGCTGTGCCAGCTGGCCGCCTTGCGCATGAACGCGCAGCGAGCCCTGATCTCGTTGATAGACGACAACTGTCAACATATTCTGGCAGAGTCTACTCCTCAATCCTCGCTCCATGGAGGATCCTCGGACGGGAAAGGTTCCAACTCCTTGTGGCTCGGCAGTGTCAGCATCCCTCGAAGTTGGGGCGTATGTGAGCAGATCCTGGCTTTGGGCGCAGGCAACTTACCCACTGGTGAAGGCGCGTCCGTAATCATCGACCAGGACCTTCACAACAATGATCGATACGCACAGCGAACTTACGTCCGAGATGGTCCGCGTGTGCGGTTCTACGCTGGGGCAGCCCTTGTGAGCCCTCATGGTGCTGTTGTGGGTGCTCTTTGTGTTTTTGATGATGCGCCCAGACCCACAGGTATCCCAGAAGAGCACGTCAGTTATCTTGAGGACCTAGCTAGCACTGTTGTCGAATATTTGGGCAACTACACAGTCAAAGACCGGTTTAAGCGCGGCGAAAAACTCACTCGTGGTCTCATTTCCTTCGCTGAGGGGGCGTCCGCGCTGCTGCCGCTTGACCACAACGATATCCAGTCAGAACCTCGCTCGCCCACAACAACTTCATCAACTTCTTTTGGCTCTGATGCTGAGCCAACATCTACGCATGCTGCGCCCACTGCGAAATCTGAGCAAACTCATGCGCCACAAACAGCCTACGCTGCTTCAAAGGCATCGGAAGCAGGCTCACAAGGATCTGGCCAGAAGGACAAGAGACTACAACTCTCAGCTGGATCGGATACCGTGCGCGCAGGCTCCACGCGCAACACATCGCTACGAGCCCTACAAGACACCATCCTGCCGATGAACTCGAGATCTATGTTCGCCCGAGCCGCTAACGTTATGCTTGCTTCCAGTGAACTCGATGGAGTCATAATTCTCGACGCGTCCATTGCAGCAACCGGGCATCGTCAGCATCCGGCAGCTCCAGAGCGCGAACGCCTAAGCGGCAGCCTGTCGGATTCTGCAGGGCCCAATTCAAAATCGGAGTCCAGCGAGGACAGCAGTTCGCTAAGCGGCAATGTCAAAAAGGATGCGAACTCCTCCTCTTCTTCGAAGAAATGCGGAATTCTCGGAGCTGCGCCATCAAGACCCTCCGTGAATGCAGACGGAACACCAGGAGTTGGGTCTCTTGCTGAAACCAACTTGGCTCGCTTGCTGCGCGAATATCCCCACGGCAAGGTGTTTAATTACACTGCCAAGGGCCTTTCCATGTCCTCAACAGACGATTCTTCTTCAACAAAGGGATCTCATGGAGAATCCTTGCCCGGTAGTGACGACACGCGACCTGCGCCCACCAAAAGAAATGACCGAGCGTCAAGAAGCTCAAAAGCCATCTCCGAGTTGCTACCCGGCGCACGAAGCGTGGCATTCGTGCCCTTCTGGGACTATGAAAGGTCGCGATGGTTCGCCGGTTGCCTCTGCTGGACTAGCAACCCAGATCGACTGCTTTCAGCCTCGGTGGACCTAGCATACTTCAACATCTTCAGCCATTCAATTATGCGGGAACTGTCAAGATTGGATGCTGTGGCACTGAATCAGCAGAAAACAACCTTCGTAGCTTCGATTTCACACGAACTACGATCGCCTCTTCACGGCATTCTCGGTACATTGGAATTCATCAGAGACACGCCACTCGACACATTCCAGACCAGCATGCTGAACTCTTTGAACAGTTGTGGTCAGACACTTCTCGATACGATCAATCACGTTATGGACCATTCGAAGATGAGCGAGGGTACCAAGAACGTATCTACCAGACGACTCAAGAATACAAAGACTATACGACTGTCATCCAAGCCTCTCAAGACGCGGAAGACGTTGCGGGATCCTGCATTTGACCTGGGCATAGCCACCGAGGAAGTTGTGGAAGCTGTCTTTGCGGGGTCGTCCTATCTTCCAATCCTGAGCTCGAAGAATGGAGCCATGTCACCGACAGGATCCGCGACGACTTCGGCTCACACGGACATGTCTGAATCCACGCCCAGGCGCAAAACATGCTACATCATACTGGATCTTAGTCATGAACATGACTGGATCTATTGTTTTCCTGTAGGGCCCTGGAAGAGGACTGTCATGAAGTAAGGCCATGCCGTTTATTATTATGCCACATGCGCTAACAGACTCATAGTTTATTTGGAAATGCCATCAAGTACACACAAACCGGTCACATCACTGTATCGCTACACGCTACAGATGTTGCCAGGACGACCGGCTCAGCCACCACGATTACGCTCACCGTTACCGATACCGGTAGTGGCATAAGCCCCGCTTTTCTCGCTAATAAAGCCTTTCAACCATTTGCACAGGAAAATCCCCACAGTTCGGGGGTTGGGTTAGGACTGAGCATCGTTCGGCAAATCATTGAAACGAACGGTGGCAAGATCGAAGTCAGTAGCGACCATACCTTCGGTACTAAGATTACCGTCAAATTGTCCTTGATCAGACCAGAAGCGCTGCAAACCGCTCTCCCTCAGCGGGACGAGTATCTCTCCTGGTTGCCACGCTTCAAGGGCCGCAAAGTCTGCATCTTGCACAGGGCCCAAGCGGATCAGGACGTCGTGGACGAGCCGCAGAATGCCGAGGGTCTCGCAAAGTTCACCCGGGCTTTGACGACCACTTTGACCGATCATTTGAAGATGGAGGTTATTCAAACGACAGAATGGGAGAACAACAATTGCGACATCGTGATTTGCCCGGAACCATCTTTTGATTACCTCGCCTCGCTCAGAGACCGAAGAGCTGATTCCAGAGCATCGAAAGCGTCAGTGACCATCTTCGTTGCGCTCGACGTTCTCGAGGCTGCGACACTGCGATCGGATGTCCGCGTAACGAATAAGGAATCAGTGGTCGAGATTCTGACCCAGCCGTCCGTGCATCCTTAGCGTCATCCATTACCTTTTGCTGACATTCACTTAGACTTGGACCATACAAATTAGCTTATGTGCTGAACAAATGTCTCGACCGATTCGAACATCCGGACGAGAACGTACAGCGAGACTCCAGTCCTGATCGTACTTCAAAAATTAATACCCCACAGTCATCGGCACATCTGCCACTCATCAACGAGTCGCCAGAATTCTCCCCGTCACCGACTCTTTCCCCTCCACCAGTTGAGATGCCACCCCTCCTGAATCAGCCTTTTTGGCATCATACAGATAAGCCAGAGACTACGCCGTTGCTAGCTGAGTCCGCAGAATCTAGTACGCCAACCGGTCTAGGGCTGCTAAGTGTTGGGGAGCGTACGCTCCCTGTTCGACCAAAGCTTGCGATCCGCAGCACCACAGCCACCAATTCTTCGAGAATTCTCATTACAGATGACAACGTAATCAACCGGAGGGTACGTCGATGAACACTAATTTGCTAACTTCCCAACATTGTGCTAACGCGTCGCAGCTTCTCGTAGCTTTCATGAAGAAGTACGATCTTCAGTATGTCGAGGCAGAGAACGGTCTTGAAGCCGTACGCGCATATCAGTCAAGTCGAGTGCAGTTCGATGTCATCTTAATGGGTTAGTTCCCTTCTCGGACACACAAGAATTGTAAATCTAACATCTTCTGATAGATATGTCAATGCCTGTAATGGACGGTATGACAGCAACTAGAACCATCCGACAGTATGAGCGCGAGTACAACATCCCACGATGCTGTATCATTGCTTTGACAGGTTTGGCATCCGCCAGCGCGAAGCTAGAGGCTTGGAATTCCGGGATAGACCATTTCATGACCAAGCCGGTCAACTTCAAAGCACTGGAGAAGTTCCTCAAGAAAGAACAGACGAGGCGCAATGAGCCTCCAACCACAAGCGAAATTCCAAGCCCTCCTTCGCCAACAGGAAGCTGAAGTCTGCTATGAGCGACTTCATCCTTCGTCAACAATACCGCCGATTTGGCCCTTCGAACAGCATGAATAGTATTTATCGGAACAAGCTTTTCGGGACGACGTGCAGCGGATAGTGTTGAATATCGTCTGTTCGAAGGGCCGCTTGCCTGAGAAGTTCGCGTCAAACTCGCAGATGCACGTGCAACGGTAAGAACCATCGCTGGCGTTCACACGATTAGCAATCCGACAACGTGTTCGCATATACAGTATATCCAATGCCTCAGCACAAGATCAGAGCTATTCAATCACACTTGACCACAGTTCACTGTTTGGGTCAAGTCCCATGTCAATTCGCCTATTACTTGCTCGTTTGAGCCCCTCAATTCTATACCAATCCTTCAGTCCACTTCAAACACAATCCGCCGATCTCCTCTCCTCTCTCGCCAATGGTTTGTACTCTCAATTAACCCCTTGCAACCCTTCACCAGCCAGCCCCATTTCCTTAAAAACGGAATTGTAGCCTCCCATGCCTGTGGATCCGCCGAATCACCCCAAACAACTAGACTGGGCTTTGACACAACAGTCTCATCAACATCAAGCAGATCAGTACTGAGGTCAGCTTCAAGAGTCGTCCAACTCAGCCGCAAGAAAACGTCCCTCAACTCCGGCAATGGAAACAGATCGATCCACGATCTATGCCGCGTGATTGTCTGCAATTTTGTGGGCTTCAACGAAGATGGGAGGTTGATAGACAGCTCGGCAGGCCCTGCGCGATTGAACGGGGAGAGGCTGTCGCCAACGTCTAACCATGGTGGTTTGATTTGGAGCGTGGCGGCGTTTTGGACCAGTGCGTGCATAACATTGAGTTGCACGACTAAGTGTAGAGCCGCAGGACGGGGTGCGTGCAGCATGTATTCAGTGTACGCGCGTTGCGCGTAGAAGTCGAGTCGTGCTTGGGCACCGGGGAGCATGTTGCGGCATACCCGGCCTGGTATGTAGCATGCGATATGCTCAGGTCTAATCTGGATCGATTCAGTGGTGCAATTGGGTACTTGAACTTCTGGCAATGACGGGGGTGTAGATGACGAAGCTTGTCGCTGTCGCTGTTGTTTCTTCTTTCCTACACCGGAGTTAGACGGAATCTCGAGATGTGTGATTACTGGTCTTAGACTGACTCCAAGTTCTTTGAGCATGGCGATTTTGCAGTCTCCTTCTGGTTGCAGCATCAGTCACGCCCGTCCAATCATCTCCACGACCAGTAGCTTCAAGCTGCTGGGGCATCCGCTGCAGGACGATCGCGGATGGATCAGCTTGACTCAATCCATTCATGATGCAAGGCGTCAGTCAAACTCTTTGGTCTTGTCGGATCGGTGATGTGTGTGCATTGGGTCATGGAAGCTTGGGACATGCAGCCTGCTTATATGTACCGAGAGCAACTTGTCTAGAACCATCAAAGAGACCCTGCTCAGCCAATGACGCATATGCATGAACTGTCCCTGCGTTTGGCGCTACTCTACTTAGCTGGCCAAGGAATAAGCAGGCTGCAGTAGCGTACTTGCACGATGCCAGGAACCACTAAGATCTTGAGCCTCACAATGTTTTCTTTACTCATCAGCGAAAGTTCCAAGTGTGCGAAGTGCACTGAATGTTCAACATGATCCAACATTCTCACGGCGATATTGTAGGTCGGAATTTATCAGCTATTTGCACAGAAGGTGCATTTCTTCACTATCATGGCCGAACATCAAAACGCACAGCTCATGTATGAACCTGGACTATAAAGAACCCGCCACGCATCAAGCACACTCTTTCAGTATTCTACATCCTCTCCCACTTTTACAGCACCCGCAAGATGTCCAAACTCATAGTCATTGTCGGCATAACCGGCAAACAAGGAGGCAGCGTCGCCAATGCCTTCATAATCGACAAAGCCTGGCGCATCCGAGCCACAACTCGCGATCCCTCCAGTTCCTCTGCAAAGCAATGGGCCTCCCGCGGCGTCGAGATTGTACGCGCCGACATGGACGATGTCTCCTCGCTTACCGCCGCATTCATCGGTGCCGACGCCATCTTCGCAATGACAAACTTCGCGTTCCCCACCACAGATTCAGCGGCGCCGGCCGAAGCCACTGAAAAGGGATTAAGTCAGGACGAGCAGTGTGCTCAGTTCGAGACTTGGCGAGGCAAGAACCTGGCGCGCGCAGCGGCTGACCCAGAAGTGCTGAAGACGCTGCAGCGTTACGTGTACAGCAGTCTGCCGAATTACTCCAAGCTGTCGAGCGGGAAGTATACGAAAGTGTGCTTCTTCGATAGCAAGGCCATTGTCGAGCAGTATATTCGCGACGATGCAAAGCTGGGTTCGATATCGAGTTTCTTTCATCTCGGTCTATACATGGACAACTGGACTCACAACAAGCAAGAGATTTGGAAAGACCCTGCGACGGGAGGATACTGGCATGTCGATATCGTTGACGGCCGGAGGCCTATGCCTTTTATTTGGACGCAAAAGGATGCTGGACCGCTGGTCAAGAAGCTCATTGAGGATGTGCAACCAGGCGCTCGCCTCATGGGTGTCAGTGAAATGTTGACATACCGTGAGTACATGGCGACTTGGGCGAGAGTAACCGGCAAGAAGCTTGCGGGCGATGAGGGCATCAAGCAAATCTCGGAGCAGGAGTACAAAGAAATGGTTGGAGGAGACGAGAGCCACCAGACACACCTCTTGCAATATTACCAGGTGGCGAGAGAGCTAGGGTACGATGGTGGGGATAAGGACACAGTGTACCCTCGGGATATCGGAGCTGAGGGTCTTTTGTCAAGCCTCGAGGATTACGTCAAGCAGGAGGATTGGTCAAGCCTATAGGAGCAGACCTCTTTGGTAGACAGCTAGTTATACGTACGTACACCAATCGACCTAGGCTTTGTTGCCGTCAACCTTCGCCGCTGTGTCAGCGACCTCAGCGGCAGTCTCTGCAGCCTTTGTATCGTCTGTCCCGGCATCGCCGCCACCAGCTACGAGATCCTGGACAACCTTGTGAGTCCCATCAGGACTGCCGGGCGCAGAAGCCAGCACCTTGCCTTCCTTGTTGACTACGAAGACACCACGAGTTGTACCCTTGGGCGCCTTCTTGAGACCAATCGCGGATATAAGCGTCTGCGAAGGATCGCACAGCAGGCTGTAAGGGAGTTCTTGCTTGGTCTTGAAGGTTGTGTTCGCCTTGGGGCTATCGTTGGAGAGACCGAAAATGCTGAAGCCGGTCGCCGTGAGGGGCGTGTACGAGTCGCGGAAGAGACAAACTTGCTTAGTACCTAGGCGCGTGTCAGTGGGGTCGCTGGTAGTCGAATGCGGTCACGTACATCCTGGGGTCGAGGCTTTAGGGTAGGTGAACAGCACGACGCCGCCCTTGCTCTCCTCTACCAGCTTCGCAAGAGTAGTCTTCTTTCCATCGTGTGTCTCGACCTCTCCCCCGAAGTTGGTGAGATCAATCGTGTCGCCAACCTGCGGTGGACCGGAGGACGAAACAGCGGCACTGGCAGGCTTGCTCTCGCCGTTGGTCGCATCCGTGACTGCTTCCTCAGCGGCCTTGACAGCCTCAGTCACAGTCTCGGCAACGACGGCTGCGGCCTCGGTGACAATGTCACTCGCCTTCTCGACGACGGTCTTGTCGGTAGTAGCAGCAGCTTTCTTGCCCTTGGGCGCGGCCTTCTTGGGCGCGGCCTTCTTGGCTGGGCGCACTGGTGCTGGAGGAGGGGTCTTGCGTTTGCGTAGCTCAACCATGGTGAAGATGAGGTCGCGTAGCTAAGGCGCAGACGCGTCAGTATTATGATCTGCTACCGATGCTCTATTGGCAATCGGGTGAATGTGAAGCAAGAACGCAGAGGAGCCGTGAGGCGCGTCGATCCAAGCTGCTCGGTTGGCGCTTACCGATTTGTGTCGTGTTCACGGGTCCTTGTGTGTTACCTGCACGACCTACAGGCAGTACGATGGCAGCAGCGACGTGTTATGAGTGGGAAACGAAGCCGGATGGGAATGATGTTAAGCCTCAGTCCAGAGCGGGCTCGGAGGGTTATCAGCGTATTAAACCCCCAGCCTGCCCCTTGGCAAGCCGTACGTCCCCTTTGATATTAGGCGGATTACATGAGCTTGCGTCTTTTCTTTCGCGAGCTCCATCTCCCGGGCCTGGGGTTGCATGTCGAGTCTGATTGGTCCTGGTGGTGAGGAGCGTGAACGCTGCAATGGCCCAACCCAAACACATCATAGCTCCCGCACGGATAGCTCTGGCTCGCCCCACACCGTTGACCTCTGAGCGATTGCAACCTCACAACTTCTTGAAACCCAACATCTTCGTCGAGTACCGTCACAACAATCGCGGGGGAGATTGTTTGCAGCAAGTGACTCTCGTCTTACAGCTCGATGCATAGAGACAGTCACCACCCATCAAAAGCCCAGCGTGAATGTGTGCCTTAGAAGTGGGACCCAAAAACTCTCCGATGGTGCTCACTCCAATGGGATGCGAGTAAGATCTCTCACCTACGGTATCGGCGGCCCGTGACAAGCAGTGATGAAATTACAAGGCTGGTACTGGCGACCACTGACTGTGGATCGTGGGCTCCTCCATGCCTTAGGTGTAGTGTAGGCCAACAGAGGCCGACTGTCGCAATCATTGGACGGGGAACCTTGGTTGGAGGAAAGTTGTCTACTCAAGATGGTACAGGGACTCGGTACCAGTGTCATTAACAATTCAAAGCTCACACAGCATCGAGCAATATTTCTGTCTGCTTAGGTCTAGGCTTCACAACTGGATTGCATCCACTCGCTACAAAGCTGTCCTCGGCTTAAGGTCCCAAATCGCTAACAGCTATCACCACCTACTTCTCCGTTGCATCTTTCAGCCATGAACTCCTCCAAGAGAGGCAGGGCCTCGTCCGTGTCGACGAGGACAAAGCAGAAGACTGGGTTGTCCACTGAGCACGAACTACAACAGCTACGTACTTTGTCAGACGTCGAGGTGCAGATCTCTACGACTATCAACGAAGACACTTTAGGTAACGAGGACGGTGCCGAGATTCAATACAAGACGTGTGCATGGTGGTAAGTGATCAAACTGGAGCGCTCCAGCGATTCGCTGCTCGACCATGCTGACGATACAAATAGGCATACAGGCGTTTGTAAGTTTCATCGATATTCCGCTCTCGGTATACGCCTAATACAGCGTAGTAATGCTTGCCGAAAACGTTTCCCTTGGTGTGCTTGCGCTGCCACAAGCGCTCGCGGTACTGGGCATCGTACCAGGTCTCTTGTGTATCTGCTTCCTCGGCATCATCGCAACCTACACTGGATGGCTGATCGGCGAGTTTAAGCTTGCTTACCCGCATGTGCAGTCGTTCCCGGATTGCGGAGAGCTAATCGCAGGATGCATTGGAAGAGAGGTTATGGCTGCAGGCTCCGTTCTCATCCTTATCTTCATCAGTGGTGCGCATATCCTGACTTTCGCTGTCGCCATGAACGCTTTGACAGATCATGGGACTTGCACTATCGTCTTCGCTGTCGTTGGCCTGATCGTTTGCTTCGTACTTGGATTGCCAAGGACGTATAAGAACGTCAGCAAGCTGTCCGTGTTTTGTAGGTCGTTCTCCCAATTCAAGGTACGAAGACTCACTTTCACAGCGTGCGCGAGCATAATCCTTGCGGTGTTCATTGCCATGGTTGGCATTGGCGTCACCAGGCCAGATGCCGGCCACATACTTGCTGTGCGCCCCGGTATCCCCTTTGTGAAGGGATTAGGACCAGTTCTGAACATCATCTTGGCATACAGTGAGTGATCTTCACTATGATTGTGCTTGTTATCGAATCGAGGCTGATGAAGTAGCTGGTCACGTTGCCTTTATTTCGTTCCAGTCTGAGCTGGCGGATCCAAGAGAGTTCAAGAAAGCCCTCTTCTTCGAGCAAGGCATTGCAGTCACGTTTTACATGACGATTTCAGCCGTCATCTACTACTACGCCGGCCCGCTCGTTACATCCCCTGCCCTCGGCTCAGCAAGCCCAGTTGTGACTAAGGTTGCCTTTGGCTTCGCTATCCCGACCATCATCATTGCAGGCGTAGTCAACGGTTCTGTGGCCTGCAAGTACATTTATATTCGAATGTGGAAGGGAACGAATGTCGTCTATCAGAAGAGCTTCAAAAGCTTAGGGAGTTGGGTCGGCATCTGCGCCGCATTTTGGATCGTTGCATGGGTGCTCGCTGAGGCGATTCCTAACTTTAACTTGCTTCTCGGCCTCATCGCTGCCCTCTTTGGCTCCTGGTTCAGCTGTGAGTCCACATTCGGGCCTGCGACATTTATTGGACTAATTTTATACAGATGCACTTCCCATGGTGATGTGGTTCTACCAGCACAAGGGGGCATGGTTCGAAAACAAGCGCATGGCTGTGTGGTCAGTTATGAACGCTTTTCTATTCTGCATCGGTGTAGCAATTGTGAGCAATGCAGCCATACTTTCCCAGCCATTGCTAAAGAAAATCAGTTCGCTCTGGGTATGTGGGCTTCTGGACATGAGCTGCACAATGGATCTGGAGGAAATGTGTTCTCTTGCGCCGACAACTGGTCGCCATCCAGCGCAGTGCTGGGCAATAGAGAGTGAAGACGGAGCTCCCCTTCCACCCCCATGAGGGAAATACGAGGCCATGAAATACTTAGTATTCAGCTACGCCAGCGCACGTACTTACAGTCATGTTAGTCCTAAGACTCAGACAGTTCTTCATGATCTTAGTGACTAGTTCAGAACTCACGTGCCAGCGCGTTTACTGGGACGCGCTTGCTACGAATGTTATCGATTGTCACGAATCTCCGATTGCACCTCACATAAAGCCCACCTGTCGAGAGCTGGACTCAAATACTCACCAATACGTCGCACTCAGAAACAACACGATGTCTATGTCGTTGCCACCCTCGAGACCAACACGTAAGCGAAAGGCAGCCGTGAGCTATATCGAGTATGGGAAAGATGATCATCACGAAGAAGACCAGTCGCCCGTGAAGAGAACGAAGAACACCAAAGCTGCAAAAGAAGTACCTGAGCTCAAGGCTACCGAGGACGTCCCAAAGAAAACCAGGAAGAAGAGAGGAAAGAGCGACAGCGATGCACCACCCGAAGAGAAGCGTCTCCGTCGACACCGCGCACGAGCACCAGGGAGCTATCTTGAAGTCAAGAACCGCGCCCTTACACAACGTCTGACTGTTCTCTCACGCGAAAGATGCGGCACCGACGAGCTTCCGGAGGAGAAAGTGGTTATTGCTGGCTCGACAGGCAACGTGTATACTGTCAATGTGGGGCTCGTTCCCAGCTGCGACTGCCCCCACGCCCAGAAAGGAAATCAGTGCAAGCACATCGTGTACATCATGTTGCGTGTGCTGAAAGCACGAGGTGATGTTGCATATCAGCTAGCGCTCACCGGCACCGAGCTGCGCGAGCTGATCAAGAACGCTCCGCTCATTCCTGGTGTCGAGACAGACGGCAATGATCAGCCTGGCGAAGAGCGAGACGGTAACCGCAAGCCCATAGAGGGTGAATGCCCCATCTGCTACGATGAACTGGATCCTAAGAACGACGAGATTGTCTATTGCAAGACAAGCTGTGGTAACAATGTGCACAAGGCTTGCATGCAGTCTTGGATTCATGTTGCTGCGAGGGGCAAAGCGACGTGTCCGTACTGCCGTGCGGCTTGGGATACAGAGGATGCGTTTGATGGCAATCTGGGCAATGTCGACACCAAGGGACTGCAGAGGAACGAGGATGGTTACCTCAACGTCGCAGGACAGCTCGGTCTCAGCGGTGAGAGGGACTACTCGACATATCACCAGTTCTGGGTCAGGCGACATCTCGGTCAGAGATATTGAAGGTGTGTCAAGGTTGAAGGAGTCTAGCTTGACGATCATTCCTTTCAGAGTCATGGAATCATGGCTAGCGATGTCGTTCAATGGAGTCTCAGGAGTTCTATACCCTTAATGAATGTGGACGTCTTCGCTGCGCGGGAGTACCGCGCTCATCTCTAATCCTAGTGCTGCTCGCAGGTAGATGCAATGGAAAGTGATTGCTACACAAACTTCGCCCTGCTGGCAGTTGATTAGTTCTAATTGCGGAGCGCTATGCATGCTCCGCCACCGAATATTTGCGGGCCCCTTGCGAAGCTGTGTGACGATCTATCCGGGAACACTTCGATGAAGACACAAGATCCCTCAGAAGCTTCGCTTTTCGCCCAACGAATTCATCAGTAGACGATTCGGAAGCCGAATCGTCAGAGGGTCTGCCCTAGGCGCTGACCTGACAGGTTGAGGAGCAGTATTCCCCCACGTTGACTCGTTCGTCTCTTTGCGCTGTACATTTCTCACAATCTGAGTTGGTCTACTCAGGCTATATTGTAATCAACGAGCAGTGACTATGTAGAGAGAAGACTGGGCACAGGCAAAGCGACAGTTCTGTATAATGATTTTAGTCTCGAATTTGCGGACTATAAGAAACGCGCCAGACTCATCAATATCCTCCGAACGTCAATACTAGGTCTAGAGACATATGTGAAAGGTCGATCACAGATGCTTTGTATATTTGATTCGTTAGATCGTGCACTTTCGATGAGTAGGTAACAGGAGCGCGATAAACGTGCTGACCATACTCGTCGAAGCTGCTGATTTAAGGAGGTCCCATGATAATGAACGCCATCACTAGCTAAGCTAATGGACATGCTGGCTGTCAAATGTTCTGATGGAAAAGATACAACGTATCGTTGCGATTGTGGCGGTTCTTGCAAGGGTAAGTGATACTGTGTGAGTACTACGATCTGTAAAGCCAGCGTGGACGATACCCCGCATCTCGTCTTCCTTCAGCGAACACAGCGAAGATTTCCTCAAGCTACGGCCGTTCCCTACGAACAAATGCCGATTAGTATTGGAGCTGAGTGTCTGCTTTGTCACACAGAGCCAAGGAAGTCATAGCCTTGGAATGATTCGGGCCGGCAAGCGCCACGCTAATTCCATGCGCCACACAGCCACGTTAGCTCATTCCCAGTTTCCAACCTGCTTCTACAATTCTATTCCTATGAACCAGCGCGGCGTTAAATGGGATCGGATGCTCTATCAAAGTTGACCAAGGTCGGCGAGACCGCTTGGAAGTCGTTCCAGAGCAAATGGTACACACCGCCCTAGCACTTCACCGCTTCGATCACGTGCGTTCAGCTGATCCTGACACCGCAGGCTAGACCGGAGGAAGGGTCCCTCGGTTAATGAACAGCTCGCAGAAGCCGTTCGCCAGAAGAATCTTTACCTCCGAAATATTGCAGCAAAGATCACTGGGAATTCAGAATCCGAGGTACCTCCGCTGATATGTACACCGAATGCGCCAGGCCGTGCGGTCTTCCTGATCACGACCCCAATCGCTTTCGGCAAGCTCGAAGTCTCGAAGAGGACGTATGATCTTCTGGCTAAACATGTTGGCATGAGCTTGAACAGCGTCTCCCACTGGGCCGTGGTTGTCGTTGACCGTGGACTTGGCCCCACGTACGCTTACGATTTGATGAGCGATCAGCTGAAAGTCCAGATGCTGATGAACAACTATTTCCGCGTATACGAGGCTTCCGAAGAATTCATTGCTTCATGGAGTTCGTGCTACTACGTTGGGGAGACGACTAAAAGCCACCAGGAGATCCAGTATCTCGGTACGATCTAGCACACTCACCACAGTTTACAATGAGACTGACGCTTTACAGGGGAAGGTTTCATCGCTGCAAACAAGCGATACAACCTCCTGTCCAACAATTGCCAGCACCTCACGGAGAACCTGATCCGAGAGCTGTGTGACGGCAGGATGATTAGTCAGGCCAAGCTTGAAGAAGAGATACGTCTTCTCTCGCCAAAGATAGCGAGCGACCTAATGGTAACTAAATTGAGGTCAAAACTCGAAAAGGAAGATCAGAAAGAGGATAGCGAGTCGGTCCAGAACGATGTCTTTACGATTAAAGAGCTCTGGGGCAGAGTTAGACATTAGGAAGCGCAGATAATACCCCACCTGTAACCTTTGAAGCTGCGCTGAAGTTAATCTGATATGAAGCTGCCCATATCAAGCTCATTCCATACTTTGGATAATTATCTGTCTTCCTCTCGATCATACTAGGTCATCGACTCAGAGACCCAAGAATCCTTACAATGTCCGCTCGAATTCGTTCAGGCTTTGCAAGCATCTTGTCGCCCCACTTGTGGCCTGATCGACGCTCTGCCTAGCCGATGCCGTGGTCGTCTCTCGAGTCACCGAACATGTCCGTGAGCGTAGGCTGTGGACGGCGGTTCAAACGAATCGGGTTTGTATGGTACTTATTCGCCGCTCCAATAGGACCTCAGAAGCCTGAAAATGGTATGTATGATTACTGAAGATATGTAGAACAATGAAACATGCTCGAATGCGTGATCCAGCTCGGTGATGTCTTCACTGGCTAATACGCGACTTACTAGATTATCTTCCCGGCGTTTTGACCGAGACCCCAAATTGGGACAAAATTATATGTTCTCCAAGGCTGCCCTTGTCCTTATATTCTGGATTTGGTGCGGCCGCTACGGTTTGTAGATCAAGAATCCGATCTCTCTGTATATGGAATCGGTTGGTCACTCTTGGTCGAACGAGATGATACGTTTTACAGTAGGTCAATATTAGATAACTTGATACATCTGTGGTGTCAAAGGTACTGTCTATGTCTGTGGCATTAAGAGAATGCAAACAGGGAATAGTAAGACAGTAAATATGGATGAGCTGGTAGACAATCAATGAGCCAAGCGCTGTCTGAGGCCGCTTGCTCTACGTATGGAGGGAAATGTAGAAACTTGAAGTGTTTGCTGTTGCAATATTCACAACCGCAATTTCATAGTAGTCCTATCAGCCGGAAGCAACGAGAACTTTCAGAGATTGCCACAGGTATTTGCAATGGACCCCGAAAACTCGGTCTGGTGTTGGATCAATAGCATATGTTAGGCGACTACTTTCAAGACACAAGCTACATGAAGAATCGGCTGTGCTCGCCGTCTCAGTGAAGATCAAGGACGGTACAGGGCAGATTTTTTTACAGCTTGCGGGTTTCTATAAGGGACATTTGCTCAAGAACTTGATGTGAAAATCGAAAGCATTGCATGTGTATCAATGATGTACGACGCGTATGGCGTTTGAAGTGCCCCAGCCAATTTCATTAGATTTCTGATACAGATACAGTGCCGGGATACATCAGCCGAGAAGCTCCAAGTCGACTGTCGATGGCCACGCTCCCAGGCGACGATCGGGCAATCAGGTTCGTTTCGATTCGTTTCGTGAAGACTACGACATCACCATGTGTTGTGGGGAAGGCTACCCCTTGGACATTTGAGGACCGGCTTGGCGTGTCAAGGTTATGAAAGGATGGCAGCTTCGCGGTTACTGGGTTGAGAGCATGAATGCTGGAGATGGCGCAAGGTGGGCCCGTTGAGGCTGTTTTGTTTCGAACAAACGACTGTTTCGATTTGCGGGACGACCCGTCGCTGCAGTCTGACAGCCGAAGAAGTCTCTGTAAAGAAGTGTAATGAGAGGGAAGGTCTTGGTGCGGGTCTATGATGCGCTGAGTAGCGGTTGACAGCGAGCCTCGATGGGCTTCTAGAAAGCGAATGCATGAATCAGAGTTCAACACACAGTTTCAGATGTCATGCGAACTGGCGTCAGGGCGCATGTTTCGAGCGACGGCTGCCTGCTTGCTTATTGGCTCATTACTGGAATTGTAGGTCTGGGGTTGTGTAGGGGTGCTAGAGTTTGTTGAGTAGGACACAATTTGGCAGTCGAACTTTGCAGTACTCAACCACAGCCAACAATGATCAGGATGAGCGGGTGTGATCCACACGAAGCTGTTGATGCATATCTGTCGAAGTGCAACTGAGCACAGTCATCAAGTCTGGACTGCCAGAATAGTTGCATCGTAATGAAGAATACGAGGGTGGGCTGAGATGGATCGAACAGCGGGGCCAGCAAAAGCAGCGAGGCTGTGATTCTCTTCTTCTGTTTCCTTCTTTCCAGACGAGTGCAAGCTGTTTGTCGCCTGGATGCAACGATGATTGTTGCGCAACAGGCTGTTACAGGATGGCAAGGACACTCAGCGTCGTCAGGGTCAAAAAGGCACACTGTGGATTGGTTCTCACGTTTGAGGTCGATGGCGAGTCTCGACAACGTCTCATGAGGTGGTTTTGACACCCGTCAACCGTTGAAAAGGCAGTGGCTGTGTATTCATGCAAAGTGCTCTTGACGTCTGTCAAGTGTCGGAGAGTGCTTCGCCGCGGGGACGCCCCGGCTGAGGCGTACAAGAGGGTAGCTGAAGAGCGAAGGTTGTGGCTTCGTTTGTGGCGGCCGTTTGAAGCGCGACATGGGCTGGCTTCATGGGAGGATCGCCGTCTAGCAACGGCCATGCAACGATACATGGTACCGGTAGTTGCAGCATGCTGTTGATTAACTACCACGGTCTCGAACAGTGCCCCCTGCGGATGCCAGCGCGACAATGATGTCAATCGCCATCTTCCATCACGATGCCGAATGCGCTGGAGGCGGTGCAGTTGTGCAATTGCACCAAGCGTGCGTGTCGCACGAGAACAAAGTGGGAAGGCTCCAAAGCTTAGCCGTCTGCTCAGGGTTAGCGCTCTTGATCACGCCAATCGAGCCCCGGGCCGTTCACGAGCATCACGACTCACGGCTCACGGCTCACGACTGACGAGCAACGTGCCGGGCGTTGCTCGTATTGCCGCTCGCAACGTTGCGCAGGCGCTGAGCGCAAGAGGTGCACCCAGAGCGCCAGAAGACTGCACCCAGAGCGCGGCGTCGGCGGTGCTGGCGCTCCTTTGAGCACCTGGGAGGCCTGCAAAGCATGGCATTGTGCTCGCCATGATCCAGTGCTCCGCTTGGTACCCGCTTGCTTCCGTATCTGCTCAAGCAGGGAGGATCATCGCAGGGTAGCCGTCTATTATCGGCCAAGCGCCATGAAACGCAATTTGGGACCTCTCCAGGCGAGTCACCGAGGCAGCAGCAAAGAGATGGCAGCAGTCGGCAGCATGGCCAGCATGGCCAGCATGAGTCAGCCGGCGCGAGCAGTCTGCCACGACAGCCAGGCGCCGCAGTCTTCTTGCCACAACCACTGGCCTATTCGTATTTCATACTGTACAGAGTACTAAGGGGACCACCACCCACCACCCACCACCCACGAGAAGGATCTTGGCGCCCTGCCCGGCCTGCCAGAAGGCCATGTTGCTGCAGGGCTCCTGCACGGCTCCTGACTGGCTGCATCCTGCTACACCCTAGCAGTCCCACCCCAGCCGCTGTGCCTGGCTAGCAACACCAACGACCCACGCGCATAGAGACATCCTTGCCGCCTACTGGATCCCCTGCCCGCGTCCGTCCCTGACCGAAATTAACAGCCGCCAGGGGCATGTCATCCGTGCGCCATGATGTTTCCTTGGCATGATGGATGCTGCAGACCGCCCACTCATTCATATACCGCCTCGCCGCCGCCTGGGACCATCTCATCACGACAAGGCTCACTTTCCTTTCCACACATTCGCTTTTCCGTCTGTCTTCGGACGTGCCATTCTTTGAACCACCCAGTCACTCTTTCCTGGGTATTTAGCCTCCTACGCCGAACTTAGTACTTCGACATCGACATCTACCATTTCAAGAGCGAGGAACCTTTTATTTGATCCGCCAAGATGATGAAGCTTACCGTTGCTTTCCTGGCCGCCCTCGCGGCCGCCGATGCTGCTGAGGCTCGCTCCACCCGCCAGCAGCGTCGTCAGTACGGCTCTGGATACGGAACCGGCAACAGCTACGGCAACGGCTACGGCAGCGGTTACGGCACACCTGAGGTCTCCTCGGCCCCAGCTGTCTCCTCTGCCCCCGTTGTCCCTTCAGTCCCTGCTCCCAGCGTCCCTGCTGTCAGCACTCCTGCTGCCGAGACCACATCCTACCCCGTTGGCGGTGGTGTCTCTTCCACCCCCATTGCTGTCCCCAGCTCCTCCACTCCTCTCGCCGCTGAGAGCTCCAGCTATGCTCCTGAGGTCCCTGCCTCGTCTGCCCCTGCTGCCTCTTCCAGCGCTCTCGACTACGGCAACGGTTACCCCGTTCCCTCCGCCCCTGCCGGCGGTGTCTCCAGCTCCGTAGTTGTCCCCAGCTCCTCCACACCCGCGGCTGCTGAGTCTTCCTCGTACCCCGCTGGTGAGGTTCCCTCCTCCAGCACTCCTGCTGCTGAGACCACCCCTGCCGCCAGCTCCAGCTACGCTCCTGAGGTTCCCGCCTCGTCTGCCCCTGCTGCCTCTTCCAGCGCCCTTGACTACGGCAACGGTTACCCCGTTCCTTCCGCCCCTGCCGGCGGTGTCTCCACCCCCGTTGCTGTCCCCAGCTCCTCCACCCCCGCTGCGGCCGAGAGCTCCAGCTACGCTCCTGAGGTCCCTGCCTCGTCTGCGCCCGCTGCCTCTTCCAGCGCTCTTGACTACGGCAACGGCTACCCCGTCCCATCTGCTCCCGCTACTGGCGAGAGCGTCTCGACTCCTCTCGGCGCTGAGAGCACCCCTGCCTCTGGCATCTACCCCTCCAGCTCCATCTACGCCCCCACAGGTGTCGTTGGCTCTGCCTCCAGCTACCCTGTTGGCACTGGTGCCTCGACTCCTCTCGCCTCTGAGGGCTCCAAGACCTTCTACCCCAGCGGCGGCTACCCCACCGGCACCGGCGCTCGCCCCACTGGTGTCACTGCCTACCCCTCCGGCACTGGCTCTGGCAACTACCCCGGAACCACACCCGTCAGCGACTACGTCACCTCGGTCATCTACAGCACCCAGATCTTCACCGTCACTGCTTCTGACTCGACCTCGCTCGTCACCAGCGTCGTTCCCGTCGGCACCACCGTCTGCGCCGAGTCTGACCTGACCAAGGCCACCCCCGCTCCTTCGGCCCCTGCCTCCAAGGACAACGTTGTCACCAGCTCGTACCCCATCTCTGAGGTTCCTCACGTGGTCACCGAGACCCTCGTCTACACCATCGGTGTTGGCTCAAGCGCTCACCCCGTTACCACCGAGGTCGTCTCCACCTCTACCTCCACCATCTACTCGACCGTCGTCATTACCAAGGAGGGCGCCTCCGAGACCAAGCCCGCTGGCTCCTACCCCACCGGCCCCGCTGGCGGTGAGGGCAAGCCTTCTTCGTCGTCGCCTGCTAACGAGGAGTCCTACCCCACTGGCCCTGCTGGTGGCGACAACTCTTACCCTACCGGCCCCGTCGGCGGTGAGCAGACTGGCACCACCACCTTGAAGTCCACCCAGACCCAGACCCGCTACGTTACCGTCAAGCCCACTCCTTCTGGTTCTCCTGACGTCCCCGTCGGTGAGGAGGGCTACTCCACCGGCCCTGCTGGCGGCGACAACTCGTACCCCACTGGCCCTGCTGGCGGCGACAACGCCTACCCCACTGCCCCTGTCGGCGGCAACGCTGTCTCCACTCCCGCTGGCGAGCAGAGCTACCCTACCGCCCCCGCTGGTGGTGAGGGCGAGGACTGCGCCGCTCCCGTCACTGTCACCGTCACTGCCAAGGAGACCGTCACTGTCACCGCTGGCGAGTACACTCCTACCCCCGAGTCTGAGCAGCCCACTGTCCCCGCCGGTGGTGAGAGCTACCCTACCGGTCCCGCTGCTCCTTCTTCTTCCACCCCTGCTGGTGAGGAGTCCTACCCCACTGGCCCTGCTGGCGGCGTTTCCACCGGTGCCCCTTACCCCACTGGTAACGGAACCGCCCCTTACCCTGCCGGTCCCACTGGATTCTCTACTCTGACCAAGCCCTCCTACCCCACTGGCACCGGCGCCGTCCCCAGCGAGACTCTCCCCAGCTTCTCCTTCGTCTCTGAGGTTCCCTCCGCTTCCGCTCCTGCCTCGTCTGCCTACCCCACCTCGTCGACTCCTTCCGTCGAGACTGAGGTCCCCAGCTCCTCCACCCCTGCCGGTGAGGAGGCTACATCCAGCGCCGTTGAGTACCCCGCCTATCCCACTGGCCCTGCCGGCGGTGAGGCCAAGCCCTCTTCCACCCCCGCTGCCGTAGAGTCTTCCTCTGCCCCGGCCGTTGAGTACCCTACCTCGACCCCTGAGGCCGCTACATCCACCCCCGCTGCCACACCCACCGCTGGCTCCGGCTACGGCTCTGGCTACGGTTCCGGCTACGGCACATACTAAGCGATAAGTTGATGTGATGTCCGTTCTGTATAAACTTTTGCGGGTCGCTTGACCCCTTTCATACATGTCTTGTCTGCGTTCCGCCGTCTTGATGTCTCCTCGGGCAGGGGCTCAAAGTGTTTGGGAGGATGGGTTCTTGTTTGTAGGTATTCCACAGGAGCTTCAGACAGCTGACAATACAAACCTGTCTTGCTTTACATGCTTTGGATCCTGCGCGAGTATTGGGCTGACGAGCAGTGGGATGAGATGTTCACGATTGTTCCTGATCTAGATCTCAAGTCGATTCCTTATTTCCTATGTCACCATCTGCGAGCCAACATTTCCAGGCATTGCGCGGAGTCTTTCTTGTAGCATATTTGAATTTATCACCTTCTTCAATAATGAACGCACTTCCACTGTGACCTTCCACTGTGAAGTGACTGAGGACCCCCCAACTATCACATCCAATATCAAATTTCGGAACCCTCGCAGCGTATTCGCCATCCCAGTCTATAGTATGGAGCTTAACCTGTATGCGGAAAAGTCTCTCGAGCCGTGTTTCAGCACTGCCGTATTACCGAGCAAGCCTCTGTCGCACGTTTACACATCAACCAAATTGCCCTTTGCTCCGCCACTTCCCCTGGCCGGGCATCTTGCTCACATCATGCATTTCCTCCCGGAGCCCAGAGCGCGCACAAGTAACATCGCAATTCCGGCTCGTCCTGATCGTCCATCCGCGCACATGTCGACACAACTTCCCTGTGCAGATGAACTATGAATAGTCGGCGATGTCACACCGACTCCACGTGGGATTTGCATTCAGCAGATTCAATACTAACAGCGACTTGCCCATCATCGCCAGAGCTGGAAGCAACGCGCAAGCTGACGTTGAAGTAGGCACTATTGAGTTTACGAAGGCTGCCAACGGTGTCCATGCGCTTTGCGCCATTATTCCAGACTAGAACGTGCTACGCGGGGCGAGCGTCGTGGGCATTTCGATAGCGCGATCGGAGCTCCTCGGGACTTACTCGTGATGCGTCGTTTACGGACGTGGTGAGCCGATGCTTAACGAGTTGCCCAGTGCTTCTGGACGATGTCATGAAGTGGAGAGCTATGAGTAATCTGAGTGAGAATAGCGGTACATAGTGTTGAAAACTATAGACACAATGGGTGGGTGGGAGGTGGTGAAGTTCATTGGACCCCTTTCTGCTGTGTGACAACGGCGACAGCTGAAATGCAATGCTCGATGCTGCTGGTATACTGCAGGGCCGGTTTTGGGGAGGACGCAGGGTCGTCAGCAACGTGCATTGGCTGGCTTGCGGCTGAACTGCTGGTGCAACGCTTGTGTTCTCTTGCAGTGGCCGGCCACGTCGTCGTTCTCGTGAGCAACATAGTTGTGACACAGCGTGTGCGACGACAGGCTTGTAGACTCGTGTCGCTACTATGATAGATGTCAGAGCAGCGTACATTCGGATCTTTGTGCAAACATTGAGAAATGCCACGGACAAGCCTATTTAGTCACGTGTTTACGCGCGCTAGCGTCTTCGAAACGCAGTCGCGAACGCTCCCCGGTCAACCAGCAAACAAGCAACAGAAGTGGACGGCCGTATCGAGAGCCAATGTTCCAAGCATGAAAGTCACAAATCATGAGTCTTTCCGTACTGATTTCGACCTGTTCGCAGTTCGCATTACGCTTCCCCGCATGAAGTTTGAAGTATCCGGTGCTTTCCGCAGCCACGTCCCAGTCCCACACCTTACCCCGCATAATAGCAGCTCGCAAAGGTACATCACAAGTGGATGCTCAGGACATAAGTTTCCGCTGCTTTCCTCAGAGCTGTCGTATGCTGGGTAACACGAGAACTTGCGATGGATTACACTCGCAGCAATCCTGGACCGATTGGAAGAAACAAGCCATCTGACCAAGCAGAACCGCAATATCATCGAGCGTATAAAGGTTACTGCATGTAAGCTCTGTAAATATTCAAGACTGACTCGTGACCAGCATGCATATCGTGCCGGAATAAGAAGGCAAAATGCAAAATCACGGCGGAAGAATACGCCGCTGGACAGCCATGTGCAAAGTGTCGCCGAGAAATGCGTTCTTGCACATACACTGTCGCAAGGCACGGTCCAAGACGTCCGAGACAGAGTATCAGCCAAAGCCAAGATGGCGATGAAGACAGAATGAGTCTTGGTACGCATACTGGCACCGTGTCAGATGTGAACACTTCGCCAGCAAATCCTGTACAGCAAGAGCTTGCTCGTGAAGTCAGCCAAGGCCCAGTCAGTGCTGATCTGAATGATACGATGATGACCACCGTCGTCTCGAATGGCAACGATGCCCTGAATCTGCTTTTCGAGGCTGCGCAGCGAGAGGAAAGGGGTATCAACGGCGCACGAGGCTCAGTTGCCGTTGATCAAGATTCGAACAAGGCAGCTACTGCACCACTCTCATCTCTTACCATCTTCGGCTCTAACTCATTGCCGGAAATTTCGAGCGAGCTTACAGAGACTTGGAACGCTTACCGCTTTGTGCGTATGGGATGGCTCTCGGCTGAAGAGATCGTGTGGTTGATAGACATGTACGGCTACCTATGTCATCGCCACAGAGTTGCCATACTGACTGCTACCTCAGGTTCTTCGAGAACATTGCACCCTTGTGTCCCATCCTGGACGAGTGTGAGTGCCTATCTACCAACCATCTATGAGACATAGCTAATCCACATCAAGTTTACGCTGATCGATCGAATCACTACTTGCTGGTCACACATGAGCCGGTACTCACCTGTATAATACTTGTAATCTCCTCTCGCTATCATACTTTGCCTACCATTGGCGGCCATTCGCGTGGCTACTTGATCCATCAGCGGCTCTGGGACCACTTTCAGCATTTACTGATGCGTCTTGTTCTGGGCCTGGAAAAGTACTCAAAAGCGAAGACGCGGACACTAGGCACCATCAAGGCTTTGCTCCTTCTGACGGAATGGCACCCTCGAGCTATGTACGCACCTCCGCCTAACGATGGCTGGGACTCAGACGTCTTGTTCACTGCCAAGGATAGACGTGATCAGAACGGGAGCGCTGCCGATAATCCATCCAGGACTAGGTGGCGAGAGGATGTGATCGAGCCAGCCAACCGGTCTGACCGTATGTGTTGGATGGTGCTCAGTTGCGCCTTGTCTCTCGGAAACGAACTCGGAATATTCGACGAGCAAGACAAGCCTGACAGAGCAAGCGCAAACCTTTCCCAAAACGAGCGTCAACTTGCGCAACGAAAAACTTGGCTGGCACGACTCCTGTATGTCTACCAGGAGCAGCTCTCATCACGACTTGGCCGACAATCAATGATGACACCGAGCAATAGCCACTCGGCAGTATACTCGGATACATCGAACGCATGCAGCGACAGGCAAAGATCAGCATGGGCTCCATATCTCACTGCATGGACACGGTTGACTAAGATCGTACGGTCAATATCAGATCTCCTCTTCCCTAACCCTGCCACGACTAGCCAAATCATCCGCAGTGGCCGCTACATAAGCATGACGGAACACATCCAAACTCTCCTTGCGTCGTGGTCGACGGACCATAAAGAAGTCTTGAGTGAGTTTCGTCACTTCTGCCACAATGTTCCGGGGCTAACAGTATACTCGCAGCAAATGGCTCACATCTCAGCAGCCTTCTTGTAATAGAGTACGAGATTACACGTATGCATACATACTCGCTCGGCCTCCAAGCAATCCTTTTTCGGACTCTTGCTGAATCGAGCAACTCTATCTCAGAATCTGCATCATTTCAATTCACCCCAACTGATTTTGCTCACGTTCAAGAAGTAATTGAAAGCACACTGAACACGCTCAAAACGGCTGTCAAGCTGTATGATGAAGACCGTTTACGTTTTTGTCCAATCAGAACCTTTTTGCACATCACGACCGCTTCGATCTTCCTGCTTAAAGGCCTTGGTTTAGGGGTAAGCCCTGCGAGATTGCGCGGCGCACTCGACGTTCTCAAGCAGGTTATTGTAGCATTGAAGAGCAGCAATCCGGACGACCTGCATTTAGGAGGTCGATACGCCATCCTTCTAGAGATGCACATGTCGCGATTACAAGAACATTTTATTCCATCGACTCGGCCACACAACATTACGCCCCCAGATCTGGATCCTTCGCAACTGCCCGAGTTCACAGGGTCTGCGGAGGCGGGTCACTTCGACCTTATGGACTTCCAAAACATATCAGAAATGGACATGTTAGACGTAAATTGGCTCAGCCTGCCATTTGATTCCAGTCTCATGTCCTATGGAATGGATAATTTCCAAGGTCTGCAGTGCTTGGGCGATGACACTTTGGATTTTATTTGGAATTTAGGGGTCTAGGTTGCTTCAAAAGAAATAATCTTCTCGTCGCTACTATTTTGACAGCGGCGCATCTTCGAATCGAGAACCAGGACTATGAAATGAGCCACAATGAAGAACTACGTTTACTTTATGGATACTAGCGGAAAGGAAACCAAGGCCTCCATCCATACACATCAAGAGGCTATATTGGCCATCCCAAGGGAACGGTGAAGCAGTCTAGCTCAGGTACCGAAAACTCTTGTTCTTATCTCCACCGTCAGTCACATCAACGTGCGCATCCGGATCTACCACTCCATACAAACGATCCCGTTTGCTGTTCTCATGCTCCAACTTGTAGTGCAGTCCAAATGCTAGGATTACAATCAATCCACTAAATGCACAGCCAACGGCGCAGCCTGTCACATAAAAGGGTCTGTCATGTTGAGTCAGCATATATTGGAAGTAGAGAAAGCTCGTAACGTACCCATCACGGGACGGAAAGAGTGTGCTGCTGACAAACGATGAGCATTGCCCAAACGTCGCCAAGATGCCGAGACCAGCACCTTTCTTCGAGTCACCACCTTGGTTGTTGAGCAGCCAAGTTATGTTGAGAGCCAAGGCAGGAAAGATGCCACAGGTTGCGAAGTAGATGGCTGCGTAACGAGGTCCAGTCTTGGACTCGTCCTGGATAGTCGCTAGCATCAGGTATCCAACAGTCCCCATGCTGGCAAAGCCAGCAACAAACCAGCCTCGCTTACCATATTTATCGGATCCCCATGCAGCGAACATGCAGCATAAGAAGGCGAGGAAATAAGCTGGCGCTGTCAGGCCCTGAGCGTTGACTGAGCTGTATCCCATATCGCGGACGATTGTTGGCAAGAAGTTGGAGAGGGCTGCAAAAGAGTAGTTGCAGCAGAAAAACACAACGCAGCCACATAGATGTGTGCTGGAAGAATCTTCCAGAAGAGTTGGGTCCATTCGAAGAGCACATAGCAGATGTAGAATGATTGAAGGACCCAGACCCAGTCCGTATCGCTGAGATGAAGGTCTTTCAAGATGCCGGCGGTCTTTGCGTTGCCAATGTTGCCTCGATCGAGATACGAAAGCACGTAAAGTAGGCACACGATGGACAACATCTTCCTGTCGAACTGGAGGTCATGGTCAGTGAAGACTACAGATGCCGTTTGATATTTGGTGCTTTACCTTACGACGAATACGGGTCTGGACATCCTCAGCAACAGGTACCATGAGCGTCTCCACCTTGCCCTCGTTCGTGTCCATGTACTCGATGGTCTGGGAGTCTGGCTTCCCTTGCTCAATGTCGGCCATCGTCCAGCAGCTTTAACAGGAGAAAGATTGATGATAGAAGGCAGGTCAACCCAAAGAAATCGATCCTGATGCATGTAAAACGAATGACCATCGGGGACCATTTATTCCCCCGTTGCGGCATCGCGGATTGCATGTCTGGGGAAGCGATAAGCGAGGTCCGCCCCCGGATTCTACCCCGGATTGTGCGCGGAGAGTCAAGTATCCGGTGCTTTCCATCCACCTAGGAAACACGAGGCTTCTCCGCACCAACTATCCTGAACATTCCGATCAATGCAGCAACAATTCCGAACGATTTACCGAAGATAGATACATATAAACTAATCGGGTGGTCCATAATTTGTTTCTAGACACAAGAGCATTCATAACATTCACGCTCAATCTGACCATATCAATTCGGCAAAATGACTAAGTCCACTGTTGGAGCCGTTCCCTACCCTGTAAGTACACTCGAAACTCTCAACAAAATCGCCAGCAACATCACTCACCCCGAAATAGTTTCAGTTCGATCAGCGAGCGCCCACCAAGTCTGGTAAGCCCGGACAGGCCAGCGATGAGGAAATCCGCCTTCCCAACGTTCGTGGCCGAATCCCTTCTCTCCAGGCATCTAGACTTCGCACAATGATGTTAGAAGCCTACCGCGACCCACCTAAGATCCTCGCACACGCCTGTAGCTACGATGGACTCTCATCACGCCTCGTCGAAGAGGCTGGCTTTCCCATGATCTTCCTTGCTGGGTACTCATGCGCCAGCTCATACGGGCTACCTGATACAGGATACATTGCCATGGCAGAGATGTGTGATAAGATCCAAGAGACCGTACGGCAGGTGTCTGTGCCAGTCATGGCCGATGCAGACACGGGCTACGGTAGCCCAATGAACGTTAGGCGAACAGTGCAGTGCTTTGCAGAAGCTGGTGCAGCAGGACTAATGGTCGAGGACCAGACCTGGCCGAAGAGTACGGTATGATTGAAAACTACTTGACGATTCGGGCTGATTGATTGCGCAGGATGTGGTCACACAAAGGGAAAAGCCGTCGTTTCGAGAGGAGAGGCATATGCTCGCGTGCAAGCTGCCTGTGACGCTCGAAACGAAGGTAAAGATATCTTTATCCTTGCGCGCACCGATTCACTCATTCTTGGCTGGGAAGAAGCCATGACACGCGCTCGGGAGTTCAAGCGAATTGGTGTCGACGCTGTCTTCGTCGAGGCTCTGCCTGATCGTGAAGCCATGAGAAAGTGCGTTGAGGAGCTAGATATGCCTGTATTTGCCAATAGTAGGTCACTCTCTAGCAAGCACACACAACCGACACTGATCAGTACTAGTCATCGAGGGTGGGTTGACACAGAACTTATCCGCTAAGGACCTTGCTGCACTCGGCTTCTGCGCGGTAGCATATCCATGGACATTAGTTGCTGCGAAATTGAAGAGCATCCGCGAGACTCTGGAAGCGCTGAAGAAGAGTATGACGGAAGGCGCACCACCGATGATACTGTCCTACTCCGAGGTTTGCGAAGGTGTAGGGTTCAATCGATACTGGGTAAGTCTACGTTTGCGCGGTGATTGACAAGCCTAACGATGTTTAGGACGAGGAGGAACGATACAAGTACAATGAAGGAGGACTGGTAAATGGTAAAGGTGTAACCAATGGCCTGAACGGACATTAGTAGCTGCGGACTAGCATTAGTGTATGAGTATCCATCTTGATTTGAGAGGCTATACAAGACGTGATGTTTGTACTCAAAATGATATCAATCCACGTCCAACCAGCTCATCACCAAGCCTGCGGCTGCTGTGCTCGTGGCCCTTTCGGTGGACCTGTCACTTGCATGTCGCTCTTCGGCAGACAGACTCAGAGACTTAGATCGACTAGCCCCTCTTGACCGTATGACAACATTTCCGCCTTGCCATCTTGGTCTTTGCTGTTCTTGGCTGATGTCTGATCCAGCCCGGCATCGCGAGTTTACAATTTCGTTGATCTGCTCATCCTGTTTCTGAAATGAAGAGAAACGCGTTAGCCTGAGGAGGAGGTCCCCAACTCCTGAACTCATAATGTGACAAGACACAAAGTATAGTCAAATCGTGCTAAAGTCCCGTTCCAATCACTCCATCCACATGCGCTATATTGTGCATGACGAAGCTATACTGTACAACTATAGTTACACTTGTACACGGCGAAGCGCCCAGTCACCGCGCCCTCGTTTCTTAATACGCTCCAGGCTCTCAAGGCAACTATACTTCATCGACGGGCATCTGGAAGGGATCAATCGCGTCACCCTTAGGATCGTACAGCTCAAACTTCTGCCCATCTTCCATTGTCAAGCTCCACTCCTGTGTCCTGTACAGGCCCCCCCTGCCCTTCCTCTTGCACCTGAGCCGTACATTGCCCTGTCTCCTTGTCCCCTTCACGTTGAAGCTGATGTCGATGCGTCCATGCACCTGATTGATCTCGCCGCTGATCCAAGGGTACTTGGAAGCAAAATAGATTTCGTCACCGAGTTCTTCGCGCACGAGCGGGTTTGTGCGGAGCGCGTAGAGCGTTGAGGTTACAACGGACGACTCTTGCTTCTGGTAGTTGAAAAAGACAAGAACCGACACAGTCAAAGCGATCACGAAGATTGGGAGGGTTTTGAGGAGTTGGGGTGACACGAGGGGAGGGATGCTGAGGTGGCTAGTTAGGGATTTGTCTCGAACATTGTGCGCAGCATGTGGACGTACGGAGGCAGTGCACGGTTGGGCTTGCGCTCAAGCAGAACTTCGCCATCCTTAGGAGGCGGTATCAGGTACGCTGGCGGCCATTGTTCGATGCTGTGTGGTGTCTTCCAAGGGACCGTCGGCTGGTCTGGTTGTGAAGTCTGTGTGGACTCGAATGAAGCATATCGCGTTGTGCGCGCTGCCCTGCGGAGACAATGCAGTTGTGCCTGCGGTCTTGCGCGTAGTAATGCACTCGTCAGCCGTGGGGGAGGCATACTGCGGGGTGATGTAGGATGTGTCGCTGTGTGGATGACGGCGCCTCACGCAAGAGTCTCAGTCGCATCTCGGTGTTGGCGGGCGGAAGTTTGCACATTTGGGCCTAGCCTGGCTGAATCAGCAATTATCATCCCGCTCCTGGGCAGGTGAGGCTCTGTTAGTGACACGTTATTCCGCTTGAGCGTCCAGTGTTCGAAGTGTTATCAAATCTTATTATTGAAAGCTACATCTATGTATACATTCGTGAAGTCATACGTGCGCCTGGCACACTATCATCTCAAACAGCGTTTAACCACTGAGAACGGTCTCACCATCAATGCAGAACAGAGAAGCACACAACAATCAACGCCTTTAACCATTGACCACAGTGCCGCCATTCGAATGGATCGTCTGACCAGAGATTGAGCTACTATCTGGTGCAGCAAGGAAGACTGCAACGGTGGCAATCTCGCTGGGCTGTGAAGGACGACCCATGGGAGCAGTGAACTGCTTAATAGCCTCCTTGTTCATGGTTGCAGGAATGAGCGGTGTCCAGACAGGTCCGGGCGCGATGGCATTGACACGGATACCCCTGGAGATGTACTGGTTGTGCAGAGCACGAGTGAAGGAGACAATCGCGCCTTTGGTTGAAGTGTAGTCGAGCAGGTCAGGACGGCCAATGTATGCATTGATGGACGCGTTGTTGATGATGACAGAGCCAGGCTTCATGTGAGGAAGGGCGTACTTGCTAAGGTAGAAGTAGGGATGAATGTTTGTGTCGAAGGTGTGAACCCACTGGTCTTCGTCGAGGTCCTTGATGTCCTCCACCATGTTTTGATATGCGGCGTTGTTGAAGAGGATATCGATACCACCCATCTGCTTGAGAGCCTCATCGACAACCTTCTTACAATTTGCGCGGTCCTTCAGATCGGTCGCGAATGTATAGCACTTGGCGCCCTTCTCCTCGACCATTTTCTTGGTCTGTTGTGCATCGTCTTCTTCTTCAGGCAGATATGCGATTAGGCTGTCGGCACCTTCCATAGCGTAGAGAATGGCGGACGCACGACCGATTCCAGAGTCTCCGCCAGTGATGATTGCCTTCTTGCCCTTGAGCTTGCCAGCGGCCTTGTATAACTCCTTGCCGCCATTAGGGGTGGGGAGATGGTCGTACTCAGGCTGGGGTTCCATCTCAGACTCCTTTCCGGGAATGCTGCTCTGCTGCTGAACTTCGGGCTGGTAGCCTGGTGTGTTGTTAGTTTAAAGCACATCGGGACAAGTGAGACGGATTTACCCTGCTCGAACTGGCCTTTACTGGAAGACATTGTGCTGCTGAGTGCCTTATAGAGTTCGATGATCTTCTTTGGGAACCAGGAAAATTGAATAAAGTGATGCGTAGGGTTTTGATGTTGATGAGCAGCTGTGTGTGAGTGCACCACTGTTTTTATTGATGTCGCTATTTTCATTGACATCATAACTTATCACACACTGCACACTACGATGCGAGGGTGGAGCATCTCGCATGGGATTTTGACAGAGCATGACAGTATTCTAGCGACTTCAATTGATCTAGATCTCTGTCCAGAGGGGTTACCCAGAGGGAACTGGCTCTGAAACCATCGCATTGGTGTAGATGGAGGCATCTGAGGCCATGAACAATTTGAGGTGCATCTTTTCCCCTCACCTAACGCGGAAGGTAAGATCACAGGCATCAGTGCTGTCTGCGAGGGTGTAAAGAAGCTCAATTAGGATCGAGGCAGGTAAAAACTCAACTGCATTTGAGGTTTTCGCCGTCCATCCCATCCGTACGAACTGCCCGTCAGCACCCCGTCGGACTTCCCCTCTTCACGCTCCTCGCGCAACCTCAACACCAGCTACGTCATACTCGCCAAGCATAATCGACCGATTGGAAGGTCGGACCTTGGAGGCTTGGTGAGCGGCACGCAAACCGTTAGCTTTATTCAGCCTTGCGAAGCTCTGGTCACCGTTATGACGTAACGTGCAGACCCTGAATCCCGCGTTCGTAAGATTTCAT
Source organism: Didymella segeticola (assembly GCA_004522025.1). Taxonomy (NCBI): domain Eukaryota; kingdom Fungi; phylum Ascomycota; class Dothideomycetes; order Pleosporales; family Didymellaceae; genus Didymella; species Didymella segeticola. The sequence goes on from SDAV01000011.1 coordinate 582,933, forward strand.
CAGGTTCTCAATCACAACCCCAGCACCCTGATCTCATCAGCGCTTCTGCTGCGATCCTGCCCGACCCCTTTTGGCACTGTCAAGCCACATCAGTAGATTACGCGCCAATAGGCGCAAGGCCCACAAGCTGCGAAACCCTGCGTGCGACCCTGCATGACGTCCTCTCCTAGGCGCGGTGTTGATCTCACCATTTCTGACAACTTGCAAGCCTGAACTTGTTTTCTCAGGGCAATGGCACCAAAAGAGTAGATCTGAGATATGGATATGTCTTGATATAAAGCTGGGTGTTGTCATGCTCGATATTCATCATTCAAACAATCACCAGCACTCCTCACAACAGCATTCCACGATCAAATATTCAAGTTAACTCACCGCCAATTTTATCAATCTTCAACATGCCTCTCACATCTTCTCGCACCCACCGCACTACTGCTCCCCGCACCACGCGGGCTACCCGCTCTACCGCACACCCCAGCCTTAAAAGCAAGCTGCTAGGCGGTGGTAATCGACACACGGCTACCAAGCGCAACCCAGTCACTGGCACAACAACCACTACCACCACAACAACCAAGACTACGAGGACCGCTGGCGGCCACCACACCGCTGGTCGCACTACAGCAGCCCCCGTCCACCACCACAAGCGCCATGCGACCATGGGCGACAAGGTTTCTGGCGCTCTCACCAAGCTCAAGGGCACTCTCACCGGTCGACCTGGTGTGAAGGCTGCTGGCACCCGACGCATGCACGGCACCGACGGCCGCAATGCTCGCCGTGTTTATTAAGATCGCGCTGCATCACGATAGCGATATCCTTTGAGCGTTTCATTTGCTGTGCTGTTAGACTATTAGCTTGTTGGGAAGATTGTATGATAGCGACGATACCCTGATTTAATTTCATAAATACCTAAAGCTATGCTTCACATTCACTTCGATTTCCATTACAGTATTTTGGTATAGTCTCCACCAAAACCTGTGAAGACCTTGGACACCGAAGGCTTGGCAATTGAGAACTGTTAACGTAACACGTGTTTGCATTGTTTTTACCTCAGCCGGCTGTACACGGCAGATGCCAAATCCTGAGTGAGCTTCTGGCAGCACGGTAATAGCGTGAACAAGTAGTATAGAAAGATGTACATAGTGTACTACATATGCTGTGCAGCATCCATCTCATGCACCATGTGTCTTGCTTGTCTCATGCACCTGTGTTAGACAGAGCAAGCACCTCTGTTTCCCACTGCCTATATATAGGTAGCTTCTGCACGTCGATAGACTTCTTATCAATTTATCTGATTTTTTGCATTTGTCTCGTTCATCAAGGTGCACACACAGCAGAAGGCTGTAGATCCGTTCCTGGAACGCTCAACTGCTAACACTTGTATTCGACCTAGACTACCAGCACGGACCAGGAATGTCTATAATTTGTGTCCGCCTGCAGACCGAATTTACCTCCCATTTGCACTTACAACGTCTGTCTACCTCGTGTCTCGATAGGCAGAAACAGCATGCTGAGAGCAGCAGCGATAAACAGACCTCCTGATGCATAGATCGGCGCCTTGGGATTGCTTGAACCAGCCTGGATGGCTACGATAGGAGCACAAAGCCCAGCAACACGGTTAAGAAAGCTCGACATGCCAGTTCCAGTACCTCGGACTGGAGCCGGAAAAACTTCGGGAGTGTACGCATAAATTACGCCGTACATGATGTTCTGAAAAAAGGCCTCTAGGCAGGTAAACGCCAGCTGGAAGTCAGAGTCGGCGGAGATGGTGAACAAGAAGACGAAGACACCGGTGACGGCAGCTCCGGAGGCCATTGTGCCCTTGCGGCCGATGTACTTGAGATCGACAGTGTAGCAAGCGAGGAGAGATCCAGGAACACCGACTATGGCGGTGATGGCGTAATTGCGGTAAACAGTCGCGACGTCGTTGGTGACGTCGCCACCAGAGTTGGCCAAGTATTGGGGCAGGAATGCGTTGAACAGAGGGTAGCCCATACCGATGGTAGTCCACTGAAACCAGAGAAGACAGGTAGTGATTGCCATAGTGCGGTTCTCGAATAGTGCAGCGAAGCGCTTCATAGAAAATTTGCTCAGCGAGCGCTTGACGATCTGCATGACGCTGAGACCGATATCTTCCTGGGTAACTTCCTGGTCGCCACCCACGTAGTTCAAAATGTCCTCAGTGAGCCAAGTGGTGGTCTTGTTGTAGTGGGCAATTCCGTAGATGGTGGCAACAGCCTCGGCCTGGCGGCCACGAGAGAGGAGAAACTTAGGCGACTCGTAAAGATGGAAAAAGAAGAAGCGGCAGACGAACATTGCAGCCGTGATCGCACCCAGGGTGTAGATGAGATACCTCCAGCCCATATTATCCTCTTTGGCGCACTGACCAAGTGGGGTGTCTGCGGTGCAGCTGAAGTTGGGGATAAACGCCCAGGCGAGGAGAGAGGCGACGAGGTTACCTACTGGCCAGAAGATGGACAGCAAAGTCAGAAGACTTCCAGAAGCTTGCGGTAAGAACTCTAGGAAAAGAGCACCGTCAACAGGCAAGTTGCCACCAACGCCAAGTCCGATGCAAGCGTACAAGGCACAAGTACCCACCCAAGTAGGACCAGCGCCGGAGGCCAGACCGAAGAGGCCGGCAAGGAAGAGGGTGAAGTTGAATGCGAGTCGGCGGCCAACAATGTCCGAAGCGGTTCCCCAAAACGAGGCGCCGATGCAGAGACCAAGGAAGAGAGCCAATGTGGTATAACGGACCTCGGTTTCACTGATACCGAATTCGACGGATAGCTGAGGAAGGGTCAGGGCGACACCCTGCAGCCACAGATTATCCGCGAACCACCCGCCTCCACAAAGCGCAAAAAGCTCCCATTGGTATCTGCCCATGCCCATGTCCTGGAGAGCCTTATTGATGACCTTAGCTTTGCCTGTCGTTGATTAGCATTCAAAGCCATCCTCGTGCGTAATCGACTCACGGTCATATGGTGTATCCTGGTCAGCCGCAGCGACATCGGCAATTATCTCCTGTTTTAGTGACTCTCTGGTCATGCCGTGGTTAACAATGCCACTCCCAGCGTCACTCATTGGCTCCGTAGGTTGATCGGCTTCCTTCTTGCCCTTGTCAGTCTCCTTGAGTGCTGCTGAAGAGATTGAAGTGCGATGGGTGCTCTGATCAAGAGGCACCAATACACCCGGAAATTCGGACACATCGTGCCTCTTGAAGGGGTTGATAAACATAGTCCGAGGCATGTTGTCGCTAGGGAATGGTTGATGTTGCTTGGTTGCACAGGAGGATCACTTGGTGCTGTGGTCAAGGTTGGCGCTGTAGGGATTCGATGCAAAGGCCTTTTGAGTTGTGTTCTTCGTCTTGAGGGGTTTAGTCGCTAGGAATAGTCGCTAAGAGGTAGAGTCGAAGGGCGCGCGCATGCGATTTTTCACCTGCCGTCACCGAGGAAAATCTGCAAGTAGCTTTGTCGAAGTGTTGGAAGTTTGTATTCCGAACTGTGTACACAGCGAATTGCGTGAGAGGCCGATGAGAGTCGTAGACAGAGTTGGGGAATCCCGCAGGCGCGCCCATCGAATGGTTCATATACTGGAGCCCCTCCAGGCCCGTTGTTGAACACAAGGGTGAAAGTGGATCTCGTCGTTCCTTTCCAACCCTTCACTAGGTACAAGCATCGCGAGACAACACAAGGCGAATGACGTACCGTAAGTGCTGCTTGGTTGGTAACCGTTACCGGATTAGTGAGGTACCAAACAGACTTAACCGTAACGATCTTCAGAGAAGAGGCTTGTTATTTGCTTAGACCCCAGCGCCAAGGCGGCCCATTTCGTGGCCCCTCAGAGTTTTCACACCCACAAACTGTCAACTTCGTGAACCTGTGCCAAACTTGCCGTCGGAAAGCACGCACTGCAGTCGAATTCGGAGCTGCCGCGGGAGCCGAAGCCATGCAGTACATTTACGTCACTTTTACTAAACTTCCCTAGTGTGCTCCTCATGACTGCATGGAAACCCACTACTGAAATTGTGAAACTAATCTAGCTTGCGCTGAGCGTGCTCGAGCTTCCGCATCCTGAGCTCTCTGTAGTGGTACAGGTGTGCTTTCAGAAGAGCGTGCTGGCCTGACTGCCTAACAATGGTCTAAATGGTCTTGGACATCTACAGGCGAATTTCTATTGGAGTATAGGTGATAGGGCAGACCGTCGCGGTATCGACATCTGACAGGCGGCAAGAACCATGTGTCGAGAACAGGGAGCCTTTCTGCAGTGGCTCCACCGTTCTGGTCCAATCGCGCACTTTGAAAGATTTTTGCGATTTTCAACAATCGTACGAGACACGAGCAACATTTCCTGGCTGATTGGGACATGCTTTAGCAAGCCTGCTGATGACATCCGAATTACCCTAAATGACAGGTTGAGTAAGATATAAATTACTGAAGAGTTAGGGTGATTGTTCTTTGTGAAGATGAGGAGATGTCGCTGAGTCTGTTCAGATGCCTAGCTAGATGCTAGCATCAATCCTCGTTGTTCACACCCCTGCCAGTCGAAGCCTGTGAAGTTCTCGACAAAACCATGGTATCGGACACTGATCAAGCTTGATTGACTGGCTGATTGATAGTATTTCACGTCTGAATAGGTGCTAGACCAGCCTTCCCAGGGGACCGTTAGAAGACCCATGAAGACAGCTGGCTACCACTAGTTCTAACACGTTACTTGGTGATAAAACTGTCCATGGAGAGAACATGGGCGCAGGTTCCCCGCCAGGTGGGAAGTTGCCGCGCGGATTAAGCTTGACATCTGTTGAAAGAGATCACTAAGTATGCTGCGCCCACTCCACAGAACTTGAATGGGCGAGCTCCGATAAGCTCTGTCGGTCTACAAGAGGCTCGAGTTGCGGCGACTCATAGTAAGGTCATTGAGATGAACGATTGACATCGCTGCAATTTGAATTTCACTAGACTTTGGACTGCACTTCAAGTATACGAAAGCCGTTGTTGCACATCCGAACTATTGGCTTGTCTACATGAGTTCCCACTCAAGGGATTCTATTGGATTTGGAGTTCAGTCCATATGCATGTTTATCTTAATCGGCTCAAGTAAAGAGGATCTTCAACCGAGCATAGAACGTTGTGCAACAGTGGCATGGTGTGAATCAGCCCCGTAAACGTAGAGATGCGTGATGTGACTCTTGCTATGCGTGGTGCTAGGTGATTGATCGTGCTGGCTAACATTTCTCATAGTTTAGCTGATGCACAATGAGAAGATGGCCAAGCGAGTGCGTGGAGAAGGATGATAGGTCTCTCGTACGCTTGCTAGTCTCAATACCACACAAAAGCTTGGATTGGGAAGAGACTGGGGCTACAGAGAAAGCCACTCGACAGTGTGGTGAGCTTTGCTCTCATAAAGTGGCCATTAGCGTTTAGAACTCTGTCTCTTCAGGTCGACCGAAATCCATGATCGTGGAGATGTTGCAGATCGAACACAAGGTGGGAAATCGTACGGAACAGACGGTGAACTCTCCACGACAATGTTGACATCCAGCCTTGATATACATTGTGCGGAAATTGTCATCCCGGTCGATTTCTTTTTCGCTATAAGGTTGGGTAGGAAGAGGGTTCAAGAAGTAAGTACTCGTTCGCACACGGTACGGTGCAGCTGGTGACGTTGCTCAGTATCAAGCAAGTTGGGATTGAGGAGACGAAACGTTGGCGATAGCTCAAGTGGAATAAGCGTGCTTGGTGACGTTAAGTCGGCTAAGATCCTTGGAGTGCAACCTGAGTGATTTGCCGGCAGCTTCGGCTCCCAACTCGAAACTCTCGCGTACCATGCAGAATTCAGTGTAGCCCAGAGGTTCCTGTCAGGGCCTCTTCGGGGCAAATTGATACAGGTGAGCAGTTTTGTGGTTTAGCAAGGGTTGCATGGCGATGCGACCAAGGCCATCAGGAAGACCCCTTGGCCGATTGTCAGTCACGCCTCGGATCTCATTTACATTTCTAGAGCTCATCTTCTGCTTCCACCGTTGACAGTTTCTGTGTAAGAAGTGGTAGCTTTGCTGTCATTTTACCATTGCATTGACAGGTGCTCACAGAAGTATTCGCAAGTCGAAGATCTACCAATTCTAGATGGTTTCTAGACGGAATCTAGCTGGATGAAAACCATACTGCTCTACATCGTCTAATTGTCAGGATCCAAGGCTCGCATCAAGGCTGTAAACGCTGCGCAGGTCCGGGTGACGAATCTTGAATGCCGCACCTAGATTCGTGATTGTAATGTGGCAAATTGTCATTAAAATTCTGGAGAATAGAAGCTATCAACCAGTGCTGTGATGACTCTGTGGACGAAGCATGGATTTCTACGGGGCTTTGAAACGCATTTTACTGCAAATGCTTCTGCATCATTACACAGTGAGACTGCTGCACGACTACATCCGTCCGAAGAAATGGCGATTTGCAATTGCGCAACGTTGCCTGCGTAGAATGTTGTATGTGATTCATCTTATTCTCTTCGCTGCGCAGCAACTTCAAGCAGAGATGATATCGAACGGTAGTTGACCAGATTCAATTGTATGTGTAGTCTTCCTATCGGGAGAGTGCCATGGCTGTGTAATACGGTGAAGGACAACAGGACGGGGAGGATGCCAAGCTCGCATCCTCGGTTGATGGTCGCGTCCGATGTCCGATTGCAGCCACTTCCATTTTTGGGGCTGTCTGTAGCCGCAAAGCCTCAACCCTGCAGCCTGTTATGCCCCTCGCCGTTGCGCACGCCAGAAACCACAATGAGCTCTGATTCGCAAACACGTGTTGTACCTCCTAGTCGACGACGGGACAAACCCATTGTCAGTTGTACCCTTTGCCGGCGAAGGAAGCTCAAGTGCGACCGTCAAAGTCCATGTAAAACATGTGTCGATCGAGGACTTGCGTTGTCGTGTACATATGTGCGAAGCAGCCCGGCAGCTCAAGAGCCAAAGGTACCGCACAGCGTGCACGATCGCATTGACCAACTTGAGAAACTCGTGACGTCCCTCATGAGCGTCAAGGATGTCGACCATGGAACTCCGACCACACCAGCTCGGCCCCATCTTCAGCATCATAGCGAAGACAATGATGCCGACATAGTGAGCACTCCAGACCGTGTGCGCTTCACAGGCGATACAACGAGCTACACGAATAGTGCGCACTGGGCTAGCATCTTGGACGGGGTTTGTCGCGTGTGACGAGCTGATATACTTCGCTGACACATGTAGATATCAGAGCTTCGGGAACATCTCGATGAGATACCTACTACAGCGCACTCACGGGATGATACCTCTACTGAGGTGCCCGGCCCGGATATCTTGTTTGGTCGCCAGAGACACGCATCGAAGGAGGAGTTGCTCGCGGCGTTACCCCCAAGGACGGAAGCTGATCAGCTTGTCTTCATGTACTTTGCATCGATGGACACATCGCCGAGTAAGTTTCAGAGTTCTCGCAGATAATAATTGGGCAACAGTGACTGACAAATGCAGACCTATTGCACAAGCCTACATTCTTAGACGAGGTTAGACCGATTCCACCGTCTCGACCGAATCGCCGCTGACATTGAGATTTAGTATGCTAAATTCTGGAGTCGACCATTCGAAACACCTACCATGTGGCTAGGAGTCCTGTTTTCCATCCTCGCTCTAGGCGCACAGTTTCAGGCAGGCTTTGGAAATGAAGTTGCCTTGCAAGGCGGAACCACCCCTTCGCTGTTCTCCGCGCGTATCGACTTTTACCGCGAGAAACTCGTACAGTGCCTTGTTCTCGCGAACTATGCAAAATGTCCACCCTATACTGTAGAAACGTTGATCCTGTATTTTGTGACCGAATACCTGCGCTCAGCGGACTCGCAATTCAGCATGTCTATTCTTGTCGGCCTCATCGTCAGGATTGCGTTCCGCATGGGATACCACAGGGAACCGTCGCGTTTCCCGGACATCTCGCCTTTCAAAGCAGAGATGAGGCGCAGAACGTGGCGGATGGTCTTGTCGCTGGATCTCGCCACATCTTCGCAGGTTGGCCTGCCTAGATTGATACAGCCATTCATGTGCGATACGCAAGAGCCGCATAACCTATTCGAGGAAGATATCCATGAAGACATGGCTGAATTGCCGCCTTCACGACCGGAAACCGAGCTGACGCCGTCTCTGTACATGGTAGTTTTGACGCGGGTGAGACTGGTACACGCAAGAGTATTGGATCTGATGAACTCCCCGTCACAGCCTCCATATCGCGAGGTCATGGAGCTGGATTCGACATTCCGAGATGTTCACGCACAGCTGCCAGAGTGCGCCAAACCAAAAGCGGGCGAAGACTTTGATGGAACACTCTCGCCGGCTTCGTTGAGGCGACTCTATCTTGGCTTGTCCTTTCTGAAGAGCGAGCTACAGTTGCATCGCCCATATCTGTTACTCGGCCGTACGGATCCCAACTACGCATACTCTAGACGGGTGTGCCTGAACGCAGCAAGTGAGATGCTGGGGTTTCAAATGAAAGTCGATAGCGAGATACGACCGGGCGGAAAGCTATGGTCTCAAGGGATACAAAGCTTCACTCTCAGCTGGTACATGTCTTCAGTTGTGGCGCACGACTTCCTTCTCGCGACGACAGTCCTCGTACTCGATCTGGACGCTGATCTTACATCACCCATGCGACCAGTCTCTGCTACTCCTACCAGCGGCCTTCCACTCGATCACGAACCACCTACACAATCCAAGATCATAGAAGCATTGCAACACGCACACATAATCTGGACGAAAGCAAGTAGAAGATCACACGACGCTCGGAAGGTTGCTGCTGCGGTTGGTTTGGTACTCAACAGAGCAAATTCAAGTACAAGCACTCTAAAAAGCCAGACACGGAGTAAGTAGGGTCATTTTTGATGCGTAAAGATAGCTCGGTCTCTAACTGCCAACTCTAGGAAACACAATCCCAGAACCCGTCGACACGGCATCTCCAGCGTCACCCTTTGATTTCAACGGCTTCACTGCCAACGCCCCGAATCCGAACTATCAGTATATGGGCGCCGATGGCTATACGGACCCTGTTTTCATGTCTGATGTTCCCATGGATCTGAATGCATTCACACAGAGTTTCTGGGTATGTCAAGGTAATCACACGTACTTCTGAAAGATTCGTCTAACGAGTGTATAAGGGTGGCTTTCCCGAACATCTGCAATTACCGCAAAATCAGCAGCCTCCGTTTTAGTGAGATCTCGGAAGACTGCTGTCATCCGACTGCAAAACACGGCTCACCAGTAAGCTTGTGGTCAGTGTTCTCACTGAAGCGCAGTCGACCATTGCTTGTGAATATGACTCGTCAGACGACTGCCATCGAAAGTAGACCTCAAGGGCTGATGCTCGAGTTGTAGCAACACACGAAGCGGATTGTACGCTGGAAGAACGACTTACACTGTTCTTGGTATCTGTGTTTCCGATCTGTGGAAGCATTATGTATTCGACTCCACCAAGACGCACGACATTGACTAGATCATCGGGTTGTTCAGCTTAGATCGATGAGCTCTAGATCAGGATTCCTTCATACGAGTATGATATTCTGTCGGCGGCTTCAGGCTGATTTAGAAGATTGCGCGGGCTGACAGACGACTGAAGCTGTCCATGTCGCACCATATTGGGATGACAAGGTCCAGGCTTGTATCAACGAATGTCACCTTGGACTCGAAACCGCTCAGTGGATCCGATGGCGTTTCAAAATCAAGCAGAGCTTCCTGTGTGCAGAGTCTTGTGTTTGTTGGTTCTCGGACTGACGTAGTCCTGTCCATTAGTACGAATGTGCGCAAGGTCGAGTCTGGACACGAGATCGGTTGAGATCTTGTCAAAAGGACCAATCGCAATTGAGAGATGCTCTAATCTACCAGCATGAAGCTCAAGCAGGCTTGCTCCTTCGGCAGGATCCAGCCAGGCCGTTGGGCGCCCGCGGGTGCTACCGCATTCGAACTCTTGCAACAATGCGCCTGCCCCATACTATCGACCACGAAGATCCATGAATATTAAAGTTTACAAAGACAACTGGACTCGTCTCGGTGAGTTGAAACATTGCGTCATGGCTGCGTGCATTCGCGATCCCTACACCAGTGGCTCTTAACACGAGCATTAACGCCACCAGAGCTGCGTTGCAAGCCATTGCTCCGAATTCATCAATTCCAAGTGTATAATCTTTGCGCATCGACGTTCCAACAATGGCGACCGCGGTGCAGTCCCAACATGTCTTCTGGGAGGAGAAGATATCTATCGAACCCGATCTAGGGGACCAACGACGATCGACGTACAAGGCGCTGCCTTCGCCCCCAAAGACACCGAAGAGGGTTATGATGAAGTACAGGTTCTCTGGTGTGGTTGCACTCGTACTGTCGCTGGGCGCATTTGTTCTCAGTCTGGTTGTGCCGTTGGCAGGGCAGAGCAAAGGCATGTTTGAGACGCAGTACCTTGTTGCTGTAGGTCACCTGCCGTTCTATGCGATCCAGAACAGATCTGACTTGTGCAGCTCAATACCTCTCGGCTTGGACAGGGCATGGTGATGTTTGAGAAAGCAAGCGTGACGTCGAATGCGCCACCTGCTTCAGCCTCTGCTTCTGCTACGTCAAATCCTTACGATCCATTGGGTTTGGTCTCGAGCGACGGGCCTCTCAACAACCTTGGCGATTCTTTGGGCGAGATTGCTAGCAGCATGAGAGACGCAGTCAATGACGGACTTGGCGAGGCGATCGATGGTGTAGTAGAGGGCGTTGTCAACCAAACAGGAATTCATGACATGTACTACGTCTACCTTCAGAAGATATGTTGGGGCACAATGGTCGCTGGAAGCGGAAGCGAGGCAAAGGGGGTCAGAATCGACAATTGTTGTAGCTACAAGGAGGCTGGCGATAGTAAGTGGAATTGCTGGACACGACGATCTTCAGCTGACAAGTGCAGGCATATCAGCTCTAAGCATGATGGTCCACTCGTCGATGGTCATTGGCCAGACGCGAGTGTCGATACCACTCCTTGCCAAACTTGGCTCTTCGCTCGACAGCATTCTCGACACTGTCGATGGCGTGCGCAAAGCGATATTCGGGTTTCTTGTCATTACAATGGTTGGTTCCATTCTTTCGGCGGTGTCGATACTGCCGGCGATTTTCTTTCCACGGTCGCGACTCCTGGTGTATTTGAACATGTTCTGGCCAGGGTTAGGAACCGTGTTTGGCTTGATGGCAGCGATCCTACTCTCGGCCGTGATTGCGATTGCCAGTATCCTGGATGGATTCAGCGACACAGTGGGGGTGCAGATCAGGGTGGGCAGCATGGTGCTGCTGTTTGCGTGGCTGAGCTTTGTCTCTGTGAGCCTAGTAACATTGTACTGGGTGGGCGTGTGGTTTGTGGAGAACAGGGAGTGGAGCTTTGTAAGGCGGCGGCGTGATGAAGACGAGATTGGACACTGGCGAGGGATTGGGAAAGAAGTGTGGCGGGATGCGAAGGGCCGGCGGAGGACGCCTAGCATGCGAGCAGACATGTAGTACAGTGTGATATGAAGGGACCATCTGATATGAGGGGACCATCTGATCACGTGCTGAACGGAAGAGCATCCACAGTGTGGAGCGTTGCAGGGTGGAGGCGTGGAGACGAACAACAGGGCCTGGTCGTACCGGTAGGCGGGTGGCGTTATCGCCAAGCCAGGGGAACTCGCCAGCCAGGCACAATTGTATTCTACTGTGGAAGGCACCACAACGCACGCCAGTTCTCTTCCCACGTTTGCGGTTTGCAAGAAGCCGCCTCTCTCACACTCCCCCAGCTCTCCCACCTCTCCCACCATGCGGGCCTCGACCACCACGGCCACCGAGCCGCCTCACGAGCCAGCCAAGCGCAGCTTCACAGTCAAGGCGACAGAGCAAGCGTCTGCTGCTGCTCCTACCTCTACCTCTGCCCATGACCACGATGACTTCTTCTGGACGTACACCGAAGAACCGCACCGCACGCGCCGCATGGCCATCATCAAGGCGCACCCCGAAGTCACCAAGCTCTGTGGCCCCGAGCCCCTCACCAAATACGTCGTCGTAGGCGTCGTTGCGCTACAGATTACCTGCGCCTGCCTCGTCCGCAACACGCCTTTCCTGTCATGGCCCTTCTTTCTGACCGCCTACTTTATCGGCGCCACGGCCAACCAGAACCTCTTCCTCGCCATTCACGAAATCTCTCACAACCTGGCCTTCCGTTCGCCCCTCGCCAACCGCGTCATTGCCGTCTTCGCCAACCTGCCCATCGGCATCCCCTACAGCGCCTCGTTCCGCCCCTACCACCTCACCCACCACAAGTCGCTGGGTGTCAATGGCCTTGACACTGACCTGCCCACCGCCTTCGAGGCCTGGTTCCTCGACTCGGTCGCCGGCAAGGCTTTCTTCTGCACCTGCCAGATTCTCTTCTATGCCCTGCGGCCCATGTTCATCTACAACCTGCCCCTCACCAAGATCCACCTTTTCAACATCCTCGTCCAGCTTGCCTTCGACTACGTCCTCGTGCGCTTCGCAGGCGCGAAGGCCTTGGCATACCTAATTCTGAGCAGCTTCCTCGCCGGTTCGCTGCACCCTTGCGCCGGCCACTTCATCGCCGAGCACTACGTCTTCGAGAAGCCCGAGAAGGATGCATCCAACCCAGCCAACAAGATCCCGATCCCCGAGACGTACTCATACTACGGCATCCTCAACTTCTTCACATACAACGTCGGTCTTCATAATGAGCACCACGACTTCCCGGCTATCCCATGGACTAGGCTCCCTGAGCTGAATCGCATCGCCCACGAGTTCTACGACGAGCTCCCCGTACACAAGAGCTGGGTCTACGTCATGTGGCAGTTTGTCATGGACAAAGACATCAGTCTCTGGTGCAGAGTGAAGCGCGAAGAAGGCGGACGCAAGGTTGGCGCTGGCAGCGGGTGGAGCGAAGAGGAGCTCGGCAATAACGAGAAGAAGGGACGCATCCCTGGTGTTTTCTGATGGGGTGCTTCTAGACAGCATATAGACAGCTTGCATGATACGGCGTTTGACTGAGCGCCATTTCACGCTCTGGGATCTATAACCGAAATGTTCCAACACCAACCATGTGTTGCTTGCTGTCACTTGGTGCGGCTGACAAGATCCGTTCGTAATGAATTCGCAGACACATCAGGCATCAAAGCAGCATCCATCTCCAGCAATTCCTTCAACATAGGGTAACATCACACATGGGGTGAGTTAGCTGTCTCATCCGTAAGGCAGTGGCGTTGAACGTATACTGATCGATTTTAATGGAATGATGTTAACTACTCTTAGATGCCTGTGTGCCACTGATCAATGCACTCACAAAGAGTCAAACTTAGACGCCAGGATATTCCGTTACAGAGAAATGCTTAGACCCGTCGCAAAGTGATCAAGCGCTTGTCAATCGGCGCCTTTCAAGTGAAGCTCCCAACCGCAACGCGCGATTGCTCCCAAGGTACTCCCATACTGTACACGGAAGAAATAACGTTGGCCAACGCCGCTCACTGCCTGAAATATGCCTTCAGTCAATACCCTTGATCAGTCAGGGCCGGACTTGCAGGGTCCATCTTCGACTCGCATACCGTACTTGGCGCACTCGACTTGGAATGCGCGCAACCACTTGAGACCGTCCTCGTGTGTCTCGTCCAGCTGTGTTCTGGCAATGAGTTGCCACTGCGATAGCCCACAGTACTTGGCTATAACTGCAACAAGCCGCATGAGGTTGTTACCTGTGCCTGCAGCCATCTTCTCAAAGTCAGGCTCATCACGATGAAGCAAGCTATGCCGCATGGTGTACACAAATAAAGCACGACTGTCCCAATCGTTCTCAGAGTTGAAGTTGAACGGAAAAGTTCCCTGGAACAAGCTGCCAACACAAACCCGGACAGTGCGTCGAGACTCATCATGAATTGCCACAGTGCCCAAGGAAGAGATGTGACCCCAGCTCTGACACAAGGAGGATGTGACTTCCACAAGCGTCTTTGTGTAGCAAACGGGATCGGCCCAAGAGCTGAGGACTTCGCAAATGTCAATCTTGACATGGCGATAGCGTCCGACTGAAGCCCACATCATGGCTTTATGATCAAGCCCGTGTCGAACTGCTGGCGGGAGGCGTTGGCCATTCCAACGATAATAGCCAAGATAGCATGTGAGCTCTTTGCCGACTGTGAGAACCAGGAGTCCTTGGGTGTGGGTCACCCATAAAGCTTCGACTCTCATTGCCTTGGAGACTTGCAGAACATTGAAGCGACCGAATTCCGACACTGCACGGCTACCGTGCTTCCAGCAAGCTCTTCGTTCGCGAACCGTGGTTTGAGGTCCGCAGCATTTTTTGACAGTGATGGGCGTATCAATCTCAAATGCAAAACTGTAGATCTTCTGGCGGATTTCCTTGGGTATGATCTCGAGTATGCCGCAACCGCCCTTCCCTACTACCCACGGAACTGCAATTGGGGCCGTAGGTTTGACAGCCGACGGGACTGCGTCGCCAAAGAGCTTTCGGGTGGTTCTGGGAGATCGGGGGCTTCGTGAGCTGGTCGGACTGCCAGGACTAGTCGGGGCTACACTTCGAGGCTTCTTGGAAGGGCTATCTAGGCATTAGCGACATCAGCTCTCGAATCGAATCGGATTGGGCACCTTTGGTCTTTGCAAGAACTTTGTCTCTTCGCGCAGCCAGATGTAAGGTAAGCAACAGAGGCTCTCGATCTGACAGGGGTACTTGGAGGTGTCAATGGAAGGACCATTTCGCCCTGTCCAGAGTACCGATGATATTCTGATACTGGACTCGGCGTCCTGGAGGGTACCGTGGAGTCCGAGACATTTGATGGAGCTGATGAAGATGCTCGACCCGTAAGCTGAAGCCTGAAGCGATTGTCCTCGGTCATCTTGTCGTCAGATTTACCAACAGGGCTAGTTCTTGCTAGTGGTGATAGGCTGGTAGGGTACTGGTGATCCTGAGGAGCAGCCGGGAATGGAGTATGAGAAGTCTCGGGCCGGCCTTGAGTATCTCAGCAACCTGCCTTCACCTTGCTTTTGGAAACAGATGCACTGGCAATCCGCACGCTGTCTCTTGGTCCCGCATCGCGAGGTCGACTTCACCTCGAGATTTAATTGTTGCCTGTAGGTGACAGAGGGAGCGTTAGGCCCGAAGTTGCCTTGAGTCCGTTGTAGAGTGGCACTGCAAGGTCTATTGCCGATGAACACGGGGATTAGGCCCCTTTCCATTGATCCTGGCCTGTAGAGACTGACAGCGTCCCAGCGTATAGAGAGTTGTAGCTGTGACCTCGCTCCTCAGCCACACATCTTTTGGTCCATTGACGCGTATGACACGTTCTCTGTCGCTCTAATTCGTTTTTGGGACCCTTTGTATGCCTAGTTAGCTCCAGCAACACTCGGTATACGGGTCATAGGGGCAGCTTGTAGAGCTCCGAGATAAGAGTAGGAACCAGTGAACACATGGGATCATCTCTAGGCCATGTTGCGATTTACAGTATCGATAATGGTGAATTGAGCAGTGTTAGATTAGCTGCTCTGTCGACTTGTCCACCTCAGGTAGTGTAGGACTGATTAGGTGGCTCGTCCGGTAACAACGTGATTGACTGTGCATCTATCCAATGTGAGACCTTGTAGATACATGACTGCTACTACGCTGTTGGCAGTCTGGACATGCCGCAATCTTCAACATTATATGTTTTGAAATCCGTTATTGGTAAACACAACGAAGCAATGTGTGGAAGTATCCTGAGACTAATAAATTGAATTCTTCCAGTCGTTCAACATAGTTTCCCTGTAAATCCAGTCCCGAGCTGTAGGTAGTAGTTTAACCAAGAGAGTCAGTATGCACTGCCGCAGGCAATAGAATTTTTCCAGAACAGTCGTGCTTCGCTAAAGAAATCGGTAGCAGATAGTTGCAAGGCTGCTAGGATAGCAGGTACGGCGTGAAGATGCTCAACGCTTGTCTTTGGGTTCTCAATGGCAATATGTGGAAAGTCCATACTACACAGGTATACGAATGCGCCAGAAAGGTATCTGAAGTGGATGCGAAGGCGAAGATGGTCGGTCATTCTCTGACCAAGAACAGAATCCTCAGGATGGGTGCATCCGGTTTTAAGTGCTAGAACCAAAGATGTTCTGCGTCTCCGTTGATGGAGCCGGGCTTGGGGTTACATCTGTAGAGGCAAGTACCAAAGCATGACGGGTTCTTCGGTACTACGTTGTGATTCGAGTGGCGAAGTAGTCCGTTCTTCGGGGGGAACAGTAATCATTCAGCAACGTCGTACAGCGGCTTGTCTATTTGTCCACCTCGTCAAATTACAGCGACTTGCTTTGCGCAAGTTGTCGTTGCAGTTTTGTGTTTGGTTACTTCGTAGTCTGCTATCCGTGCCATCACTCTTCTGGAAGGTGCTCAAGTGCGAGATTGCCTCGGCAGCACTGGGCAATCAACGGTAGAGCCGCGCCTCTCTCGCAAATCACCTTCTTCCACAATGGACTTCATCTCCACTTTATACGCGAGCTAGAGCGCGGAAGGCAGCGAACGGCAAACACACCCAATGTTATCGCGCTCTAAGGCCCGGAATGGCAGGAGGTCGAGGACATCCAAGCTTCGTTAAGATCCACCGTGGGAGGCTTGTCTTTGCTTGGAACAGCACGGATATTGGCAGCGTACATGACCATGCACGGCTAACTGGAGAAGGCAGTTGAGAGACGACATGCAGGTACGGACTGATTTGTGTGAGAGTATTTAAGTAGACTATTGTGCCATATCAGACAGCAGTGATTTCGCTCAAGTCAAACGCACCGGCAGTAGAAATGGCACCCGTTCTCAGCTTCCTCATCGGCTCCTTGTTGGCAGCAAGGGGTCTTGCAGAGCCCTTTGAGAAGCTCTTTGCTGTTCCCGAAGGTATGCACACCCTACATTGGCTGATTTATGGGACGTGCTGACTTGGTTGCAGGATGGAAGGCCACCGGCTTCGCGGACGACTCGCAGGTCCTCAAGCTGCAGATTGCGCTCCAGCAGGGTGATGCTGAGGCTTTCGAGCAACATGTCATGGACGTGTCGACTCCCAGCAACAAGAAGTACGGGCAGCACTTCCAGTCGCATGAGGAAATGAAGAGGATGCTGCTCCCCACCGAGGAGGCTTCCTCCTCTGTTGCCGCCTGGCTCAAGGCTGCCGGTGTCGAGGACTTTGAGCAGGATGCCGACTGGGTCACCTTCAAGACCACTGTGGGTACTGCTAATAAGATGCTCGAAACCAAATTTGCTTGGTACGTCTCAGAGGAGGCGAAGCCTCGCAAGGTTCTTCGAGCTCTTGAGTACTCGATTCCTGACGATGTTGCTTCCTACATCAACCTTGTCCAGCCCACCACACGCTTCGCTGCCGTTCGTGCGAATCACGAGACTGGGTCGGAACTTTCTGGTCTTCAGGTCATCGAGGTTGCCGCCAGCGCCAATGTCACTGTCAACTGCGATGTTGCCATCACCCCCCAGTGCCTGAAGCAGCTCTACAAGATCGACTACAAGCCCGACGCAAAGTCTGGCAGCAAGGCAGCCTTCGCGTCCTACTTGGAGGAGTATGCTCGCTACACCGACATGGCTCTTTTCGAGCAGAACATCCTCCCAGAGGCTGTCGGGCAGAACTTTACCGTCATCCAGTACAATGGCGGATTGAACGACCAAAGCTCTTCTGACGATAGCGGCGAGGCCAACTTGGACGCAC
Organism: Didymella segeticola; assembly: GCA_004522025.1. Taxonomy (NCBI): domain Eukaryota; kingdom Fungi; phylum Ascomycota; class Dothideomycetes; order Pleosporales; family Didymellaceae; genus Didymella; species Didymella segeticola. The sequence continues at coordinate 600,666 of SDAV01000011.1, forward strand.
AGTACATGCTTGGTCTGGCTCAGCCTCTTCCCGTCACCGAATTCAGTACTGGCGGTCGTGGCCCCTGGGTCGCTGATCTTGACCAGCCTGATGAGGCTGACAGCGCCAATGAGCCGTACCTTGCGTTCCTCCAATCCGTTCTGAAGATGTCGCAGCAGGATCTTCCCCAGGTCATCTCCACCTCGTATGGCGAGAATGAGCAGAGCGTCCCCAAGTCGTACGCTCTGTCTGTCTGCAATCTCTTTGCCCAACTCAGCTCCCGTGGCGTCAGCGTCATTTTCTCGTCTGGTGATTCTGGTGTGGGATCCGCATGTCAGAGCAACGATGGCAAGAACACGACGATGTTCCAGCCCCAGTACCCTGCCAGTTGCCCCTGGGTGACGTCTGTCGGCTCAACCCGCTACCTCAACGAGACAGCCACCTACTTCTCGTCTGGAGGGTTTTCGAACTACTGGAAGCGACCTTCGTACCAGGACGATGCCATCAAGGCCTACTTCCACACCCTCGGCGAGAAGAACAAACCGTACTTCAACCGTCACGGGCGTGGGTTCCCCGATGTCGCGGCTCAGGGTTACGGTTACCGTGTCTACGACAAGGGCGTACTGAAGGGCTACCAGGGCACTTCATGCTCTGCGCCGGCCTTTGGAGGAATCGTGGCTCTTCTCAACGATGCCCGCCTCAAGTCCAAGAAGCCTTCGCTGGGTTTCTTGAACCCCCTACTGTACTCTAACCCTGACGCTCTGAATGACATTGTGCTCGGCGGAAGCAAGGGCTGCGACGGCCACGCGAGGTTCAATGGCCCTCTGAACGGATCGCCTGTCATCCCGTACGCCAGCTGGAACGCAACTGCTGGATGGGATCCTGTGACCGGTCTGGGGACACCCAACTTCCCCAAGCTGCTGAAGGCTGCTGTTCCCAGCCGCTACAGGGCTTAGTGGGAGGCGGATGTGTATTGCTGGAGATGATTTGTAAATAGCCACGCGATGAGACAGCAATAAGACGAATCTTTGACAATCAATTGATCTTTCAATGAAACAAAAAGGACTTGATGAGATGTGTGATTGCACACGGCAGTCATCCGAGAACTGGCAGTAGCCCTGTGATTTATGTCAGCGAACTAAATAAAGCTGGTGTGGTAGGCGGGCGCGCCAGACTGCCCAGCAACCGCGGCGCGTCTTCCACTCGAACACCTAAACACACTCAGCCAGCCAGCCAGCCAGCCAGCTAGCCATGGCATTCACAGCACTCAACAGCCAGCCGCCGCCACAGCTGCCACCGGTGCAGACGCCGGTGGTCACTCAGCCGGTGCAAGCCCCCGTCGTGCCCGTTCAGCATTCGCCGGAGATTGATACTGCATTTGCAGCCAATGCAGCACTGAGAAAGCGAGTGCACGCTGCCATAGACGAGCATCCCTCGCAGAGCGCGCTTTTCCGCGACATCTCGACCTTCATCCTGGACCAGGCCTCACGACCGCCTGCTGAACCGACAACGAAGAAGCGCAAGCTCGAAGACAGCAATGGCGCGCAGGCGCAGAATGGCGCAGCGTCAGCGGCAGCGGCAGCGACAGTGACAACACCGGCGGTGGTACCAACAGTAGGCGCTGGCGAACGCCTGGCAAGCACTTTGACAAAGGCCTTCAAGACATACACGGGCGTCAGCTTCTCGATCCCGCAGCGCAAGAAATTCACGCTCGAACTGGTCGACAAGAGGGACGGCGGTGTCAGGGCGATTGGTGCGGCCGGCGGTGTCGAGTGTGCGCTGGCGTGGAGGGACGTTGATCAGGTCTTCTGTCTGCCTGTCCCAGAAAAGGCCAAGAAGCAGCACAACTTCATCGTAATCCCAGTGCACGGCGACGGCGTGACACCCGTACCGGATGCGCTCAGAGCTGTGGCGCCCGAGCCCATTGTGTGGACTTTTGAGGAGCCGACTGGCAAGAACATTGTCGAGGGCGAGGACCCAGGCCCGGGACCCATGGCCGAGGCGATTCACCACTGCTTGATTCAAGCCGGCACTGGCAAGAACGTCGTCTTCCCCAATGCAGACGAATTTGCCAGCGCCATCCCCGAGAGCCATCGCAAGGGCGACAAAGCGTATCACGTCAAGGCACACAGGGGTAGCAAAGAAGGTACCTCCTCACACCGCTTTTGCTCATGTGTCTCCTTTACTAACGAGTCTGCACAGGCTACCTCTTCTTTACCTCGGTCGGCATCCTCTACGGTTTCAAGAAGCCTCTCGCCTTCTTCGACTTCGCCGCCGTAAATAGTATTGCCTACGCGGCTGTTCTGCGTAACACGTTCAACCTCGTCATCACAACGCAAACACAAGAGATCGAGTTTAGCATGCTCGACCAGGAGAACTTCGCTGGCATCAACGACTATGTACAGAAGCATGGCCTTCAAGACGCCAGCATGGCAGCCGAGAGGCGCGCCAAGAAACTCAATGTCAATCCCCCAGTGGACAAGGCTAAGGATAATGGAACTGCCGTAGCAGGCACGCATGTCGAAGGAGAAGAAGAAGAGTCAGAATTGCAGAAAGCAGAAAGGGAACTTCAAGACCAAGAAGATGACGAGGAAGAGGATGACGACTTCGACCCCGGCAGCGAAGGCGAGAGTGAGGGCGAGGGCGACGGCTCGGAGTCGGAAGGCGAGGGCGAAGGCGAATACTATGAGGGTGACACGGCCGAGATGGAAGATGGCGAGGGCGAAGAGATGGAAGAGTGACGCACAAAGGATGCATCGTGAGTGTAAATATTTGCTGATGTTGTTTGGCCTACGGAACATCCGACCTGTTATGATACCCCACAATGATTGGCATGCATTGCGGCATGCGCAGCCAGATATCCCCACAACCAGCTGTGAGTGCCTTCCATAGTCTTGTCTGCATGAGTCCACTCAACGGTCGACAGGAAGGCGCAAGTGACAGTACGTTGACTCTGCGACTCTGGACTTCACACAGGCTCTGTAACCTCGATACCGCACCATCTTCCCTACGTTATCTCTACGCTACTGCCCCACGCTGCCACCTAGCCATTTCTATCTCACACACAAAGAACGGTTTACATATCGTCCCCAGAGCTCGACCGCTTCCTTGGCGTCCCTACAGTCAATGGCAGGGCACATCTTCCTCATCTCGTGCTTGCTAGCTGTCTGCCTGCCCATCATCTTCGTACAGCTGCCTCGCTTCGCAAGCTTCAAGGAAATGCACACTGAGATCGAGGCAGAGACACGACCCACGGTACTACGACGACGATCACTATCGCCATCGCAACAGCGGACGCGGCAGATGCTACGATGGATCGCACGATCCTGGTCCCAGGCCAGCCTCGGCAGTACAGATGCGAAGCTGGAGCAAAAGCAGAGCAGCTCTGAAAAGACCGCGCAAAGTTCGGATAAACGACGATGGCATACGGGTGCATCCTGGCCCATCTTCCAAGGCGACGCGTGTGCGGACGGCGGAAGATTGTCGAAGAACGAAGACGCAGTGAGGAAGGCGAGAATGGGCAGGAAACCTTGGGACCCACCCTTCAGGAGGCCGCTTCCGAAGACCGAGCCCACTGAGAAGAGCGGTGGAGGACGTTGGAATACTGTCGCTACTCCCTTATCACTTCGCAAGACGGGTCGTGACTTGGATGCGCAAGGACTCGCAAATAGACTGTTTCCACCAGATCCTGTGTCAGAGTTGGACGATGGGAGGAAGTACAATCGACGCTTGGTCACGTCTTCAGGAACCAGCCAAACACCGTATGAGCTATCTCACCGAGATCTTCCGCCAGACAATCGACCACAGTCGCATGGCGATGAACCTGGTCCGTCTCGAGAGCAGAAGCCGAAGCTTTTGCCAACATTAGTCGTATCAACGCCATCGACTGACCCAGAATCTCTACCGTCGCATTTCGATGGATCACCGCCGCCTTCTTCATACCGTCTACCACGAAGCAGCCCACCCGCGAAGACTAAAGAGCCGGCCGGCAGTCTTTGCAGACATTGTGAACACCCTCAACCTGTGTCGTGGGTGCCGCAGTCGCCCAGCGTTGCATCAGTGCCACCAGACTGTAATGCATGCTCTGATCTGACCCGTTGCCATGCGTCGAAGAGCGGGCTGTCTTTTCTAGGCAAAGATACACCCATCTCTTGCAAACATAACGAATCTACTTATGTAGCCCCGCCATCGAAGAGCGTCCTAGCACAATATCCTATTAAGGCTACCAAATCCGCCGTTCACGAGCCCCCTGAAGCGATCACTGGGGACATATTCCAGGATGCTACGGAGGAAAACGCAGTACATATCGATAAGGAGAACCCCCATGATCCAGCGGAGACACCTCGCAACGTAGCACCCAAGGCCTCCAGCAAAGAGCGTATGCTACTCTGGCAGGTGTTATTGATTACCATGGGATTCGGTATCTTTGTACTTGCTTTTGCCGCCCTCGTCGCGCACAGTCTGGCTTGGTTCTTAGTGTATAAGACTGAAGCACGCTTAGGGGAGTTACGGGCGGGTTTGCTAAGGGGCGGAGAGATGAAGCTATGCCTTTGCGGCAGAGGCTGAGGGACGTACCTAGTGGTTCCCTGTGCAATTTGCACCGTGTCATTATTGATGAGGGTGGCCTTGATCATCATACCGGTTGTGGCGTTAAAGATTCGCGTCGTCGAAGTTCCGACCCGATACGAGGTTGGACAGACGACGCGATCCGCAAAAGGCGAATGTCTGTACCCGTCACGGCCTTCACGGAGCCATGCTTGAGCTACTTTGCTATTTCCGTAGAGAAATACGCGATACTGACAATTCCAAAGGCTCAATGAGCTGGTGTTTAGGGCTTCTTCGCTCTCGATTCGGTTAGCCGACGATGAGACCAGTGTCCCATGCCTCTAGCCTTGTGCGTCTGCAATCAGGGCACAACAACATGCAAAGGCCGTTAAATGACAATTCGAACGACGACAGGAAAATCACATGTTTCTTTTCCTAGCCATCACTATCGTGTACTCTAGAGACGCGTACACATCCTTACTGGCCGCGGAAGAAGAGACAAGGTGATGACCTCACCCGGATGCACGCTAGGGCGAGCCCCACTTGCGCCTTCCCTGCACCGATCAGCTACTGCACCACGGTACGGCACATCCTCACCATCAACAAATTCGCCCAGTCGCTGTCTTTAACAAGACGATCGGCGGCTTCGTGCACGTCACATCGCTAACTGACCCTGCTACTGTGTTGTGCCAACGGTAAAAGTGAACTGAAGGCGTATAATGGCTATGAGGAGGTATGACTGTCTGACGGCATGCATGGTCGGATGGGGATTGAGATCAATCCTGTGGAGGGTTGAGCTTCCCACATCCGGGGACTGGGGCACATAGTGTGGAGCGCATGGATGACGTTCACGGAATCACAGTCGTCGCCAGTCGCTAGCGCCCGTATGCAGACGCTTGATGCTCGCTTGTACACTCCATGGACGCGTCGAGCGCCACTACTGGCATCAGAGCGCCTTTGTCTGGAACAGACGTCATCTATCGAGCTTGGCCGTCAGGAGCAAAGTACCCGCTTAGATAGCTTCGATGATGGCGGGCTAAGAGTTGCTTTGCACCTCCTCATGTTCAGCTGCATTACACCTGACGGCCAGACTTCCCGTGTATCTACTGTTCTGACGTTCCATTACGCCACCCAGAACTGCGACACAACATTTTGAGCAGTCATAAACATGGCTCTCAAAAACATCTTGCCCCTTCACAAAGGCGACGGCGAAGCCGCGAACACACATCACCATGAGAAACGCCAGCGAGCCAACGGGCACATCAATCAGAAAGAGTCCAGGAAGAGGAAGCAGCAGAAACGATTCACTAGCAAATGGCGAAATGAAGTCGTTGCCATGGTAGCAGAGTTCTGCGGTACATTTCTGTTCCTCTTCTTCGCGTTTGGCGGCACCCAGGTTGCCAATACAGCGGCTCTATACAGCGATGCGGCGACCGCGGGCCAGCAAGGGAATAGCATCACACAGACCCCTAACACGAGCGTGTTACTGTACATCAGTTTGATTTTTGGTTTCAGCCTGATGGTGAATGTTTGGGTGTTCTTCCGTGTCAGTGGTGGGCTTTTCAACCCAGCTGTAAGTGGTCCTCTTCTTGAGCCTTGCAATCACACACTGTATGCTTACGCAATCCTAGGTCACGCTGGGTCTATATCTGATCGGTGCACTCACGACGATCCGCGCCATCCTGTGCTTCATTGCGCAGATGCTCGCTGGAATATGTGCGGCAGCTGTTGTATCCGCCATGTTCCCAGGCGACTTGAACGTCTCAACTACCCTAGGATCCGGTGTATCCATCGCGCAAGGTGTCTTCATGGAGATGTTCTTGACTTCTCTGCTCATCATCACCATCTTCATGCTTGCGGCGGAAAAGCACAAGGCTACTTTCCTCGCACCCATTGGAATCGGGCTAGCATTGTTCGTTGCGGAGATGGTAGGGGTGTTCTACACCGGTGGTAGTTTGAACCCTACCCGCAGCTTCGGACCATGCGTGGTCACCCGTAACTTTCCCGGCTATCATTATATCTACTGGTTTGGTCCGCTCATGGGTACCTTGTTGGCGTTTGGTGTTTATAAGATCGTCAAGATAGTTGAGTACCAGACCGTAAACCCTGGACAGGACTTTGATGACCACGAGGCATGTTACACTCAAGGCTTGCCTACGATACCCTTGCTAACATTAAACAGGATGCTCTCTTCAGGCCCCCTTCCAACCCTGAAACAGCCGAAGAGGTCGAACGCCCTAACGTGGCTGCAATCGCTGCACAAGAAGCTGTCCGTGTCGCGTCGGCCTCGAGCGACGACAGAGAGAAGGGTGGCGAAGGGTCTTTCGGTGGCATCGATCGCACCCTATCTTCGTCCTATCGTCATTCCTCCAACTCCCGCGACGGTCAGCGCAGCTCAGGTGATGATTACACCAGGGGCCAGCACGATCCGAGTGGACATCACCAACACGATTTCGAACATCTTCCCGGGCAGACGAACACCCAAACGCAAATTGGGGATGCGCGACGGACGAGTAGGGATCACATGGCGAATGATGCAGAGCTGTTGGCGCGGACGGGGCACGCGCACCATGGGAGCAGCCCCAGGACGACAAACAGGCAGCAGCCGTGGGTCTAAAAGTCTTTGCTTTTCTTTGGAGCGGGAGATGTACACTACCTGGCGTTCTGGATGGGAGGGTATTCGCACGATGGCGCTACTTTGCAAAACCAAACTCGAGGGCGACATCGAACACGTTCAGGATATCATTAATCAAAACTAACGCCGTTCCGTTTCCATGCTGTCCTACGCATTCTTCAAGCTCAAATCGTACAGAAGAAGAAAGTGGTATCATAAAAAGCCATTCAAGCTCTTTTCGCCCTGTCCCAGAAGCCAAACCTAAGAGTTCTCTAGATCTTGTCAAAGTCCACTTCAGGCCTCCTTACGCTTGGATGATGGGCGAGGTTCGGCTTGACCAAATGCGCGAATTGAGGGTTGACGTTCAAAGGTCCCGAGATTTCGGAGGGAATGCGAGGGACCTCAGGCTCCTCTTCCCGTGCCATGCGTTGCCAGAACTTCTTCTTTGCGGGTTCGCCACCGTAGGTTGTGCGCGAGTAGATGGATGACGACGGTCGGTGGCTGAGGAAGCCTGGCTTCGGTGGCGACGTGCTATGGTAAGACGGCAGGAAAGACCCTCTGACGCTTTTGAATGCAGAGATGGGGCTGAATGCAAAGGCTGAGAGTCGGTTGGTCGACTGTTGAGGTTCGATCTGGGGCGAGCCACAGTCAACACGGGGGGTAGGTGCGCCCATTGCTGGCGGTGTGCCCATGCGCATAGGTGGTGTTCCATTTCGCAAGGGGGGTGATTGTCCGATCTGTGAGCGGGAGGAGGTACTGCCAGTGTGGTGCGTGCTAATGGTGAACGCCTTGTGCTTAGGATCGAAGTCGTAGTGTTGAGACTCAGAGTCAATTTCGCTCAAAGTCATGGCGCCACGAGAGCGGACACGACGGGCTGTGATGCCCCGTGCACGGTCGCAGAACACATAGCTCTGTCAAGTGTCAGCGTTCGGCTCAGTCGAGATCAGTGGCTTCGGGACGTACAGCAATGACATTGAAGAAACCAATGACAATGGCAAGAATGCCAGATGCGACCAGTAGTCTCCAGAAGGGGAGCGTCAGTGACTTCTGGCTTGTAGCCTCCTTGTTCATGTTCCCAAGCATGTTGAGTCCAAGAACCATCATGGCGCAGCCCAAGGTCACGAAGCCATGAGCAGGGCTGAGAAGTGGCCAGTTACGAGCGAAGAAATTGCGAAAGAGCGAGCACTCGGACACAATTAGGAACAGGCCAACAATGGCAGTGATGACGTGACTCGTAGCATCAAAAAAGAAGAACTACTGCTCATTAGTATCAGTGTCCCGTAGAACGTGTTTCTCGTCGCACCTTGGAGACAATGAAAGTCTTGACGAGCATGACAATGCTGCTAGCCACCACTGAACCTAGTGCAATGATGTTCATTCCCCGCTGTACGTTAAGGATAATGTAGCCTGGACCAGCCAGGTGCTCTGCGGAAAGAAGTGCCATTTTGTGGTTGCGGGTCTGTATGATGTTCGTGTATGGTTTTTGTAAATTTGGGTCTGTGTTTGGAACTGGCCAGCAGTCGAAAGGTACGCGTCCAGCGGTCGAAAGTGGGAGTTGAGAGACAGGTAGAAAGTAAGTGATGTAGAGGGAACAAGCCCAACGCCGTAAGGCAACGAGTCTTTTGGCTCAACAATATTATCAATAGCGAACAATAAGAAGTGAAGAGAAGATCTGGGACGACTCGAAGTCAAGGGGAACCTCAGGATGAAAGGCGCGCTAACGAAAGTCTGCTGTACAACCGTTGTCGCCCGATGTCGTGAACCGCATATTAGGACGGAACAAGGCGCATCGCGCTGGCAGGTTTGATATGGCAATCGAGTGGTCGAAATTGCCCGCCACGACCTTGCACGGCTGCTCAGATCAAAGTGAAACAGCCCCACATCGGACGCGGGCAGCGACGCAGGCCCAGTCATCGAGTCTTGGCTCTTCAATCTTGGGAACACAATTGGCGACGAGGGTCCGCCTGTTTGGCTGCCGCCATCCCGCTACTCGAGCCTTGTTTGCTAGGGTGGGAGAAGTCGCGTAGCCATTGGTCGTGAAAGTCTTAAGTCTGAAACGCGCCCGAGATCCGCGCGCGCGGCACGGTCGAGCCACGCCGCGCCCACCGTCACAGGAAAAACCCGACGCATCTCGTTACTGCAGAGACACAACAGCTGCTGACTGTAGCTAAGAAACAAGTAGAGGAACGCAGATTGAGACTAAAGCATTTCTAATCTTTTAGGTTCTGTGCGCGCTAGGCAGTTTGCTATATAGAGAAGGCAAGCAGCAAGCGCAAATGCTCTTGTAAATTATAGAACGTGCTACTGTAAAAACTTAGCTCTTTAGCAAAATCAAAAGGCGCGAGTTGCACATCGTTGAAGGTGTAGCGCTTGTGCGTCCCTCGCATTATGACGCGGTTGAGGGTGCGGGAGAGCTTAGCTAGATATAGTGGACTTGATAAGACGAATAATGGACGTGCTTCAGGAAAGTGACACCTCTTCATGTAGGGCGAAACAGAAAGTGGATAGTATCCCCCACCGTCAGATGGGATGCCTTTGATGAACATGTTGCGATTACCAGGAGCGAACATCCTTTTCTGCATGCTGTCGTAATAATTGCAGTATAACTTCCTCGTCTGTCCAAGGCTTGTCTTTCGTACCCAACTGTCCGTCGTGATCATGCGTCAAGGCTGACATTGCGTCTATTCTACCCTCGCAGATCAGAAGGCGGCACATCTCCGCATCCCCGAGCTGCACAGCTAGTTGTAAGGCCTTTTGTTGTCCATTGGCATTCTGGGTGGTCAAGTCGGCCTTGACGTTCGGGAGTAGTATCCTTGCGGTCTCGTACCGGCTAATTGAACTAGAACGGCTCCTAACAATCCGCATTAGGGCTGTTTCTCCATGACTATCAACCTGGTCGATGACACTCTGTACGCGGGGAACCAGAAGTCGAAAAATCGCTGGGTTGCAATGTACCGATGCCATGTGCAGCAGACTTTCGCCTCGAGAGTTCAGGCTTGGAAGCAGATCTTCCAAGCCTGACACGTTCAACAAACATTCTACTGCATCAACATGGTTTCCCAAGACAGCCTCACCGATCGGTCGCGAGTCACGCCATAGCTCGGTCCTCAGCCCTTCCATGTGGTGAGCTCGATCCAGCAACCGCTGGATCATTGGCAGGCAGCCAGCGCGAGCAGCTATACATAAAAGCTCATTTCCCCATTGTTCGCTCACGAGTGAGTTCAGCACGTTGTCGACAAGATCAAAAACCTCGGCCCAATTGTCATGGCGTGAACCAAAATCAGACCATCTCTTGATGATGAGTCTAAAAAACTCGAGATTCCGAAGCTGGTAGCGAATCTTGCCTTCCAGGAAGAGTATTCTGAGCTTTGATAAATCGCCCCACTGCAGAATCTGGTCGGCAGCACTTGCGGCTGGTGAAGGAAGATACTTGTCCTTGTCGAAGTCCGAGTTCTGGAGCATGTCGCGGAAGATAGAATCCGAGCCATAAAGTGAAGTGATGCTGAGTGGATCGTACAATCGACTGTCGAAATTGAATCTGGCCTTGATTGCACAACCAGGACGACAATTTTGGTTGATCCAATTGTTTAGTCGCATCGAACCCGCTTGACATAACCTTTCTAACTTTGCTAGGCGTGGGAAGGGGCCCCTCTCGGTAGCGCCGAAGTGCGTGAGCCAGTGGCTGGATGCGTAAACGAAGAACTCACCGAAGCCACGCTCGGTTGGATCGTAGCATATCATGTCTTCTTCCCACACTTCCCACGTACACGTGACATCGTACTCAAATGACTTCTGGTCGCTGAACAGGTCGACTTCTTGGGGGAGCTCGTCGATCGCAATCTGCTCCTCGGAGAACAGAGGAACAGTGCCGACCTCTTGCAGCAGAAGATAATTGATGCAGATGTCTAACATGAACGCTTCCAAGCTTTCGATGCGAGGCGCTATCGCTGAGCTAGACGCTGTCGACGTATCGAATCCGCCGAGATATGACCAGTCTCGTACAACAAATTCCTTCACTGACTGGTGTACGAGTCGGACCTGACGTTTTCTGAGATCTGCAAAATCGACACGCGTGATGAATGGGTTGATCAGACCCATCACTCTTTGATGATCAACTAGCTGAGCGAGAGCAGCAACAGTATTAATTTCGTGTTGAGCCACAGCTGGTGCCACAGCCCAGGTGAGCTCATGAATACTGAGAGGCCTACACGCAGCCGCGAGTATCTTTAAGGCTAAAGCTGCCAGTTCTTCGTTCTCAGGGTCATTCGAGGAGTTACGTGAGAGTAAGGTGGTGTAGAGTTTCGATAGCTGCCCGGGTAGAGACATCCGCTCCAAGAAGGTCCGCATTGGCCCAAGCGCTGTGATCTTTCGAACTTGGATCAGCTCGATAGTCATCTTTGTCCATATAGCGCTTCCTTGTGCCGATCGAGACAACATTTCAATGACGAGTTTCCTCACGCCCTCTGAGAGATAATACAACTGCTCTCGGACTGTGTGTTGAACAATGACATGATCTCTATCGACATTGGATTCCAGGGCGATTGTGGTCGTTTGGTTCAGCTGGTCCAGGATCTCCTCCTCGGGCCGCGAAGAAAGTAGAATCTTCAGCCGCGAAGTCTTCTTGCACAAGTTCTCCAGCAGTCGCAGAAGTGTTCTTCGTGACGCTCTATCGCATTCATCTAGACCATCGATAACGATGAAAAGCAGGCGGTCGAACGTTGCTAGGACCAGTTCCAAGAACTCCCCAAGCTTGCTTGCACTTGTTGCCGGGTCAAGGGTTCCAGAAGCCTGATTCTCCTTGTACCATCCATAGAACGTCTTCTTCAGCCCAGAAAGCTGTTCAAGCAGCGCCAGGATCAACCCAGATAAGATACTGACAGCTTGGCCAGTCCCGTCGTCTCTGCAGTAGTAATAGCACACCTTGGGTCTGGGTATCTGGCAGCCGTTTCTTTGATTCAGCTCATCCACGATGAATGACATGACAACCGTTTTCCCACAACCCATCTCACCGAGAACCAACAATTGCTGAAAGTCGGGAGCGTTGCACCAACGAGTGAAATTGGGGTGTGTGAGTAAGAATATGCACGCCTCGTCGCTTCGGAGATTTTTGAGGCGGTTGTGGTAGTGAGCCTGCTGGTTCATCCTACTACTGTCAAGCCATCTAGCAACTAGAATCGTATGAGTATGTACTAAGCGTCGGCCAACAATGACTTACTTTCACGATCGTAAAGCATAAGTTTAATATCTTCAACTATCTCCAACGTCGATTTCGAGATAAGCTTTTGAAGGGTATTAGCATGTCTCAAGAACTCTTGGACGATGTTTGGTAGGCAGTCGGTCTCTAGAATCATCTTCATTGCCAACTTCCTTCCTCTTTGTGTGAGGATTTCGTGCGCAACCTTATAGAACTCTAGAATTTCTTAATACACACAAACAAGCGCCTAAAAAGTCTTAGTAGGTTGTTAGAGGTATGTTATCTAATATACCTTGTAAATATCTATCTTGTTAATTCTCTGTCTAAGCATGTCGCAATTATTACATAATAGATTTGCTCTAGTATTTTACTATTAAGGTTATATACCTAGGCAAGCCTAAATAATACTAGTTAGGTTAGTTCTTAGAGAAGAGTACAGTATCTAGAATAGTAGAGGCAAGATATATCTAGACAAAGTCTAATATAGTAACTTAGAAGTATTACTAGCTAGTAATAGGATTAACTAGCTATAGAAGTAATTCTAATAACTAACTTAATTATTAAAGTAACTATAAAGTTAAATATAAACCTTAAGAGTTGTGTTCCTACTATACTATATACTAAGAAGATATATAGAGTGCTTAGTAATATAAAGAAATTAATTACTCTAATTACTAATTACACTAATTACTAATTATACTAATTATACTAAGTCTAATTATATTATATAATTACTTATACTCTTTTAATAACTAATAACTATTATAGTTTTTTACTTATATATAATACTTAAACTATTATAGGTTAAGTTTACTACTTGCCTTTAGTAATTAATTTTAACTATCTAGTATTTTTAGAATTATAACACTATTCTTTTTCTATTCTAGCTTAGTTTTTTAAGCTTATTTAAATAACGCTAGCTCTACTTTAGTAGTTAAGTAAGTTATCTTAATAATACCTAAACAACTACCTACTAAAAGTATAGTCTATTATTATTATTTTATAGATACTATTAATAGTTTTAGAATAACTATAGTATAGAAGTACTTTACTTATTAACTATATAAGTATTAGAACCTAGGCTTGTCTAAGAGAATAAGAAGCTATATAGCTAATATAAGTATAAGAAAAAGTAAGCTATACTAGTATAGAGTAGTAATTACTCTTATACCTATAATTAAGAAATATATTTAAAAACTACTTATTTTCTAATTCTATATAGAACTTATAATATATCTAATATTATAATTACTTTTAACCTACTATTCTACCTAGAGTTAGAAGATACTAATAATATAATTCTTAGCTATATCTAAATAAACTAACTCTACTATAGCACTTCTAGAAGTGCTTTTTCTAGTACTTAATATACTACTAGTAGAAGCTAATAATAAAGAATTCTCTACTATAGGTAATCTAATACTAGATAGAGAAAAAACACTCTATATAATAGAAGTAGAGGTTTAGTAGGTATTAGAAAACTTTATTAACTCTATTTTAGCCTAGTTAGAGCTAATTCTAGCTAATTCTACTATAAAGCTCTAAGAAATATATAACTAGCTCTAAGTAATAAAAAAATAAAAAAAGTTAAATATATTATAGAACCTTTAATACTAATATAAAGTAGGTAATATATCTACTATCTTAACTCTCTAAAAAAGCACTTTAAAAAGTATAATAAGCTCTAGTTACTAGTATATCTAACTTTCTATACCTATATGTGCTAATAGTATATAAGAAATATAACTATATAGAATATAACTAATCAAAACAAGACTATAAGAGCTTCTTTTTCTAATTACTAGGTAATTTTAAGTTAGAGGCCTAGAAAATTAACTTTAAGCTTATATATTATAGAAAACTTAAAAACTTTATAGTAGGCTTACTAGGCTTCTAATAGTAGAAAGTCTTCTATCTAGATACTTTTACTAAGCCTCTAATAGTAGAAAGTTTTCTATCTTAATACTTACTTAGTTAGAATTTAAAAATAGTAATACTAAATATACTTAGTACTCTAGAAGAGTATAAATAAGTAGTATATTATATATTAAAAATATATAAATAAAAGTGAAAGTAGTTATTATTAGACTTTCTTAATTATATATATTCTTTTAAGAAAGAGCTAGAAAATGTATACTTAGAAGAAATAAAAGTATTAGAGTTTACTTTAGTACTTTATAAATCTATTTAAAAAAAACCTATACCTTCTTTTTTATAAGTAAAGAAAAATACTACTTATAATTAAGAAGTAGACTAATATTATTAGCTAATAGCTTTTATAAAAAGCCTAAAAGCCTTTAATCTACTTCTAGAGTAGTTAAGGTTACTAGAAGTAAAAGAAAAAAAACTTATAAAAGTACTAGAAAGTTACTTCTATAATAGAAAGATATAGAAAACTTTTTTAAATTCTAAAAAGTTAATAAATAGGCTAATTAAAGCTAAATTAGCTTACTTAGAAAACTTCTAGAAAGTAGAGTTTAAAAGTTACCTATTATAAGTATAGAGAAGCTAGTTATATCTAGCCTAACTACCTAAAGGCTAATAGACTAGAAAGGCCTATACCTAATAAAAACTTAGAAAAAGTAAAAGAGTAGAAAGGCTACTTTCTCCTTTAGCTACTTATATTTAGATAGTAGAGAAAAAACTAGAAGAGATAATACTTTATAAAGTACTATACTCTTTAAACTAGCTTTTTATAATAAAGGCTACTTTTTAAAATAGCTAAGAAAAAGTAAATACTTTAGTTAACCTAGGCTTATAATTAAACTTAATATTAGGTCTACTAGCTAAAGAGCTAGAGCTTTATATTACTTTTTTACCTAAGGTATTAGTAGAGAAAGTAGAAAGTATTATACTATTAGTATATAGTATACTAAATAAAGCTATATCTTTTACTAACTTAAAAAAATAAAAAGAATACTATTAAGTAGCTTTTATAGTTATAGAACTAAAGAAAAATAAGATATACTTTAGTTTACTATAAGTTATAGTATATAAGCCTAAAATAAGTTTTAAAAGCTAATAGCTACTATTTAGAAGTAAAAAGTCTAAAAACTAGTTCTAATATATAAAAATTAAACTTAAGAATCTAGTCTAGTTTAATAGTATCCTCTAAAGTTATAACTTAGATATATATATATGCCTTATTAATATAGTAGGCTATATTAGGCTAATATCTACTATAGCAAGAAATATTCTCTATTACTACTATAATTTTAAGTTACTAGAGTTTAAAGATAATATAAAATTATTACTAGACTATAGGCTATAAAACCTAGTAGTAAATATTAAACTAGGTACTAATTGTAACCCCTATACTTTCTTTACACTAATCTACTATACTAACTACTATATAGGCTCTCTATAATAGAGCTTAAGATAATATAGAAGTATCTAGCTAATTACCTATAGAGAAGCTAGATTAAATACTTAAAATCCTCTATAAAAGTACTAATTTTCTTTACTAAGAAAAAAAATAGTAGCTTCTATCTTTATATAGACTAAAAAGGCTTAAATAAGATTACTATAAAAAATAAGCACTTACTTTTTATTATATATAAGAATATTGCAATACTAAAGCGTACTGTATATACAGTTATATACTTGCTTATTTCTTTTCTTTATATATATTATAGTTCTGTCTAATACTAGATAGAATAGTAATTTATAGAAATATTACCTAAATACTTAGTTACTAGCTTTTTTATACTTTTTTTAAGAATAGAATTTTTAAATTAACTTATATAAGCTTAGTACTATACTAAGCTAGATATATAAAAGGCCTACTATAAGATTTAAATAAAAGAAAAGGATAAATAGAAGACTATTTTTAGAACTAGATATAGTTACTTTAAATATACTATTATACCTTTTAGCCTAATAAATATACCTATACAATTCTAGGTATATATTAACTTAGCTTTAGCAAAGTTTATTAATATTATATATATAGTATACTTAGATAATATTCTAGTTTTCTCTAAAATAAAAAATAAATATATTAAATATATTTAGTAAGTTTTATAATACTTATAGAAATATAAGCTATCTCTATATCTAAAAAAGATAAATAGTATACTATATAAATAGAATACCTAGAATATATAGTATTTCTAGAAAGAGTTTTAATTAACTTTTTAAAAGTTAATATAATTATTGTAAAGAAAGTACAGAAGTGTTATAATAAAAGATATAATACTATAAGTATTATAAAAGTACTTTTTTTCTTTTTTGCAGTAAGAGGCCTAGATTACTAGGAAAAAAATATTAATAAAGATAAGCTTTAGATTATAAAGCTATATAACTGTAATATATAATATATTATAGTTATAGACAAGAGGTTTATAATAAGTACTATTACATAAGCAAATATAGTAGTATTACTATTAAAGATAGGTTGCTAGGTGCTAATTCTACAAGCAGAAGCCTCCTTACTATATAGAAAAAACTTAAGAATCTAGACTTCTAACTATCTCTTTGTAGTAATAAACTATTGTTATATAGAATTACTGCAAATAGATTTAGAGTAATAAATGCTTTATTTTGTAGCGTAATTTTCTATTTTTAATATATAAAATAGTGTTATTACTATTTATAATACAAAGAAAACTATTTTTATTATAAATAAAGAAATCTACTTTCTATAAATAGTATTAAAATTAGAAAACACTCTAGCGTAATAAATATCTATGCTAGTAAGCTATTCTTGGCAGAATTAGAATTAGCAGTGTCTAATTAACAAATCCTAACTAAGCACTATACGCTAGTCCTAATATAGGAATTATAATAAAGAAATATAGTAAAAGCACTAAAAGTGCTAATTAGAGCAATTGCGCAATAAGCAGAAAATAGCGTAGTTAGAAATAATTCTATAGAGCTTAATACTAGGCCTAAATAGGCAAGTATAGCAAATATAGAGCTACTTAGTATAAGAGATTCTAAATAGAAACTTATACTACACTAGTCCTAATAGGGAAAGAGAAATTAAAGATTATAGCAAAATTACTAAAAGTATTCTTTTTGTAAACTTAGTAATTTTACAATTATTAATAAGCAAGCTATAGTAAATAGATATAAGACTTAATTAAAGTAATCTATATATAATTTCTAAGTAAATTACTTAATTACTTACAAGTAATTCCTAGAAATAGTTAATCTAAGTAATATTAAACTAGATTATTATTACCTATAGTAGTCTGTGCAGAGAATTAAACTATTTTAAGTTATAAGAACCTATTTAGCTTATTATAAAGACTAGAAAACTTTATAATAACATGCTATAAGAGTATTATTTACTTATAACCTCTAAAATTTGTTAATTTGCTAGATTATAAGTATATTTAAGAGTATATTAATTAAATTCTTAACTAATTACTATTAATTACTTATGATTTAAGATGCTAGACGCTTTTAAGATACCTAAACTTAAAGGTAGTCTAAACTACAATATTTAGTCTATTAGAATAACTGCTATTATTATAGAAAAAGGTTGTTCTAATTATATAGCTAGAGATATAGCTGTCTTTTATAATAATATAGAGCAACTAGAAGAAGATGCTTTAAAAACAATAGCTATTATTAAATTATCTCTAGAGAATAGCCCTTTATTATAAACTAGATTTATTAATAATCCTTATAGCTTATAGATTACTCTAGAAAATCTATATAAAGCTAAAGGATTTAGTAGTAAATTTATTCTTTCTAAAGAATTAATTAATACTACTTTAAATCTATATAAAGAAAATCTAGAAGACTATATAAACGCTTTTAAAAGAGTAGTTAATAATCTAGAATCTAGAAATATTATACTACCTAAGAAGTTTATTACAGCTCTTCTATTAAATAATCTTAATAAAGATTATAAATATATTGTTACTATTATTACACAGACTATTAGAACAATAGACACTAAAATTAATCTAGAAGATATAATTTTGCAATTACTAGATAAATCTAGAAGACTTAAGTCTATAAAAAAGACTTATAGTAATATTAACTATAGTAATAACTATAGTAATAATAAGAATAGTAATAATAGTAATTCTAATAAGAATTCTAACTATTCTAATAATATAGAAATATTTCTTAATACTTCTACTAAGAATAAAAATAATAATAATAAAAACACTAAACCTAATAAGAATATTAAGTGTAATTATTGTAATTATAAGGGACATAAAGAATCTACTTGCTTTAAAAAGTTTTCTAACCTAAGGAAAGAAAAGTAATCTATTAATAATACTAATACTAAAGAAAAGCAAATTCTAGCTACTTCTATTAGTAATAATAGTATTAATAAATCTAATAGTAATAATACTATAGATTTTATTTTAGATTCTAGTGCTACTATACACACCTGCTATATTAAAGAAATTTTTACTAGTATTAAACCTACTAATATATCTATTAAGTAGAGTAATACTAGTAAAACTATTAAAGCAGAGAGTATAGATAGTATTAATATTATCTTTAGTAGTACAAGATAATTAGTTAAATTAACTAATATATTATTTATACCTAATCTAGAAGTAAACTTACTTAGTCTAAGTTTAATTACTTCTAGAAGCTATAACTTAAACTTTAATAAAGAAAGTTGTAGTATTTACTCTTCTAATAATACTTTACTAGCTAAAGGCAATTATAAGAAAGAAGTAAGCTGTTTTAGTACTATTAGTACTAAAAAGCCTTTATATAATAGTAAAACACTTACTATTCTAAATACTATAGAAGAAGATAATATTATTATAGAAGATTCTATTAATCTAGATAATCTAGAAGAATCTAATAATAATACTTCTAATAGTAATACTAGTTCTAATTCTTCTAATAAAAAAGAAATAGTATTAAATAAAAATACTATAGAACTTGCATATAGAAGATTAGAGTATATTAATCTAAGTGCAATTAAAAAACTTATTACTTCTACTAAAGTAGATTTTATAAATCTAGAAGATATAAATACTACTTCTATTAGCTTAAAAGATTATATTTCTTGTATACAATCTAAGTTAACTAAGAATATTAGTAAAGAAGCTAATATAGAGGTTAAAGGTTATCTAGATCTATTATATATAGATATAGAAGGCCCTATTAGGCCTAAAACCTTTAGAGGATTTAAATATTATATTACTTTTAGAGATGCTTATACTAAGTATCTAGAAGTAAAATTACTTAAATCTAGAGAAAGTATAGTAGATATTATAAAATCTACTATTACAGAACTAGAACTAGAAACAAAAGATAATTCTAGTAATTCTATACCTTCTAGTAATTCTAATACTATAGACAATAGTATAGAAGAGCTAGAAGAAGTAAATAACTTTAATAATAATAAAGTTAAAGCTTTGCAGCTAGATAATGAATTTAAATCTAGAGAATTAGATAGTTATCTATCTTCTAAAGGTATTAAAACTAGATATTCTGCTCCTTATACACCTAAGCAAAATAGTGCAGCAGAAATAATTAATAGAATATTACTTAATAAAGTAAGAGCTCTATTAATTACTAGTAATCTACCTAAATATTTGTAGGGAGAAGCTATATTAACATCTACCTACTTATATAATAGAACTCCTAGTAGTTCTATAGATTTTAAAACACCTTACTACTTAAAGTATAATAAATTACCTAATATTAATAATATTAGAATCTTTAGTTCTCTTACCTACTATAAGGAACCTACTAGTTTAATTAAAAAACTAGACTCTAGGGCAACACCTTATTATCTAGTAGGACTTATAAGTAATAATATATATAAACTATATAATCCTACTAATAATAAACTTATTACTGCTAGAGATTGTGTTATTATAGAAGGTTACTATTATAAACCTAATAACAATAGTAATATATAAGAAGTATTTAGTAATTTAGAGGATTTATCTAAGTCTAATACTTCTAATACTTCTAATACTTCTAATAATACACCTAATACTCCTATTTCTATAAAAGAAGATTCTATAGATAATAGTAATTTATCTAATTCTCCTAAGTTAATTACTTAGGATAATATAGATAAATTTTCAGAGAATAAATTAGCTAATAGTACTTATATTACTATAGAAGAATCTAATTCTAATTCTATAGAAGAGATTATTCTTAATACTAGTAATATAAGTAATAGTAAGCAAGATTAGATTTCTCTATATAATAAATCTATACTAGAAAATATTCTAGTAACTTCTAATAGTAAATTACTAGAAGATCCTAAGTCTTATAAAGAAGTATTACTTAGAAAAGATAAAGATCTCTACTTAAAAGCTATATAATTAGAAGTAGAAGACTTACTTAAAAGTAATACTTAGAATATTATACCTAAGCCTAATAGAGTATCTATTATTAAAGGTAGATAGGTATTAAATAAGAAATATAATCTAGATAATACTATTAAAAAGTATAAAGCTAGGTAGGTTGCTAAAGGATTTCTGCAAAAATATAATATTAATTATAAAGAAACCTTTGCTTCTACTTCTAAACCTAGCTTAATTAGATTATTATTATCTATATTTAATTACCTAGATTAGGAAATCTATACTTAGGATATAAAACAAGCATTTCCTAATGTAGATATAGATATAGATAATATCTATATTTAGCTACCTATAGGCTTAGAAGAGTTTATTCTAAAAGAATCTTTAAAAGAAATTAAGGATAAAAGCCTAATTAGTTATATTAATACTATAATTAAGAATAAAGATTATTCTAATATAGTTTGTAAACTAAATAAAGCGCTATATAGCCTAAAGCAGGCTAGTAGGCAATAGCAATTATTCTTAACTAGAATACTAGAAGAAATAGGTTTTAAGCCTTTAAAAATAGATAATAGTATATTTATATATACTATTAAACCTATAATTCTAGCAATACATGTAGATAATATTCTAGTATTTGCTAAAGATATTACTTTAGTAAATAATCTATATAAAGAATTAGCTACTTCTTCTAAATTAGAAATTACTAATTTAGAAGAAATAAAAGAATTTCTAGGTATAGAAATTATAAGAGATAGATCTAAAAAATCTCTTATTATTATACAAAGATCTTTTATTATAAAGATAATTACTAAGTTTAATAAACTTAATAATAAACTTAAATCTATTCCTTTACCTATAGGAATTAAATTAAGTAAATACCTAGAAGAAAGTACTATTATTAAAGACTTTTAAAAGGAAATAGGTAGTTTAATTTACTTAACTATATTTACTAGGCCTAATCTAGTATATAGTGTAAATTATCTAGCTAGATTTATGTCTAATCCTAGTCTAGAACACTATAAGTATCTAAATTATATATTTAGTTACTTAGTTAAAACTAGAAATAAAGAATTAGATTTATCTATACTCTATAAACAATCTAATATACCTATTAATTTAATAGGTATTTCTAATTTAGATTAGGGGAGTAATATAGACTCTAGAAAATCTACAACAGGCAATTTATTTATATTAAATACAATAATAATACTAGTATTAATAATATTGCTATAAGCTAGATTTCTAAACTACAAAAAATAGTAGCTCTTAGTTCTGCAGAAGCAGAATATATAGCTTTAAAAGAAGCAACTAAAGAGTCTATTTATCTACAAAATATAATTAAAGAATTACTAGTAAATAATACTACTTTTAACTTTAAGATATTATTTAGTAATATTAATAGTATTAAAATAGATTCTTTAAGTGCAATAGAACTAGCAAAAAATCCTATTTATTACGCTAGAACAAAGCATGTAGATATAACTTATTACTTTATTAGAGAAAATCTACTAGCTAGTAATATTAATCTAGTATATAAAAATACTAATACTATACTAGCAGATAATCTAACTAAATCTACTAGCCCTTCTAAATTCTTAGATTTTATATCTAGAATTAATCTAGTAGATTTATAATACTATAATATACTATAATTAAATATTATAGTATAGAGATACTATAAAGATTAAAGGGGTGTATAAAATTACTAAGTTTATAAAAAGAATACTTTTAGTAATTTTGCTATAATCTTTAATTTCTCTTTCCCTATTAGAACTAGTGTAGTATAAGTTTCTATTTAGAATCTCTTATACTAAGTAGTTCTATATTTGCTATACTTGCCTATTTAGGCCTAGTATTAAGCCCTATAGAATTATTTCTAACTACGCTATTTTGTGCTTATTGCGCAATTGCTCTAATTAGCACTTTTAGTGCTTTTACTATATTTCTTTATTATAATTCCTATATTAGGACTAGCGTATAGTGCTTAGTTAGGATTTATTAATTAGACACTGCTAATTCTAATTCTGCTAAGATTAGCTCACTAGTGTAGATATTTATTATGCTAGAGTGTTTTCTAATTTTAATACTATTTATAGAAAGTAGATTTCTTTATTTGTAATAAAAATAGTTTTCTTTATATTATAAATAGTAATAATACTATTTTTGTATATTAAAAACAGAAAATTACACTATAAAATAAAGCATTTATTACCCTAAATCTGTTTGCAGTAATTCTGTATAATAATAGTTTATTACTACAAAGAGATAGTTAGAAGTCTAGATTCTTAAGTTTTTTCTATATAGTAAGGAGGCTTCTGCTTGTAGAATTAGCACCTAGCAACCTATCTTTAATAGTAATACTACTATATTTGCTTATGCAATAGTACTTATTACAAACTTCTTGTCTATAACTATAATATATTATATATTACAGTTATATAGCTTTATAATCTAAAGCTTATCTTTATTAATATTTTTTTCCTAGTAATCTAGGCCTCTTACTGCAAAAAAGAAAGAAAGTACTTTTATAATACTTATAGTATTATATCTTTTATTACAATACCCCTGTACTTTCTTTACACTATATATATATAGTAATAATATATAGAAAGTAGAAGATATTACTTTAAAAAAAAAAGAAAAAATAAAAAGTTAGTAGCTTTACTTTATAAAATAAAAAGGTTTTCTTAATAAGAAGAGTTTATAAAAACCTAGAGTTAATATATTAATAAATATACTTAAAATATTCTAGAATAGAGAATATATTTACTTTAGAAAAAGAATTAGTAATACTATTTCTAAAAAGTAGCTAAAGTAGCTGCCTAAAAAGAAAAAAAATAATATAGAAACTTTAAAAATCTAGTAAAAAATTACTAAGTCTATAAAAAGCCTTTAGAAGCTTATTATTACTTTTACTATCTTTTCTATAGAGTTTTTTATAAAGTATTTAATAGTACTTAGGTATAGAATATACTATAATAGCTTAAAATAGACTAAATTAAATAAAAATAAACTATTAAAATGTATGAAAACTTTTTCTAGTATATAAAAAACCTTAAAAAAAAGTAAGTATTACAAAAAAAAGCTATATAAGCTAAATTATATAGTAGTACTCTATAATTGCCTAAAATAACCTTTTTAAACTTTAAATAACTTAAGCACTAGTAAGCTAGGCTCTAATAGTATTAACTTTCTTTACTTAGCCTTAATAGCCTTAGTAGCTTTACTCTTAGCTATAGAAGTTCTAGAAGTATTAAACAAAACTTTTAAAGTAGTAATCTTACTTACTAAGATCTTAGCTCTAGTATAAAGATTATACTAAGACTTATTAACTACTTTCTTAGCTTATAAATATATTAGTATATACTATTATATTATAGAATAGCTAGAAATAGATAAAACTAACCTTTTTTAGAATAGAAGTAAGCTATTTAGCAACCTACTACTCTAGCTTATACTTACTAGCTTTAACTTTAGTAGTAAGTATTATATAATTATACTTATAAGTAGTAGTCTATATATTAAACTAGAGCTTTTTAGTAGTAGTAATAATACTATTATATAATATTAAGTACTTTATAAAAAGCTTTTTAGTACTATTCTAGGTTAGAATAGCTTAAACTAGAATAAAACTTCTTTATAGAACCTACTTTTAGATTTTCTTGCCTATAATATAGTAAAGCTTAGTTAAGCTATTCTAAGCAGCTATCTTCTAGTTAGTAGTAGTATTAGTAGTATTAAGTATAGTTAGGTAGCTAGTAATATTATTAAGCTTATTATAGTTGTTTTTAGAAATTTATTTAGTGTTAGTATATACTAGAATAGCCTAAATAGACCTATATATACTATAAAGTAGTTAGTATTTATTAACTAGCACTAGAAGTAGTAAAAGAAGTAAATATTATTACTATTTACTTTCTTAACCTACTAAGTAAGTAAAAAGTAAGTATTATTAGTTAGAATAAAAAAGTAGTAGCTAACTTTACTACTACTATAGTAGATACTAGTTACAAGCTATAGAAAGTACTAAATATATATATAGTAAGTTCTAGTAGTAGTATCTATATAAATATTAGATATATTAGAGTAGTTTATAGTATAAAAAGTTATAGTAAGGTTATAGAAGTTATAATATAGTAAAACAGTCTAAAATAGTCTATACTACTCTAATTAGCTAAAACTAATATAAAAAAAGTACTAAGAACTTTCTAAAGCTAGAGTATATAGAGGCTCTATATAAAAAAAAAAAACTAAAAAACTAAAAAACTTACTAGTAGAAAGTAATAGAGTATAGAAGTAATAGCTTAATTATAAGAAAAATACTTAAATATATACTACTTATACCTATATACTAGAAGCTATAAAAAAATTATATAGTAAAAGTAAAAAAAGTAAGTAGTAACCTAAAGTAAAAGTAGCTATTAAGTAATTTCTTTTACTTAGATTTTCTATTCTTAGTAGCAGCTCTAGAATAGCCTATTATAAACTAGAATATATTATAGATATATAGCTAGAGTATATCTAGACTTACTTATAGTTAATTAAAGTATTTAACCTAAAAAAAGAAGTAATATTAGCTTTATAAAATAGTAACTACTAGTCTATAAATAAAAAGCCTTATATAAAGTAGCTTTAGTATATATAGTAGATACTAGACTATTTCTACTAGTTAGTAAATAGTCTTAAGTTATAAAATAGACTTTATAGCTAATAACTCTATTTTTCTTCTATATTATAACTTTTACTTTAGTGCTCTACTCTATAGGTTCTAATAGTTAGATATTTATTACTAGCTTATTAAGTATTATAAAAAAATCTACTATTATAAGCTTGTAAAGCTAAGCTTAAAATAATAAAAAAACTAGTAAATAAGTATTTAAGTAATATTTCTATAAGTTCCTATTCTATCTAGTATTAGATATAATTATAATACTAAAAACAAAATAAGCAAGTATATAACTTTATATTTAGTATACTTTAGTACTATAATATATTTATATAAAATAAAAGCTTATATAGTAGTTAAGTAATTTACTATTAAGAATAGTAAGTAGTTAGGCTAATACAACGCGTACACGCTAGCATAAAATTAACTTTTAATACGCGACTATAATATTAGTCTCTACTTTATGCTCTACCTTGTGCTATAGGAGGCCTTGTGAGCTACTTGGTTCTGCGCTCTGCTTGTCTACTATCACTAAGCTTCGCTTGCCCCGAACTTTCATGCTTTTCAGGCTTGAGGAAGGACTTGGAACTGGACTAGCTCTGGGAGTTGCGTGAGGCGGAGAGACCCTTGCAGCGGATATCTGCTCGAATCTGCCAGCCAGGTCCTTTACTCGACTGGACGAGCCACTGTTGCCTCCAGTCAGAAAGTCCTCGCCCTCCTTTGAGTTCTCCCGAGGTAGTGAGAGAATGCTGGACCCATCGGGATCAGCATTGACTACGCGAAGCTTTGACTTTGGCACTGTAAACATGACCTGAACTACTCGTCGTTCGACAGCAGCCTCGACATCCCAATCTCCTTCATCAGCAGGGGTACAGGGCCGATGTTGTACGCTTGGTATGTTCAGCTCGTTTGCTGTTATCGGTGTGCGCGGCGTTGGGAGCTCATCGTCCGATGCAAGATTGACCAGCACGTTGCCTCGTTGACGCCACTCCTGTCGCAGTCGGTCTTTCTCAGCGCGTGCGATATCTTCTGGTGCGCCCCAATCGTCGCCGCTATTGCGTGTCCACTTACTCCCTTCCATCTCCTCTTCCCAGTCTTGTTTCCCTCGTCTGCTCTTCCAAAAGGTAGCATCAGAGGCAGCCCGGCGAGGGCCTTGATTTGACGGATAAGGCTGTCGGCTGTCGTTCTGCGAAGGCTCAACTGGCGAGCCAGGGTTGTCTGTATACGGCTCATGATTCGAGATCGTATTGGTAAGAGATCGAGTCCGGTCAGCGCCGGAGACTGATCGGCGTAGCACCCGACGTACACTGCCTAGCCAGCTCTTCCTCACGTCTCTACTTGCCGGCCGCGACATGTCTAACCCATTGGAAGTTTCCAAAGTCGCGGCGATTGCACGACTATGACTTGCTTCCATGTCTCCAAAAGTGTGCGAGTTCGCCCCGCTCGATGTTGACGAAGTACCGGGACGTCCATGCTCCGGTCTGCCACCAAGAAGCATCTCACCTTCAGCCTGAAGATGTGCGAATGAGGAGCGTGCGGTTCCAAATATTTCATTGTCTGGTTGGCCATTGCTGTGCACACTGCTGAACGACTGTGCTCGCGGATCGACAGCTGGTTTTCGACTACTCTCACTACATCTGCGTGGTCTTTCGTGTGTAGGGCTGGCGTTCGGGGTCCAGAATGGGTCGGTTGGCGCTAATGTTGCTGGGATGGTGGAGTTGACGTTAGTAACACAAAGAGCGGCAGCTCTGTCAAGAGTGCCCTGCGACGAGGTCCACGACAGGCTGGACTGCGTACTTTTCTCGCTGAGATTTGAGTTCGTGCGCTCCTCTGATGACATTTTGTCGGGAGAAATGCGGCCGGTAGACACCGGGTTTGAGTGACGGTTTGCAGTCGCGCTGGGCCCAGGCCATTCAGTTGTGAGCTGCTCCTGCTCATTGGTATCCTCTAGAACTGGCGAAGCAGATGCGGAACGGGGAAATGTCTTCTTGCCCGCACTTCGGTGGTGGTCCATGAATGGATCAAGCTGGGGGGTGTTCTCTACCACCGATGATAATGAATGAATTCTCTGATCAGTCTTTGCATGTCGATTGGTCGAGAATACTCTATCAGTGGCCTTTTCAACTTCGTCGTCATCTTCTTCTTCAAGTTCGTCAATAGGGTGGATCTGGCCTGGGCCTCGGACTGCACCCATTACATATGCGGGTCGTCCACTTAGGCTACGCCGCAATCCACGCGTAGGACTGGGTATCTCAAGAAGAAGCCCCGTTCTTTCAACATCTTGCCCGTGGGCGCTCTTCCAACCTTGGCCGCCCTGGGTGCCTGGGGGAAAGTAGTATGATCCGTTATGGCTGGCAAGGTACTCCACTGCGTCTGCGTGTCCGTCTCCGCCGTCAAGCCCAGGTGAGTAACCGTCGATGTTGCATCTGTGGGCTGCGAACGATAGTTCTTGCAGCTGCTTCTCTCGTAGATCGCGTTGTTTCTTCAGTCGCCTTGTATACCACATATAGAAGGCAAATAGACTACAAACAGCAGCCAGTCCGATACCAATCCCAACACCGAGGCCTGCTTTCTGGCTGGGACTCGACAAGGGGCCTGTCGGTGTTGAGTCCGAACCTGAAGATGTATGCAACGGCTTATACTCTGCGATCCAGGTGTTGGAGGTAATGTTGAGGAAGTATGTCTGGATGTTTGCATTTGCAGTGGCTCGTCGTCGCGATCTGGCTGTCGAGATGGTGTACCCACCAGTCACCATCATAACACCCCCAGGAAGCATAACTGCGCCGTGGCCATAGAGGCTAGAGTCGCTTGGAGGTCCTTTGCCCGCTGGAGCGTTCGGGGTAAGCCATTCCCACTTGCCATTGCCACCATACCCATCCGCGATGTTGAGGATTGCCAAGCTAGGTTGTGCCGGGGAGCTAGTGTCTCCAACCCAGCCACCATAGACAACAATCTGTTGGCCATCTGCCGACAGAACAGCGGTGTGGCCTGAGCGTGGGTCGACGGATTGCATGTCGCGAGCTGTCTGATCAGCGCGTGACGTTTCGTGCTGTTCAACGCTGATGAATGTCCAGCCTTGTTCCGGAAGGGAGAACAGCGCAATCTGAGACATATTGATGAAGGCTGCGCTGGTGTGCCCACCTATCAGTACAAAATTTTGCTGCTGTGTTTGCGATCCGTCACTGCGATTTGAGTACGTCGGCGAAAGTCCAGTCATTGTGAAACCGGCTTCTGGTATCGGTGGGCCTCGGCTGGAGGAGACATCTATCTCGTAAGTGATAAGACTGTCCTTAGTGTTGGACGGGGCCAAGGTGACCATGAGGTTCGAGTAGGTCGCAGCCGACTGCCAGTCATTGATCCGGTTTCCGGGATGTGGGCACATGCCGCCGAAAAGGTAAGCTCCAGTATTGGCGGCACTGCCACCAACGATGCTGGAGAAGGAGACGCCATTGCTCAGATAGTTTGCGCCTGTGGTGGCGCCGTTCTTGTTGCTGGCGACTGATACATCATGCCGAAGCCAAGAGCTTCGTCCGTTCCCAGCAGCTGGAGCAAAGCTCCAGATCTCGCCTCCAGACGCGCCCTGTGAGCAAGTGCCCGTATATACAGTCAAGTTTCCAGCATCATCAAGTACAGGCGTAAACGCGCGAGAAGCGTGATCGTCCAGAAACGGCAGGGTCGGGTAAAGAGTCGTATACGATAAGTTACCAGCATCTATTTGCTCTGAGACATCGATGGAGCCTAGTTGAAACTGGGTGGATGACTGGGACGATGGCTGGAACACGTAGACACGGTCGCCATTGTGGAGGAGTCGAGTCGGATTGTACGGCATCTGCGCGACAACAAGAGATATCAGAAGAGAAACATGTAGGAAAGCGGGCCACTGGAGCCGGATCACGGACGGCATCATGGCTGCGCGCACGGCGTGGTGTTGATCTAAGTGCCTTGCTGAGGATGTTCACCTCGACTGCTGTTTGCGGCGCCCCATGAACGATGGTGTGGGGTAGGGCGGTATGGCGTAGTACAGAACGTCTGAAGATGGAGCTGGGGCCGTGGTAGCAGGTGGGAGTCGAGGGGTATGCTCAGATCCGCAGTTCATGCATGGAGATGGCTGGTAACATGGGCCGAAAACAAATGGCCCAGTCTCCCAGCCCAGCTTGCGCAACACGCGATCGTGGCGCCTGAACGCCGCTCAACGGTCATCACGCCGTCCAATCAGGGTAGATCATGGTGCCGGGGTAGGTATTTCGTGGAATGCGGGTCGTTCTCGGCGCGGGCTGTGCCTTGGAAAACACTCGTCACCCATGGCAACAGCTTGCACACCCAACAGCATGTGAAGAATCGCGAAAGCTGAGTGAACGACCCGGACAGTAGCAAAATACTTCAATCATGTTCCTTCGAACGTGCTGCTGAACTCGTTTGTTCTGCGTCACTTTGAGGTATCTTTGTAGGAGTGGAAAGAGAGAGGCTGGGAATTGACGGATTTGGTGGGGCATCAACATACACGCAGATGACTAATGTACATGCACCTGACACGGTGCTGAATGTTATGGTTGTGCAAGCTAGTACTTGACGGGATTCTCAACGCCATGCTTAACTCGTGTTGTTTGAACCCGCTCTACAAAGAAGCTATAATAAGGCCAGGCCGAAGACATCCTTGGTGTACAGGAAAAGAATTGGCTGCAGACCTTGAAGGGTCGAGACCCGACTTTCAACGATGTCACGAGTCTACCGTGATGAGAACAGTGGTTCTGAAAACTAGCATGGCGATATCCCGTTGAACCCCACACGCTTTGCAACAACGATGAGAAGGCCACTCCGTGCGAATCTGACAATGCTCTTTACTGATGGGCTCGGAAACCAGGGAATAGTCTTGCATCTTCAACTCCAATAGTTCAAGACATCTGCCAAGTTCAGACGCTGAACTTCATGCCACCGTTCGCACAAATAACGCTGCCAGTGGTCCAACCAGCCTCGGGCAGGCACAGCATACCCACAATGCCAGCAATTTCCTCGCTGTATGCCGGTCGCCCTCCGGCGCCCTGAGAGGCCTCGTAAATTCTATCCTCGTCGATACCCTTCCTTGGTGCCGCGAGGGGGGTGGTCTCGATGAAAGGCCTGTTTGCCTCGATGAAACTTTCGTCATTGCCCCAGTACATATCGGTGGCGACTGGACCGGGGTTGATGGCGTTCACAGTCGCGCGCTCGGCCAACTCACGAGCCCATGTTCTTGTCATTGCCTCGAGAGCGGCCTTGGTCCCTCCATAGATCGACTGGCCCTTATATCCTAGCGAAGCGCTGACTGATGACAAGCTCACGATGCGGCCGGATCGATCGTTGGGCAGGTAGGGTATGGCCGCTTGCAAGAGCAGCAATGGACCTCGTACGTTGACATTGAACTGTCTCGCGAAGTCGGCCGCATCCACGTTCTCAACGAAGTTGTTGCCGGCTACACCAGCGTTGTTGATAATGATGTCGAGCTGGACCTTGCCAGTCTTGGGGTGCTTGAAGTTGTTCACTGCGACTTCGACAACGTGCTTCGGCCCGGTCTCCGAGCCCATGTTGGCTTGTACGGTGACAGCCTTGATGCCATATTCCGCTTGCAGTTCGTTCGCGAGGTCTTCGGCTGCCTGCGCAGATGAATCAGAGGTGTAGTTGAGGACGAGGTTGGCGCCTTTGCTGGCCAGATTGCGAGCCACTTCGACACCAATGCCTGCGTATGTCAGTTAGAGGCTGCAACAACGGTCCGCGGATGTCCTTTGCATACCTCTTGATGCTCCTGTCACAAGCGCGATCTTGCCTTCAAGAACCCGCTGGCTGGAGCTCACCAGGTTTGTAGAAGCAGTTCGAATGTGTTGAGGCCTAGACATCTTTGTTCGGGCAAATATAGGATTGTAGATAGCTGTTTGGTATCGTGTACAACCGAGCAGCGTTCAACGTCAACGGTGAGGCTAACATGGAGCCCTTATATGCAATGCGGGGAGCTATTGTGGAGCATCGCGAAGCCCTCCGGACGGAATTTTGCCGTGGCATCGTCGCAGTCGTCGCCGAGGGCTCGACACGAGACTACAAAATCTACTTGAGCCAACCTGAAGGGGTAATGCACGAGGGCAACTCGACATTCAGTCTACTAGGGCAGGTGTTCAGCTTCGCGACGTTCTGCTAGTGCCTCAACATGCTTAGGGGTGATCATCAACAGGGTCCGCTGCGGTGGCGACGGGGTAGCAAGAATGCACAAGTCTCACACGTACACGCGCCGTGTCAGCGGTCGAGGACGAGAGATCGTGGTCCTTACTGATGCATGCTCTCTGCTGAGTAACAAAGCTTAAGTGCCTGTCCAAGCGCATGCAAGGACCTTTCGAATGCAGCTGAAGCTCGACATGCCCAAAAGTTCAAAGCGCGGTTCCTCCGGTTTCGGCCAACAGTGGAGTGGCAGAAAGTCTCAAGGAGGGGACGTTCTGATCGACCAAGCAACTGGCATCCAAGAAGCAACGTCACGACAAATCACAAACAGTCACAACGCTCCACTGTGAGCAGACTCGAGACTGTGACACGCACAGCGAAAATATTTCGGTCCCAAAACGCCCAGGAGGATCGTCACGTCTTGTATCATTCTAGCGCGTCGTGGGCGGTGAACCAAAGTGACTAGACCACCCCGCCATGCACGCAGAAAAGAGTTCTTAAGCACACCATCGCCCGCTCTCCAATTGTCTCTCACCCTTCTCATACTCTCTCACTCTTCTCTTGCAGTTTGAGGGTCTATAGTCACTTTCCTCATACTCTCTTGTTCAATTCCCCAAGAGCCACACATCACCATGGTTCAATCATCAGTTCTCGGTTTCCCCCGCATGGGTGCGGACCGTGAGCTTAAGAAGGCCAACGAGGCCTACTGGGCTGGCAAGCTCTCACAAGAAGACCTAGTCAAGGAGGCTAGCCGCCTGAGGTTGGAGCACTGGAAGATCCAGAAGGACGCCGGTGTCGAAATCATTCCCAGCAACGACTTCGCTTTCTATGACCACCTCCTCGACCACATTCAGCTGTTCAACGTAAGATGACTACCCTGAACCACTTGGACATACCGCTGAACAAGACAACAGGCTGTTCCAGAACGCTACTCAAGCGCCAATCTGTCTTCCCTTGACGAGTACTTCGCCATGGGTCGTGGCCACCAAAAGGATGGCGTCGATGTTCCCAGTCTGGTAAGTAAAGCGAACGCTTAGGCAGCCTAACAATCTAACTAATGCACCGTAGGAAATGGTCAAGTGGTTCGATTCCAACTACCACTACGTCAAGCCCACCTTCCAAGATAACCAGAGCTTCAAGCTCGCTTCCGACCCCAAGCCCGTTCGCGATTTCAAGGAGGCCAAGGAGGCTGGCATTACTACCCGCCCTGTGCTTGTCGGTCCCGTCTCCTTCCTTGCGCTGGGCAAGGCCGATCGCAACCAGTCCGTCGACCCCATTTCTCTGCTCGAGAAGCTCTTGCCCGTATACGTCGAGCTCCTCCAGCAGCTGAAGGAAGCTGGCGCCGAGTATGTCCAGATCGACGAGCCTGTTCTCGTCTTCGATCTCGAGCAGAAGATCAAGGATGCCTTCAAGCCTGCCTACGAGAAGCTTACTGGCAGCGGTCTGCCCAAGCTCGTCCTTGCCACCTACTTCGGCGACATCGTCCACAACCTTGATGTCTTCCCCAGCATCCAAAACGTTGCTGCTGTTCACATCGACCTTGTCAGGAACCCCGAGCAGCTCGACGCTGTTGCCAGCAAGCTTGGCTCTAACCAGGCTCTGTCTGTTGGTGTCGTTGACGGCCGTAACATCTGGAAGACCAACTTCAAGAACGCCATCGAGATTGTCGAGTCGGCTGTTCAGAAGCTTGGTAAGGACCGTGTTATCGTTGCCACCTCTAGCTCTCTCCTCCACACACCTCACTCGCTCGACAGCGAGAAGAAGCTTGACGAGGAGGTTCGCGACTGGTTCTCGTTCGCCGTTCAAAAGGTTGCAGAGGTTGTTGTCATTGCGAAGGCCGTTACTGAGGGCCCCGCTTCCGTTCGTGACGCCCTCGAGGCCAACGCCAAGTCGATGCAGGCTCGTGCTACCTCCAAGCGCACCAACGTTCAGGCCGTCAAGGACCGCCAGGCTAGCGTCACACCCGAGCAGCACGAGCGCAAGTCCGCGTTCCCTTCACGTTACGCCCAGCAGAAGGAGCACCTCCATCTGCCTCTCTTCCCCACGACCACCATCGGTTCCTTCCCTCAAACCAAGGAGATCCGAATTCAGCGTAATAAGTTTACCAAGGGTGAAATCACACCCGAGGAATACGAGAGGTTTATCGAGAAGGAGATCGAGGAGACCATCAAGATCCAGGACGAGCTTGACCTTGACGTTTACGTCCACGGTGAGCCTGAGCGCAACGACATGGTTCAGTACTTCGGTGAACGCCTTGACGGCTATGCCTTCACCACCAAGGGCTGGGTTCAGTCCTATGGATCCCGCTGCGTCCGCCCCCCGATCATCGTCGGTGACATCTCCCGTCCCGCCCCCATGACCGTCAAGGAGTCGAAGTACGCTGCTTCCGTCTCTAAGAAGCCCATGAAGGGTATGCTCACAGGTCCCATTACCTGCTTGCGATGGTCTTTCCCTCGTGACGACGTCCACCAGTCCGTTCAGGCTCAGCAGCTTGCTCTTGCTCTTCGCGACGAGGTCGTTGACTTGGAGGCCGCGGGCATCTACGTGATCCAGGTTGACGAACCTGCTCTTCGTGAGGGTCTTCCCCTTCGCAAGGGTACCGAGCGCGAGAAGTACCTGTCTTGGGCCGTCGACTCCTTCAAGCTTTCTTGCGCTGGTGTCAAGGACTCCACCCAGATCCACTCCCACTTCTGCTACTCCGAGTTCCAGGACTTCTTCCACGCCATTGCTGCCCTCGACGCTGACGTTCTCTCCATCGAGAACAGCAAGAGCGACGCCAAGCTTCTCAAGGTCTTCGAGGACAAGGAGTACCCCCGCCACATCGGTCCCGGTGTCTACGATATCCACTCTCCCCGTGTTCCCTCCGAGCAGGAGATCAAGGACCGTGTCGCCGACATGCTCAAGTACCTCAAGCCCGAGCAGCTCTGGATCAACCCTGACTGCGGTCTCAAGACCCGCCAGTGGAAGGAGACCAAGGCTGCTTTGATCAACATGGTCAATGCTGCCAAGTACAACCGCGAGAAGTACTCTTCTTAATTTTTGCCATTTGGCAACTTTGACTGCGTTTCATCAACGCAGTCGCTCCAAGTGGCATATCAACATGCCACTTTGTAATGTGTGTAATGACGTTTCTATGATACCCAAAAGTTCAACCTGCATTCTGGGTCGTTACGGTAGTTTCAAACGGAGATCTCTGGAGAGATGAACGATCTCAACATCGGCGTTCATCGAAAGCAGCATGCATGGTGCATGTTGAACGGCGTTTTGGTATTACGATGGGGACTATTGGCGGTCTTGAGACTGCGTGGTGCTTGCAAGTAGACAGACTGCCCATCTTATAAGGGATGCAAGCACATGGAGGTTTAAGAATGCAAAACCCATTCAGCTTCCGACACAACTCGTATGTGATTTATTTTCTCATTGTCGCAGTGAATGTCTACACTATCTCTTAGTCCGGTCCCAGTCCAGCTAGATAGAAAGCCTAGGCTCCAGAGTTGGGGTTGTACCCAGCTTGAGTAGACTTGGGAAAGGTGCCGAGGCAGCCTCGCGTGGGCTACACGTAAACCACTTTGCATTCAATGACAGTCGACAACGTAACACAGCTGGCGATGACCACAACAACAGCACCGCCAATATGTTCAATCTGCGCTCGATCATTCTGCTGGTCATCTCCTACGTCCTGATACCACGTCTCACCTTTCTGCCCCAGAATGTACATTCGCTGCTCATTCTATTTGGGCCTTTTGTCCTCCCACGCATCGTAGACTGGTTCAACGTCGCCCGCGCAACATCTCGAAGCGTACCCATACGACCGACTCCACCGCGCGTGAAGACTGCGCTCAATGTACTCTTTGTCGCTGCCATTGCCTGCCTAGCATTGTCTCTGTCGCGGTTTGCGCCTGAAAACGTCTTCGCCGCAACGCAGAGCCACATCCGCACCGAGACCAGCGTCCTGTTCGCGCGATTACGACACCTCCGACCACTCACGGAAGCCGACCTTGCATTACGTTCGAAGTTCGAGGCCAACGGGCGCAACAAACTCTACTACTTGGCGTACGGACCGGACACTCTGCTCAACTGCGCGTGGTGCGTTACCGCGGACGGCAACGATGCAAACAACTACTTCTTGTACTGCTTGCCAAAGATGATTATTCCGCACATCTTTCAGCTTGCTGTGCTGGGTCTCGCCACATCTTCGTTGGTGGGCAGCGAAGGCTCCAGATTCCGCACGCACGCAACCATCCTGGGGCTCGCGACGCTCATTGTGGAGATCTGGTTCCTTGCGACCTACGACATCACGGTCAATAAGCGAGCCAAGAATGTGCACGACATCGATGCGATACACTGGCGCGTTACGTTTCTGCGATACATCTTCTTCGCAGTCCAGAATATAGGAATGGCCTTTGTACTTTGGGCTACGAGTACGAATCGATGGCTTGCAAAGCCCGTCTCCATTGCGGAGCGCCTGGAGATGGCAACGCGTGTCTCCGAAGAAACCCTTAACAAGTTGCGCGGTCTTGGACTTATTTCGAATTCGATCAACCGCGATTCAGCGCTTCGAGGTGTCCGCGAAGAATACTGGACAACAGAAGGACAGGTCATGTCAGAGACTATACAGGAGGAAGCGGTCATGGAGCATATTAATGCTGCGATCAGCAAGATGGATTTCAATGTGTTACAGGGGCGGGTAGGTGAAGTTGCAGACGGCATTCTCAAAGGCATTGACAACCTTCGACGGCCTGAACAAGTGGCTGAGGTATCGTTGTAGTGCCCTTGATCGTATTTGGGTTGGCGAGGCGGATATAGATGGGCAGGCTACCAGCGGTATCTTCAGCAACAAGGAAGTGTCGGTACTTGGAAATACACTCTGAGAGATCTGACTTCCTTGTTCAAACATGCAAAAGTGGATCCCCACCTGCCGTCACCCCTGGTCACTTCATCCTTCTGTGTCGTTGTGCCGTTGCCTCCACAGGCGGCTTTGCCTTATCGCACCTAAAGCCGAGCTTCTTCTCGGTCCAAACCATCGCGCCTGCAGCTGTCGTCAATGTAGATGAACGCCACTCCGATATCGCAGCTTTGCTTGCACGATGATCACCCCAGCGAATGCCAATCACATCTAATACGCAGTGTGACTGATGAGGCTGAATGTGAGTCGTTCAGGCATCCAGCAATCAGAGTAATTCCGCCGTTGCGGTATGCGGATACTCCAGGGCTAAGAGCGCTGGATACTGCAGGCCTAAGCGTGACCGCACGCCCTACCGCACGACGCCCTGCAGGAACATTCTCCGACCTGCTGGCCTTTGGATACCTAGAAATTTCGTCATAGCTTAGAAGAGTCCGATTTACCATGTGGCTTGATAAAACTTGATACCAGATTGTGTGTGGAGATCATTCAATTGGTGCTTCTAAGCCCTCTCAACCCGCACAAAGGTTTTCAAAGCCGAGAATTTCGTCAACATCTTTCTTTATCGAACAGCGCCATTGATGCAAGGGAAACTAGCCTTTTAGTTCCCGCGGTACTCCGTTTTCCGCATTGTTTAGTCTGGACTCCTTCCGCGTGACAGGAAGGTGTGACTGTTTAGAAAACTTTCTCCGCCTTAAAAGCATCGTTCCCCACCGCTTGTCTCTGACCTCAAGCAAAGTCGCAACTAAAGTCCAATCCCAAGGAAACATTCCTCTCAGCATCCATTATGGCGCCCATCGCTCTCACCCCTCCTAACGAAGGGGAGACCGTTACCGATCTCACAAGCTCTGGCATCCAGCATGCTCTTGAGAAGTCTGCCCCTTCGCAGTTGAAATCTGCATCTCTCACAAACACAATCACGGCCACACCACCTCCGGAGAGGGAAGTAGATGTCCAGTGTGACAAGTCGCCTCTGGCCGAGCTCGATGCCTCCAAGGTACAATGCACATACACCGACGCCCCTCGTCCAGTCCCTGCCCTCGGCTCAGCCGAGATGGCCTCTCAGAAAGTTTGCACCGATCATATGATCCAGGCCAAGTGGACTGTTGAATCAGGCTGGGCCGCACCTACTCTTCAACCCTTCGGAGCCATCTCCCTGGCACCTACAGCTTCATGCCTACACTATGCGACCGAGTGTTTTGAAGGCATGAAGCTTTACCGTGGCCACGACGGCAAGCTTCGTCTGTTCCGCCCGGACCTGAACTGCAAGCGCATGCTCATGTCCACGAACCGAATCGCTCTGCCGGCTTTCCCACCTAAGGAGCTTCTCAAGCTGATCATCAAGCTTTGTGAGACTGATGGTGCTAAGTGGCTTCCCAAGGATCGTCCCGGCAGCTTCCTGTACATTCGTCCTACGATGATTGCTTCGGATCCAGCTCTTGGAGTTGAGCGTCCTAAGGAGGCCCTCCTCTTCGTCATTCTGTGCTGTTTCGCGCCCATGGGCGACATGTCTGGTGGCATCAAGCTCCTTGCATCTCAAGATGACATGTGCCGCGCATGGCCTGGAGGTTTCGGATACGCCAAGGTCGGAGCAAACTACGGACCTTCCCTGGTTGCCCAGGGCGAAGCGAGAGCGCGAGGTTACCATCAGATTTTATGGCTCTACGGCGAAGACTGTACCGTGACCGAGGCTGGTGCCAGCAACTTCTTCGTTGTCTGGCGCACGAAAGAAGGCAAGCTGCAGCTCGTCACTGCTGACTTGAACGAGCGCATCGTGCTCGATGGTGTGACACGCCGGTCCATTCTTGAACTCGCACGCACCAAGCTCACCTCTGGACACGAGGATCTCGAGGCTGTCGAGGTCGTTGAGCGTAAATTCAACATCTTCGAGCTGCTAGAGGCTGCCAAGGAGGGTCGTCTTGTTGAGGCTTTCGCTGCTGGCACCGCTTGGTTCGTTACCCCCATTAGCCAGATTTACTTCCGCGGCAATGACATCGACATTCCCATGGCCAAGGGCCAGGTTGGTGCATACGCCGATGTTGTCAGGACATGGCTGAAGGGCATCATGTGGGGAAGCGATGGCATGGAGAGCCACGAGTGGGGTCACGTTGTGAACGAGCTGTAGAGGGCTCGCTAAACAGTACACGGCTTGTGTTGCGACATTGTGTAGACAAAACGGCGCGGATGTCTCAAGACCTGGTTGGACCAAAAGCCTTGGGTAATAATTTCTGGCATATAGCATGGCGTTTCTGTTTTGCGTCATGGGAAAAGACGAATGACCACGGTTCACGCATCAAAACTTCAGCACTATGCTTTAAACAGGTTCTGATTCTCAATGCTGATGTGTTATAAAGGTCAAGAATATTGACGTGTGATCAGTAATTAATGGAATCTTTGCAAATAATGATAACAGCCAATGGGCATTTCGTGATACAATATCCTAGCTCTCAATCTCTGATTACCTCATCCATCCATGAGCCGCGGCGAAGATGTCTCGGAGATTTCGTCATTCTTCACCCTACGCTTACACAACTCAAGATGTTTTCGAGACGTGCTGTCCCTCAAGTAAGCATGCAATGCCTGCGGCGCAAGCCTTGCAATAAGAAGAAGCTGACACTCTGAAGGCCTTCCGCGCCGCCACCCGCGCAACCACCTCTCGTGTGGTACCCACTGCCCGTTTCCTCACACCTTTCCAAATTCGCTGCCTCTCCGACGAAGTGCGCAGTGCGATCGACCGCGCAGTCGCCTCTTCGCCCGTTGTGTTGTTCATGAAGGGCACTCCTGAGACACCACAGTGCGGCTTCTCGAGGGCGAGCATACAGATTCTGGGCATGCAGGGCGTTGACCCCGACAAGTTCACAGCGTTCAACGTGCTTGAGGACCAGGAACTGAGAGCAGGCATGTGATCTGCGCCCCTAGTCTGCAGAATCATAGAACTGCAGGACTGTCTTGAGCAATGGCAACTAACAGATTTGACAGGGATCAAGGAGTACTCGGAGTGGCCCACGATACCTCAGCTCTACGTCGACAAGGAGTTTGTCGGCGGTTGCGACATCCTCATGACCATGCACCAGGACGGCTCGCTCGCGAAGATGTTGGAAGAGAAGGGTGTCGTTGTGCCAGCTGAGGCCGAGCAAAAGTAGAGCTCACATATATAAGCGGCAGGCGTAAAGAGAGCGATGAACGCACCGAATGTACTATACAGACTGCGGGCGTTTTTTTAGCCCTGCAGTAGCTTGAGCGATGTACCATGAATGTTCAGATACTTTGGATCTTCGCAGCAAAATGTCGCATCATGATCTTTTGCGGTCCTTAATTTTTCGTGCACCTACTTTCAAAGTCCTGTCGATATGTGTCTTGGGCAGAGGGCTACAGACTTGATCGATTGGCGGCTCTCGATCGTGCCTTCCTTGCCTTCTTCGTCCAGTGTTTACCTTTCGCTTCACCTCACCACTACCAACTCACCTTACTCTATGACCGGCAATGGATGGCAAGTACACAGCTCCAGCGCGTAGCTGGGGTGCCTTCAAGACACCGAACCCAAGCAAGCCACCCGCGAAGGCTGCCACCATCTCTGCAGCTGGAGTGTTCAAGGAATGCGAGCTTGACACGCCGCAGCTGCGATCCGCCCCTCGCAGTCTACAGAGATCGGTCTCGGGAAAGTCCAGAGACAGTCGAGTCGATGACGTGCATCATCCGCTTGCTCTGGCCTTCAAAGGTTCGTCGTGGTTCCCGGCCCCGACTTTCTGCTGACCATTTCCAGAAACCAGTGAAGAGTACCGACGCCACCTCTATGCGAATGCCGTGATCAAGATCAACAAGGACCTCAACGTACTGCTCAACAAGCTACATGAAAGCAATCTCCAGGTTGCCTCCTCGGACCCAGCAAACAACGACTCACAAGCTTCACCATTCAAGCTCGCCGATTCCACCAAGTACCAGCTTCTCGTCCAGAAGCTGTGCAGCCCTCTTCCCAGCCACCGTTACACATTACAACGAACAAATACCACAGGGCATCAGACTGAGAAGGTGCACTACACGCTACACGAGCGCTTTCAGTCTTTGGAGCAGACTGTACAA
Organism: Didymella segeticola; assembly: GCA_004522025.1. Classification (NCBI taxonomy): domain Eukaryota; kingdom Fungi; phylum Ascomycota; class Dothideomycetes; order Pleosporales; family Didymellaceae; genus Didymella; species Didymella segeticola. The sequence goes on from SDAV01000011.1 coordinate 641,079, forward strand.
GCCGAGACAGAGGAGATCAAGAATCTGCAGCGTCAGTGGGAAGGCGTGGTAGCCGAAATCTTCCGGATCGGCGTCGTATGTCTGGGCGAAGACAAGATGGCCGCTCTACTCTTAATCACCGAACCTGATGTAGGTGAAGAGAACCCGACGCAGTTTATGCCAGAGCATGGCAGCTTGGCCTACAAGGGCACAGGGAAGAGGAAGCGCGTGTCTTTTGCAGGTCCGGATATGGCGAATCTGTTTCCAGACTTTCTCTTCCATGCATTTAAGCAAGAGAACATTGTCTCTGGAACTCCTATTTTACCAGCAGAAGCAGCGCAGCAATTCGAGCAGGCGATTGTAGACCTGGGCAAGCATCCTGTGGCTGATTTGCAGCGGCTGGAGAAAGAACATCAGGCGTGGTGGAAGAAGAAGCAGAACCAGCTTGCGCACACCTTCTTGCAAGACTGAGTGGCGGGAGCCTCTGCGATTAACATTCGCTGAGATGGTCTGGCATCACGAGTGCAACAACTGAAAAGGCTCCCAGACTCAAAAATTTTAAAAGGATGATTCGATACGCAAACAATGCACAGGATGTAGTCTCGAGAACGGGGAATGAGAGGATCGGCATATATCAAAGGCAGCGCATCTTGTTAATACATAGCATTTGCTTTTCTTTGTTGTGCTGATACAGTCTAGACGCTGGTCAATCGACATCTGGTATTATCCTCCGCAACTCGCATGAAAACAACGGTCTAGTTGATCTAGCTGGATATCTCGACAAATGAAATCCTCCGCAATCCAGTCCTCTGCTAGAAGTCGTAGGCTTAGTCGAAGGAGCTCTTGAAGACCCATCTCTGGTCCTCGGGTTGCTCGAAAGGCACACCGAGCTCGAACAATGTGACGACAGAGTTGGAGAAGTCCTTGAAGAAGGCGTCATTGTCCTTGGCGTACAGCTCAGCATACTTCCTGAAGCTCTTGTCCTTGACGATCTCCATGTCGGTGGGCAGCATCATCAGGGTCTTGGTCTTGACGTCTTCGAACTGCTTGGGGCCGTTCCACTTCTTGTATGCCCACTTCTCTTCCATCAAGAGCTTGAAGTAATCGTTAGTCAGAGTAGTAGGGCTGAAAGTCCACGGGCCGTCATAACCAGAGCGGTCAGTGTGGCAACGGCCCAGGGCGTGGGCACCAGACAGTGCGACCATGGCGCGGTCATCGAAACCCATGCGACCGAAGATGGCGCGGATGTGGCTGCGGTCCTTGGAAGCATCAGGCAAGCGGCCGTCGGGTGTGCAGAAGGACAGATCGCGGTCAGAACGACCGGCGCGGTAGGGGATCTTGGGACCCTGCATCTCTTGGATGGCAGCGACGCCGGCCAAAATCCACAGGTCGGAATAGGTGATCCAGGGGAAGGCCTCCTTGACAGGCTCGAGGAAGTCGCGCGCAGCCTTGAGGCCGGCGTTGGCGCCGTGGTCGCCCTCGGGAGCGAAACGCATGGTGGCGCCGTTGGAACCGCCAGTGTTGGTCTCCTTGTCGTAGGTTCCGGACGCGTGCCAGGCCAGACGCAGCAGAACCGGGCCGTAGCTGCCATCGTCGTAGTTGTCGTGCTCCTCGAGCAGCTTAGCGATGTGGTTGTAGACGTCCTGGTAGTTCTCGAAACGAGGGACAAAAGGAGCCTTGGGCTTGCCTTCTAGACCTAGCAATTCGGGCTTGTAGGTGTAGGCAGCATAGCCAACAGCGCCGAGAAGCAAGGCGCCGGCACCGACGAACATGCCAGTGGGGTTGCCCTCATACTTGTCCTGGGACTCCTCGTTGCCGGTAGCATAACCGCGTTGCCACTGTCTGCTACGGAAAGCATTCTGAGCCGGCGCAGCGAAGCGAGCAGAGCGCGTGGAGGCGGAGCGGAACGATGGAGCGGCATTGCGCAGAGCGCGGGAGAAGGTGCGCGAGGCAGATGCCATTGCGGTATGTGGTTGCGAGAGGAGGGGAGCGGAACCGAAGATGCTGCTTGGGTGTATCGTTGCAGTAGTAGTAGTGAGCACGCTCAAGGAAGGTCAATGGCGGGCGAGGAAAAGACTGAGGGATTACCCAAAGACGGTGAGGATGAAGACAATTGAACGGCAAGGACACAGCACCTTATAAGAGGCAAGTTCTCCGAAGCAGCACAGATGGCAACATCTTCTAGTCTTCTAGAAAACGCGATAAAGACGGGCTCCACTGTCGCGTCGACCAATCAGCGCTGCTACCGCGGCTCACCGTCTGGACTGCAGTGATTACGGGATCCGAGATGGGTACCGTCGCACAGGGAGGAAGATGCCATGTATGGGGTGATGAGAAGTCATTTGATTCCACATCATGCATTTGCGCAGAAGCAGGGTTGCTCAGCCCTGTTTCCGGGACGAGAGCTGGCAAAGTTTTGTAGCTCCCACGAGGTCCTTCAGCATGGCCATCAAAGCCGCTCTCCAGGCCATCTCATTGGCTAGCCGCCCCTCCTTTCAACGCAGGGCTGGGCCCAGATGAGGGGTAACGAGGCTCTGCGGTTACGTCGGTCCTAACATGCATCTTGCATGGGAGGCGGACTTGTGTTTTTCGCAGTGGCCATGTCGTTGCGTCACATGCGTCTTCTCCTTGTGAGATGGCCCTTCTTGTTGTCGTGAGCATGGAGCATCACGGTACCCACGGGATCCACCGTCGGCAACAAATCGGCTTTTAGATGTTGTCATCTTGTGCCGCCAAGACCTTTCGCCGCGCCCACATGCCGTTGTCTCCCCGATCGGCAAAGAGTGGGATGACAAGGTTCTCCAGCACTTGTGCCAAACGGGACAGGCCATGCTGTGGGAGCAGTTCGACAAGTCGCTTCAATGGTCGAATATATGCCCGTGTATGCCGCTTACGCTGAAGCATGGCGAAGGGCTAGAGAAACACTTTTAGGTATCAAATTCTCGAGCGATGTGTGAAATAATGTGTTTTCGTGTGGCCTAGCAGCCGGATTTTATGAACAGTCCGTCCCAATTACCAAGCCAGAGTGACCCAAAAGCTCCATTCGCTGTGAGCCAGTTTAACGCCATACATGCAATGCCCAGTCTATGTGCGCCGAAGATATGTACCACCAACTCCTTGCCATATTATGCGGACGTAGATCCATGAAAAACCATAAAAATAAAACAGCAAGACCAGCGAACACAATCAGTACGGAGGCGGGTGGGGATGCGAATGAGGATGCGGATGAGGATGCGGATGAGGATGCGTATGAGAATGCGAATGGGGATGGGAATGGACATGTGGATGAGGATGATGTTGATGGTGTGAGTGATAAGGATGATGAGGGTGATGCGGAGGTATGGCGAGGAAGGTCGGCAGGGGGTGATGATAAGGCTGCATGCTGTTCGGTGTCGAGGTGCCTGAAGCCGATGCTGATACTGTGCCCAACCGTGTCTCGGGAGTGCACCGTCCCAACCTCAACTCGGCAGCTTCCTTTTCGAGCTTTGGCTTGAGTTGTTGCCAAGACGTGTTGTTTGGATCCTTGGGGATAGCCACAGCACGACGGTAGGAAGGACAGGCCTCCATCTCCTTCAGGCTGATAGGTGAATCTAGCTGAGATGCTCTCTCTTCAAAGTACGCCTTGCGTGCCGCCTTTTTGGCCTGGTAGTCGCTGGCCTTGTTGCTGCGAGTTGCCTCCTCCCAGAGCTCCATTTTCCGTGCAAATGCACGGCGCTCATCGACAAGGGCGAGCTTCTGCGCCATACATGTACGTAGCTCCGTAGACCATGTGTCGGGATAGAGTTCAGCAGCGGCGCGGACCTCGCTTTGAAGTTTGTTTACTTCGGAAAGTAGGTATATAGTCTTGAGCGAATGCGTACTGGCCGGTCCAACACCAACAAAGTTTCCCCACGAATCAAAGACACCAGAAGGAAGACATTTGCGAAGAAATGCGACATCCTCAATGCCGACATCGCGCATGCTGATCAACGCGTCATGCTCCTTTACAGTCTTAGACTGCAGGCAGGTCTTGCACCATCGTCGAAGAAAGGCCCAGTACGTCTTGCGGGTCGACGGCGCATCGCAACTCATGCAGCCATGGCCGTGTCGAAGATGCGCATATTGGAACTCGTCGAGATCCGAAGGCGGCTCTGGCATGTCGTCTCCGTAAAGGTTGTTTCGACTGTGGACCCAGAGCATAGGGTTATCTCTCAGAAACCGGTAGCAAGATGGAATTTTCTGGCGCATCTCCAATAATTGCGCGGGGTCCGAGAATGTGAGGATGGTCCACCAGGTGTCCAGGTCGAAACCCTTTTCCAAAATTTTGCCTTTCCTGAATCTAGTGGGTTTGACCTGCTTGAGCTTCTGGGTGATGAGGGGCTGAGCATGCTCACGCAAACTGGCTGGCGCAAGCTGTGCATTCGATGGTGACGAAGTGGGGCTTTGGATCTGACTTGAACGTTCCTCGCTCTTGCGCTCGTCCCGCTTGCGCTTCTTGCTTCCAGAAACGTTGGTCAAAGGGACCGAATGCGATCGCACTTCTTTCAGCTCTTTGAAAGCCCGCTTGCCGCCAGGTTTTCGGCAGTTAATGACGGTGCCATATGCCTGCGGCGGTGTCTGGGAGACTGGCGTCTGCTTGTTGACTTTGAAGGCGACATTCTTAACATTGACCATGGCTGATCAGCCTGCCTGTGACTGAGAAGGGAAGGGGAGCGTTGCCGGCGCACTGTGGTATCCAGGAGCTGTGATGTAGTGGCATAAAGGCGTGCAATTTTCCGGGGTTGAGGCTGAAAAGTGAGTGTAGAGAAGGTGACGACAGGTCGGCCGAAAAGTCGACGTTGAGGAGGAAGCAGCGCGCCCAGGCTCCTGAAGTGCAAGCTTCGGAACGACCAGGCCAGACTCGGCGGATCCAGTTCTCCCCAGCGTGACAACCGCCTGCCCACACCTGACCTGACATGCGCGCCTCATCTTCGCAGAGCCATATGGGGAGGCGCAAGTCGGGCCTTGGTGAGTCCTACATAGATAAATTCATGCAACATGTAGGCGCGCATCAACAGTCTTGCGCCGATGCCGTTCCGAACAAAAATCGGCTAACCTTCTTTCCATTGGCCTTCTACGCCACAGCCCGGGTCGATCACAGTAACATCCGATGGAATGCCAAGGAGCTACATCTTGCCTGTCTTACTGACGGCACCCTGTGCTGTTTCCCGAACTGCTGCTTCTCGACGCTATAGTATTAGTCCCGGGTTAGCAGGTGTGAGCGCTAGATGCGAACGTCAGCACTGTTCTATGCACGTGCGGATATACATGGCATTTCTCTTGGGGATAGCTGATTGAGCTGCCTATTCGGGACATGTGTGGATATCCTTTGTCCAGTGGCTGGAGGCGACGGGCCCACACAACCGCGGGGTTAGCGAGGTGACCTTGATGTCAATCCAGCGACCTCGGCCATACAGCAGTAAGCGAGCAGGATGACTGGTGTTTCTTTTGACTCCATGCCCTCATGTGCTTTCTTCTCTCCCCATCTCACAAGCGCAGTGTGCGAACGCAGTACAGTTTGCGATTGTTTGTCGTCTGACTGACCGCCAGGGTCCAAAGATCAGATCCAACGCGGCAAGGGATCAATCCGTCAAGTCTACGAGGCTCGCAGTCACACTAACGATACCTGCACCAGCTCAGAATGTTTTCCAAGAAAGAGAGTGAGTCAAGCTTTCATCATTTCGCAGTCGCACCTGTCAGGACGCTCAGATGGATGCTTGTATGATCTTTGTAGTCTTCAAGCTCCGCCTAGCCCTGTACTAGCGTCCATGGCGTTGCAGCCACACCATCGCCTGCCAGCTATATCGCTCGAGAGCACCGGCTAATACTGCACAGAGGACGTCCAGATCTCCCCAGATCTCGATGGACAGAAGGCCGCACCTCAGTACGATGGCAACTATGCTGAAGACGCGCCAGAGCTCGTCCAGTGCCCCCCTCACACCACCGAGGCCAAGTTGCTCAGACGAATTGATCTCCATGTCATTCCGTACCTCTGTATCATGTACCTGCTAGCCTTTCTGGACCGGTACGTGCCCTGAAAGCCTGTAGTCGATCGGGAGCTGACAACAGCAGTGTCAACATTGCCAATGCCAATGTTTTCGGTCTTTCTCAAGAGCTGAAATTGACCGGCAACAAATACAACGTTGCTCTGGTCATCTTCTTCGTCCCATACATTCTCTTCGAGATTCCGTCAAACGTCATCCTCAAGAAGATTACGCCACGCGTGTGGCTTTCGTTATGTATGTTCGGATTCGGACTTGTGACTATGCTCCAAGGTTTCGTCCAGAACTACTCTGGACTACTCGCAACCCGTTTCTTCCTAGGCGTGATGGAAACAGGCATGTTCCCAGGTGCGTTTTATTTAATTGGCATGTGGTACCGTCGTCACGAGGCACAGAAGCGTTACTCGTTCTTCTTCTCGTCGACCACCCTTGCGGGCGCTTTTGGAGGCCTGCTCGCTAGCGCCATTGGCAAGATGGAAGGCGTTCGAGGCTATCGGGGATGGCGATGGATCTTCATCCTCGAAGGGCTACTGACAATCATTGTCTCCTTGTTCCTCTTCTTCCTGCTGCCCAACTTCCCGGAGGAGTCCAAGTGGCTCACCGAAGACGAGCGGACTTTCGTCAAGGCGCGTCTGCAGATTGACCAGGGCAAGTCGGCGCGCGACCGAAAGATGTCCCTCGGCGATGTTGGTCGCGTTTTCAAAGACCCAAAGATCATTATCGGCGGCTTCATGTACTTTGGGCTCATCGTGCCTGCTTATGGATACGCATACTTCTCGCCCGCCATTATCCAGGGCTACGGCTACAGCCCTATCCAGACGCAATTGCACAGTGTACCTCCATGGGCAGCGGCATTCGGATTCTCCATGCTGATCGCGTGGTGCTCTGATCGAGCGAGACACCGCTTCGCCTTCACCATCTTCCCCATCTGTGTCTGCATCACTGGCTTCGCGATCCTCATCTCGGTACATAACAACCATGATTTGCAGTACGCTGCACTGTTTCTGGTTGCCATGGGCGCATACACTGCCATGCCTGTTATTGTCTGCTGGGTAAGCCTTTCTCTTCTGGGGCTTGTCCGCTTCACGATCCGCGATACTGACGTGCCACAGTTTAACATGAATCTTGGAGGCCACCACCGCCGCTCCGTTGGGTCTGCTTGGCAGGTAAGTGCTCTGAGTTGGGTGTATGTTATGTGTTACTAATCCGTGTCTAGGTCGGCTTTGGCAACATTGGAGGAATCATTGCGACATTCGCGTTTCTCAAGAAAGACGCGCCACACTACACTCCGGGATACTCCATCTCGATTGCGTTCGTGTGCTTGAGTGCGCTCAGTTGCTGTGCGTACTTTGTTGTATGCTCGTGGCAGAATCGGTCGCGGGAGAGGAGCGTCCGCGATGTGGGCTTGACAGAGTACGAGAAGACGGAGCTTGGTGATCTGAACCCGGATTACAGGTATCAGTTGTAGGTAATGGTGGAGCAGAGCGTCGAAAGGTGAGCGAAACGTAGGTTATTGGTCAAAAAGATGTAGTGAATGGTTTCTGTAAGATATCCGCTTACAGGGTTGATAATAACAAGCCGTTACGAGCCTGAAGAGAATACCGCCGTCACAGTAAGCAGATGTAGTGTGAGTCTATGAGAATAGCGTCGAAGTTCAAAGCTCAGCTGCGTTGAGTTGTTCTGAGCATGTGATGTCGCGTTTGCGCACTCTCACTTTGATTGGTCGACACGTCCAGCAAGCTGTCAAGCTTCATAGTACTGGGTATACCACCCAACACCACACGCAACAACCGACAATGTGTGTCATTTTGGTGCGCCCTTCAGAAATCCGGACACCATAAATTACCAATGGCGCCTCCGCTTACATCGCTCTACACGGTCTCGTTCGCGCTGGCCGTGCTCGTGACACTCTTGGTGGGCGCTTCTCTACGGCTCCTTGCGATTCTGCCCAACTCGCGACGACCACGGCAAGGGCAGTTGCGCACACGGCCGACCAGCGCGCGCATCTTGGTCGTCCTCGGCTCCGGCGGGCATACGCATGAGATGTTTGCTCTGCTGCGCAATCTCGATACGCACAAGTACACGCACCGCACGTATGTTGTGAGCAGCGGGGACGCTTTCAGTGCTCAGAGAGCGGTCCGCTTTGAAGAGGCGCTGGAGAAGAGTGTTGCTGGCAAGACGACAGGGCATGGAGAGAAGAGGCTAGAGAAGAGTGTTTCTGGCAACACGACAGGGCATGAAGAGAAGAGGCGGCATTGCGTGGGACCCGAGTGCTACACGGTGGCTACGATACCAAGGGCTAGACGGGTTCACCAGCCGCTATACACGACTCCGGTGTCAGCGCTGAGGGCGTTTGTTGCCTCTTTCCAGCCGCTGCTGTTGGCACCAGCTGCGGCGGCGTCATCATCATCATCATCAGGGAAACCAGAGCTCCCGAATTTGATCATCACCAATGGTCCTGCAACAGCCGTGATGCTCATCGTCGCCGCATTGGTGTTGAGGTTCTTCAACATCCGAGGCGTGGAGAGCAAAGGGCTGTGTCGCACGGTGTATGTCGAGAGTTTTGCGCGGGTCAAGACGCTGAGCTTGAGTGGAAGGTTGCTGGTCAGGGTTGTGGATCGATTTTTGGTGCAGTGGGAGGAGTTGGAGGGGTATGGGGGACGGGCGGAGTACAAGGGGATATTGGTGTAGTCGTCAAGGCGTCCCTGGAGAGTGATACGCTAAATGATACCCAATCGTGTAGATACATTGACATGCTCAGCTTTGATTCGCTCCTACAACTCGTGCTGCCACAGCGTACTGTACAAGAACCCAACTCTTACACCTACAATATGCTACAAGTGTTACCTCGCCCATGCCACTGCACAACCGCTACCTGGCAAGACGACTTAATCCAGCTCTGCAACTCGGCTAGCTGCCACCCTCTTGTTGGTCAGCTTGACGCCGTTGGCTGACATGTGTTGCCCCAGGGCGGCGAGCAGTGTGTCGGTGTCGACGGCAGGGCCGTCCTTCTTGGCCTGCTTCTTCTTGGCCTGCTCCTGCTCCCACCTCAGCTGCATGGGCGTCTTCATGCGCTCTGCGGCCTTGGCCTTTCTCTGCGCAAACTCCTGTGCGGCCAGGGCCTTGTCGCTCATAAACTTGGCGCGAACTGGCTTGTGTGGCGCATCCGGGTCGTTGCGGGCAGCCTGCGTCATCTCAAAGACGTCGCCGCGCAGCTCCTGGCTGAGCGTCTCGGGGAAAGGAGGGGCGACGAGTGTGTAGCTCATCGAGTCGGAGCCCTCGACGATGTTGCGGGTTGTGTCGACGACGTCGTGAGCGTCCTTGTGCTTGGGATCTTCGCTGCGGAGGACGGCGCGGCGCTGCTTTCGTAGCTCGCTAGCTTCAATGTTGTCGACCTGGGTGGAGAGGGGGAGTGTGGAAGGCGCGCGCTTGGCGGGCCTCTTGGTGGCGGGGTTTCGCCAGCTCTGGAGGGTAGTGATGGGGTGGCGGAGGGTGCCGAGTGTCTTGGACAGCCAGCCCTGTGCTGCCTTTTTGTTTGGAGTTGGGACAGTGCTGTCGGCAGCCTTTGTCTCCGTCTCCCAGGGCCAGGCGATCCTGTAGCGTGTGCCGGCAATGTATCGGTGGAAGATGGGCAGGGCAGTCTCCGGGTCGTACTGGTGCTGCTTGGGGATCTCGGCGTTGCCGTAGTCGGTGCCGGTGAAGGGGTCGATGCCGGTGGTGTGGCGTTCCATGAGGACATTGTCGACAATGACGTCCTCGTAGATGCTCTGGCCATTGGGACTGAACGAGGCTGAGGCGTAGGGGACTACGAGGCGGAGATCGGCGAGTGGAATAGGCATCTCGCTCTCGCGCCTGGGCCCAATGTCCTGATCTGCGTTGAAGACCTTGGAGTCGAAGTAAGCCAAGTTGACGCCCTGGACTATGAACTCGTGTGTGCGCGGGACCACGGCCTGAACGGTGCCAATCTTGCCCTTCTCCCTGCCTCGCACAACGACGACGCGGTCGCCTTTGACAATGGGGAAGTATTTTTGATCGTCGACGACGAGCGGGTAGTCTGGGGCGAGGCCCTTTTTCTCCCTCCGCTGGTTGATGGTCTGGTGGACTTTTGTGGGAATCTCGGGCCTCTGAATCTGGCCAGGCTGGACGACGCCGTACTTGCCGTCGGGCAGGTTGACAGCGCGGTTGGGGCGGAGCGAGCCCAGCTTCCAGTCCTCGGCGGCGTTGCGCAGGGCGGCTTTTCGCTTGAGGGTGATGTTCTGGTGGACCCATTTGCGCTGCGTGTCCAAGGTGGTCTTTTCCTGGTAGCGGTCCTTCATCAGCTGCTTGCGGGCCAGGCGCTGCTTCTCGTGCCAGACAATGGCGCCCTTGACGTGCTGGAGCTCCTTTGCGCGCTTGGCCTGGCGGGCGGCATTGCGGCCGGGGCGGGCGATGAGCTGGACCATGATGGCGGTCGTCGTCGGTGGACTGCAGCCTCCAGTCGGGGCGGGCGGAGACGATGGACGGTGGGCGGCGGGCGGCGGGCGATGGACTGTCGCCTCCAGTCGGGGTGACAATGGAGGTCCAAATTTCGCGGCGGACTCCCGACGGGCGGTGTGTGGTTCTGCCGTGTGTGCTTGGACGGGGCCAAAACATTGTCGAGGCCGATGACATAGCACACACCTAGAGAGAGAGAGAGAGAAAGAGACACACACAACAGACGCCCGCCATGCCGCTGCTACGGCGCCGCATCCGCTGCCACTTCTGCAACCAGCACTCGCGCGATGCCTTCTCCCACACGCATATGCCTCGCACTTACCTGTGTCCGCAGTGCGACGCCGTCAACTACTTTGACGAGGTACGCCAACACGACCACCACTACCTCCTCCACCACCACAGTGAAAGCGACACAACTAACACACATCCTACAGCACGGCAACATCGCCGACCCGCCCTCCGACGACACTGCCCCCACCGCTCCCTCAACCGCCCTCCACTACGCAACCGCCCCTCCTCGCTCCTCGTCGCCCGTCATGCCCTCGGAGCCTGCTGCTCCACTATTCTGCAACGTCTGCCAGCGCAACCAGCTGCTCCTCAACAAGACGCTCGCCGAATACCTCCCAGACGAAGACGACCCGGACTACCACAAGTACGCCTCGTCCCTCGACGCCTACCGCTCAGAGCTCCAGGACCGCTACCCGCAGGTCTGCCAGGACTGCCTCCCGCGCGTCCAAGACCAGATTCGCGCCGCTGGCTATGCCGCCAAGGCTGACAATCTGCGCCGCATCATCGACCGCAGCAGAGAGCACACCAAGGCTGCACACACCTCGCGCCAGGCCTGGACCTTGCGCCTCATTGCCCTCGCCAGGTGCGTCTACCTCGCCAGCGTCGTCGTCGGCATGCTGTGGCACACCATGGGCCTGACCATGGCTTCCTACGACACCATAGACATTGACGATGACGACGACGACCACCTCTCCTGGCGCACCTGTCTGACCCAGGCCTTCTCCGTCCACCGTGCCAGCCAGACCTGCGTCATGTCCCCGCAGGCCCTGCGCCTCCTCCAAGCCTCGCTCGTCGCCGACTGGCTGACCATCTGGTGGAATCCCAAGCTGGCCAGCAAGACCAATAGCATCACTGGCCGCATGCGCGGACTCAAGTCTCTCTGGTCCATACGCACAATCGTCCTCGTACTGCGCACAGTCACCTTTGTCTACTGGTCCGTCACTCCACTGCACTCCTGGAATGTTCGAGCCTTCCACAACACAAATATTCTTCTCCTCGTCGCCATGACCCTCTCCTTTGCCCTCACCTGGAGGACGGTCCGCATAGTCTACACCCCCGTCGCGCTTCCCGAAGAAACCTACATCCCCAGCGCGCCCAACACCCCTCAACGTCCCAAGTCCAGCTACAAGCCCGCCCACCCCCAAATCTCCACCTTCGACACCATGGCCCAGGGCTTCACTTCCAGTTTCCAGGCCGCGCCCTCCTCTGCCCTGCCCCCTTCTCCCACGCTCACCGAAGCATCCACCACCTCGCACTACACCGACTTCACTACGCCCGCCCGCAAGTCCGTCTACCAGGACGACAGCATGGACTGGACACCCACCGCTCGTCGCTTCGCCCCAAACGCCCCAGACATCTTGCCCCCACAATTTGGCACGCGAAGTCCCGTGCCACCCATTTCCCCAGCTCTGGAGCGCCGTCACGAACCTGTCAGCCTGTTCGCAAAACCAGACCCCAATCCCTTTCGCCACAAGGTCCCTGCAGCGCCCAAGGCTCCCGCCCAGGCTCGCGCTGATCCATGGAAGAGGGCGCCATGGCAGCCGCCGCTGAAAGAGACAGTGCCCAACTTCTTTCGCACACAACGCCAGACGCGGAGCCAGACGAGCAAAACCACCCAGCACCCTCCTGATACGGGAGCCGAACACAGCGAGCCGGATAGCGACACACAAGGCGAAGGGAGCGGTAAAGGCCTCGAGGGCTTCGGTGTGCCCAAGAACGTCCAGCGCAACGCAGAGCTGTTTGCCAGTCCAAAGTTCAAGTACGACTACTATGGCACCATGAAGGACACGGGGCTCGAAGACACCTTCAATGGCCTGTTCTCGAATTGATACCATAGATATATCTGGACATTCTGAGAGGTGTGTGAGAGATGAAAATAGGGACTGTAGAAGGGAGTGCATGGAGAAAGACATTGCATGATTCATGAGGCATTGGATGGCGTTCTGGTTTGAAATATACCCTCGGTAGGCATGGAGCATGGTATGCATGGTAAGGATTTGAAAGGCGTCTTGTTGTGCGGCATCCTGTTGTGCGGCATCTTCAGAGTGCATAGCGCTATATTGTGAGTTGGACAACGGAAAAACAACTTGGTTACCTCGTAATTGTGTTGGCATTCCATCGTGGCGACACTCGTCAATGTCAGAAGTAGGTCTTACTTGTATCCACACCTCACACACTGCACGTCATCACTTCAACTACCGGCCATGGGTGCTTCATCAGTCAGATTCTCTAACTAACCGACAAGCCTGTCATGACTTTTCACATGCCTCGCAAGGAAGCACATTGAATATCCCCAATGTAAAGACTCCGGTAAACCTTCCCAAATGATCCGCTGGGTTTCCATCATGCGTTCATGAAAGGGCTTCGCTTGACGTTCGTGCTCTCGGCTGCAGTAGTCGAGCTGTTTACGACCTGGGCTTCTCCTTCTTCTCCTTCCACAGAGCAGACAGACCGACACCGGAAACCTTGACGACCTTGAAACGAACACCGGGAATATCACCCTTGGCCTTGCCCTTGCGACCGAATCCGGCGAGGAGAACTTCGTCGTTCTCATCGACAAAGTTCAAGCAACCGTCGTTGGGGACTATGCTCCGTTAGCCTAGGTTCTACCATGTCCCATTCAATTCGCCACCACGGGAGGGCGGGTCCTCTTCATCTCCCTTTCCATCCATCTTCAACATCCCCCCCGGGCTTCTGCGACTAGGTGGGTACGTACCGAAAGCAGTGACCTTCTTTCCGTTCTTGATGAGCTGGACACGGACACACTTTCGGATGGCCGAGTTGGGCTGCTTGGCCTCAACACCGACCTTCTCGAGGACGATGCCCTTGGCGTGGGAAGAACCACCGAATGGCGAAGACTTGAAGGCGGTTCCCAGAAGGCGCTTCTTGAAGGACAGATCGGCCCAGCGCTCCTCACGGCGGTGGTTGCGCAGCTTGCGCGCGGCGTTGAGACCTCTTGGCTTTCCTGCAGTACATTGTGAGCATGCGTGCTGTGTGTGTATGTTGGGGAGGTATGGTGCAGGTGTGCGGGCGAGCGTCGAGAGCGTCGTCGTCGAGCGTGCTTCGAGGAATTCGGGAGAGGGCGAGCTGCGTACCTTTACCCATGATTGCGGTGTTGACTGTGGACGTGGAGGTTAGTTTGGGCTGGCGAACGAAGAGTCGAAGTTGTGTGCGTCGCCCTCGCCAAATTCGCGTGTGCGCCTGCCAAGCACTAGTCGGAATGGGGGAAGGCGCGGCACGGTCCTTCGAACATCAACATCATTATCGGGACAAGGAGCAAGGAGCATAATGAACCTCTCTACACATGTTCAATAATCTCCAGGCTGCACTGCACCAATGTGATCAATAATTTCCGCGTTCGGCTGCTGAAGTTGCAGCTTGACACCGCAAGACGATATTTATACATTACAACAAGATAAACTCCACACACTCCACCACTATGGCTACAAGCACCAACAAAGCCACCAAGATGCAAGCAAGCCGCCTCCCAGCACCTGCGCTCTTCGTTGGCCCTCCCTCACACAACGCCTCCAACTCGTCTCTCCTCTCGCCCAGCACTGAGACTCGGAGTCCCACCAAGCAGCCGTTGGTCCGACAGCGCTCGCTGCTCTCCCCAGATGCAAAGCGGCCCCTGCCGCCCACAACCGACACGTACGATGGCGACCACCTCAGCCTGATCAACTCTAACTCAACTGGAACTGCGCCCTTTGTGCAGCGCCAGCGCCAGCAGAGCCAAGCTGCAGATGCCGAGGCCTCGTCGCGTGCCGAGGCGATATGGGCCGAGATGCAGAACACGCTCGAGGAGGTCGAGCTGAGCGCCATCAAAGGGCCGGGGAGGACGGTGTTTGGGTCTGAGCATTCGCGTGCGCTCGATGAGCTGAGGAGAGCGCAGATTGAGCTTGCCAAGGCGTGGGCGAGATCGGAAGACGAAGGGGCGAGTGCAGAGCAGCAAAGGAAGGTGTCAGACGCAACCAGTTTGGCGCAACCAGGGAAGATGACAAGACCAAGAGGTGGGTCGAATCCAGGAACAGGGGACAAGCTGTTCGACAGGATGAAGCTCGAGGAAGAAACCGAGAAGGATATAGAGCTGAGCAGGAAGAGAAGGGAGGAGAATGACAGGTACTTTGAAAAGGTCAACAAGGGCGTGCAAGAGGTGGTCGTTCGACTGGAGGAAGTGGCCAAGGCGATGAGGGGCGTGGAGAACGAGAGTAACGAGATCTGGGGTCGCAGTGACGACGGCACCGCAGAGTCGGCGAGTGTGCGCTCCACCACAAGCCTCACATGATCACATTCACAGCAAAGTAGACCAATGTCAAGACCGTCTTGGGCAAACATGTGCAAGGAACAACATCTTGGGGTATCTCCTCTCGTCCAACTGCTGGGCGCAGCCAATGTCTATTATACAATAATTAAATTCGTAGAAGATGAACACTCAGTCGTAGCGGCAGCCGTATCATCACATCACGCCGACGACGGCATACCTTGTCGAAGGGCAAGCAGCGCGCGCACATCAGTAACATACTGCAGACCTTCCAGCAGAGGGATGAGGTGTAGCAGCTCGTAGTCTGTAGGGTCGCTAATCCAGCCTTCGATAGGGATGGCGTTGTCTGTCGACGTTAGCGTCATGGATCGGATGATAAAGACAAGGGAATGGTCACCTTCGTGGAAGATATAGCTCATGGGACTGTTGTCCAAGATCATGACCTTGCTGAGGTCCGGCTCTACCTGCGCGAGGTCCTTGATGTATGCGCCGTTGCGAAAAGTGCAGTGCTGGCGGTAGTAGCGCCCAGCAAAGTACTTGCGCTCGACCTCCAGCCAGTCGATGACGGGGTCGGCGTACTCCTGGACGGAGGCTGTGAAAATAATGAGATTGTACCACTTGGAGATCTTCATACGGGTCAGCACACGATCTGGGAGTCCTTTTTGACTGGACACACCTTCTTCAAAAACTCGTCGCAGAATGGTCGCTTGTGAACGTAATACAGAATGGGCACCTGAGGCCCTATAATCTGCCCTCCTGCGCCAACAGAGGCCTGGAGTTTCACCTCCACCATGTGGCCGGTCTGAAAGCGACCGCCTTTAGCCATGCTGTGGATCAAAGTCTCGTCAAGATCCAAGATGAGCGTCTTCTGGTGTGGTCCAACGGCAGATGCGCCCTTGGCAGAGTAAGACGGCTGTCGCCTTGGGACTAATGGGCGTGGAGGCTGCGGCGCTCGTGGGAACTTGTGCTTGGCCGCTGCAGTCATGGGCCCTGTGGGCGACTTGAGAGCATTGGCAGCTTCTGGCGACACTTGGCTACTCGACTGCGCCTTCTTCGCCGCCTTGCGCTGCCTAAGCGCATCTTCGTTGTGCAGCTTGATTCGAATGGATCGCTTTGCTGGGGCAATCTCCTCGCCAGCCGAAGAGGCATTCGACTTGGAACGCGTGTGGCGTGATGGAAAGTCGACGTCGCCGTCGCGCGTGCGTGGTCGCTCGCCCTCGATTTCAGAGTCTGACGTAATGGCCGTTGATGTCGATGCTATGGAAGGCGATCGTCGAGTCAACTTTCGCGTCTGGGACTGCGTGACGCTCAGCCGCCTACTCCCGCGCCTGACCTTTTCGGTGCTGCGTGTCTCGGACGAGGACATTGATTTTGAGGAAGTCTTTTTTCGGCGCGGACCGCGGACGAGTCGTGTCATATGGTACAAGGGTGCGGCCAAGGAGAAGCTGCCATCCTCTTCGTAGTAGAAGCATGCGACCAGGTACTGGCCCGTGTACACAACGGGGCTAAGCAACACAGCGACACCTCCCACAACACCGTCGTAGACACGCGAAGGGAACAGCCAGCGCTTGCGAGGCTTGGTCTGTTCAAAGTGGCCGTTTGGCGAGCTGAGCAGTGGCGTCTTCTCGTCGTGCTCGGCGGACGGCGCATTCGCAGCAGCAGTGGAGTCTGTCCCGTCTGCTCTTTGCGGAGCCATGGGGCCCTCCAGCTTCTCGTCGAGTGAGGCTATGTGTGCGCTCGCATAATCGGGCGAGTGCGACGAGCCGGACCGAGGTTGAGCGTGGAGTAGGTTGCTCTCAGAGCCCGACCGCGACCGCGCTGGGGTTGCTGGAGGAGTGCCAATGTTCGCCAGAGCACTCAGGGAGTTCATACTCTGGCCTGAGCCATGCACGGATCGAGCGTGGATGAGCGGGCGACGCTTTGGGTGCAGTGTACGAAAGACCTGGCAGTGTGGGGTAGCCGGGGGGAAGTGGGTGTGGGTGTGTGTGCGCGTGTATGTGTGTGTGCTGGGAGGCTGGTGCGCTTATGTTTGTGGTCGGCAGGCAGGAACGCAGCGGAGCCGCGCACACAGCAGAGGCAGCGAAGGAAGGGGGGGAAGAGGAAGAGGAAGAAGGTCTATACGGGAGGTGCAGAGGAAATGGTCACGTCAAGAAGGAGAGGAAGAAGCCCGAGGGCCGGCAGTAGGGCAGTAGGGCGATTGTATTCTCGGCGATGGGATGGGGGGAAAGCGGTGCGATGCAGTGGTTCGGACGTGCAGGGGATGACGTTCGCAGCCGCGCTGAGCAGCGTTGGGTCCCCCCCGGGCTTTCTGCTGCTTGCTGCGCTAAACTTTTGGAGCCGACGGAGAGTCATCTCACAGTAGTCATCGAGAGCCACACACACTTGCACAGAGCCAGCACCAACTAGTTTACAACGCCGCGCCGCCGCCCACTCGACGCACACATCCCGGCTGCAGTCTGGTCATCGTGACGGCTCTCGTGTCCCTTCCCAAGCAGAATCACGTGTTGCGACTCTGCAAACACCTTCAAGTGCAAGGCTGCCCCTCCACCCCACGCGCCATATAGCCGCATACTTTATTGTAGTCCACACCACCGTTCACGGCTCTCGAGAGCGCAGCACCTCCCACACTCACAATGGCGCAGTCCACTGTGATCCAGGCTCCGGGGCTATCAACATTTCTCAAGTCGCTCAAAACCACGCCAGTTGATCCCTCCGTCGAGCATCTCATCTCGTAAATTCACCTCCCCCCAGAAAAAAAAGTTACCGAAAAAAAGTGTACCACACCCAAGCATTACTGACACGCACAGATTGCTCAAGCGACGCCAAATCCGAAACTCGAGACCATGCGCCATTGCGACAACGGCGCTTCTCCTGCGCGTGGTGGGCGAGTTCAAGGGAAGGGATGCTGCAAAACTCGTCGAGCGCATTCGCCAGGTTGGGAGGCGCTTGACATCTGCGCAACCACGCGAGGTGGTGGTAGGGAATATTGTCAGGCGTGTCCTAGGCCTGGTGCGTGAGGTTGTCGACGAGAACGCAGACGGACAGACACCCACAGGGAGCGAGGCGCCCACGCCGGTGCCCCACGATTCACTCCATCGACCGACCCTCGCCTCGAGCATGTCCACTTTCAGCCCTCTTAAGCACGCTGCGGCCGAGCCTATGCATGTGGGCGTCTTTGACGGTAACATGTCCGATTCTGGCGAGCTCTCGAGACGGCCGCCTCTGCTCACTTCGCACACCTCGTATGCGCCTCCCTCGGCCGGCCCTCTCGTCAACTCTCTGTTTGGTCTCTTCTCCCAGCCCACCGACACCCCTTCAGCCACAAGCACACCCAGTGGTGCGCAGTCACCGAACGGCAAGACCACTTTCACACAACAAAACCTCGAACGTCTGGGTGAACTGAGCAGAGGACAGACCAGCCTTGACCTAAAAGGCGAGGTCATGGAGGGCATAAGAGAGCTACAGGACGAGCTCGAGACGTCAGACAAGCAGATCGCCGAGGTTGCCCTCGAGCACATCCACGCCAACGAGATCATCCTCACCCACACAGCCTCGACAACGGTCCAGAAATTCCTCATGTACGCTGCAAGGAAACGAAAGTTTACCGTCGTACACGCCGAGACATACCCGCACGACAACAGAGATACCCACGGAGTGCTTCTTACAGGCAAGAAGCGCGAGTCGCGCCGTGATGAGGACGACGAGGACGACAAGTGGAAGCCGCTCACAGAGGCCGGCATTCAGGTCTATGTCATTCCCGACTCACACGTCTTCGCAATCATGTCCCGCGTCAACAAGGTCATCTTGGCTACACACACTGTTCTCGCAAATGGCAGTCTTGTGGCTGCCGCTGGAGCCCACATGATTGCAAAGGCCGCCAAGGAGCATCAGACACCAGTCGTTGTTCTCAGTGGCGTCTATAAGCTCAGTCCAGTGTACCCATTTGACATTGATGAGCTCATCGAGCACGGCGACGCTGGCGCTGTAGTTCCCTACGAGGACGGCGATTTCGTTGATAAAGTCGACGTTGAAAATCCACTGTACGACTATGTTCCTGCAGACCTTGTGGATCTTTACATCACCAACCTGTAAGTCTACCCCAATCCCAGACTGACATATGTCCGCTAACGAAAGAAGCGGCGGTCACGCACCGTCATATTTGTACCGTATCGTGGCGGACCACTACCGGTCAGAGGATATCAGCCTGTAAAGGTATCATCTGTAGTGGTGAACTCGAATGCAGAGGTAGTCGAAAGACATGACCGTGCCAGCCTCTCTAAGTTCATGCAATGACCTTGTCTCCATTCTTGTGCACCTGTTTCGCCCTTTCACGTCTGTGTGTTGAACTTTACGGACTCGTAGTCAATTTTTATCCTGTCCTCGCAAAGCCAATCTCCGGTCCAAGGCAGCAGCTTAACGGTCCTTGTATGCTGGTACTTTGACCACACTGTAGCAATAACAAGGCCTACGTACTGAAGACAATAGGTCCAGTTGAGGTATCGGCGTTGTCGATTTCGATATTTGGTTGCTGTCGCTATTGGCAAGGCATAAGAGCTGACATTTTTTTACGAGTAGTTGAGGTGTGACTGGATTGATGACAAGGATCTAGAGACAGGGCAGACATAGGCCTGATTCACCGACCTCTCTTGAAATATCGCGTGACTTGGAGGTGGACCGGGGCCGATTGGTGGGGACGAATTTGTATCCCTCGTTTGCGCTCGTGAAGAGATTCTTGAATTCTTGAAGAAGGAGTACAAAATCTAAGTTTCAACTCGCTCACTTTCATCACACGACATGCGAAATGATTTTTACCAACCATACATGTTCTAAACGTTGCCTGCAAGAACATGCAACGAGAAGAGGAACCGCGCTGAGTACTTCATTTACAGTAACTCTTTCTACACAGTATAGAGAATCTCAATACGAGCCTTCGAAGACCTCACCGGCCGCAAGATGAGACGACTAAGCCTTTCTTTAACATTGTGACAGCGCAAAGCCGCCATTTCTTTGAAAGTAGTTTAGTTAATAGGCAGTATCTGTGCTCTTGTCCGCCAGTGTAATGTACGATAGCGATGACATCGATCACAGCACTGCAGAGAGGGAGAGGCATACCTCACCAGGTAATTGGATACAAACTTCTCTTGAAGTATGCCCCTCCGAGTTCAACATGCAAAGTTAAAGGCTGCATAGGAATTCTGTGAGGTATCACGAGGAAGCTATCTTGTAAAGACGCCGATCGACTACGGACTCAAAATTACTAATCGCCTGGGATACTATGATGCAGAAAATAGAGACAACAGTGCAGTCCCAGCGTCAATTCAGTCTCTTTCAGGTGATATCGCACATTATGACTTCTCTACCTTTGCGCCAGCAGAACGACATTTAGTGCCTAATATTCCAGTCTCAAGGTCGACAGAACAATGATAGAAAGCACTGGCAATTCTGGAAGCATTTAGAGCTGGCATGTTTATCAACTCACTTGGAGGGCGACACCCTGAGTCTGTGGATACCGCATCCAAAGCCATGTGTATGACAGACTGGATGCAATGTACTTCCTGCCGAAGTGACCGGGTCCAGCACCGCCAACTCCTGAAAGGTTCGCAATTGATACTCACAATGCCTTAGAGAAGCATCACAGTCCGAATGTCTCGGTTTGTTGTACGCTTTCGACGATGCTTGCCATCAGACCACGTTGAACGTGCAAGCTTGTTAAACTTGGGTCGAAATAATCGCTATCGAGCTGGAATTAATTTCCGAGCTGAGGAAACATTACGTCCTATGTATAATAAATTATAAGGCAGACTTGAGCGTCGTCACTGGAAGAGCCCAAAGAACGCCCTGTTGCGTCTTGCACCGGAACTCGCAGTCGTAGTCGCTCCACCAGCGTTTGTCCTTGTTGCAGTAGCACTACTAGCAGACCCTGTAGTCAGGGTACCTCCGGTCGATCCATCTTCAGCCGCGTAAATGTTGAAGCGCTGCGTACCTCCACACATGACCTTCGCGTCACCAACACAAGGTGTGTTACAGTCGCTTTGGTTGTCTGCCCGCGTAGCGTTGTTCTTGTCGCCACACCAACACTCGTTCCCGAGCTTCAGGCCAGCGATCTTGTACTGAATGTCCCAGCACTTCTGCTTGCACTTCTCCACTGTCTCTGCGGAGTCACGAGGAATGTGTCGATAGTCCAAGTTCCACGTGTGGTTGCCGCCACCGTCCTGGTTGTCGTCCCAGAGATCAATGTAACAGCCCAGATCCTTCCACGTGCTGGGTGAAGGTATCGGGGGGATCGTGGTGTATGTCTTGGTTACTGCGTCGCTCTTTGTGACTGGTATTGTCCAACCATCACTATCTGTCGTCATACTCAGATACGGGATGGTAAGAGTATAGGAGTCCTCCGTGTAAGTAGTTGTCGTGTAGTATATGCCGTTGTTTATCGTCTCATTGGTCGCGACACAGTAGCTTGTATTGTTAGACCACGGTTTGCAGTCGAGTCCCACGGATGGATTCCAGGCACGGAAACGTTTTGGTTCGACGGACCAATATCGCATCGTCTTTTCACATGTATCCTCTGAGGCGTCCTCGATATCGGCCCACGCTACACAATCTTTGGCAGTGCGGGGGTCCCTCGAGTATGCTTGCGAAGCAGCATGGTGAGCGAGTGCTGCAAGGGAAAGGAATGCGGAGGTCTTCATCGCGACAGAAGGCTGAGGCCGAAATTAGAACGCGTTAGATCGCGTCGAAAATCAAGCTCGTTGTGTCTTTACGACAGGAGCGACTGTGTTGAGCGGCGCGCCTTCAAAAGACGAGACCGATTTACACTAAATTTCAAAATTGGTGCTTTCGAGCAAGTTGAGTATGAGGTCGGTGAGACCTTTCTCTTGCAGCAGTTCCTGCCAACCGCAATTTCCCGTACGGACAGCCACGAGCAGGGCGCCTGACCATCGTGCTCGGTTGGGAAGGTAGGAGATGGGGCGCCTTTGACTCCTTACACCGCCACTAACCCTTCGTGACTAGCGTGTGAACATAAGTCCCATCGCTGCTGTTGGTACTTGCATTGCCACAGAGCGAAGCTTTCTCACCGGTGGCTTGCACATCATTGCCTACCGGCGGCTGATAACTCCTGGAAGTTCGTCCGAAGATCTAGACTGACTTTGGATGGAAGTGTCTGGGAATGAGAGTAAATGGAGGTGACTCAGCCACATTTCTATGACCACTTCGTGTCCCTCACATCCACAAATTGAAGACTACACTCGTGAACCCTCATCGATTGATCAGTCGTGACAACAAGACGGAGCATACTACGTGCGCCTCGAAGGCATCAAGACCTACAGAGAAGAATTGTTGTGAACGGTCGAGCGTATGTGCGAGTTCAACCTCCTGGAGCGATGACTGACCACTCGACAAAAAGGCATTATCAAGCCTCCGTTTCTCACCAACAAGATGGCCACCATGACTTTTCACAAGTTCAACTTGCTCCCGTTGGAACTTCGCACCCGGATCTGGGAGATGACTGTCGAGCCACGTACCGTTCAAGTTCGCCGAACAAAACTCAGCAAACATGACCATCAAGATCTCACATGGGCCTTGACCTCATCTACACCTGTGCCTGGCTTGCTGCAGACATGCAGAGAAGCCCGGGAGTTGGGGCTGTACAAGCGAGAATTCTCTTCTGGGATTGTAGAAATCAAGTCGAAATCTGGACGTCAGCGTGCCAACGCTCGCCGTCAACGTCAAAATCCGAAGCAAATAGAAGAAAACAGCTGTGGCCTAGGGCGATATATCTGGCTCAATCTTGAGATCGATATGATTGACATTGGCAGATATGTTGACAAAGAGGGTGGAACCAGACTTGAAGATATAGAGCTACATGCTGCAGACATAAAGCGACTCAAGTTTGAGCGCGAGAATTCGTGCGAATGGTGGTATCACTTCGAAAGTGATCGTCTGCGATCGTTCATCAATGTAAAGGAGATCCATGTTGTTTGCGCCGATGGGATCCAGAGCTGGTGTGGCGCTACGCAGGAGCATTGCTGGCATTGCGGCGTGGAGAATCTATACTTCATTGATCCGACCGAGAACAATACCGACGGGAGACTGTTGATGGCTATTGAAGCAGAAGATGAGACGGACAGGATAATTGAAAAGGAATGGGCGGCCGATTCAGGGGAGTATATCCGGATGGTTAGGTGGAATCCTGTGCCTTTAGACCACGAGGTGACTTGCGATTGCA
Source organism: Didymella segeticola (assembly GCA_004522025.1). Lineage (NCBI taxonomy): Eukaryota > Fungi > Ascomycota > Dothideomycetes > Pleosporales > Didymellaceae > Didymella > Didymella segeticola. The sequence goes on from SDAV01000011.1 coordinate 664,327, forward strand.
ACGCCTGCGAAGACGGACGGCACTACGCCTCCAACGATCCTTTGTGGTTGCTGGGTTTTGAGAAGCGGAATGCTGCGATGAGAAAAGCCATGCTTGACAAGTTCGGAGGCTTTATGGCGGAAAATGATGTCAGGGTCGCTTACAATAAGCTTTTGGAAACAGATGCATGACGAAGGCGACGAGATTGCCTTTTTCTTCTGGCAATCTTGTTTGTTAAGACGGAGAGATATGTATGGCCTTCATTACCGATTTGTAGTCTTGTCGCAGCTACGCAAAACGCCTGTATCCTACAATTGGCGGCGAATAACTCTACTCTCTTCTTCTCCCTTTCCCTCCATTGAGTTGACGGAGTCTGCTGAGTAGCTTGGGCGACCCGATGCTCTGCAGTAAGGTTAATGGCTTTGTCAACCGAATGTCCAACATTGCTGTGACTTCCACGTTTGGCTCGCGCTTGATGAGGGCACGCGTCTCCTAAGCAAGATGTCTTGTGCAGGGAATGGACTTTGGCGAACATCGGACGATGGACATGACTCTCGCAATTGTGATGGCCATCACTGATCTCCATACGAAGGAGCCAAACACGTGATGTTATCGATAAGCGATAAGGAAAGCGCGTCGGACGCGCCTGCCATCTCAAGTCGCGACTGCACCGTCATCTACGTCTCGTCTCTTCAACACACTGCACGACAGCATAACAGTCCGCACATACGCATCTTTCTGGACCCAATCTTCCAAATCACTCCCGGATCATTCGCAATGCTGCTCACGAGCACATACCATACATACATGCCAAATCAGCATTACGCCACCCATACACCAGTTCGGCCCTCACCACTCCGCGAGCGTTCTGCGAATGCTAGCGCAGGCTTGTTCGACTTCAATGCAATGTCGCAGCAACACGGGAAGCAAGCACAACACCCCCAACGTGCGTACAAGGCGAATCCAATCGTGCAAACGCGCGACGCGATTACCAAGAGGAGGAGAGACATGTTCTTCAAGCGCGTCCAAGATAATCGGGATGATAAGAAGTGGGAGTCGCGAGGAGAACAGGTACATCACACGTGTACATGATCTCGAGTAAGCTTACTGACATCGCACAGCTCCAGCAATTGGACTTTGTCTCGGAGCGCAAGCGCTGGGAAAGTAGGAAGGCACAAGAGGCACCAACAGAAGAGGACGAAATCGATACTGAGTTGCTGAGCGATGCAACATTGCCACAGTCGTTGAGTGGGCCGCCACGTTACGAGCCTGAGATGACCGAGGCGGACTACATACTCGCACAAGAAGAGTACGAGCTGCAACAGCTGATTGCCACAATGGAGCACGAACACAGTCAAGACATAACACCACAACAGCATTACGGCAGCGATGATGAGGACTACGACCAGATCTTCATGGAATGCGCCGCAAATGCCGATACACGGTACCAGCAATTGCCGGAGGCCCACGACAGCCGCCACGGAGATGTGGATGACATGGATACGACTGACGATTGAAGACCGGGGCCCTCGAGTGACAGACGTGATTAGATGTTTGCAGGATACGCTCCGAGCAAACGGGTAAAGCACCCCAGCACCAGAAGTCGAAGTCAGGCCCATATGAAGTACCTCGATTGTAACTCGGGGATGACTTATGTATACGGCACGCTATTGTGTCGGACACCCTTCATCCATACCAGCCAGTGCCTCCTGTGCGGCGTTCATATCGCCCACAAGGTCTGGCGGCGGCGAGCCAGCAGCCTGCATCTAGAGCTTGTCAGCAAGACAGTAATCAAACGATCAGGATCGCCTACCTTCTGCATCCGCTCCACAATATACTCCCTGTCCTTTGCATTGTCATCGCTGTACCCTTTTCTCTCAAACCGTGCTGTGATTTCCTTGACCAACACCTGTTGCTCCTCATACCTCTTCAAGTCCTCTTTCGGGACCTTGTCCTTGTTCGTCTCCATCCACGCCGGGAACTTGTCGTCCAACTCCTTCATTGGCTCATACAAGATCTCCCTGTTGGTCAACTGCTCCATCATGCCCATCAGAATCTTGCTGAAGTCCTCATCGTTCCCCTCCCCACCGAAACCGCCACTCTCCATCTCCTTGAGCATCTGCGCGAGAATATCATCCTGATTCGCTGACGATGCTGCGGCAGTTGAAGCAGCGTCACCGGACTCTTGCATGCGTTCCATCGTCTTCCTGATCGTGTCTTGGAAGCTCTTGTCGGCCTTGCCCTCCTCTCCGCCGGCCTTTGAGGAGGTGCCGTCCTTCAGCGAGGCTGTTGCTGCTGCGGCTGCTTCCGAGGCCGTGGGCGCGGGAAGGTGGTCGCCGCCCATCTCGCTATTCATCTCCTTCATGATCTCCTCAAATTGCTTCTGAAAGTCGCCTTGGCCGAGCAGTTGAGCCATCTCTTCCTGCAACTTTTTCGCAAATTCATCCTCATCTTGCAAGAGGAGCTCGGCGGGTGAGACATCCTCTGGTCTCCCAGGGCCGGAGGTTGAGGGCGCGGAGGCCTGTGGCGCGGCTTTAGGTGGTGATGTGGCGGGCGCTTTGGAGTCGAGCTTCGTGTTCGCGAACTCGTCCAACACGTCGTCGAGGTCTGAGAGGTCATCTTCTTCGGGATCTGACGCGACGTCGGCTGGTGGAGGGGTGGCTTTCACGTGCTCCTTGTCTTGCTTCGCTGGCGCGTCTGCCATGATGATCGCAGTGATTGCCTATGTGCTATCGATTGGAATTTACGTTGCTGTGGTGAAGCGCACGCAAAAGACAGGCGTTGTATATGCAAAGCAAGTCACACACGCGCCGCTCCTCTGCGCTGGTACCCGTCGCCATTCAGCCTCGGCGCAACTGAGTGGGGCAGTTGCGACCGTCGCAGCGGGGCAGGGATTTGCCCTGGCTAGATTCACCGGGACGGGAACCATGAATTGTTGTACGTCACGTGGACTTAGGACCGCTTCCTGTGCTGCGCTGAGCAAGCAAGTCGGCCTCACCTGAACACCAAACTTGCACCGCCTTCTCTCACCTTCACTACGCTCGCCACCTCACGAAGCGCAACGCCTTGCGCTTACTCAAGCCGTCGTACTTTCACCCCCTTCACACGAGGCTCATCATCCACCGAAGCTTGATAACAGCCCAACACCCGCACCATGTCTCTGTGCATGAACCGTCTCTCTGAAGAGAGGTGAGCTTCACATTGCTGCAGCTAGGTACAGGTCATGTACTAATCGCCTTTAAGGAAGCAATGGAGACGCGACCACCCCTTCGGCTTTTTCGCAAAGCCTATGCGTGGCTCAAACGGCATGATGGACCTCAAGAAGTGGGATTGCGGCGTGCCGGGCAAGGAGAAGACACTCTGGGAGGGTGGCTTGTTCAAGCTCGAGGTCACATTCCCGGATGAGTACCCTACCAAGCCACCGAAGTGTATGTCTTGATCCTCCTCGATACTCAGTCGCAGCGCAGCTTCATTTCAAATTGCGCACCTACACATGCTGACGCGCTGCAGGCAAATTCGTGCCTCCGCTATTCCACCCCAACGTATATCCCTCTGGCACCGTCTGCCTGTCCATCTTGAACGAAGAAGAGGGATGGAAGCCAGCAATCACAATCAAGGAGATCCTGCTCGGCATTCAGTCATTGCTCGACGAGCCAAATCCCGAGTCACCCGCCCAGGCAGACGCTTTCAACTTGTTCAAGAAAGACCGCGCTGCGTACGAGAAGAAGGTGCGTAGCGTCGTCAAGGAGAACCCAGCACCCTAGAAATATACTGTATCTGTGTCGAGCACAGAATTCAGTTTGGGCTGGAAGAGGAGACTCAGCGCCCCTTCACGCATCAGAGAACATGTGGAAGGAATTGAAGTAGGTGAAGTGACATGCGCAGCATCCACATCTACGTCGCTTGGTGGAAATTATGACGCATGCCCAACCACAAAAGCGACATAATCATGGCACCTGGCGTTAAGGGTTGGGGACATTATCACGGCTCAGTAGAGCTCTAGACAGATAATTTTGGGCCATATTTACGTGGCGACTGGTTCGCAATGCCATGAAATGAAATGATTCTCACGAACAATCTTTGAACAGAGCAGATCAACAACCCATGCCATTTTGTCTCTCCGAATGACCCATAACGGATACATCCGGCTGTAGACTTTCCCAAGCACGCGTAAGGCTGCAGGGCGGAGTGAGGTAATCGCGAACCCCGGTTCAACTAGCGCGATTCTATCGGCAGCTACGACGGCGTCACTTCCTCGCAGCAACACTACACTCGCCTGCCCTCAGTCGTCGCTTTACCTTTCAACCAAGCTTTATCGCTGTCGCGTTACGCGCACGATCTTGGAGCCTGGCCAATTAAGGAATCGCAGCCGATCACCGGACAAACTTTCTGTTGGATACTAGACAACTCCCAATAGCCTTGTACGCTGGAGATCCATCACAGCTTCCTTTGCACAACAGCTAACGCACTACACAGCCCAGAACAGACTTCGTAATCATGTCTGACGTCGAAACCGACACCAAGCGCGAAGAGGAACAGCGTCGTGAAGAAGACGAGCGTCTCGATACCGCAGAAGACGAGCGTCGCGGAGACGATGCCACCGAGGAGGTACGACATACATTCCAACCACTACAATCACACAGAGTCTTCAGACTGCGCGGTACTTTGTACAGCACCCGCAAAGGCGACCTGCTAGCGTTTGAAGGTTGGAGCTGACTATGCACAACAGGAGGAGATCTCGGCCATGAGGCGCCGCGTCCAGGAGATGGAGGAGGAAGCACAAAAGCTGCGCGAGATGCAGCAGTCGCTCGATCACGAACGTCATGAGATGCGCGAAAGCAAAGAAGACGTCGACTCGCGGAGTGTCTTTGTTGGCAACGTCGACTACGGGGCCAGCCCGGAAGAGATCCAGGCACATTTCCAGAGCGTTGGCAGCATCAACCGTGTCACCATCCTGCTCGACAAGTTCACAGGGCATCCCAAAGGGTCAGTACTAAGAGGAGGTTTTCTTTGCGCATTTGGTTGAGAGTGACCCGTTTTCCCCCTTCGAAGCTACCATGCGCCCACCGACTCGCCGCTGCATACAGCGCGTGTCTGTCACACACAGCTCCTTGACATCATCTTTCGTGACCTGGCAAGAGTTTGGCAGAAAGATTGGAACGCTAATGGGCGTATGCAGGTATGCGTATGTAGAGTTCACGGAACCTAGTCTGGTTAGTGAAGCGCTGGTCCTCGATAACAGCCAGTTCCGCAACAGGAATCTCAAGGTATGTTTCTAGCAGCGGCCTTTCTAGGGACGCGCATGCTCATGATGACAGGTCGTACCCAAGCGTACCAATCTGCCTGGCATGACAAGAGGCGGACGCGGCGGCCCGAGAGGAGGTCGAGGCGGATTCGGCGGTCGTGGTGGACCCTACGGCGGCCGTGGTGGCGGTGGCGGCGGTGGTTACGGTGGTGGTAGCTACGCTCCTCGAGGAGGAGGCTATCGCGGTGGATATCGTGGTCGAGGAGGCTCCGGCTACCGCCCTTATTGATTGCGCGAGGCTGGATAGGGAGGGGACCTCGGTCTTCTTGAGATGCAGGTTCGCGATTGGTTTGTTTGATATCAGGAAGACGAAATCGTGCTAGGGTCCTTCACTAGGGTGTGAGAGAGCTTGTAATATGTCGCTATGTGTATGCAGAAAGCTGAGGGATCAATTTCCAGGCTACTGGAAAAACATTTCGTTTTGGTGCTGTTGCCATCATTCGAAAATTGCTTAGAGAAATCATCTATGCAATCGCGCTTCGTCCCACGCATTTGGTAAGTGTGGTCATGTACAGAGGGTGATAGAACCTATCAAAGCCGTCGTCATACTCCTTCGGCCATTCGCGCTTACGATGTGGGTGCACATGTAAGCAGCAGCCTCGTGCAGATGGAACTAGTCGCTGGGCTTCCTTATACGGTAACCTCATATGCGGGAGTGGCTCGTTCTAGCTCGGCTCCTCAAAGCCCGAACACCAACGGACGGACGACGATAGTTAGTAATGAACACGGGCATTCGGTAAACCAATGATGCACTGCGTCTGCAATGTCGGAGGGCGTTACCGTATAAAAGACAGAAGTCTTGCACAACAGATAGCTACTCACAGCATCATCCAACTCAACTTCTAGCTTCCTGACGTCAATTCGAGGCAACTAGTCACTTTCTAAACCTCACTCGACTCTTCACCCAACCACGAATTGATTACCAGGCAGCATTCCATCTCTACAAAAGAGACATCGAACCCTACAATATGCCTACAGTCTACCTCTCTTACACCTCTCTGATCAACAAGCCCGGCGCCACGCCCGTGCTTACAGTACCCCAGATCTGGGCCGGTCTGCAGCGCAAGGTGCGCTTTGCACAGGAGTTCGTACCCGTCATCGAGTCCTGCACAGTGCTAGAAGAGAAAGAAGACGGGACTGTAGTCCGCGATGTCAAGTTCAAGGAGGGCGCGGGGCCGAAGCCTCAGGCGAGGGAGACGGTGAGAGAGTATTGGCCGAGCTGGGTGAGTGAACAGAGCGAACTTTTGTTGTCCACTTCTGGACAGGAGCCATGTATAATGTTGGGGGTATTCTTGTGCATGCACGTGGCGTGCGATATGGCGGAAGAGATGCAGCCAAGCTAACGCGTGGTACAGGTGGATTTCGAGCAAGAAGATGGAACCCATATCCGCAATGTCGTGTCTGATGGACCATCGGGCGAGGCGGAGGATCTGCACATGACATACATGTTTGAGTTCAGTCTTCCTCATGCTCAGGGAAGCGAGGAGCAGGAGAAGGAAATCAAGAAGCTGAAGGGTATGGCGAAGATGGCGGTGGAGAAGACCATTGATACAATCAGAGATATGGTCAAAGATGGGAGGATTGCGAAGTGAAGGACTATTGGGATTGTATACTTGAAGGGTATTCAACGATCAGATTTGAAATTGGTAATCGCTACATATACATACAAACATTGCCTGCTTCAGACTTTTCTTAAAGACAGACATAACGAATCGGCTCAATCAGAGAGCTCATTGGCACGAGTGACCTCTTCCTTTGCCTCGGCTGCCTGCGCGGCAAGCAGGTTCAGAGCGCTACCTGCGAGCACGAACGCGCTCTGGTCCTTGGTGAGGGTGTGTTTAGTCTTGACGACCACCTCCTTGCCATCCTTCTTCTTGACGACGAGCTCAATCTCGCCCTTGCCGCCATTCTGCAGAGTCTCCAGCAGCCCTCTTGTCGAAACTTCGTCACAAGAGTCGATGAGGTCATAGTCGGACTCGTTAGCGAATGTCAGAGGAACCATACCCTGCTTCTTCAAGTTGGTCTCGTGAATACGTGCGAAAGACTTGGTGAGAATGATGCGTCCACCCAGATAGCGAGGCTGCAGCGCAGCGTGCTCACGAGCAGAGCCCTCGCCGTAATTGTGCTCGGCGACAACTAGCCACTCGGTACCCTGCTCCTTCCAGCGCTTGGCAAGGTCAGGGATAGAGGTCTTCGAGCCGTCCGTATCGTAGGCAACATTAACTTCGTCGGTCTCGGCGTTGACAGCGCCAATCAGAGTGTTCTCGGAAATGTTGGGCAAATGACCCTTGTACTTGAGCCAGGGACCCGCAGCAGAGATGGTATCTGTTGTGCACTGACCCTTGACCTTGTAGAGAACCTTCAGTCCCTTCAGCTCAGATGAGGGGAACGGCGAGAAGGGATCGAGAAGAGCCAGACGTGAGGATGTAGGGCTGACCCGGACCTCAACGCTAGGGTCGGGTACGCCAGGTGTAGGGAGGAACTCGGATCTGCCTTCCTCGAAACCAGCGTCAGGCAGATCAATGCCCTTTGGTGGCTGGAACTTGAACTCCTCGCCAGATGGCGTTTTAATGCTATCAGTCATGGGGTTGAAGGTAGTGGACCCAGAGTAAGCCATGGCGGTAATTAGTTCAGGGGAGGCGAGAAAGTTCATGGTTGCGCGGTTGCCGTCGTTACGGCCAGGGAAGTTTCGATTGTATGATGTGAAGATGGCGTTCGATTCGCCCTTCTTGACTTCGTCAGTCCTGGTCCATTGTCCTACGAGACTGTCAGCGATTTCTTGCTTGCATGCGAGTCACTCTTATCCTATTGAAGGTATTGCACCCCGGTCGTGTCTCATAAGACGGAGCCAATTGCGAGCCGCATTGTTGAGGTATATGCACTGGCTGGTGAGATGTTCATGATCCGCGGAAGATGGTCATGACAAGGGCGCGAAGACGGACATGAAGGAGAGACACAATAAGAAAGAAACGGAGTGCTCGTACCGATGCAAGGGCTACAAACAGTCAGCATAGCTCATGTGAGTGAGAATCGGATTTCAAAGTAACAGAGTATTCCGTCTCGAGTGAGAGGCAACAGCTTTACACGCGCAGATGCGCAGCGACATGCATAAGGAAGCATGCACGCGATGGAGACGGGAAGAGACTTACCCGCAAGCGTTAGCAAGGACAGTCCCGCCGGCAGTCTCGAAGGTCTTGATGGTATCGTCCCTCTCGAGAGTTGCTCTGATCTGTTCACTGCCCGGAGTGATGAAAAAGTTGGCTTTGGGTTTCAGGCCAGCAGCCGCTGCCTGCTTGACAATATCCTCGGATCGCTGCATGTCCTGATACGAACTATTTGTGCAGCTGCCAATGAGACCAGCACCGAAGGTTTGAGGCCAGCCCTTTTCCTCCACAACCGACTTGAACTTGGACAGAGGCGTTGAGAGGTCAGGGGTAAAGGGTCCATTGATGTGAGGCTCAAGAGTAGACAGATTGATCTCGATGACCTTGTCGTAGGCGGCTTCGGGGTCGGCTTGGAGGAGGTTGCGCTCCATTGGTGATTGGGCAATCTTCAGAGCCGCTTCGGCAATTGGTCCACGATTAGTTGCTTGAAGGTAGGGGATGTGAGCCTGCGAGAAGGGGAACAACGAGGTAGTGGCGCCGACTTCAGCACTAAATCCACGTTAGCGCTTAAGGAAATCGACACAGGTAGTAAAGGGGACAACTCACCCCATGTTGCAAATGGTAGCCATACCAGTCGCGGACAGAGACTTGATGCCCTCACCAAAGTACTCGATGATGTAGCCAGTGCCGCCGCGGACTGTTAATTGGCCGGCCAAGTTGAGAATGACATCTTTAGGAGAAGCCCAGCCGCTCAATTCACCTGTGAGCTTGACACCAAGGATCTTGGGTGCCTTCAGCTCCCAGGGGGCATCAACAAGGGCATCAACAGCATCGGCACCACCGACGCCAATGACGATAGCACCGAGACCACCAGCATTGACCGAGTGGCTGTCAGTACCGAGCATCATCAGTCCAGGGGCAGAGTAATTCTCCAGAACAGACTGGTGAATGATACCAGCACCAGGAGGCCAAAACTCGATGCCATACTTTTTCGCTGCGCTTTCCAAAAAGTCGAAAATCTCTGAGTTGTTCGCAATCGACTTGGGCAGATCGGCTTCCGCACCGGTCTCACCAACAATCAAGTGATCGCAGTGAATACTGGCAGGAACCGCAGTAGTTGGCAGTCCACAGCTCATGAACTGCAGAAGTGCCATCTGCGCGCTAGCATCCTGCATAGCCACGCGATCGGGCTTGAGCTTTAAGTTGGCCTGCCCACGAATATCGCGCCCATTGTTGGTATTACTGAGCAAAGACTCCTCGGGAGAATCCAAATGCGAGTATAAGATCTTTTCAGCGAGGGTGAGCTGGCGCGAGGAACCAAGAACGCGGCGAACTTCGCTGAGACGGCCGAGCAGCTTCTTGTACGGCGGTGTTCGCGAAGCAATGTCGACGTTTCGTGCGCTGGGGATCGATGTGGAAGTTGCAAGGCATCGTGCCTGGCTAGGAAGGCGGGAGGTGAGAAGGTGAGGCTGCTAAGGTCAGTCTCCAACACTGTCTCCACGCATAATCAAAAGTGGACAAGACTCGTTCGCCGACAAACGCATATTCTGCGAGAGCACCCAATTGCGCCGGAGCTCTACTTACTCTGCAGTTGGCAGCCTGCCCAGCTCTCAGTACTTGCGACCGCATCTTGTCGTGCTTCACGGTGGCGGTGGAGCGCTACCAGTCAGAAACATTGGCAACAAAAATGGTGGACCAAGCACTTTGGATGTCCGCGGCCTCGGGCCGATCTCGCTCTGGGGAGGATCCCTGTCATTCTGTCGGCCAACCATGTGTTGTTTGGAAGTCAGCGTTGGTGGTGCTAGGTAATTTCGAGAGTAGGTGACTGTTGGACTGTATCTGATTCGCATTGCCGTGCTGTGTCTCGGGTGATGTGGATTCAGCATGCGTCTCTCTTACTGACACAGCTACGGATTACAAGAGTGATCGGGCAAATGTTAAACTTTTCTATTCACTATTATCAAGTCGCAGCTTTGCTTGACGAACGAGACCAGCCACACTAAACGGCAAGATCCATCTCAGAGGTTTACGGGAAGGTGCTTCACCAACATTGAAGCCAAAGAATACACGCTTCGTGCTCACGACACGTGAAGGACTGTTGTGTCAAAGAATCTGTGGTCTGTACATTTTGATAAGATGCTCGCAGCTGTAATACACTTACAAGCCTGGTGGAGGAGGAACTGCACCATAGCCAGCTCCTGGCGAGCCGGCGGGTGGCGGAGGAGGTGGTGGAGGAGCCCCGTAGCCGGCTGGCTCTGCGGGTGGAGGCGGTGGTGCCGCAGCTCCAGTTGCAGGAGACTGTGTCTGCCCGGCCGTGTAAGCTTGACCATAGTACTGTCCGTAGCCTTGCGAATACTGAGCCATGACTGCTGCAAAGCCACCGTAGGCAGCGTAGGGGTCTTCGGCTGGGTTTTGGGCATAGTAAGCGGCCCACTGTGCATACTGGGCGTTGTAATCAGCAGCTTGAGCGTTGGGGTCAGCAGCACCAGCAGGGATAGCTGGAGTCTCGGGAGCGCCGTTCTGTGCACCATATCCACCATAGCCACCTGCACCTCCATACCCGTAGCTCTGGCTCCTATCGCGATCGCCCCCACGGTCACCACGATCTCCGCGATCGCCACGGTCACCACGGTCACCACGATCCCCATAGCCACGTCCGCCGCCGTAGCTGTCCCGATCACCGTAGCGATTTGGTGGAGGGCGCTCCTTAAACGCCTGGTAATCGGCCTTCACCTTCTCAAGTAGCTCAGTGCAGAGCTCCTTGGCTTTGGCCACACCTTCTGGTCGAGGTCCACTATAATGTGTAAGTATGAAGTTTCGCTCGTTGGAAGAAACATGACTTACGCAATGTGAAGGTACATGGGCTCATCGCTCTCCTGGCCGGACTGAGGCTCCATGAAGCCAGAGCCGCGACCCTTGATCTGCACCTTGCAGCTAGTCTCTTGTTGAATGTACTTGACATTGTCGCCACCACGACCTACTACTTGGGCACGCAGGTTGAAGCCACTGATTGGTTCTAGACCAACAGAGAGCTTCTCTTCGGGCCATTTGCGCTGCACTGAGTCAGCTTCTGTACTACAAGGTGCATGTTCACAGTACTTACACGACCAAATTCGTCACGCTCAAAGTTTTCTGGTTCGCGGCGACGGAAGCGGCGCTCGTCTACCAAGTTGGGCAACTCCTGTGTTAGCATCTCTTCGATCATCTTGACAGCTTGGTCCAATCCTTCTTTGGAGGTGCTGGTGACACGAAGATACAGGGGCGGATTCTAAGAAGATTAGTCACGATGGTTCAAGGGCAGCTGGCAAACTTACAGCGGCAGTTGCCATGCTCTTGTCAGGGTAGTATTCGCCTCGAGTGGTGACATCTTGCATAAGTATAAGTAGAACATTCTAACGTAGGTAGTGTGAATTTCGAATATGCGTACCGGCGCCAGTTTCGTCTTTGATCTAGATGTCACATCGAGGTCAGCATGTGATGAATGGGTTGTGGGGCAGCTAGAAGATCAAGTAAGCTCCAGATCTCCGTGAGGAGAAATGCGCAAACAGCGTGCACAACTCGAGCCCTGCGGCACTGTCGTAATGCAGCAGCGCCGCAATAGCTTCGAGCAGACATGATCCTAAACGATCAGTGATAGACAGAAGTAATTTACCCTTTTTTGTACAGCTCCTTTGGTCAGAGTATAGCGATTTCTAAGATCGTTGATTTCAATGTCTTTGATGTAGTCACCGTCTTGTTGGTATATCTCGCTGGTGACAGGCGGGCCAGAGTTGACCGACGGCGACTTGACAACTGGAGGAGTAGGCGCCTGCAAAGTACTGTCAGTGTACGTCTAACAAGAATGCGACCGCCAGGGCGAGCTTACAGCGCGAATGGGGGGCACGTCGACATGCTGGATGCCCTTCTTCGCCTGGATCTGCGCATTGATCCTCGCAGCCGCTGCCGCCGCCGCTGCAGCCGCCTTGTTCTTGGTGCCTGCGTTCGAGGGGCTGTCCGTGGCCTCACGCACTACCGGGCTGCGTTCACGAAGCGACTCGGATTCTCTCCGCGAGGGCGATCTCGAGCGACGGTCTGTATCGAAACGCGAACGTGCAGGGCGTTCAGGCTCGTCGCTGTCGAAGCGCGATCGCGGGCGTCGTTCGTCGGACATGATTGCGCGTGGTTGTGGAGTGAGAAATCGATGTCACAGTGAACGCGGTAGTGGCCTGGTCGACGTCGAAAGCGCGCGGATAGTAGTTTGCTCACTAGCGCCAGCGGCGGTGGTTTCCCTTCTTTCTCTTTCAAGCCGCCGCTGCACAGGCCAATCATGTCTGGCCGAGGTCGGAGTGTGAATCAGAAATTCCGGGCACTCTCTGGGGAAGCTCACACAACCACCGACGCCGAACAGTCAGCTTCTCACTCGCAAACAGACGCCGTCGTTCAATTGCCCTCGCCCCAGGTTCATTGACATCCGATGGCATCCCAGCGGGCTCTGCTGCCTCTGCGCGGCTTGCTCAGTCGGTCATGCGCCGGAGCTGTGCGCCAGCAAACACGGGCATCGAGCTCTCAGTCGTCGTCCACGCAGGCTTTGGCGTACAAGGCCCTGCATCGTCGCATTGCGCCTCTCCCTACCGAAGACCGTCCTCCGTCTTGGTCTGCTCCGGCTGCTGTGAGCAGCATTCTCTACGAGACCCCTACGCCTTCGCAGAAGCCCCACAAGAAGCACATTCTCAACTGCTTGGTGCAGAACGAGCCTGGTGTGCTCTCTCGCGTCTCTGGTATTCTGGCTGCCCGCGGCTTCAACATCGACAGTCTTGTTGTCTGCAACACCGAAGTCGATGACCTCTCTCGTATGACCATTGTCCTGCAGGGACAGGAGGGCGTCGTAGAGCAGGCCCGCCGCCAGCTCGAGGATCTCGTTCCTGTCTGGGCCGTGCTTGACTACACAGAGTCTCCCCTCGTTCAGCGCGAGCTTCTGCTAGCCAAGATCTCCATTCTTGGTCCTGAATACTTTGAAGAGCTTCTCGCCCACCACCGCGACATGGCTCACAACCCCGAGTTGGACTTCAACCCAGACGAGTTGACCGAGGAAGAGCGCCAGGCTCTCGCAGAGGAAGCTGCCCGTGATTCTCTGCGGAAAGACTACCATCCCAGCAATCTCGCTGTCTCTCAGGCACTTCGCCACAAGCACGAGCACTTGAGGGCCATTACCTTCATGACCCACCAGTTCAAGGGCAAAGTTTTGGATATCAGCACCAACAACTGCATTGTTGAGCTTTCTGCAAAGTCGGACAGGATCGATTCCTTCATGAAACTCATTGCTCCCTTCGGCATCCTGGAGTCTGCAAGGACCGGTAAGTTTAACGGCTTTATGATCCCTTACAGAGCATCTCAACTAATGTCAACTAGGACTCATGGCTCTTCCTCGTTCTCCCATCCACAGCTTGGAGGATGTTGGAGAGAAGGAAGCAGAGGATATTGTCGATACAAGCCTGTTGCCTCCCGGTTAAATCTACGTGCCTGGAACAAGCTAGGTGGATCTGAACATTTACCGTCGGCGGAGATGTCTCGATCTTTGTGTGTAATCTAATCAGGGCCTGGCGTTTGCCGTGGAGATGTAGCAGTGTGGATTGAATCTTAGCAATTCAATTACAAGATTACAAGCGGATCAACAACATGGCGCGATACTTGTTACCTGTTCCGTTACCCATGCTGATGTTCCATTGAGCAGCATGTGTACATGCTGCATGCAACATTGGCCCATTACTTCTTCACTGGCCGAGTCATTCATACTCCACTTGAAGTCACACCTGACAACTAGACGCGCTCTTGGAGTCTTCCCACATGGCCGAGCAGACTGTCGCGCTTGCGTCTATGGTGCAAGGGTGAGAACGGCCCTTGTACCCGATCCATGTTGGCAAATTTGTCCAATGCTTAAGAAGCTACCAGAGCATTACACAGTGGCCAAAGAGAGCGCTCTATGGTCACTACAGTATGGGGGCATGTCTTAACTAAGACGGCAAGCACAAGCTGGTTCTGCCTTCCGGGAGCGGCTTAGATAAAGCCTTGACAAGACGCAAGGTTTCTAGCCGAGATGCAGCCAATCAAATCAGCTTAGTGACAAGACGCCTCGAATCCTACAGTCTAGGGTCTGCATCCCATCTGCATGGTCATGCAAGAACGAAGAACGGGCAAGCATCCGCACGAGTTCTTTCCGCTTGCGTTCTCCGCGGACAGAAACCTCGATCTAGGCATGTGCCGACAGTAACACCTGTGAAAGCTTCATTGCCTTGGCTACATTAGCTATCAGCCAGCATACACGAATTGATTGAACGTTATCTGGGGATCTGCACAGCATACACTCATCCGTGATTCCCGTTGTAAGACATCATTTCGAAGGCCTCTTACACCATGTTGCGAAACAAAGCAGCGCTGGATGCCTCCAGCCGCAGGGTTCTCTTGCATAGCGTATGTCTGACAACAGGCTGTCAATCAAATGCTTAGGTGCATTATCTGATGGGTCTACGCAAAATTTCTATACGAACTCGCGCAAGATGCCAAAAGCAATGCGTCTGGATCATTGCCCCCTCAAGCCATGCAGCAATTTGGAGCCTACCACGCAGACTCAACACCACATCCCGCTTGATAGCCCGTGGGTCCTAGTACGAGATGACCCACTGACCGGCTCCGGTGCCCCATCCGCGACCCTGAACTTCTCCGTTGGGGAGTGTTAATGCAGCGAACCGATCGTGAACGCTCGATCCGAGAGTGCAGTTGTCGCATAGAGAATTTTCCTCCAAACGGACCACTCGGACTGCAGCGCAGGATGCTGCCGTCTGCGGCTCTACGGCAAGCTATCGTTCTGAGGCTCCTGCCCGATCCAGAATACTTCGACGTTCAACTTGGCTGCAGGGCTGTACGGTACTTCACATGTCGGCATGGGCCAAAGGCGGTGCGGATGTCTACCGAATGCCCAGAGGGACCGGCCGCGTATGAAGCAGCTGAAGTGGATCTGGCCCTACCGGTACTGATTCGTGTTTCTATCCATTGAATACGGCGCTTCGACTTCGACTGTGCCCACGGCGCAGAGTGATACGGTTTTGAGGGTTGGGAAGCGTTCAATTTAGATGTTGCACCACGATGATCCTGTAGATGTGGACCCTGGTCATTCTGCCGGTGGCTGCGTCTGGCATAGATCTTGACCATTCCTGAACTTGGAAACGTGCTTCGCAAATGTGTTCCGTACTAGCGCTGGAGGCTTGTGACGGAAACGTGCGATTGAGCCTGGACGCCTAGCAGGGATCTTTTGCAAGAGTTAACCTTGCAACAGAAGCTTGGTTCCACGGCGCGGCAGGAGATAGGAACTAGAGCCTGAGGGCTGGGCAGGCGTCACCCTCGTCACAAACTCGTCCATTCGCTGCCATGGTCATAACAAGACGTTGCTGCGCCGTGTCGCCTCACTCGACCTCATCTTCCTCTTGCCTTGTCTGCAAGATTGGCACATCCGTCCACGATAGCCGTTCGCAATTACATAACGCGTTTTCCGACTTCTGATCTTGGCTTGGCCGACGCCAACCTCCAGTCGTACCTGTCCGGTGAGCGCTCCGCAACATTCCGTTTTCTCTCAACCATCGCTTGCATCGACCGGCTCATTGCGGTAAGTTTTGACCTGCAGTAATGGGACCGAATGCGATAGAGCCAGCCAAGTCATAATGTCTCTGCCGACACCGTTATCTGACATTGGGCGCTATAGATTGCCCACTCATTCACTACGCGTGTAACATAGCACAAAGACCCGCAGCACCCCTTCGACCGCAGTCTTGACACACAGGGTGCATTGCTACATTCTTAGCTTAGGATATGAAATACGGCGACACATTGCGCCAGAGGAGCATTCCTGAATGGGGCCATTGTAAGTGCCCATTGGCGTCACGACACTTTTCGACTTCCAACAACTGACACCATTGCGCCTAGTCAACATTGACTATGACTATCTCAAAGACTTGATCAAACACCAGACGACGTCTGGCACGAACAAAGCCGTTTCGATCCCGGGCCAAGGCACAGGCAGCACCGAGAAAGCCTTCAGCGAAACCTTCATCAGGGTCCTGCAAGCGCAGCATGATCGCATAAACCTCTTTGTCCGGAGCAAAAGCGGAGAGATTGAGCGGCGGCTGGACCACATAAGCAAGAGCCTGGAACAGTTGCGCTCCAAGCAGTCGCATGGGAGTCGCCTACCAGCACGGATAGTCGAGAGATATGCAAAGATAGATGCAGATGTCGCACGGTATGCACCACTGGAGGGAGTGTGATCCTTGAGGCTAATCTGTCACAGGACTGCCGAGGAGATTCGCTCGCTGTCGCGCTTCGTGGTCGTTCAGCGAACTGGGTTCGCCAAGATTCTCAAGAAGTATAAACGCTGGACGAAAGACAGAGAACTTCCTCACACCTTCAAAGATGATGTCACTAGCCGCCCAGACAGTCTCTTCCAGCTTGATCTAGGCTACCTTCTCGATCAATACATTGATGTTCTCGGCGCACTCCGCTCAGTGTTCGACGCCGACAACGCATCCACTACTCACATCAAGGACGTCGACGCTCAACTACCGGCCGCGCGAATCTCGAAAGCTCTCGAACATGATGATCAACTAGATTTCGATCTTGCTCTGTCAGTTGTACCACTGGGCACCAAGGGTCAAAAAGCTACTTATTGGATTCATCCCGATCATGTCGTGGAGACTCAAGTCTTGCTTCTTCAGCACATGCGACTTCACACCAAGAGCACCAAGTCGACATCTCGAAGATCCTCTGCCAATGCAACACCTCGCCGTCGTCACTCATCCAGCGCGCTTACTGACCGTTATTTCGGTAACGAAGATACTGTTGGTCTTCAGGTACTGGACTATTCTGAAGCGTTCGCCATTAGGCAGAATGCTAGTACCATTGGTTCAAGCGAGGAAGACAAAGGCAACATAGGCATCAGAGCAGCTGCCAATGTTCGCTTCTCTGCTGCAGCTGAAGCTGCCATTGTTGTTTGTACAGCGACTGATTCTCGTACCCAATCCCCTGGAGACATCAGAATTGCGAAACTTAAGCGCAAATTCACAGAAGCTTTCCTGGACACTTCGAAACCATTGCCCGACAAGCAGAACATTCGTTTCGTGGATCGCACAGGATCCTTCGATGATGGCGAGAAGGAAACTCAGACGATCAGGCAATGGCTGACGGAGCACAAGGAGATCACGCCAATTGCTGGCGTAGGTGCACTGCGCACCAGGTTTGCTGGACTGCACAACAACGCTTTGGGTGGCATTTGGGCTACCCTGGACCGCGAAATTTTCCTGAAGGATTCTCTGGTCAAGGAATTGAGAAACGACGATTGGGCACAGGCAGCAAGCCCAGGCTGCACCAAGTTCCCTCATGCCATTCTAGAAGTTCGTCAGGAGGGGAACTATGCTGCGTCTCTGATTCAGACGCTTGACCGAAGCCATCTGGTAATTGCGAACTGCCGATTGTGATGTACATTCGCTAACGATCGTAGGTCGAACGCGTACGCGGTTTCTCGATCGAAGCTCATGCGGTATGGACTTGTTGCAAACCCAGTTCTATGTCGGCACCTCACTGGATATCACTCCTTGACAAAGACATTCGCAAATTGCCAGAGCTGGTCAAGAAGCGAAGCCGCAAGAACCGGGGTAGCATGAGCGGCTCGAATACGCAGTCCTCTCCACCGATGACTTCGACCTCTAACACCTCGTTTGACGGACAACTGAGCCCTTCGACGCTTCGCAATGGTGAATCTTCTGCCACCTCAGCTCAAGATTTCGTAGATCCACCATCTCTGCAGGCTTTCCGGAAGAAGCACCGTAAGCCATATGCAGATTATCCGCCACCGGTCGTGCGAGAAGAGCCGGAGACGCAACGCTACTGGAACGAGTACGATCATCCCGAAGACGAGGATCAGGGCTACTACATATACATCGATCCGAACGCATCCGTCAAGTTTCCCGGCCAAGAGACACTTGAAGCCTGGACCAAGATGACCAGAAAATTGCTCGGTTTGCGCCTCCAGGCAGAGGAGCGTTCTCTCTTGTCTGCCGTGGAGGATGGCACAACCGATGACGAAGACTCTGGAAGTGAGAGCCCAATGGGCTGGAACCCTCGGTCGAATTACGGCACCATCTCGTCTCAGAACGGCAGTACTCACGAAGGCTACTTCAGCACCATCTTCCGGGGCAGGGTCAATCCTTACCAGGACGCTGAGGTCCTTGCAGAGCGCCGATCTCTGCTCAGTGAGCTCCAACTGCGCGACCGAGAGCGTGAAAGGACCAAATTTCGCTTCTACTCAACATGCTTGGCTGCAGCATTTGCTATTGATTTTATCCTCGGTCTAATGACCATGACAAGCCGCAAGAAGGAGAGAGGCGCCGTTGATGCTGGTGTGCTGTTTGGTGCGGTGTGCACGCTGGTGTTGTGCATCGTTGCTGTCATCAGCATGAAGACTAGGAGGGAGCGTCTTGGCTGGGTTCATCAAGGAGTGGTTCTCAGCATCGTGCTTGCGCTGCTAGGGCTGGATGTGCTATTGCTGCTGTGGGTCCTAAGGATCTGAAGTGATCGAGTGCCTGGGGTATCGAGATTGTGGTGGTATAATGTGGATACTAAGCACATTCGTATGGATGGGCACGCACATGCTCACAGGGAGGAGCTTTTGGTTACTGTTTCGTCTGGTCTTACAGCGGGTTCGGCGCTCCGGGGAGATCGTTTGTAGTCGAGCTGGATATCCTTTGACTTTAAATTTGTGTTTGGATTCGGAATGGGTTTGAAACTGGACCGGGGCTGGCCGCGGTGTAAGCATGGGCGCGGAAGCCTCTACACATACTATTAGTATATCTATAATCGTCACAAATGCAAAAAAAAAATCAATGATAAGGCGAATCTTGTGACCTCTGCATGATTGAGATTTCCGTCATATCGAGAGAGCGTCATACTGCACCGTTCGAACCACGGCCGAGAGAACACCAGCCAAAGGCTCGATCAGACTGCGCAGCGAAAAGCACTGACTCAACGCGGTCTTTGCAACGCTGCATACGGCCGCGGGTGCGCACGACGAGGTATCACGAGGTGTTGCAAGATGGTAACCGAAGGCTCAGAGCAGGGGCACTAGGGCAGATACTGATTCAGCGCAGTGTCTGCTGTGCCACAATTGAGCATAGCAAGCTGATGAACAGTGGGGAAACGATCGTGTCGTCGAGGCGGACGTGCGCAACATCGACATGTTAGGGATGTTGTGGACGTTTTGGCAAGCAGCAGGCATCGGCTCACCATCATAAGCAGCCACGACACCCTGGCAGACCCGCAGCCGAGTATCAGATGGCCGGCTCTGAACATCACACGATGTCCAGCTTCTCCGTGTTTCCTTCTCCATGACGGCGTTAAGATGTAATTCCCCACCAATTCCCCACCTGCATTCGAGTGCAGGAGGCGAACAGGAGGCTCTGCTGCTGGCTTGCCGCGTTGCCGACGTGGGGGCCACCGAAGATCTGTGGGTCATTCAAGTGTATCTTGATTCATGGTTGAATCTCACAGCAGAGCCGCAAGGTGTTCGCCATCTGGTCTGGATTTTTTGCCCATCATGAAAGTATCTACAGTGATCGCCAGGACTCGCCGAGTTCAACAAGCGTTAGCATGCACCAACAACCGCGGTCTGAGTGCTGCTCTGACACCCACGCATTACTTGGCGGCGGAGCAGCGGTTTAGCAAGGACCGAAGTGGGTCGGCCATTCACGTCATTGGGGCAGTTCGTCCTTCAAAGCTTTCAATCTCCATCTCTCCATATCACCCTTTTCCCCCTCGCCGCCTTGCCCCGGAAAAATTCGTGACTCCAGGGTTGGGGCGTTAATGTGTTCTTAGAGAAAATCCGAGGTACGTTGACCATTCTTCTTGCTTGCTGCTCAATTCCGGATTGGCATGTGAAATGCTGGTCCATTGCAGCGCAGCTTTGCGACACCGGGGAATTTATGGCCAGCTGATTCGTTACAAATTGCGCGGCCGGCTAACGATCATATGTGCAGGTCGAGCTTTCAGATCTTGTCACATTTATTTGTATATCTAAGATCCTTTGTACCACTACCTACTCATTAAACACTGCGGTCCTCAAGTCCCGTACACGTCTCTACTCGACCCTCACATCACAGCAAGCCAATCGATAGCGCATCATGGCTGCACGACGCTCGAGTCGATTCTTGAAGCCGCTGGCCTATGTGGCGGGAGCTGGTGCCATTGGTAGTGCTGCTCTGTACACAGTCATCCGACCGCGAGACATTCCTGGCACAGAAGCTGCCGCCGTACCGCCGCCGACATATGGCGAGGGCGGTGTTTTCAACCCTCCAAAGTTCCCCAACGTTCCCTCGAGGGCAGAGCAGATCGCCAAGTTGAAGGCCAGCGGTGGCATTGTCGCGCAGGTTGCAGAAAAAGCCAAGCACCTCATCACAGGGAGCGCGACACCTGAGCAGAAGCCTGAGCAGGAGGAATACGACCTACTGGTCATTGGTGGTGGCGCCACTGGTGCCGGCATCGCGCTCGATGCTGTCACACGAGGTTTGAAGGTTGCCATGGTCGAGCGTGACGACTTCAGCAGTGGCACCAGCAGCAAGAGTACAAAGCTGGTGCACGGTGGCGTCAGATACCTTGAGAAGGCTGTGTGGAACCTAGACTACAACCAGTAAGCACAGACACCAGCAATATGCTACGTGGTAGCTAATTTCAAATCTCCAGATACGCCCTCGTCGTCGAAGCCCTCCGCGAACGTCGTTACTTCTTGGACACCGCGCCGCATCTATCGCAATGGCTGCCCATCATGATCCCCATCCAGAAGTGGTGGCAGGCTCCCTACTTTTGGGCGGGTACCAAGTTCTACGACTTTTTGGCCGGATCCGAGAACATCGAGAGCTCGTACTATATGACAAAGAGCAAGGCTCTGGACGCCTTTCCTATGCTGAAGAAAGAGGGTCTTTTCGGCGCCCTGGTATACTATGACGGTGCACACAACGATTCCCGTATGAACGTCTCGCTGGCTATGACAGCGGCGCTGTACGGCGCAACTGTCGTACCTCACGTCGAAATTACTGGTCTAACAAAGGACGCCAACGGCAAGCTCAACGGCGCGATCGCGAAGGACCTTGTTGAGGAGCTCGACGGCAAGAAGGCCGAGCAATTCACAATTAAGGCCAAGGGTATTATCAATGCCACTGGTCCTTTCACTGACTCCATTCGTAAGATGGACGATCAGACAGTGTCTGAGATTGTTGCTCCTAGTTCTGGTGTCCATGTCATCCTTCCGGGCTACTTCAGCCCTGCCAATATGGGCCTCATTGATCCGAACACTTCCGATGGACGTGTTATTTTCTTCCTGCCATGGCAGGGGAACACAATCGCCGGTACTACTGACACTGCTTGCGATGTTCAGCAAAACCCTATTGCTGGCGAGGACGAGATCGACTGGATTCTAAAGGAAGTCAAGCGCTACCTGCAGCCTGAGATCAACGTCAGGCGCGGCGATGTCCTGGCTGCATGGTCCGGTATCCGTCCTCTGGTTCGCGACCCTACCAAGGACAAGTCGGAAGGCCTTGTTCGCAACCACTTGGTAACCTTGTCCGAATCTGGTCTGCTCACCTGCTCTGGAGGCAAGTGGACTACGTATCGTCAAATGGCTGAGGAGACCGTCGACGAGGCCATCAAGGAGTACAAGCTGGAGCCGCGCGCGCTCTCAAACGCGCCTTTGGTCAGCGGAACACAGGTCAAGGACGAGGCTCCTCTTGATGGTACCTGCCAGACTCACCGCGTCCGCCTCGTTGGTGCCCACGGTTTCTCCAAGACTCTCTTCATCAACTTGGTCCAGCACTACGGCATCGAGACTGATGTGGCCAAGTACCTCTGCCAGGCATATGGTGACCGTGCCTGGACTGTCGCTGCGCTCTGTGCGCCCACAGAAACTCGCTTCCCCGTCCGTGGCAAGAAGATTTCTGAGCTGTACCCCTACGTAGATGGTGAAGTCCGCTACGCTGTCCGCCACGAGTACGCCCAAACCGCCACCGATGTCATCGCCCGCCGCATGCGTCTCGCTTTTCTGAACGCCCAGGCCTCGCTCGAGGCTCTCCCCAAGGTCATCGACATCATGGCTGAGGAGCTGAAGTGGGACAACAAGCGCAAGGATCTCGAGTTCAAGAACGGAGTCCAGTACCTTGGCTCCATGGGTCTGCCCAAGAACAAGCTCAGCCTGACACGCAAGGACGTCGAGAGTGGGAAAGTAGGCAAGTATGCCGATGAGGAGTACCAGCTCTACGCACGCCATGGTGAGTCTCCCGATCCTCAGCATTGCGCTGATCTATTTGAGATGGGAATCGCGCTAAACAGTGGCTTCGCAGACAAGCCTGAGGAGCTGCTCGAGAGCGACTCCAAGTACGCACAGGGGCATAACCCGGTTCTTGGTCGTGACTCCTCAGCAAACAAATAAGCGATCGAACGCGGTAGAGGTTGGTTATGTAGATCTAGTTTGAGCATCCTGTATATTGTTGCATAATCGGCGCGTTTGTTCTTGTGGAGTCTGTGGAGGTAGATGTTAAGATACCTATCGTCGCACAGTGTGCATCTCGTGAGGATGTCCGCAAAATCAGTACTTTCTGCAAGCATCTGTTCAATACTTAGTTCAATACACTTGCAAGGATTGAGTGACCAAAGGTTGGAGCACAGTTAAGACGTTAGATGCGAGCACAAGGTTAGGGGCTGAGATCAAGCCTTACAGTAGGGCGATGCTAAGCTCCGCATGATTGGAGGGCGTGTAGGGCTTCTGCTATCGAACCCCCGTGCGCTTTCTCCTCCTTCCCCACAATCTCTACGATAAGCTAGGCCCAACTCAAAGATAACGTCCGCGTGGAAGACTCCTGGAAGCCATGGTGGCGAGACCTGTTCGTCGCCTTTACGCCTTCTACGGTCTCGCCCGCCAGCCTGCCATGAGCCTGAGGCAAGTGGTCCGATTGCTGTACTGCTATCTTCCGAGAGGTAACGTAACGGCAACCCTGCGTCCCCAGCAGATGCATGATGCTAGCGAGGTTTCAAGCCATCTTATCGGATGAGTGTAAACTATCACTTGGCATACCTCAATCGACGTCGTAGGCGCCGAAAACTTCCCTAGTTGGAGATTACAAGTCATGGAGATGCAACGCGCTGACTGCCGCGGCGCAACGATTCTTACAATGGGTTTTGTATAAAGACCTCGCAGATCTTTGCGGATCTTTCAAAGTCTCAGGTCTACCTCGCCATCCCTTCCGACTACCTACTCCAGACTTTCCTACATCCTAGTCAAGATGGGTGTTGACCCTGAAATTGCGCCTACCATGAGCGCGTCCAAGACTGCTGAGGTGTTTTCTCAGCACGATGGTGATCTGAAGGAAGGACTCGTCGAGAACAATGGGCACTTCACTGCTGCCGAACTGGCAAAATACGGACAGACACAACGTGGACTTTCGCCTCGCCATGTCCAATTGATGGCTATCGGAGGTAAGGTCTTCCATCTCACGCAATGATGCTCAAATGGTAACAATGTCTAGGATCCATTGGAACAGGTCTCTTCGTAGGAATCGGTGGCTCCCTTTCCAAAGCCGGCCCACTCTCTCTCGTTCTTGGCTACACGTTCTGGGGCGCTCTCTTCGTCTGGCCCGCGTACCTCTGCGTCGCAGAAATGTGCGCCTACCTGCCTCTTCGTGGTGCCATCTTCGAGCTCGCAGCCCGCTTTGTCGACCCCGCGCTCGGTTTCGCCATGGGATGGACATACTTCTTCGCCGGTGTGATGCTGGTCTGCACAGAATACAGTGCCGTTGCAACGGTCATGCAGTACTGGAACACGGATATCAACCCTGCCGCCTGGATAGCTATGACCATGGTGGTCTGCGTGTTTCTCAACGTCGTTGCTGTCAAATGGTATGGCGAGTCCGAGTTCGTCATGGCGTCCACCAAGGTCCTTCTCCTCATAGGTCTCGTCCTGTTGACGTTCATCACCATGCTTGGTGGCAACCCTCAGAATGATCGTTATGGATTCCGGTACTGGACTAGCGAGAATGGAGGCGCGATTCATTCCTACTACGCTGAAGGAGCTACGGGTCGCTTCTGTGGATTCTGGAGCGTGTGCATCTATGCCGCCTTCACAATTGCGGGCCCAGACATGATCTGTCTTGCTGCTGGAGAGATTCAGAACCCGCGACGAACTATTCCCCGCGTAGCAAAGCTCATCTTCTACCGTCTGGTCGGATTCTATGTCTTCGGTGTCCTCGCAGTAGGCATCATCTGCTCATCTCGCGACCCTCGTCTTCTGGGAGCCATCGACGCCGGCGAGCCCGGCGCTGCTGCTTCGCCCTGGGTGGTCGGCATTACCAACCTCGGGATCAAGGGCCTGCCAGGCCTCATCAACTTCCTGATCCTACTCTCCGGTTGGTCCTGCGGAAACGCATACCTATACGCTTCCAGCCGCACGCTTTACGGCCTCGCTCGCGATGGCCAAGCGCCCAAATTCTTCCTCAAGTGCACAAAAGCCGGTGTACCCATCTATGCCGTCGCTGCCGTGACGCTTATCACCTGTCTCACATTCCTTGTCAGTTCGAACAACGCCGTCGAAGTGTTCTACTGGTTCGTTGGGCTGACGACATGCGCTCTTGTGTGCACATACGTCGGCATGCTGTGGACGTATATCGGCTGGCACCGCGCGATCGTTGCACAGAAGTTCGATAAAAGTCTGCTTCCGTACACTGCGCCATTCACACCGTACACGGCATACTTGGCTCTCGTCCTCGGTGTTCTGATGATTATTTTCATCGGGTACGATACGCTTGTGCCTTTCAGCATTCAGGGCTTCATTACAAGCTACTTTGGAGCGTGGTTCAGTGTATTTGTGTTCATCTTTTGGAAAGTGTTCAAGCGCACGTCGTTTGTCAATGCTGCAGAGGCGGACTTTGTGAGTGGAAAGGCAGCCATTGACGCAGAGTGCAGGGAGTGGGAGGAGGGTGGTATCGAAGAGAACGTTAAGGCGAGACTTGCTGAAATGCCTCTTTGGAGGAGATGTTGGGAGAGGATGTGGTAAATACAGTTTTGCCTCGGAGAAGCCTGTAGTCGCGGTAGCTGAGGCAGGTGTGAGTCTTTTTCACGTAATAACAGCGAACATGTTCAAAATTATTTCAAGATGTGCATAGCAGATTCCATCACCATCAAATTTGGGAACTCGAATGGTCATTCTGCAACTTTCTAGGTTGATTGGAACTCAGCTCTGCCTGACACGAGCTTTTTTGTTGTTAGGAAACGAGAAACGCTAGTGGTGTGTTTTCAACATCAACGCGTAAACCTTCATTCTGTATCAACAAGACCAAAAACCCAATGTTGCGCACCCGACTTCACGCACGACTCAGATAAGTCAGGGAAGCAGTTTTTAAAATGTCCGAGATTCGATTGATGCAGCTGAATTTCCTCTGGCTCGCGCACTATTTTCTCCTGGAATTGCATACTTAGCACAACAGCTGGAGACCTGAACCTGTTACATTTCAGACTTCGATTTCTTCTACTTCCAAAAAACCATGGCGCCGAAAAGGCCAACCTTGACCTCTAAAGCCTTGCAGGCGTTGCTTACACGTATCGGCTCTGCATCGTCAGGGACGAAAAGCACGCTTCTCCAGCGATTTCAACGCGATCTTACGAGAGACCCTGGTATTCATCCGCAATTCGCAAATGGTGCATCACAGCCGGACATACGGAGCCGCAAAACAAGGGTTGTAAGCATCGATATGGGCATCAAGAACCTAGCCTTCTGTGACGCAGAGATCTCCTACCCAACCTCCACCGTCCCGCCAAAGCCATTTCTCGACGCCACAATGAAAGTCTTGCGCTGGAAGAAACTCGATCTTGTAGAAGACTCACGCACCCGCAGGGGGCGCGTCGCGCCGCAGGACAGCAAGGGAGAACAAGCCAGCGTCGCCGAGGAAGACACTGACCACTTCTCACCCTCTGTCCTCTCCAGAACCGCATACAAACTTATCACGGAAGAAGTTCTCAGCGTGAGTCCAGACGTGGTACTCATTGAGAGACAGCGGTGGCGTTCGGGCGGCGGCAGCGCGGTCCAGCAATGGACTGTGCGCGTCAACACGCTCGAGGCCATGCTCTGGGCTGTCTTGGAGACGGTGAAGAGGTCGCGGCAAACGGGCTCTGTGGACAGGAAGGTAGCGCAGGCGACCAAGGATTTCCAAGTTCGCGCTGTGGATCCCAAACGCGTTGGGCAGTACTGGCTAGGGCAGCATGCGCGAGCCTTAGAGGAGCGCGATGAGAAGGCGCTCGCGCTCGATGTTCCCGCACTTTCAGACGCGGAAGAAGAGTCTGCTGGAATGGAAGAAGACAACGGGAAGCGAGCGAGCAAGAAACCAAGCCGCAGCAAAGCAGAAAAAAGCGCCAAGATTGCCTTGCTCCGCTGCTGGCTGGCAGATAATGCAATGTCCACGATCCCTTCCACGCCATCGTGCATGCCGCATATCACCTTCAGCACTGGCTCGGACGCAGAGTCGACGCGCCAGGCGTTGTTGCCCAAGTCCAAGACCCCGCGAAAAAAAGGGACGACGTCGACAACGGTAAAGAAAAGAAGTGAGGGTGGAGAGCTGACTGATGAGCTTCCCGCTGCGGAGATCAAGAAGCTGGACGACGTCACGGATTGCTTCTTGCAGGCTGCAGCGTGGGTCGCGTGGGAGTCGAATCGACTGCAGCTGCTGGGTGTTGTTGACAACGACCAAACAGGTTCTTCAGCATCTCTGGACGAAGCCGAGATATTGAAGATGATGGAGCAAATTGGTTCTGTGTAGGCTCCAAGACCACCTGTCGTGCCAGATTGAAATCGTTTCAATTTGAAGCCACAACCAAACATTACGATATTACACCCAACCACACCATCTCACCCCATTCCCTCGCCGCCGCCTATCCCTCGCAGATCAAGTCAAAGTCCGGAAACAGCGGATCAGGCCCAATATTGGTACTCGCCACGGCTGCGTTGAAGTCCTGCACCTTCGCTGTCTGCTGCGCCTGATTACACTGATCTACCAGCAGCGCGTTAGCAAACCCATCCTCTTCTGATCGCGCAAACATCGCTCAGACATACCTTTCTGCTGATCACACATATTCACCGTCAACCGCCCCTCCTGTCCCTGTCCCTGTCCCTTGCCCTTGCCCTTGCCCTTGCCCTTCCCTCCATCCCCTCCGCCATCACCGCCGTCACCCCCGCCACCACCACCACCCTGCGGACCATTCGCCACACTCTGACACCCCTGGAACTGCACATCACAACTCCTCTGGGCCGCCGTCGCGAAATCCGGAAACGAGTCCCCTTGCACTGCGAACGGACGATCAGGGATCCCGGAGTTCATAATGGACGGGGCACGCGCGCCGCCCAGGGCGCTGGAGAAGGTCTGCAGGTCTGTTGCTTGGCGGTAGAAGAGCTTGTGGTGCGGCATCAGGGAGATGGCGTAGTCGGAGGTGAGGAGCGGGGGGGAGGGTGAGGCGGCGGATGTGGCTGGGAGGGCGAGGAGGAGGAACGAGAGGAGAGGTGCGGGGAGGATGCGCATGGTGTTTTGTGTTGTTGGAGCGTATGCTCGTCTCGTCCGTGGTGTGGATGTAGATGGGAGATGGCAGGTGGTGTGAGGACTTCAAGGTGGTGACATCCTTAGGTGGTTGTATATAGTTCGGTCGGATAGCAGCCGGCGTTCCCCAAGTCTCTACATATCCTGTCACAGGCCTGCAGGTTAAAGTCCTGCATTTCCAAGTCTGGAAGCGCGGTGGTCGGGTTGCGACAGTACTGAAACGCGGAGCCCCCCTTGGACGGGACGAACGACGGCAAGGTTGTTTGCAGTGTTAAAACGAGTAGCGTTGTGCAATCAACCTGGGACTATTGAAATAACGATAATTCAGACTCAAGTTTAACATTAGCAGTGACTATATTTGACGTTGGGAAAGCGAGTCGGTCAGTGGTGTTGTTTTACGCGTAGGTGGATACAAGACAGACTGGGAGATAAGATGGATGGTACTTTGACCAGACCTGAACCAAAGACGAGAGTGACAATCTAGTTCTGAATGCAGATGAACAATGAACAATCTATAAAGACTCAATCGAGATGAAGTAGCGATGATCCAGACTCAGTCAAGTCCAAAGGGTGATGTCATCAGACTTGAAGATAAACTAAGAATCATCGGGCTCAAGATGAAGATTCATCACGGCGAAATATTAAAGGTGATAATGTTGATTGTATGCTATTACAATGCCGTACATGACAGACAAGGAAAGTGATGTGGCAAGTGATGCGGTCAAGCGACCCTATTACAGTGTTTTCTCCTACCCATGGTAGACATCTATGAGGGTCCAATTTTGGAAGAATGGAATAAAGAAACACGCCGAAAATGCACGGATGGTATCCAGGGTATCCTGTCGCAGAAATGGCGAGTCGCGGGGGGCTCGTTATATATACACGTTCGGGATCCCAATCACTCGTACATGTCGCAAAGGTCAAAAGTGGTGTCGTGGTCGTCGTGATCGCAGCGGGGCTGCCTGTGCACGTGGTTGGCGTTGAACGCAGCAAGCAGTGTACGGTGGAGCGTTTAGAAGTTGGCCGCTGCGTTCGGACGGCCGCCGGGGTTGTGGTACTGCTCGAGATTCGACTGGAAGGGCGAGGCACCCGTGTTGGCTGGCTTGTCGCCGAGAGCGGCACCGGTGCCGGCCATGAGGTCGTCGTCGTCCTCGGTGACGCGGCTCTGGCGCTTCTTCATACGCCAGAAGACGAGAGCAATGCCGCCGAGGAGGAGGGCACCGCCGACACCACCGACAACACCGCCGATAACCTTCTTGTTGCTCTCGCTCAGACCGCCACCGTCGCTGCCGCTGCCGCCCTGGGCCTCCGGGGGGTCGGTGACGGTTGCTTGGCCAGTGGTGGCGAGCAGGGTGCTGGAGCCGGTGCTAGTAACCTCAGAGGCCTGGCCATTGATGACGGTGCTGTAGATGGTGGTGTAGAGCTGAACCGAGGTAGAGACGAGGGGCGTGGTGCGGACGAGGGGTGTGGTCCTGAGCGACGACGAGGCTGCAGCTGTTGTGCGTGCTGACGAGCCAGCGGCTTGGGACTCACTCGAAGGAACACGGCTGGTTGGTGTGGGAGTGGCCGAGTTGCCGTTGTTGTTATTGTTGTTAGAGGTGGTGGCCGCTGGTCGCGATGTCTCAGCGGGCGCCTCGGATGTTGGGTCAGGCTGCTGGGAGCTGGCTGGTGGAGCAGACGAGGCAGGCGGTGCGCTCGATGCTGGCGGGGATGATGAAGCCGGCGGTGCCGACGATGCTGGGGTTGCGGAGGAGGCGGGCGTATTGCTGCCGCCGGTGCCCGAGGCCTGGCGCTTCTCGTTGTGGTGAAGGTACTCGTTGATGCCGTCGATGTGCAGGCTGTCGAAGCTAAAGGCCGACGCCATGGCCATGAGGGCGAACAGCGTCACGAACAGCCACGCCTGGCGCATCATGGTTGATGTTGGAGAGAGGAGAGGAGGAGGAGGTGGTGGTGGTGGAGCGAGGGCGTGGGTCGAGTGCCAGTATACTATAGTATGGAACGGGGCGGCTGACGCGTTTCACGGGCGACGTTTGCGCTGTTGTGTTTACAGGGGAGTTTCAGTCGTGGTATGTGTGTGTGTATTTGTGTGCTCCAAGGGACGATGAACGAGAGCGTGAAGATGAGATACAAACGAGAGTAAGATGGAGAAAAGGGAAAAAATGCAGTGCGTCGCACGACGAGTGATGGCGGATCAGCCGGTGCAGTGCGGGAGATGACTGATGAGCGTTGTCTTCGTGTTGGGTGGGCCAGGCAGTACGTGACCCCAGCAGCAACCGGCCAGTAAAGCGGTGGGCTCAAAAATAGAAATTAGCAGCATAAAGGGAAAAAGGGAAAAGGGCCAAGACCAGGGCAGGGCGGCCATGCATGGAGCCGCCGCGCAGGCACAAGGGCACTTCGGCGCAAGCCGTAGCAGAGACGCAGACGCCCTGCATCAAGTCTGCGTTCCAGCCATGCAGGATTGTTGTTGTCTGCGAAAATTCTCCTCCCAACACAACGCGCACAGTCCTGGGCTGGTCCTTCCTGGTCGCGAGCATAGGATAGCAGTGGATGGGACTGATAGTCTGATAGTGGCAGCCATCAAAAAGCGCCAGACACGGCCATGTCTCAGCATAGCACCGCCGTCTTGCATCGTTTTCAGCGTGACCAACTTGCCCTCACGCGTTCCAACCCTCAAATCTGCGTGTCCCCAGCAGCCAATCACTAGCCCGCTAATCATTCTTCTGCACGCATCAGCCTTCCCATCTTTGGCACCCTTTCCGGCTTGCTGTGCGTCATACCGCCCGGGGTGGTCAACCAATTTTCCAAGCCTTGCGCTGCACATATTGGCTCGACTGGTAGACTGGTAGAAGAAAGCTCGAGTCGTTCTCCACAAGTCGTCTCGTTGCACAAGGACGCCCACACCTAACACCACACACACGCCCGCCGCCATGCTGACTGTTGCTGCTGCTGTCCATGCGGCCGCCCACCACCTCACAACCCGCGAAGCTCTCAGCGGCATCTGGGGCTCCATCAGCCTGTGCGCCTGGATCTTTCTGCTGGTCCCCCAATTGATTGAAAACTACAAGTCTGGCTCTGCAGACGGCATCTCCCTCATCTTCCTCGCCATCTGGTTCGTTGGCGATGTCACCAACCTCGCCGGCGCTCTCTGGGCTGGCCTCGTGCCCACCGTCATTGCCCTGGCCATGTACTTTTGCGTCGCCGACCTGATCCTCATCACCCAGTGTGTCTACTACAACACCATCAACGCCCGCCGCAACGCACGCAAAACCTCGACTCAGTCCGCTGCCTCGGTCGAAGCGCCCCTCCTCGGCCGCCGCGACAGCTCCAACGTTGGCCTCCCCGGCAGCCACAGGCGCGACAGCCAGGCCTCGCGCCGCCGCCGCGCATCCTCACTCCCTACCATCCTCGACGTCGAAGATGCGCCCAGCGAGTGGATCAAGAACACCCTTAGCGTTATCGGCGTCATGGCCGTCGGCGCCGCAGGCTGGGCTCTCGCCTGGAAGAGCGGCGTCTGGGTCCCGCAGCCCATCAGCACAGGCGACGACGAGGCCATTGCCCTCGGTGCAGAGATCCTCGGCTACGCATCCGCCATCTGCTACCTGGGCGCCCGCATCCCCCAGATCATCAAGAACCAGCGCGAGAGGTCCTGCGAGGGCCTCAGTCTGCTCTTCTTCATGCTCAGTCTGCTCGGCAACGCTACCTATGGCGCCGGTATCCTGTTCCACTCCACCGAGAAGGAGTACTTCCTCACCAACCTGCCCTGGCTGATTGGCAGCCTCGGTACCATGGTCGAAGACGCCGTTATTTTCCTGCAGTTCCGCGCCTTTGGCACTGGCGAGGCCCTGTCCTCTGTCGACGCATAGTCTTTGTGCTACTCTGGTAAATTTGTCACGGCGTTTTTGGGGCCTCAAGAGTATGGCCATTAAAAGTTGGTTACCGTCTCGTCCTGTAGATACCCAGTCAGGTGGACTCGGCGTGTTTGAATATGTGTATACTCAGAATATTTATGCTAGATATATACTGAGAACTACTTATGCTAGTATATACTTAGGTGTACTGAGATGCATTCAAGATTCAAGACTGAACATGTAACTACATGCACAAGACACAATGTATCATGACACCCTGCATTGTCTAGTCGTGGCATTCATTCTAAATGATATCTATCCCGGTGACCCCTTTTCGCCATCAACACGCTTACTCGGCGTGCTTGTACTTCTGCTCGTGCACACCAATGGCCCTAGAACAACGTGTTAGTACGGGATACGCAATGTTTATACATTTCAAGGCTTGCTTACCGGCCAGACGGATCCGTCTGGTTGCTCCACGTCGGCGTCCACCTCATGACGGTGCTGGCACAGCTGGGCGGGAAGTGCTCGTCAAACATGCAGCGGTACCAGTACGCCTCCTTGGTGTCCGGGATGTCGCTGCCCCACTCGGGCTTGGGGTTCTTAAGCTGTTCGTCCGACACCTGCGCCTCGGCCGTGTCCTTGAGCGCATCGATCCACCCGTATCCGACGCCATCGGAGAACTGCTCCTTCTGGCGCCACAGAATCTTCTCGGGCAGGTACGCCGCCGTCTCGGGCTCGTCCGACGTGTCAAACGCCTTGCGCAGAATGTACTTCTCGATGCGCTCCTTGGTGATCAGCTTCTCCTTGGGATCGATGTTCATGGCCAGGTTGAGGAACTCGCGGTCTAGGAAGGGCACGCGGGCCTCGACGCCCCACGCCGATGTCGACTTGTTGGCCCGCAGGCAGTCGGCCAAGTGCAGGTTCTTGACCCGGCGGACGCACTCCTCATGGAATGCGGCCTTGTCCGGCGCATTGTGGAAGTAGAGGTAGCCGCCGAAGATCTCGTCGGATCCCTCGCCTGAGAGCACCATCTTGATGCCCATAGCCTTGATCTTGCGCGAGAGCAGGAACATGGGCGTCGACGCACGAATGGTGGTCACGTCGAACGTCTCAAGGTGGAAGATGACATCGGAGAGAGCGTCCAGACCCTCCTCGATAGTAAAGGTAAATGTGTGGTGCTTTGTGCCGAGGAAGTCGGCAACCTCTCGTGCAGCGATGGCATCGGGCGCGTTGGGGAGACCAATGGAGAACGAGTTGAGTTGACCGAGAATCAGGTCAGTCTGGAGCTGACCGTCGGCATCAATGCCAACAAGTTCGCTCGGATCTGTTGTGGTGCTGTTGGCGTTGGCCTTGTGCTCAGCTGCCTTCCTTCTTGTCTCCTCGTTCAAGCGCAAAGTCTCACGCTGAGCGATCGAAGCAACCAAGCTCGAGTCGAGACCTCCAGACAAAAGGACACCGAAAGGTACCTCGGCCATCATGCGCTTGCGCACGGCGCGCTCAAACGACGTCCTCAGCTCCTTCAGGTCAAGAGGGTTGGTTGGGATGTTGGAGGGCTCAACAAGCCACTTGGGGTCGTAGTAGCGCGTGAGCTGGTCGGTCTTGGAATCGTAGACATGGCCGGGAGGGAATGCCTGGATGTCGTCGCAGACGGGGTGCAGGCACTTCAACTCCGAGGCAAAGTAGACCGCACCAGGTGTCTCGCTCGACCTGCCAATGTAGAAGGTAGTGACGCCGATAGGATCGCGGGCAGCGATGAGTCGATCGTTCTCCTTGTCGTGAAGGACCCACGAGAACATGCCGTCGAGGTGTCGGGGCGCGTCGATGCCATGCTCAAGGTAGAGCGGGATGATAACCTCGCAATCCGAGTGTGTCTTGAATTCGTAGGGGTTCTTGAGGCTCTTGCGGAGAATGCGGTGGTTGTAGATCTCGCCGTTGACAGCGAGCGACACGGTGCCGGCCTTGTTAACAAGCGGCTGCGCGCCAGAGTCTGTTCAATGTAAGTATTTGACCCATTACATGGAGCAAAATTGTCGTGTGACCGCGTACCAACACCGACGATAGATAGACGCTCATGGACAAGGACTGCAGACTGTTAGTAATCAGATGCCAACCTGAACACGTCTGCGCGCTTACTTGTGTCGTTGGCAATGTGGTTGCCACCTGCAAGTTGTCAGCTATCGTACTCGCCAGCGTGTTCCATGTTTCTGTTGCTCACTCCAATCCGGGCCCCGATGTCGGATTCTGTGCAGAGTCAGTCAATTGAGCTCACCACCACATCGTGAGGAGGATAGACTTACTGCTTGCCCAATTTCAGGGCGGTCGGCTTGAACTTTTGGACATCGGGATGTCTGCGCGCCCAGTCAGTCTTTGTTCAGAACACGGTAGGAAAGTTTTGGAGGGGCAGTTCGCCGTCATCGCAGGGCCAGTCGTACCTGTAGCAGGCGAAGATACCACACATCTTGGCTGTATGAGGAGAGAAGGTTGATGAGAGACGACAGGAAGAACGTCACTTAAGGGACGTGATCGAATTTCAATGCCGAGCAGTCCAAAGTTTGACTCACTTCACCACGGTTTGTGGAATGACTTCGGCGACGGCAAGCGGCGACCAGACGGGCATGCCCCACTAGCCCACGTTCAGAACGCGCCCTAGAGCCGCAGAGAGCATCCAGCGATTCTAGTGGAGCCCGTTATCGCTCGAAGCAGGGGAGAAATGCCGATGACGCGCGCGGATAGTCACTCGGAGGATTCTGGGTACATTTGAACATCATGTTCACTCGGAGGATTCGGGATACATTTTATTATCAGATGCGTTGCTATTGGCGGGATGCCTCAGCACGCGAGCAGATTACACTCACCGACAGTTATTAAGATGCTGTCAAACCACTGCAGAGGTCTATCCCCGTACTTGGCGCCAGCTGCCAATCAGGTGTTCATGTCGCCTCTGGAGCTGGAGAGGCCTTGGCCGGCCACCATCGCGGCGCACGTTAGTGACTTTTGACTAATATTTGCATGTGGCACGCAGATATGGCACAACTAAGCGAATCACGATTTCGTAGGTGTTGATACATCAAAAGCCCTCGTGTGGCAGTACTCGACACATGCGTCGCCATGCCGCTCCTAACCGTACTCAATACTTTAACTCAATACCGTGCTCAATTACCGCCCAAAGTCCGTCGGTGTAGCAGAAGTCAACCACAAGAAATAAAGAAACCGTCCAACATGCATGCATGACTTGTCTACGTTCCCTGAACGCTCATCGTGCTCGCGCATACGTTGTTTGATACCCCACAATCTATGCTTTGTCGAAAGATGTGGGGTTGTCGTTGGCGTAAGGCGCAAGGCTTTTGTCTTCCACTTCGGGTATTGCAGAAACGCTTAGAACAAGAAGTAGGCGAGGAGGAAGCTCACCAGGCACAGCAGAGCTGTGATCTGAACGGAGACACCGCCGGCTGGGGCTGTTTGTTGCTGGGTGGCGGTCGCAAGCTGGTCTTTCGCGCCGCTGGTTGAGTCAGGCTTGCGCTGGCGGAGGCCTTCACTGGCCTGCTGTGTCAACCGTGCGATCTGCTGCTTGGCCGCGTCGAGCTGAGCCTGAAGCTCGGCCTGCGACGTGGGAATGGCATTCGACACGCTTGCTGCGGCTGCGGCCACGGTCTGCTGAACGCTGGAACCGGCACCCGAGCCGGTGGCGGGGTTGTACGTCTCGCGCTCGATCTCACCGAGGTTCTTGCTACCGGCGGGGCGGTCCTCGATGCGCGAAGCAGGGCCCTGAGCCTGGTCTGTTGGGCCGCGCACAGGGGTGACGGCGGCTTCCGACTGGGGCGAGGAGAGCAAGGAGTCGCGGCTGACACCGTTGGCCCTTGCCGGTGTGGAGGAGGAGTCGCCATCGGCGGGCAGGAAGAGAACTCTAATCTTCTTCTCTTGAATGGACGACTTTGCGGTCTGCTCGATGTGTGCCCACTAGAGATCTTGATCAGCCATGGTCGCCTGCGCGAAAGAACTGGGCGCCTACCAGAGACCCAACGTTGGTGAACTCCTTGTCAGCGGTGACAAGAACGGACTGAACGAGGAACTTGTCGCGGCACTTTGCATCTGGCGGTGGGTCTTCCTTCATGGCCTGCAGGAGAACTGCGCACACGTGTTAGTCCATTCAAGTTTCGAGAGCGACGCGGATATGCGCGCTGCGTTGTGGTCATACTCTGGACTTCGACATCTCGCCCAGGCTCGATGCGTCCGCTGTTCGGTCGCACGCAGTATCTAGAAGGACCTTTGTTAGCCTGGATATTCGGGTGGAGACGTGGTGGGTTGATTCGTACTGCTTGGGCGCGGTGGTTTTAACCTGCAATTGTCAGCTGTCAGGTCATGTGCCAGATCTTACATTGCGTGAGTGAGTGTGTGCTTGCCTTGAATGCGACAGGGTCCGAATGAGGGTTCTTGAGACGGAGGGTCTGCGACACCTCTTGCTGGAAGGGGCCTGGCTCTCTTTCAGCATACGTACATACACCAATCAGTGCATCCAGTGCTCACGCTTGAACCCAAGTTCTACGGGGTCGAGCTCGACAGACATGGCGGTGGTGCGTGGGGAAGACGGCGGGCGGGATTGGTAATCGTGGCTGTTGCAGTACCGCGGCTATGTTGTATGGCGCATGCGACAAGGGCGTGTTCTGAGCGATAGGCACGTGTGCAATCCGCGGAGACAGATCAGCGGTGTTGGGTAGGGGTCAAAGGTGCTTAGGCGTGGTGCTGGTGGTGGACGTAGCAGAGGGGGTTGTGAAGGGGAGGGTTGTTGTCTCGCTTGCCGTGATGGATCTGGATGGATCTAGCCGACCCTGACATCACAGTGTTTAGTCCCTGTCTTAGACTGCGAAGTCGTCATCACCACGCTGCTCCGGAGTTGCGAGCAAAACAGCTCACTTGCAAGCTGCTTTGGCCGACGCTACATGTCTTAAGCTCGTGCAAGCACTTGAAAGTGCAAGTGAAAGTAGCAGATAGCGAACGTGTCTATTTGGTTCATTGTACCACGCCTTGTTAGAGCTACCGTAGAAGGTGCGAGACGCTCCACAGATCACCCGTGGTTGACCCTAGGCCCCACTATCTCTTGAAGCTCTCCCTCCACATAAGCTCCGCCTACCTTACACCGTCCTGCAGTAATCAACAAAGACGTCTCCTCAATCTACTAAAAGCGCCTGACAAGCTCTAGCAAGCCTGACTTGGTCCACGACAAGCTTCGGAACTCCAACTTCGTCACGCAGACCCACACTACCACCACATCGCCTCATCCACCATGTCCGATCAAGAACAGCTCGTTGCCATGGGCTTCGACCCCGAGCGTGCTTCTCTCGCCCTCAAAGCTAGTGGCAATCTGCAAGGCGCTCTCGACTGGATTGAGAAGAATCAAGACCGCTCTCTAGACGAGATCAAAGCCGAGCAAGCCTCTGCTGCCGAAGAGCCACCAGCTCTGCAACCTGGCGAAGAAGCCAAGTCGCTCGTCTGCGAAGACTGCGGCAAGAAGTTCCGCTCCGTCGCACAGGCCGAGTTCCATGGAAGCAAGACTGGGCACGAGAACTTCGCCGAATCAACCGAAGAGATCGCGCCGCTCACCGAGGAGGAGAAGAAGCAGCGTCTCGAAGAGTTGAAGGAGAAGCTGGCGCTCAAGCGCGCCGCCCAGGCTGAGCAGGACAAAGAGGACCGCAAGAAGAACGAGCAAATCCGCATGAAGTCGACAAAGGAATCGCAGGACATCAAGGAGGAGCTGGAGAAGAAGGAGCGAATCAAGGAAGCCCAAGCCAAGCGCGCGGAGAAGTTGGCAGACCAGGAGGCCAAGAAGCGTGTGCTGGCCAAGCTCGAGGCAGACAAGCAGGAGCGCAAGAGGAAGGCGGAGGCGGAGAAGGCGGTGCGCGCTGGCCAGGCTCCTCCACCAGCCAAAGAGCAGAAGGGCCCGACCTCTTCAGGCCCGACGACAAGCAAACCTGCGAGCGCATACACAGAGGCACGTCTGGCGCTGCAGACACCTGGTGGACGTGTCACTAAGACCTTCCCCGTCGAGACGACGCTGTTCGAGGTTGCACATGCGCTGGAGCAAGACGGCACAGCAGTGAATTCCTTCACCACCAACTTCCCTAAGAAGACGTATGACAGGAGTGATTTTGGGCTCACACTCAAAGAGGCTGGCTTAGTGCCTAGCGCGGCCTTGGTTGTTGGTTGAAGCAATACACCGAAGCTGTCAAGAGCTCCAACTTCGTCTGCTTATATACGACTGTCACGAAAAAGATGCATTGAGGGCGTTTAGGCGGAATCA
The DNA here is from genome assembly GCA_004522025.1 of Didymella segeticola. NCBI lineage: Eukaryota > Fungi > Ascomycota > Dothideomycetes > Pleosporales > Didymellaceae > Didymella > Didymella segeticola. Next base: position 702,495 of record SDAV01000011.1, read on the forward strand.
GAGGGTGCTGAAATGTAGAGTCAAGATCTGGTGGCCACAAGATGCCCTCAGATGGTGTGCAATGAGATATGATTATCCTGTCCAAGTTCGACCACAATATCTTGTGACTGCTTTGAGCATGCCGCCAATGGTACTGTACGTCTACACTGGCTGCTTCTCGCGATTCTGGGGCTCTTGGATTTGGCTTTATGTGACTGTTTCATGAATGCTTAGGCCGCAGAGTGCCTCCCTATGTCCACATTCTCTGCAGTGCCCACAACGACTGATGGTGGTCTTGTCTAATTCTATCACTCTACAAATGATTAAAAGGCCCATTAGGTTCCTGCTGCCGTTGCGGAGTTCCTAAAGTCCCCCACGTCTGCCGTACACCTTTTCATCCCTTCGAAAAAAAATGGCACTTGTGCAATCTTGCATGTCTCTCTTAGTCGTACTCATCATAACCCCCATCATACCTCCCCAGCTCACGCTGCGTACTGCACCACTCCTCGCTGGCAAGCCCCTTCTCCTTTCTTCGAACCAGCGCTTCTGCATCCTTGCACCAGTCACACGCAAAGTCACACGGTGGGATCTGCTCATCGCCAAAGTAATGCGCAATGACTCTATGCCGGCACTTGTTCGTCGCCTCACAGTAATCCACAAGCGCCTGCAGACTCTTCGCCCGGTTCATGATCTGCTGTTGCTGCGCCGCCCTTGCATCACCCTTGGTCGGTTGCCGCGCCTGATCTCTTACCATGAGCGAAGCAGCGCGGTCGCGGTCTTCGCGGCCGTAGTATAGTATGCATACGCTCGCTTTACCGTCTCGCCCTGCGCGCCCAGCTTCCTGATAGAAGCCTTCGAAAGACTTAGGTATTTGCCAGTGCACCACAAAGCGAACATCCTCTTTGTCGATACCCATGCCAAACGCTGTCGTGGCGACAACGACATCGTAGCCTTCATTGTTGGAGACCCATCCGTGGAGCGTGTCGGTGCGCTCGGTGTGAGGAAGTCCTGCATGGTAGGGTTTTGCGCTGATGCCGTCGCTGCGGAGGCGGGCGGCGAGAGACTCGCAGTCTTTGCGGAAGAGGGTGTAAATTATTCCAGAAACATTATCGGGACGCTGCTGCTGGCTTGCTAGCTGAGTAGCTCTATCTGAATTGGCACGACGGTCATGGATCTTCTTGAGCCAGGAGAGAAAGTCGTTGTAGTGGTCATCTTCATCACACTTGAAGCGGACTTCGTAGTGCAAGTTTGGCCGACTCGTGCTCATGCGAAATGTGCGTAATTTGAGAGGGTCAAGGGCCATGGTCTTGATGATGTCGTCGCGTACGCGGGAGGTCGCTGTCGCTGTAAGACATATGATAGGGACATCTGGGAATTCCGTCTTGAAGAAGGAGAGCTGTTGGAACGCTGGTCTGAAGTCGTGGCCCCATTCACTGACACAATGAGCCTCATCGACCGCAATACGTGCGAGTTCTTTTTGCGAATGAATGATGCGTAGAATCTTCCGGAAATAATCAGTCGAGCAGTACTCTGGAGTCACGTAAAGTAGCCTGGTCAAAGGATGGCCGCATTGAAGATCGGCCAAGATGCGTTCGCGGTCTTGTCGTTGAGTTGTGCTGTTGACTGTCTCGACTTTAATTTTTGAGTTGCGCATGGATGCGACTTGATTGTTCTGATTGTGTCAATCGCTGATCTTTGCATATACGGCACTACGACCTACCATGAGCGCCAAAAGTGGTGAAATCACAATCGTAACTAAGCCGTCAGCAACCGATTGGGATATTCCGATCCTTTGACATACTACCAAGATCAACAACAGCTGGCAGTTGATAACAAAGACTTTTGCCAAACGAGGTGGCTGCCTGCAGAAAGACGTCTTCACCCTCTAATGTCGCCATGATAACTTCGCGCTGTAGAGGCCTTGGAATGATGAGAGGGGGAACTCAAGTCTTTGGAAAGCCTGCCTACCGAAAGCATGGTTTCTTGAATACCCTCTTCAATGTGAACTCAACGTCTGAATAAGGTCTCTTCCTCTTTCCTGGCATGTTGATGACCTGTGCGCAACGCACTTTATCTCTGATTGCTTCAACGACCTTTCGCGCTACTGCTGTGGGTGAAGGGTGAGTGATAGCTGCTCAGAAAACCTTTCGTTCATCATTGTTTATCGGCCTTTTGCTAGGCGGCAGTTGCTGTTCGGTGCAGGAGTGATGGACGCGTCGTGGCGGCAGGCGCGAAACAGCAGCGCGCTGTCACGAGCGAGCGCCCAACCAATCAAGATTTTCTGTGAACGCTCGTTCACCAATTCCTACACAACGACATACACAAAGCATTGTATACACCACATCTATCCTTGACTACTACGATTGAGCTCAAGCACATCGGCTCCTCTTGTGTGGTACAGCATTCCGACTCCCGCTGTGAACTTTCACCCCACGCCTTGCACGCGCGATCCGCTAGTTGCCATACCGCGTAAGCCTTCTCAGACCAATAGTGAGGGACCATGACAAGTTCAAACCATGCGATTACTCTGCCTCCTGGTGTTGTCCTGCAAGTAATAACTGCATGTCCCCCAAAGGATCGTGAGAAGTTGGCAGCTAAAGTGGCCAAACTAGAGAAGAAGATATTCCCCTCAAGCGAGGCCTTCGACTACAACGTTGAACTTAAAAAGAAGAACGTCGGACTTCTCCTGGCCTCAAGGGAAGGAAGCCAGGAGGTAGTTGGCTACCTCGTGTTTCAAAGGCAGAAGAGCCTGGCCTGGCTACACAAACTGGCCACCATCGAGCAGGAGAGGGGTAAAGGTATCGCCAGATATCTCGTACATTCCCTTTCCCAACTAATGAAGAAGGGAGGCTGTCGAACAATCGTTCTCTGGGTTGATGAGGCTCGCGGCCCAGCCATGGCTCTATACGCGTCGTCTGGGTTCCACCAGATCGAGCGGCTCCCAGACTACTATGGCCCCGGGCGAACAGCACTCAAAATGGAGTTGGCTATCGTAGAATGAGCGCAGGAACCTTGACTTTGGGCAGTTCAGCCTCAATTATGCTGGGGTGGCAGGTTTGTCATCCCTTGCAGTCGCCACCCCTCTCCTCCTTCGTAACGTTCACATTCCGTTGCCAGCTCTCCGGCAGCACGTAAGGCGTACGGCACGCCTACGCGCACACGCGTTGAAGCGCGACAATGAATTCCACGGCTCGAAATGGCTGCCAGTGACGAAAGGCTTTCAGCATGTCTGCCCCTAAGATCTCCATTCACCTCTGCGACAACCGACATTTGTGACTTGTTGCTATGGCAGCATCACTCTGGTAAGACATATCTACCTTATAGCTGAAGTATCTAACATGCTCGCAGTGCTTTGGCGATGCGAATCGCAGTTTTGGCTGCTTTACTCGCTATCGTTGGCGCATCACCACAAGTCAGCTATCCGCTGAACTCGCAGTTTCCGCCGATCGCATATGTTGGCGAACCGTTCTTATTTCAATTTGCGCCAACAACTTTCAAGTCAGACTTCGGCAACCTCTCGTATTCTTTGAGCAACAGTCCTCCTTGGCTGTCGATTGATGGAAAGACCGGCACACTTTCTGGAACACCTGGAGCCCGTTATGTCGGCACTGCGTCTTTCCGAATTACTGCATCTGGCTCGGCTGGAGCGGTCGCGAACATGGACTCAACCCTGCTTGTGTCTCAAGGCACTGGGCCTAGGGTCAGTGCAAACATCTCGCAAGCTCTGTCAGCAGCGGGACCGCTGTCTGCTCCTACCACACTCGCGATCAAAGCCTCTCGAGACTTTGAGATATCTTTTCCTCCGAACTTGTTCGATTCAGACAGCAAATTATCGTACTTCGCGACTCTTTCTGACCACACCCCACTGCCTGCATGGCTAAGCTTTGATGCATCGACCTTACGCCTTGCTGGAACCACACCTCCGACAAACATCCCACAGTTCTTTGGTATCCTCCTGATCGCCTCAGACACACCGGGGTATGCTTCCTCCACGGTTCAATTTGCACTGTCAATCAGCGCCCATGAGCTTTATTTCGAACCAGCCATGCAAACCTTGAACGTCACTAAGGGAGATGATGTACACATTACTGGCCTCAAGAGCAAATTGCGCCTAGATCAGTCTCCTATCAGCGACAGAGACATACAGTCACCGTCTGCTGAGCTACCAGACTGGCTGACCTTCGACAGTAGCTCGTTTGACATCTCAGGAAAGGCGCCTACCGAGCTTTCATCACAAGACCTCACCATCTCGGCGAACGACATATACGGCGACTCGGCGCAATACACCATACGCTTAAACATCATATCAGAGCTATTTTCTGGTACCGTTGACACTCTGAACATCACGCTGGGAGAGCTTTTCAAATTTCAGCTGCCGCAGTCGACACTAGCCAAAGATAACGAAGTAGTGACAGTCGACTTCGCAACTTTGTCGGACCACATGAATTTCAATCCGAATACGTTGACAATTTTCGGCACGGTTCCCGCAGATCAGTCGCCGCAGGTGGTACTGTGCACCATAACGGCTACGTCTAAGGATGGAAGCCTCAAAGAGTCTCAGCCATTCAACATTACACTTCTAGCGGCAGCAGATTCTACTCCCAACAATGACTCTACGCTATCTGGTCATGGTGACACGTTTGACACTACGAAGACGGACACGAGTGGTCAGCACACAGGCGTCATTGTTGGTGTTGTTCTTGCCGCTATCTTTGGAGCTGTATTGCTCGCTGCATTCATCTTTTGTATCTGCCGGAGAAGGAAGCAGGCTAAGAGCTATTTAAGTCCCAAGCTAGGGAGCCCAAAGAGCCCAAGAGGTTTCAGGAAGTCCGAAATCTCACGACCAAAGTTTATACCCTTCGGTTGGCCAGACATTGAGGAGGAGGAGGATCTCGAGAAAGGAAAAGACCACGATGACATCTCCCTAGAACGGACCCCAGAACACGCACCAAAGATCGATGTCAATCTGCCCCACGAGCACAGAAATAGCGGCTCAGTAACCGATTCGATGAATGACGGCGACACAAGAATTCTTGATGACTTCGGCGAGTCCTCGTGGGGCTATATTGGCAACAACTCTGCACCGTCAGATCGGCCAGCTGACTCGATGAAAATTGCCGTAGAATTAGCGAAACGGGCCTCGCAAAACTCGACAAGCTCCTTTCGAAAACACAAACGTCGGACTACAACTGTATATCGAGATCAGATCCACCGCAGTTCGGGACTCCCTGTCAACCGACGCATAACAGGCATGGGTACGTGACCAACGCGTCTATCAAGACTGAACGCTAACGTCTTGATAGTAAGCACATTGTACCTTTCGAAGTTGCTCTCATCTCATGTAGCGTATCGACGTTCAATCTCTGCTTGAAGAGTATGTGCTGACAGCAGCAACTGCAGGGACACGGGCGCCACACCTACTCCCCATCCAGGAGTAACAACAATTTTGGATCATTGCGCCGAGCCATGAGCTCGAGCCTATACTCTCGGCGTACAAGTAGTCTATCTACTGTGCCTACGGCCTGCCCTCAAGCACCGGCTGCTCGATCTCGTCAACCCAAAGTCACAACACCAACGGAAGAACGACATAGCATACGTGTAGTACCTTCGTCCACTCGCAGTAGCCTGGGCGACCGTCGTACTATAGAAGACAAGCGGAGTTCCTACATTCGGAAACGAGCTTCTGCTCAGTCGCCTTTCTTCAGTGCCGGCTACCGTGCCTCGTCTTCGAGCTACAGATCGCCGCCTGCTTTCCTCACGGAGAAGCAAAGGAGATCACGAAACTTTCTTTCGCCTTCGAGAGCCAATACCATCGTCAAGCCGGATGATGATGTTGAGGAGGGCAAGGAGAAAGAGGTGCCCTGCACACCTCTACATGAAAAGCCAGAGCCAAGGTTCCCGGGTAGTCTGCGCAAGCATCGATCGACAAAGTCTCTGGCAAATCAAACGAAGAAAGCCAAATCACCGTCCCGACCTGCAACGACCTTGCCGACCACTAGTACTACCGTAGCCCGACGAGCCAGTTCACGCAAGAGCCTCCTCGCGTCAGAATTGAAAGCTAGTCTAAATGATCTCACGGGTTCCGAGATCTACGACAACGCAGACCTGAGCGAGAGCGTCTACACAGACGAAGAGGACGACATTGAGGACTACGATAAGAGAACAACAGTCAAGCCTGGTCAATACACGCTTCCTCCGTTGAATCTCGACTCGAGGAGAAGTGCTCTGCGTGAGAAAAGAAGCAGCAAGCGGAACAGTCAACTGAAGGATAATGAGCGTAAACTGAAACGAACAAGCGAGCGCGAGCCAACACCACACTACTTGGCCAAAGAACATGGCGGCAAGGAGAACGTGTCGTCCACCTACTCCCTCGGCAGGATCACACCTATACCGGAGACAAAAGTGATATCTCGAGCCGCTCTGTCACCAGCGCCACCCAACTCGTTCAACGTAGCTCGCAACTCACAGGTGATTGCCGTGCCGCGCAAGTCCATTCTCCACGAGACCCGAGCCCGCCCGGTCTCTCGAGCCGCCTCAAATACTGACTCCACCAACGAGCGTCACTCGCGCCGCTCCCTCCACTCCCGCAACCAGTCTCGAGTTTCCGGTGCTAGACGTACTCCTCGAGGGCATTCGCGCTCTCAATCCTCTGCATTCCCCTTCTTTGACCCCGATGTCACTGAAGACACTGCTGGTATTCGTGAAGCAATCACCCCGCCTACATATGCCGCCAAGATGGCAGCCAAAGGAAAAGCGTCCTCGGTCACTCGGGATCTATCAGGCAATCTGATATACCACGGTGACGACACGCTGGGAAGTAGTAGTATGGTCTTCAATGCCCCGTCTGCACCACGTCAACGTCACTCTAATGTTCCCTCGGGTGTACCTATGAGGCAGAGCGTGGGTCTGGGCCTGTATCCATCGGGTTGCAGCGCGGCTGAGCTGAATGGTGAGAGGGTACGCAATCCATTGAGCGAGGTTGGTGCTAGCGTAGATGTTGAGAGAGCGGAAACACCGGGCAAGGGGAGGCGGACTTGGGGCGACGGTCTGAAGACCATGATGGGTAGGAGTAGCCTGTGGGGATGGGATAAGGAGAAGGATGATGTGAAGGTGTTTGTGTAAGTGTAGTCTTCACAGAAGTGCTGCGATCTGTCATTGGCGTTTGATGCTTTTTGATATCCCTCGTTGTAGCTCGCTACCTCTATATAGCCAATAGGTAGATGAATGAATGCTCATGACTCGATGCTAAAGCTCGAACGTCTCTGAAGTGACGGGCGTGATGTCCCAGGCCCAACAATGTGAGTTCATGCCCAGCTCTCATTCTTGATGACGCAACGATGTCTTGGTGGAGTTGTTTTTCGAGCGGCAGTCAGCATAGAGCAAGGAGAGCTTATACTTCAGTCACGCACCCGATGACTGCAAGCTAACGCTCTTGTAATATAGCTGTCGTAACCATCATGTGAACCAGGCAAACTTGTGATCCTTGCCAGAGCTTCTTTCCAGTCCAACTCAGCTGTGACAATGGATGCGGCGCTGGAGACGCTTGCCTTCAAGTCTTGAACCGCAAATCTCCAGAGATGTGGTTGTCGGCTGGGGAAGAATTATGGACGTGTTTTGATACTAGTGTGTGCAATAAATGGTGCTATGCCCGTACATTGTCTTCAGATTACAAGACTGCTCTGGACCTGAGTTGGCTGCGTCCGATGGAAAAGATATGGAGTAAGAAGATGTAATGTTGGTTCATTTCGTTTCGTCTAGTTTTGTCTAAATGCAGAGGCGCCTACGCCTGTCCATGATCCTTCCGAGGCCAGTGAGCTCTAGCTTTCCTCGTACCTCCGTGGTATATCCCAAACGCCATCCATGCACAAGTAAGTCTCTTTGTCTACAATTGAATATCGTTGTTCAGTAGCCTGACCTCCTCACCAGGCTTGAACGCAGGCAGGCCAATATATGGGCATCCATCGCATCTGAAAGCATCACCAAGTGCGCAATTGCCACAGCTGCCGACCTTGCCCTGGACTGTGAAGTCCACCTCGTCAAGCAGGTCGTCGGCGCCGAACTTCATTGTGTTGAGCTTCTTGTCGGCGTCTGCACGCTTCGCGGCGTCTTCGGCTTCGAGTCTCTCCTTCATACCACAAGTGCAATCCTTGCAGGCGCGGCGACGCTTGCCGGGCTTAGGGCGGCATTCAGCGGCTGATATGGGTTAGTATATCTTAAAGGGCAAAGAAACAAGCGGGGCACGTACGCTGAATGACAGGGCGAGCCATGTCTTCTTCTGTGATGAACTCGTCTTCGTCGATCAAGTCGTCGTCTTCGCCGGTGATGATGGGGTCATCCAGATCGTCGCTAAAGTCGACGAAACCTACGCCTAAAGGCTTTGCAGGCACGGGCTCAGGCGAAGGTCGCTTGCCGTTCAAATTAATGCGGTTTAGGTTCAGCGGAACCGAGCCGTCAGCGTTGACTTCCTGGACAGCGCCGTTGGTGTGGCCGTTCACGCCATTTGTACCATTCACTCCATTTGCTGTCTTCTTCCTGCCAAACTTGAGAGGGATCGACACAGGCTCCTCCTGAGCAGGCTTGGTCATGCCCTCTGTGCCCTCTACGAGACCCGCAAGGATGGCCTCAGTTTTCTCTGAACCCTGCAGCGCACCATCCTGACTTTTGAATACACCACCAGTCTTCAGGGCGCTGACGATATTGTGCATGACATCGCGGACGAGGAGAGCGTGGCTTTCGCGTGATGTGCCAGCGGCGTCGGTGAGAAGGAGGACAACGTCGTACGTCGACGCAGGGAGGTTTACTAGACCCGCCGCAATGCGATCCAGCATCTGCAAGTCTGTCGCGGAGCGATCATGGATCTCATAAATACTGTTCAGCTTTTCGGGGTGCGCCGCAACTGAGGGCGGCGCGATAATGAGTGTTCGTGAAGTCATGGCGGGGTAGCGGGGTGGGCGAAAATCGACTGCAAGTGTTCAGAGAACGTGAAGAAGGTCAGGCGCAGTAGAAGGGAGAGGAAGTGTGGAAAAGTAGAGGAATATCTTGGTCGCTGAGCAATCAACTTCGCGATATTGCCGCATTTGACTAAAGTTCGCGAATCACTGCCGGCGGCCGGAGAAAGCACTGCGGTGGCGTGTTGTAAGTCATCGATCATGCGATTGGCTGATAACGGGCTGGTGGACAGTCAGCAAGCGTGAGAGCATGGCGACAGCGCCGGACTCGGCTCACCTGGCAGAGCGTCGGCTGCATTCCACTAGGCCCACTCTGTTGCAGTAGTAAAACCTGGGGAAGCGCCGCAGAAGGACCTCAAGGAGACAGCCGGTGAGGCACAGCGCGAGTTCCCCTCATGCTCAGCCCTGGTGAGGGGCCTGGGTGTCGAATTGAGATTGAGCTGCTTTAGAAGGTTCGAGTTCAGATTCGTGCGTGAGGCATTGAAGAGGGTGTGCTTTTTGTGGCACTGACTGCCTCCCTGGGTCTCCGTTGCATCGAGCAGAGCATGACGTAGAGCCTTGTCGACCGTCACCCCAGGCCTAGAAACCGATTGTGTATCTGCAGCACAAACGACAAGGGCTGGAATGCTGGTAATTGATGCCAGGGGGCAGGCTGAAGAGCTTCCAAGTGCTTCTACGGCGAGTCCCAGGGTCTGCTCTACCATTGATATAAAGGGAAGTCACGCCTGACCCCGCTCGCTCAAGCTCGCGTGCTCTTGCATCTTCCTTCGACCTCACTTTACGTCAAGCTACCCAGCACGCAATTCCTTAACAATTGCAGTGTGCGCTACTGTCGATCATCATCGTTGTGTCTTTGACTCTTGTGTTGTGAGGTACGTGCTCCTCCGCGTGTGCTGATCGTGGTGGCTCCACGCAGCTACGCCATAGGCATCACGAGACCATTCTTACGTGACCCTATAGACCCACTGAAAGCTTCGAGCTCCGAGCTCCCGTGCCTGACTACTTCAACCTCACGCTGCCCGCTTCTGACTCTTACTTCACACAACTCGTGCTCGATCATCTCAACACTCACCCAACAGTAAGTTGCTATCTTCCTGTTGATTATGCGTCACGATCTGGCACTATAAGCTCCTGCATACCACTGAGCTCTCCAATGCCTGACAAGAGCTGGCAATGACGATACTGACAGTCAGCAGTGACTCGTTCTCACAAATGGACTGACCGTGACCACGCCGGCATTGCCGATGGCTCTGCTGATCGTGAGTCGAGGCTTCCCCGTTACTTTGCCAAGTCAGGCCACGCCGACACTGATCCTACCAAGACCAAAAAGGACGGTAGTGGCAAGGGCAACTGGTACGTCGACTTGTCTCCTACAGTCAAGCTACTGTCCAGTGATCAGCGCTGACATCCCCCAGGGGCCGAGACGGCGACGAAGTCGAAGATATGCCTTACAACATGAACAATGCTCGCCGTCGCAGTAACTCTTCGACCACCCAACTCAAGGACTTCAAGACCAAGTTCGAGACCATTGAGACCGAGCCCGTCTTCGAAGAAGAGCTTCATGGCGCCATCGGCGAGGAGCTCGAGAAGCAGAGCACCACCTCAAGCTCCAACAAGAGCGTCGAAGAGGAGGACCACGATAGGAAGTTGTAAGATAAAGGCCAAACTAGGCCTCACGGCTCAATCCCGCAGGGAAGCCCACGGGTGCTCTTAGGTATGATTCGGACGCATGGCTGCCATCAGTCGGCTGGCTGGTGTGTGGGAAGTCATTGCAAGCTATGGTGCCGTCGCTTTTAGGCGCATTACATGTACAATGTTTAACGCAGTTCATGGCAATTTGTAAACGATAAACGACACATCACATCATTGTACCATCATCTAAATCATTCTGATCATGGCACGCGTCACCACGGTGAAGACCTGCTCATGTCCGGGCAAGCTTTTGATGATGACATTCACTGAGGCTCTTCGAGCTTAAAGGTCTCTGTCAAATTAGATTTTGCTTTGGCATTCAATGCGATTTTCGTGTCGCACATTGTGATTTGAGAAGACCATCATGGTGTAATTCACAAAACATCCCCTTGGTATTTACCTAAACTCGACGGCAAGCACAGTAAGACAGTAGCCAGTACGTGAGCTCATGCTTCCAATACTGATATTTCTTCCGAACGCCTCGCTATGCTAGCAAGTAACACTGACACTACTTCCTCGCTCGCTTCTCACTCGGCGCACTTCCTTCGCTAAGCTCACTAGCACTCCTCTTATGCCCTTGTCCCAGACTTGTCGCGCGGCTCGTCTGCGCGGCGCTCTCGTCCTCGCCCTCCGCGTCCACATCGTTTGTCGGACTATTCTGCGCGCCTGTATCATCCTCGCCTTCCGCATCGTCATCGTTCGCGTCATCTCTTGCATTCGCAGGCGTGTTCTGCGCGCCCGTGTCGTCCTCGCCTTCTGCGTCATCGTCGCCGAGATCCTCGTTCGAGTCACCCATAGGTGTGTCGTTGTCGCCATCGCCGCCGGAGCCGTCCTTGTGATCGGCATCTGTGGTGGAATCGCCTTCCTGCTTCACACCGCCGTTGGCAACCCCGTCGCGTGCAGCTTTCATCCGTGACAGGACGCGGCACTCGCCCATTTCCTTCTCCTTGACTTTGCGCACGTCGAGCAGGCGGCCCACTTTGGCCACCAACTGCTCGAAGACATCTGCGACTTTGCTTGTTGGAATTGGAATAATGTCTGGGACGCCGAGCTCTTGAAGTGCGGACGCGATTTTCTGGGTTTGAACATTCGACTTGGCTTGCCGCATCTTGAGAAGTTTGTCTGAGCCGAATGTTACGCCGGACGTGAGGCGTTCGTGCGTGCTGACTGCGAAGCGGTGTTCTTGGTGCGGGCTCAGAGTCTTGATCGGGGTTTGGCTAGGTGCGGCGGGTGGGAGGGCCATCGAAGTGCGTCGGTGGGTCGAATTGGAGGCTGAGGGTGTATTGATCATGTCGTTTGCGCTAAGGCTGAGACGACCGGGCGCGTTGGAGCCGCCAGTGGAGCGCTTCTTACTGCGGTCCTGCTGGAAGAGCTGCTGGAACAAAGCCTGTAGCGCTGTGCTAGATGTGAAGGACTGTAGGCCAGCAGCGGTGGAATTGTTGGCTTGAGGTGCGTCAAGGCGAGCGCGGAGTTCCTCGCGTTCAGCGTCGAGACGCACGGCAGCCATGTTAATGCGTTGTAGTTCTGTGAGGAGGAATTCTTCTTCTTTTACTTCGTCCATGTTGCGGTTCATGAGAGCTGTGGCGAGCATCTTACGGTTTCGTTCCATGCCGGGGTCGAACTTGGAAAGTGTTTCGTAGAGGCTGTATTGTTCAGCGTCCATGTGGACCTCGGGAATACGGAGCTTCATGAGCTTTGCAGAGATGTCGTAGAAGCGCGCCTTCATTTCCTCGAGTGATCGTTCCCTCTCTCGTGGAGGTGCAAATGGCATTGTTGCCAACGCATTCGACTCTTCGTCCCCATTCTCCTGCTTTGTGGCTTGTGCCAGCTCTCGTTCCCGCCGCTTAAGTGCTTGCCACTCGTAGCGATCCCAGACCACAGCCCACCGATATGCGTAGTCCTTCACTATTCCAAACAGGTAGTCTGTTTCCTCTCGACTCCAGTCGTCGCTCCGTAGGTGTGCGTCGTACTCCTCGTCTGTGAAATCGGGCATATCCACTGTTATATTGTACTTGACGTAATCGGCGCAGTTTTCGAGGTAATCGGCAGCCTCGCTGTCTTGCATCGCTGCATCGTCGCCTTCCTGTACTGGTGGCGCGGCTGTGGGTTTGCGCCGCCAATGCTTGAGGACGAGGCCGTCGGGGCGCGCTGGGTTTGTGAACGGTTGCTGGATCCTATGTCGTGCTGTCAGCTTCGATTCGCCAGAGTGCTACTGATTCAAAATACCATTTCTTAGCGGGCCCTGTGCTTTGCCTCTTTGCACGATATGCCTTCTTCTCCTCGTAGACTGCTACAGGTGGTGGTCGCTCGCCATACAGCGCCGCAACTTCGCGCGCAACACCCTCTACCCGCAGATGTTAGCTACAGGGCTCTCAGTCTCGCACAAGTTGCGCAGGCCATCAAGACGTACGTATTCGTTTTGTTTGGCCGCCTTTCTTTGACTTCTTGCTCGCCAACGGGGGTGCAACCTCGCCGACAGGCAGTCCGAGCATATCGCGCACATCGCGATTCGAAGCCATCGCAACTAGGTTTCGATTCGATCTGGCGGCGTGGAAGTGTTGGAAAGCAGCGCGGTTGATGGTTTTGCAGGGGTGTCGTGAGCGTGTTCAAATGCTAGAATCGCGAAGTTGCGCGCGCGGGATGATGGCGGCGATGCCAAGTCGTGTCACTTTCACAGTCTCATGCGGTCGAGGTGACTTCGGCTTCTACTTTCATAACCGTGTCAGTCTCCAGTGATCGGATGTATGCAGTGCTGATCCAGGCTCTTTATATCTTTGTGATGTATATTGACTAGTATAACGTTCCTGCTCCTGCGGCTACCGGTAACATTACTGCAACTTGAATACTGCGTCCAAACAGTCATGTAATTCTAAATATATATACACGTGATACGCGATAGCTAGGCGTATTGCCTCACACGTAGCGGGAAAATGATGGACAAGATCCGCGGTGCTTGTGTAGGAGGCACACAACTTGATTGCGCACGACTGATATAACCTTACATAAACTCTAGATACCACGAGGATTGACATTTCATTGACAGGTACATAGGCGACAAGACATTTTTGTAGCAGTATGATTGGTCATTTCAGCTGACGGACAGAACCTATGTACACGTCTCACCTCACGCAGCCTCGCTGACTTACCTGCATAACATTGCAGCCTACAAAATCCCTTCCATCACTCCAATCCAGCAGCGCCAACCATGACCCACCCCACAGCTCACCAACCGGCTCTCGAGATCGAAGCCCACATCAGAGACCTCTACCACACCTACCGGCACACCCCCAACATCAACGCAAAAGGCCTCTTCTTCTCCCCAACCTGTCTCCAAATCTGCCGTCCAGCACCCTCATACTCGGCAACAAGTCGCTCCCAGATCGTCCAATATCTCAAAGACGCTCAGCAAGGCAAGGTCCCACTGAATCATGACGCTACATCCGAGGACCCCGTGAACTCGTCGAACGACGGGGAACCAAAGAGCATAGAGACTGGTCGCTACACGATCCGACCGCTCTCTCTGTCTGAGTATGAGTTTGGATCTGAGGCAGCGACGGCAGCTATTGGGTATACGCCGGATAGGTTGAAAGCTAAAGCAGAGGCAGAAGGGTGGGTTGGCATGAGAGTCGATCTGTGGGATGAGGGTACGGAGGCTGAATTGTTGGTCAAAGTTCAGTACTGGTGGCGCTTGGAGGCGTCGAGAGCGAGAGAAGTGGAAGATGAAGGAGGAGTACCTGATGAGAGCACCGACAAGGTTTGGAGACAGTGCCTGCATGATATCGTGTACCTTGGGCCTAGGGATGGTACAGAAGGTGAGCAAGGATTGCAGGTGCTTCGATAGCGAAAGACAATGCTGGCATCCACATATTGATGAAGGACTATGACATATCGAGTCACAGCCTTCGTGGGCTTGGAGCCACCAGATGACAGGATTTGGGTGCTATTTACTGCTTGGATAAGTTAGAGATACTCACAGAATAGTGACGGCAAGACAACCGTTCACACTGCACATTACATCACTGTCGAACTTGAAAGGCTAAGTTTGAAGATTTCGTCTCTAATTGCTTTCCTGCCATATGACTAAAACAAGCCAGAACCCATCGCTCTTCCACAATACAGACAGGCTCCGGTAAAAGAGACTCCTTTACATGCTATGTTTTTCTCCTACCAAACAAACATGAAATGATAATGATGATAACTGAGATGCCAACTTCGTACCGCAAAAGGACGCAACGCCGCGTACGCCAGTGTAAATGGCTTCTGGAGAACAAGCTGCTGTGCAGGTGCAGCCGTGCAGGCGAAAGCCGGGTGTGAAGAAGATGATGATGAAAAGAAGAGATCCAGGCTGGCGTCGAGGTGGTTCGGTCGTCGTGAGAGTATTACCTAAGATACCGGAAGGAGATTTCGATCCCGTCTATCAATCATTACAAAAATACCTATACAGGAAAAGACGTGGCTGATGAGTCCGCTCAATGAACGAACTCCATGATGCAACGCAATACGCAGGAAATCAGATGGCGCAGCTGCTCCACTAGTTGCTGCTTCCGCCACAGCAGAGTATCTTGGAAAGTTTCTGCATGAAGCCCTCCTTCTCAGGCTCCTGCCGTCTCGGCTGCTGGGCGTTCGGGCTCTGTGCAGGTGTCGCGCGATTTTGAGTCTGGTTCAGGTTGGGCTGGCTGTGCTGGAACTGGGCTTGGTTGGAAGCTGCGTCGGGAGGTGCCAGCTCTCCCATGCTCTTCTTGACCTCTGCTCCACGTGCTACCTGGTCCCTTGGGCTTCTTCCGGGCTGGGCTCGTGTCGCTCCGGGCTTTGGGAGAGGCTCGTTTAAACGATGGTGGTCGACGGGTAGGTGCGTCTTC
Organism: Didymella segeticola; assembly: GCA_004522025.1. Classification (NCBI taxonomy): domain Eukaryota; kingdom Fungi; phylum Ascomycota; class Dothideomycetes; order Pleosporales; family Didymellaceae; genus Didymella; species Didymella segeticola. The sequence continues at coordinate 717,973 of SDAV01000011.1, forward strand.
TGCTGCCTGTGAGGCTGGCCGTGGACGTTGACGGCAGTGGAGGAGTTCTGGTGGACGTTGGAATGGTGCATCTGTTGAACTGCCGAAGAGTGGGACTTCATTACCTCCCAGCCCTTTCCATTGTTCAGCTTCATCCAGTCGTATTCGCCGTCCTCGACCTCGCCAGTGCTCTTGAGCGCCTGGGTGAAGAGTTCGCGAAGGTAGTCGTAGTCAGGTGTGTCCTCAAAGCCCAAGTTGCGGACGTAGCTGAGGTACTTGTTGAATTCCTCTGTTTGAGATTAGCCGTGTTGGGAGATAGTCATGAGGTGTGAGCATACCAGGGAAGCTGTCGCAGAGGTCCTTGATAGGGGTGGTCTGCTTCTTCTCGCCAATCTTCTCGTACTTTTGCTTGTTGGTAGCAGCCTTGAGGCCTTGCCATGGCAGACCGCCGCGGAGGAAGTACATGAAAACGTGACCCAGAGCTTCCAAGTCGTCTCTGCGAGACTGCTCGCGTCCAAGATGAGTATTGATACTCATGTAACGCGCCGTACCCGAGAGAGACTTGCGCTCCCGGTACGGAATGTGCTGCTTTGTCTTGGGATCACGGTACTGCTTGGCCATGCCAAAGTCCACGACGTGAATTACATTAGCGCTCTTGGAGCCCGGCCGGCCGATAAGGAAGTTATCGGGCTTGATGTCGCGGTAGATGAGGTTCTTCTCATGGATGGTCTGAACTCTCGACAACTGCCCACAAGTTAGACTTGAAGAAAGTGGACACGAGGGAATACACGCACCATCTGCTTAGCAACCATGACGACTGTCTTGATTGAGAACTTCCTGTTGCAGTGATCGAACAGGTCCTCCAAGCTGGGACCAAGCAGGTCGATGACCAGGATGTTGTGCAGGCCCTCCTGGCCAAAGTAGTAAACATTAGGGATCCCGGCTGCAATGAGTTAGTTGAATTATTCAAGGTGTTTGAGGGCCGACTAATCGGCCGGCAGGCAGCCGTGTCCGAGGGTAGGGCAGCGACAATGGCATTGCGTAGCTGACAGCAACGCTGTGATGATGCGTGGTGCGCAGCATGCTCAGGAAGTCATAGTACAGTGTGCGTGTGGATGCATGCCAAGGCAGCGTCCAACCTACAGACCGTGCCTTTCCTCGCTCGAACGGGCGACATCAGGGTGAATAATAGGGGCAGCGAAAGAACTTACGGCAGCCCACTAGGATCTTGTACGTGCGGTACTCATCGCGCAGTTGGGGAGCATCGCTCTTGCGCGGCTCGAACTTGATGGCAACCTGCTGCTGGTTGAGCAGATTGGTGCCCTCGAAGATGACGCCGAAGGAGCCCTCGCCGATCTTCTTGCCGACGCGGTAGTGGACGCCGACGACGTTGGAAGAGGTGCTGCCGCTCGCCATGGTGGACGGGATGGTAGGGTGTGGGTGCAGCAGCTGGGGGTGCGGACGGAAGACGCAGAGGTATCGCGGTGCGGTGAGCGGTGGAGGTTCAAGGGCGTCTTCGGAGGTCGGCTGGGGCTATGCAGGCCGGCGGACGTGTCTCCTGGCTGGGGATCGGCTCGAAGGGCGTCCAAGTAGTCCACGGGCGGGCGACGGCGGGGCGGCTGCTGCAGGCTGCAGCTGAGCAAACAATGCAGAGTATCGCTGCGCTGGGAAAACAATGGGCGGAGGTGCGGACAGGAGAGAGATGCGGTAGTCTCGCGATGGAAAAGACCAGGACGGCTGGGACCTGGTCTGGGGAGCAGAACAGGCGGACTGGACAGGCGCTAGGCCCGCTTGAACCATGGGTGTGCGGTCAGTGCGCGCTTTGGCAGTGCACTTGGGTGGCCAGCATTAAACATTTTCGGCGGCAGCGTGCCCTTCAAAGCGTGCGCCTTTCTTCATGCACTCCGCCATGGCAGCCCGACTGCTAGCTCACAGGGACCGTCTTCCGCTTTCCGCCGTTGCGGGCGTGGGTGCGGCTGTGGTGGTTCTTTGTTGTTGTTGTTGACCGAGACCCCGTCGTACCTGCGTTCTCTGGCCATTCCCTCGGCCGCAAGCTCGTTTAGGAAGTAACGTCGGCCTCCTACGAATCGCGCACAACTCCTTCACGTGAGGCTTGTCTGTTGGTTGGCCACCTCGACACCGCCGCATTGTTGACATGGACCGCCCGCCACCTCTCTCTGCCTCTGCCTCTCCGCATGAAGTTGCCGTGCTGCACACGCTCGCATCGCAGTGGTGCGACGCTCTCCCTCCTTTGTGTGATGCAATTCCGCTGCCATACCGGAACATGGGCAAGTGGACTGCCTGCTGCAGAAAAACAGCCAGTGGCCTTGATTGGAGCGCGCTCGCTCAAGCCACAGCCTGCCCTGAACGGCAAACGCCCCACTTAAGAAATGAACTGGTTCGCGTCCATCAAGAGTCTGGAACCGTTGTGCAGCCGATGCAAGCGTGCCGATGCCCTTTGTGTATCTTCACATCTCTCTGCATCGAGATGGACACGGCCAGCCTCAGGAGATTGTCTGCGGTCGACGAAATTACTTCTGCCCATTTGCGGACGGCACCTCAGAGTGTGACGTAGGATCTGTCCGTCAACTGTCAGCTTGGGGAAAAGCCAATGTTCTGACAGGCACGCAACCTAGCGTTTCAAACGGGCGTGCAGCGCGTCTTGCGCACACAATCATGTGCACGACTCGACACGTGAAGTGTATTCAGGCTGTGGCGGCTGCGCGTAATTATGAAGACCTGGGAAGCCTGCAAAGCCGCTGTCACATACATATATGGTACTGGTCTTCAAGTCTCTGTTCACGTAGTCAAAGCAACGTTACTTCGCCACACCTGCTCTGAGCAGTCACTTGGCAAGATGCAGGATGTATACGCCTATTCAGATGTAGTACTTTGAAAACTGCATTACACCTAGGTGTAGAGCCTTTTTAGTACTGTATAACAGTTCATTGGCTATGCTTCAACAACTTGTAACCTTCTAATGCAGTACTGCCATGTTTTGAGATATGCGTGCTTGTATTTAACATGCTCTGCAAGCCGGACGTCTGTGAGCCGGCCACCCAATCGCTATTGCTACAAAAAAACATGAAACAAACAAGAAGCGCCGCTACAGGCTGTTGTGCTCTTTTTGAAACGCCGTGCCCAATGCTCTCCCATGCAAATCGTCCAATTCAAACATGACTCCTCCCTTGCCCAACCTTCGATGGCTACCCATTTCCTATCCTTCGTGCATCTCGAGATCCTTATCCTGGTCGACCCCGTTGATTGTAGCACCCTCAGCAGCCGAAGACTCTGCCTCAGGACCAACCTCCACCTCTTCGCCTCCAGACTCGGCTTGAGCATCGGCATCTTCGCTCTTCTCCCTTACGTATGCTGCCTTGCCTGCTCGGCAAGCTGCCTTGAACCATTGATCGAGTCTGTTCTTCTCGAAATTCTCCTGCAAGATCGCGTCGTCGAGCAAGTTGTCCTGAATGATTGGCCCGCGCACCTCCTCGTTAGGGAAGCGCACGCAAAGCTCTCCATGTGTGCCTCCAGCACCGATCAAGGCCGTCAGTTGTTTAGGCCATACAACACGGTTGTGTTGATCGATATCTACAGAATCATCAGTCAGAGGTTTCCATCTTGAGCAGTAGAGGCAGACTTACCAATTAGCCGCATAAGCCCCCTGAAGGTCCAGCCAACATGAGTGGACATTAGGTAGCCCTCGAGTTCAGCGTCAGACATGTCTTTGGTGTTGTTGATCTCGGCCCAGTTGTCTTTGTTACAAAGTCGCTTCCAGATGAGCTTCAGGAGTCCCTCTCGCGTAGTCCGATGGATCTTGTGCCAATTGGCAGCCAGAACCCTCAGTGCAAACGTGAACTCGTTGGATTGTATCACCGAGGTGGGTTCCTTCTCGCCTGTGTCGTTCATGAGGGTGAGTATGTCAATCATCAGCTCAGGCCCGATCATCTTGTGGTGAATGAGTTGGTCGAAGCCTTCCCGGAGTAGTTGCCAGAGCGCTGGTCGTGCATCAATGGGACCTTTACCATATTCGTCCATGATCAAGCCCACAGCAACCTCGTCATCGAGTGCTTCGTGAAACGATGATTCGAGATGGTCGTACAGCAAGCCTTGGACAGTGGCGTACTCCCACTGGTCTTGGACGATCTTATAATTTCTCTCCCGAATCTTCTCTGCCTTGGTCGGCTCCTGAGATCGATCGCTGTTCGATGGAGCTCGGCCAGGCTTCTCCTCCTTCTGGCAGAGCATTGCGAGCTTACATAGAGACAACTCTATTTTGTTGCACCACACGTTGGACTCCTCTTTAGCAGTGTCGAAAAGAGCCTCGGCAGCAGCTTCGTAATCCTTCTCGCCAGCCACCTCGTTGATCCACCTAAGTCGCGCACGGGACGGGTGAGCACGCAAGAACTTGCTCAGGGCCGGCTGGTTCAGATGCTCGGGCTCAAACATCTGCGCTGCTTTGCCTTCTTTGACGTGCTTCAAGTAGAAAGCTTCAGCCCAGTCGTCTCCGTACAGCTCAAAGTACCGGGCGATGCGCTCTTTGATCTTCTTGAGCTTGACCGTGCTCTCAGCAATCTCCATCTTGCTTCGGGTTTCCGCCTTCTCCTTCTCAAGCCAGATGGACTCGTCCCAGACAAGATTTACTAGAGTCGGCATGTCCTTGTAGTGTTCGGCAAGATTCATGCCCTCTGTAGCCAGACCAAGCTCCATAAGGCCGTAGATGTGCTCTGGTCGTACCTTGTTGTTCCATTCTTCTTGCAGGAGTTGCCCACCGTCACGTGACTTTTCATCAGCCTGCTCAAGAGCCCATTGAAAGCGTTCGATGTGAGTTTGGCAGCCAATTCGGACCATACGAGGGTTGTCTTTGGCAATTTTCTGTGACAGTGTCTCTTGAAGGCCCTCCTCGTAGTTCTCCACTGCCAGATTGCGTCCAACGTCTACAAGGCTGCGGACGGAGCTGACAATGTTGTGCGATGACGTCCAGAACGGCGGGAGCTCGTCGTTACCCTGGCCCGGCTTTAGGATACCATCTTCAAGGGAGTCAGAGTCAAGTCCGTAGGCTTCCACATTTGCTTGACGGAAGCTGAAAGCCGTCTCCAAAGTCACGAGCATAACGTCAGAACCTTCGCTGAGTCGCTGCATGATCGAAGGCTGCTCTTTTCCTCCTTCTTTCATGTAGAAAGTGCGCAAAAAGTTCCAGCCCCACGGAACCAAGACACCGATAGAGTCTATGTCCCGCAGGAAGTATTGTCGCACTGGGTCTGTCTCGCCAACATCGGGGTTGATAGGCGTCTTGTACCGCTCATGCATCGCTTTAATGATATCGCTCATGAGGACCTTCTCTGGGTATGCTTCTGGGTGCGCTTGCTGATCCTGGAGCTTCGCCTCATACCAGTTCCATAGCTTGTGTGCTGCGGCGAGCTTTTCGGCGTGCCACAGTAGCCGCCACTTCGTCAAAAAAGGTAACGCAGAATAGTCGGTTCGCAGATTTGACACCAAAGTCCGCAGCGCAGTAGCGCGAGTCTTGAATTGCTCGTCCATGGACGATGTGACCTTATCGACATAGTCGTACGAAGAGCTGATGATCCCCAAGCTGACGTCGAGCGCTGCTTGTGCAGTTTCTTCTTCGGCAAACGAAAACCGCGATTTAACAGAAAAGTCAAGGATGTTGCCTGGCTTCAAGCTGAAGAATGTCGCCTGCTCCAGCTTGCTTTTAGCTGTGACCTTGACTCTTTCGGTGTTTGCATCGTCTGTGACTGGTGGCTGAGCGCTGAACTGTAAGATTCCAGATCCGTGTACAAAGATCAACACGGTACCCTTCCTCTCCTTCCGGGTGGTGGCCGCTGTGGAATGTCCGCACACAGTGACATTGAGCTCCTCTCGGAAGTACACAGCGTCCTGAAAGGACAGGTTTGATCGTCCTGTATCAGCCAGAAGTTGTGCGTCAGGGCTCTCCTCTGGCTGGGTCAAGGCCGCAATGACAACAGCTCCAGGAAATTGAATGAAGGCCGTGTGTCCGGGCTGTGGAACTAAAAGTGTCCCTGATGGCTCGGTAGGAAGGTGCTCCTGGTGAAAGCACTTGATAGGAATCGTCCTGCTGACTGTACCTCCAGAAACCGCCAAGTCCACTTCTAATAGCGAGTAGTCCAGTGCATGGCGTCCAAATAAGGCCACAAGTACTAGTACGTTGACTGATCCGGGTGTTCGCGCCTGTTCAGTGATTGCAAAGTCCAGGACTTGCACGTCTGTCTGAGTGCGCAATTCGCCCGATATCCCCGTCTGTACAGCTGAGAGTATTTCATCATGGACATCGACCTCGTGCTTAAAGATCTGTTGTCCTGACCAACTCAAGTCCCACAGCTGAAACACTCCGTTCTTAGTGGTGGTGACCACCTCCATTTGGCCCTTTGTATCAGATGCACGCGATTTTACGGACGCAATGGTTTTCCGAATCGCACCGCCCAGGAGACCACGCAGACTAAACAGACTGCTACTAGAGCCATTGGGACTGTTCAAAACCGTGGTGCTCACGTTGGGTCGTCCTTGAGAATCGCGCAAAGTCAATTGCGCTAGTCTGCCACTGCTGAAATTGAGGATGAAACCCGCGTGCTCAATATCAACCAAACTTGTTATAACTTCGCCGGAATAGAGCTTGACAGACCCCTCAACTCCCTGTTGTCTTTCGGGGTACAAAGTCCTGGCCTCAGCGTTGTCGATATTATCCCAGAAATGGATGCGGCCGCTCGATGGCGCAACGGCGACAATACCGTAATCGTTCGTAGGCCCGTTTTTCACGATCGCGCCCAGTGGGAGAGGGTCCGTTGGGCGAAGACCAAACGGTAGAGGTAGGGAGACGACCTTCGTAGGACCTGTCGCGCTGCTGTAATCCCATACGACTGCGCGATCGAATGTAAATGCTAGTGCCAGGCCCGCCGACGAGATTGCTGATGCTGTATAGGGTGTACGCGTGAGTACCGAGGGGAAGCTGGGTAACTTCCTAACACTATAATTTGCATTCTTGGTCTAAATCCTGGGGTAAGTGGACTGTCACTTCCAGATCTACGTCGCGAGCAACTTACCAAGTACTGCGCACTATCCTCTTTCAAGGTCCGCTTTGGAGGTGTCGCCTTCTTCTCGCGAACAGGCATATCGATCAGTACAAGGGAATTCTCAGTGCTGTCCTGGCCTGTAGAGCCGTTCAGCGTAGTATGGCCATTGGATTTCCAATCCGAGCCCGCTGTAATCTGAGAGGCGCCATCTTCCGCAATTTTACTGCGCTTTCGTCGAGGTTGATCATGGCCGTTGGAGTCGCGCTGGCGACGTCGGTTGCCGCGCAACGAGCTGCGCGCACTCTGAAGCGACGCTTCTGGCGAGAACATGATGGAGCGTGGAGGAACTCGAGGGTGTAGGACGCGAAAGGCGCGCCGTCGATGGTGGTGGGTGCGCGACGGTGAGGTGGTTGACAGCTCATGTGTACCTTCATGTTTTCGAGCTCACTGACAGGGATGGCAGGCGCGCACGCGCCAAGGCGCGAATCTGCGGAGTTAACATGGCGCGCTACTTCACCTCCTTCAATTCTCGTTCGTGATGTAGCATGGTTTGGGTGGACTCAACATCCCACGTACTTTTAACTCTTCTACTCGTGTCTTTCGTCACTTGTTTGCTGCTGATTAAATCAATTTCTCAGCCCGGATGCAGGCACCCGAGCGATGCGTCTGTCCGCCGCCTCGTTGTTCCGTATGACCAGACTGTTAGTGAGGAGTGTATATGCTATTTGAGACCAACGAACCCAATCAGATATTCACGTACTGTACGATACAAGACCCGATCGTAAAGTCGGCCTGTGATTTGCCCATTGTCTTACTTCGCTCTGCCAGTCCTGAGCAGCGGATCTCGAATTCAGAGGGGTACAACTCAGACAAGTTATTGAAGCAAAGCTAATAAGCTGTCAAACTGTACTGAGAAGGGCTCCCCACCTAGTCGTCATGAATTAATTACGGGCCTACAGCGGGGCGGTAGTCTGTAATGATCCAACCGGAAAACGACAACATAGAAGTCTCCATTGACTGACTTGCGCGAATTTGCACTCGACGGATCTCGAGAATCAGATCTCAACCTCCCTCAGATTTTAGCTTTAGTCTCGGCTCCCAGCCGATCAAAGAGTGGCGCAGATCGTCCTCCTCTGAACAACGCCAACATTTCCGTACCCATCCATTGCTTTCTACTCTTGGCCAGTCCTCGTTCCAGATCTGCAAACTTGCCCCCTTGGATAAGTAATCCGGCTCCGTTTCCTTTACTGCGCTCGTTGAACAGCCAACACACTGCCAGCGCGATGTCTTCGGGTTGGTTAATGGGTACACCCTTAGCAGCCATCTCCTTTGCATAAACATCCGGGGGTGCGCTGAGACGTCTATTATTGCCGGTCAAGATGGGCGTGACCGTGATGGCTGGGGCGATTACTGAAATTGAGATGCTTAACTTAGCGCACTCTTGCTTCAGCGCACGCATAAGTCCTACAATACCTGTGTGGCGTCAGTATTTGTTTGATCAAACGGCATTCCGGGCAGCAACACGAGACCACACGTACCATGCTTAGCAGCGCTGTACAACGGCGCCCCAGCACTTGCCAAATATCCTGCCAAACTTGCCGTCAATACAATCTCGCCGCCGTCCTGATTCTTCCTCAGATAGTGAATCGCAAGCTTTGTCGTATCGCTTGCAGCATCCATGTCAATGTTTAGTACTCTGCGGTCCGGCTCCTTCAGCTTGCCATCGCCATCCAACTCATCAGTGAAGAATTGCTCGCCGTGCTCTGCGATCCCGGCGTTGACGAATACACAGTCAATGCGCCCAAAGCGCGAGTGAGCGGCTTCGAAACCGGCGCGCTGAGAAGCCCACGATGTGATGTTGCAGGTGTGGACGAGTAGATGAGAGGGCGAGTGTTTGAAGGTTGAAGGAGGAGGATTAAGGTCAATGAGCACCAGATTGTGCGATGGATTAAGGGTGGAGAGGAGTCGGGCTGTTGCGAGACCGATTCCGGAGGAGCCTCCTGTGATGACGATGGTCTTGGGTGTCGACTTGAGGATGCTCAGGTGTTGAGCATTGGGTTCGAATAGGGCCATACTGTGGATAAAGGTATTGCAACAGTTCAGCTTAGGAGTGCTCTACGGTCGATGAACCGAGGTCTTCAAATAAGGTGTACTTCTGTGAGCTGTGATCGGAGGTTCACCAGAAGATAGGAGATGGCAGAGGGTTGAGAGATGAAAAGAGTAGAGGCTGATTGTATGATTCAATGGCAATGGTTGATGCAATCTTATACCTAGGTAAGTTGATGTTGTCCAAGCTTACCGACATGCGGGGTCGGCATTCGGAGAGATGAATTGGGAATTTGAGACTGACTCGCGATATACCACGCTGGCAACCAACACTGTGTTCTTAGAGCAAGAGTGGCATCAAGAGGACCTGCAGTACACATACTGTGCTCTACCAGCTCCGAGCAGCCATTTCGAACTCAGAAGAATACAAGTCATTGAAGCATAGCCAATGGGCTATTGAACAGTACCAGAAAGGCTGCACACCTGGGCGTATTGAACTATCAGAGTCCTATATCTGGAGAGGCGTCTTCGTCCGGCATCTTACCAAGTGGCTGCTCGGACCTGGTAAGGCGCAGTACATGTGTGTTCGCACGAGCTAGGAGGAATGTTGTGCAAAGCACCCTGCAAAGCTTCACAAACAACTCTCTGATTGGCGAGTACCCTCCCAAGAAGGCTACACGTCGATGCTGTAGAAATCAGAGGTAATTCTACAGAACTGTAATTGTGTGCGAGCAGGACGCTTGTGTCGTTCGGTGTTGAGGACGACAGATAACTACATGCAAATTGAACGTTCACTACGCGTTGTCCCTTACGAGCGCACAGACGCTGTTTGGTCAATCGAATCGACCACCTGGCGACACGGCTGTCTCAAGATTCACGAGCATTCAGCAACAAGCCCACCGACTCCGCGCACAACCAATTCCTTGCGGAGCAAAGCCAGACAACATGTGGAAACCTACCGTGCTGCTCGCTGCTGCGCTTGCAGTCCCTGCCCAAGCGCTGCACTTCTTCATTGACGGCGCAGTTCAGAAGTGCTTCTTTGAGGAGCTTCCCAAGGACACTCTCGTCGTTGGTACGACCGCCCTATAGCTCCCAGCAGCAACAAGGAGGAAGTTTGGGCAATACTGACGACGCGTAGGCCACTATCACGCCGAAGTATGGGACGATGCGACCAAGTCCTTCCAATCGAAACCAGACACGGGCGTATTCATCACAGTTGAGGAGACGTTTGACAACAACCACCGCATCGTCGCGCAGCGCGGTTCCCGTGAGGGCAAATTCACCTTCTCCGCCGCCGACTCCGGCCAGCACCGCATTTGCGTCACTCCTCAAAACGTGCAGAGCGGAGGATGGTTGGGAAGTGGCATTCACGGCTCGGTCAAATTCACACTGGACATGGCTATCGGCGAGACTAGCAGGATCGAGAGCACAGATAAGGCACATGTCCAGACGCTGGTCGAGAAGGTTCAGGACTTGAACTCGAGGTTGCAGGATGTCAGGCGCGAGCAGATCTTCCAAAGAGTAAGCCACATTGCCAAAAGCTGCGCGCACGAGGACCTTAAGCATTTGCTAATAGCAGTACAGGAGCGCGAAGCCGAGTTCCGCGACCAATCCGAGAGCACAAACGCCCGCGTCGTCCGATGGACTTTGATCCAACTCGCTGTTCTCGGTGTCACTTGCGCGTGGCAGCTGACGCATCTACGCGCTTTCTTCGTCAAGCAGAAGCTTGTGTGATTTTCGCGGTCGAGAACAACTGGGAGCGACGATACCAAACAGGGCTGGGTCGGAAGCATGATGGGTCACATGCATGGATGCATTGTATGGTAGGCTCCGGCGTTGGGAATAACATCAAGTTTAGCGTATGACATGGACAAATCGAAGCACTTAAGCTCGGACGGGTCCCTCCTGAGGCACAATGCCGAAGCCTTACTGCGCATGGAGACCAAAGCAGCCTAGTGAAAGGACGCCGCAACGGCTTCGATGCAGTACAGTACACTAGTGAGAGATTCCTCGCTTTGTAATTCAGATTCTGTGGAACCTCCCAGAGCCGCGACTTGTCCAAGAGCTGCAAGACTTTGAAATTTAAGCAGTACCAATAGACATTTGTATCAGGTACACTGTCGACCGGTCATCGCATCAGCGTTCGCTTTCACCGAGGCAACAGACGCAGCAGTAGCAGCAGCAGCATAGACGACCTGCTTCCCCGTGCGATTGTGTGACATGGTGTTGTCGCTAATGTCATGCAGGCTTGAATGCTCCTGCACAATGTATGTTTAAGACCCATGGGCGTTATAAAGCCCATGAGAGCCGATGAACTTGTCAGAAACCTGAGCCTGACCAGCGAAGTCCTGTCCTATAGATTATCAAGTGGCTGCTCGGAGCTGGTCTATTTATACTGCGCCTCAATAACTCCGAGCAGCCAAGTCACTTTTCGAAGGATACAATCAATTGAGACAGTGCCAATGGGGTACCAAGGTGCTTCAAACGGACTCCACCTAGGCGTGATGAAGTAACTAAAATCCCGGGTTTGCATAGCCCTCTTCGTCCTGGCGTCTTGCCAAATAGTTCCTCGGAGCTGGTAAGGTGCGTCGTCACCCCTTCTTGTCACAGAATTCGCCGATACCAACTTGTATTGCAACCTAGCTTCGAGCAGCCACTTCACAAGATGCAGGACTGAAAGCACCGAACAAGGATGAACTTCTGAATGGTACATCTCACATGAGTGTGGAGCCTTGGTAGTACTATTTGATAGCTCATTGGCCTGCTCGCAGTATCCTGTATCCCTCAGAGTAATGCGCAATCGCTGCTCGGAGCTGGTAACATGCGGTAGGCAGCCATAAGGCACGTGATTATGGCGCTAGTGCTAGCGCCTCGCACCACATATAAAATTCCGCTGTCCCTCGCCCTCCTCTCCTCTTCTTTAGCTCTCTTTGCCTTTTGGCTTAGATCAAGTGTAGTATCTGTTCTTTTCAGTTTGTAAGTTTGCACCTCTTCTCAGCTCAGCTCTTCAATGCTAACGCACTCTCGCAGAATCTCTGAAACGAGTCTACGGACTCATTTTAAGATTATTCTTATTTTTGTACACGGCCGATGACTCCCTGGGCTTGCTCATAGTCACTGGCACAGTGTCGCCGGTATTACACTACCTCCGGTGTACGCGAACCTCCTTTTCATTGAGATGCTGGCCTTGCGCTGGTGCTTGAGGAAGAGATCTGCAAGACATTGATCGTTTCGTGCCGGGTTGTTGTCAAAGCGTTGTTTGTATGTGTGGCTGCAGAGATTGCGCCGCTTGAGTGCCTTCAAGGGCTACGCTATACTGTGCCTAATTGGTTTGTTACGCCTAGATGCGGAGTCTTCTTGGTACTGTTGAAGAGCTCATTAGCTTTGCTTCCATTGCTTGTATTCTTCTGAAATGAGAATGGCGGCTCGGAGCTGGCAGAGCGAGCGCAGAAGCTTGTCAACTAATCTCAACGCACGAAGTACGAACTGCAATCAAACAGATGCTAGCCCCTCGATCGCACGATGCTGGTGCACGGTACCGCTCAATGTTAGTTACGTGTAGACGCGTGAGGAGGCTCATTCGTCATCATCGCACGAGGCACTTGCCCACGATGACAAGAGCTGCGAAAGAGAATTCCAGTAGAGTTCTGAAAGTGAAGAAAACCTCGTTCGCGGTCGAAGGACCGGTGCCTCCCAGCATACAAGAACACAACTCATCGCAAGCGAGGCAACAAGCCGTGGAACATCGCTCAAACGGCTCCGCACTTATACAGTACTTCTGTTGACAAATTCATAATCTACTTGTGTCTACAGTTTCGCCAATCCTTCTGGGGCCAAGCGTTAGAAATCGGCCACTGTTTCTGACGTGCGGGAGATGGGATACTCTTGGATAACGAAAAGTTGTCCCAAGGTACACCAACGGGCACACCGTGCTCGTGACGGTCTTGGACGCTGCTGCGAATGCTCACCCGGATTTTAACACTTTCCGGTATCTCTACCACGATGATGCAACTTCGGCCGCCTAAGCGACAGCATGTTCTGCAAGCTTGATAGCATGAGTTCATTCGAGAGCAAAGTCTCAGGCCCTTCGTTTCCTCCTGCACTCCACCGTTCAATTGGCGCCTAATTCAGGTACAGCGAACCACGACGCGCCGGCCAACACTTTACAGTCCAATAGGACTTGTCTTTAATGAAGGGTCTGTGAAGGCTCATGCCCGATGAATGGCGTCAATGAGCCGGGGCCCCGTGATTTCCTTCGTCTAAATTCAGCAATGTGAGGACTCCGCGGAGCGAACACATGGGTTAATTTTCGATCCTTACAAATGCTCGTTTCGAATGCCGCCTTTAGTGTCTAGCTGTGACTTGTCGAAGCTACGACCACATGCAGGCTTCTATGATCGAGACCACCGCAATTATTGCGGCCTGAATCGTGACCCGTTATTATGAACTCTGTTCAAGAGCACCTCAGAATCGAAGTTGTGAACGATACCAGTTCTCGATTCGATGCTCCTAATGAAGAATTCATCAACTTCGGATCAAATCTAAACGACGGCACTCACTCTGAGACGAAACAACAGCAACACAGGGCGCAACACAGGGCCTCCAAGCACAGCATTACCCAGACTGAGCGCAGCATTGGCATACGCATTACTTTGGCGTGCTACTACGACTGTGAGAATGGAGTGCGCATGGAGGTGACCATGCGTGGGATGTTTTGCGGCGAAAAGGTGGTGGAGAAAAGCCGCTTACACGATCCCAAGGGACACACTGTCGTGATCGACAAAGCGGCAATGAAGTTGGTTATGGATCTTCACGATGCCCACTGCCCGAACGATGGCAAAGGTCAGTATATCTACGTACAGTATCACTCCTTCACTTCTCGCTGATCCAACATTCGGCGTAGGATGCACACATATGAACGATCCTCTTCGTGGTGAAGCCTCATTGGGCACCATTATCGTGACTTTAGAAGAGGTAAAAGACATTCACTATTACTCAACTCCAAAAGAGGAGACATTCCAACGACGACGTATGGTTGCGAGCTCCATTGAGAGTGCCGCGGGAGTCGGAGCCGCAGCGAGAGCCGCAGCCTATCGCATCCCGTGAGTCAGATTGTTGCCAAAGTGGACATCTCAACCATCCCACTGATTCTTCATAGACGCGAGCGAATCGTTGATTGCGGCCACGGGAGTATGTCTTGGGAGTACGCCCATGAAGACCGGCGCCATCTTGCAAGGTTTTGTCTCAAACGTCGCGAGAAGAATGGCATTACATATTCTTCCCGCTAGCTTTGGAATGGCAGAGTGCAGCTGCTGATCTTAGAGAGCTTGAATAGCATCAAATCCATATCATGTTCAGTGCCCCTGAAACCTTCGGGAGGAGTGTGACTAAGAAGCAGCATCCCGAAGTCTGCTGCAACATTCTTCCCGTTCTTCACATCCGATTACGTCGAGAACTGTCAAGAAAAAGGTAATCGAATTGAATCACGGTTCGTTGGTTTTCAAGAGCATGCTTCGAACGGGACAGGCAAAACTTGCACGGGCGATGGAAGATGTTCTACCTTCCTCCAAGCTGAAGGAGGCGCTGAACTCAGTAAAGGAGGCACAGGTGAAAAGGGTAGTGTAAGATGTTTCTGCTTGTCGCGAAAAGCTCCTTTTCATTTCCGTTTAGTGGATTGATATCTCAAGAGACTTGCCGATTCGGGAAGGCTCTGCAGACGACCACATGGTACCTCTATCGCCTGGCAGCACGAAGCCCGTGCCCTTGATATTCCGCGACGCAGTTCAAGCTACGTGTCTTTCTGCGCGCTCCAATATTGGAAATAGTCTGAAGCTACGGATCGAAGGCAGACTTGCACTGTTGTGGCTGCTTCGAGAGTTCTGGAGTGTAGAGCGGCTGCTGCTGGAAGCCCTCTTGAGATCGATCAGAGTGACTCGGCATGCTGTCATGCGAGTGGCCAGTGCTGCCTGCAGCACTGGCAGAGGGATCAACCTCTTCTTGCCATTTTGTATTTTTACGCCCGGGAGAGTATTTCGATTTCTTTTCATCAAGTTCGATGTCTTCCCATGAAGAGATTCGCACATGTCTCGTGGTATTCTGCGAGGCGCTCGATTCCGACTCCTGTCCTGTCTTCCTTCTGACGATTCCCGGTATTGCAGAGAAGGGAGCTGAGGCGTACGACAAGGCAACTCGAACTTTCCGACCCTTTGCCTGGATTAATTTCGGCAGACATAGCGCGCATGCCACGACAAAGACTAGAGATACTTCGAGCAACGTCCAGATTCCGATGAATAGGCCGTTCCAAGACACGTCAGCCTCAGAGATGGTCGCAGAGATATTGAGTGTGAACCAAACGCGCATGGCTGATGCAACGCATGCTCTACAGGTCATGTTAGCCTTCCGAGTAAGTTCAGGATTGTTCCTGACTTACATGAGTCCAGTTGCGAACAGCATAGTTATGAACATCTTGCGTGCTAGTGGCACGTTGAGCTGCCAAAGCGAAAAGGTTGGCAGGAAGAGGATGACAACATCAGATGCCATATTGAAAGCGCCCTGGCTCAGAATGATGTGATTCACATCGTAGCACTTGCCGCCGGGTGTGGACTTGTCCCATATCATTCGTCTGGGCTTGCAATAGAACATGGTCCAGAACGTAAAGAATGTGTAGACAACGAATGTTGCTACAATAGTGGCCCATGCACCATACCACATGAATCTGTTGACGCTCCTTGAGGGCGCAAAGAGTCGCAGATATTGCATGAGAATGGCCATTTTGACGACGAAGCTCAGAGGACAGTATATGATTTGGCCCACATTTGCCCACTACAGGAACATCAGTGATGTCTAAGAGGTGTATGCTGGCCCACGTACATAAAGCTGGTTGAACAATTGTCCCAGGGTGATCTGCCACTGATGCACTCCTGCACCCCACTTCTCCATCTGGTAACCCACTACAATCTCAGTCAGAATCAAAGGCTGCTTTGAGTCAGTAAATAGCGTTTGAACAACGGAAAAGATATCTTACAAATGCTAGAAACAAGAAATCTGTCACAGTCAGCTTTAGCTTGAGCTTCATTCATGCGCACTCACAGTCTGCAGGCTCAAAACTGCGCACGATGGCAAGTCTTGTGTAGATGCGCAAGATAAGAAATATAGTTGGGATGACAATGCAAACGATTGCAACGACAGTTAACCAGACCTGGTCAGGGCCGGTGGTTGTCATTGTAGTATCTGATCCTTTTGGTATCTGATCAGGAGGCAGACCAGGTAAGGAGAGAAGGAACTGTCTGGCATCCACACCAGGTGGAATCTGGAAACCTTCTGGTAAGAATTGCGACATAATGTGCCGACTGGTAGAGTCAAGGAAACGAGAGAGACCTTAGACTTGCGATTGCTCTGAGCGCTCTGGAGTGCGGTGAGTTAAGGCTGCGCGGCACGGCTCCAGTTTTGCTTGTTAGCTAGGTCATTCTCACAACCATTTTCCGGACTCTCCAGTCTCACTCTTTATCAAAATAACGGGAGACCGGCTCTAAAAGCGATTGCGACCCACGCACGTTGCGGACCGAGGGCGCGGTGCGGACTTCCTTGCGTGAGTGATGATGCCATCTATCAGGCGTTGTCCGTATATTGCCCGGCTTCGAAACAAATATATGACCTGGTGGCTCAGCAAGACTGGGCATGTGCCAGATAAGTGAGCCTGCGAAGTCCGGCCGGTGGTGGCGCAGATCTAGTCGGGGTTGTAGACAAAATGGGGCCGCAACGGCCTCATCGCGGTCAAAGTCTGAGCTGATATCTCTAGACTCACCAACATCAGTTACTCGAAAAGATACCTAGATTTGGACATATAGAAAAACTACATCTCCCACTTCTGTTTTGGTGCACTATTGATACTGGTTTGCAAGCCTGCACCACTCTGTGCCTCAACCCCAAGCGGGTCAATTCCGACAGAATACGATTCCTTGTAGGTGTCCTCCACATCGTTTGTCAATTCGTGCGTTGAAGTCCCGCTACTGCTCCTTGTGCTGTGTTGTCCTCCGGTCTTTGTGTGCTCCAGCTCATATGCTAAGCCGTGCCCTTCAATGCGAGTCTCAACGACGTTGATCTCATGGCTAACAAAGATGGCCGAGAGCGACTTTTGAATGACGGGCCAGAAGATGGGCATCGATGCACATATAATGGCCAGATCTATCTCGAGACAGGATAAGACGATGCTGATTGGTGTCCACCAGGTGAAGTCAGGGTACGGTGTCAGACCGGCGCTGTGCTCTACGATCGATTGCAGGCGCCATACCGATATTAAGACGACGCTATCAAGATCAGTGTTAGCCCAAGCATAAAGATAGATACCACGTTGAAGGTAAAGCTACTCACACAGCTCCAAATGCGAATACGCCACCCAGAGTCAGGACATTCTTGAACTTCAAATTTGGTGTACGAAACAGGACCAGAGGCGTCGCAAAGACGGCAAGATCGAAAAACATGTTTGTGGCCGAGTGAGCCTGAAACATTGCAACGAAGCTTTCTGCATCGCCAAAGCCGAAGCCGTAGCACTTGGCTTCGATGGTGCGATTCCAGTACCCCCGGATGGGAGTGCAGGAGAACCATCCCATGATACTGAAAGCCAGTCCCCACAGGGTGATCACTACGAAGAGACTCAAGCAAAGCCATCTCATGCGTCCGGCTTTGAAGATGCGAAGGTATTGAAGTAGGAGGGACATCTTGATGATGGTAGTCTCGGTGAGGTAGATGCAGTGCTCGATGTAGAATGTCTAGATTCATCAGTACCCGACTTTGTAACAACGAAAAGAACCACTGACCAGGAGATAGTTTGACACATTGTCTATACCAACGTATAGCATGTGTTGGCCAAACCCATACTGAATGGCTGTATTGACCGTTAGCCGGCGATACAATCTATCGGGAAGAACTGTAACTCACAGATACAGACAGTGATTGTTGCTGCTGTGTTGAGCAACTGCAGAGACATGTTAGCGGTTTTTGAACGTCTGATCATAAAGAAGCCGTACCGCTGCCAGAACCACCAAGAAGTCGTCCCAGCCTGGTTCACGAACAACCTTGAAGCGCACCCACAGTCGAAAGAAGACCGCAACCCAAGTCACAACCTGCCGCCACAGTTAACACGCAAGTCTCGGCTAGAACAAAATGCAGCACCCACTAAGAATGGAATCGTTGTTCCATAAATCGTCTCTGGACGATTGGAAAGTGGAAGAGGTTCGTTTGGATCGGGAGCTTTCGCAATCACTTCCGCGAGGAAAAGATCCCAACTCGACGGAACCGACGTCGACGACATAACGCAAACGAGTTCGTTGTGCGCGGAGTAGGGACCGTCTGGACGGTGAGAAAAGAATGGCTCGTTATCCCGCTGTCTAGCTAATGCTTCAAAGCGCGCTTCTTAAGGCTCGCAGGGGGATCCTTTCGTCCAGCCGGCTGGTGGGATCCACATAAACCCATCGTTCCCACATGTTGACTGTGTCCCGCAGGTCTACCAGGAACTAGACATCGGACTGCTGAGACCGAAAGCGCGCATCCATGTCGACAGTAGATAAGCGAGACTGATGACAGCGGCACCGTTCTTGACAGATGTTAGCGCAAGGTGTCACCATGCGAAGGTGTTGGATGTGGATTTGACTATGCCACTGCATCCGGTTGTATGGTCCCTCTCTGTGGAGGACGTTGGCAGATACCGCTGCACTGGCCGCAAGTGTTCGTGCTCCTTCCCTTTTTGATAATGATGATGCATGTCTGTGCCCTTCTAGGCGAGTCAAGGATGAGGCCCGTCTCTTCGAAGAGACCACTAGCACGATTAATCGCCTGTGCAAGGCTGCTGCTGTACTGTTGGCAAAGCTTCATGACCCCGAGGATGCCCGTGTGCGGCTGGCTCGCAAGAGATGGCAGGACATGTTTCGTTTTCGCCAAGCTACATGGTCACCAGAATGCAAATCTGTGAAGGATGCGGAGATGATTTCATCAGCTTTTGCAATCGCTGTTGCGAAAGGAGTAGGATGAAGTTGGATTGAAGTTTCTCGATCCCTGTGCGACGGAGGTGGCAGCCCAACCAATCACCACTTCATCGTTGAGATCGCTCTGCATCTCCAACAGGACTGACAAGGATGCATCACGTTGGGTGCATGTGGGCAGGAGTCATGCCAGATTCCTGGATGGTGGGCAAAGATCCCGAAAGCCACTGGCAATCCTTCAAAGGCAAAGGATCTGCCTCAATGTTGGACAATGTTGCGTTACTCATCTTCGTCCTGCGAATCCTGCAGCCCATTGCGCAGGATCAATCAGATGACTTGCCGGCGATGGCGATTTCGCAGATTGTGTCAGGGCCAAGGCCGAGTGGAGGCATGGAAGATTGCACGTGTTGGCCCCAGCAGAGTGGCCCCGCGGGCGCTAATGAACCGGCAGAGGCGTCTTTCGCAATGGTCGTTACAACCTCAAATTACCGTACATGTCATGTTTTTTCGTCCAAGCGCCGGTTCCGGGGCGTAGCATGCTTCTGGAAGTGAGTTGCGTTGATCATTACATTGACGTATCGCACGAACTGGTCCTACAGTCTGTCAACACGGCAGTGAACCGAGGAGTAGGGTGAACAAGCTGGACAAGCAGGTAGAGGTTGCGAAACCAAGCTGCTGAGACCACAGTAACCCAGCCTTCATGGCAGATAATCCTGCGATTGAGGCGTATCGGCCGAGATCGCGCAAGCTACACACTTATCTTTTAAGGCGCAAAGCAGTTTACGCTTGAAGAGAGGCTCTAGTGGTTGATGGACCATCAAAGACCAAATCACCGAAACGCTCCTCATGACCAGATAAGAGACAGCTCGGTGTGGGGCCGAATTCTGAACATCGCTCCTTTTGTCAAAAGTCTTCATTCTCACACAGTAGGGATGCTTCTGCGTGCTAGGCATCCCTTAGTCTTACAAAGTCAAACCTGGTTACCAGTTGCTCAGACATAGTTTTGTAGACATGAAGTATTATGCTCGGGTTGTATCAGCTGTCGTCCAGCGATCAATCTTGATCCGGCGACGAGTTCGGCCCATTTCACAATGTGTCCAAGGACATGAGAAAATATTCCTCCGGTATTTCTTCCTCGTCAACACTTCAAAAGACACCATCGGGCAGAAAAAACTTTTACAGCTAGCTTAGAGCAACGCCGCGTCAGGTCTGCGTTAAGTGTATCATGTAGATTGCGGGCGGTGGGCTCGAAAACGATTAAAGTACCCACGCCCCGGTAGACACGGTCGCTGTTGCTTAGACAGCCCTGGTAGACACGGTCTCCATCAGGATCATTGACAAGTCGCCACGGCGATCGCGTCCTTTCTGCGTGTTGCACTTGGGTACCGTTCCCGAACCAGCTCCCTAGAAGGGGATAGAATTGTTGCTCGAAACATATACGACCGAATCGACTCGAGGGAAGTCAGTGCTTTGCTCGCAGGGTAGACCGAGCGGGCCTGGGCCCAGCATCTATCGAACAACGGCCTCAGCCTTCTTCGGAGCGCCGAGATTGGGGTAGACATCGAACGTTCAACTGCAGCAGTTCTTCGAAGTCGGCAGCGGCTTGGCCGAGATGAGCTATCTGTCTCATTGCGCAACGCTGTGCTTCGGTGCGACCCGAGTCACATGGCGTTTGATATGACTTCTTTGGATGGACTCGTGAAGACGGTGGTTGATACAGTACCCGGCTATGAATCTTCCGCGGCAGCCGCTGGGTCCTTCGAATGTTCCTTGCTCATAAATTCTCTGTACGCTTACTCCGAGGTACAGTATGGCTACATCTCGCAACAACAACGAAAATCTTAAACCTTCGACGGCAACCAAGGTACGACATGACGTAAACCTTCAAATGGGCCTGTATGTAAGAGTCAATTACCGAGAATCGCCGTCTGGGGTTTCCCCAAAGCAGAGCGATGCGCTTGCGGGGAACAGCCTCGGCACGTCAACTTATCCATCCCAAAGGACCAAGCAGCTTCGGCAACTCGAACTCCAAAGCATATAGCCCGCAGATACCTAGATATCAAACGTCCAATTTCAGCTGCACTTGCTGCATACCACTCCCCTGATCAAACATTGTGAATCCCATATTCAACATGGCGCACAGTACGACGCGAATCGTGGATGACAAGCCCGCTGGCCAGCTCGCTGAGGCGTTTGGGAGCAGCTTGCCGTGGGCGGAACCAAGCTGGTATGAACGATTGTCGTGATGTGCAGGGTCTGGGGTGTTGCATTTTGAGCTGTGGACTAAGGAGAACAGGTACACTGGGCGTCCGTCACCGTATTACAAAGAGAGTCACCGAAAGCTGCGCGACTATGTCCGAGCATGGTGCGATGAAGTACGTCTATGTGCGAACGAGCTGAAGCCTTCAAATAACAGAGCCCGTTCCATCTTCCTGAACAAATGGACTGTTATTCCACTGTTCTCAGTCCTACGCAATCAACAAACACACTCCACACGCACAACGAGCGTTCCACTAACTTCTTCCTCCCCAGAACATCGCCCCCTACAGCGAAGACTGGGTGCAATCCGGCGCCGTCGATCCCACCATCTACTCGAAATGCGCAGAAGCCGGGCTCCTCGTCCCCATCGCCTTCGGCAAGGCCATCCCAGCCCAATACGGCAACTACCCGATCGCAGGCGGCATCCCCGCAACCGAATGGGACGGCTTCCACGACTTCATCCTCTGGGACGAATTGATCCGCGCCGGTCCTATCGCGAGTATCTTCATCGGTCTTGTAGTCGGCGCGCCGCCGCTGCAGAAATTCGCCTCCGGACAGCTCGGAGCCAAGATCTTCCCCGAGATACTGAGCGGGCGGAAGAGAATCTGCCTCGCGGTCACGGAGCCCGATGCCGGCAGCGATGTGCGGAATATTCGGACCACTGCCACCAAGACGCCGGATGGGAAGTTCTACGTCGTGAACGGGAGTAAGAAGTGGATCACCAACGGCATGTTTAGCGATTACTTCATGACGCTTGTGCGGACCGGGGGCGAAGGGGCGGGCGGGCTGAGCATGCTGCTTATCCCGCGGTCGGAGGGTTTGCGGACGCGGAAACTCGAGGTCGTGGCCGGCCCGCTGAGCGCAACAACGTACGTCACGTTTGAGGATGTGCGTGTCCCCGCCGAGTACCTGATTGGAAGCGAGGGCCAGGGCTTCAAGCAGACCATGGTCAATTTCAACCACGAGCGCTTGTGGATTGCGTTCCAGGCTATTCGCGGCTGTCGTGTGGCGCTCGAGGATGCGTTTAGCTGGGCGCTGAAGCGGGAGGCGTTTGACAAGACGCTGATTGAGCAGCCGGTGGTGAGGAATAAGTTTGGGAACTGTGGGCGTATGGTGGAGAGTCTGCAGGCGTGGACCGAGCAGATTGTGTATGAGCTAGAGAACTTGAGTGATGCTGATGGAGCGAGATTGCTGGGAGGAACGACGGCGCTGTTAAAGGTGGAGAGTGGGATGGTGTGCAAGTATGTGGCTGAGGAGTGTTTGTAAGTTTGGTTGTGATGATTGTTCGAGGACTGGTGCTAACGCGTTGCAGGAAAATCATGGGCGGGCTGGGCTTGACGAAGACGGGGCAGGGCGCGAGGATTGAGGCCTTTTACCGTGCTGTACCGAGCTACACGGTACCCGGCGGGTCTGAAGACGTGCTGCTTGATCTGGGAGTGAGAGAAGCGTTGAAGCTGCATAAGCAGGCGTCGAAGCTCAAGGCGAAGATCTGATGTGGTAGTCATTTGTATTCTCAAAGCACGGGTATATGTACAGCACTTGCCCCGAGATTCCCATAAATCACACACTCATACACTCATCGTCGCACTTTGACGTTCTTGCTGAAAAAGCCGGGCTTCACGTCGACTCTCCTCAGCTCCTGCATGACGCTCTCTAGCTCTTGCTCATTTGGCTGCCAGCTGGGCCGCACCTCTTCCCACGCCCTGACTGTGCGTTCGTGATCCGTGCAGCGCTTGAAAGCCTTCAGGGCCGCAATGACAGCCAGAGTCGAGAGCCATGTGGAATCCGTCTTGTCTGCAATGGCCTTGAGGAACTCCAACCACACGCGCTCGAGCTTGTCGGCGGTCCAGGACGAGTAGCGTATGCCGCCAAAGGAGCCGAACCCGTGGAACATGACGATGTAGGTGGCGCCTTGGATGGGGACGGAGTAGCTGCGCGCTTCCTGGAGCAGCTCGTTCACGCGGTCGATGTCGCCGGTAACTGTGGAATGGTGTCGTATGAGGAGGGCATAGGTCCGCGAATTTGGCGCAATCGGCGCATAGTCTTGTAGCTCTTTCAACTGTTCCTTATCGCCCACGTTGCGAAAAGAGCGAGCCGCGTGCGTGAAATGGAGGCCGACTGCGCGCCGGTCTCGCCAATTGTTCATGAAGAATCTGTGGCCTGGCGCTGGGAGTTCTTTGGCGGCGTGCAGCTTCTTCATTCGCTCGAAGACGTGCTCTGCAGCCGCAGGCTCGCCAGCACGGAAGAGAGCAGCTATTACAGCGTTCATGACTGTGGTGTCTACGATGTCGCCAGCCTCGACGAGATCTTGGTATGTCTGCCTCACAGCATTGCCGTTTCGCAGCACGCCATAGTAGTACAGTAACGAAACACGGAAATGTCGGTGCAGCTTCAGCTTGCGTGCCTGCAGCTCTTTGAGAAAGGTCTCGGCCAGTGTGTATTTCCCAGCCTTGACTGCAACATCGAAAAGCACATTCAGTGTCACGAAACCGCCTTTCACTCGCGCCCGGCGCTCCATATCGCGCCAGATGTTCAGCGCGGATGCCAGTTCCTCACCAGACACTGTGCCCATGCAGCGACCGGCGAAGTAGATGGCCGTGGTCCACTCTGCCTGGTTGATGTGTATGTGGGCAGCTTTCATGTCGTCGAGCACGGACATGAAGCGTTGCATAGCGGCAGGGTTGGGACGCTCGACGATGGAGAGATGATGCAAAAGACTTCGAATTGTGTCTGTGTCGAGGTACACGACGCCTGGCGAGGGTAATTTCCTGTACGTGTCGAAGACTTGTTCGAGGGGCGATTCGTCGTCTAGCAGTAGCTTCTTGAGGCGCCGTATATGGAAGAAGTCGGGGGCTTCTCGCAATGGCCAGGGCTCATGGTTGTCACCCACGTTCCACACCAGCGGTCCGTCGTCTTCGACCATGTTGTCATCCTCGGGTCGTGTATCAAGCTCGATGCCGTAGTAGTCTACCATGGCCTTTAGCTCCTTCTTTGCAAACTGCCGGGCCTTGTTCAAGGGGCCCTTTTGCTGCGCTTTGGTGGTGAAGCGCCTGTTCTCCTGCAGCTGTGGCGGTACAGCATGGCGTAGCGTGTGCATGTGCTTGGCATGGCTCGTACAGGACCCGGCCCGCACAAGGGCTCGAATGAACATGGCCTCGAGTGGGTCGCGGCGGAGAGCCTTTGTAGGCGTAACATGTTTTATTGGTGTTATTGATGAGGTACTGAAGCTGCGGCGAGACTTGTGTGTCTGCTTGGTCTGCCAAAGGACAGGACATAAGAAGGGAAGAAGTGGAGCTTGGTGGTGTTGGTGTTGTGAGACTGCGGAGGTCCGGTCGAGGGTGCGGAAGAGGGACATGAGCTTTCGAGCATCGTGGTCAAGGGCAGCGGTGTCGGGCAGGTTCCATGGATCCAATTGATTACTGCGACTCCATGGGAGCACGGCACAGAGAGAAGGAGCGAGCGAGCGTGACGGCGGGGGGGAATATGATGAGATGGATGTGAGCACGCGGAGGTGAGCGCGTCGCCGCCGAAAGATTTCAAGCGGCTTGGCGAACGCGGTCGGAGCGCTTTTCGACATCCGCAGCCAGAGTGAACAAGCACTGGCATCAGCTCCAGCACCAGTACCAGTACCAGCACCCATTGCTCGTCGTCCAATTGCGCCTTCGCCCGGCCGGACCCGCCGCCTACTCGCCTTGTACAGCCAAATTGCTCGCCTTCTATACAGCCACCGCTTGACAGCAGCAGCACCACCAACACCCCTCCGCCGTCGCCGCCGCCGCCATGGGCCGCTACAACTTTGCTCCCCTGCGCGTGCGCTCTACCGCAAAGGCCCTCCTTGACGCGAAGCGCATCCGGGATCTGCCCCAGTGGTACAACATCATCGGCGACGTCCCTACGAGCGAGACCCTGGCCCGCCCCGTCCTGCGTGCGCCCAAAGTCAAGGGCGCAAAGAAGGCCAGCAAGCTGTTCAAGCCGCTGCCCATTGTGTATCCCGAGGACAAGCTGCGCTCTGATTTCTTTGGCGACCATCCCTGGGAACTGGCACGGCCGCGGCTGGTCGTCGAGGACTCGGGCAACGACGCCAAGGGCTACAACTGGTCCACAATCCAGCAGAAGGGGAAGCAGCTGGACGGCGAGAGGTACGACCACACGTGATGCATCTACTCTACTCTTCTCACACACATGCTTACACACATGCCAGCGTCGTCCAGCGCCAGATGTGGCTCATGAATAACAAGCGCATGTCCAAGGCCACCGCATACGACCAGGCCCGCCGCGAATTCTACCACTACCGCCACCTCAACGAGATCCGCACACGCGTCGCCCGCGAAGAAGCCATGCACGTCGGCGCCTACTTTGGCAAGGGCCCGCTCGAGGTTGGTCTCGAGCTTGAGGACAAGGCCTGGGAGAGCTGGAAGAGCTGGGCCAACCAGCAGATTGAAGAGGAGGCCAGCATGCGCGCCCAGATGTTCTCCGGGCCGCAGAACGAGGATGCAGGTGTCGCTGACCTGAGCGCCGCCGAGTTTGACGACGCCGTCTCAGAGTTTGACAGCCAGCCAGCCATTGCGCCGACAGCAGCAGCGCAGAGAGGGGGATTCTCTGCGCGTGCCTAAGGACCTGAGGAATACATGTACTGATATTGTATGTTCGTGTAGATATACCATGACCCGGTCACAGACCGTCCAGCTTTCATCACCCGAACTAGTGCCTGGACTCACGTGTAGCTGATCTCAGCAGAGACCACCAACCGTGACCCGCCCTCGCCCAGACACCCTCAATGCAGGTACAATCTGCCCCAACATATTACCATTCACGCTAGAATCCGCACAGAAGGCAATTGCAAATTGCATGCACGCACGGCCCACAAGTCACTTATTGTGGTTCGCATTGTGCTTCACAAGTCGCTGTAGGGATTGCCGGAACAAGCGAGAGCTCTCGTTGGTGTCCGACCACGACATCACTCCCCCTATTGTGCCCAGCACTTCCTTCCCAACGCCCAGACTAACGTGGCAAATGTCGACTTGCAGCCTGAAACAATAAATCACATGTACTCCACATGTACTCATTCACAAGGCGGAGTTGAGGCTCTACCTCTCCGGCGCCCAAGGCGGCTAAATGGCTGCTACATATTAACGTGTTTGCAGATCCGGTAATGAAGCTTGGCCTAATTTAATCATCTAGTCATCTAATCATCTAACCATCTAGGCAATCGAGTATCAAACCCAAGGACAAGAAGCATTAGTTCTAGTGGTAGTTCACTACGACCCCAGATCCAAGCCAGATGCTGAGCCTCATCCCGGCACGTTGGTCTTGGGCTGCGTCCCGCACTCTGCAACGGGCCGTCATCACCGTATATTGTGCCCGAAGTGGTAACCCCTGGGTGCCGCTGAGGCGGACCAACACAAAGGGTCGTCCCTCGGTGGAGTAGGCGTGGAGACCATGTGTATATAAATCAAGGTACGTCCGTGGAATACTCACCAGCCTACAGCTTCACGCCACTCAAGACACAAACATCAAGGTCAAGCACAATGGTCCACCTCACCACCCTCCTCCTGGCCACCGTCGCCGTCGCAGGCAGCGTCTCTGCCGCGCCAAAGCCCGAGCCCAATCCCTTCGAGGGCAAGGACCGCCACGTTGTCAGGAGCTACGGCAAGAAGCTCGACCAGACCATTGCCGCCTTCGAGGCCAAGAACGACACCCTCAATGCGGCCCGCACGCGCACCGTCGCGCAGAAGATCTCCACCTTCACTTGGATCACGACGCGCGCCCACCTGTCCAACATCACCACCACCATTGCCGAAGCGCGCGAGCAGAAGAAGAAAGGCAAGGACCTGATTGTCGGCCTCGTGCTCTACAACCTGCCGGACCGTGACTGCTCGGCCGGCGAATCCGCCGGTGAACTCTCCCTCGCCAACGACGGCTTCCGCATCTACAAGTCCCAGTTCGTCGACAAGTATGCCAAGCTCGTCAAGGAGGCCAAAGACCTCACCTTCGCCATCGTCCTCGAGCCAGACTCCCTCGGCAACGCAGTCACCAACCAAGCCATCCCCGCCTGCGCAACCGCAACACCCTTCTACGAGCAGGGCATCGCCTACGCCATTTCCAAACTACAGGCCCCCAATCTGCACCTGTACATTGACGCCGCGCACGGCGGCTGGCTCGGCTGGGCCGACAACCTCGCCCCAACCGCCGCCGTCTTCGCCAAAGTCCTCGCCCTGGCCAAGAAACTCCACTCCAGCTCCAAGATCCGCGGCTTCGCCACCAACGTCTCAAACTACAATCCCTTTGTCGCCCGCGTGCGCGAGAACTACACAGAGTACTCGCCCTCGTGGGACGAATCGCACTACGCGAGCGCGCTGGCGCCGTTCCTCGACGCACAGGGCCTGCCGAGCCAGTTCATCGTCGACCAGGGCCGGGTCGCGCTGCCGGGCGCCCGCGAGGCCTGGGGCGACTGGTGCAATGTGAGTCCCAGCGGCTTTGGGCCCTTGCCCACGACGCAGACGGGGAACCCGCTCGTCGATAGCTTGGTGTGGATTAAGCCTGGAGGCGAGAGCGATGGGGCGTGTGGGCTTGAGGGGGCGCCGAGGGCGGGCGCGTGGTTTGACGAGTATGTGCAGATGCTGGTTCAGAATGCGGACCCCGCGCTTGAGCCGACGTACAAGAAGAAGGCGTAGATGGAGTGGCGGCGGTGGTGGTGTCGGTTGTAGATTTCTAGGTCGAGGCAATAGATGGATACACTTTTTGATGTCTGACACTCGTGCAAGCTGTGACACATGAAAGTAGTCTTACGCGAAAAGAGCCGTCTACATAGCACTCCATGCCAGGATTCGAGGTCTTGTCGTACTCTGAAAGATACAAGTTATTGAAGCATAGCTAATGAAGTATTAAACAGTACTAAAAAGCCTCCAAACCTAGGCGTAATGCAGTGTATAGAATCCTACACCTAAATAGGTGGCTACGTCCCGCGTCTTGCTAAGTGGCTGCTTAGAACTACTCCTATTAAGTAGAAGCCTTAAGTCGTACCTGTAATCTAAGATAGACTTTGCAGACCCTTACAGAGGCACAAAGTAGGTTCTAAATTCTAGTGCCTAATCCCTATTACTAGTAGCTATAATACTATCCTCTTTACTATAAAGGTATGTATTGCTTTTATGCCTGCGTTATTGCTAACACTTTTAAACCACGTGCTATGTGCGGTCAGGTTCTGATCAATCCCAAGGGCGAGGTATAATGAAGGGCGGATATACAATATAGATCGTCCTATAGATTGGCTCTATCATCACCTAGGGTGCTATTGTCCGTCTACGCACCCGTGAAGCAATGCTAACCCTTGGCTCGACTATGTTATGCAAATATTCTCTGCCTTAATGTTTGTTGGTATCTTTACTACTCTAAAAAAATCCCTAAGACAAAGAAGAAGACTCTAGAAGACTTAACTAAAGACTAGGACATCTATGAACCCTAGGGTATGCCCAAGTCTATTAATAGAGTGCATAAAGACGAGGCATCGTGCGAAGCTACCGTACCATGACCAAGTCTTCAAATTAGCCGGAGCTTCAAGATGATAGTGGTCTGTGGCTGAAGATGGATCCTGTCTTTGATCGTTATACATTGTAATTATCACGACCCACGTTGACAGCAAGTCATCGGCTGGAACAGTACTTATCATCATTCCAACCAGAAACTTTTTGTAAGATGCTCAGCCATCAGGGTCAGACATGGCAGGTGCGGAGATGGCACAGGACGATCCCGATGTCGAGATGTAGGACGCAGACTTCGGACCGACGGCCGATTCACCGGACAATCAAGAGCTCTATATACGCCATAGGCTCCTCAACGAGTTCAGGATGTGCGAAGACAAACTAGCTGGTAGGCTTTCCTGGGCGAAAGACGACCCTGTCGTTCGAGACGCTGTGCGTGCATTGGTTCGGGCAGTGGAGCGAGCCGACCGCCCCATGTTCGATGCCGCAAAGCGGGATATGGACCAGACCATCGTCGACAAGCAGATCAAGAGAGAGGCCCCACGCGGTGCCTTTACGATTGATCCATTCTCCCTAGTGCGCTGTCGAAGCAAGCGCTGCGGTGACATGCGCAACAACCACGTCTTTGTTCCATTGCCGGGCGACGGTGGACAGTGCACTGTGTGTGAGATTCGTCAAGGGTCCGGATACGGAGGTTGGTATCATAGCTCTTAAGTGGAGAGCCCGGTTATAGTGCAGGTACCCCCGGATATCAAGGTTGGGTTGCAAAAGGTTGCGAGGCACATTCTCCCCGTCCCTTCGTCATAGAAGACTGCATCTAGATTTAGATTCGGGTAGTGTTTGTATGTACCTTTTTGGCTCGCTTGCCGCAGTGGCTGGAGCTAGGGTCTGATAGTAGCATAGACATAGGAAAATAAGGAGTAGTATTGAAGTTTATCCTATAATCTCCTACAAACGTTGTCTACGGTTCCGTGCTTTAGTCCGGCCTTCCAACCTTTGTCTCCGAAAAGCACAAACAATCACGAGCGAGCATAGCCTTCTGACATCCAGGAGTTTTCGAGGTGGGCCCAAGGCAGCCGCAAGAAGGTGCTTAAGCCCCCAATGATATCTGGGCAGTTGTTTGGCTATGTTGGAGTCGCTTCAGATCATACGAATTTGCCAAAAATCAACCTGGCCATACGTGGGGACAAATTACTTCTTTACCACCTTGCCTAGACTTATTAGCCCATGAGCGTCACATTGGTTGAGGGCTAACTTACCTCCTGGCGAGGGATAGCCAGACCTAGCTGCGTTGGCGAAGGAAATACTTCTGAAGGGAGTGCGCGGTTCGGGAGGGAGATGGGCAGCTTCCGTGTCCTTTCGCTCAGCATGCAAAGCCGCAAGATGGAACTTCAGGAACTTCTTGTTAACTCTGGTAAAATATTAATGAGAACCATTGGCTTGAAGATACTTGTCACGTACTGATACCTTGCGGGGCTTCGCCAGGGCCGGGAGGGGTGAGAGTACCCGACTCCGTGGGCTTGACCACGTCCAGCTCGGCCTGAGTGTTGGCGGTATCGTCCTCGGCTATGTTGAAAATCTTGAGCTCCTGCCTAGCGGCTTCGATATCTTCCTCGGCTTTTTGAAGCGCGATCTCCGCAGCCGCCTGTGCATTTCCGAGCGCCCATTCCACAGCCTCCCGTTCTTCTGCGAGCGTCCATGGCTCTGGCGCATACTCCTTTGGCGCATCCTCCTCGAGCGCGCTGTCGACTTCGTTCAGTTGAACGAGTACCTCGTCAAGAGCCTTGTCGACAGTCAAGTTTTTTCCAGTAGGATGCCAGCGTCGCACCATATTGTACAGTGCCCAAGCGTCCTCACGGCACTGGTTGGCCTCTTTCCAGTCACCCAGAATGGATGCGAGCAGAATGAGAACCTTCATTCGATGATACCTTGGCGTGGCGTCGTCTTCCAGAAGATCCAGGGCTGCCTTCTGGCACTCTACGAGGCGATCGTTGCGGTAGAGGACGTAGGCTGCATTCAGCGCCTTGGTAAACTTTCCGTCGGTGGTGCTAGTCATGATATAGAAGGTTGATCAGTTGTATCGTTTGTTGGAGAAAGAAGAAGCGTCCGGCGAAAAGTTATTCGAGTGGAATGGGTGCTCAAGTGAAAGTACGACGACCCAACCGCGCTAACGCCGTTTGAAGCAATGCCGGATCCGAAAGCTCTCACAGTGATTTCCTCAGGGCAACAAAGTACGTCTCGCACACAAGATCTGTGTTTGCTCGAATTGTTGGAATGAACCACAACTTACAAGACTACATGTTATTGAAATATAGACACTCAGCTGTCAAACAGTACTAGAAAGGCTCCACAGCTAGGCACAATGAAATAGTCGGAGTCCTACTTCTGAATGAGCTTCTTCGTCCTGCATCTTGCCAAGTGGCTTCTCGGAGCTGGTAAGACGCAGTACGCCAGAATTCGAGGTCTCGTCGTAGTCTCCAGTATCGGCAAAAGCCTCGAGTCTTACCTAGATCCCGCAATCCAACACGGAAGCGTGACGACTCCAAACTAGATGACAGTCAATGCGTATCGTCCAGGATCCAATGTAGACTTTACAGACCCTTGAGGAGGCACAAAGTACGTCCTGAATGACAGTGCATGACTCCCCAGTCTTATCCCTTCTCTACCGCCCAGGAGTTGACTGCAACTAGCATGCACATGCCTTAATCCACTGCTGTGCTATCTTTTCCATAGCTAAGCAAAGAAATACCCCATGTGCGATGGAACCAGGACAGCGCGCAATGAGGACTGAACCCATAGTCAAAGACTGATGCCGGCAGCCGCGATGCCGTCCTATTAGCCGCGAAGGTATGTAATGCTTCTATGCCCGTGTTATTGCCGATGATTTCAACCCACGTGCTGCGCGCGAGGTCCTGATCGATCCCAGGGGCGAGGTATGACATGGGGCGGATATGCAGTGTGGATCGTCCTATGCATACAGGAGTGATGCGAGCGAACTTAGTGCAAGTACGGTCCACTCCTCTGTTAGTGTAGTGGTTCGTGCAAGTACACGCATGTAAAAGCTCGTTATGAACGTGCAAGAAGCTCGAGACGTGAGTGGTGCGGTTCTCCACGCTACCGCAGCTGACGAAACCTTGACGCTTGTATCGTCTGTGGGACATGGAATTGGGTGATCTTCGACAGCGCTTTTCGAAAAGCAAATACTGCCTTCTGACGATGATCCGATTTCATGGCGTTCGAGAAGGTGGTATTGGTGGGGCTTTGCTAGGTCTGGGCTGGCGTCGACAGTAAGTCGCAAGATCGAGTCCTGGCTTAGATCATTTCACGGAAGACCTGCAGGCGGGCGCTGGCGCCAAGCTAGCTTACCATGCCGGACGCGCCACTCCACCGGAGTCCCAGAGTGTATCGTGTGCAGACACGAAGATCTAGGTATCACGCGGCTGTGTCAGCGTAGTGAGTGTGGGCAGAAGTAAGGCGGACTGTGGATGCTGAGTCCAGAGTGGTGTTATGAAATCCTGGACAGCAACGTTTGGTAACTTCATCCATCAAGTGGACACAGAAGGAAATGAGACAACTTCCAAACTGGACTCAATAACCGTACCCAGCGGAGACAGGATCCCACGCCCCAGGGAGCGAAAGTGGAGTGTACTATGACCGTTGGGTCTCGCGCGCCGGGTACGCAGAAAAGAAGTCTCGTCAACACGGCTTGATTCGCGGCCAATCCTCAACACGCAGCGCCAAGGATAAGACAATAATCGCCTGCTAGAGCTCCGAGGTCGTTTTCATCCATGCGGACAATGGCCGGGGAGTGTGCCAGGGTCCATGGGTGAACCTACGTAGCGGATCAGCAGAGGCAGAGACCTACAACGACGAGTTCGATCAGGACCGATGTTATTGATCATACGAGATGAGATCCACGATGGACACGCCACGCATTCACGGTGATGCCGCGTTCTGGCAAGCAATCACAAGCATCAATGAAGGATCAAGAAAAAGCTTCGCCGCGTATCAGCAGCGCGTGCGGTGTTGCTGCGAAGCCCCACGTTTTGCTTTGCGGGGTGTTCATTGGTCAAATGCGGCTGCTGCACACGGACACTGATTCCACGCTTGCCCAACACCGTGCTTTGGGACGCTCGAGGTTGACAGCTGCCGCGACTAACGAGCATTGTGGCGCCCCTGGACTGGCGACCAAGGTGGTCGTTTGCAAAGCAGGCATCCTAGAGCCCGGCCAGCCCGTCTCGGGCATTGCAAATCTGACTGCGTGCTCGTGTGACGGACTCTCATTGGTCTAAGATAGATGCTCCTCTCAGCCAAGCAACACACCATGCCACCGCAGAAGCTTGCATCCTCCGTATATAGCTTGTGCTTGTGCCCAATTTCCAATTCCAACCCAGGTTCACAATCAAGCCTCGTCTAATTTCTTGAGACTCTTGGTATAGGCTCGGCGAAGCTTCAATCCTTCACAATGGCCATCAAGACAGCAGGAGGGAACAGCGCGTTCCACAACACTGTCAATGACTTCGCTCACATCGAAGACGTAAGCACTCTCCTTTCTAGACTGGCAAGGTTCTCTCTAACGTCTCCCAGCCCAACGAGCGTCGTCGTCTTGCGCTCGCTGAAATCGACAAGGCGCCTTTTGGCTGGTACCACGTTCGCGCCATCCTCGTCGCTGGTACTGGATTCTTCACAGACAGCTATGACATTTTCTGCGTCTCTCTTCTGACCATCATGCTTGGTATCGTCTACAAGCAGGACAACAAGGGTGTTCTCCTTACTCCCCAGGACACTGCGATCAAGCTCTCGACCTCTGCTGGTACCGTTATTGGTCAGGTCGGCTTCGGTGCCCTCGCTGATATCGTCGGTCGTAAGAAGATGTACGGTCTTGAGCTGATCCTCATCATCGTTGCAACTCTCGCTCAGTCTCTCGTCGGTCCTGGTCCTGGAACATCCGTTGTCGGTCTTATCATCTTCTGGCGTGTCCTTATGGGAATCGGTAAGTCGGCCGGATCTCCAGTCATGGGAACATGTCTAACATGACCAGGAATTGGCGGTGATTATCCCCTTTCTTCCATCATCACCTCTGAGTTCGCCACCACTAAGTGGAGAGGTGCCATGATGGGCGCCGTTTTCGCTATGCAGGGTTTTGGTCAGCTCGGTGGTGCCGTCGTCATGGTCTGCTTGACCGCTGGCTTCAAGTCCAAGCTTAATAAGGCTGCTTCTTATGCTACCTGCACCGGCGAGTGCCGTGTCGCTGTTGACCAGATGTGGCGCGCTCTGATCGGTATCGGTATCGTCCCAGCTGTCTGCGCCCTCTACTTCCGTCTTACCATCCCTGAGACTCCCCGTTACACCTTCGATGTTGCTCGTGACATCGAGAAGGCCAACGCTGATGTCGCCCACTACGTTTCCGGCAAGAGGGGCGAAGGCGAGGTTGATGAGATCACTGCGGCCACCACCCGCCAGGCTTCCGTCGCTCAGCTCGAGATTCCCAAGGCTTCATTCAAGGACTTCTTCCGCTTCTACGGCAAGCTCAGGAACGGCAAAATTCTCTTCGGAACAGCCATGTCATGGCTACTGCTTGATGTCGCCTTCTACGGTCTCGGTTTAAACTCGTCCACCGTTCTCCAGGCCATCGGCTATGGTGGTGGTAGTACTGTCTATCACAAGCTCTACAACTTGGCCGCTGGTAACTGCATCCTCATCTGTGCCGGTGCCATTCCTGGATACTGGTTGGCTGTCGCAACCATCGACACTGTCGGCCGCAAGATTCTGCAGCTCGTCGGTTTCGTCATGCTCACCATCCTGTTCATCATTTGGGGTTTCGCCTACCACCATCTGAGCGGCCACGCGATGTTGGCGATCTACGTCCTCATCCAGCTCTTTTTCAACTGGGGCCCCAACACTACGACCTTCATTGTCCCTGGTGAGTGCTTCCCAACGCGGTATAGATCCACAAGTCACGGTATCTCGGCTGGGTCCGGAAAGATTGGTTCCATCATTGCCCAAGGTGCCATCTCACCTCTGCGTACTCGGGGTGCTACCAAGACCAACGCCAACCCATGGCTCAACCACGTCATGCAGATCTTCTCTGCTTTCATGTTCGCTGGTATCTTCACTACCCTTCTCATTCCTGAGACTAAGAGGAGGACCCTAGAGGACCTGGCACAGGACTGGGACATGGGCGATGAGAGCATCACCGGAGCGCCAGTTGCCCACAAGAACAGCGATCGTGGTAGCGACGAGGAGCCCAAGGTTTAGAGACGTTCTGAAAAGCTTTAGCATTCATTCCATAGATATCCCTTCGTTCAGCGCGATTGTGTACAACAAATTGCATAGTAATTCGTCATGATCAATGCTCCCTAAGCCGCATATCTCTGAGTGTTGATAAATCGCACTGACTTCTGATAATAGGCACTGACTTTGATGACCGGTAATGAATTGGTTGGTAGAACTCTTGGATTTGGGGAGTGAAAGGACTGTCACGGGAGCGCCAACCGCATTCGTCACCGGCGCTCGGGCCTCCGCCTTCCCCACACCCAGACACTCCCAATGATCGCAACGAATTGCAATGCACACCGTCATTGGCTTTGAAAGCCGCCGCATAGTACTCACTGTAGGATGAGTGCAAAACTCCCCATCACGGCCCCTGATCGCAACTTGATTGTCTGACTTGAAGGCTGTCCCACTGCACAGCTTCAGCGACTAAGGATGTGTCGCATTCTCTGTCCACTTGAGTGTACCAGCATGAGGACATACCTATGTGTTGAAGTGCTCTGCACCTTTATGTGGCCAGTGAAGCGCTTTGCAAAACAGGGCTTGGAGTGCAGTTTACGCTCCTTCGAACCCCCAAAATCAGATTGCTGACAATGAGAACAAAGCTGCCGCTCATGCGATGTCGCCATCCTGCCCGCCCTTGAGCTTACAAATAGACGTGTTTACCAATCTGACTTCTAGAGAGCGCATAAAAGGTGCTGCCTTCCATCAGACCTCAAGCAACTTCACTTCACCATCATGGTCGGCAAACAGCTGCCCCTGCGCACTGCGCTCATCGGCCTCTCGTCTTCGGCTGCGACCTCCTGGGCTGCTGCGGCCCACCTCCCAGGTTTGCTTTCAGAGACTGGACAATCGAAGATCTCCATCAAAGCACTCTTGAATAGCAGTGTGGATGCTGCCAGATCAGCCATCAAGACGTACAAGCTCCCAGCTGACACCAAAGCCTATGGTTCGCCAGAAGATCTTGCTGCAGATCCCGACATTGACCTTGTCATCTGCAACACCAGAGTCGACAAGCACTACGAGGTCATCATTCCCAGTATCCGTGCCGGCAAAGACGTGTTCGTGGAGTGGCCAATTGCGGGTAAGAAAGAGCATATCGAAGAAATCGTTCAAGCGGCGCAGCAGAGCGGGTCCCGAGTTGCAGTAGGCTTACAGAGACGATGGAACCCAATCGCCTCGAAGGTTAGGGAGCTCGTGCAGGATAACGCAAAGCTAGGCAAACTTCTCAATGCAGAAGTGCGTCAATTCGGGGGCTCGATTGACCGCGAGATCCTTCCAAACGGCCTCAGATACTTCACGCAAAAGGAGATTGGGGGCAACGTAATCACGATCGGCGTGGGACATGGTGAGTCTACGGACCTGACTGCCTCCTGGCTGAGACTAACGTGTTCTAGCGCTCGACACTCTGCTCTCCGTCATTGGCGACGCAGACTCCGCATCAGTGCAGGCCAAGACGCAAATCCAGCGGCCAGATGTCCGCATACGCGATCCTTCAACCAAAGACATCATCGAGACAGTGAAATCAGATGTACCTGACTTCCTCTCATTCAATGCACGTCTGCAGCCGTCTCCATACGCAGCAGAAAACGCTTCTCTTTCGTACATCTTCCGCCGTGGCCAACCGTTCCCTGGCACTCCATCGGTTGCATGGACGATCAATTTTCAGCACGGAGAAATCAAAGTCCAGTCACCATTGAGTGGGCAATTCGACGCCGATCCCTCTGATGAGAAGAAGACTACGATACACATCCATCATCATGAAGATGATCGGATTGAGGAAGTACAATGGAGCTGGGATCCAGAGCTTTCAGGACTGCCGCTTGCGGCACGTGCAGTAGCAGCAACGCTGTTTGCCTTTGCTGACGGTCGGGATGCAGGTGATGGTTGGGTTAGTGTCGAGGATGCAGCGAGGCGAGCAGCACTTATCGAGAAACTTCTGAACGCATAGGTCGACATGCTGGAGAAGCTATGTGTGGTCTACAATGTAGTTGTTATTTCGACGAAACAATTGTAGTGCTTGGGTACTGTCTCCCATGCATAACCCCTAAACTAGTGTCCATGTATCCCCGTGCACAATCAAAATGACTGCGGCCCTTGCGTGTCTTGTAGTTCGACGACATCGCCGTATGTTGAACGCTTTACTGACAAACATAGTAATTGTCGTGCAACGCATCATGCAATCTAGCAAAAACACCGCCATGCCATGTCCTAAAGTCCTTCCACTCCTCTGCAGGCATACACTCGAAGAACATATTCAGCCACCCTCCAACAATCAAATCCGCGTAGTTGGCCTCCTTTCCCTCGAGATACGGACCATCCTGATTGACCGAGAAGTAACGGGCCAGCGAGGTAAGCGACTCCTTGAACGATGCTTTGATTCCCTCCCGCACTTCGCCTTCAACTTTGAACTGACTCCAGGAGTCCATGCTGGCGCGCTTGAGGAATATCGCTTGCGCAGCTTCTTCCGTCTCCGCGTTGAACGGCATGTAGTATGCAACAAGAATCACGTGGTGAGTGAAGGTTGCGTCAACGTGCCAGTTGAAGCGAGCGTAGTCATGATTTTTCTTTCCCTCATTAGTCGTTATGGGGATCAGAATGGTAGTGTCCTTTTGGGGGCTTTCATAGTCAAGCCCATTGCGCGTTGAGTCCTGGGGAAAGAGGCGACCGCCTGAGTCTGGGAATGTGTCTTCGAGGTAGTTCGCAATGTCGAACGAGTCGCCAATGACCTCGCCTGCTGGGGTCTGTAGCATGGGCAGCGTGTAGAAGTCGGTGCCTGTGTCCGAGATTTAGCAATTGCATCTTCCTTAGATGGAAGGGACCACACCATCATCAAACTTGCGGGTGGCGGGGCAGCCAAGACCCTTGCGGACTTTGCTGATGTCGGGGAGCTCAACGAAGCTCGTTTTGAATGGCACGCCTTTGAACGACAGTGCTAAGCGTCCCTTCGAGGGGTTGGGCGCATAAGATCGGGGCTCGATGGGCGAGGCGATGTCGTAGAAGACAAGAGGGTTCGAGTTTGACATTTTCGAGGATCGCGAAGAATGGGGATGAAAGTGGAATACGTCAATGAGACTGAATAAGAAGGAGAGGAATCGGCGAGCTGTTTACCATTTCTAGTTGTGGTGGAGACACAATGTTGACTTGCAGATGGTCGTGCTTAGCGTCTCGATTCTGAAGGCAACGCGAACTCGGACGCTCCCGCAAACGCACCTTCCCCGCACACATTACTGTGCTCATATGGTCATCCAACGGACGTGTGCCCCTCGAAACAGTGCCGTAGCGGCTGTGCTGCCTTAGAGGCGCAGATGATCTACCGACTAACTGCAAGCTCAAGCCGGTACGCGATCTGGGAGGTACTCAGTCGCAATTTGAGCGGCTCTGCAGCGCCACAGTGCTGTTGTTGACTCAGATCGACTCATCTTGATCTACCAGTAGCCGAGTCTCACGGCGCCATGCGCGAACCACGCTCCTCCTCCTCAAGCTTGTTGAACTTTGCCACGACCTGTCTCGTTGCGTAATAGCTAAATGGCAGCGCGAAGAACCACAATCCGCAATTGATGCTGGCTGTCGCAATCAGGGTCGTAGGTACTGCCTGCACGCCGAACCCGACCGCGACGCCCGCAGTTTCAATGCCTCTCAGCAAGGAGCTGTAGCGGATCTGATCTCCAGGAGAATCGGACAGGTTGCCAATGCACCAGTAAATGTAATTTTCGACCATACCCAGGCTGATCCGTTCGAACATGTATACGCCAAAGCCGCGGCCGAACGAGCTCTGGTCACCCCAGTCGAGCACCGGACGTGTTTGGCGATACTCCCACTGGATATAGACGGCCCAAATCCAGGTCGCAGAGTTCAGAGCCGCAATCAGGGCGTACGTGGCGACTGCTCTGACCTGCCTGCTCCTGTGCCACGGGAGATCTACGAGTGAACCTCCCAGCCACGTCGCAAGTGTGCCAACAACGGCTGACATGAAGCTGCCAAGTGCCCGCGAGCGCACCGTGAAGTAGGTAGCGAGGTAGGTACCTGGATAAGCTTGGATCCATCCAAAGTACCAGAACAATGGTATCAACAAGAGGATCGGACGGCTCTTCAACAAAGTCCACATCTCTCTCCCTTCATCCTTCCAAAAGACGCCCCTCGGCGCTTGGATCGTTGTCCCGTCGTCTCGCACGACTTTCTCCGGATTCGAAAGCAGAAGACCAAAGAAGAAGCCCAAGCATTGTATGGCAATGAAACCCCAGTAGGTCTGGTATCCGACTTTGCCGCGGTGGTTGATCTTGTGGTTGATGCCGAGCGAGACAGCACCACCGATGATGTTTCCAAAGTTGCGAAACGTGAACCATGTGGCGATGTAGCGACCACGCTTGTGATTCTCAGGGTATCCTGTTGCAATTGCCCCTTCCACACTCCAGAAGAAGCCTGCGCTTATACCGCAAGCAACCGCACCAACGTACACAAACCAAGTATCGCCGAACCGGTTGTTGACGTAGAGACCAGCCGCGTATAAAGGATATCCCAGTGAGCCGATAGCTAGAGTGTACTTGAAGCCGATTGCGTTTGTGAGCCAGGGCCCAAGGAAGCAGGTCACCGTCATGAAGGCGTATAGGAGCGCATTGGCGGCGTTCACCAAGTCTGGTGATTGAGAGCCACCTACTCCCAAGCCATTCATTGCACTCCATATTCCTGGTGCGCAAAAAGCACAGATACCGACAACAAGGATCTGGTACAGAGTGGTTCGACGGAAGGGAGTCTTGATGGGACGTTTCGTGCTATTCCTCGGGCTTTCGACATGCTGATGAGCGCTCTCCTCATCGTTGATTGCAATGTCAATTTTGTCGTTTTGTCCGGGGTCAGACATATTGAAGTGACAGATAAAGGTCCGATCCCAAGTGGAGGACTTCCTCCGTTAATGGTATGTAAAGAGCGGCTACAACCACATGCCAAGAGAGACATATTAAGACTCATTCTGAGAGCATTGGACTTATTCTGTCACAATGTCTGTAATCAAAGCACGCCATATTTGCGTGGAATCGCAGCATGTTGATACCATATGCGGGGCATGTCAGCTGTCGATCACCAAGAGAAGGCAACAAGCTACTCAGTACTGGAACCTAGCAAGCGTGGATACTTATATCCGGTCCAGAGTACGACCTGCCCAACTCACAACACTCAACATGGCCACTTCCACATTCGAAAAGAACTTCAGAGAGATCGGTTTCCAATCTGCTGCCCTACCCTCTGTCGTCTTCGAGGCGTTTACCTTGCCAGCCTCAAACCAGCGAATATTGGGCCCTCCACATTCACCAGATACCATTTCACCTCTTGCACTTCGTGCCTCGTATCATGGGACTGCAGCACCTAGTCTGAGCGATATCGTAACTACCGTCGAATCGCTGCAAAGCAACGGTACCTTGACTGAAAAGCTTGCGCACCATGGTGCACTCTTGTTCCGCGATCTTCCAATTCACAATGCACAAGATTTCAGCAAGTTCGCTCATGCATTCCAATTCACACCACACGAGATCATCGGCATTGTGGTGGACAGGCCACTCCTCGCACCCAACGTTGCCCCTGCCAATGAAGCTCCAAAGGAAGTGCTCATCTACAACCATAACGAGTCACCGCAAGTTCCGCACGCTCCAGAATACATTTTCTTCTACAGCCACCGAGCACCAGATATAGGCGGTGAAACACCAATTTCATCATCCCTCGAGCTGTTCCAGCGCGTGAAAGATGAGATTCCGGAGTTTATCGAAGCCCTAGCCTCGAAAGGCATCCTGAGTCGCGTGACATACAAAGTCGCCGCGCAGTATACCGGCGGATCAACCCTTGCTCAAGCTTTCGGCAAGGAAATAGTCGACGGCGATGACGCCGCGACCCGCAAAGCCAAGATTGAAGACCAGATCAGACGCTACAATCGTGACGGACATACAACATGGGAGTGGACCGATGACGACCAGACGCTTGTCTTGACACATCACCTACCAGCAATACGTGTACATCCCATTACTAAGCAGCCCACGCTGTTCACCGGGCTGGCGGCGTACTATAAGAACTTCCTTGCGCCGGACGCGCTGCACTCGAGTCGCAGGAATGTCACGCAGCAGCTGTATGGGGATGGACAGCCAATCCCTGTAAAGTATCTGAAGAAGCTGACCGAGATTACGGACGAGATCCGCGTTCTGCACAAGTGGCAGCGAGGCGATGTTCTAGTTTATGACAACATCGTTGCGCAACATGGAAGGCAGCCGTGGGAGGGAGAGCAAAGTGATCGTGTTGTGTTGGCGAGTTTGTGGGATGGAGTTGCGCCAGGGAGATATGAGGGCAGTGTGGGCGATTGGGCGCAGGTTGTTAAGGCGGCTGCAGGATGATGGTTTAATGTGCAAGGTGCTACTAACTAATATAAGTCAGGAGGGGTTTGAGTAGATCGCGAGCTTGAAATTGACCTGATGTTGAGCCATACGAATTCTGTTCAAGTACTTAAAGCTAAGATGAAAGGATCGGTACAAAAACAAACTATAATCCGACACACTTTGCATTGCTCAAGGAAACGTAGTAGCGCTGCAGGCCTGTACGTAATGCTCAACAGCCGGGGATCCGTTGACTGTGATGGTGACCCTGCTATTACTTGGGCCGCCACCGTTCGCCCAAAGATATGTGAGAGGAACGGCGTCTCCAGCATTGAGTTGTACAGTAACAGTGCCGGTGATCAGCGATAGCTGGCCGTTGCCAGAGGTAGATGGTGTCCGACTCGACTTGAATGACGTATTAGAGTCATCCCAAGCCGAGTAGGCTGCGTCGCCAAGCCAAATATATCCCCAGTTGTCGACCTCATCTCCAGGAGAAGTGAAGGTGTAAGCTCCGCTCTGGGTAGCAATGAAGAAGCCTTGTTCTAGCACAGCAGCCTGAAGTGCGTCAAAATACTCATCTCCGAGAAAGAGGTCGCTACCACCATTGGAGCTGAAAGAAAGCGTGTCTAATGTACCGCTCAGGTCGGCTGTCTTGCCCTTGAAGAACGATGACGTGAATCCATTGTTTGCCGAGTCGGCATCGAAGCTATGAGTATACTTGCGATATTTCAGCCCGTTTGAGGCAATGGAGGTAGCAGTGGCGTAGGCTGTTGCCGTTGAGATGGTTGTTTGCTGCACCGTCGTGGAGATGATATTGACTGATGTGACTGTCAAACTCTGCGTCACCGTGGCCGTTGGTGTGACTTTGATGGTGTTTGTAACAGTGACCGTGCCTGCAGCTAACGTCCGAGAAACAGTTTTGGTGGTAGATGGAGTTGGGATCGATAGACAGGAACAGGCAGTAGAAACATAGGCTGCTGGCCAAATAATCGGGATGACTTTCGGCTTGTCAAACTTGGCCGCCCGCTTTGCAGCAGGTGGTAACTGCGGGGTGTTGGTGTATGCGCTATCCAGGCAAGTAAGAGTGGCGGTGGAGGTCGTCGAGACGGTCGCAAACTCGGTCTGCCCTTGTCAGAAGCTTCACGGACACGCATAGATCGGCTTACTTACCACAATGTTAGTGAAGGTGGTTGTAGTATCTGAGGGAATTGTAATAAATTGCTGCGTAGTCACAGTAACTGCTGGATCTGTTATAGTAGCATCTACTGTCGTGGTTATGCTCGCCGGCGTCTGCGTGACGGTGGTGTAGCTGCGATGTCAGAAATGGGGACACGCAGCATTCTAGTCAAGCTTACACAGTAGACGTTGGTATTGACAGGTAGCTGGAGCAGTAGCTAGTTGCTACCGTTTCCTTTTGTAGTGCATTGATAATGATGTTGTTGACCTTACAGAAAAGGGCGTTGAGTGCCTTTTCATCAATGATCGGGGATGCGAGTGCCGTAGCTGAAAGAAGAAGAGACAGTGCAGCTGAAGAACGCATGGTGAGTGATGCCCTGGACTGTTCAAAGAGACTACTGTTATGCCGATCTGATGCTGGCAGAGCAGCAGCTACTCGATCTTTATATTCGGAGGCAGAGGGTTGCGGATGCTACACTGCTCAGCGTAAGATGCGCTTCAGCTGTCCACGATTTGCCATTGTGACTTCCGACCAAGTCGAGATGCGCCCGTTCGCAGCGAAATCTCTCAATAACCATGGATGGTAGGACACGGAGAGTGGTCAACCATGTCACTAGATCAGCCACCTACCTGGACAGAAAGCATCTAGCTAGGAGAAACATCTGAAGTGCTGGGAGGGCTTAGGTATGGCGCAGATGGTGCAGAGCATACTAGCTCAGTCGCCCAAGACACTGCCAGCTGATAGGGCACCTCTCATCTCCGACGTCTAGCGTGAGTATGCCGATATTGAGGTTGTCTGGTACCCAGCGTTCGATTCTATCGATTTCCCCGCATCGACCTCGAGGCTGCAAACGGAAGACCAACGGGCGCCAGCGGCTCGGCACGCTAAGAAAACCAGCTGGGGCCAGGTACCAACAGAGGCTCCAAAGTTCACGACCTTGAGAAGTAGCGGTTGGGTAAGGGGTACGTTGCTTCTCATCCTTCTATACCCTCGCTTATGAGTGCTACAGCATCTTTGGTCATTCACAACCTCAACATAAGCTCAAGCATGTCTCTGACATTGCTCAAGAACATTGCCGCTTGTCACACTTTAGCTGCAGCCTTAGCCAAGCTGTTGGTAACCTCCAGAAGTGTGTATACGTAGGAGACTGGAAAGCTAGTGGTCGCCTTTGTTAAGAGCTCCGAACGTGGCGTGAACCCGAGCCCTTGGTACCCATTGAGGAAGTCGAAGCGGACTGAACGGCTCTTACTTACTTGTCTCCAGTAAAGTGCGACTAATTCACTATCATATCAGCTCGCCGTGATGGACACCAGAGTCCCAGCGTCAGCCGAGAGCGGTGGACTTGCCTACTGAGCCTGGCAGGGCTTCAGAAATCGGGAGGATCATGACGGGGACATTGAAGGTCTAGGTCTCAGGACTGCTAGCCTTCTGATTTGGTGCTAGTCAATTCATAGTTCCAAAGGTATATTAACAAGAACATGCACGTCAATGGTATGGTGTGTC
The DNA here is from genome assembly GCA_004522025.1 of Didymella segeticola. Classification (NCBI taxonomy): domain Eukaryota; kingdom Fungi; phylum Ascomycota; class Dothideomycetes; order Pleosporales; family Didymellaceae; genus Didymella; species Didymella segeticola. The sequence goes on from SDAV01000011.1 coordinate 762,070, forward strand.
GCGCTGCTTGAAAGCTGGGTTATTGTTTGTAGTAAGGTGTGCCGGCCAAGCTGGTTGGAGCTTGAGCTTGAGCTTGAGCCATAGGTTAGCACCTGTCCACAATATGAATGTTATTGGACCGGAGGCTGGCTGTTAAATTTCGTTGCACATGTAGATGGGATGCAGGCAGGTGTCGTCGGTGGTTGTGGGGATGACTGCGGAGAGGACGCACTGACATGAGCCGCACTTGCCGCGGCCGCCCCGGCAACGCCATTTGTTTGGATCCTTGCAACTCAGCTACATTTTGGTAGCGAAGCTGTACGATCTCACGACGTAACGACTGCGCCTCTTGACCCATTGCTACGACTTTGCATGGTCTCTGCTAGCGAGACTTGCTTCTGGATCCTTTTCGCCATTTTATCTCGACGCAGACGTCAGTCTGGACGCTCCGCATTCCAATCGACCCTTTCGTGCCATCCCCACACAGATACGGCAACCTTGAATGCGATAGGGCGTGTAGCACGTGTAGCCATACATCATGCTGGGCTTCCGGCCTCAGCTCACAGTAGCAAAGCGCAAACCGCAAGCGTACAACCAGGTCGAGCGCGACCTCGAAGACGGCGAACTCAACAACGAGAAACGCTACGATAGCGACGACGATGACAGCTACACATCCTCTGACGCATCGAGTCCGTACTCATCACGAGCATCTTCTGGCGCCTACGAAACAAATCCGAACAACACACACGAGGTCAGGCCTCTTGCGCCAAATCGCAAATCGTCGCGTACACATCGGAAAACGCCATCGAAACCGTCCGTCAGCGCTTACAGCTACCGGAATCCTCGTGCATTCACCAGATACTTTGGCCTAGCGATAGCGAGCACTTTGATCTTGTTCATATGGTTCCTGCTGCACAGTAGCTGGGACTCGATACGGAATGCCGAACTCAAGCTGTACAAGTCGCCGCCTCCGCCACCGGTATGGGAGAGCTTTCCTTTCTTGAAGCGCTATCATGGTGGCATACGAACGCTGGTAAGCCGCAAAGATAATGTACCAGAATATCCAACAAAAGAGGACATCGACCCTGAGCTGCCCCCAGCGGACAACAAGCAAGTGGCACATAAGGAGAAGAGGGCGGGCAGTGCAGTCTTGCCTGACTCAGTACCGTTCAAACCGTATCCGGAGTACAACAGCCTCAAGTATGTTCAGGAGTATGGCCCGGTGGAGACTTGCTATCTGGATGAGAGGGACACAATTGCTGTCCCAGGATTACGAGTCTACAATGGAGTGACGAAGGGCATGCCTGACAATGTCATGGGAAGCTATGACCTGCTCGGTCTTAGGAACGACGTTTGCTTTGAGCGATTTGGTCGCTTGGGACCATATGGTATGGGCTACAGCAAAAGGAGAGGAGGCACTGGTGCCGGCATGGAAGGCGACCGTGAGGGCATTGAGAAGGTGTGGGAGACCACCCCAGAAGTGGACTACCGTAACATCAAATGGGGCAAAGCTGTGAGTCGTTGCTTGGAGAAAAATAAGGGACGTTTCAAGACGGTACCAAAGACCCGTGGCAACGAGTTCCAGGCTATGGCGACGCAAAAACGGCAGCTCGATGTTACTCTGCCAATCGACAATAAGACCGAGGCCACTCAGCCGCTGACCGAGCCCGCCCGCCAGCAATCGGAAGCTTCCTATAACAAGGTCTTGCCACGAACCGCTGTGCTCATCCGCACATGGTGGGACTACCAGTATGATGACGAGGATCTGATGTATCTGCGATCCATGATCTCAGAACTCAGTCTTGCATCCGGTGGCGAGTATCAGGTACATTTCCTCATTCATGTGAAGGATGATAATAAACAGATATGGGCGGACGAGAACGTATACCAGGAGGTCCTTAGCAAGTCTCTGCCAGCGGAATTCGCTGGTATGGGCACACTATGGTCCGAACGCCAGATGGGTCTCATCTACGGTGGTGTAGAAGAGTCTATGTACCGCGGCCTGCCTGTTCACGGTGCCTATCGTTCGACCTTCATGCCCGTCACCTATTTTGCACACCAGCACCCTGAATTCGAGTACTTCTGGCATTGGGAGATGGACGTCCGGTATACAGGCCATTATTACCATCTGTTCGAGCAAGTTTCCAAGTGGACTACAGCGCAGCCTCGAAAAGGTCTTTGGGAACGTAACGCTCGCTTTTACGTTCCGTCGGTGCATGGTTCCTGGGAAGACTTTACCCACATGGTACGCGTACAGACAGAACACGGCACTAACAGCAAAGCCAACACCTGGTCCTCCCACCTCCCACCGAACCCACATGTAGCTCAGCCTGAGCTTCAGAAACCAGAGAAGCACGTCTGGGGACCAGAGAAGCCACAGGACTATCCCGACATTGAAATCGATGAGGACGTCATACCACCTCACACTCTAATGGAAGACAAGCATGAGTGGGGTGTGGGCGAGCCGGCTGACTTGATTGTATTCAACCCGCTCTTTGACCCAGACCGAACGAATTGGATCCTGAATGAAGACGTCACTGGCTATAACAAGGCCAAAGGACTGCCACCACGTCGAACTGCCATCAATACATCTGGCCGTTTGTCACGCCGCCTACTTGAGACTATGCATCGCGAGCAGTCCCACTTCCGCCACACTATGTTCAGTGAGATGTGGCCAGGTTCTTGCGCTCTGCACCACGGTCTCAAAGCCGTCTACGCACCCCATCCCGTTCTCGTCGATCGCAAGTGGCCTACACAGTATCTTGCCGCCATCTTCAACAACGGCCGAAACGGCGCATCTGGCGGTGCCAGGCTGTCAGTTTTCTCAGATGAGCGACAGCACAACTTCCTAGGTACAACATGGTATTACCACGCCGGTTTTGCGCCAAACTTGTGGAAGAGGTGGATGGGCTACAAGGTCGATAACGACGGTGGTGAGGAGGAGGAGATGGCAGGCGAAGGCCGAATGTGCCTGCCTGCGGTTCTTTTGCACCCAGTCAAGCAGGTCGACCTGATTCAGGAGCGAGTCGAGGAGGCAACGGGTGCAGCAGAGCATGAGCATCCGTAACAGTCGAGATTTCGAAGTTGCAGTCTGTTTGATCATAGGGCATGGCGTTTATGGGGGATACCGACTCTATGAAGCGGCGTTTGATTCATCGCACAAGCATGAGTTGGAGTACTTTGCTCTTCACGACATATGTTAGCATATTTGAGGCTCTCAACGAGATAGCCTTGCTTTGTTTGTATAGTACCAGATGGATATTTTGACATATCAATCTGTGTGTTTCCCTCACGAATCAACCGTAGACTGTACGTTAGTCGGCTAGTATTGGAAAGGTGCAAACGATTCCGTACGCCATGGCTAAACTTCGTCTGTTCTCGAAGACTTCCAGGCCTGTTAGTGGGACTGAGCTGTGATGCGACGGCTATGTGCCGATGCACAGACTTTGTTGGGTTGTTTCATGTTGCCGTCGGCAACTCCACCCATCTCCACTTCGCACCTCCATCGCACTCCTGACCTCATCATTAACACTGCGACAACGTAAACGCCGCAATGCCGCACCCAACTTGGTATTACTAAGCCAAGGTTGTTTGAGAGGTCGCAGGTCTTGTCTCTGCATCATGAACATCTGACTGGTGACTGCGGGCAAGTTGTTCTGTAAGTATGCCCAGGGCCCATGTTTAGGGCTCGGCACAGATGCTTTAGTCTTGCTGTCCACTTCGCAGGTGGATCGAGTGCCTTACTCATACCGATTCATGTCGTCTAGAATCAATGCTGCCAACAGAAGGATTCCCAACTGTGTTGTTGCTACACCTTTGGCACCTTTTGGTGCAGCAGCTGTCATCAAACCATCCAAAGGTATCTATGTATTTGTGCCGCCGTTGAAATCGACGGTCGACATCCGGCTCTGCCGCCGATCCCTGCACTCCCACTGAACAGCACTATCGAAGTGGAGCCCGCAATGTCTCAAACATCTGGGCAGGGACCAATACGAATTGAATGCTGGTCAGAAAGGATCACTTCGGCGGAGGGGACATGCCGTCAGTCCTCGTCAGGACTTGGCATGTATGCCCTGTGGAACCAGCGAAATTTGGTCTTGCTGTGCTTGTACATAAGGTCAAGGAGGCAGCCGCAATGTTTCCAGAGGATTTTGACTACCTCCATATCTTCTTCTGTCCATTTTTCTTTGCTTTGCAGCTGTGCTGCGCCCACTCTTTCCAATGATCTTCAATTCTACCGACCATGCGCTGGCCGCACGAGCTCACATTCAGGACGGCAGTGGCACTGCGGTCCATTACTGGGGCTATGCAACCCGATATCTGCCCTGTACCAATGACGCTGGATCCTGCGAATACTTAGATTCGGTATATGGGGATCACGAAAAGTCAATGATCTACACATTCATCATGTGGGCAGTGTTTGGAATCATACTGCTTACAACTGTCTTTGTGCGTCTCCTGAAGCCGAGCAAGAAGAATGTAGACGGTACTGAACAGCGCTTTTCCTACCGCCTGGCAAGATCCGTGTCTGCACTCGTCAGGCGATATGCTGCCCCTGAATGCTTGAAAATCTTCAAGCACACTACAAGGTTGCAGGTTCTTGTTCTTGCGATTCTTTGCGCGTACCTTATTGTCTTTTCGTAGGTTTACGTCACATCTGCTAGCCTTAATACAAACGCTCACGAGCATATAGTCTGGTAGGAATCACTTACAAGAGCTGGCGAACACCTGTCAAAAATTCAGACCTCTTCAACATCCGCAGTGGCATCGGTGGCTTTGCGGACCGTCTTGGTGCATTTGCATTTGCGCTGACGCCCTTGACCATTGCGCTGTGCGCCCGCGATTCAGTGTTGAGTATGCTCACCGGTATACCCTATCAGAGCTTTAATTTTCTGCACCGCTGGACGGGCAGAATCATTCTGATTCAATCTTTCGTTCACTGTATCATCTGGACTATCGTTGAGGGCTTCTTGTACCAGCCGCAACCGAAGGTCTATGTCAACTGGATCGAACAAGAGTACATGATCTGGGGTATCGTTGCGCAGAGTCTCATCGCTTTCCTTTTCGTCTTCAGCTTGCGACCTGTCATCCGCTGGACAGGGTATGAGTTCTTCCGCAAGTCTCATTTCATCGTGGCGATTTTGTACATTGGCGGTAGGTTCTCCTCAACACGTTGTCTCTCTTGCATATGCTAATGCAATCGCAGCCTGTTGGGGCCACTGGAAGCAGCTCTCATGCTGGATGGTGGCTTCGTTCGCTATCATGGGCTTCGACCTCGTTGCTCGCACCGTCCGCACCTGTCTCATTCACTTCGGCTATAAGAGTGGCAGTGGCGGCTTTGGCTTTCGGTCCGTTTCTGCCAAAATGGAGGTTTTTGAAGACCCGACAGGCACAATTATTCGGATGACTTTCGCTCACGATCAACGGGCATGGGAGGTTGGTCAGCACTTCTACCTCACCTTCCCTGCACTTAGCATCTGGCAATCGCATCCCTTCACACCAGCTTCGAAATCAACGACTAGCTCTTCGGTACAGACTCACACCTACATCATTCGTGCCTGCAATGGCGAGACTAGGAAGCTGGCCGAACTTGCTAAGGCGGCTATGAACCGTTATCCTGTTGGTGATGATACGACACCAGTCATTTTGCAAGGTCCGTATGGCGGCTCGATCGTCAACGACGAAGCATCAAACGTCCTTGCCATCTCTGGCGGCACGGGTGTCACGTACGCGCTGCCCGTTATCAAGGCCGCGCTGGCTTCGACATCGCCCGTGCGGAACATTGAGCTCAGCTGGACAGTCCGCCACCTTGAGAACCTGGCATGGATCGGTCCTGAGCTCGCAGATCTCAAAGCACAGCTCTATCACATGCGCACAGGTACGAACTATGACCATGACAAAGAGAGCCCCGACGAAGCGCCCATCGTAAGCATAGGAACGAAGAAGCGCTTCCGGATCCGAATCTTCGTTACCAGACCCGAAGCTCGTATGCTGGCCCGTCCACCACCTCCTCGGCCACTGAGATCGGATGAGAAAATTCAGAAGTACGACTTCGGCGAGAAGATGTCTCCTGTATCATCAACATCCAGCTTCTATTCGGAGGAGCTCGAGGACCTGATCAGCGACTGTCCCAACTTTAGCATTACGTATTTGGAAAACAAACGACCCGACGTCAAGGAGTTGGTTGATACGTTCATGGACGAGACTGTTGAGAAGGGTAGAACACAAGTCATTGGATCTGGGCCGCCGGAGCTTGGAACACAGATCAGGGCTGCGGTAGCAGCGAAGAACATGCCAGGGAATGTCTGGCGTGGAGACGAGAAGGGAGATGTTGAGTGCGTGTGGGATGACAGGATGGGTTGAGAGGCTGACTCGTCTTGCATTTGGAGTTTTCGACTGCTCGATGTACAGCCAGTATTTGATCCTAGCTTCTAGTACAATTCATCAACAGATTTTTGAGCTAGTTTAGTTGAGGTATGAATACGTGACCGAATTCTTTCACGTCACCAGCATGTTACCAGAAGCATGAAACGACAACGACTACTACGTCTACCTGTCCTTTTCGGCGTACAAAACGCTTGTGGTAGACACTAATTGCCAAAAGTCGCGCCTCTCATACACTTTCCTTTCTCTCAACGCACCCAATACTCATACTACGTCTCTCCTCATGACTCATTTGATCCACTTGACCTGCTGCACTGCGTACTTCGGCCTTATTGAGCTCCACCGGTCGATGCATTTGCACCACCAATAGTGCTGTGAATCAAATTGCCGGCTGAGTTGCAAGAAGCGGTCGATGCAGTTCGCACTCAATCCGCAGTCTCGGGGTATAGGAGGTTCGTCAGTGACAGCTCACAAGATCCAGAACCTGTAGTCGGGGACCTTGACATCGGGGAGTGTAGCTTTTACAATAGCAAACTGACAGACTCGGTTGACTACCATGGAAAGTGATGTGCCATTGTACCCATCTCTAACGCGTTGAGTTTGTGGTAATGATAGTTGTTGCGTTCTGAGTGTACACACTCGCTGACGGATTCGTTCGCACATCTCCCCACGACGCCCAGATACAGATACAGATTCCAACATAAATATCGAACAATACATTATAATCATCACACGACAGATGGTTCTCATTTCAATTATAACATTAACATAAACTAACCTGGTGTCTGTTTGAAGTTCGCATTGTAATCGGCATGACCCTTCCTAGAGGTAAAAGATGAAAGGACACTTCTAGATGATCGTTCGCGTAGAAACCCTTTTTACTGAGGGGCCAGCTTTGCAGTGAACATATTTGACTAACCCCAAGCTCGGGAGAACTCAGCATCAGCTAAGGGACGAGCTGATACCGTCTGGGGCGACCAAAAAAAGAGACAGTACTCCGTGCTCCTTTGACATTTGCCGCTGCGAGATTCCGTGTGTCCAAAACTGTAAATACAATAGCATCTCACGCCATGCTTCCACTCAACCTGCAAGCCACACTGCAAGTAATCTGTCTGCACCTTTCTTTCCTTGTTTTCTCCGTACGCGTAAGCCACCCTCACACCCATGACCCAACCCACCCATCTCCCCGACACCCGACCGCTCCCACAAACCGCTCGAAATATGCCAAAAGCAAAAAGGACGAGAATCACATGTCTCTCCACGTCATTTCACGCCACATAAATTGCCTGCAGCTGCAGCGTTTCAGCAAGTTACACAACATCACGCAGTCTGCCGAGTAGCGGGCAGGTTCAGCAGAATTCGACACCTGCTGCTGGCCGCGATCCAGGTCAGCGGATCTGAGGGCAGGCATTTCGTTTCGTCTCTCCGAAGATGGTCTAGGTGCTTGTCTAGTGAAGGGCTGGACTGCTGTAGTGGTCGTGTAATGATGCGTAGGGCCATGTTGTGAGACAGCGGGTGAGAAGCGGTAGAGGGGAGGAGTCTATGGTAAAGAGTCTATGGTGAGGTGTGAACCGAGAATCTGGTCGAGGCTAAGATGGGTATGTGGTGGATGGGTGGGGTAGTGGGCAAGCAGTGAATATCAAGAACGACTGGACAGGTGTCAGAAGTGCCATCGACACATGCGGCTAGAAAACGTATACACATATACGAGCGTGTTCTGCTGCAGCCACTCCGTGGCTCGGTGAGCCACTTTGAAGGCTGATAGGAGCGCAGCACGAGCTAGAAGACGACACACTTGCATTACCTGAGACGACATTACCGAACACTTCTGACATTACGGGCAGTTTGCAGACCCCACTGCTACACACTATCCGTATTTCGCGACTGGAATAGCACGTCATGCGTCTTGGCGCAGCAGTATGCAAGATGTTCCCGAGATCGATGCACCGTACGATGCGAGGACTGGCTTTGCTCGTTTCGCGCTTGAGTGCGATGTGCGCAAGGGCTGCAACCAAGGATTGGAAGGAGCTGAGTGTAGACGAAAGCGTCAAGCAAAGGGCCGTCTTCCCCTCACCTCCAAATTTAGTATGTCGATATACATCTCTAGCCACATGTCTAGCGACATTCACCTAGATAACTACGCTACACAAAGCTTCGTTGAGCCCAATCTGCAGACTCGTCGTAATGACGATCTTCCCGTTTTCGATCGTACCACAGCAGTTCGCTTCAGTCCACAATAAGGCAACACCTGCGTTACGCTTGTCTGTCGTCAACCCAATGCAGTACAGCATCGTAGTACCAGAAGCCGGTCACCGGCCAAGCGAGACCTTTGTGCCATCTCACCAACCCCCGCTTTTCTTGCTCCAGCCTTGTGTAGTCTGATACATGACATGGGGTCGGCAGGGCAATTTCCAGGTTGAGACTTGCATGTGGGTATGGAGTGTGGAAATGTGGAGAGACATGGCGTCCTCACGCAAGCTTCTAGAGCCTGCTCGCCCGCACATAGTGGTGTGAGCAGGAGTTCTTATTGCCGCGAGACAATGTTGCGGGTAGAGTGTTGAGGCGTCGAGGTTGACATGCGGGATGACGGCGTACAGGCGGTGAGCACAGGCTGTGCCAGTGTGCGCTGAGGGTGTCGGACGCATCATGTGAATACAGACATCTTATGGTCGCGGCTGTTCTTTCCGTGGAGGGTGTCTAAAGCAAGGCAGGACAGTGTTGTCAAAGAGGTTGGAAACAGGACAAGCACTGATGATGATCATAGTAAACATTTCAATTTTTGTTGGTGGCGGCTGCGCTTCTCTGATTGCCAATTGTGTTGCACCTGTATGCTCGAGGGACACAAAGCCAGCCGTCCCACCTCCACTCATTAGGTCCCATGGCCAGACTCCGCCCCATGTCCACCCATTAGAGTTATACATTGAAACATTCGGAAGGAGCATATTGCTCATTCGGGCACTGGCACAACCGCCGCGTGACCCACGACTGCGCTTGCCATCATCAATCCTAGACTAGGAAGATGAGGTATAGCCGTCGACAAGAGAGCTGTCTCTTGGATTTGACTGAAAGGAAAAGAAGCAAAGCAAATAGCTGAAGAGCCTCGCTGCGTGTTACAGGTCGTGATACGCTTTTTGTTTAGGACTAGGTCCACTTCCGCTTGTGACTCCACAAAGCCCATCGAAGGGATACACAGATACCAGGCGTTGTACTGTGAAGGAGTCTACCTCTCTAAATTCGTAAGGTGACAAAGGAAATTCGTAATAAAGTTTCGTCGTGGCGCGAATGGCTCGGCCGTGATATGGTCATACAAGTCGTACATCGTTAAAACCCTGGCAGCAGTTGATGCTGCAAAAGCCTCGCAATGGGTCATAATCGCACAAATATAAACAAGGTGGAAGGATAATGGTGCTGGAAGGCCTAATGGCCTCGACCGCCGGCCGAAGAGCGGCCGAGCAAAGACCCGGGGATCAGGTCGCTAAGGAATTTGAAAAACGCGCGCTTACGCGAAGGGGTCTTCAGCATCATCGGTGATGCGATCTGAACCATGGGACCAACGACGTCCTCGTCACCGAGCTTGGGGAACTTGCCCTCGCTCTTGGGATCGTTAAGTGTGGGCATCTTGCTTAGAGGAGCTGGTTCAACAGGCGACAGCGGGGCCACGGGCGAGACGTGGCCGATGGCCGCAGCGTGGGTGGAGGTGGCCATCTCATGGTTCTTCTTCCATTCAGCATCGATCTCTGCCCACTTCAGCTCGGTGAGCGTGTAGTGCTTGGAGGTGACGCCGTAATGCTCTGCAGTGCGCACTTGGTGCTTCGCGTAGTTGCAGCGCGCTGAGTCCCAGTCGGCAAAAAGCTGGCGAACGGATGCGGCGTCGCAGCGCTCAGGGACATAGGGTTCCGGTAGGATGGTAAAGTTTGCGTGGCCCAGAAGGTTAGTCCATTTGTCATCAGGGTCTGCCAACATCATGGGCGGAATCTCGGCAGAAGATACAGCGTATCCAGGGCGCGATGTCTTGATTGAGGCCATTGAGGGTTTGGCTGATAACGTAGGCGTAGGGTAAGCGCGAACCGGTGGTGTACCCATTGGAGTTGGGACGCAGGACTGCGTTGCATTGGCAATGGTGGGCGATTGAAGTGGCGACGATGTTGGTAAGTCATCCCGACACATGAGGAGAGGAGGCAGGAGAGGAGTGGTCGCGTAGCGCTCAGCGTCGATCTGCTCAGGGTCGATGGCGATATCGATGGCATTGGCTTTGGCGATATCGATCTCCATGGGTGCCGGGCTTTCGCTGAGCTGCTCCATGCTATGCGCAGGAGTGGGAACCTGTGAGTACTGCTGCGAGATATCGAAAGATTGGACATGGCGAATGGAGCTGGTGATTGACGACGAACGAGTAGAAGGGACGCGGGATGGTGTCTCGCTGCGGGATACCCTAGTGAAGCTTGACGAAGCCCTCTTGCGCTCCTTGACCTTGCGCGACAAAGAGGGGAAGCGACGTTCGATTTTGTTGGTAATGCTGTTGGCCGATGACTCTAGGGAGCGTCGACGCTTGGCCATGCGGATCTCCGCATCCACTGAACGGAAGTACTCGTCCTGGAATTCATAGGCTCTGGCAATCTCACAATTGGTCTCATGGCTGGTCTCAGTGCCACCTGGGGATAGATGAGTACTTGTTGCGACCAGGTCAGAATATGGAATAGACCTACATGAGCAGCAGTGGGGGTTCTCGGGTCCGTAGTGGTACTCTTGCTCAATGGGCTCTTCGGTCAGTTTGGGAAGCTTGCCAGATGCATTGGGGACTTCGACAATCTCGTGGGTTGGGGGGCTCGACGAGAGCGAAGAAGCGGAGCTGGGGAAGCGGAAGTGGCCTCGAGTGTAGAGACTTGGCGTGGGTGGTGTGGAGCACTCAGAAGCCGAGTAGAAGCCAGAGTCAGCGCAGGAGTAGACTGAAGACGTTGGCTCGGCAGACATGTCGAGTGAGCTCTTGGAGGATTTGCGCGCAGCAATGAGTTTGGGGAGAATCAGTGGTTTGAGGTCGTGCATGTTGATGTTTGGGTGCCGAGGCGTGACGTGAGGTTTGCCGATGGGTACTGGGATCCCATCACCAGCTTAAGAGTAAACCTCGCGCCGTATGGCTGGTGGCCGGTTGCTGACTTCCAGAGAATGGCGGTCGCGGATTGTTTGCAGGAGTGTCTTGGACGGTGCCACGAAGCAGGACCACGTATGTACTTTTTGGCCTGTTTATCCTGCGTAGAAGACCTACTAAAGTCAGCGCGTGTCGGCTGGCAGCCCCAATATGGATGGCACGTGAGAGCAGTGGTCTGCTGGGATAGGCCACTCACGGTTGGCGTTTCGTATGCTCGTGATCCAATAATCCAGCGCACAATTGATTCGAGGGAGAGACAACGCAGCGATAACGCAGGTGCAAACTGGCAAAGAGCGACGACTGACGTGGGCAAGCAGGACAGCGACCAAAGTCGGGGGATGGGGCACGATTTGTGTGTGGGCAGGCGGCGCACGGCGGTAGCTCCTTCGCACTGGGACTGCACGCCAAGCCCTCACCAGAAAGCAACACCTTGACCGCAGCTATTCCCGTATTTGTCTAGCCAGCTGGCGGCACTTTCACACTGCCTCCCCGGTTTTGAGCGGGCCGTCATGAGTCGTTTCGCCGGTGCACAACACCGGTGATGCCCTGCCATCGCCCTGTGCAGGCAGCTCCCAGGGCTCCCTCGCAAAGTTCACGCATCGACGCCCGCCGCTTTGTGCTCGATGATTCATGTTGCAGCATTATTTGCGCCGCTGTTTTGGGCGTCAACATGGATCGCCGTGCACTTGCGGGCTTGTTGCTGCAGCAGCAGACACTTGACGTCCACCAGCTCCGCACATTTTCTGGTCTGGACATTCTGAGTTTTCATGCCCCCGATCCTAAATGTGAGGCCTGTCGTTGGTGGAGGCGTTGAAAATACCCCGGTCTCATGCGAACTCTATCGTCTGCTGTTGACGAGCCTACGAAAAAGCTTTTGCTGTGGAGAAACCATGCAGGGACAATGGTTCCCCTACTATTCAGATGGCAGTCAACGCATTTTCTATCTTGACTAAATTTGTCGTCCATTCCGCAAGTGTTGAGTCTGCCTTCGTACTGTGTGCACTGCTTTGCCGAACCTGAGGTGCCTGTGTTACCAACGCTGCGGTGTCTGACAGTTTTCCCATGTGCGTGCAACCGTGGCTCAACTGACAGACTACGGGGCAGCGCAAGGATGAAGATTGGTTCCACTGGTGCTGTGCCGGCGGTTGCATTCCTCTTCTTGACTGGGGCGCTTTCTGCTCGCCCATGTCTGCTGCCGCCGATGACATCGACAGGCACTGTTTGGCTGTGGGTGGCTGTGGACCACTGGACATCGGTGTCCCTCCCGTTGATATCCCGCTTGGTTGAGACAAACTGGCGGATTGGGCTGCGGAAGCCAGAAGCCCTTGGAAACAAACGAAACATCCCGCTGTCAGAGAGGTGAACAAGTCAATCACTCGGTGTTCTCATTTGGCCAATTTTGCATAATTGGGTTTCTGTGAGCGAGACTTCCGGCACCTTCACTCCTGTGACACCGGCGAATCTCACGACAAAAACCTGCGACATCGTGCGGGTGTGCCTGGGGGAGGCTGGGAAGAACCTTCAGCGCAGCGAAAAAACAGCAGTGTCCAGACAAATCGGAAGAGTTTGTTGGAACACTAACCGTGGTACCTGATCCGTGATTGGGATGATGACCAGCTGCACTTACTGGCTGTGGCTTGGTTTCGTTTTTTGCGACCTCTGATTCCTCAATACCGTAAGCCTTACTGGCCTTAGTGGCCAACGCATCGCTAGCGACAGCGTTGGAATCTTTCCTTTTTCTCTCTTTACAGGCGGGTTCCTGCAATAGTGCTTACGCCCTGTTGTAAAGGCTGCCGGAAGTCTCAAAGCAAGACCACGGCAGACAAGTCTGGTGATCCGTCTGATGCGTTGACCTGTGGCATGCCGTGAACTCCAAAATCTCTGATGCTAGGCAACACCTTACTGCATCTGGTCGCTAGTGCGCGATTTGGAACTCGGTAACAGGTTCTTGGGTACAGTGGGCTGAACGCCCGCACCAAGCTCACAAACTCAGATCATGACGACAGAAGCTCGCCGTGTCGGACCGGTCTCAAGTCAGCCATCGTCCGGCGCTTCCACTCCACTCCACGGACTTTCTTCCTCGCTGCCCTAACTCCAAGCGACTGCGGCACGGCAAGTGCCTGCACCAACCTGCAGCGACGGGTCGGGAGAACGCCGTTTGCCCAGGTCTGCAACGCTCAACCTGCATGTCCATCAGCCGGTGAGCATGTGCTTGCCCGCACCGCTCTTTGACTAACTTGCAACTTGGCAAAGACGTGCGAATACTCAGATACATTGTGACTTCACAACCACTTGTCTTCATGCAATTGCGCACCGGTGAGTCTATAACGTCAGTGACGACAGTGCCGGTTGAGATCTACCGAGGATGGAAGAAACGGATCGTTGCGTCTGGCGGTCTCGAACATGCAACGTGGGCCTCTCGATTTTAGCTCTCGCCGATCTTTCTGCGAAGGTCAAAAGGTACAGTATGGAAAGGTACCGCTTTGCTATCGATAAAGGGAAGTACCCCCGGACAATTGCACGCCGACTGACCGTGCGCCGATGACACACAAATCCTCAGTGCAGTCAGTCAGTCCAGCTGCTCGGCACGGTGAGCGGTCGCGTGGAATTCGTGGTAGTTCCGAGTGACTGTTAGCGGCTTAAGCAATCTACCTGTGTTTGATCGTCTGTTACTGTACATGTCTGTACTCCGAACTGGGCTGCAGCTTCACTGCATTGCATGTACCGCAGCCCTCGCGAGACGCCATGTGGCAGAGATGCTGACATAGCCGGAACCCATGTACTCAACCTGTCGGAGATACTACCTAGAGCTAAGAGCATGAGCTCGCTTCGAGCAAGCCTTCAATAATTCTGCACCTCGTACTGCCCTGCAGAGAATATCGGCCAATTAGCAAAATCGACCTTCTGCATTCATCGGGCGCAGCGAGTCGTCGTAAGCGTTCGCGCCAGTAAACATGCCGGCCTCAGGATTATCCCAGTACTCAATACCATCGAGCTATCCTTTCCCCACTCAAATCCAGTATTTGCTCCAAAGTTCCTTTTGCGAATCAGAGCCGTCCAACTGGGCCATGTTAGCGACCGATTCACAACCCCAGTTCGTACAATCGACGAAAAGCCTGCTGTCGCACAAAACGTACCTCGAAGTCTACTGTGATGATCTCTTCAAGCCCTTCCTCCAGCTTTGGTGCGGAGAATCGTGACGCGAAGCTGGTAAACGCGACCTTCGGCAACATTGTCCTGTTCTCGGGATTGGTCTGAAGACAGTTAGTGATCGTGTCAATAGTCCGCAAACGACACCGATAGAACCCTGGGGACGATTCTCCGCAATGCCGTTGACACTAGCTAACAAGCATGTCGCGTGCTGAAGTAGCTGCATCGGGCAGGCAGATTAAACCAACACATGAGCTTGCGGCTAGTGCTGAGAAACCTACTTCTTGACCAAGATTCAACGCGCGGACCGTATCGTTGTGTTCACACAATTTAGCCGACGCTGTAAAGTGTACGCAGCGAATGGGAATGGAGTATGTCTTTGCCAGCTTTACCCATACGGCGCGAGTGTCTTGATCGGCATTCGTGTTATCTATAGTCTGTTAGCATGCATGTCGATATGTAGAATCATGTCGACAAGGCGGGGTGCCGAAGGAACGTACCAACCACTACACTTGTGCCTTCTTCAAGGAGCGCCATGGCGGCTTTCACGCACTTCTCGCGCTGTTTCATGATGTTACTCCAAATGCCAAGAGGTAGTACAGCACGCTCTGCCATGCACGTAATCGACGCCGAAACACTTACAGTCCTGAGTATGTCTTGATTGACACGACCGTATCCGAGCGGCTGCAAATGCCTCCAATAAAACGAAGACTTGCCAGCGCCCGGGCTACCGACGAGCAGGATAACATCCAAAGCATTGGTCTTCGTCATGATTGTATCTACATCAGGTCAGTGGCTGCACTATGTTCCGTGTGGCTGCTGATCCTTCGACGTACTTGCAGATGTTGAGCCCTTAGGCAGCTTGCCTGCAAAGTTGATCGGGTCAAAGCCCCTCACGAACGGCTGAACTGGTTGTTGGAGGAAGTACTCCTCTGGCGTATGGAATAGTAGGCCGACATTTGCAGCGAAATCCCTGGTAGGTCTTCAGCACGACGTGCTCCCTTACCGCAATGCAGGCTGTAAGTCTGCAGCATACCTGTCAACACATGAGTGGTCCTTAGCACTGATGCCTGCCACTGCCTCACGCCCACCGGCGTCGCCAACAAAGAACGAGTTCTCGAGGTCAACATTTTCCATCATGTCGAGGTCGTAGTCGCTCAGTAGTGCCCGCCACATTCCCACTCGTGGTTTGCGGAACTCGTCGCGGCCTGTAGCTGCGTATACGGTAATGGGTAGGTTCAGCTGGCCGGTCACTGCTGCGACCTTACCTTTGAAGTCTGCCAATCGTTTCTGATCAGACTTAACAGTCTTTGGGTCGGACTTGAGGCTGATACCACCCTGATTGCTCACCACAGCAAGAAGGTATCTACTCGATACAGCTGGGTCAGCATAGTTATCGTGTTTTGCATATGCGCATGCTGTCTCACCCTTCCTCGTGGAGCTGTTTGAGTTTACCGGGAACACTGCTGTGCCACCACTTCCAGTCGCTGGCATCGCGGCCAAATTTCTTTCCAGATGCAGGAGTTACTAAAGTTGAGTCCTGCAAGGCTAACATTAGCAACGAAGGACATGAGCATCCGAGAGGCTGCTTGCAATGTCAGACACACATACAAAGTCAAAAGCTGCTATCCTGCGTCGGGCTTTACTAGCGGATTGGAACGTAGTTGAAGTGTTGTACCGCCCGACAAGAAGACTTTCTTTCACGACCCGCCACATCATCTTCTCCGGCTCCTTTTTCGAGGTTGGCGTGAAGAAGCTAGCAACTGCTTTGTCTAAGTCATTCGTCAGTAAATGTAACTAATCTGCCATGTTGCTGCGCACTTGTGGTGTGAGACTGCTGCCGCCTCTTAGTTGGAGGAGGAGAAACTTCCGTTTCGCTGGCGCTCGGTCGTTTCTTCGCGCTTGGTCTCTGAGGCATGTTTGCGCTCCTAGAGTCGCGGTGGATGTCCAAGTGGCGCTGTGAAAGCTGAGAAGGCGGTGTTGTGTTGTTGTTCGTTGATAGGTAGATCTGCCGTTTGACACATGCGACCACACGCGAGACACGCTGTCACGTTGGCACGTGACGTGAGAACGAACGTACCAGTTTTCTCCGTCTTTGGGCTATCCTCAACCGTGAGAGCTTTTGCGTCAGACCTTGTTCTGGCTTCTCAATATCACCTTCTCGATTCACACCGGCTGACTATCCCAAGCTTCACGACTGCGACCTTCGAGCAATTGTGAACAAGCGAAGGCATGATGCAATGTTGCAAAACATTCACATTGACAATGTACCCAGCAATCGGGGCCGACAGAAATTTTAGTCGAAATTCCAGGTCCTTTCAAACTATGATGCATAAATTTTGACCTTTCTCCGAGCTACTCCTTGTAGATGTTTGGCTTTAGGGCCACGATTCGGGTAGAGTGGGAGTTCCCACAATCACATTCTAACTTTGTGATCTACCCTGCATACACGAACAAACCATGTGCTTGATTTGCTTCCTGGCCATGACTAAACATTGAGGGTGTGGTTGAGAGCTCAAGCAGTTCTGCCTGCTCTAGCCTTTTCTCGTCCAGCGAACCCTCAGGCGTAAGGTCTCGAGTTGCGATAGGTGGCTGCCAATGCCTCATGCCGAGCAGTTCAACGACTCTGCGTGGCCTGTGCCTGCACTTGTTGGGCCTTTGTGACTACTCCAGGCGCCAGCTTATATTTGACTCTTGTGTCCATCGTCAGACGGTCAGGTAGTGACAGTTCCACGCAACCCTTCATCAATGTCTGGAATGCCTTCAGCTCATGGACGCCCGCTTCCAACACGGACGCATCTTTGAAGTCCTGCACGCGCACCTTCGCCTCGAGGATATAAGTGCCGCTCTGATCCAACAGCTGTAGGTCTTTGAAAGCCGGCGGGTTGGCCTTTGGTCCTGTCTGCAGGTTTCGAATGGCGGGTTCGTGCAGTATGCGGTGTAGGAATATAATGACGTTACCATGGACAAAGCGGTGTCCTTCAACGTAGAACTCAGTGGCAAAGCTGGGACCTGGTCAGACAAGTCAATAAGTGGCCAGGGAAAATGTTACCGATTCGGTCCTGAGGTCGTCATGAAGGTGTGTGGATCTCCTCCAATCAAATCGGTGCTGTTGGTGAAGCGTATGGAGACGCCTCTGTCTCCAGTGTCTGGTATGTCTTCGAATAAGGTCGACCATCGTGGCTCTTCGCCGCCCTCAAAGTCCACATCGGCAGACAGGATGTCACTTTCTCTACTTTCACCTTTGCCAAAGTCCTCATCTGAGAGTCTCTGCACCAAGTGGGTGTAATACAGCTGCGTGGGCGTAGTAACCTGCTGCTTCTGCTTTACAGCGACATTTTGAGTACCACCACGGCGCAAGTGGGAACCAGGCTCCTCGGGCTCGCGCTCGGGCTTGTAGACAATGCGCCGCTGCAGTATGCGGCGGGGCTGCATGGCAGCATACCCCGCGAGAATCTTCAGGACCTGATCATGGCGTGCGGCCGACACTTGGCCATAGAGGAGCAACTCGTGCATTGAGTGTTTTGGAAGGAGTCCGGGAAAGAAGAGCCGCACTCGGGCACAATGCAATCGATATGCAATTCCCGTGAGCAATCGTGGGGTTGATAAGCAACGACGGCACCTAATTGGCGGGGAGGGGTGAGCTTGCAAAGATCAGTGAAAATGGCGCCTGGCGGGCATGGAGCTATGGCCTAGACGGCCGTAAATGGCAAGAAACCGCGCCTGTAGCACAAGATGGTGGAGCTCCTCCGCACAACGGGATGCCTCCATTGCGTAGTGCCGTGCAAAATCGCTTAGAAATGTGTGCGAGCACGACATAGTGTGTCGTTCGATTGTGAGGCGATCTTATTCAGGCGTAGGCATGTGTGGAGAGGGCCGGAAGGTGGGAGAAATGGCGTCTTCGGCGTTTAGCGCATCGCTGCCCGCGCCGCGAACGTGGACAATATTTATGCTTCATCATCACACCCGGCTCCCCTCCGACACCACCACTGCCTACGCTCCCTCCGCTCTCTCAATCCACCTGTTGCCGTCGACCTGTGTCCATTCATCTAGACTTACTACCTTCTAATCACCACATTCTCAATCTTCAAACGTTGCAATCGCCGACCTCGGCTTGTGCCAATCTCACCTCACCCATCCCACAATGAACGCAACCAAGATTCTCCAGGCCGGCCGCCAGCCCTTGATCCGCTTCCTGGGCAAGCGTACCACTCCTAGCCGTATGTGACGATCAATCAACACGTCTGAAGCAACAGCAGCTGACTGACACCCGTAGACATCGACCACACTCCTCAGGCTCACCCAGCCTCCCCAACTCACTCGCTTCCCGAGTCTTTCGCCAGCTACCGCCAGAAGGCACAGCAGCACGGTCCCTTGAACCAGTCTCGCGACTTCTCCAGCGGTGTTGGTAGCACTCCCGGTTCTTCCCTTGGTCCCGTTGAGGCGGGCAAGGGCTTCTATTTCGACCGTTCCGAGCTTCCCGCACGCTTCCAGCGAATGACCTACTCTCAGGCCGAGATCGATGCCATCGAGTCCGGGGGTGCCAGCATGTTTGCATAGATGAAATAACATCATGAGCGATAAGAACGACACGCCCGGACGTGTCAGCAATGTAGATACACCCCACGCGTCAGGATACAGATGATTGACCACGAGAGCGGACGAGAGGATGAGCGCTTTGGCGCGGTGGGCACTTGAGCGAACGACTTGAACACAAAAGCGAGATGGACTGCAACTGCTTGCGTATTATACCCTTCAAGACCGACATCTGGGATGAGGATCTGTTAGGAAAAGCTTTGGCTGGATTTTGAGCATCCTATGGCGGAATGGACTGCCACACTCAACTTTATTCATGAAATATCGATATCAGCATCAATGAAACTATATTATATTTCAAA
The DNA here is from genome assembly GCA_004522025.1 of Didymella segeticola. Lineage (NCBI taxonomy): Eukaryota > Fungi > Ascomycota > Dothideomycetes > Pleosporales > Didymellaceae > Didymella > Didymella segeticola. The sequence goes on from SDAV01000011.1 coordinate 781,627, forward strand.
AGGTGCCTCAAGCTGACGGACAAACTCATTACTGAATATACCACCTTCGTGCAGCGCACAGGACATACAATATTGGAACAGAAGCCCTCAGCGCTAATTGCAGACATCAATGCCATTTGAGGTCCCACTGGAACACAACAACTAAACGGTCACGTCAGATCTAACGCTCGATTGACATCAGACAAACGCATTTCGGACGGGCGCGTCCATCTCCAGGTCCCGGATCTCGGCCCATTGCCGACACGTCGGTCGGCGTTTGCCGCCTGCACCTCTGTAGCATCTCACGTGCTTGCTTTCACGTGCTCACCTCGGCTGCACTTGCACATGTAATCAGATGCATTTTGAATCCACCGCCAGACATCTAGCAAGCGACAGCAAGCGAGTGCGCGCGGGAGCATTGGTAGCGGAGTGAACCGGAGGGTATGATTGCTGCATTAGGCAAGTGAGGTGAGCAGTGCGAAAAAGCGAACAAGCCCAGTGGGGTGTCTTTCTGGCGCATTCTTGTTGAACTCAACGTGGGATTCGAGAACACTCGGTGCAGGGGAGCGAAGTGGATTCTTGGCTGAAGGTAGTGCTGCAGGCTGCATCTTTTTTTCTCTTAAGGAGCTCCGCTGTGTACGGTGCTGTGCTATACGGATGGTACTGGTGCCACACGGTCTGTCAATGCATGAGCCGGAGATTCATGTGAAAGTCACGCATGGTGGCTGTGGGCGTGTCAAGGTGCCTTGCACATGTTTGTAGTGTGTATGCTGCATGCACTGCCTTTCTCCTCAACATCTCCACCCCATGCAATGTACATGCTGACAGCATTGAAAGATCCCCCAAATGATTGCCTGACGACCGAGGTCCGGCTGCTTGTCCTCGGTTGGGCCAGAGTGTCGAGTCACCATCTTCTCTTCGACATGGCGTCTACCATTGGGTACGAACGATGTTGATTGTATCGCTCTCTTCATCGGTACTAGATCAGTCTCAGCGAGCTGCAGCACTTTTCTATCAGTCGCCGTTTATCACGAGCAGAGTAGGGACAAGTTCTGTCTTTGCCAAAGTCTCGGTTGATATCAGAGACACATCCCAGGTCAAAGGCCGTAAGTTTGACAAAAAGCTAGGGAACGGAAGATACTGAGAAGACGGTTCGAAGATACCGACAAGCCCCATTAACGGAGCCCATTAACGGAGCTGATACTCAGTGCTTCTTGTACAAAGACCCAAATCGTTCAAACAACGGGACTGTGTCCATTAAATTTGTTCTCTCCCAAGCGTTGCGGCTCTGCTCCCGTTTTTAGTCGTGACTTCTCGAACACTCGACATCGGTCATTCGAGATGCTCATGTTCCTCTCATATCCTGAAGACGGGCTGTACATTTTTTAGACATATCGCCTCGCGGTCTTGACAAAGAGCGATAGCATTCCCGCCGCAAATCTAGACTGACTTTAATGCTACTCGCTGGACAAAATCGTAAGTATGGCATCGGCGATAATGATTGAAGCTCCAACAGCTTCATATCCCATGAAAGGGCGCCCAAGGAGCACGAGCAGCGTGCACTTGAGCATGTAGCTGACGATGGATAAAAGCGTACTATCACGGTGACTTGGGGACGGTCCTTAGCATTTGTGCAGCCAGAGCAACTCTAGATCTTGTTATTACAAGACTAGCCGCGAGAGCGCATATCGGAAGGTGATTTGAAGAATAAGATGCTACCCTTTATCATGGAAGTCCAATGTACTATTGCGTTGACCATCTGATATAGCTAGCGACACATTCGCACAATCATGTCACTGAGTCTCAACCAGTATCGTGTAGAAGCAAGCGAGCAATTTTGGTCTAGCCTTGAAGCCCTCCGCTGCCTGAGGATTAAGACAGAAAGGAGGTGCTTTCTTCTCATTCAGTGAGATCACCCCAGCTATGCTCGGCATGTCTTCTCCTCGGATAGCTAGACTCAGTTGAACGCTTCCACCACTGCTGACGTCTCGCATCCATCTCCATCTTCCACGATCACGTGTCGTCATCTCTTGCCTGCACTCATCACCAGCACAGCCTCAGGCTGCGCCACGAACGTCGGCCGTCCAGACCATGGCATCCCAAACGAACGGATACGCCCAAGGACAATATGGAGAAACAAACAATGAATCTCACCGACGTCTCGACTCAGGACCCTTGCCAAGGGCTCTGCTGGCTCGAACATGAAACCGCTCTTCGGACGGCTCGGGGATTTCTTTGTCACCTGTGCCGCACGCACAGCAGCAAGACCAAACCAGCAAAACAACACAGCGCATTCACAGACCAGAGCGCCGCTCCAGAATCCCATGGAACTTGGTTCAGCTGAATAGATGGACATTGGCAGGGTTGACCGGCGGTCATGTCAAATCAAATGAAATTTATCAGCCTGCGTAACGTAGTGGAGAGCATGACGTGACCTTGCTGGGTTCAGCTCTTCCTACTCACGGCCGTGAGTCGGTGCCCCGTCAACGCGCGCTTTGACGATGGAGACTTGCGCATGGATGCGGTGTTGCGGCTGAACCTGTTCAGGAATGTGGAGCAGGAACGTGCGGGCACTGCCACAAGCCCAGAGGTGAAGGGCGACGATCGCAATCCTTTGAGTGCGAAAATAGCCATAGTGTGACCACTTGGGCAACGCGAGTTCTTGTGTCACAGGGATTGCTGCAAAAGGGGCGAGAAGACATGTTTGTTTATACGAATTGTTTGATTTTTGTTCAAGCGATTGCTATTGAGCCTCGAGGATCTCAATGTCCAAAGTATATGGGTATCCAAGCCATACACCAACCCTAGATAATTGTGTGTACACGGAGAAGTAGATAGAAATGTTTGTCAAGGAGAGACAAGAAAGTGTGAAAGAACAGTCGACTTCTATCGACCAAGGAAACCCCATATACAACATGGAATCTAGATGGTAGAAGCAACGTTCTGAGCGAACCGAACCAAAACCTCAGTGGTTAATTTTCCTTGACTCCGGATAATTTATCCGCTTGATGCAAAACATGGGAAGGCATATCGTAACGTGTCGTGCAAAGCGCTGACCAGCCTGCGCTAGCGATATCTTGGGTATATTTATAGGGTAGTCTTGCTACCCTCGGCTAGCTGTGCTAAAGGCTGGCATAGGAGGAGAGGGTAGTGGAGAAGGCGCTTAGTTGACAATGGACCAGCTACCCTGGACACGGGTCAACTCGGTCATACCGATGGCAGCCCAGGCAGCGTCAGAGAGGTCGAGGTCGTGGCCAGCGCAGCCGGGGCACAGGTCCATGATGGTAGCATCGACAGACTTGCCGCCGTACTCGATCTTGATCTTCTGTCCGCACCACTTGTTGGTGGCCTTGCCGGTCATGGTGTCGTAGGTGGAAGCGCCCCAGGCAGGGGCAGCGAGGGCGACGTAGAAGTCAGTGGCGTGCATGGGCTCACCGCAGGCACCAAGAGCGCCGTTGAGAGGGTTGATAGTCAGGTCGACGCTGCTGAAGCTCTCGCCAGTGCTGGTGGAGCCAGAAGACTGCTGCTGGGCAGCAGCGGGAGCGGCAGCGGCAGCAGAGGTAGCAACGGGGGCAGCAGAGGTGACGGGAGCAGGAGTGTAGGCAGCCTCAGTGGTAGTTGGCGCAGCTGGGGCAGGAGCAGGAGTAGTCGAGGTCTCGACAGGCTTGGGAGCAGGCGCAGCGGAGGAGACAACGACAACAGTGGAGGTGGGAGCAGGAGTCTCGACGGGAGGAGTGTAGACGCTGGAAGGCTCCTGGACGGGAGTGTAGGCGGGAGTAGGGGTAGCAGCAGGAGTGGTCTCGGCCTCGGTGGGCTGCTCGTAGAAGTAGCCTCCGGCAGTGGTGGTAGCCTCAGCGACGGGGACTTCGTCGTCCCAGACGGTGGTGAAGACGACTACGGTCTCATAGGCGACCTCAGTCTTGGTGACGAGATCACGCTTGAAGGGGGCAGCAGCGGCCATGGAGCCGAAAAGGGCGGAAACGAGAACCTGGGAGTACTTCATGTTGAAGGTTGGGGATTTGCTGGTAGAGCTGTTGGTGCTGGATAGCAGTGGTTGGTAGGGAGTGAGTCTGGTGGTGAACCGGCTAGCAGTTCAGTGGATAGAGACTGTTGGTGGGTGTCGTAGAGACTGGTTGAGATGCTGGATCTCAAAGGGAGTGTGGGTGGGGAAATGAAAGTGAACAAGTGCTAGACGTCAAGTCTGTAGAGAGTGAACAGAGCGGGACGCAGCGATTTATAAAGACGAGTGAATGTGTTGGGTGGTGGAGAGAGAGAGAGCAAGCTACGCTGTGGAGCGCAAAAGCACCTTGTGCGCCTAGTGTCTCCGGCGGGCCCCTGGCAACCTTCGCATCCTCCGCTCGCTTTCACGCCCACTTGCCTCCTTGTCGCCTAGCATCTGACCCATCCAACGTGGCCGCGCTGCACGTCCACGCCCTCGGCCCGGCTGCCTTTGAGGGAACGGCGCTGCTTTGGTCAAACTCAACAACCGTCCGGCGCCGTCATCCACCGTCGCGCTCGAGACTGCTGCGTATCCATGCTGCTTTACGGTCGCCGGCAAATGTCAAAGGACCCTTTGGGGGGCAGTGCACCATCCTGCCCTTTGGTTCACTCTGACAGGAGCTGGCAGCCAGAACTTCGATCGGAACCAGGTTTCTTGCTCACTGCATTTGCAAATAGCCATTCAAGCCTCTGTGCCTCGATGTGGGCAAGCATCAGGCACCGCACAAGCTGACCTGTCTCACCCTTCCGCAAGGGGCGCCGGCCGAGAGCCGGATCTGACGAATCGCTGCGCGGCGCTGCACTGATCGTCAGGAACGCTCGGTTTTGCGTGCAGCCTGGCCAGGGGATGGCTGCAAGCTGAGCGAAACGCGCAACGAAACAGGCCAGAAACAGCATGTCTGCGCCTCGTCCTCATCAGCTCAGCAGTAGGCCAACAATGTCTCCACATGTCAACCGCAACAAAAACGTGGACATGTCAGAGTCGCTGCGGACTGCCGACCACTGATGCTGCGAGTCCAGAACAGCGCGTTGTGAAAGCCGGTCCGCCACTCACACGCCGTGGAGCCGTGGGCACGCAAAATCTGCTTCAACAAGCGCCCAATTGGCCGTGTCGTCGCTCCACTGCTTGCTGCTGCTGCTGCTGCATCCAGCGACTGCCAAAACCTGCTGTGCGCCGATTTGCGGCGTAGCGTCAGTAGGGCATCGAGTCGAGCGTCAATGTGATGGCACTGTGACCGGCTGTCTCACTGCGACTCGCTGGCTTCTCGCTTCAGTCCACTGTTCCGCATCCCCACGCCCGTCTGGACTCTCTTCATGGCATCACCAAAAGCGCTCACCATGCGCGGGAGATTACTTGTGGGCCTACTGTACGATGGGAGTTTTCCTACTGGGCGGCGTCCTTGCGCGCGGCATGGCACACTCAGTGTTTGCGCTGGCTGCTTATCCACTTATCGATACCGATAGCTATCCATCTCCACACCCAGCACGTTGGAGCCTGTCGTGGCGGCAGATTGTCCTTCTGCCGTTGTTCTGGGCGGAGAAAGAGATTTCTTTGTTGCGTCAGTGGTGCAGCTCTGGTGTGCTCACCCGCCTCGAGGCCACGCACTCCCTCACTGCAAAGCTAGAAAATTGTGATGCCGCTTACAGCACGTCAACATGACCGTACAGCAGCGAGCAGGCCGTTCGGCGAGGTAAGGAAGAAATGGAAAAGAACTCTCGGATACTCGTCGCCGGCAAGACTGGATCGTGGAACTAGATGTTCGGGCGCTGATCGATCGTCGGACTGATCTTATTCCATGGTTCACATTGCCGGCTACAGATCAATCTGCCAGTCATGCTGCCCTACTCCACTCCCAGCCTTTCCGATACGTACCAACGCCGCCGACCAACAGGTCGGCTCTTATATCCTGCCCATACGAGCAGGACATTTGTTCAATGCCATGCCCGGCCACGACACGTTGTGGCTCTGGAGAAACGTCACCTCGGCCAAGTCCCTCGCAAGTGCATGTACCATATACACGCCAAGGCTGCCGAAACATTGCAACTACAAGACCACATGAGGGTAGACGCAGATTACATCGGCAGCCAGCGAAAGGCTACCTCATCGTTTCAAGCCTGTCACGGTCTCAAGCGAATGGTCAGGAAGTGCTTGCGTACACCAGGTTGCAATCCATCCTAGGTATCTGATTTGCATTTGACACAACTAGGAGGGTTGCACATGGTGAGATACTACGGGACCTAAACATGTGGTGTGGTTGAGCAACATTAGTAGTATCGACCCGACTCGGCAACCAGAAACACAGCCAACCACCTCAGCGAGCGAGACAACCAAGCCAAAGTGCACGCCAGCATATACGAGGGTCGAGATAACGCGAGACCTACTCCGCTTCAGTCAGTCTATGCGCTGCTGATCGTGTTGCTGACCTCCGCTGTTGTGTACTGTGCTTTAGCGATGAGCGCGCATTCTTTGGCATCTCACAATTGCGCCACCTTCGAACCTGATCGAACAGCGATGTTGCTCGTCTCACTCAAATCTAGAATATGCTTTCAATGACCTCGGATCCGCATTCCGCAAGCTCAACATTTGCTGCAGGTTGTGTGCGCGGCAGCTCCTTCTGTGGCATCTTCTCGAATGCCTTTAGCATCTATTTGCACGTTGAAACCTCACGTCTGAACAGCATCGTCCTGCATTTGTGGATGTTTGCTTCTCTTTTCGAAGGGTTGGGGTCGGCCGGCAAATACCTCAGCTGTTCGGACATTCCACCGAGGCAGCCACGCCCGTTGTATTGCATCAAAGACTCCAAGGGCTGCACGTGCACGTACCCTCCCTGACTTCTCATGGTAGGTAACCTGGGTGACGACCCAGTTCGAGGAGGTTGGATACTGGCGGAGCCGGGCCCGCTACCAAAGCCTGCCCTATCATGTCATCACGATGCATTGATCATGGGATTGTCGAACCTTGCCAAAAGACGATTCCAAAAGAGCGGGAAAATCAAAAGGGCCGACTTGGGGCAAGGAGATTTGTTATGGCATGCTCTAGGGTGGAGTAGAGGTGAGTACTGCCCAGTCCGTGCAGTCCTGCTCTTTAAGCACCAGAGTTTGTTCTGTTTCTGCACTGTAAACGACCCAACGATAAAGTGTGGTTGAGGAAGTATCGTTCTGTAGTCGACCATGGGCTCGTCGATATTCATGAGGGCTTGCTGGGTAGGACCAAGTCGAACACCATCATGACTTGCATTCCAGGGACCGAAGAACGCAGCAAGTATCGAAAGACGTCAGTAGACCTTGAAGTACCCTTCTCTTTGGGTAAGAGTGGTAAGAGTATTGCATTATTTTGCTGCAGCAATCAACCTCCTTTGGTGCTTAAGTATTGCCCTTCCTGTGTCGCTCGAGTCCCTGCTCCACTACCCCTGTCACTAAATATTACACTCATCATGGTCCGCGCCTTCTTCGCGGCTGTTGTTCTGGCTGGCCTTGCCTGTGCCGCGCCTCAGCAGGGCTCTCGAAAGGGAAACCCAAAAGGCTACCCGTTTGTTGATTATCTGTCGGACTACAAGCCGCCCCCAAACCCTTACAACCTCAACGGCGGGTTCATCGACTGGAGGACATACAAGGCCAATGGTGTGAACCTCGGCAGCTGGCTCGAGAAGGAGCGCACGCACGACCCCATCTGGTGGGTAGACGTGGGCGGTGATAGTGTGATCGATGAGTGGGCAAGTCTCTGAATCGCCTGCGAAGGGGTCTGGAGTATCAACACTGACACATTTCAAGTCGCTCTGCAAACTTCTGGGCAAGCGATGCGGTCCCGTTTTTGAGGCTCGCTATGCCAGCTTCCTCAACTTCACCACCATCGACACACTTGCCAGCGTCGGCGTCAACACCCTGCGCATCCCGACGACATACGCGGCGTGGGTCAAGGTACCTGGCTCGGAGCTGTATTCTGGAAACCAGGTGCAGTTCCTCGACCGCATTGTCACGTACGCTGTTGAGCGGTACAACATGCACATCATCATCGGCCTGCACTCGCTCCCTGGCGGCGTCAACTCTCTCGACATTGGCGAGGCGTTTGGCCGCGACGGGTGGTTCTACAACCAGACCAACCTCGACTACTCATGGGAGGCGGTCGACAGGGTACTGGACTACGTCAGCGCCTCGCCGCTGGGGCTAAACGCCTTCTCCATCTCGCCGCTCAACGAAGCCTCAGACACCAACCTGGTCGGCTTCGGCACGGCAGCAGGCCTCACCGACGAGGGCGCCGCATGGGTAAACACATACCTGCAAGGCGTGCTGACGCGGATCAAAAAACTCGACTCGCGGATCCCGCTCATAGTGCAGGACAACTTCAAAGGCACCGAGTTCTGGGCGCCCTACTTCAACGCCACCGACACGGTCGTCATCAGCCCGCACGTCTACTACTTTGCCGCCGCAGGCGTGTATGCGAATTTCGTCAACCCGGCTGTCTGCGGACAAGCGCAGTTCATCGCCAACCAGACCAAATTCCCCAACTTTGTCGGCGAGTGGAGTCTGCAGACGCGCTTCAATAATACGTTTGCCGGGCGCGAGGCCATTTTCAACACGGAGCGTTACGCGTGGAACGAGTATCTTAGTGGAGGGAGTAAGTTGCCTTGTTGAATTAAATCGATGTGATGGGTGCTGTGTTGTGCTGTGCTGACTTGTGATTTAGCGTTCTGGACGGCGGTTTCGTATGCGACGACGCCCGTGGATGGCGAGGGCACGCAGAGGGAGTACTGGAGTTATGTTGATTTGATCAACCAGGGTGTTGCCAAGCCCATTGTGCCGGGGAAGGCGTATTGTTAGATGTGGAGGTGAGATGTGGGGAGGTCATTGAGGAAGGCAGACTTCGCCGAGGCTTGCTATCTTGCTGAAGGTGTATCGAAGTCAAGTCACCATGCTGTGTCTCATTCACTCGTACAATGCCTCTTTTCCCCTGCTGTGCAGTCTTCCGTGAACATCACAAGGCGGATGGGGAGCGAGTCGGCAGAAGCAAAGCGCCGAGCGTCACACCCAGACTAAGCTGCTAGATACAAATCCATATCCTCCTTCCAAGCTCCATGTACGCGGTGTGGCTTGGTGTGCGCGTCTCATGTGCTCGTCTCAATCATGTACGCTTCTCAAGAAGAAACATACAGTTCGCACGTATGCGACGAGGTAGCGATTGATAACACGTGCGTAGTGCCTTCCTGGAAGAAGTCCGGACAGTGCAGTGTAGTGTAGGTGAAATTTGCGGTGTTTTCGTCGTTGCGGTGGAGTGAGTTACCGGGGAGATTTATGGATGAGGGATTTTTACTTGGCTTGTTAGGTTCCGTGGCCTGGGTCTGGATTGAATAGCGAAGGAAGGGTGATAGAGATGGAGTGTAAGTGTAGTGGAAGCTAGAAGACGGACTCGGTGTGCTGGATGCTGGGGTATAGAGTGTGATTTTTATTGAGGGTGGACTTGTTTAGTTGAGAGGTGAGGGTGTGTTGTACGAGACTTGGATGGGAGACGGAGTGTTTGTGGGTGTTGGAGAGATGCGGATAGATACTCACTCATTCACGCGTCCAATTAATCACTCGCTCACTTACTCGCTCGCTCATGTATGTGCTTCACGGCTGCTTTGAACAGAACCTGCGTGCTAGTAGATACAGGAAGAAAGAAATACGAATTCCCATCCCGTGGCGTAGAACCGCCCAACACCAAACGCCAAAAACCCCCAATCAAACAGTATACACACCTCCACACTACAACCTCACATTCGCGCCAATCTTCCCCCCGCGATACCACACCGTCTCCCTCCACTCCCCGATCCGCACGCCGACAATCGCAAAAGCATTGAGTTTCAGTTGTCCGCCCAGCGCCTTGCGAATAGCCTCGTACCCGAGAGATCCAAAGGACCAATCGACGGGTAAGCGGGGGGACTCGGAGAGCCCCGGTGGAACGGCAAAGGGCAGGTCGTATAGGATCTTGCCTGCGTCGTGGCCCTCGTAGTAGGCCGTGGCGTTGAGGGAGGTGAGGTACATTGTTGTTGCTTTGAAGGGGGAGAAGAGGGTGAAGAGGGCGGTTGAGGAGAGTATGTGCATGGTGGCGGAGCGGATGAAGTGTTGTTTTCCGTCCGAGGCCGGGTCGTTGGGGTCCGCGTCTGGGTCGGAGGAGGACATGTGCGGGGCTGGAACGGTGATGGGGAATTGGGAGAGGAGGTGGCCGAGGGCGGGCTGGGAGGGGATGGTGTTGTTGTGGGCCTGCATGGTGAGGGAGACATTGTAGCCTGGGTAATGTCAGTGTGTGAGTGAGGTGTATTGAGGTGTGTTGTGTGTTAAGATGGGTTGTGTTGAGGGTGCTGAGGGAGTAGTGATTACCTGAGATGAACTGCGAGAGCCATTCGGCGCCGACGGCCTTGCCCTCTGCGCCGCCAAAGTTGTACGGATCCCACAGGACCGTGACCACAGTACCAGAGTTGTTGCCCGGGCGGACAGTGCTGTTTTCAACCGTAGCTGAGCCGATCAGCGTGCCGTTGACGAGGACGTTGATGTTAAAGTACGGAATCGTGGCCGTGTAGTTTGTCGGGTTGGTGAAGTTGGACTTCATCTGCAGGGTGATGGAGGTGGGCGAGGTGTCGATGATGGCCATGTCTCCGACCTTCAGGTTCAAGCGGTCCATGGGTGATTTCCCGTCCGTGTCGTTGTGGTCTTTGCCGCCGCGGATCGCTGGACCGACGAGGTTAGCAGGTGCGGGAGGAGAAACGCAAGGATGACGAACTAGGCGACTAACGTTTGACAGGCACGGTACCCTTGGCGGGGATGCCTCGGATCGCAAGCTTGCCCATGGGGGTGTCGACGCCGACGCCGACGGTGGCCTCCATGTCCATGTTGATGGGCTTTCCGCCGAAGAGGAGGGCCTGGACAACCTCACTGAAGAGGTCGTCGTCCTGGATCTCGATGGGCGCCTTTTCAATCTCCGACTGGACGAGCAACGAGGGGCCGTCCTGGCCGTGGGGTTTGATTCTGGTCGAGTTGGCGTGCTGCCACTTGTCGAGCTTCATCTTGCCGAGGAGTTTCTTCTTGTAGAAGATGTCGGCGTCGGCCTTGATCTGGTTGACGTCGAGGGGGAAGTTCATCTCGTTGGGCAGGCCAATGTCGACCTTGACGGTGGCCGAGATGGAGGGGTTGGACTCGGGGGTGCCAGGCTCGGCCCAGGGGCTGGGGAGGGAAAAGTGCAGGTTGGCCATGGAGAAGTTCTTGATCATGTTGCCCATTTCCTTGCCAGCAAAAGGGACGGGGACGGTGATGTCTTTGAGGAGTTGGCGGGCCCAGTCTGGGGTGGCGGGGTCCGGGAAGGTGCAGCAGTTGATGTAGATGGTGGCGTCTTCGCCCTTCATGTACTCGCCGATGAAGGCATCGAGCGGGGACTTTGCCGAGTTGGGGCAGACTTGGGTCAGTGGGTCAGCGAGCTTCTCGACGTGGCCGGTGACGTTGACGCGGATGTCGGTCTTGGGGCGGATATGCAGCTCGGGGGTCTCTGCGGTGCCGACCCTGAGGTGGTTGTCCGAGGGCGAGCAGCCGTCGATGAGGACGTCGACGGCGACGGGGGGGATGTTGAGGGAGACTGGTGGGAAGGTGTTTTTGACGAGAATGGCGGCGTCGGCACCGAGTCCTTTGCGTCCGTGGTCGGCTTCTCTGAGGTTGAGCTTGGTGATGTTGTATTTTGGCAGGGCGGGGACGTCGCCGCTGTGGAAGACCATGGACTTCTCGACGGACTGCTTGCCGAGGCGGATGATGCCAGAGCGGACAGGGACGTCGGCTTTGGCGCGGAGGCGGATCTGCTGGAGGCGGCCGTCGAGATAGTCGTGGGCGACGCTGCGGATGCCCTCGGGGGAGCCCGGCTCTACGACGGCGACGAGGGAGATGTGGGTGGTGTGGCCATTGCGGATGTTGACCTTGACGCCGGGGATGGAGGCAGTGCCAGCCAGGACGTCGCCGTACTCGGGCAGGTAGACGTGGGCGTCGATGGCACCCGTCTCGGCCTCTCTTGCGAACCAGGTGCCAAAGCGGCCAATGGTGCGGACGCTCTTCTTCTTGACTTTTGCGGCGTCCATGGTGAAGTCGCCCTCGATGTGGATGCGGGCGCCGTGGTCAGTCAGGCCTTGTAGGGCTAGTTTGGTGGGGGTGAAGTCGGCAGCCTGCATGGCGTACTCCTCAATGCCCTCGCTGGCCAGGAAGCCGAGCATGATGGCGACGGCGACGAGACAGAGGACGACGAGGGCGAGGATGCTGGGCCATCTGCGCTTCCAGACGGATGGGGTCTTGGTAGAGGCGGAGGAGGCGCTGAGGGAGCGTAGTAGGCGTGTCTGGGCGGGGGAGCGTCGATTGTCATGAACATGATTGTCGTGGTCGTGGTCGTGGTCGTGGTCGTGGTCGTGGTCACTATCATGGGCGTGGAGCAGCAGCGGCGTCTGCTCGGTGGTGCGGCTTGACGTCTGGCTGTGGCGCGAGGGCGAGGAGCGGGTCGACTTGGAAGACTTGACAGAGGTTGGGCGCGAGCTTGGGGTGTGGGTGGAGCCCCACGGGTCGGACGTATCCATGGCGGGGTGATATAAGGAGACGTGGAGATGCGACGAAGTTATCAATGAGGGATGAGGAGGTGAATCGACCCTCAGCCAGTCTGGAGTCTAGAGTCTGGAGTCTTGACGTCGGTCGTCTCCCCGGCCCTCAACGCTCAGCGCTCAGCCACACACGGGAGCTGTGCCAATGACAACCCAGCCCTTATCGCGCGGAATCTGGGGTCTAGCGCCGCCATCTGATCTGATAGCTCCGACTGACTCCACTCAAAAAACTACAGCTTGTGACACAGGACCTCTACTATGACTCTGCCTTGACTCCATAAAGCCTGTCACTCCCTTGGTCGACACTTGTAGACACTCTCTGAAGCACTCCAAAGCTTATATATTTTAATTGCCCCCCATGCTCGCCCTCCGCGCCGCCGCCCGCAGCTGCCACCGCCTCCCATCCCTCTCCCGCAGCTACAGCCTCTCCACCTACATTCCCTCGAGCAGCACCCAAACCTCCCCCTTTGCCCCGCGCCACCTCCTCTCCATTGCCGACCTGACCCCCGCCGAGCTCACCACCCTCGTCCGCAATGCCGACGCCCACAAGCAGTCCATCAAGTCGACCGGTGAGGTCCCGCTCAGCCTGCGCCAGTCGCTCGCTGGCCGCACCGTCGCCATGACCTTCAGCAAGCGCAGCACCCGCACGCGAGTCTCGACCGAGGGCGCCATTTCAGCCCTGGGCGCGTCACCCATGTTTCTCGGCAAGGACGACATCCAGCTGGGAGTGCGTCTTCTCTCTTACTATCTCCTCTGTCCGCCCTTCCTCGCTGACTAACAACAACCCAGGTCAACGAGTCCCTCTACGACACCTCGCTCGTCCTATCCTCCATGACTTCGGCCATCGTCGCCCGCGTCGGCCCCCACAGCGACGTCGCCACCCTCGCCAAGCACAGCGCCGTCCCCGTCATCAACGCCCTCTCCGACCTCTACCACCCCATGCAAATCATCGCCGACCTGCTGACCATCACCGAATCCCACCCCTCTACCTCCACCACCTCGCTCGGCCTCGAAGGGCTGAAGCTAGCCTGGATCGGCGACGCAAACAACGTCCTCTTCGACCTGGCCATTGGCTGCGTCAAGCTCGGCATAAACATCAGCGTTGCTACACCCCCGGGTTACGAGATCCCCCAGTCCATGCGCGACGTCATTCAATCCGCCGCCCAGACCGCCCCCCACGCCGGCTCGCTCATCGAAACCACGTCTCCCGAGGAAGCAGCCAAAGATGCAAACTTCCTCGTCACAGATACCTGGGTCTCCATGGGCCAGGAGGAAGAATCCGCGCGCCGTCTGAAAGATTTCGCCGGCTTTCAAATCACATCCGACCTGGCGAAGCGTGCGGGCGCCCACGAGAAGTGGGAGTTTATGCACTGCTTGCCGCGCCACCCGGAGGAGGTGAGTGATGAGGTCTTCTATGGGCCGCGGTCGGTTGTGTTTCGGGAGGCGGAGAATAGGCTGTGGGCTGCGCTGGCGGTGTTGGAGGCGTTTGTCGTCAACAAGGGGCGGATCGAGTGACTGGATCCGTGGTTTGAGTAATCAATATCATCTACAACTACAACAACATGCTGCGCTTCTCGCACTTGTAACACTTTCTAATCTCTACTTCTTCCCTTCCCTCCATTCTCCTTCCCTACCTTATCTCCATCCTCCTTCCCATCCTCAACACCCTCCTTCAACCCCTCAACCCCCCTCCCCCACCGCCCAGCCTTCCTCCCCCACTCCGCAACCCCCCAAGCATGCGCCCCACTAAACCGCGGCGGCGCCTCACTCGTAGATCGAAACGGACTCGCTCCATGGCGAAACATGCGCTCCATTTCCTCGTCGCTGAAGACCTCGTTATCCTTTGGTATGTCTGGTGACGTCGAAGTAGAGGTCGATGCTGGTGGGGGACGGACGGGTTTGGTGCGGTCCACGGGGAGAGTCGAGTCTTGGACTTTGATCTCGGATAGGATGGCTGTGTTGGGGGGGATCGAGGGGCGTGGTGTCGAAGAGGTGGTCGGGGGGTATTCCCAGTGTCTGCTTTCGCGGGGGAGAGGACGCCACCACTTTCCTTCTCCTTGTTCTGCACCGTCTACACCGTCTACGCCGTCTACGCCAGCTACCGACGACGTAGAGAATTTCGCCCACCACCGCGCAGAACACATCTCCCAGATCCGGCTCTGCGCTCGCTTCACAGCAAACACCTCGTCCTCGCCCGTCAGCCCGCGCACATTCGCAAAATCAGGCGCTTTACTGCCCCTCAACAGCCTCTCTCGCGCCCGCGCCTCCTCGTCGCCGTAGTCGCTCTCACTCACCCCAGCCTGGCGCCGCGCCCGATTCGGCGGGTCATCTTCAAGCGCGTCGTCGGGCATGGCGCGCGAATTCGTGTTGTACGAGGACACGTTCGGCCGGAAGGGCGAGGTGAGGTCTTGGTGAATTTCAGAGTACGTTTCGGCGTAGACGGCGTCGTCGACTAGTTCTTCGCTGCTCTCGCCTTTGGGCGCGGGGAAGAAGCTTTCGTCTGGTCCTGCGGCGGCGGTGATGAGCAGACGGCATCGTGCTTCGTATAGGGCGTCGAGCAGCGTGATCATCCGCCGTGCTTCGTGCTTGCGCAGGAACGTCAGCACTGGCACGTCTGTTACGACGAAGGTGTGGTATGACGACGCGAGGCTGACGTAGTCGGCGGGCCCGAGGACGGCGCCGCACAGCTCGTCGAATGTGAAGAAGGCGACCCCGTTGTGCTGCGCGGGTATGTCGACCGTGCGTCCATACACAGTCAACGTCGCCGGCGTCCAGGGAATCGGGTACGAGTGCGACGTGGCATGCTCGATGAGGGCGTTGAAAGTCTCGGCGAAGCTGGTCATTTCCTCGACGGTCCTGGGCTGGACCAGGTAGTGCTTGGGAAGCGTGACCTCCGCCGACGGTGCATCTGATACGTCGGACTGATCCGTAGCAGGGGGTCCTTTCGTTGCGATGGAAACAGCATCAGACCCAGACCCAGACGTCTTCGCACCGCCCTCCTCCTCAATCTCCAACTTGCGGTAGTCCTTCTTCCCCTCCATCTCCCAAATCTCACACCTCGCCTTGAGCAGCTCTAGGAACTGGAAAAACTCGCCCTTCTGCCCCGCCCCGGAGTCTTTCACCCGGGACCCAGGCATGCGGCTCGCCCAGCCCAGCTTGCTGAACGCTCCCCCCGGCGCAGGCCTTGCAAACTCGACGCCCGCCGCCTTGGCCAGCTCGTCGGGCATGCGGTTGCTCGTCGCGATCAGCACGCCGCCAAGCTGGAAGAAACTCGTCATCAGATTCGACAGGATCTTGCTCGCCACACGGTCCGGGAACTGGAACTCATCCAGGAACAGAATCGGACTCGTTTCAATCAGATCCCGCGCCACAAGCAGCAAGCTGTACTCGTCTCCGCTTCTCGTCAGCGCTCGTGACTTGCGCAGCTGTTCCAGCCGCGAAATCGTGTGCAGCATGAACGTGTCAAAGTGCCAGCGCTTCTTCTTGCGGTTCGGCAGGCTCTCCTGGAATAAGTCGATCAGCATCGACTTGCCCGTCCCGACTTCGCCGTGCAGCATCAGGCCCTTGGGACTCTGCAGCGCCATGGCTTGATCGTGGTCGGTCAGCACTCTAGTCAGGGCTCGCGAGTCGCGCTGCTCTTTCTGATTCACCAGTGTCTTCCATATCCAGCTCCTGTCAAAGCTGCCGAGTTCGGCAGAAGCCGTGGGCGGCGGTGGCGGCACATCTTGACCCGCGTTGACGGCGCGGGTCAGTTGGCCCAGCCGTTTCGAGTACTCTACACTTGGTTCATAGTCTATGAGCTGGTCGTACAATTTCTGTAGATGCACTGTCACATTGGTCAGTCTTGAGATATCTTGGCGCGTGCCGAATGGTAGACGTCATACAAGCCAAGCGATGTTGCCCGGGATCGGGTCGAATTTGCTGTGTTGCTATGAGACTTCTGTACAGCACCAGAGGATTCGTAATTGCGACATTAGTTCCACTGGGAGGCATTTGGTCGTCATGAGGATGCGAACGTTTGATGCTGCAAGTCTTCGCCTGCAAGGCCCGAGGTGCAGGTACTCCGCTCTAGCCTGATTTGGACATAGTGCGTTCGATCTGGTAATCGAGGCTTGATCGAGGTGGACTTGCTAGCCATGAGGTTCGATTTGGCGTCTAATACTTCAATTATCGATATCTCTATGAGTGTGTCTGTACGCCCAACGCCGCTTTGCTGTGGTATCCTGGTATCGTGATGGTGGAAACTAGGGACTAGATGTTGGTGACCCCCGGAACCCATGCTTCTGCTATCCGCTTGACTTCTTGAATAAAACTCCGGCTAGTAATCTGCGTCGAGCCGATCCTCTGCTCTGCATTGGCTGTGACTGGTGAGTGCTCGTCTGGGTTGTAGAACGGATTCCGCAGCAGTTTGATGTACGCTGTTTGCAACGCCCTGAAAGCCTGATGGGGTGAGTATGCCGTCATTGTAATGGCCGCTCATACTTACTGGCTTGAGGTCTGCGTCTCGAAGGCCCACTGCTGTTGCGGCCTTGCTGTCCAATGCTGTGGCTGGTCTCCCCTCCATGTCGACCACAATCACAATCTTGACGCCGGTGTTGGTTAGCCAGCCGTACATGGCCAGTCTTTCATCGACTGCCTGAAGCAGTCCAAAGTCTTGGTCTGCTGTCTTGAAGGGAAGCCGGGCCTCGAAGATATCCAGACATGACGAGAGGAGGAACTGGAACTCCAGAGGCGCTCTTTCCTCTGCCGGGAAGAGCGAGATGTGCAATGGGTTGTTCTATAAATCCAGTCAGCTCACGTGTATCCCCTCTTCAACACGCAGATCCGGACTTGACACGTACGTGCTTGCCGATGTAGCCAATACAGCAGATCGAAGGTACCTTGCCTGCCATCTCTGCTCTACTCGAATAATTTCAGCTATGATCTACCCGCCGTCACTGGACCCTGGGAATGTCACGGGTTTGGTGATGCGGTCTCGCCGGGGTAGACCGAAACGGCGATGGTGTGGCCGATGCATACCTGCCGCCTATCAGATGGGCAGCTAAGTAATCAGCGCCAAGCAAACGAGACAATAACGATCATTGATTGACTTCATCGCGACTGCCCTCCCCGAACGCCACCCCACGCCGCCTCTCCACTCTCCACCGCACACGCTCCTTGATACCCGTCGCCGATATGCTGTCGACAACACGGTACGGAGCCTCAATGGCTCTGCGAGGTGAGTCGCCGCCCGCTCGACAGCTGCCGTCGCCCCGGAGCTAATTTCTGGCCAGCCAAACCCACAACAGCTCTGCTGCCATTCCGCGCCGGCAGCGCTGCCTTCTTGTCCTCGAGCTCCGCCAACAATGCGACGACTATGAGCAGCCCCGCCACGATCAAGGGCAACCCCGGAACACCACCTCCGATGAAGCAGGCGCGCCGCGAAGTGCCACTGCCCAGCCAGGAGGGAAAGAAGGGTGCTATGCAATATGCGCTGTACGTGCGGTTCTTGGAAGAACGATGAAGAGGAGAAATTGTGGTGGCAACAGTGGCTAACGCGCTGCAACAGGACCACTCTCGACCAGGTCGCCAACTGGGCCCGTCAGAGCTCCCTCTGGCCCATGACCTTTGGTCTGGCTTGCTGCGCCGTCGAGATGATGCACTTGTCCACCCCACGTTACGACCAGGATCGCCTCGGCATCATTTTCCGTGCCTCCCCTCGTCAGTCCGACGTCATGATTGTTGCCGGAACCCTCACAAACAAGATGGCTCCCGCGCTGCGACAGGTGTACGACCAGATGCCCGACCCTCGATGGGTCATCTCCATGGGCAGCTGTGCGAACGGAGGAGGCTACTACCACTACAGCTACTCGGTCACAAGAGGGTGCGACAGGATTGTCCCCGTTGACATCTACGTCCCTGGATGCCCGCCCACCGCCGAGGCCCTCATGTACGGTATCTTCCAGCTCCAGAAGAAGATGAGGCACACCAAGATTACAAGGATGTGGTACAGGAAGTAGAGCATCGAACGGGAACAGGGGAGTCATTTTGCATGCGGGCCAGTGCCAGCTTTTCCTTTGTTTGTACAAATTAAATTCAGTACAACACGTCGCACGTCAAGTCTCTTGCCATCTAATCTCTAAATGCTCTATAAACACCCTGAGACACCACGCTATGCAGACTCTCCCAGACCGAACATTTTGATGGAGTTGTTCCACGCTGCATCGCACACCTCTTCTACGGTAATGCCCTTGATCTGAGCAATTGCGTATGCTACATGCGGGATGGTGGCAGGTTCGTTCCGCCCCTTGACCATTGAGCCTTTGACGAACTTCTCCTTCTTGACGGCCTTGGGCAGAGGCGGTGCGTCCTTGAGAAACTTGGCAGATGCATGACTGGGCCGCATTTCGCACTGTGTACTTGTCAGTAACAATCATTGCAATGACCGCGCACTTCACTGACCCACGGCCCATCCGTCTCGATCTGCAATCGCTCGAGCGGTATCTGTCTCACCACATCGATATTTTCATCCGCTGCATCATGTCAGTAGCCACTCTCAAGGTCAACGCATCGACACTTACTTTTCATACTACACCCATTGACTCCAATATCAAACCCCAACTCCACCAATCTCTGCATCTCCTCCACCGTCCCTGTGAAACTATGCACCAGCCCCCTCTTCGGCAAGTGCTCCAACTTCGCCTTGAGCAGCCTCTCAAAATCCTCGCTCGCAGCCCGCGAGTGCAGAAACAGCGGGAGCTGCACCTCGACCGCAATCTCCAGCTGCGCCTCAAAGTACTTAAGCTGCTGCTCCTTGGGCGTCAAGAAAAGGCGATCGTAATCAAGGCCAAACTCGCCATACGCGACCGCCTGACCGGCTGCCTTGGCCTGAATAGCCAGCTCCTTCAGCTCGCTTAGCAGTTTCGCAGGCCCGCCGGGGTACTCGTCGAACTGCTTTGCCGAGCACGGGTGCACGCCGATAGTCGCGTAGCAGAGTCCGGGATAAGACTTTGAGATTTCAAGCGCGTGTTTCGATTCAGCGAGGTCAGAGCCCGTGACCATGAATTTCTTGCAGCCGGCGTCTAGCGCGCGCTGGATGATGTCTGGGAAGTCGTCCTCGTGGCGTTGCTTGTCGTGGTAGACTCCTCGGAAGATGGGGTCGGTGAAGTTTATCCCAATGTCTATGTAGCGCAGCTTGCTGGTTTCTTCGGCCATTGTTGTTGACTTGGCGAGTTGGAGTGGGTTGGATGAAAATGGTCCTTATGAATGTTAGTGATTGATTGACATGGGAGGGCAGAAGGGCGGTCGTTGTTGTACTCGGGAAATTATGACTCAACCTTGCTGTAAGTGAGAAGGATCTAGGCAACAATATGCAGTGCTTAGATTCCCTGGCAGTATTATGAATTCTTTGCGCGCGCAAAGCTCTTGAAAACATGGGTTTTGAATGAAGACTGGTAGTGAATGCGTCAAAGGTAGGAGGTAATGATCGCCACTAGGCCGAAAGGAGATTTGGATCCAACATCTTCCGCTGAACGCTCAGCCATCACCCATTATCTCTTGCTTCTCAACTTCACCACATATTGAATCCTCATTGAACAATACGCAAAGCACATTTCTCATTCTGTAGAGTTGCTGAGATCACAGGCCACTGACGTATCTGCATACGCCACGTAGTCGATCGGCTGTGATCGGAGCGAGGCTCGACTGCATCAGTCGGCGGCCCTGAGGTTGCGCATTTGAATGATTGCTCTTCACTATGTCGAAAGCACCATTTGAGAATACCTGGTACCACAGGAAGGTTGCAGAAAATGCGACCAAGCCCTGCAACATCTGCTTCAAGCCCACTTCAAGCGTCTTGATTACCCCCAACAACAAGGTACGACTAAGCAGAGGTTTGATCTGATCCGTTGTTCATCTGCGCTCAGGACTTCTTCTACGTATGCATTGGCCATCTGTCAGACCGAGGCTTTTGCCAGCCTGACGCAGATGAAGTCAAGGAGATAACGGAGCGCAAGAAGAAGGAAGAGATGGATCGCGAGATTGAGAAAGTCAAGAAAGAGTATGAAGAGAAACAGCGGATCAAGAAAGAGAAGCGGAAAGCAAAAGACAAGGATAAGGATAAAGAGACTAAGAGTAATGAGGAGGAAGAAGACAAGAAGGACGAAAAGGCTAAGGATGACAAAGTACATCTCCTCCATGCATACACGATGAATTCGACTTACATCATCGTAGATCAAAGAGCTCACCAAATCAAATGACGACTCCGCGGCCCAGCCCACAGCTAGAATCTACCATCTCAGCAAGTATGTGTTCCACCTCTCCAGCGTCACGCACCATCTAGGACTACATACTCAAACACGCCACAGGTCTTTCTACCAAATGCGACTGGACAAACTACGCAACGCCGAGATCGCAAAGCGTAATCGCGAACGACTGCAGAACCCCGCCAACTTCCCCTCCGTTCCGAAGAACTTACCATAGCGCATGCAAGTCAACATGCCTCGCATGCCTCGCATGCAGGTCAGCCTCGATGTGCCACAAACCCCTCTTCAACCCTCCATCGTCGCTCTCAGCTTGCCTTGCAAGATTCGGCGTATCGAGGGTGATACGTATTTGCGATTCGATTCTGCTGACCGCAGTCAGCTTTAGCTTCTCACTCTCCGCTGGAGACGCAGTCAGCAATTAGCGGCCGAACGACTGGCCAGGGAAACGGGAAGGTGTTTGGGCGCATATCAGGTGGTACATGTGCAGATCCTGCGAGAGCTATGGTTGAAAAATGCAGTCAGCGACGAGTGTGAGGGGTACTTTGTGTTTCAAACTGGACGTGGCGCTCTTGAATTGATAGATACTTCCGGACAAGGGACATCTCGCGACAGCATACACGTGACACGGCATACCGACGGAGACATTTCGTCTAACAAGACATTGCATTGTGTTGGCGGATTTCCTGCCGTGGATTTTGGCCAATCGAGAGCCCGTTGAACAACCATTTCCGGCTGGCCCTGCCTTGTGCAGTCTTGGATGCAGCTGAAGGCGCGTTCCCGTGTCTTGTCTTGAAGGATTCTCTCAGGCATCCCGGTCGAGTCAAGGGCGTAGTCGCACGCGCTCTGCGCCGCCAAACACACGCGCCCTCCGCCGTGCGCCTCACCGGTGTCCGCCCCCCCCGCTGTTCCCCCGTTCAGAAGCCGCAAGCACGTACTGTGTGCGTATACGTTCCCATGCATGTGCTTTTGTTGTCAGCCCCCACCTGCCGGATTCCGATCTCACCACGATATCTCACGACATCATCGCCAATGGACACGGCAACACAACGATCCTAGTTCTGGTCACAATTCCCGAGAGAACGGTGGTGATTGTGGTGTTAACCTTGGCGCATATGTACATGCTGGCATGTCACTCTCGACGGCTGTTGCCGGCCGCGCACCTTAATGAACATGCGAAGGCTGCATATTGCAGTTGGGCATTTTCTCTTTTGGGGGCTGAGGGTCTCTGGCAGGTGCATGAGATGGTTGTGTTGACGACAACTGATGTTTATGAATCGAGGTTGTATGTCGTGCATATGCACTATGCTGCTGATGTCGCCGCCCACTTACATCTACGAACATGTTGGTTGGAAGTACCTATGAGCAGTGATCGCAGTCGTGTAGGTGACTAATGTATTGACGAATGTGTGTTAGGGTTGACAAAATAGGTATAAGCATGCTACTCTCGTTTTGTCAACACAAAACGTATCCTGGCCACTGCTTTGACTTGAAGTTTGTCGGGATAGGTGTGTGGTAGCACCACAACGTTCGTGGCACTGATTGTCGCGATGTAGCCTGTTGTCTGCTCCTTAAATATAGTTTAGGCGATGACACAGTATCACACAAGCAACGACTTCACCGGTGCTGTCGTGCTCTCGTATCGTGTGATGCCTCCTCGGTGATGCTGATGCTGATGCAAAGTAGTCATTGCGGGTGTTGCTTCCAGGGTGCGCTCCTCACAGCGGCCATTTCACTGGTGCGCATGCCAACCACATCCTGCCGGGTCATGAAGACCGCGAGCTTCATGTAATCCCTCTATAAGACTAGGACTGTTCCGTTAGCTGACGAGCGTGACGTTCGGTTGAAGCGGGTATCATGCCGTGATCTGAGTTGATAAAAAAGTCTGGCAAATTCGATGGTAGTCGTATTTATGTCTAATGCTGACGGAAGATGTGTTCAAGTTTCTAAGCCCGGTATACACACACGCACTACATCCATTTTGATACCGATCAGGGCTCTTGACGGAGGAAACGCCTCTGAAATGCCTCAAGTCAAGCTTGACTTTTGCGTAACATGATGCCATCGTAAATATCGTAGAACTGGACGACAAATGCAGTCGTTGATTGAAACGCCCCCAAGAATACGCGTCTAGATGCTGATCCAGATGCGGAAATGTATAAGATAATCAACCTTTGGGATTGGATTGACAGAGGTACCAATCACGGAAAGACAATCGCTATGAAAGTGGTATACTGTTCGACCGTGAAGATGCATAAGCGTCTGTGCTGACTGCTCAATCGTAAAAGAAAAGAGATACTTCGCTTAGAAAGCGTGAAGCAACGCCTTAGGATTCGTCGTGTGCTTCATTGATTACTCCGGGCTTCGCTGACAGAGGCGAGGTGGAAGGGCCAGACATGGAGCCAATGGAGCCGACGCGCTCCTGTGGTGGTGGCTCGTCCCTCATGCATGCATTCTCGAGCATGTTGGTCCATTTTCCACTTGTACCAGCATGGCTGTGTTTCAGATGCTGTCGGAAATGGTCTGCGCGGAAGAACTTTTTGGCTTGATTGCATTCGCCGAACTTGTGCGCATGATTCAGATGCTCTGCTCGTGCGTCCCAATTGGGGGGATTAGGAAACTCCTCGCCGCAGAACCCGCAAATATCGGCCGCGGCTGGACGGGCAGGCGAAGGGTGGAACGCAGCTGGCACGCCAGCGAGGGCAGCACAAGACCAGGAATGCCGCCGCAGGTGCAAAGAGTTTTGATGACGCTCCGCCTCGTTCTTATTCTTGAAACGATTCGGGCAGTACTGGCAAATGTACTGCTTCTCTAGCTCGTGTGATCTGTGCTCGCAAGTCAGCGGATGTTCACATTAGCGGTGGGGGAGCACGGATGCCACTTACCGCAACTCGTCCTCGCTGTCAAACTTTTTGGGCTTCTTCGGGCAGCATTCACATATATACGCCCCCGGGATTCGATTGACCATTGAATTTTGTCGCGAGTGTACGATGCTTTCGCTCGACAGCTTCCGGATCTGAGAAGGATGTTCAGACTCTGAATAACCTCGTTGGTGTTGTGGTCTTGACACAGAGCCGCGGGGGCTGGGATTTAGCGACTTGCTAGCTGCATACGGAGAAACAGGGCCTAGTTCTGTCTGCCCCAAGGGCGACAACGCACTGGGTGACAAGCGTTGATCTCCGCCATAACTTGTCATACTGCTTGCCGCCGTGGAAAACCCGAGAGAAGAGCCGACTGAGCCCGTGCGAGGTCCTGAGGACGACACTGAAGACAGCGATCCGTGATGGATCTGAAAACGCGAAGTTGGCGTGTTACGGTTAACCAGCATCTGCGCTGAACGCCGGTGATATAAGTCAGGGTTCCCGCTTGTGGTAGGCCGGTCGTCACGCACAGCTTCCGGAGGAGGGGACGAGGCGCGCCGTTTGAGGCCTCCCTTCTGGCACGGATGATACTCATCCGACCCTGCAGGGCTGCGGTCGTCGATGTTCAGGTTACGAATGCCATTTTCCTCCATCCCACCAAACTCGTGATCTGAAAATATGCTGTGGTCGTAACTACCACGATGGGGGGGTGCCTCGTCTAATGGACCTGGAGTGGAGATGCTGCCGTAACGTCCTCTGTTCGCATCCGGCCCGTCGAAGACGGGACTGCGGAACCCTGTATACCCAGGCGATATCGCGCCTGATTGAGGCCACTTGGTAGCAGGCGAATCTGGGTGTAGGCGATCGGGCACAGACAGAGGTTTTAGCTGCTGTCCGTTGGATTTGTGCGAGTGAGAGTCGGTAGACGAGTCTTGGGCGCTACTCGACAGTGGCGGCGCGTTGGTTCTCGTTGGAGTATTGGGGCCACCAATCTTAGAGAGGAGTTGCTTGTCGTAGGCTTGCGATGAATGGTCAAGTGCTTTCTGACCGAGTTGGCGTTCACTTGTGAATCTGTGGTTCATCGTAGTGGTCAGTCAAAGAGTACCTTGGTGTGAACATTGTGCACATGGACACGGGTTGGACTAAGCATAGAGGCAACAGGGGATGATATGGTCTATGCTGACCGCCCTCTGTCGCCAACGAGGCGAGTGCTTGTTTCGGTTGGCAAGCAGTAGACATCAGGAGAAAGCAAAGTACAAGGAAGGTATAAGGCGTAAGGTTTCTTACCTGAAGTTGCCGAGCGAAGGCCGAGTCTTGCCACTGCGATCCTCGTCACTATTGTGGTCTCTGCTGCACTCAGAGTTCATGTCGTCGAGAGACTGTGACATGGAAGACTCGCGACCATTATTGAAAAGATGGTCGGCCGCCAGGTTCCGCGGTGGATGAACCTGGCCGCTGCCAGATCCACCGTATAAGCTCGAGCCAGGTCTGACTGTCGCGAGCCGATTTCCGCCAAAGCCGTTTTCTTTGGCATTGTTTGTGTTACCCCATTGCCAGCCGGGATCAGAGTGGCCGGCCCTGAGATCCTCAATATGACGTGGAGGAGGCAAGGGCGGAGGCACGGCTTCGCGTGCGTTTGGAATGGCCATGGCAACCGCAGGGCTTGGAAAGGAGGACCTTTGGTAGCGTGATGATTCATATACCCGAATACTTGGGGTCGAAGACATTGTCGTGTGCACTACTTTTCCTAGCGGACGATGATGTCGCTACGGGCCGCCACTGAAGGGCAGCTGAAGCGTGCCCTCGCAGCAGACGCGCCGCAACTGTGGCGAGCGCTGCGTGCAGAGGGTAAGGATGATGCTCGCTACTGGACAACAGTGGACGCGGAAGGCGCACGGACTGCGAAGCGTTAGCCCGGAAAGCAAGCAGCCCACGGGATGGCCGAAACAGGCAGGGACGTCGCCGGGAACAGCGTGCAGCAGGAGCTGAAAAGTCTACGGCCTGGCAACGTGCGTGACAGAGTGCGGCTCACCGTGAGGACGTACGCGTCGTGGCGCGGCAGAGGTAACAGCAGCGTGGCCTGGCGGCGAGGCTGGCAGGGCGAGAAGCGTTCAGGCTAGCTCCGCTTCCTTGCACCTGAGCTGTAGGGCTGAAGACGAACGGTGAGGCTCTCCGACTTAGCTGAAGTCTGGCCGGCACCGCCACTCAATGCTTTTCCTGCTCAAGTAGGTAGGTCGACGAGGCAGGGCGCTGGTCATCTGATCAATATTGCTCGCGGGCCTCAGGTCGTGTTCATGGTACCACCACAGCCCTTACGCAGAATGCTCCAGCTCAGCGTCGCGCAGAAAAAAGCGGAGGGCGAGTGGGGAGTCGGAAGGGAGAGAGAGAGGTCCCTGCACAGGACATCGGCGATGCAGGCAATAAAACAGATGCTGGAGGAAGGCCGAGGCCGTTTCGTTAGAATAGCAGCAACAGCAACCGCAGCGAACAGAAGAGCAGAACACCGGGGACTGCCTCAGCATTAACCAGTGTCTCTTGTCAGTGCTTACGAGCGCTCATTGGCTGCAACTAGCACGGACAGGCGCTGTGGATCCGACAGGGATGCTGCTCATATGCAGCCCTTACTCGACACCATGTCTTTGGGGCTTTTCGAGAAGTCCGCCGAAGGCCTCAGCGCTGGCAAGTCCGAGGCCGGTCCACCTCGATACCTACGCCTCGTGCAGACTGGTTCTGGGGTCAGTAGTCTGCTGCTGCTGCTATGCTGCTTTAACGTCCTGGCTGCTTTCACACTTTGTCACCCGGAGCTTGGACAGCCTGGCAACGGGCGCAGGCATTACTCCCAGCGGCGTGGGATCCAACGCACCCAGACAACGAGGCTTGGCCGCAGTGATCAATGGCTGGCACCTCGCTGCCCGCTCTTCCGCCCGTTGTTGACAATCCTGTATGCACACCAGCGATCGACATCGGACTACGCTCAACGGTGAGTATGGGCCAGGTTGACGGGCGGCGTGCGAGCTCGCTGTGTGGACGCATGCTTGAGGATCTGACGAGTCATCCTGCACGCTGCGCTGCACCTCCGCACAAGATGCATGCATCAGATACAGCTGCAAAATGTCGGACTCGAACACGGGCAAGGTCCGCTGTAGCAGAAGACGCCAGCCCCTCAGCCTTACCACATGTGCCAAACTCCCTGACAAGTCTTGGCTGCCACCTCGCCGTCCCCACGCTTCGCTTGCAGCTCAGAGCCTAGGTAGGGATTTAGTGTTTACTCATACCGTGCTTTCATGAAACCGGTATCGTGTAAAATTAGGTAGTGTTGATCTGTTGATCTGAGATAAAATAGACGAGGCCAATTACATTGCAGCCTTGCCATCTCGTTCTCGGAGAATACACAGTGATCAAAGGCATGTGCTGCTGTGCTCGCGTGTGTGCTGCAGTGCAGCGTCTCCGGACACTGGATTCGACATTACAGAAGCTAGCACAGTGGGGCCTTTCGAGGCAGCGCTGTCCTTTATTATGTCCCAACCCAGAAAAGCGCTCTCACTGTGTGACAGCCTTATGGGTCGTTGTCGCATTGCAGCAAGGGTCCTGAGCTTGTGAGTCTCGACATCGATTGACTTCCTCTTCCAGTGCGTTGTACATTAACATGTCTGGTCTTGACAGACCCTTGACAGACCCCTTGATTGACTCGAGACGTTGGTCCAGATGTGGAGTGGACCTGGACTGAACTGGTGAGAAACCCCTCCCCCCAGACCCAGCTGGCCTCGTACTGCCTCGTTTATTGCTGGCGTTGTAAGCGGGTGAAAGCACGGTACCTGCCGGGGAGCCGCGGCCATGTGTTTTAGCCTTACAGCACCAATTCCAATTCCAGTTCAACATGATGCATGCTCTGGATCGATCATCTGCGCCATTTACTACCTTGATCATTTAATTACGAGTGCATATTATACAAGTTTGAGACGTCTTCTTGGAACTCCCTTTTGCCCGTGGCCGCTGCACGTTGCAAGTCTGGTCGTACCACAGATCGTCGTCCCTCTATTGCCTGCGTAAGGCTGCGTGGCGCAGCCCCGGACGACAGCCCTGAACATTGTGAACGCTCTGTCGGTCTCCGTCAGCCCTATCGCAAATTGCAAATATTGACAGTATCCTTGATGTTGGGTCGCGCTGTCCTACAAACGGGCACATCGCCGCTGACTAACTGCTTTACAATTCGCCGTTTTGGACATACACCAAGCCTCGGTTCAAATTCGAAGCCTCAACCAGACAAGCACCACCACGCTGTGCGCAATCCTCGGTTCCACACCCGCGAAATCATCTCCGACCCACGACTGTTCTCGGATAACCCTGCAGTCAACTCCTGAGCACTATGGCTCTCATCGACAAGGTTCCCGGGGACTTGAACCTCTACATCGGAGGGTACGTAACGGCCCCGTTGTGTCGAGATGCTTGTTTTCGTGCACTGTGCTACTACTATTCTTGCTAGGCTGATTGGCGCAATGTAGCATGTTCACCCTTCGACGACGCGAAGCTTTGCAGCAGGCAAATATTACACATGTCCTGTCTGTGTTGCGCACACCACTAGACGACGAGCTTTTCTCGCCGTTCAAGCATCATGTCGTGGAAGTGGACGATGTCGAAGACGAGAACCTCTTGGAACATTTCCCTGCTACCAATCAATTTATCCAAGAAGGACTTGACGGTGGTGGCGGAGTATTGGTTCAGTAAGTTAGAATCCCAGCCCAGCTGAAAACCTGCATGAACAACCTTCGATCTTCTCTGCAGACTGCCTTCCTTGGCAACTTTGCCATCTTCACGACGCAGGGGCTTCAACAGCTCGTTCGCTGCACCCCACACAGTCGTTTCTTGCTTTCCGCGCGTCCTGCCTTCCATCCTTCGCAGATTTTTTTCTATTTTTTCTTTTGCCTTGCTGCTTTAGAAAAGTCATGCACACCGCTCGTTTGCCACTTCTACTCTCAGCCACTCGTTTCGTTATGCCAACCATAATCATTCATCTAGTTGCGCAATGGGTAAATCACGATCCGCCACAGTTGTCATCGCCTATTTGATGCAGAAACACAATACCACTCCACTGGAAGCATTGTCTCATGTTCGGCAAGCCCGATCAATCGTCGAACCAAACGAAGGATTTTGGAGGCAACTCGAGCTATACAGCGATATGCAGATGCCCGAAAATGTCGAAGACACCCCAGCCTATCAACGTTGGGTCTATCAACGGGAGCTCGAGCTGAGTCGTGCATGTGCGCAGGCCCCTGAGGCGGACAAGATCCGATTCGAAGACGAGCATGTCATCGAGCAGTCATCGGGCTTTGAGATGAGGTGTCGTAAATGCAGGTGAGAATATTCTTTTGATTTTCCTGCCACTATCCTGCAACTTCTTGTCGTGGTTGGGCTCAGCGCTTACACACTAGTAGACGACCACTTGCAACATCCCAATATCTCACCTCGCACAGCCAGGACGCATCAAAGACCAAGTGTGCGCACTATTTCGTTGATCCTCTGTCCTGGATGCGCCCCGAGCTCGAACAGGGCAAGCTGGAAGGTCGGATCGAATGCCCGAACTGCCGCTCTAATGTTGGCAAGTATGCCTGGCAGGGAATGCAGTGCAGCTGTGGAGACTGGATTGTACCAGGGATCAGCCTTGCCAAGGGGCGAATCGACGAAGCCAGAAGAGGTGGAGTCAGTGGCATCCGTCGTCCACCAGGAGCTCCCGGAGCTGCTCTTCCACACCAAAATGCGGGTCGAGAGAACCTCTGATCGCACTATGTCGGATCGCCCCTGACTCGAGCCGACTATAGCACTTCGTGAAGGCATCGGGGCCATGGTGGCGACCACCCTGGAGCCTGTGAGAGGTTGATATCAAGACGAACATGACCTGCCGCCTCCACAGGAAGACCGCTGCACACAATGATAAGCCCCAAGATCAACCAAAGACTGTGAAGATCAACGCCTCCAATGACTCGCATATATCGGCCAGCCCGATAGGGTTGCAATCTAATATCCACTCCCACATAGAGTTTGCTCTTCGACAGTCAGCACGGCTGATGAAGTGTCCGTTCATCACCCTCAATGAGTCTGCGGCCATCCCAGACGATCTACATCAAGTTGAGGAGGCGACGAGAAATCAAAACGATTATCTTAATAATTCACTTCACTTGGATGTTTTTCTTATGAATCCTTATTGATTACCCTGCCGTCGACAATAGTGCCACAGGGGATGTTGCAGCTGCCAGCCGCTAACAATCACTCCTTCTGGACCACGCCGTAACTGCTGCTGACTCATGCGGAAGCCTTGGGTAAGCTATGTAGAACCCTTAGCAGCCTGCTGGTGACATGTGCTTACTCACTGCCTCAACATCCCAGATACGAGCTTTACGATGTCCGTACGTAAAGGAGTCAGCACATGGCAAGCACGAAAGGACTTAGTAAATAGTAAATGCATACTAAACCCAATACTTGATCTGCCTTAGTGTCAAATGCTAGACATTGGACAGTACAGTATGCAATAGCACTCCTGCTGGTAGTGCCCAAAGTGAAGACGTAGACCAAAGTGCTGGAGCTGTCAAGTAACAGACAATTACAGTAAGCGCGCGCAAACGCACGAATGAAGAGCGATTATTCCACGTTACCCACTCACATCAGCAACAACACAGGACACGAACATGAATGATCGCACTTCCACTCACCGTAGGCAGTGATTTTCACAACGCCTTCTGGGTTGACGCTTCCAAGCCTACAGCAGCCTTCAAATAGCCGTCGAGGTACCTGTCAGGCTCACACCATCACCAGGACGAGGCTGGGGTGCCTTTGCAACCCCAACATCACCTCCGGATCAGTCATTATTCGAGAAACTGCGCTATTCAGCATCTACAAGACCCGTCCTCTCATCAATGACAACGACATCTGGGCTGCACTCTGTGCTCTGCCACCTAACTCTCAACAGCAGTTTCTGCAGCTCCGCGACAACGACGGCCCAAAGTTCCACTCCATCGCTGTCGCTTTCTCTGAGAATTGCTTCACTGTAACCAGATTCTTAGACCGCGGAGCTGCAGATGGACTTGGTTGCTACATCTTGCTCTCCCGTATAAACCGTTCCTGCGTTCCGAATGCGAAGGTGCCGGACACGGCTATTGAAGGCACATCAATCGCGTGTTGTGCAACCAGAGATCTTGCTGAGGGTGAGGAGATGAAGTTCTGCTACAATCCGGGGTTTAAAAGCAGATCTAGCCACGAAAGGCATCATGAGTTAAGATTTGTGTGTAAGTGCAGACCTGATACGGATTTCCACCGTCTCAACGAGATGCGGCGGACGATGATAAGGGGACTGTGGTACCTCTTGTACGGGCCAGACATCGATGGGAAGCAGGGGTCTGGTCTATCGCACATTCTTTCCGATGCTCACTTGCGGACCTTCGCTGAGAGCTACAGAATCGGCGCTGCGGACAATTTGGTGTATACCATCCTTACCATGGTGTTACTTGAGCAGGAGGATCTTCTAGATCAGCTCATGCTGCAGAGATTACTGAAATCGATGATGGCACTTGAAACGGAGGGAAATCTGACTGTGATACCGAAGGTCATGGCGAGAGAGCCATTTGGCAGGACCGGCTTGGTGTCGCGTTAGTGCTGTGGGGAAAGAGGATGCTGGTGACGAGGCCTTGAGAGTACAGTTCGAAATGGTTGACAGACTTCGCAAATAGTGGCCGGTGGGCTAATACATCTAGCTATAATAGGTGCAGTCAAAATAAGAACGTCAATGGAACTCACTGATTCAAAACCCAACTTGGCTCATATAAAGTCGAACATGACGTCTTCTTTTCCTTCCTCGCGTACCAGCGCGGCCACCGCGTCTCCATCCATCCAACCTTCCACGAAGCACTCGCCCTTCAAGATCCACTGGCCTGTCTCAGTCTCTTCTGCGACAAACGGACACTGCCCACCCCAGAGTACTACAAGATGGTCGCCAACCTCCATTCCACGAGGCCCAAGTCCAAATCTCCCCGACTTCGTGACAAATGGTTGTCGGTATGTGATGAAGCGCCAAAAAGTGCTTCGCCACTCGCTGCCTTCTCCAGCACAAAGGCTCTCATCAGTATCCAAAGAGGGCTCAGACAAGTCGAACCCCGAGTCTATGAGCGTCTTTGTAATACCGACAACATGACCTTCTCTCTCTTGCTGCGAGAGAAGTCTCCCATCTCTATTCCTCCCAGCAGTCAAGGTGGTAGCCAATGTGGCTAATGAGACGCCAGCATCTATGAACCACTGGAATAATGTGTGGAAGAAGGGCCCCGTTTCGTGGAAGTGCACATACGGTGTACTGGGCCCGAGTGCTTGTATAGTATCCAGTGTTCCACCCTGAAGCCGCAGTACTTCTGGCGCGGTACCGGGGATTAAAGTCATTGATCGCGAGAATCCAGCCGTGTATTCATGTCCGACATTCACATTGGAGAACGGAAAAGCGGTCTCGCCAGTGGAGAAGTCCGGGACCCACGATGGCAGGCCGTCGACGTGATTGGTGATACCAGGAATTCCTGGAGGCGTATGAAGAACAAAGGCTAGGACATTCAGGTTCTGCTCTTTTTCGAGAAGACTGCGTGTCACTTGGGTGTAGACTTTGTTCGCGCTGAGCGTATAGTCCGGTATAATGGAATTTGCGATGAGGCCTTCTCCTGTTGTCTGGAAGCCAAGGAGTCCGTAGATTTTGTCTCGCGGGTCTGTGACTTCAAAGCTCCGAGCCATATCGAGCAGATGCAGGAACGGGAAAACGCGGTCTTCAGTCGATGCCAAATCACATTCCTTGGGATGTGTATGCTTCTTCTGGCTGTTGTGTACAGTGCCTAGTCGCCACATGATGCACGCATTCTGCAGATTCCTTGTCTCGAACAGCCTTCGCATGAGTTGATTCCCCTGAATTGCTTCGATAGCCAAACCGACATAGGTCCATGAAATGAAGCAATCACCCCACACGAAAAGCGCGTCTTGAGCAAGAACGATTTCTTGTAACACCCAGAGTCGAGTGTACCAGGTCTGGCAGAAGAACAGCGCGATTTTTCTGCATAGGTTGTAGTTCTCTTTTGAGGGCATGAAGCTTTCGGGAACGAATGGTTCGTGGTGCTGTGACCGTGTTGTGTAGTGAGCTGATGTACCTTTTGTGTTGGCAAGTGCGCAAAGCACACCATATGCACCGTCTGCATCGCCTGCTTCGTCAACACCGAGCCATACAATCACACGTGATGCGCAAGCATATATTGAGTTCATCCTGCGGACTTGTGTTCCCTTTTCTTTGCTGTCATTTTGATTGATGCACAATGCATCTACCCATATAAGACGGTCTTCATGATCTTGCCGTATGCCCTTGAGCGCATCATAGAGGTTGCTGGTGACCGGGACTGCCTCCTGAGTGATGCGGTGAATGATGCTGGACACTCGAGCACTCGAGCCCCATACATACGACAGCGCTTCGTAGGCCGGGATTGCATCATCCAAGCGGGCAAACTCGAGGGAAACTTCGACCGGGTCGCTCAAAGCACCTCTGTACACGCGCAAGAGACGTATTGATTCATGGTCGGGCATGGGTTCGTAGAGTTGTAGTGTTGAGACTAACTCTGAGAGCCGGTATTCGGTGTCAACAGCCGTGCAATATGTATCTTTGATGCTGTCCTTGGTGGAGAACTTCGCAAGAGATATCTGTGAGATGTCGCCATGGCGAGTTGTAGATATGTCTACGTCGATGTCGCGTTTCTGTAACAGATTGGGTTTGCGACCGTGGTGTCCGTGACGTGGATGCCAGTGATGTGCTTGTCCCTTCAGTGGTAGCTGTGAGCAACAAAACACAGAATAAATCCATGCGGTGATAGCTCTCTTTCTCGAAGATGATGATCCAACTCGGGAAACCTCTCCATCTGATCTAGCATGTACATGCTCCTTATGCCCTTTGCTGGTTTTCTCTTTAACAAGCACATGAGTTGCCATGCCTCTGATGGCGACTCAGCACACAAAGTGAGGCTAAAATTCTGTTCAGGCGACGAGGGCCTTCGATGGATGACAGCTGGTCGGGGGCGACGCCCACCCTATGTTTTCAGCATATGCTGGCACTATCCCAGTTTGACGGACTGTGACCGGCAACCTGCACGTAGCCGTCCAATACGACTCAACCTTGACGCCACTACTTAACGTTGCTCCTCTGTCATCCCCGGACGCCAATCGCGGTCCACTACCGCTACACAGCCAGGTGCTCGTGTTGCACGCATCACAAGGGCGCAGGGGTCATGGTGGTATAAGGCTGCAGCCGCGGAGGTCAGGAAACGGAAGGGGCGGTTGCAACAATTGCCGGATCCAATTGACCATCTGAGCGGTCTGGCTACAAGACTGGCAGAAGGCCACTAAGGTCGACGAATCTTTGCGTAGATCATAGCTCAATGTTGTGATAGCAGGCTCCTGGCTCGAAGCAATATTCCTTGGAGGATATTCAAGGTTGTCCTTCATGAAAGCTATCTTGGCATGCAGCGTCTGCGGCGCAGCGTTTTAACCTACCTTCTGTTGATCATCTCGTCCGAGACCTGTGGTTTCATCGTGGACACATCCCCTACCTGGAGCCTGTCAAGATGAAAACTGTGCTATAGTCTAAGAGGCCCGAGCAGCTACTGCGCATCTAGAAGGATACAATTGATTGGAAGTAAAGCTATCGACTGTTGAACCGCGTTGAAAGGGATACGTACCTAGATTTAATAGGCCAATCAGAAACGCAATCTTAACCAGCCCTTGGAAACTCCGCCCTGCATCTTGCCAGGTGGCTGCTCAGAGCTGCGTAGGCGCAGCATCAGGTTGAGGTGAAGCGCATCGACCCGAGTTGCAGACGATGTCGCTAGCGGCCGGTGCATGTGACTACGCGGTTGGTAAGGCTGAGTAGTGGAGGTCAGAAGGATGACGATCTCGTTCGACCATGTTCTCCAGGGCATGTCATCTTTCTTTGGCTCGCGCTAGCGCAAGGCGGCTGAAGGGCGCCTGCTTCCGTCATGTTCAAGGAAGGCACGCCATCCCAGCCATCTCCTTTGCTTGCTGCGACGGCTGCTGTGTTTAGTCGAGCGCTTCTTCCTCTACTTGATCCTTGCGCAACGCTCGTTCACCCTTCGAAGAGTGCGACAGGCTCCGGATATAGGTACCCCACCGCTTATCAATCTCGAGTGTGCAGCAACCACAACACGGCCGGCTGACCAAGGCACCGGACTCCTTCGCTTCGACCGCATATCACTGTACCGGTATTCTTGTCGCATGCGTTCACCTTCCCGCTGCAGCTTTCCACACCCGCTTGCGGCTCCCTACACACAGACATCGTCGTCATCGTCGAGACCGTGCTTTTGTTTCACATCTCGGTCAACACCAGCTTCGCCTGCATCGCCGCGCTGACTCGATACACTCCGCGTCTCCTTAAATAGCGGATACTTCACATATCACCATGTCTTTCAGCGACTCGGAGATTGAGCTGGTCAGCTCGCAGCTGGAGTTGGACAACGACGACATCCCCGAGGAGCCAGACATGCTGCTCTCAGACGATGCCGGCGATGGCCAAACATTCGCTCCTCCTCCCCGAATCGCCGCACGCTTCTACAGACACTCGAACAACCGCCGAAAGTCGTCCGCGACGTCCTCCCGCCGCAACTCGCTCTCCTCGACCCACTCTCACACATCGACTCGCTCCACCATCCGCAACAGCTGCCAAAGCCACCACATCGCCCAGCACCTCCGCCGTGTATCGATCCTCGAGACTCGCAAGGCCCGATTGGCTGATCGGGCTGCTCATGCCGAACAGGTCCGTTTGCGCGCCGCGGCGGCAAAGGCCACACCACGTGTGTCCAACAGCGAAGAAAAGGCGTTGGCAGCCAAGGAAGCCCGCGAGCGACATCTCGCACAGGTGGCAGCATCGTGTGCCGAAGAGGTACGCAGGGCAAAGAAGATTGCAGAAGACATGAAGGAGCGCAAGGCCGCCGAGGAGCGCAGATACCGCCTTGAGATGGAAGAGAAGCACGCAGAGGCTGAGAGAAGGAGGTTGGAGTACAAGCGCAGCCCTCGCAGACCCAGGACTGCAAGCTCGCCTCCTGCAGATGCAAACAAACAGTCGCAGCACTCTCCAGCTCCCACCTCTGAGGATGCTGCTAAGCGTATTCAGTCTGCGTGGAGGGCGAGAACTAGGAAGAACATCGTCGACGAATGGCTGGAGGCTGGACTGTCCATCGAAAAGATCAGTAGCACAAGCTTTGAGGATATTACCGCCATGCTGGCAGACGAGAAGCTCTTGAAGATGACGGAGAAAGTCATGGAGCTGTTCGTTTTACTCCCAGATCCAGACCCAGTCGCCCGCAGCACGGCCGTTAGAACGTTCCTTTCCTCGTATCTTATTCTAGGTCATCCTACAAATGTCTTGAGTCGCGACGGCGATCAGGAACAGGACCTCATTACCAAAGCCAAGGACCTTGTTCTCTCCTTTGAGTCGGCTCTCGGAAAGCTCACGACTTTCAATTACTACACGCCTTCGCCCACCAGGACTGAGACAGTATTACTGGCCCATAGTGCATTCGTTACGGCTTTTAATGACTGGAAGGCTCGTGATTCATCTGCTCTTGTTGAAACGATGGTTGCTTCCTTTGTCAGTCTTGATGAGATCTGGCAGAGTGTCAAAGATGCGACTGTTGAAGAGGTTGCGAACGAATACAGAACAGGCATTCGAGACAATCAAGCTATCTTGCTCAGCAGGATCAAGAAGCTTGCGGGACCGGATAAGGCATTAACTTTGATCCGCAAAGCCATCCGGGAAGGCCGCAGGTCGAGGCCCAAGAAAAGGCCTGCTGGCGAAATTGTCCGACCGCGAGTTGCCATGGACATCTCTGGCTCGCCAGTCGAAGGCGAGAGTGCTGCCATGCAAGCTGAGGCTGCTTCTGAGCTTGCAGCCTCTGGTCAAGCGGCGGCGGCCGCTGAGTCCGCCGCACGTGGTCACCAAGCCCAATCGCTGTCAAAAGTCTTTACTGTCGTGCCTGACAACCGTGTGCTTGTGCACGAGCTTTCTATCGACAAGGAATACCGCATTGATGCATCGCCGACAGCCGACTTGAGGGATGCCTTGAATCGAGAGCTGTGCGATGCGATGCGCAAAGGCTTCGAGGATGGTGACTCCGCGCAATGGACAGCTGCCATGGCAGAAAACATCCGCGCAAAGTTGTTGCGTTTGTTGAAGGCGGGCAACTCGATGCACACCCTTATCTCCGAGACTTTGGACCCAGATCACATCAACAGGCAATGCAGCCAAGGTCTATTTTCATATGAGAAGTTCTTCGGCTTCATTGCCAATATCTTACCTAAGCTCTGTGCTCCCTTCCGAGACACGCAGGTCAAGGAGTTGGCGGATGAATTGAAGGAAGACGGCGAACTCCCGGAGATGGTGGAGAAGCTATTCAAACTCCTGCATGTGATCGACCTCTTGTCGCTGGATTATTCGAATTTCTTGTTGATGAATGCTGCGCCGACATTGATCAAGGAAGCCACCGGGTACGAGCAACGCATGTTTGCGCAGGACCTGGAGGAGGGAAACATCACCCTGGACCGCACGAAGCGCTGGTGGCGTAGTGCAGCTATCAACATGCACACTGAAGCAGATCGTCGCGATCCATGGGCGCAACCAAATCCCATGAACCGTCCGACAGCCCATAAGATCTACGCTCGTGGTCTTGTCGACCTTGCCGTCTCTGTGCCTCCCCTCCGGGACTCGGAGCTTCCAGAGACTCTTGCGTTAGATCAAGCTCGCATCTCCCGCATTCGCGAAGATGCTCTGCGCATTACGACTATTGGTGGCATTCTACTTACTGCAAAGAATCTTCTCAAACGAGATGTGCGCTCGCAGTGGAAGCCCCAGGCGAACCGTATGTGGGATGTTCTTAAGGATGGCTATATGAAAGATCCATCCACCCCTGCGAAGATCTCCTCCCTCCTCGAGTCTTCGCACAACATGCCGCCCTCTACTCGAGCACAACTGTCCTCAACGGTTACGCGTCTTCTTACCCAGGCTGAATCTGGCAAGCTCTCAGACCCTGTCACCAAAGTCCTCTTCCAGCGCCTTAAGACACACATCTTCAGTCGTGTATCAGCTAGCAGCTCGGGCGAGCGTGTCAAGGCAGCTAGTACTGCCACCGAGGGGCTTGCTACCACTGGACTTGCTGAGTTCGTGCCTCAAGTTGCAGATATATGTGACCAGTTGAGTAAGGTTGGTGAGGTCGACCGCAAGGCGCATGGAAAATGGTACGAGGAGATTGCTGAGCAGATGGAGAACGAGCCGCTTGAAACTGAGGAGCTGAGACGAAGTGAGAGCGGTGGGTCTGCAGCTTCTGGCTCCTCAGCCTAAGCTAGCAGACTGTACTTTCTTTGATCCGCTGGGATATCATTCCAGGTGGATGCACGGCGTCTGCATCTCATCGTGTTCTGGACACAGTCCGTTCTTGTTTTGGCTTGTGCCATATTCATACCCGTTCTGGTTCTGCGAGGCGTTTGGTCTAGGATGGAATATCGTGGTGGCGCTGTACTTTGGTCTGAACGACCCCCCATCTTTCATTGTTATGCGGCAGTATAATTTGGACAGAGAACTTACTATGGCTGAGGTACTGCCATCCTTCCCTTGATGTTCGATCGTGTCTGGAGTGAATCGCATGATTGGTGTGTTTCTCAACTGCCAATCTTTTCAACGGCAATGCTCATGTCAGCCTCGAGGTGGACTTCAGAGTGCATGATAGATAGACATTTTGATTGATTTTTCAGCTTCCACGTGCATGTCATCGCTCGCGTCTTTCCAAGTACATAAAGGATTTGCTGAGATGCAATGGCACTGTAGAACTGTGGTCTGATGCATGTGGATGTTGTTGCCAAGCAAGACCGCCGCGGCTGCTTCCGCAACATGCACCCCATGCTCACAGCATGTTCGCGTAGCAATTGCGCGGCCAGCAACCGTCAATCGAGGTGTAGCTCAGATCTGCTGCAATGAATACGGCCGCAACCATGCGCGCTCTCCGCGTGCGACCGTCAGCAGCGCGTGCTCGTCTCCCCCAACGACCTTTCTCACACCCCACACGATCCGCAACGATAGCCGCCAACGAGGCCGCGACCAACGTGCGCTCCGCAGGCACACGTACCAAGAACTTTGTCTACGGCACACTGCTTGCGGCAGGTCTGTCCTTCGGCTACCTCTACGCCACCGACACGCGGTCAAGCGTCCACGAATGGCTTGTCGTGCCCGCTTTGCGCCAGTTTTATCCTGATGGCGAAGACGCACACCATGTCGGAACCCGCATGCTGGTCGCTCTCCACAGCTTCGGCTTAAATCCTAGAGAGCGAGGCGACGCCGACACGAAGGGTGATCTCGCGGTCGAGGTGTTTGGCCACACTCTGGCCAACCCCATTGGAACGTCAGCTGGCATCGACAAGGGCGCAGAGGTACCGACGCCGCTGCTGGAGATGGGCGCCGGTCTGGTCGAGGTCGGTGCTATCACGCTGCTGCCACAGGAAGGGAACCCAAAACCGCGCGTCTTCAGGATCCCTAGCCAGAACGCGCTCATCAACCGCTATGGCTTCAACTCTGAGGGCGCCGAGGTCGTTGCGCAGAGGCTGCGACAGCGCGTCCGCGAGTTTGCCTACCACGAGGGCTTTGGTCTTGGCGAAGAGGCCGAACAGGCCGTGCTCAATGGTGAGGCTGGTGTCCCTCCCGGCTCGCTGAAGCAGGGCAGGCTTATGGCCGTCCAGGTTGCCAAGAACAAGACGACCTCCGAGAACGACATTGACGCAGTCGTTCGCGACTACGCAACTGCTGTTGGACATGTTGGCAAGTACGCCGACGTTCTCGTCGTCAACGTCTCCTCACCCAACACTCCTGGACTCCGGACGCTGCAGAATGCTGAACCTCTCACAAGGCTCTTGAACGGTGTTGTGGGAGCCGTTGGCAAGCTTGACCGTAAAACGAAGCCTGCCATTATGGTCAAGGTCAGCCCAGACGAAGACTCAGAGGAGCAGATCTCCGGCATCGTTGAGGCTGTCTGGGATTCTGGAGTCGACGGCGTCATTGTCGGTAACACAACGAAAAAGAGGCCTGATCCCATCCCGGCTGGCTATCAGCTCCCTGCTGATGAGGCGAAGATTCTCCTGGAGCAAGGAGGATATTCTGGACCACAGATGTTCGAACGCACACTCGCATTGGTCAGCAGGTACAGGAAGGCGCTCGATGCTGGGCCAAAGCAATTGCCTGCACCCGCTACCGCGCAGATTGAGTCTACGGAATCATCGTCAATGACAAAAACCACTATCGATGTCAACACACCGACACCCACATCCGCCTTCGACGATCTTGCCGAATCGGCACCAAACGTCACAGTGAACTCCACTCCAGACGCAGCACCAGCTCCTAATGGACCACGCAAGGTCATTTTTGCAACTGGCGGTATCACGAACGGTCGCCAGGCACGGCAGATCCTCGACGCTGGTGCAAGCGTGGCTCAGGTCTACACAGCGCTCATCTACGGCGGTGCAGGAACCATCAGCAGGATCAAGCAGGAGATGAGGGATGAGGCGGCCAAGCAGAAGACAGCAACAAAGAACGAGGAGACTGTTACCAGGAGGTGATGTGTATTTGTAAATGTTTCCGAGTCGAGCTTTCGAATCGAGCGTTAAGATCTTCCTTAACAACTTCCCACACAACGGCGATCCCTTGATGCGGTACTCTTAGAGTTGGTACCACTCACACAACTCAGCTGAGTCCCGTACTAACCGTTCACTACAAATGCTCACGTCCGTTCATGCGGACTTCGCAGCCAACTTCTCCTTTACGACCCGCTGGATCTCAGCATCCGCAATCTCCAGTGCGTTGTACTTGGCATACTCCTTCGCGATGCTCTCGCTCTTCGCCCTACACCGACAGGTCAGCATGGTGTTATTGACGACATGGCTGTGAAAAGGTTTCAAAGCACAGACCCGGGAACACTCACCTGTAAGTCTGATTACTCAGAATTTCTTCAAAAGCCCTCGTGACCATCGCCACATCTACCTGATGCACAGCGTTGTAAATTCCGTTGCCAACATAGTTGATGATCCCACCAGTGTGACTCTTGTCCTGCCCGACACCCGATACTATCATCGGTATGCCAAGACGCAGTGCCTGCTGGACGGTCCCATACCCACCGTTCGTAATTAGTACATCGACCGCCGGCAGTGCAAGATCAAGCGGGATGAACTTGGCGACCCGGGCGTTCTGAGGGATCTTGAAATCAAGTGTATCCACATCGGAGGTGACAAGTGTGGCGATGACAAGCACATCGTCCCGGTCCTTGAGCGCTTCAAGAGCGGGCTTGATCAAGGCGTTGTTGTCGAAGATGACGCTGCTGGATGTCACAGCGACAATCTTTTTGCCCGCTGCTTTCGCCTCGACGACATCCTGCCACCACGAAGGCAACGCGCGCTCCGCGATCCCAACCGCGACCGGCGCGCCTATAAACCGCAGGCCGTCTCTGAAATCGCTCCGCGGGTACTCAAACTCCGGCACGCCGTATTGTAGATACACGTCTGACGCGCCTGCGAACGTGTCGAACAAACCTTTCGATTCTTTCGTTGCGCCCACTCCGGCGAGTACTGCACGAGTGTGTTCGTTCCACTCTCGATCGGGGTATTTCGTGTATTGCGCCTGCTGCGCTTCGAAGTGGATCCGCTGCGAATCGGGACTGGTGTCTGGATGCTTGCCCGACCGGAAAGGGAATGAGTCGTTGCTGGCGCCGACATAGGGCGCGATGCCGATTGCAATGGCAGTGTCTGGGCGGATGCCGGGGGCATGATGCAAGACGGGCGCCAAGCCGCCAAATGCACAGTCAAACATGTAGATGAGAGGCTGGTCATCGCCGTACTCGTTGCGGATCTCTGTGAAGGTGCGCTGGAGCGTGCGATGCTGGGCGGGAATTTCATCCAGGAAGATTGTCTTGAAGGCGAAGATCTCCAGTTCATCACCCTGCAGCGATAAAAATTGGGCCATCTTCTCCGGAGCCATCATGCCGGAGCCTTTGCCTTCGATGGGCACATAGGTGGCGCCGATGGATTCAATGTAATCCTTGAAGTCGGGTCCTGTGAGGAAATGGACTGGGTAGCCTAGACCTATTAACCCCTCGGCAATGGGGGTGATCTTTTCCATATGGCTGGAAATCCTGGTTAAATCATGCTGTGCACGTCGAGGTCTCTGTAACTTACCTGAAGGCAGGAGTGGACGCCATGATGATGGGTGTCTTTGCACGCGGTAACGGCACAGCATTTCCGCTAGGTATCAGGATCGATAAGATAGTGGAGTATTGCGTGTATATCAGGGCAAGCAGTGGCAGGAGCCCTGCCAGAAGCAAGGATCTGGAAGACATGACGGTTCACTGAGGGAATGGGTTCAAAGATGGACCGGAAAACAATTTGGACTTGAAACTTTGACTATTGAGGAATTTTGACCTTATGTACAAGTACCTAGGCTGACGTGAGAAGATTCAGAAGGGCTGACACCAAGGTCCACAAGGTAGGCGTAGTGCTGACAGTCTGTGCGCAACAAGCAAAGACTACTGTTTAGCTTGTGCAACAGCCTTGCAGAAATTCCACCAGATGTTGAAGAGGTTCGATGGAGCCATGATAAATTGCATATATTATCTGATACCAGTGTGCACTGGTGAAGAGCCAACGTGAAAGACCTGGGACAGTTGTCAGGATAGCTCTACACCTACTGCCTGAAACCTATGGAAAATTTAATTGTAATACACAGATGTATTAGCGACTTACAGAAAAAGGCAACGGTCCTGTGATGTCCTTCTAGGAGTGCAAATCAAGTCGCCCAGACCCCTGTCTGGACTAGATCGAGCGCATTTCCACACCTACTTCTCAGTGGACGACCCTGCAACGCTTGCACGCTTTCTTCACAACTTTTATCGGCGCCTCCGATTGTTGCTTGCGTAAGCTCTGATTTCACCCCTTTCCCGTCAAGCACGTTGCGTTGCATATGAGAGATGTCGGAGATCTCCAATTTCACAAGAATATTCCAAGGTCGCTAGGATACGCAAGTAGTGAACAGAAGAAGGAGAAACTATTAGGCGCCGGTGACAGACTTTGACTTGCAATTTGTGCCGAGACTCCAAGCTCGGTCCTGTGGTGACTGTATCCGGCGAAATGGCGGTGGGTTGGTACGATGGTGCATTGCGCAGAAGCAA
The DNA here is from genome assembly GCA_004522025.1 of Didymella segeticola. Lineage (NCBI taxonomy): Eukaryota > Fungi > Ascomycota > Dothideomycetes > Pleosporales > Didymellaceae > Didymella > Didymella segeticola. Next base: position 824,568 of record SDAV01000011.1, read on the forward strand.
CCAGCCGGCTACTGGCACTAAAGGCCGACTCGATCATCTTATGGCTATGATTGCTTGATTGCTTAATACACGAAACATTTCGCAGCTACCGCACGGTCCATAAACGCCTTCGAATTTTCCAGACGACCAAGTGCGCGTGGGTGAGAGTGGAGACCTCGGTAAACTGAAAACCCAATACCCTATTGTTGTGGAAGAGATCATGGACAGCATTCATTAGCGGCACTTAGCGCTACCAGTCCCATACAATGGGCCCAAATCTGAGTTGACAGCCTTGACTGTGGACAGTACTTACGATGAGTGCATCCTCGGCTTATCATCTTCGTATTCACGAGATGCCATCTTATGCCATCAGAGAAGGAAGCTAGTCAGCTTCTGGCAACTTGCTTTGGAGGTGAGTCCTCCATTCAGCCACTGAGTCACACCTTTCATCTCCAGAGACAATGTAACGCTTACAGAAGACCGATTTTTGACATCATCTGCGCTGTGGTGGAGCACTCTTTTCTTTCTCCTTGCAATAGCTGCGACGATTCCTGGCCCCGTATCTTCAAAGTCAGATGTACAGACATAACTACAGATTTGAAGCTGCTATAATATCAGTTCACCGAGAATTGCCAAGCCTGGAGTAGGAGAGTAATGTTGGAAAAAGCCCGTCGTTCCCGCGACTTCAAGAAGCAAGAGGAGTTCATCCACAAGTATTGCTCGTGAGTCCTCCTCAGTCCTTGTCGCGAGCTTCGGCCCTTCCATTCTACCATTCTACTGCTTCGACCGCTGCCCAAACCCCCACGTGTTTAGCCTGTCTCACCACTCTGAGCAGCGGTATGTTCAAAAGCAGCTGGAAGGCGTCCTCCGTTGTGAAGAGGACATTTGAACTCGTCATCGCTGACAAAAGGTCCTTCGAGCCATTTGAGCTTGGGTCTGCCACAAGTTCGGGCAGGAAATTTGTCAGCCCATAGACAATCCAAAAGGGAAAGCAGCTGGCCAGGATACAAGCCGATGAGCGGACTGGATAGATCGGGGTCTCGCAACCCCAATACGAACCGTGATGTAGCCAAAGCCTAATGGATCGCAAAAGACAACGAAGAAATCGGTTGGCTCGACGTTCGCTACCAGAAAGCCCTTGGTCACATCAAAATCTGATTCTAGGTTCTTGAAGTTGATGTAAGCGCGGATGATTCATAACAGCGAATTGCTCCGCAAGCTCAAACTCGTCTTTGTAAAACTCGCAACTGACTCGATGACTTAGCGGGCCGACGAGAAAAACAAATTTGCAATACAACGTGCCTCGGTGTCTCCTTCATTGAGGTTGTCACCAGGACCAAAGGAAATTAGTGGCGAAAGTTTGTATGTCAACTTCCAAATCTTTCTGCCTTCTCTCGAATACTCACTCGGAGATGAACACGAACAGTAGCAGCGAAGGACCAGACATCTGAGGAGTGTCGGCACGGATTGGCTTGCCAGACTTCAGGCGCTCTAGCAGGCAGGCCTTGAACACGAATTTTCGCAGACCCATCCACAATCACTATAGAATGAGAGGCAGCCACACACATCTACGTTGAGAAATGCACTTACTATTACCCAAATCTCCTAGCTCAGCTACTGGAGAACATCCATCGATATTGGAGACAAAGATGTTGTTAGGGCTAACATCTAAACTGTTCAGTACTAGGGATTGCATTGATATCTAAATTGTGTCGTAGCAAAGTCTCACCATCGTTCCTGGATAGGGCCACAAAAGACTTCAGCTTTGAAGACAGTGGAGCCTTTTGGCGGGTGGAGCTGCTCGTATTGTCCTTGTAGTCCGCGGAGGACTTGTCCCACGCGTAACGCCATGAGGGTGAGGAAAGTGGGAAAGGGAAGACCGTGTAATGGTAACAACTAGTACAGTGCACGGTTCTTGGCAACGTGATTTACAGCGTTGTGCAAAGACACGCCAATAGATAGGGCTGAGCGAATGGGAACTATTGCTGATTTCTAACTGCTCGACATAACTTGAGATGCCTAGATTTCCCGATTCCGGAGCAACTGTTGCTGAAAACAGACCACAACAAAGGATCTTGTTCTATGACTTCCTGCAATCGCACACCATAAGCACGGCAATACTTTGCCGTGTGGTAAGCAGGCGGCGCTTAGAGACATCTACGTGTCTGCCTGTACTTCATTTACTATGAAATTCCCCAAACCCGCATGTAGATAATGGGAGGGAAGACTGATACAGCATAAGCACTAAGGGTCATCTGCAAGTTCCAGGGCAGGCAGTATAGGAATTCGTGGCGGACAAGGGAACGTAGGTCGTCGGGATCGTTTGGATCGTCGGGATTGATAGGAGAGTTTAAGTCGGATGCGGCAAGGAATGACGAGTACCCAAAGGTAGCCATTATAGTAGTCAGTGGGATTGATAAGCGAAAGGATAAGCAAGTATAGATCTAGAAGTCAACGTGAACATAAGTACGCAGGTGGTTAGGATCATCTGATTAGATTTGACTAAAGATCTGAGGTGGCCGAGCAGGCGGCACAGTGCAAAATCCTGCTAAGATCAATTACACTATCCATTGAATACGTTCTCGCGCTACCGTTACACAGAGACACTGCTCCCTGGTGAGACCTGAATGGTTGGTTGGGAGATGAAAACAACCATCACGGCTGAGAAACTAACAATTTGTCAAACGCTTTTCGGCAAAGATGAGACGGTCGACTTGTGTAAACTTACGCGGCGGTGGCAGCGAATATCTCCGTTCGTGAACTCGTGCCTTGAGTGAGGAAGATCAAGCCAACGGCAAAAAGTACTGCAAATCCAGTGATACAAATCAGGAGGTCGCGTGTCCCGTGTAACTGCGTGAGTGCAGCAATAGCAACCACTGGGATCAAGCACGCAATCACTGTTGATAGTCCTGACGTAAGTCGTAGAGCGGTAGCTTCAGAGACCGACTCCAACGTCTTCGGATCCCTTCGCGGCTCGGTTTGGATCTTCTCTGGTACATCACTCTGAGCTTCTGTATCTCCTTTCCGAGCAGGTACTGGAGGCACTCCTGCACTTTTGCGGCGATCCCTCACCTCCCAATAGAAAGGCATGAGCCAGTACACAAACCACTTCGTCAGCCCGTCAATCTTCGCCCCTTGATGTGGGGCTACAAGATCGAGGTCTGCTTTAGGGGGCTGTTTTGCCAACAACAACGCTTTCAAAACGGTCCAGGCTTTTTCTCGAATTGATGTTCCGGGTTCATGCACGCCCCAAGTTTTGTCTTTACCTTTGTAACCGCGTACCACTACCTCATCAGTCGCAAGCCATTCGCACAAAGAGCGCATGTTGTGCGCTTCAGGATCTGATAATGCAGAAACCTTGGAATACTGGAGCAGTGCCTTATCTGCCACGCTTGTAAGCAATCTTGTCTGCTGTGTTGCAACAGCCGACGTACTGTAGCATTTCAGTAGCTGCCGCATGTCCATGAGCAATTTATGGTATGCCGAGTCTTCGTCACCTGCTATTTCATCGTATCGTTCCAACTGAAGCGAGACTTCTTCTTCCTCCATCAATATTTTGAGTTGGAGATTGTCGATCTGAGCCTTGTAGTAGAGTAGATTCCGCATGTTCATTTCGCGATATCTTGGGAAAGCGGCAAACTCGGGCACTTCTGCCATGATGCCTGCCAAGAGTGGCCAGCCATATCGATCCTGAGGGACGTACTCCCTGGAATCTATACTTGAACATGAATGCACCGTCGCGCTTCGGGCTTCGGCAATCGGGGTGTCTCCAGACAGTCGTGGCTCATTCTGGCCCTGCATAAGCTTTGGACTCGAGGAGGCTGACTGTGGATCGATCGCAGTGGAGGATTTTGAATGGGAGCTCGACAGAGACGCTCGCGGGAGAGCCATTGCAGACATAGACTGTGATAGTGTGTGGGAATGACACAGACGCACAACCAGAATCACAACGAACTCCTCTGGTGCACAGCCGCGTCTTTATGACCATTCGCCATAACCCGCTACCTTGCAAGTTGTCCTCCAGCCTGTGGCTTCGGTATGCAGAAGGTGGGGTCGTGCAGCTACAGCTGCATATCGCTGCAGCAGACTGGCCACCAGGAGAGCAACGGCGCATATCGCGACCAACGATCGTCCGGCTCCAGGCATCAGAGCATTATCACAGCAGTTGCTGACCGATAGCGAGGTCAACCAAACCCCGGTGAGATGTCTACATTCCTGCAGATGCACGAACGCAGCAGCTTATGTTGAGAGGTGGCTGGACTTCGCGGTACGCTATAAGATCTTGTAGTCTCGTCGCTGTTGCGAGGCGCGATATCCATCGCTCTTGGCTGTCCCTGTGCGATACTCAGTTTCTGTCAAAGTTGGATCTTTCTCAAGATGGCATCATTGCGTCAACGACATCCCTCATCGAGCCTTCAGCTTTCATCTTCCTCACCGTAGAGAACATACAAATCCTTTGAGGCTGGCGGTCTAGTAATGCTATCGAAGGAGACTTCGACTGTGGACAGAGGGTTGCGATGGGGTACCAGAGTTGCGCTAACTACAATCAGAGGCAGAGATAATCCCTCCCCCATTGACAGTTTTCGATTCAACATTCTTCTCAAGCTCGCCGTGCTGCGATAGTTCCGGGCTACTCTGATGCATACTGCTCACCGATTAGCAAGGGGGAGTGAAAGGCTGCGCCCTGCTGACGAACGTTGTGCAGGGATTGCATCGGTCAGCGATGCCTTAGTCCACCTAAGCACCCGGCAACGACAGGCACTTCGACATCCTTGTAACTCGGTGAGCGGATCTGGATAGACAGATTGACATGTGTATACTCCATCGGAACGATCGTGCGACTAATTGGCAGCCGAGCTTATCGCAACGTTACCAGGCTCGTGCCTAGTAAGCATCGCAGGCTCAGACTTTGTGGCGGTGGCGCCACACCAGCCGTGTCGACAACACAACTGACATAAGTCATGCAATTGGTGCGCTATCTCCGGCAGGTATGCTTTTCGTGCACGCATCAGGTTGAGGGAGGATGTTGTCCATGGTAGCAGGCTGCGCATGTCATGGCGATTGCAAAGCGTTGGCCTCCAAGAGAGATGGTGATCAATTCACCTGAGAGGGCGTAAAGAACTGCTCGGTCTCGCCAAAGTGCTCAATCTCCTCAGCCTTGAGCCGAACTGCTACCCGTCAGCGTGGCCCCCAACCCATGTCACAGGTTGCACTCCTCGAACGACTCCTTGCATTTGGCGAACCATTGCTGCGGCAACCTTTTTGTTCAATAAGCCAGCCCAAGAGCATCGACTTGTGCCTTTGCGAATAGCGCCCCCACATGAGACGGAAGCTCATCTTTGGAAGGCATTGAGGCTGATAACACCCGACCGCAGCAGAATTGGGGGGCCGTTTCGAGCACATAAGTTGCCATCGTTGCTGGTTTCCCCGTTACGCGCTCACGCTTGCCCTGCTTTCCCGCCTCACTTCATACACTTCGCGCCTTTGTAACACCATGGCTGACCACAACATGCCTGGTTAGTATTACTTCCACTAGCGATCATGTTGAGCTCACAGTTTTGCAGAAGTAAATTTGGCACAGCTCCCACCAATCGAACGTCTCGCCACTCCTCCAAGTAACCTCTTCGCCAACACACACCTTCGATCAGCTTCACCCTCACCTTCTCACCATTCTGCTCGATCCAATGTCACCATCGTCAAAGAGGAACGATTTGGTTCCGAGTTGCAGCAGAAGCCTATACCTAGACAGCAAACTTTCAAAATTAGCCGCAAGTTCAGCTTCTGGGACTGGTGTAAAGGTCTCTGCGACCGCGAGGGAATCTTGCGGGAAATTCGTGAGTCCATCGAGGTAGTGCACACGAACAACCCTGATGAAACCGTAAGTGAATCTCAAGTCATCGGAACCCACTCACTGACGAACCAGATGTTCGATCATGAAGAATCGCCATTCTTAAAGACAGTTCAGGTCTCACCCAGAACAAACAGCACTGAATACATCCCAGCGCGCTGTCTTTTAGACACGGGCTGTTACCAGGGAAACATAGTATCAAGAGCTTTTGTCGATCGACTCGGCTACACCGAAGCTGATTTTGAACCACTGAGCGCAAGAGAAGCACACGGCGGCCAGACCGTGACGGGAGAACAAGTTGCTGTCGAAGCTGTCGTCCGGCTCTCATGGCATCACAATACTAGCTCGCACACGTACCAGCGCATGCGTTTTTTGGTCAGCTCTAGCGCACAATGCGACTTGATCGTAGGGGTGCACTCGATTCTGAAATATCAGCTGCTGAACGAGTTGGTCTTCTCCTCCAAAGGCTACAAATACGTAGCTGCTGCTGGTATGTGGCTATCGATAGCATTGTAACATCAACCACGCTGATTTTGTATGCCCAGATACCGAATTGGCGCGCCTCAACGACATCAAAGCAATGCACAAAAGTAGCGCAGAGAACTATGCCAAGAAAATTGAGACAGCCAAGACCGACGCTGAGATAAAGCTGATCCCGAGATATAAGAAAAAGGTTCGCGAAAAGGAGCATCATTTCCGAGTAGCAGAGCTGCGGGCTGATGCCAGAGGGTTGCAGTTGAAGAAGCAGGATAATGAGGCCGCAGCTCTGAGGAATGAGGCTGATGAAGAAGAGCGTGTGTGGGAAGAGCAGCATCCGAAAACTGTGGCCGCACCGATTGCTAACGGATCTTCCCAGAGGCAAGCGGGGCCGCAAGTCGTTGTTCGATCGCCGACAATGCCTTCTGTGGGCAGTGCGGTGCAGACGAAGAAGTCGTCCACCTCGAGTGCAAGTTCATAGTCCTGGGTATCCTGAGTCTTCGTGCACTTCTTTTATGATTGTTGGAGTTTGGTAAATATGGATCCCTTCACAGGGCGGCGTTACATGCTTTTGGCTTGTTCTTTTAGTGTCGCTTGAACCTACTGCTTCCTAGCCTTTTCTCATACCAGTAAATTAATGAACAAGCATCGTCCCTTTACACAGCTTACGCAAATTACTCTAATCGTTGGATTGTTTGTATTACCCTTATAGTCCTTTCCTGCTTCAGCAAATAGCAGTATTGGTAAAAGCGTATTTGACCCGCGCTAGATAAATGAACACCACGAAGATAGCAATTACCATACAACCTAGGCGGTAGGCCCTCCAATTTCCGCCACTGGGTGGGTTATGACCAAGCGAAAATCTACAAGAGGTATTAGGGCTAGCAGCATTGCTTTTGATATGGTTCTGAGCTGTGTCTATAAAGGACCTGAAAAAGTATCCTTCATTTGCAGATCGCTCCACATCTTTGTTAGGCTCTTCCCCATGTTCTGATAGACATGATCTCCTCCAGTCCGATCCTGCGGCTATTGCTGGAGTAAATGAATGCCGTAAAGCTGGTGTGTCTGCACTGTAGATGCCTATTGGTGTTCATTGTCTTGCTTCAACCGAGTACTTACTTCTTTGTTTGCGGTGAATATCGTGCTGTATTTTTGCAATAAACATGACATGGTTCGGACATTTTCCGTGGCAGCGTCCCGTTTCTACCTAAATCAGATCTTTTGCCTATGGTTACAGGAGTGTGAGCATCTCCTACACTTACGCACAATGGCTACGGAAGCTACAGCAGATAAGTGGTTAAAGGCTGGCCATTTTTCTGCAGAAAGGTACAAAAAGAAGTTTGTCTCACTCTGAGGCATGATGTTGATAGTTAGGCATAACAACAATCGACTACATTCTCTTCACTGCCTATCTTCTAACTCCGTCTCTCTATATACAACCCTCTTGATGACCTAAAAAGGTCTACTGCACGTCTTCCTCCAACGAAAGAACACATAGAAAGGCTGTCGCAGGAGCTTTGCTAATGGTGAAAACGCGGTACAGAACCTAGTAGATGTAGGGCTTTCCACACTGCTTGCGACGCTGACCGTTCCACGAGCTGACATTGGAAAATTTACCGCCGGCGTTGCACTGTCCGGCAGTCGTAGAGTCCTTAGACGCCTTCAAGCACATTCTTGTGCAATCATTGACTACATTGTCCTATAATCACCACAATTGTGAGCAAATTAAGCTTGAGCATCAAGTGATACATGACGACTTACGATAACGCAGCAGTGGCTAGCGTCTGGGTAAAGGCACTGGCAGTACGAGGCGGCAACGCTGTTTACGCTGGCAAACAGTACGGTAACAATAGTGAGAAGGCGGACCATGTTAGGCGTTGATAAGGACGATGTAGCTAAAATTGGCTTAAGATTTTGTGACGAGTGATGTGATAGTGGTGACAAGTAAATGTTTTCGTAGAGCGGTAAGAGAAATTGCGACCTTTATAGAGTCTAGCAGACTAAGAGACCATATACCACGAGTCATAATCATAGTTGCGAAATTACGAAGCACTCCACAGGGGGACGTGCATAAGTCACATTAAATCCCCGTAAGTAAGCCCGAGGAGTCGATATCAATACGCTTGTATTTATTTGGAAAGGGTCCTTGTCGTATCCATTACACAAGGTGATCGGTCCGCGAGCTTCAAGGTGTCTCTAGGCATTGTTGCTATTGCCTGCGACCGCATTGTTCATCATTTTAAGCAGTGAAACGAAGGAGATCTTCCCAGCTACAAAGACATGATAAATGTAAAAGTAAAAAGAGCGTTTTCATAGAGTGCTTCTGATTCCTAGAGGCAGCAGCGAGCGTTGAATCTGAACAGTTCAACAAGGCGCTCACAAAATCTATAGAACAGTGTTTACATCAAAGTCTGTTACAACTAAGATATTTCTAGAGTTAGGCAAATAAGCAATTGCTCGAGTGGAACTGCGCAAGGTGCCTCAGCGAGCTCCTTGGTACTACCCCCTAAATGTCACCTTCCGTGCAGCTGGTGCGCCATTGTGCGTTCCATGAGCTAACATCCGAGTACTTTCCACCAGCGTTACATTTTCTTTTATAATTTCCGTTGTTTCTGCACCGCTCCTCGCAGGCCTTAGTGATGCCGTACTCCTAGTACGTTGTTAGGTCTGCTTGCTATTATATGTTCTTTGGCTTTGCTTGGGCCGTTATTGACTTACAACAACGCAGCAGTGGGAGCCATCGGCGAACAGGCATTGGCAGAATCCGTCGGCGGCGACAGAAGTGACGGCGGCGAAGATAACCGCGAAGATGGTAAGTCGGACCATTTCGTCGTAGTTTGAGGTCGATGAGTAGTTGAGCGAGATTAAAACTCGATGGTACTGAGCTATAATACCTGCGAAAGTAATGGAGATGCTGTGTTTTGATGTTACGTTGAAAGAGGATTGCTGTAGCTTTATATGGACGACAAGTCCATGTTCGTCTGTCACAAATGAAACCTTGTCGTCAGCTGAGTAGAAAATAAGTCGGAGCGCTGTGTCCACTAGCAATGGGCGGAAAACCCCACACGGGCTTAAAGCGCTGTAACTATTATACGAGACACATTATATTAGACCGAATAGTTGACTGAACTAGGAAGGAATTGCCAAACAAGGTCTATCATGCTTACAGGCAGAAGGATTGTGGGTAGAGCACTTGGTTGGTGAGCTCGTGATATCTGGACCAACAGCCGAAAAGGACGAGTGCTCTACTGTGCTTACTCCTTAAGGGTGCCTATCAACAATTTCTCCCTTTCCTCTCATTCATCTGACAGCAAGCTGATTTACTGTGCTTGCAGGCAAAATCGTACCGTGGTGGAGCACTTGGTCAGTGAGCTCGTGATACTTGAGAAAACGGCCGAAAAAGAAGCGAAGTCTCTCCTAGTCGTTTTAACCCCTACGTTGGCCTCTGTTGGTTTGCTCTCTATCCCTTGTAAATGAGACGCACTACCTTTGCCGATCGCCATGATATGTCACGACTGCGAGCTAGGAGATACCCTGAGAATGCATGGACACATGTGAGTACCCGATAATCTAGAGAGACGGTTCAAGGCTGGGCTGACCTGACTCCACTACCTAGAGCGGTATAAGCACTTCTCGGCCAAATATCTTATGAGCTTAAGCGAGTAACAGTTAGGCTTATTCTCACCTCAACGTCTTAAATATCGAGCATTACCTCCTCTTTGGCACGATATCCTCCCATCTGTACAGCATCAAGACTCTTTACCTGAATTCGTTCCATTCTACAATCTTCTACTACCTACTCAAGACTTCACACAACCCCTGAAATGGTCCGCATCCTCTCCCTCGCCACTCTGCTGATGGCCAGCGCCATCACCACCCAGGCTGCCCAGTGGTGCCAGTGCCTCTTCCAAGATAACTCGCACTGCTGCGTTTACAATGTGAGCAACCCTTCGGGAACGAAACGGGGTGAGATGCATAATGAATACTAATATGGGATACTAGGATGCTAGCATAGGCAACCTCGACTGCCAGCGCTGGTGCACTAACGCCCATCGCGCCGATGGTGCGACTAACCCAAAGAACCCTCTTGAGGCCGGCACCGCTTGCAACGCTGGTGGAAAGTACAAGACTGTCAGTGGCATCAACGCTCAGTTCCGCACTCCTTGCTACAGGCAGTAGATGATCATCAGATCGAGTCGGCAGCGACTTTCGATGGTTGGAGGCACGGTCAATAGGGGTTATGGTGGAGATGTGGTGAGAGCTATTTGTTGTACATACAATGGAAGACGTGCGATAGCGCGGAGTTGGTGCGGCGCTGCAGGGTGACAGCATATACAAAGAAGACAGTCTCAACATAGAAACGGCCCCATCATCCGTCGTGCTCGCCAGAGTTGCTGCGTTGAACGTGCATATTTTGATTTAATACCAAAGAAGCAAGGTGCACCCAGAGAGTAGACGTTAACTAGCGTGCTCGAGCCCCACTCTGACAGTTGAGTCCTTGCAGATCGCGCACGATCTCCCGCCTACCTTCTTAAAGAAGCTTCGTCAAGGTGCCACGTTCCCGGTCCATCGTCGACCTCTCTCGGCATGATAGACGGCCACGTGCTAATTTCGAAGTCTCATAGAATATCTAAGCTACCCCAGCTGCGCTGACATCGACGGCGCAACCTCTGTGCGCACACCCCAGGATAGCACAAGCCGTGGTGACAAAGGACATAGAAGGTGAAATTGCGGATTCGGAAGACTGCCAGGCGTACCTGGAGACAAATGAGCATCGGCGTGCAGCGGTGGAATACCCCCAATCACCCCAAATTTTAACGCATGAAGTTCAAAAGCTGTGGCAGCTATCAACAAAGCGCTTGCAGCTATTAATGTGCCGAGGCTAGGCGGAAACCTCGTATACCAGCAAATTGCTGAGAGATATGGTACTGATCACATACCGTTATCGCGGAGACACAATCAGATTCCGGTGGCTTAAAAGACCAGAGGCGTTAATCAGCATTTCGCGTTCTCTCTCGGAAGAGACCAGCCCCCACAGAGAGGCCAGCCGCGCAGGAGGAGCCAGGCGTTACAGAGAGGCCAGGGCGAGACGAAATCTTTGTCAACGTGCTTGCGAAACAAATCCTTGAGCGTCACCTCGTCAAGCCACCTCGTCGAGCCGCTCCCAGATGTCACTATGTCGCCGCCAGTCATTCACGGACTCGCTAGCGAAGAAGTAGGGTACTTTGCTGAGGAGCCTTGAGAGCTAATACAGCAACGCGCATATCTTGAGTCACGGAAGGCAATGCCTGAGAAGGTTATGGATTCGTTCTGGGAGGCTGTAGGCAGTCATCAGCGGTGATGTCAAAGAAGGTTTGGTGGTCTTAATTTCCGCCTCGCTGGACACGGCTCAATGTACGAGAGAACAAAGCGGCTTCACAAGGTCTGCCTGCTTAGCCTCATATCAGTGCATATCGCGCCGTTTCGAAGCAACGCTGTAGCCAATATCGACGCTTGTAATCCAATCTTCCGACGATAGCCCTTTGTCTCACTGATAGGCCAAATTTTGGGATAACAAACAAGAGGGAAGATCAAGCTTATTAACAAGATGAACATGAAGGACAGCAAGAATTCAGTGATCAAGGAGTCCTGACCAAGCTAACATGACAGACTGTGATGTGTGCCTCTCTATATCAGATTCACCTTCCAGGTCGACTTCGCGCGGTTGCCACAGTACGAACAAGTTGCTCTTTCCACATAACACAATCAAAGAACAACTTGCTGGATACTGAAAACGGGAACTGGTACAACAGCCTCCCCAAAATTGCGTCACGACAGACGGCGGGTTGAGCAGGAGAACTTGTTTTCAACGTCCCATGGTTGTACGTGGAAGATGTGGTTCATTTGGATCTACAGAGAGTCGGCCACGTACCAAGCCGTACCTAACTTCATCCATGTCACACTAGGCTTGTTTCACGAGAACAAGACAAAGAAGCAGGATGCAAAAAACAAAACATACAACAGTGGGTATTCGCTAGTGGTCACCCACCTAACTACTAATCCACCGGTACGTTGCTTAAATAGGGCTGAGCGAACGGGAAGCCTTGTTTTCAACGTCCTATGGTCGTATGTGGAAGACGATGCTTGTTTAAGCATTTATAACTACATTCGAGCAGAAGTTATCTACTCGAATCAATTTATCGACGAAGCACTTCCGTAGAAGACCACATTCTCTAAAAGCAGATACCCCAATCGTGGGTAAATTTTACAAGAGCCTATTGTCCTAAGATCACGGACAACGAAGGTTCTGAGACCGCCGCATACTCTCTACTTTGGGGTAATGCTGCCAATGTTTTACGCCGATGGCAACTACTCAACAAGAAATAAGATGCACTAGACGGTTTGGACACGTCTATTGAGTGCACAGCTAGCATGAACGGCAGGCGACCGGATCTAGTGCAAATTGGCGACGCATCAGGGGATGACCTTCAGAAGCTGAGCAAACGCCAGCTTGAAGATTTGGACGCGGCTCTAGACATCCACGCTGAATAGTTGCTCAGCGAAGTAGAATTACCCATTGATGTCTTTGCGATGGTGAATTGTGAAGAGCATCGGTCCGACATGGGAGGCGCAAGGTACAGGGCTGAGAACGAGTTGGCATCAATGCCGCGAAAATTTGACATTGATTACGATCATATCCTACAGAACAGAAGCCAATACCAGAATCAACTTGGAAACGGAAACCAACGAGGACACATGGCTGACTTGAAGAGACTGGAAGTAGCGTGGCGTTGCTGTGTGGCGATTGCGATCAGAACGACCATCAGCCTCAAGGCTTGAATCGCAGCAACGCAGAAGAAATATCTACTGGTATAAAAGCGGGGGCCACTCACAGAAAGTGGTTCTTGCTTATGAAATCTGGCTCGTGCAAATGTCGATGCCTGATGGTTGTGTAATGTTGTGATTTTGACATCAATGGTGAAATTCTCATGTATATCTCTGTCGATATCGAAAGCCTTAGACTGTGACATTGACTCTGAAGATATTCTTTTGGTATTTCATCGCTCTCGAAGCTTCTATTTGGTATTGAACTCCGTCAAACTCTTCCCTTCCTTCAGAGCAGGGACTTTGTGCGGATTTACCATGCCTCTTAGATCGAGTGATGCCTTCACTCTCCCCATGATGAAAACACCCGTAGTCCTTGCCTCGTCTATTAGTGAATTTATATTTTTAATTCTTACACTGTGCTCGTATGTGATAAATCTGTAAGCAGCGTCAAGATTGCAAGCAGCACTCAGGCTGTGTTGCGAAATGTAAGAGGCCCACGTAAGAGTTGGCAGTTAGCATTTTGGCAATAACCCTAAATCTTGATAACCATTCAGTGTCTACCTGTCGAGTGTGAGGTTTAAAGGAGCCTTATGTTACTTGACCTGACTTTGGTTGGAGCAAGATCTAAGTCAGGCACGTTGCAGCCCTAGTAGTAGCTAACGTGTAGGATGGCAGCATGTTCTAGAAAGTGCAGCAAGGTGTAAGGTTCTTGCATAGGTATGTCTTGACCGCTGCGATAACCACCGCCCTTGAGACATTTTGACGCAATCAGCATCCATGAAACACCCCTTGGCGCTGCTTGACAGCCGCACCGTACTGTGCTTGCCGCCACGTCACAGGAGACAAGTTTGCCTCTGGTTTTCGAGGAGGTTGGTGCGTGCTCCGGTTCGACCTCGTCAGCGGTTCACTTCGTCGCGTGCGCAGCGTGCCGCGGTCTAGGCATTTGCAGGCCCCGGCACTGGTGCCATGGTTCCAGGTTTGTTCTAGAAGCATGGTGATGTCGAGATGGTGACGAGAAGGATACCATTTCTCCATTCAACAACAGACAAGGCTCTTACCAGCAGGCAGACTTCGATTTCATTAAAACTAAGTGTAGCCATCCCCTATCGTGTACTTATAGTTCTTCTGGAGTTGCATGACAACATCCTGAAAGACCGCCTTCCGAAACTTGACGTCCTCGAACCTATCGACCCCTGCGTCGAATGAACATCGAATGCACCGTCGAACCGCACCACTGTAGCCAGCCTCGGCATCGTACTCGAGCTCATCTGCTAACCTGTCTGCCGTGTTGTATCTCGTCAACAGCGCTGACTCCTCAGGCGTGGCAAAAGACCGCTCTTCATCCTCTGGAATCTGTAGCTCGGCCAGTGCTCGACCATGCCAAAGCTCAATCAGCGCCACTCCAAGCGCGAACAGAGTGCGGTTGCGAATCAGCCGTGCAACAGATCGCGTGGCTGCTTGTTTCGGACCATTCAGTGAGGTCTGGTCGAAATGTCGTGACACAAAGAAGTGGTCGTAGACGCTCGTACCTGGCCGCTTGATGACATAGATGTTATCGATCCCCCAGTCTTCGTCAAGCCACGCTGTCTCGTGCAGTTGTAAGACGCTGGAGGCAAGCGTGACTCCCAGCCGGAGACGGTCGCGCTTTCGGAAATGATGGCCCCGCTGAAGAGCACTTTGGAGCGTGGAAACTGACCATAGCTCGGTGTCGTGCGGAGGCAGCTTGGTGGGGAAGATCTTGAGCCCGAACTTCTGCCTGGCTATTTCTTTGTGCAAGAGTGTGAGGCAGACTTCACGCTGCGCGCCTTGGAGCATGCCAATCGCTGCACACAAGTCCTTGATGGGTTGAAGATCCGGTTTCGGGTCCAAGGCAGCTTTGACTGCAATTTGTGTTGCATTCGGGGTTGTGTCTGGTGCTGCGCTTTGTTTTTGGCTGGCGAAGCGCACAGCTCTGCCACTAGATGGGGTTACGTGTGATGGTCTCCCCCGTTCGCATGTCACCTGAATGTCTGCTTCGTCCCAGAGCCAAGTTTTGACATTACCAGTCAGGCCAGCCGGCTGGTGGTGCCCATATTGGAAGAACACATGGAACGGATCCCGCATTGGTTCTTGGTCCTCTTCGTCGTCACTCCAACAGTCCTCCATTCGCGGCTCTAGTCGGAGGCTGATACTATGTTGTTTATGGCAAGGGCACGTCCAGCCCGATCTTATGGCTGAGTAGCATCCTTGCGCTCGCCTATTGATGCTCTCGAAGTTTGGCACATGCACTCGTGTGGTGAGTTCTTGCTGAGCTATGTTCTGCCGCTGGAACGTCAAATCCTTCAAGGTCGAGTTCAGCCGTCGAATCTGCTCCATCAAATCGGCGTACGATGCTCTCTTCAGACTGAACTTGAGCCGATCGTAGTTCTTGCTGAAGCTGTTCTTGTCATTTTCGGTGAATTGGGGCTGCAAACTGTTAACGCAGCACATCAATATGGTCGGTCAATCCAAACCTTTCCCTTGTCGTTAAGCTTCAATTTCGTCTTGAAGGCATCAATAGCTTCTTTCATTCTGAGCATTGTGTCCAGATACGCATCGAAGCTTGAGCCCAAGCGCTGCTTGAGCTTTTCTTCAGACCTTCGTTTGTCGTAAAGCTCGACGACACCAGGTTTGGTAAGGAAATCCTCGATGTCTCGGGCTTGAATTACACCGTGAAACATTATCTTTATACTGTTGTGATAGACAGTCTGTTCCGCGCCGAGCTCAGATATCAGCCTTTTGACCCCCTGGCGGTACTTGATGAATCGTATCGCTGTATCAACGCCTTCTGCATAGAACTTCAGTCCCTCCAGTAATAGAGGCAGAGCCCCCAAAACCAGTCCGGCAATCTCAATTCCAGTCGCCATACTTTGCTGTAAGTTTCAGGATGGCTGGACCTTATTAATGCCTAGGTGTCGGCCCAGCAAGGCTGAGAGGTATGATCCGATCTGCCCAGGTATGGAACTTTTGTCACTGTAGATGCTGCAGGGAAAGGTTTATATGATTCGATACTAGTACAGAATCTAAAAAGGAAAGATAGAAGTGTGCCATCAGAAAGTCGTGCTGACGGGTAGGCGCGTAGCGGGGGGTTCTGTTTTGGACCCCACGAACTGCGGCTTGCATGCGCTGACAACGCATGCATGAGAAACCGAAAGTGGCCAAGGGCCACCACCCATCAATCTTACAACAGGATCTGGCACTTCTTCAGGGACTCGACAGCTTCAACAGTCATTCCTTCCTTCGAATTTGCTTACTTTATTGCGGCAAGATGGAACCAAATGGATCGATTCCCATGGCAGTCGATGGTTGCGCGCGCAACTTCATCAGCCTCGTTGATAGACTGGAGGTACCTTCGCGGTTCTCGGAACAAATACCGGCCGGACTGATAGCAGACGAATTCGATCGCTTGAAGCTATGGTAAGGACTTCTATCCGAAGTCACCGTGATCACCACTGCTGACAATGGTCGACAGGGCAGGTAACATTGCGGCCCACCGAAAAGGTGGGATAAAATTGACACCCCAGGTCTTCAAAACGTCTGTTGACTTCAGTCAAAGGACGTAGATCACTTCAAAATAGACTTCGCGATGCTCCTCAGCTGCAAGCAGATACTCTCGGGCAACTTGAATTTCTCTCTGATAGTCAGAAACAAGGTGAGATACGTAGTACCTTTGAAACTGGTTGCAGAATCTGACATCTCCAGTTCTGGCCATCATCGAAGGCCGTCACGTGCCATGGGATGAAATGACAAGCTCCGATGACGGTGAGGAGGTTTCGGAAGGTGAGGTAATCTCAGACAGTGAGGACAGCAACTTCGATGATGAGGACGGAACAGAGTTGAAGCAGTTGTACGGAAGTATAAAAACAGCCATAACCTCACTCATGCGAATCTCTTTGGCCATTCGCGAACCGGCTCAGGCTACACAACCAAGAAGCATAGATAAGTCTGCTTACGAACAATTTGATGAGCAACACGTCAAGGATAAGTTCCCAGCTGCTCCAGACTTCTTATGCGAGCGACTTGGTCTCGCCATAACAAGTCGGCGACGATACTTGACATATCGAGAGGAGCACCACGAAAAATTAGCGAGCGGAATAGCGAAGCTGGGATATGAGGCACCAAAGACTGAGTTCACCACGAACTCAACTGAAGCAACCAATCTACACAGAAGAGACACGCGCAACATTATGGACGATGGAGACGATGTTGCATCCACGACATCATTTGCGACTTCGGTCAATGCAACAGTCAGAGCGCCAAGTCTACCGAGGGAGGCTCGCGAGAAAGAGCACTATATCTGCCCTTTCTGTCACGACCTAGTGTCGATACACACTGTAGCAGAGTGGAAGTGAGTCGAACGTCCGAGCTTTTCAACGCAGTCCTGACTTTGACAGACGACACGTGTATCAAGACCTACACCCGTATTGTTGCACCTTTGAAAGCTGCGCGACCGCAGACAGACTCTTTGTCTCCCGCCACGCTTGGTTTGCGCACGAGCTCGAGGCTCACTATTCTAAATTCCAGTGTGTCGACGGTTGCTCTAAGGTGTTCCGGGTAGAGAAGGATTTTCGCGACCATGTCAACGCAGATCATGATGACCTTGCAGCACCGGACGTATACTCTGCACTTAGGAAGTCATCGTCCAAGACCTCTGCGCTGACAGAGGTAGCAATGTGTTGCTTGTGCAACAAACGTATGACGCTTCGAGCTATGCAGAAGCATCTCGGTCATCACCAGGAACAGCTTGCATTGTTCGCTCTTCCTATCAACCTAGATGAATCGGAAGATGATCGAGATGACGAGGAGATCCAGTTACCGCTGCGAGATGAAGTGGATGAAGAAGTAGCTGAAGGAGCGACGGACACAAGTGATGTCTCCGATGCAGAAGATCCGATCCTCGGTGAGGATGCTGGCATAGGGGAGGTCGATCACCAGTCCACCGCAATAGCCCAAGAAACACCACAAGATGTCGACCCGAAGTCAGAAACATCATATCGAACACCGAATATATATATCCCTGATGCCAAGATAGAGCTGCAGATTAAAAGGGACAGATCGGGGACGCATGTTGAATCCATACTCGATTCCCAAAACCCTCGCGGCAGTCCAGAACACGATGCATATGCTCATAATTGGGAGTTGCCCCGCGAAGAGACAAGTGCAGACGCTCTCTATGGCTATGAACCGTCCACCCGCAGACGACGACGCAGTTCTGCCTCCCCCTTGGATAATCGACGCAGTAGCCGAAGTCGAAGCGAGAGCCGCTCACGAAGAGTTGCAGACACCGCTGGAATTGCGGGTGTTGCTGCACTGGCCGGTCGCGAAGCAGCGAAGCGGCGCGATTGGAAGCGTAAGTATACAGCCTAATATATATTTTGCCCGCAAACTTACATCTTGTCAGATATTGAGCGGCAAACTGAAGAAGCTGAAGCTAAGCTTGAAGCAGAAGGACCGGAAGGGGATGGAGAGTGGCAAGAAGAAATCACGAGACGAGGGCTTCAACTCAATGGTTTAGATGATCAGTATATGAGGCTTAGGATTCGGATGAAACAGTTCAAACAGATAATTGCACAGGAAACGCGAGCATGGACGGAGGCCGATGGTAAAGCGAACCCCAACCCGACGGAGAACGACATAGCAAAGCAGGACAGGGAGGAGAAAGAGCTAGATGAAACCATGCGCAAGCGCCTTGCACACTTCGGCTTCGAACCGAACCAGATTGAGGCCATGGTACATCCGAAAGAAGAAACGACGATAGAGGAGCGACGGACCAGCTCAACGCGTCATAATCCGCTTCGAAATGCTCCTCAGCCCACATATGCAAAGATCAACAGGAAACACCTAGACATCGAGACTCTCCGCTATTACGACATTCCGTACGAATACGATGCTGATCCAAATTATATCATCTTGCACAGGGAGATGAGTCAGAAGGAAACGGACATATTATTCGAGCACACCCGCCGCCTTCGCATCGATCATGGCAATCGCTTGGTCAATGAAGCTGACGAAGGATATCGCGGCAGGAAGAAAGAAGATTCATTTTCGAAGAGCAGGCACCGTCAAAGGTCAGCAAGTCGTGAGAGAGACTCAAGGCTAGCAAGGGATCCCATGCTTGAAGACCCATACAACAGATAATTTCCCGGCGCACAGGATAACGCCCGAGACGATTAGCATTACAGTCTCACAACAATTGCCTGAGAATCATAAGCCTTCATCTCTCTTCCCAAGCTCCAGGTTACTTTGCTGCTGCATAGCCATCCATGATGATCACATCTCCTGGCGCCTCTTAGTCGGACTCGAGCTGCGATCGGCATCTGGTTCCTCTTCTGACTTCCTGCGCTTTCATTTTTTCTCCGTGCTCTTTGGAACAGTCTGCAGCTGTTGGAATGCCATCAAGATCAAAATCCTCGAGATTATCCAAGCAGTAAGACGTAATGCGTGATGTTCCTACGCTGGAAATCGAAAGTGGCGTACCGGATTTCAGGTATTCCTGAACCCTCTCCACGAGCTTTGTCTTAGCAGCCTTGATCACAGCCATGCCGGCCTTTTGCGGAAGCCAAGGAGGTAACGCCGCCGTGAACCAGTTCTCATTGTGTCCAGGATACGGAATGTTATTGTCGGCGTTCTCGTCAACGTACTTCATGAGCTCGTGGCGTGCTGGACAGCAGCGCTTCGATACGGGAAGAACTTTCGCGGGGTCGGCAAAGTTATAGACAATGTCTCTAGGCGGTAGTCGAAGGTACGCATTCTCGCTGTCCTTATCAGAGCTGACTTCGTCATGGGCCGTGTGTGTCTTGTGAAGAAGCTCCAGGCTCAACATCAGAGTCTCGCAGTGGAAGTTACCATCGAAACTTTTCTCGTGCTCCTATTTCGTATCCGAGATCACAGGCTTTCCGTCCTTTGTCAGCTCGTGTTCTTGGGATGAAAGTCTTGATTTTTGCAACGTTGTCTGGTCCAATCTCCTTGCCCGAGGGGAACTTGAGAGTCTCCATGACCTTCTTGATCGACATCGTGTTGCAATCTGCCTGGTCTTGGAAGCAACGTACGTGCTCGAACCTGGTAGCTCTTGAAAAATCTAGTATGCTCTTGTCGTTTGTATCGCCAGAGCCTTTGCCTAGACTGTTGGCTGCTTTCTGATGAAGACATAATAGGTCCATATACTTCAATGCTGCCAGATTCCAATTCTGCTGAAGTCCGGCTGAGTCACTTTTCTCGAAGTCTGCAGAATACGCTCTTTTCTTGCTCATGACTGTCTTTTCAAAACCGCTTTCCAAGTCCCCGAGACTGCTCTCCGCAGACGACGACTGATATGGGCCGGGTTGCGATGAAGGCTGCCCAAGTCGGTCTAACAAAGGTGCGTCGGCTAGGTCACTAGATGGCGAAGCATTAAGCTCGCGCTTCTGCTCCTCTCCATCTTTGACAGTGGTGATGGCGAAGACATCTTTCACGTACAAGAGGTGAGTTTGCACTACAGGCCTCACTTGGTCAAGCAGTGCTGATAGTAACCTTAACCATTGGCTGGCGGTCGCGGCGTGGCCATCTAGCTTTAGGGCGGCGTTGGCGACTTACTCTTCGCTTCATCTGCCTTTGCCTTTCTCCGTGAGCTGTTCGTTTTTGATGTTTACCAAGTGTAGGAAGGCAGCACTCACAGCAATAAGTAAGCCACTGAGTAAGGTCTGAAAGATAGGTCGTGTATCTTTTGTGTATTCGACCTCATTGTTTCGTTCCAGCCATGGCTCCAGCTCGGGAGCAAGGCCGGTCTTCGATTTCTTCAAGGATACGAGGATCGTCCGCAATAATCGACCCGGGATCTTCATGCCTTTTGTATTCGCAAGCTGGAAGGGTATATCCTTTTCAGTCCCAGGAGCAGTGTGCACATCTGTGGACTGCTTGGTTAAGACTTGAACTTACTTTTTGAGGTTGACTGTATTTTCGTAGCTAGATTTGACCAACCTTCTCTAAACACCATCCGAGCGAAGTAGTTGAGGAGTAGTCTCTTGCCAGGCGCACTATTTGAAATCCTCATATCAAACATCTAACGCATGCCTCAAGTTACTTTGCTAGAAAATGAGAAATCAAGAGTTTATCGCGCGTCAGTAAAATACACGCAGAGCTGCAGAGAACAAGCAGTAGGACTTTCCCATGAGACGACAGGCGCTGACAAGATCATGCACAAGTAAGTAGGAGGTTGGCAAGATTAGAATCTGGTCTTCAGTTTGGAATGTGGAAAAGTGTTTTGACTTGATGTATAGATAGTCGATAACATGCCGAGCCGTTCTGTCTGCTGGTTCCAATCCTACGAGCAACTCGTAACGCTGTCCACCTTATCCAGGCCCGCAAAGTTTCTCTTCTCATGCTCCGTGATGGCATCGACCTTCGCTGCACTCGCACTGCTCTTGTCAAACCTATACCCCAGCCACTCCTTGACTAACCTCCGCGCAAGCTCCAGCCCGATCACCCGCTCACCCATACACAGCACCTGCGCATCGTTACTCAGAATCGCTCTCTCGACGCTAAAACTATCATGCGCCGTGACGGCGCGGATGCCAGGGACTTTGTTCGCGCTGATGGCGACGCCCAGCCCTGTGCCGCAGATGAGGATCGCGCGGTCTGCTTTTCCTTGGGCTACGAGTTTGGCTGCGTCGACGGCGACGTGCGGGTACGCTGTGTCGTCTGTCTTCTCGGGGACGCCGACGTCGGTGATGTCGGAGACGAGGTCGGATTTCTTCAGGTCGGCGATGATGGCGTTTTTGTAGCTGACGCCTGCGCTGTCGCAGCCGATGGCTATGCGGAGGGGAGAGGGGGAGGACATGTTTAGATGTTTGGATGTGGATGTGGGAGATTTAGAGGTCTGATGTGTCGTAGAGCCTCTCGATGCGGTGCTTGGTGCGGGTCGAGTCCTGAACGGTGTGCTTGGAGGTCCCCGAGGAGCTGCGTTTGCTCGAATATGTGATTTCGCCTTCTGCGCTGTGGACTTTCTTGCCGGTTTCTTCTTCCACGCCTTCTATGGTGCGGTTGACGAGCTTCTCAAAGGGCTTGCCGAGGTATTGTAGGTCTGTATGACCAATGGTTGGTCCTGAGGTTTCAATGACCTTCGTCTTCTCGCCGGGCTTGGAGTGGTCGTTGACGCGTTGATAGATATGGTCCGCTTCGGAGTCGACGTTAAGAGAGAACAGGGCGCGTTTGGGAGGCATTTTTTGTAACTGGGGACCAATTGGTTTTATTATCCGGGGTTGAGGCGGGTGAATGCAGATGACCGGGGAATGAGGGGAACGCCACGGTGCGGAGGTTGCTTCTTTGGGTATGCCGGAGGGGTTCTGGTGCTCGACACGAGCCGTCGGTGGAAGAAGACGCCCGAGGTCGGTGTTCGCGCCGAGGGTCGTGATCTCGTTTCGTGGATTTATTTGCTGTCGTTCACAATGCAATTGCAGTGAGTGAGCAGTCGGAGATTCGGTCGATGATCAAGGTGAGGTCGATGTGTTTATGTGGAGCTGAGTGGATACGTCATTGGTTTGAAGCAAGTTCTGAGCAGCTTCGATGATCTGACACCATCTCATCACGACAATCATCTAGTGATGGAAGAACATCCAGTGTTGTCTAGAGGCTGCAAACATTGGGTTTGATGGTCATCATGAGACTGTCTTTTTCCTATCTAGCTAATGTCGTTCTAATACATCAGACAGACGCCGTAGGATACTCCCATCCCGAAGCTTTACATAATTGATACAACGCACCAAAGGAGTGCATGGTCTTACATCAACCCGTAGTAGAGCCATCAGTCGAATAGATGTCCAGAAATAAGCTGGACCTGCGCCTCTTCAACGGTTCGTCGTAGGTCGACTGCTTGCTATCCTTCCTCACGCGTCCACTGTACGCCATAGCATCCATGCCTTCTTTCCTCGAACCCCGCGAGAGCCTACTTTGTCCCGACTGGGGCCTGGTATCACGGGAAGATGTCATAGTCAGGGATACGACCGAGACATTCATCATCGGGCGTATGGCTGCGGAGGGAAGCTTCTTGGCTTGCAACGCCGTATCTCTGCCCGTCGACCAGTTTCTGAACCTTCTCCAGCAATCGTTCACGCCAATCGTGAACCGTTTCATCCGCGATGGCTTCTCGTAGCACTTGAGTCGAGAATAGACAGGGACTTTGGAGCCGAGACGGGCTTCGAATGATGGCTTCTTCTTGCGCAGCGAACCCATCGTTTTAAACGTCCTGGACAAGCCGTGACTGACCGAGTTGACGCGTACCCAGACTTTACCCGATTCCCTGACGACTTCTGGATTGCCTTCGTACTCCTCGACCCTGTAGAATAGCTCGGCGATGTCCTCGCGTGGCAGGTCTTCTCCGCCACAGGCATACTCCACGTCAAACTCGGAAGAGTCACTCTTGTCGAGATAGGTGGTTGCCATCGGCCCAGTAGGCGGCGTGGTCTCTAGAGCGGGCGTATACTGAACTTCGAGAGATAGAGAACCCTCAGAAGTGGGAAAGCCGCTCGGAACGTACGAAGGTGGAGGAGATCTGGCCCATTGACTCTGAGTTCTGTACAGTCTTGATACGAATTCGCCTCTCCACGAGTCTTCTGAGAAGCCCAAGCTTACTGACTGAATCTGTCGTAGCTGGGGGCTCTCCGAGATGAAGACAAGCTGTTCGGATGACGACTTCCAGGACGTTGGATGGTGAGTGTGGGTGAGGCTGTCGAGGCTGCCCGTGCTATTAGTCTTCGCAGACGCTGCCCTGTACTCTTGGATCGCGGCCAACGGCTTTCGGCCTCGAAACCCCCTAAGAGAGGATCGCCGTGGAGGGTGTGAGCCGAGAGGGTATGATCTGAGGCTTGGAGTACTGTTGTATCTGATCGGCCGCCAAATTCCGTCTCTTTTAACCTGCGATGGACTAAGGGCAACCTCACCCGCCATGATGGTTCCGGCTACGCTGCGGAGGCTGGATCTGCAACATTGTGGGAGCTTTGGATATATGTCCGCGTACTAGCCAGCACAGACAATGTACTCAATTACTGGGCCGTGGCCAGAAGAGACGCAGCTATCAGTTCAATCCATGGGAGTCTGGGCAAGGGACCTATGTATACGGCATGTCTGAGCGAATCTACTCCGTGATGACGCATTTGCCGACAAACAGTATGCAGGCTATGCGGAGGTATGGGAATTCAGAGGTCCTCGTGCACGCTTAAGCTGCAGTTGAGCAGCCAATGCTGGGTCCGAGGGACACGATTACCCGTCGAAGACGTTCTACAAGTCCCTGGTAGTGGATGCGCGGTGTTATTGGTGCAGTAATTTGGTCGAGCGCCAAACAGTTCACTCCTTTGCACATTGTCCACAGTCGGACCAGCAAAGCATCATCTGCTGCAAAGAAGACGCTCAGCTCGAAAGCGTTTCTATAATGATGCACTACTTGATGTTGTATCTGACAGTCTCGATTTGAAGACGGTCCTGTTCAAGCAGTCAGCACATTGCAGGTGTAGATTCATCAAAATGGAAGTGTTTCGAAAGGCAGTCATATTTTCGCTGTCACAATAAGTTGTTCTGCTACACGAGGAGACGCTACACATCTTCACGTCACGTCCGCATAAATTAACATGTGCACAAAGAGTCCAAGCAGCAAACTTCGAGCGAAACTTCGTATTGCATTTGTTTGAAGAATGCTGGCGGTGAACGTCACCGGTAGATCCAGCAGAGCGTTCATGTTGCGATCAGCGACTCAGCGCTGCAGCACGTTCATGAAGTATCTTCCAAGATCGGCAGTACGACAAAAGCTCTACCTACATAGCTCCGGTCATACCAGGGCTGCCATGGCGCTGATCGAGATGGTCGTAGTTGAGCTCAAACTCCCTCTACACAGTCATTAGCACGGATCACATGACATGATGCACTCAGCTACTTACGCGCTCGCGTCTCCAGTTAGTGACATCGAAGAACAGGTACCACCCGCGCTCCTCCTTTGGTGATAGCCTTATTGGCGCTGGTAGATCAGGATCCTTCATCATCCACTGCTTCAGCTGGATATGCCACCTCCAGTCCCTATTGTAAAGCTCGGCAGCAGCAATTTCCTGTAGTATATCACGAGGATGCTGGTAGAAGATAGCTAGTAATGTCTCGGCGGAGAAGCTGATCATCTTCGAATGCAGTGGCGGTACGTTCGTGACAGTGTAGGCTGCGGGAAGGGTGAAATCGGGCGGTATCACAGGCTTCGCGTTGGTTTCGACAAAGGGCGATCCAAATGTTGGGTGTAGTGGCGAGTTACTGGCTACGTTAGTAATGCTTGAAAAGAAAGAAGATATGCTTACTCTGGTCGGCTCAGATCCAGCCCCAGAACTGTCAAGTCTTGCCCCATGGCCAGCGAAGAATAGTCCGGGCTCTCAAGTGGAATCATGGATAATAAGCCAGGCAGGCCGTAACGCTCCTGATCTGACATCTCCGCAAGCTTCTTATGGAGCGGTGTTTGTGTGGTTGGCGAGCCAATGCTATCGGCACCAAACCCGGGTTCGAACTGGTTCTGCTGAGGCCGTTGCCCTACCGGTGTCGCGTCTCCGGCGCTGCGTCCAAGGAAAGACAAATTCCCTGGTGCTTGTCCTGTCCGCTGACCACCCTGTTCGACGTTAGATCGATCACCTGAATGCGCTGGCATACGCACGTCTTGCTGGTTCGCCTGTGTTGTGCGCATGCCTTCGAACGGTGTTCTTGATGCTCCACCTGCAAGGCTTCCGCCCACTGTAGCATTCGATGATCGGTTGCCCTGACTGTCGGTTGGACTGGATAGACCGTTTCGCGTCTGCCCTAGCCCTGGGAAAGCGCTCGAGCCTGGAGCCGCTCCGAACGCGGCTGCGTTCTGAATCAAACCTGCTCGTCGATCGGGTCCGATTTCTCCCGCAGCATTGTTCCCTAATGGCGGGAACTCTTCGATGTTGCCGGTTTGCGGTTGCGCACCACCAGACAGCTGGCCAACCCCTCCTTGCCCACCAAACCGGTAGTCGTCACCAGCACCGCCGAATTGCCCTTGCGGCGAATCTTCGTTGCTGAGACCTTGGATTTGTTGGTTGGGCGTCGGTCCTCGCTGCCCTTGTTGTGGCGTCTGCCCTTGCGGTCGCTGGATGGTCGTGTGCGGGGTGGTACGGAGGGTAGGATTCGCCCACATCTGCTGCGCGGAGGTATTTTGTTGTGCTTGAGGCGCGCCGGACAACGACGGAAACTCCCTATACGCAAATGCTTAGCTGGTAATTCTCCCTTCGCAGGAATGCAAACTGAGTAGGGCTGCTGCTGCTGCTGATGCTGCTGCTGCCGTCGCGGGGACAAGCGCCTCTCTCGAGCTGCAGGCTCCATCTCCTGCCCTATCGTCTCGACCTCGGCGCGGTGACTTACTCCAGGTTGAGGGGCGTATGTGGCTGCGAGTTACCCATTGCTTGCGCAAAGCTAGATGCAGGTCCTCCGTTTGGTCGTGTTTGTGCCGCAGAGAGCCCGGGTGCGCCTCCTGTTGGTCCAGTGAAAGCTGCTGAACCCCACTGTGCTTGTCCGCCGCCACCTGTATGGTAACCAAGTCAGCGACGCAAGTCTGTGTATTCGGCCGAGGTCTCCTCACCAAGCTTGCCGTTCTGGAGTCGATTCGTGCCGAGCGGCTGGCGGTTTTCGTTCTGTCGAACTTGAAACATGTTGGACTTTGTGCTGTGTTGCTGTTGCCCTGGTCCTGTTGGGAAAGTAGCTGTCAGTGCTGATCGTTCAAGCGCAATGGGCAATGGTATTTGCGCAGACAGGAACGAATGAGCAGCCGCGCAACATTGTAGCGCCTATGTCAGCGATTGGCGGCTGATAAAGCTGTCTGAGAAGCTGTATCGCAAGCATGGCATCCAGACATGCAATTTCGAGCCCGCAATCGCAAAGATGCAGGTGGCTTGTTGCTCGGTTCGGGAAATCAAGGAGGACAATCTACGCTTCGGAGTTGGGTTTGGACCTACAGAGGATATGTGTGTCTCAGTTCTCGCCTCTGTGATTCGGCGAGGTCACGCTGCCGTTATTGCAGCTCGTTGCGCGGTGTCGCGAGGTTGATGCGATGCCACCGCCCAGGCGCGCTAAAGGTCTTTTGGTCAGGCGCGATCTGCTGCATGTGGGGAACTCGGAGTGGGCCTCAGCAGGTGGGTGACGAGACGCAAGGCTGCGTGGCGCAGCTAAACATGATCCACGTTTGACCGCCCATCACTAATCTAATTACACAGAAGTGCAGACTGTAACAGTAAGGATTTCGTATGCATTTCTAACATGTTTCTGCTAAAAACGTGTCCTTCAAATCCCATCGTATGATCTTCTCGATGAGAGTACTTTTCCCGGTTAAGTAAATAGAAAACAGGAGCACTGATTTCAAACAATCCTAGTATACCCGTTCCATGTAGATGCTGATTGAATGAAAAACGCCAATGCTATGCAAACCGACCACGACATCACCACCATGAGTCATCTCGCGACTGAAGCCGGTCAAAGCTGCTCAGGACGAACTGTGTTGAAACAGGTGCGACATATCAGCCTCACCATTGATGCCGAAGAAGTTGAACCAGTCGTCGACGTTCAGACTCATGGGAACGACAGGATTGTGTCGCCCGCCGGAGCTATTGCTCCAGTTGTCATCCTGGGCGCCGTGCTGCTGTTGATTCTGTTGCATCATTTCCATTTGTTGAGCCCATGCCTGCGGATCGTTTTGATCAAACTGGCCGTTCACCGAGTTCTGCATCTGTTGTTGTGGCTGCTGAGACTCTGACTGCAGGTTGCCGTTACTTGGTTGCGGCATGGACATGTTCTGAGGCTGTGACAGAGCCGGGTCAACCAACGACTGCGCCGGCTGAGGGAAGTTGACCTGAGTGTCTGCTGGGAATAGTTGGTCCGGCTGAAAGTTCTGCCAGACTTCTTGACTGATGTTGGGCGTATCGCGGGTGATGAGGAAAAGATCAGGAGGTGTACCGGGATACGAGTAAGAAGGATTGAAGGGTGTTGTCGGACGCGTGCCTGAGCGGGAAGGGCCCATGAATGTGTCATGGTTGTGGCGATTCATTTGCGGCGATCCAGCTGACATCTGAGGCATTTGCTGCGGCTGAGGGGGCAGCTCCCGTGAAGGCGTGACCGCAGGAGTTTGTGGTCTCGATCGCTCGTAGGAAACCTGAGCAGCTGGGGGTCCGTTGATCGTCGGGAAACCTCCAAAGTCCATCTCTTCAAACTTGCGTTTTGGTGCTTCCTGGGCTGGCTTTGGCGGGGGCGGCGGTACGCTGGCTGTCTTGTTCTTCTTGTGATTTCGGCCAGCAGCTTTCTGCAGACGCTCTTCGAGATTCTTGTTGCCCAGAATAGACTCGAACAGTGTGTGTACCATTTTTGCGACAAGCCAGACCTTGGAAACCTCTTTCAAGGCGTCTAGGCAGATATGCAGGCGCGTCTCTGTCGCCAAGACGACAGACTTGTTAGATGACTTCATCTGGTAGACGTGCATGATGAGAGCCGAGAACAAGCTGTACACAATGAAGGCAGGGGTGTATCGTATCTCGTCGTGCGCTCTGAGGTTTTCGATGATTGATGTGATCATAGCCGCAGCCTGATACGCGATGTTTCTTGACGGATATGCTTGCTCTTCGCCAAAGCCATCTAGATTGCTTGCCTTTGGTGATCCGGCAGGCGGCATGTGCGCGCGATGCAACAGGCAGAGTGTTGTGTAGTAGTTTGCATGCAACAACGCGGCCCAGAAGTGGTGCCGTGTTCGATCCCACTGCACCTCTGGCGGACAGTGTTGCAGCCAATCCGCCAGAGCCATGTCGCTGTGCGTCAGATCTATGGCATTGGCCCTGCGGTACTTGGATGCCACCGAGTACTGCTGCGACAAGACCAGACCCATGATTTCACTCAGCTTGACGTAGTTGATGAAGAACTGAACGTGGACTGGGTCAGGCGGATGCTCTGCCGGGCGATCTGTCTCGTCGTCGATGAAGTCGTCCTCGGAGATCATCTCCACGTCCGAGTCTTCTGGGTCGATCGCAACTGGCCGGCCAAGGGCAACGGCTACTGAGCGATCTCGACTGTAGAGCGTCCACCAAATGCGTTTCCACAACCGCTTGTCAGATCGAGTGAGTTGTGATCCTTCGACGCTGCTACTAGTCAGTCTCGTGGGTGATTGGAAGAGTCCAAGTTTCGTACCTTCGATGCATGCCTGAGCCTTGCGCGACAACAATAGCTACTCGAGTCCAGTAGAAAACGTTCTTGGTCACATCTACGCGGTTGGTTAATGGAGTAAGCAGCGTACGGATCTTCCAGCGTCCTTACCTTCGGGTCCTTCCCAGTACCAGCCCATCAGAATCAGCGCTTGAACGATGGTGACTCGGTCGTCTTCGAAGTTGGCGTCGTAGAGAGCCTTTGCACGCTTGTAGAAGGTCATGGCAGCAGGCGTGGTAGAGCCGCTGGAGTCCATCAACTGGGGGTTTGTGCAGACTCTGGAGCCTGCCAGGAGAACAGCCTGCAAGAGCAGCAGCGATGGTGGGTTCTTGGGGTCTCGATACTGGCGCATGAAGCGGCTGCGATTGACGACAGGCACCACGGGGGCAACCCACTTGAAGAAGGCCTCTACCAGCTCGTCGCAGAGAGCCCTTGGCGGGAGCAGAAAGGCGCCGCGTTGATGCAGAATCTCGATTTCCATGTTGTCCATCTCATTGACGCGGGCTTTGGTGCCTCGCACGTTCTCTGGGAGCGGGTAGTGGACGACGTCGGTGGTGCCATAGCGGTCGTGAACCAGCAGAGAGAGGTTGGATGACTCGCCCAGGTAGGCGACGCGGCCGGCTTCCTTGATGGGTGCGCGGGCAAACTTGGGCTTCATAAACTGCACGTAGGTGCCATTGTGGGCGGCCTGCTGGGCAGCAAACTGCTGCGAGAACGTATTGGCTGGGGTGCCATCCTCGGAGTTGGAGACGGTCGTCTTGTCGCGCGGCTCGACCGAGGTGCTGCCCGGAGAGCGGTCATCGGTGTTGTCGCCTGCTTCGCCTGCTTCGCTTGCGCCGTCTGCATCCTTGGCCCGTGAGGTCTGCGTCTTCTTGCGCTTGGGCGTGGGGATGCGGCACTCGATGGAGAAGGCGGTGCAGTTTGTGCAAGGGACGCCCAAGGAGGCGGCGTCGCATCGGACCTGCGCAGCGTGTTACTATGGCCAGTACAGGCAGGCGGCTATCGCCGCGGCGACGACTTACTTTGCGCGAGTGGCATGCTGTACGCGCTGGTTAGCCCTTGTGTCGAGTCGATTCGATTCATCGTCGCCCAAAAAGCGCAGACCGAGGTGCCGAGGCAGTCAAGCGAAAGCTATAGAACCGCAGCATCGCGCCCCGGCCTTGTTTCTCCAGCCAGGAACAAAACGAGCCTGCAACGCAAGACAAGGACGGGGAAAAGACGACTCACTCTCGCATGCGCGACTGGCACGCTGCCGCCTGAACGACGGTCCGCCCGGCTGCATCGCCTGTGGGCTGTTCCTAGAGGGCTGCTGTGAGCTTTGCTCGGTGTGTCTCTCTCTCTCGCGGCGGACACGCGCGGGGCCACCTACGATGCGCCGTTACTGGGTTGTGGAGCCAGCGTTGAGGGAGCTGCAGGCTGCGCCGGTTGCGCCATGAAGGAATGCTCGCCAGACGCCATGGTCGTCGTCGTCTCTGCGTCGCTGGGGGTGAGCCGTTGGAGGTTGCGCCCTCGTCGACACGCGATCGGGGCCCTGGCCTGGCTGCCCGGCCACTGGAGTGTGCCTCAAGCGGTAGTAGGAGCTGCGCTAAGCAGTAATGGAAGTGCTCCGTCCGGCCTTGCACGGCGATCACCATGCACCTCTCGAAACGCGGCCTGTGGGTTTTTCTTTGTCTTTGTCTGCTCCCGCCCAAGAGCCTGTCGAGTGAGTGAAGGTCATGGTAGACTCATGCCACACACACTCTCTCGAGCCTGCAAGCCTGTCTTGGTCGTCACGCGATCTGGTTTGGCGCCTTGCCTAGTTTTCGTCCACACCAAGCTGTGTTCATGTGCATTCCCCAGCTTTTCGTTCCCGCCCAAACCGAGACTCCTCCAATGAAAAGCGAATGGTTTCAGATGTGCCTGCTGCACATCTTGTCTCCCCCCGTCACGGCTCCAGGCACCGCTTGCTTCACGCGTGCACACTACCTCCACAAGCCGAAGGTTCCGTCACATGGGATTGGAGCGAATGCACCGTGTCGGCAGTGAAAGGACGAAAGTCGCAGCATGTGCAAGTCGCAGGGGTGCACCCAACGGCATGTTCGCCAAGTCTGTGATTGCAGCTACCTCAACGCTTGTATTGGCGATACCTACTACAGACACATCGCTCTAGTTTTCAGCTAGCTCTGGTCCAGCATGTTTGCCTCTCGTTGCAGTCTGAAAGCTCCAAGCTTGATATCCTTGTTCTGCTGTGAGATGTAGTTCAGAATCGTCTTCCCCTCGTTGACCATATCATTCATCACCTCATCCTCAGACACCCATGCAAAGCTCTGGTGCTCGTTTGGATCCAACACAACAGCTTCGAGGCTGTCCACCTCGAATTGGAAGATCAGCTGGCACTAGTCAGTAACACTCCATCTCGATTTGAAGTCAGGTTAGAGTGACCTTCAGCCACGTCTTGGTCGGGCCGTCCGAGAAAGTGAACTGCGCCACCTTCCTGACCACCCGAGTTGCTACGAGACCTGTCTCCTCTTTCAGCTCGCGGGCAGCGGCGTGCAGAATCGTCTCGTCCGTGTCTTCCATCTTTCCGCCGGGGATCTCCTGACAGATGTGAGCAGTCACTCGCTAGCCAAACTACTCGTGTGTAACTGGGAGAGTATTTGATCTGCTCTACTACTCACCCAAGTGTTCGGAAATGCCTTCTCTTCCTTAGCACGCTGGACGAGAAGCAGTTTCCCTGCGCCATTGAAGACGATTGCCCCCGTACATAGTATGTGGACATTGTGGGTTTTATCGAGAAATTCCTGTTCAGGGATAGCATACTCTTGCAATGATGATGGAACGTCAAACGATGGCACAGCTGTAGTCATCTTGACAGGAATGTGATAAGAGTTGAAAAGGCGGATCTGGCATTACCAGGACCTGTCAGGACATGGTTAAGTAGTTGAGGCTGAATGTAGCTGCCTTGCCCAACTCTTCACCGGTGCCTAAGCTCTGTGTGTAACAGTCATACGATCACTCTTGCAGCTCATTTTGCATTTACGCGTAAAACACAGACATTGGTCTTGTCATAAGTCTGATATGGTTTGTACCTGAAAAGACCGACAGCCAGAGCTGGTCGTGGTGAACGGCCCCGCCGCTAACGACGCGCTTCTTTCTGAATGACAACATCGACCACACGTACACTCGCCGCCCGCCCTACCCAAGCTCTCGAGACGACCTCCATTCGTGCGCATAACACCCGAAATCAGATTTTACGCGTCAACGCTCGTTTGCGACAATGCCGCGACCAGTGCGCACGAAGATACAATCAAAAGTCACCACAACCACACGCGTCGCCAAACCAAGCGCGTCCAAGAGAGCTGCGCCAGCAGCCACCACCAAACCCACCACAAAGCAGACAAGAAAGGCGACTGCAGCACTGCAGAGCTTCAGCGACGACAGCGATGGGCTAGTCACCAACACAAGAGCCACTCGCACAAAACGCGGTGCGCAGGCGCAAACGTCGCCAGCGGTGGACAATGAGCCGGACCTAAAAATGACTGGCGCGCTCCCGGTAGAAGTTGAAGCGGCTAGCTCTGCCACAAAGCCTCGCACGCCAGCAGCAAGAGCGGCGACTGGAGCTCGGACAACAAGAGGCAGCGCTCGCCTGTCTGCTGCCAAAATATCACCAGCTATTACCTCAACGCAAGCACACTCTCCAGGAGATGTTAGGAGCCACGAAGTGCTTGAGGATGGAGACTCAAGTGGCTTCGGAGACCTCACATTTTCGTCTTTGAACTCAGAGTCGCCAGCCCACGGAACACGACCGCCATCTGCTGTGAAAGTAGGCGCAATCCCTGCGCATGAAACATCCATCCTAGCCTTGACGAACTTCAAGAGGAGAGCTAGACAGCCTAGTCTCCTTCGCATGGTTCAGCAGACGACAGACGTTGAGGACAACGATGAGTCTGGCCTGAGCAACACAGACAATTTCGACTTTGACGACTTCCTCCCTCAAGATGAATCTACGCCTATCAACAAGCGGAGAACAACCACTGAAAAAGAAGGGGCGAATGACAGTGGCGCGCACCTCTCCAGCTCAGGATCTCGTGGCAGGAAGCGTAAGCTGACTCCAATTGTCCAAGTCCCTCGTTCCTCTCCACCTTTCGATCCACCGTCCGGTGCAGACGTGGAGGATTCATTACGTTCACCCTCTCCTAGCCTTCCAGATGTCTTGCCTTCGCGCGAAGAAGTAGTCGAACAGACGCAGGATGACCCTGAGGTTTTCAGTCAGACCCTTGCTCCACCGAAGTCTAGTAGTCCTGTCAGGGAAATCGCACAACCGTCAATATCCCCGCAGCATACTCGGGCACGTCGAAAGGGGAGGGCTGGCAAACAAAAGACATACAACGAGGACTCTGCGGAAGAGACAGAAACACCAGCGAGACAGAAGCGCAATGCAAAAGCAAAGGTGCAGCCCGGCATTTCCACAGCACAGCTCAAGGGCCTTCTTCCCCGTCGACGGAACCGTGTTCGCGCCCAGGATGAGTTCGATCTGACATCCTCAGAAGACGTAACTCATTTCGACTCTGACCAGGATGAGTTGTCGATGCCAGCCCGACGAGCTCAGCAACGGCCAGGTGCAGGTAAGCTTGCTTCGCCCAAAGCGTCGAGAAAACCAGCACGTGGGAAGCAGGCTACGACTTCCACCAAGACGACCAACAAGGCGACCCGAACCTATGGGCGTCGAATCTCTTCAGACAAGGAGAACGATGCAGCAGCAGAGAATGACGAGGAGACAAGTGAGCCCTCGGCTGTCGAGATTTCTGACAAACTGGCTGCGATTCGCAGGAAGTTTGCGGAGATAGATGACTTTGAGCTCGAGTTTGCGACGGTCGATACGGTGACAAGTTCCAGTCCCTACAGATGAGATGAAGATGTTTGCCTGTGCGAGTAAGTCTCGCAGATAGCCAAACCATGTCACAACTTCCAGCACTGTGCGCGTTTCTGTATGTGAGCAAGCGTGGCGTTACTCCTGTGCAATTGTCCTGTACTCACTGTGCGTCTAGTAGGCGCAGTATGTAGCCGAAAAAAGAGGTTCAGAAAGCTCCAGTAGCTACGGTATTTTCGTGTGCAACTACTTATTTACATTGAACCTGTGATGCATCATACGCAAGACCGACGTTGACCGAACGGTACACTACGTCAGTCAAGCCTTATCTGGCCTTATCTTGCATTGCGTGTAGCACGACGACGTGCCTGAGCCAGAGCAAACAACAACAGTCCATTCGTCTACTGATATTTCAGTTCGCAGCTGTTTGCTTGTCCCGTGTGAGGCTCATTGCTCTGTGAGGCTCGGTCGGCATCTGACGTCCGTCTTGGACCCTGCGCACGGCCGCAAGCTGGAGCTGGGGAGACGAGCGTTACGTACATCGCAATCAACCTCACGCTTCACTTGCCTTCATCTGCGCTTTTCTGGACACGACAGACGTCGCAAACTCTCCCTTCGCACTGAGAATGCTACAGTAATGCTTCTTACCGGTCCACCCCTACGCCTGGCATATGCAGTTCCACCAGATGCACCCCGCATGCCATGAACACCACCAATGGTTCCTCGTTGTCCACCTCTAAGAGCACCTCGACCCTGCGCCCACGGACACGACGATTGGTCTCGGTCGAAGATGATATTTACGCGACCGACGACAGCGAAGGCTTCAGCTCGAGAGCCGGCTCGAGGATAGCTTCGAGGACGGCGTCCCCTGCCAACGTCATCCCAACACCATCTGCATTCTTCAAGTCTGCCGGTATACAGGCTTCCAAGGCTACGCGAGACACTTCGACGACACTCTCGGGGCTGTGGGGAAACTCGTGGTCAGCAGTTCAGGGACTGGCCGCCAATGTCCTCGGCAATGAAACAGCATCCAGTGGTGCTGATGCTGCCCGAAGACGGAAGCCTACACATACTCGGCGCACATCCACCAGCGCTCCGCCCCCGAAGCAATGGGGTCCTGCAGGCGCAGGCTCGCTTGTAGGTGCTGGCACACAGGAAGAGAGGGAAGCCTTGGTGCGAGCTATGAAGCGGAAGGACTTGCTCAGTGCTGCCGACCATCTACAGCCCGACTCCGTTGGCCGCATGAAGCGCAGAAACTCAGATGACCGTACGAGTGCTTCCGCGCCTCCCGGAGAGAACGATCATGGAGACGCTTTAATATATGTACACCATGTCAAGAAGCAAGATACGCTCGCTGGGGTCTGTATCAAGTACAACTGCGAGCAGGCCGTTCTGCGCAAGGCCAATCGCATGTGGCCAAATGATACCATCCTGTCCAAGAAGACCATAGTGCTCCCAGTCGATGCTTGTGGCACGAAGGGGCGGTCAGTGCAAGGGCCAGATGCTCTACCAGAAGAGGACCTGCTCCTAGGAGAGTTCGCCGAGTCTACAGGCAAGAATCCGGCCGCAGAAGGTCTACCCAATGGCTGGAACACACCGAAGCAGAAGGGCACCGACAACAGCTCCGTCAAATCTTCCAACGCCGCCGCCGATCAGCCCTGGACACACGATTCGTGGGTGCTTCTACCAAACGATAAGCAGCCTACACAGATCGCTCGCATGGCCCGTCGTGCTCTGGGATTTTTCCCACCCGCCCGTCGGAAATCCGTCGTCTACTCAGACGCCGCGTCAACACCACGCGCCTCCGTCGACCTCCCCCGCTCCTCAACCTCCACCAACCCAAACACCCACACGAGTTCGCCCCTGCAGCCCACGCGACCCCGCGCCGGAAGCACTCTGTCCTCGCTCTCAACACACAGCCGCCAACGTAGCACCTCCGGTCAACAGCAGCCACCAAAACCATGGCTCTCCGGACCCGGTGGCGTTGGCACACTGGGTCGCAACGTGCGCAGCCCCGGGCCGGCCCAAGACGGATTGAATAAAATGTTCGCTGCGCACCTGCCCAGCATGGCACCCCCACCGGGCCAAGAGTACTTCACGCCCTGGGCGCCCTCGCTGCTCGATGCAGATGGCACGCGCAGCTCGGGCGTCGTTACGCCTGCTGGCGGAGATATCAACTTCCAGGAAATCGGCGGTGCTATAGAGGGCTGGGTGAGGAAAGTCGGGTCGCAGGCGCAGAAATTGCTTGCTGAGCCCGGCACGCCCGGTGGACGACAAAAAGTCGTGCCTGGTGTGGGGGCCACGGGTGGCGGACTCGGCGATCTGATCGAGCTGCAGGACGACGCGTTTGAGATCGGAGACGGCGAGGAAGACAGAGGAAGACCGCGAGAAGGACAGGGCCTCGTCGCGCCCAGTATCAACACAGAGAGATCAACGAGTCGACAGTCGAGCGTCCGAGATTCAGCCCTGAGGGCGCAGCAGTTCCAGAGCTCGAGGCAGGACTTCAATCTCGTTCTCCGGGACAGAAGCCGCAAGGGTGGTGCCGGCAAGACGGATTGAGGCAGCGTTGGATAAGCAAAAGCGAGTTGCGACAACTTTTGTATTCGAGGGCGTTCTTGGAAGATATGCATGCGTAGGCGCCATAGCATTTAGTTTGTTGCTTGAAGCATACTATACATAGTACTAGCTGCTCCAGCGAGAGACAAGCATATCAATCACCTACCAACCACGATGGCGCTGATCGGATCGTCCAGTCCAGTTCGCTCCAAAACCTGAATGTTTAATGCGAGATATCCTACCAAGCAGCCAAGTCGATAGCAAAGGCCATTGTAGCTCCTACTCGTAGCCAACCACCACTAAGTACTCTACAAGCCTATCTGGCGTTTCCTGCGTACCGAGTATATTATCCAAACATTCAAAGCACACACACAGCGAATCACACGCCACAGAGAACTCATCCACACGATACTGAGATATGCAACGTACACAATAAAGCGTTACAGCACAGACTATAAACTCATTTCACGTCACTTTACTCTCGCTAATACGCGTGATGCAGTCGTGAGGAGCAACGCCGCTGCACGCGTTTGTGTACGGATCCACCTCAAAGCACGGTTTCGCTTCTTAGCATGTGGAGAGAGGGGAGTGTGGATATGAGTCGCGTCCTTCCGACCTGCTGCATAAAGGCGAAAGAGTGGGTTACTTGAGATGCGGTTGATGTGGGTCTGGAGGCGGAGAAATCGTATTTGTCGAGTGCTCTTTTGTAGCTACACTACATGCTACAATTACGGGAGACGGGTTTTCGCCGTCTGAAGGGGGCGATGGAGTAATTGATACACACTGCTTGGAACCTTGGGAGAATGCCTGCGCAGTCTTCTCTGCGCACTGTACTGCTGTTTGCAAGAGATGCTAAACGTGGCCAACGCAGACGAGAGGTTCATTCGTTTTTCTCGATCTGGAGCGGTGTATGTGCATATCGGGAGGTCGTGGGTTCAGTTCGCAGACTACTTCCTCGCAGACTCGGTGGTGATATGGCGTCTGGGTCTGTATCCCCAGGAGGAGGAGAGAGGTGAACAGGATGAGAGAAAATAGAACGGCAAGTCTTGTAAAGTTGATTGCCTCAAGGCAGCGTCGTCGGGAAGACGGGCGGAAGAATGTGCCAGCTCCAAGTGCAGCGTAGTCTTGACGGGGTTCGACGGAAATCAGACAAAGGTTCAAAGGGCACATACTCATTGGATTCCTTTTCGGCGTGGGTGCTCTGGCAATATGATTCTATCAAGTTCCAAATACCTTACTCGGAGCATTGTAGATTGGGTCTATACTGGTTCTGAGCTAATTGGCAATAAAACATCAGCTGCACATTGAAGAAGACCAAGGTGTTGGAGAGAGTCAGAAGGTAGAGAGTGCTCAGACCCCAATCGATGGCCAGAAGTCATGCTCAGCAGAAGTCCATATGCTGTCATTACTCTCGTGAGATACCTGGTCAGATACTCCATGGTTCCGCACTCTGCATACTCGGGACAATCTGGAACGCAAAATCATCAGCGGAGCTGCGCAGGAAATCCTCGTATCGCTGCATGGATGGTTTATTGTATATATCACACTGTCTGGGTCGTGGACGTTTGAATCGCCAGTCGACCTGATAATTTATCTTTTCCTGGCCCTTTAAGCCTCTGAAAATGACTTACAACAGAGCACTTTATACACCATGGATTGCAGAATGCAAGAGTACAGCTCTACACGATGTTCGTAAATTCCATAAAATCCCGTAGAATCCCAAAAGTAAACAAGGTCGGACATCTAAATTGCAGGGCCTGCGATGGTCACATCGAGAGGCTGTACTTGCGAAACACGCTGCTATTGTACAATCAAGATAGTTTCCGGAGAATATAAAATGCCAATTCAACTCATGTCAAATCCCCCCTCTCAGACTCATCCATCACTACTTCCCCTCTGCCTGACCCTGCCCTTCCCCCTTCAAATTCCCCAGGCGTAGCTGATTCCTCTTCCCCAAGATTCTCAACGTATTCTGCTTCTCAATTTCCGCCATCTTGTCCCAGTTTGAAATCCGAGAGAGTGAGCCATCCTTGTTCACGACAAGTGGGCCCAAATGGTCTAGTTTCACACCTTCACCGTTGACGTTGAGTTGCGTCGCATCTGCGGACGGCTCAGGCAGGGGCAGAGGTGCGTTTCCTGAGGACTGGGCGTCCGGTGTGTTTTGCTGGGCGTCCTGGTTTTGCGGGGTCTGTTGTTTGCTTGCTGAGTCATACGTGTCGGAGGCCATTGTGCGTGTGAAGATTGGTAATGGTGCGGTGCTGCGCGTTTTGCTTGTCAGGACTCTTGTGTTGACGCTGCTGAGGATCTGAGTGCGCGATCGTGTTAAGGAAGTCAATTTGGAGAATGGAGTCATTGGTTGTCGGCTCAGGTGCATTAATTGATGTTCAACTCTGGCTTTGGAGGTTGGTCCTGCGGCATGTAGACGTGTTACCTCGCAAACGCCTTTCTCGCCGTTCTAGAAAGCTCCGTGACGTCCGAGCTCGAACACAGGAGGAAGCCACGATGCCTGTGCAAGAAGCTGCCTAGACAACATGCCTACAGTCATGCTCATGGCAACCAAACGTCCTCATGACGGCTGACTGTATCATAGTTGAGGGCGTCTGCAGAGATTGAAGAGAATATTCAACAGAGTTGTTGGTCTACCAAGCATATCCTGGAAACCCGCGCGATGCGTGAGGCTTTCAGTCTCACATATTCACCGAGCTTTACGTCCTGACATTACACGCCTCACGAGGCACGACATGAAAAGCCTCATATACGAAGCAGCCTCGCAACGAGGCGGCCAGCGCGAGTACATTTCGAAACGTACTCGGAGACCGCTTATACTCGGCCAAGCGCAGTGCCGCCCAGCCACCTGGAATTGGATGGAAGACTGCTTCCGGTGCCGCAAGGCGCCATTCAGTCTGCACTGACCGGACGTGCCATTCCTTCACCGACATTGTCGTCCGTTCGCCGCGGTGCTCGTGACCGAAGTTTCGAGCAGGCGAGAGTCAGAGGCAGGGTGGTTGCTTGAGCAGGGCCGTAGACGGTGGCCAAGCCAGTCAGCTGCACGACACTTTCGCTCCCGGCTCGCCGCTCCTTCCGTGTCGCGTTCTGAGGTGAGTGGAAGCGACAGCCCACTCTGTGCCCACAACCGAAATCATCCACTCCCAGATGCGGGTATGTAACCGTGGAGTGGGACTGAGCTTATTTGAACTTCGTTGAAGATTGTTGAAGATGGCAGTGTGGCCTCTCCAGGTCGCTTCTGGTCACCCATGTGTGCGCTGCAAGAACTAGACATCACGGTTGCTTGTGCACTCTCGGAGCTCTGCAAAAACTTGGTAGAGCGAGGCGTCGGCCAAAATTGCGCAAAGCGCGAGCCTCCCAAGAAGCGCTGCACTGGTTGGGCAATTGGTTTACAAGGCGTGCAGCAGGCATCCCACAGGATGAGCGAAACACGTGGGGGCGCCGCATGGGTACCGATGAAGTACCGGACGTCGACATCAGACTCACGGACGTGTCGAACAACGCACTCGCAACAAAGACAGATTACAGATGCCACAGCCTGGCAATTGCAGGTAGCGAGAAAATTCTGCAACTCTAGTCGGCAACACTGCTCCAATGAAACGGAAGGCCGCGGCATGTTGGCGTACGCCATAGCCTGTTGAGTCGCGGTCCATTGCCAAGACGAGCAAGAATGCAACGTAAAACTTCAGCAGTTGACAGCAGCCATGGCCAACGCCTACTGCTAGGTAGCGCTCACATGGTGCGATACTCGGTGTGAGCCAAAGCCGGTATCCGCGGTCGGGATGCCGCTTTGAGCTGCGACATCGTCAGTTCCCAGCGTTTGTTGGTATCGCGTTCAACGTCAACGTGCGCTAACCGTATTGTACACGAGCATGCATATGCTGACCATGGCACCTGGACGGACCCTTGTGCGACGGCGTCTGGTTGACACGAGTACTGTAGCGGCGCCCAAGTTGACCGGCCGTCGTGGCTGCTCGCAAATCAGTCATCTCGTGCGCCCATTGCAGCGCAGACAGATTCGAGAAGTTCCACGCAGCATTCTCGAAGGCTGATGTTCGGGACGCGAACGAAGACCGAAGGCCCGAAAGGACGCCGTTTTCCAAGCTAGGATAATGACATGGACCAGGCACCCCTGATCTCTTCTGTTTTCCGCTAAAATCCACGTCATTCCTCTCTTGAGTCTCAACTTGACAACCTACCTCGGCGAGGCCGCGTTGAGCAGCGCCAATTAGTTGTTATTACTGATAATCGAGGGAGAGCTCCGGTCGATGCGCCTGTTGTCTGGATTGCTCGTGCCTTCCTGCAATTCGATCAAACAAATTTTGAAGGCCGCCGTGGGACGTGTTCAGTTTCATCGGCTGCGGAAATAGGTAGACCCCTGGAGCCGAAGCCAGCCACAGCCGCAGCACATCGATCGGCACAGTTGCTTCGAAGTTGTGCTGTCGTTGTGCGCTCGCTGCTCTTGGAAATTTGTGAAAAGAGTGCCAATCAGTGCTCTTAAAGAGGGCGAGGATTATCGGCCAGCAACAACGGATGACATCTGTCCAAGTTTGATTGCAACCAAATTCGCAAGCGTAACAGACTTTGGTTCACGCAGCTACCAAATGACGGAGCGTCTAACGCCATTGAGGCTCTTATCGATTTGCTGCCGTATGCCCGTGGCGGGATGAAACCACACTCGTGGACGTTGATTCATAGCACGACCCCAGATGGCCACCGAGTGAACATGTCACGACTCAGGAGCGCAGAGGGCGCGTAGAATAGAATAATACAGATTACATACAGAAACACAATTGGGCGAGGTGCGTCACGGCTAGCAAGTCTTGGGGAAGCCTATCGCAGCTTGTGACGGAATTTTGCAGGGGATAGGTACTCGCTCAGCAGAGGCGGCATCGCGAATGATGCCTCCTAGTAGCGGCATCACGTACATGAAGGGTCATCTTCCTCATCCCATCCGAGCGCATCACGTGTCTGTCGTAATACCTTAGGTTGGCCGTCCAAGTCGCCTGGTCCCCGTCGCCCTCACCCTGCTAGCAAGATTCCGCCATACGCACCCGAACGCGTTTGCCGCAGTGTCCCAAAAGAAAACCCTCTACTGCTAGTGGGCCTCATCGCCTACCCTTCCCACCTGTCTGCCCTCTTTTCGCAGACCTGCTGCGCTACCTCCCCTCCCAGGCACAAGTTCACCATCCTCCGGCAAGACCCGGCCACAGACTTGAGCACCAAGCAGGAATCGTGCGCGGGACATCGGCGTCGCTGCTCCTCCAGCTCACTCGCGCAAAAAACTTTGCCGCGTAGTTTCACTGCCACTGCGTATCACCCCTCCTCCAGTCCGTTCCCCATCATCAACGCCTTTCCGTGGGTCTCACCTGCTCGTGCCTCTGCTCTCCACCTGCACCTGCCCGTTGTCGAGTTTGGAGGCTGAAAGTGGGCCCTTCGCTCGATCGCCCGCACACACACGCGCGCCGCAGTCCCTGGCTCGCTAGAGAAGCGTCCGAGCAGAGTCCTCATCATCATAGCTCAGATTATTCTCCTACCACCACCTGACCGCCAGCCCCGGCCGTCGCCACTACTCCTCACCAATTTGCTCCCAGACAACTACTGTGGGCACTGCCTCCCCCATCGAGCCCTTTCACGGAGTAGCTGCCGTCGCGTATCTGCTGTCTCCATCCATCTCACTTCCCCCCCACACGGGCTCCACAAAGCTTCTTCTGTCGTGGACCTCCGTTTCCCCATCTCTGCCCTTGTGCTGCCCAGCCTGCGCCTTAGCAGCCGTCACACACACACACGCGCGTCGCTCGAACCTAGGGTTCGTCGAATGAGATCATCACAGACAACACCAATTGGTCGCGTCTCCCTCCCGTCACCGCTCCGCGCAACCTCTTCATAGCGCGCTGGATCCCTTCACCATGGACGCCCCCGACCGCTTCCGCCAGCCTGGCCTCCCCCAGTACCAGGGCCTCGGCCAGCAGGGCTACAATGCCGCCCAGCAGGGCCTGCCCACGCTGCCTCCGCTGCACAGCGCTGCCTCGTTCCCTTCGTTGTACGGCGGCCACCACAGCAACCCCCAGACGCCCCAGCCGCCTCACACGCCTGTAACGTCGGCGCCAAATGGCAGTAGTACCATGCCCCCGCTCCAGCACCCGCCGCTGAGGCCCATACAACCCTCACCCTCGTCATACATGCCCATGTCGTCGGCCTACTCGCAGGCGCCTCTGCTGCCCACCGCCGCTGCTCAGCACAACTCGCACCAGCTGGGCGGCCCAGCAGGCGGCATGGGAATGAACCACCCCTCGCTGTACCCTCACCCTCCGGTCCTTGCGAACCAGGAGCCTGAGCCAGTCCACGTTGTCGGTCAGCAAGGCCGTCGTGGAGTCCTGCCCACTCACCCAGGACGCCCAGCCCCTGCCGCTGGGAAGGCGCCCACCCAAGCGACGAAGAACGCCGATGGCAAGTACGAATGCCCTCACTGCAACAAGACCTATCTGCACCTGAAGCACTTGAAGCGCCATCTTTTGCGACGTAAGTACCGTTGTCTTTATAGCACGTCGCGCAAAATCTGACATGACACAGACACTGGCGAGCGACCCTACCAATGCCACTTGTGCAAGGACACTTTTAGCCGAAGTGACATCCTGAAGCGTCATTTCCAGAAGTGCTCTATTCGCCGAGGCAACCCCACCGGCGCGAACCACCTGCAACATGCGCAGCAGCATCTGCAGAAGAATCGCCCGCCAAATGGGGCTGAGGCCACGTCGTACCTCAACCACATCCAGGGCACTTCGATGCCATACTCTGACCCTAGCTACGCTATGGGTATGCCCCAGATGCCAGCCGTTGCTGCCAATGGCTACGGAGGCGACCTCCCCTCCATTGCTGATCAGCACTCGATGTCTGCGCGTACGTCGCGCTCCAACAGCCTGATCAACCGCCCCGGCAGCGGTGTCGAGGAGAACAGGAGGAGCATGTCTGCCCTTGACACATACGGACAGGCGCGTTTGAACTTCAACGACTACCGCCCTAACGCAATGACCAACGCTGCGCACGACGCCAATTCATTCGCCGCGCAACAGCAACAGCAGCAACAGCAGCAGCAACAGCAGCAGCATCAGCAGCACCAGCAGCAGAACAATGCATCCGCTGCGGACTCTGCAAACCATTTCAACAACTACAACCACGCTGCCGTCAACAACGACATGGCTCAGAACAACATGCCTGTCAAGACTGAGGGTGGTGACTCGGCCTCCTACGGTGTGACTTCCATGCCCGCCGTCGACGGCATGCCCAATGGTCAGGACAGCTCCATGTGGCGGAATGGCGGCGCCTTCAACGGAGTCAACGGCGTCAAC
The DNA here is from genome assembly GCA_004522025.1 of Didymella segeticola. Lineage (NCBI taxonomy): Eukaryota > Fungi > Ascomycota > Dothideomycetes > Pleosporales > Didymellaceae > Didymella > Didymella segeticola. The sequence continues at coordinate 868,651 of SDAV01000011.1, forward strand.
GGAGAATCACACTTCACGAATGGATCCAGTATGGCAGGTGGCCCAAACCAACATAAAGCGACTGGCGTTCTGACCGGTACCTTTTAGAACAACACAGATGATACACCAAAATATGATACCATGTTCACAGGCCTATACTCGAATCCCGGTTTCGTCGACTCCACTCCGTTCATTGACAATTGGCCACCTGCTTCCTCTGATCCGCTCCAAGAAAAGTCCGAGGCTCTGCTCAACTTCTGCTTTCCCAATGCGTCGCTCTTGGCACCTGGGTCCAGTGATGCTTATTCTTATGAGGCGCTCAAAAGCATTCTCACCCCCGACAACATCAATCACCTTCTCCGGGAATACAAACACTTCCATGCACACTGGCCCCTTATTCACACACCCACTTTCGATCCAATTGCAGCCTATGATGGCCTTGTTCTCACCATGTGCTGCGTTGGTGCGGTCTACTCTGACAGGATGACTCCAAAAACGGTGCGCTGGCTGATGGAGCTTGTTCGCGGTGTGGTGTTACGTTCGAGCCAGATTTACAAAATGGGCCAAAACCAGCACCATATTCTAGACCCTGACAGACACTGTCCAACCGACATAGAAGAGTTTGAAGCACTGAGTATACTTCACAGCCTTTTCTTGTGGCATGGAAGTCAACAACAACGGCAGCAGGGGCGCGAAGAGTTTTTCATACTTGCCAGCATCACTCGTCGAGCAGGGTTCTTGCAACCGTTATCGCGTAGCAACCCCGGATTCAGCTCTTTGCATGAGCCAGGACCTATTACTGGCGACGAAGTGGCGTCCTGGAGCTGGAGTACTTGGGTCGAGAACGAAAGGCGGGTCAGAGCGATGGCATACATCTTCCTTATTGATGCAGCCAGTACGATCTTCTTCAACGCGCAACCGCAGTTTGACATCCACGAGATCAGGGTTTCACTGCCAGCAGACGATGCGGCTTGGGAGGCAAAGAGCGAGGAGGAGTGTGCATGTGCATTGGGATTGCGAGGCGAAGCTGCGCAGGTCGCGAACGTATCTGGAAGTAGGCGCGCAAAGCAACTCGGCATGTCCGAGGCTTTGCAGGTGCTTTACAGAGGCACGCACAGCCAAATACCCGAACGTGGCACCAATGCATTCGGCAAATTTCGTAAGTGTTTATACACCAATACCTGCACGTATATTGGCCTGACCGATTGTAGTTCTCATCCACGCGATCCATGTGCAAATCTTCAACATCCAACGCCAGCTCCTTAGACGGGTGTCCACGAGTGGAAGCAGTACTCCCGACACGCCAGCTACCCCACCGAACGGTGTCAGTGAACAGGTCCAACAGCTCCTGCGTTCAACTGTCCAGGCTCTCGAGCTATGGAAGACGTGCTGGGATATTGACCTGTCGATACAGTATCCTCCAACACAGGCTCGACTAGGGTATTGTCGAGATGGTGTGCACTACTATTTCCTGGCTCGTCTATTCCTCAGAAGCTCTCGTAGAGAGGACTGGGCGGCATCTGCAGACCACCGTTGCAGGCATGTATTCAACCTCTTCAAGCAGATACGGACACACGTTGCAGCAGACTCCACCCAGAAAGGCATCGACCTTGGCTCCATCACCACCGTCACGGAAGACTATGGCATCCACGACCTCACGCTCAACATGAAGCATCTTTTCACACCCATACAGACTTCTCGAACCATGCAGAGCCCGCCTCAATAACGCCGCAACAATCCTAAAGAAGCCTTTGCCTTGAATGGACGCATCATTAAGGAGACCGAGGATCACAAAAAAAAAACCCTATCTTTCAGCCTTTGAACATGGTTTCAATGGTGTATCATCACACAGTTCTACAGTACCATCAGCGATTTCTTTCCAATCAGCGCGCAGGCGAGCGCATACTTGTGCATAAAAAACGGAGTTTCGGGAGTACTCAACATTTGCACTCAAACCATGGCGGTCACGGTCGCTCGACCCACGACTCTCATTGTTGCTATCTACAAAAAAAAGCATTAGAAACCACCTCACGGCGTAGAGCATTTACGGGGCGCAACAACTGTTTGGCTTTCGAGACAAATTGGGCAATACTGTCACAGCACAGCGGTATCAGCGCTGGTGTGAGCTATTCCTCAACATCGGCTGTCGCTCCTCAGGATCGCAGCGCAGATTAGACCGTTCGTCTTCGTGTGAATGTCTTGGTACTGCGTTTACGGTTCAAATTTTTCATTTCTGTTTCAACAGCATGGATGGGCGTCCATTTCTTCGGTTTTCATTAGAATAGAGAAAAGGTGCATCAGGGCACGAGCAGAAGGATGACCCTGAAGCCACCCTATGAAAAGCAATCAATGACATACAATTGATCATACGTTGTGCGGTACTTGGGCGAGATTAGATGTCGCGCGACTTGCAAAAGCTTGTGTGGCTGAACGTCACCCGTGATTCGCTGCACCAAAAGCACAGTACACCATGACACCGTGCATCGATCTCCATTGTAAGGACATGGATGCTACTCTTTCATCGACCAAACACCCTGCACGCCGTCGCAGGTTGAACCAAAAAAAGCAATGCGGCTGCTCACACGAATTTCGCGCCTGCCAGCGGTCAAGTGTGGAGCTGGAGCGCGGATTGGGTCGGCACATGACACAAAGCTCCTCCGACCTTTGACATGTTTGGAAGGTGGTAGATACTTCACCTCGAGTGCGCAACCAACGCAATCGCAAAGCCCCGCCTCTGCAATCCATAACACACATACAAGAACGCCGAGCGCGCAGCCAAGAACAAAAGGTAGAGCCAGGACCACGCGACAATTCGCCACGATGCATCGCGCTCCCGCAGCCATGGTTACTAAGCCGTTGACGGACCCGGATGTCGAGATCAGGACACCTAGAGACCCGAACACGCTGTCCAACTATCACAACTTTGTCACGAAGCATACCAGTGTGGACTTTGAGATTGACTTTGAGCACAAGATCTTGAGCGGTGCGGTGGGTCTCGACCTCGAGAGCTTGACGGATGAGGATGTCAAGGAAATCGTCTTGGACAGCAGGTGAGTAGTTAACATGTAAAGAATGAATCTGAAAATAACATCTCGCAGCTTCCTCGACATCTCAGAAGTCAAGGTTGATGGCAAGACGGCCAAGTTCGAGGTTGGAGACCGCATTGAACCTTACGGTGCCCCATTGCGCATCACGTTGCCATCGTCCGTCCCCAAGGGCAAGATCGTCAACCTTGTCATTGCTGTGTCGACGACTGACAAGTGCACGGCTCTGCAGTGGATGACGCCAGCTCAGACTTCGAACAAGAAGCACTTTTATATGTTCAGCCAGTGTCAAGCAATTCACGCCAGGTCTGTGTTCCCCTGCCAGGATACTCCAGATGTAAAGTCGACGTTCAGCTTCTCTCTGCGCTCACCTCTCCCCGTGCTTGCGTCTGGTCTGCCGACTGGCGCAAGCGACTACCAGCCGCCTAAGAAGGATGGCGAACGGGGTACGCTGAAGTACACGTTCGAGCAGAAGGTACCCATCAACAGCTATCTCTTCGCGGTCGCCAGTGGTGATATCGCATGCGCCAGTGTTGGCCCCCGGAGCACCGTCTGGACCGGCCCTGAGGAGCTGCTGGACTGTCAGCGCGAGCTAGACGGCGAGATTGAGCCCTTCATGAAGGCCATCGAGTCGACCGTCGCGCCCAGCTACCAGTGGACGCAGTATAACATCCTCATCCTCCCGCCCTCGTTCCCCTACGGCGGTATGGAGAACCCCGTCTGGACGTACGCAACACCGTCCATCATCTCTGGCGACAAGCAGAACATTGACGTCATCGCCCACGAACTGTCCCACTCCTGGTCGGGTAACCTCGTGTCGTGCGCCAGCTGGGAGCACTTCTGGCTTAACGAGGGCTGGACCACATACCTCGAGCGCCGGATCCAGGCTTCTATTCATGGCGAGCCGCACCGGCACTTCTCTGCCATTATTGGCTGGAAGGCGCTGGAAGAGAGCATCGAGCGCTACGGCACAGACCACGAGTACACCAAGCTCATCACCAACCTCAAGGGCCAGGACCCGGATGATGCGTTCAGCTCGGTGCCGTACGAGAAGGGCTTCCACGCGCTCTACCAGTTTGAGCTGCTCCTCACAAAGGCAAAGTGGGACAAGTTCATCCCGCACTACTTCTCGACATTTGCCAACAAGTCGCTCGACAGCTATGACTTCAAGGCGTGTCTGCTTGATTTCTTCGCGCAGGATGCCGAAGCATCGAAGAAGCTCGCCGATTTTGACTGGGACAAGCTCTTCTACGCGCCTGGATACCCGCCGAAGCCCGAGTTTGACGACTCGCTCGTCAAGACGTGCTACGAGCTGGCCGACAAGTGGGAAGCGCGCGTGTCTGGCAAGAGTAACAGCGACTTCACACCGCAAGCCTCGGACATCCACGGCTGGGTCTCGAACCAATCCGTCGTCTTCATCGAGCGCCTTCAATCCTTCGGCTCCCACTTCTCCCCCGCCGACATCCACCTCCTCGGCTCGACGTACGGATACAACGCGACGGCCAACATCGAGGTCTCGAGCCGCTTCCTGTGTCTGGGCCTCAAGGCCAAGGCGCCCGAGACGTACACGCCGGCGTCTGAGCTGCTGGGCCGCATTGGCCGGATGAAGTTTGTACGGCCGCTGTACAGGCTGCTGAATGAGGCGGATCGGGGCCTGGCGGTGGAGACGTTTGAGAAAAATAAAGACTTTTACCATCCGATTTGCAGACAGATGGTGGAGAAGGATTTGTTTGGCGAGAGCAAGGCGGAGTAGATTGTAGAAATTGTAGATAACTTGGTGTGTGTGTGTGTAGTAGTGAAGGACTAGATATACACCACCGTTACACCTCTCTCTTCATTCCCCTCCCACGCTGCATTCACCACCACCGTTCTCCCCCTTCTCGTCCGCCCAAACACCCAGTACACCGCCCACGCCCACATCCACGCCCCCAGCACAACCCCCAACGCCCCCCACCTTCCCCGTCCAAGACACACACCCTCGTACCACGCCTGCACAACCCCCCAATCTAGTACTTCCACACCCCTCCCCCGGTGGATATGCCCATGAACATGCACACGGGGTTTCACGCGCCACAGCTCCGCCAGCAGCTCCGGACAGCCCGCTCCGGCGTCGAGATGGGCCCGCGCCGGGCCGTGGGTGATGAGAATATCTGTCCCGTCGGGCACGGCGCGGTGCCATAGGTTCCGCGCTGAGGAGGGGTGGTACTGGAATGCCCAGTTTCCCTGGCGCGGGGTGTGCGGGGCGCCGTAGATACGGAGTGTGCGGTTTCCGTGTGGGAAATGTAGGGTAGTGGGTGTGTTGTGCAGGTAGATTGTGTTGCTGAGAGGGAGAGCGTGGTGTGGGTCAGCGAGTGCGAGGGCGAGGGCGCGGTCGTGGTCCCCTGCTATGAAGAGTTTGTGCGTATGAGGCAGTGCGGCGAGCCAGGTTAGTTGGTCCTGTAGTTCGGCGCGGGTGCCGTTGATGCTGAGGTCGCCGGCGTGGAGGAGTATGTCGCCCTGGGGCAGGGTGGGTTGCGCCGTGTGTGTGTCGGAGATGCAGACTAGGCTTATGGGGTTCTTGGGTGCGGGGGGAGGGGTGATGGGCGCTTGGTGGGTGTAGAGGGTGGTGGAGAGGAATAGGAGGGGGCTTTTGAGGAGGCGTTCGAGGGGCGTGGGTGGGGTGTAGAGGAAGAGGTTTGGGGGGTTGTGTGGCGACATGGTGGTGTGGAGATGTGGTGGTAGTGTGTTGGAAATAGTGGAGAGTTATAATTAGTACTTGACTTGGGTCATGACAGAGTGGTCAAGACTCCAGGCAGTCGTGCTGTGGACCCTGTCAGGGTTGGGAATTATCTAGTCTGGTTAGCAGGGCGATGGTGGCTGTAGTGTCATATGGAAACTTGCCTGTTTCCTTCTCTCTCAAATGTAGGGCACGCTGGCCCCGGGGATAGTGTTGGGCGAGGAATTCTTCCTTTGGCCTGTCTGCCACCTCTTCTTTTTCCAGCACTACCGCCTGTCTGCCACCTCATCTTCTTCCAGCTCCACCGCCTGTCTATTTTGTCTACCACCTCATCTTTATTTACTACACCGCTGTCTGCCACGACATATCACTTCAACCTCACACCATCCAGTGTGTGCTCAACGACAGGAATGTGCTCGACCAGGCGGTTGGGGTCGCGCATGATGGCCAGGACGTCCTCCCTTCTTCCTGCGAGCTTCTGGCGGACGTGCTCGTACGTATCCTCACGAGCAGTGTACTCTCTAATGACCTCAGCCGTGTTGAACTCGATGAAGATGCGCGTGTCGCGGATGCGGAACATGACGTCGTCGAGGCGCATGAAGAAGCGCACGAGCAGCAGCAGACGGGCAGGCATGACCCTGATCTTGCAGGACAGCATGGCGATGCCGTTGTCGGCCAGCTCGTCCTCGTACAGGACCAGCTCGTCGAAGAAGGTGATGGGGTCTGGACGGCGCAGCAGTGCGAGTGGGATTGGTGTGGCGGTGGGTTGCAAGGTTGGAGCCGGGGCAGGTGGGGTCGTGCCTTTGTAGTCTGTGGTGTAGGACCAGTCAAAGGGCTTGACGACGTCGGTAATGTCCTCGAACTGCTTCTGGCGGTTCTGCTGCCAGGCGTGCGAGTGGGCGACCTGCAGCATGTGCTCGCCCGTCTTGTCGACGCGGTCGAGGGCGTCGAAGGCGTTGAATTCGATGAACCAGCCGGTGGACGGGTGCTCGATGCGGGCGAGGTTGTCGCCGAAGATCATCTCGGGCGGGGTGATTCCCAGGGCTTTTGTCATGTCGTCGATGGGCTGGGCCTTGAGGATGGGCAGCTTGCGCGTGGTGACGGTGAAGCCGGCGACGGTGACGGACGTGGCGGCGTCGTGGCCGGGAGCGACCGTGTCGGCAGGCGCGCCGTTGAGCGTAGCCATGATGACCGTTCGGGAGGGGTTGGAGGCTCTGGAGTGCTTCGGCCGCAGTGTGAATTGCTCGAGCTCCAACGATGAGCGCCCGTGTGGGGTCGTGGTGGGGGATCCATCGGATTGTCGCCGCGGCAACGGCGCTTGTTTATCGCCAGCCGAGAACCGCACCGCCCGGCCTGGCATCCCAGCATCCGCGTCCGCATCCCCCATACTTTACTTCCACCTACACAGCATCACATACTAACAACAGGTCGCTCTTCGTCTCTCATCCTCGTTACCCGCCATGGCCGAAGTCTCGCACCTCGAGGCCGCCTTTGAGCGCATCACCGTCAACGACGAGAACAACACCGCCGACGACCACCTCGTCTCGTACCACAAGGGAAAGGTCCTCGTCTCTGCGCCTGCACCTGCGCCTCCTGTCGCCGCAGCAAATCGCATCAAGCTGCCGCTGCAGAAGCTTGCCGCCGCCAATGCCACCAAGCTCGTCAACGCCAACGCCCCCGTCGCAAAAGCTGCCGCTGGAACCGCCGGTGCTCCTTCGTCCGCGTCCACCACCTCAGCATCGTCCCACCGCCGCACACTCACAGAGAGCGCCATCCACACACCGCCCCAGGCCGCCGCCGCCGCCCCCAAGCAATGGCATCTCGGCATGTTCGAGATTGGCAAGCCCCTCGGCAAGGGCAAGTTCGGCCGCGTCTACCTCGCCAAAGAGCGCACCTCGGGCTTCGTCTGCGCCCTCAAGGTCCTGCACAAGTCGGAGATCCAGCAGGGCAAGGTCGAGAAGCAGGTCCGCCGCGAGATTGAGATCCAGTCCCACCTCGCCCACCCCAACGTCCTGCGCCTCTTCGGCCACTTCCACGACGCCAAGCGCATCTTCCTGATCCTCGAGTTCGCCGGCAAGGGCGAGCTGTACAAGCACCTGCGCCGCGACCAGCGCTTCCCCGAGCCAAAAGCCGCCCAGTACGTCGCCCAGATGGCCTCGGCCCTGAAATACCTGCACAAGAAGCACGTCATGCACCGCGACATCAAGCCCGAGAACATCCTCGTCGGCGTCCACGGCGAAATCAAGATCTCAGACTTTGGCTGGAGCGTCCACGCCCCCAACAACCGCCGCAACACAATGTGCGGCACCCTCGACTACCTGCCCCCGGAGATGCTGAGGGGCGCCTCCAAGGACAACTACTACACGGAAAAGGTCGACCTGTGGAGTCTCGGCGTCCTGACCTACGAGTTCCTCGTCGGCGAGGCCCCCTTTGAAGACACCCAGGTCATGACCCAGCGCAAGATTGTCCGCGGCGAGTACACGGTCCCCGGGTTTGTGAGTCCAGAGGCCAAAGACCTAATCAAGCGGGTGCGTTATCATCTTCCCTCTCCATACAAACTGCCCCAGACTAATACAAACAGCTCCTCGTCCTCGACCCCGAAAAACGCATCTCCCTCGAGGAAGTCGAGCGCCACCCCTGGATCATCAAGCACTGCAAAGGCTCCGCACGAGCCTACGAACGCACCTCTGACAAATTCAGAAAGAGCTCCGACTAGTCACAACCTCCCACACTTTCTCTGTTCATACTCTCTTTTGAGATTTCACTCCCATTTCGGTATATATTGGGTCCGCAAGGCGTTCGGGGTGTTTTTATTCCTATTAGCGCATCGCTTGGGCGTTTTTTGGTGAGGGGTGCATGGCTTGCTTGCTTGGTATTTGGGTGCTGGTGCTGGCGCTGGGAAGGGGAATGGGGTGTGTTTAGCTTGTTGTAGCGCTGGTAATGCATTCTTCTACTCTGCTCTGCTCTGCTGTGTAAAGCGAAGTGATTCGAGGTGATGTAGACATGTAGTGAGGTAGAGAGGTAGGGATATTTACATGTACACTACAATATATTTAATTACCCCCCTAGATAGTGTTTAAATAACTAAAGGATCTACGAGGTAGGATGCAGATATTCTCCTACATACCCTGACAGACTAACGGTACCTGCCCCAGATGACAAAGACGCTTGATTCTGCAGCTCATCAACAGGCTATAAAGGTAGGAGATGTATCCGTCTTATCCTCGCTATGAGAATAAGCATAAGTCCTGAGACCAGCGAAGTACGGGTTTTGTGTTTTCGGGTGGCTGTCGGAAGGGACGCGACGAGAAACATGTTCTGGAGACTACAACGGAGTAGACGCTAGAGGGGAGTGCTTTCGCTGTGGAGGAAGTACGCTGCTACCCCGTTTTTTTGTCCTTACAACAATAGGACAACATTCGGTATTTGTTGGAGAACTTGTGCGATGGGAAAGATGGTTTAAGGAGTCGGCGAAAAGGACTACAATGGTCGTCGTGTCTCCTTCTACATATGTAGCGATTGTAGTAGTGTAATCCTTTGATAAGCACACTTCTTCACGTTGACATTCTCTGTTTGGTTCTAGTTCCAGATGTCTGAAAGGCTAGGTCATTGGCGTAAGAGCTGTTCGGTGGCTCGAATTCATGCGTTTCCCAAAGACTACCGAAGACGACTGTACGACCGATCGTGGCCAGTTTTCCTTCAACACAAGGAATGTATTCCTCAGAGGTACCAAACGCCCCCAACACCACCACCTGATTATTACTCTGACTCCCTCCCAACTCTTAATGCCTCTGCTACGGCCACCCCTCGCCCCTGAACTTCGTAACCTCACACCCCACCCAGTCAATCATCTCCACCAACACCTCACTATCAAAGCTATACTGATATTCCGACTCAAGATCATAATGGCTCTTCATCTCCTCATTATAGATATCCTCCCACGGCGGAGCAGGCTTCCAGCTATCCTCACAATAAAGCCTCCGTTTCCTCTTATGATAGCACGACTCCTCCACTACCACCCAAGTCAGCATTCCTACTCACACTCTCGCGAAAGAGAGCGGAACATACTCCACAACAGGAAGGAGCTTGCGAAGCCGTCGCTGTCGATTGGCGGACACAATGCGCTGAATTTGTACATGCAGTCCCACCACCGCTGGAGAACGTGTTTCCCCTCCTCGCCGCAGAAGCAGCGGGAGAGTCGTGCTGCGGACGGGTGCCGCCAGTGGAAGTCGTCTAGATTGAGGCAGCTGTGTGCGCTGCTGCCGTGGGGAGTGATGGTATTGTCGCAGTAGACTTGAGCGCGGTCCTGGGTGTTTTTCAGCAAGCGTTGAATGAAGGGGAATATGGGTTTGTTGAAGAGGTTGGTGTTGCGATCATGAATAGCGTCGGGTAGGAGTATACAGCCTGCTTTGCTGTGATATGCAAACTGCCTCCACTTGCTGAGATGGCTCCAGGTCCTCGGACGATGACGCTTAAGGGCCTGCCATGCAGGCTTGCAGAAGATAAAGACTGCCAAAATGATGTGTAAACTGGGCATTGACTTACCACACAAGCAAGCACGAGGGCCGGGTTGCAGAACAGGAATGCAGACAAGACAATCGCCTTGACGCGCATGGTGTTCTGAGGATAGTTAAAGACAAAGTGGGGTTCTCGTTTGCATGACTGAGACTGAGTTTCTGAGTGTGTGGGAAGTAGACCCTTGAGTCGGTACCACAGGCTATTTCACGGGCCTTGACCGTCAATCAGTGGGAAGTCAGGGTGCTTGAACTAAGTACTCGTGTTCTACTAGTAGTCAACATGGACAGTAACCGTTCAATATAGAATCTGGTGAATTGACCAGACATGGACAATCGAGATTCACGAAAGTTGGGGGGAGTTGGGTGCTCATCAAAGAATCTTCCGTGACGGGATTGCTACTCTGAAGACTACAACAGGGTGGACATTGGAGTCGGCACACTCTGCCGCATGTAAATACGCTCCAATAATACACTTGTTGTTCTTAATGTGCTGGCTCATCTGCAGAGATCTTGTGGTAGGGTGGCGTTACTAAAGGTGAAGGCAAAGTCTGTGTTCGAATCAGCGCCTTCCGCCACATAGAAACATGCTCCCGGCCCATGCCCATCATCGACGTACCGAGATGGAAGGAATTCGACAAGAACAAGGGGGATTTTCAGCAGGGAAGATCTATTTGAAGGCTCCAAATAGGTAAGTGTTCGAACTTCTCGCTTCTATTACACTGAAATCTGCCAAAATTCTACAGTTATCGAATTTCACCTACTAAACGATAAGCAGTTTACGAGCAATGGGATGGTATTCATCATGAAGTTGTACGTCTTCTTCACCATGAAGAAGTATTGTGGAGACCTACAACACGATGCATGTTGGAGTTTATATCGTCCACTACATAGAATTGGACTACAGTCCTACACTCACAACATCTAACGTGACAATCATTAGAGTACATTCTCATCTTTTGAGAGTACGAGGCTACCAAGATAAAAGACGTTTAACACCGGAATGAGCACCATCGAAGCTACTGCTTCGCCCCCCGTCAGTGAAGGTGAGAGTGACGATGAGGAGCCATCTCACGACAGGGAACAGCATTGAACAGCTGAGCACAGTCCTACGACCGGTGCCAGCCCTTGGCAAGAGTAAATTGCTTAAGAAGAAGCGATTCCCACGTAAAATTTCTCTTCAGCTCTATCAAATTCTCACACACTTTTGATACCAAAGTAAACTCTAAAGCCTTACTAAATCTCTCTTCTTCTTCTACTTCAACACCATGAAGTACTCCACCACCACCATCCTCCTCCTCCTTCTCCTCCCCTTTTGGGGTGTATTCTCCAGCGCCGCCGCCGCCACCACCACCACCACCACCACCGCCAAGTCCTCCGCTGAGGACCTCCACGAGGGCTTCTACGAGCGCCTCGACCGCCAGCTCGACCGCCTCGAGCGCTGGGTCTCGGCCCAAGAGACCACCATCAAGCTCCTCAAGGAGGACTTCAAGCAGTCCGGCGGGGACGAGCGTCCCCTGCTCCAGCGCATGGTGGATGCGGCAGAGGAGACGGCGGACAAGTTCGCCCGCGCCGAGAAGGTGGCTTGGTGGTCTTCGCGGGCTGCGTTCTGCTTTGCTGTGGTGAATGCCGCCTGGTTGGTGACCGAGTGGCGTAGGCGCTGAGGTAAGTAATTCGTACAGGAATTGAGAGTATTCGCTAATTTGCCTTCACAGTTTTCTCGTCGGCGGCTCGGTTTTTCGGGTCTAGGGGTGGGAGCAAGGGGGAGGGGGACTAGGGGGGAGGGGGTGAGAGGGAAGGGTGGGTGGATGGGTGCGTGGGGAGGAGGAAAGGAGAGAAGATAGAGAATCCAAGCAATTCCTCTCCACAATAATTTTCCTATGACCTGAAGTGACTACTGATCCTGCTTCTACTTGAAAAGTTGGATACAGAGGACAGAGCAGACAGGACGACTACAGAGAAGAGCATGTTGCTTATGCAGCGCTTAAAGTTTACAAACGTAGTTGTTTATTATCTGTACGTACGCAGAGAAAAGCCTCTTTGCGAACAGTTAAAACCCCTTGTATGAAGCCTGGAAAAGGAAGATGTCCCGTGTTTGACATTTCTCGCCTGATGTTCTGAGTGTCTCCGGACTTGCACGAGGCAGTCAACTGGTATTTGCTCATCTGATTGTAGGCCCTAGAGCTAGGAATCACGTTAGGTTTGACGGCTAGGGTCCACTGACCGCTGTCTCCACAGTTTCCTAAGTCAGCTGGGTGAGTTGTGGAAGCGAGATGTTCAGAGGTGTGAGAGGGATGAGTTCTTGAGTAGGTAGTCTTCGACCGAGTATCTCGAGTTCTGGAGATAGTCAGTGATCATCTGAGAGGGTTATGAGGACCGTACAATACTTCTGAAGACTACAATCAGGCTTCTATATCTAGCATAGCAAGATGAATATCGGCAAACGTAAAGTTCGAAAATGAGAAATAGCCCTGACACGAGAATATTGTAGGCATCTCAGATGTTGGAAGAATGCTGGTAACAATCCACTGAATAGTTGTAGTCGCGAGAACAGCCACAAATATGAGTAAACCAAGAAGACCAGCATGGAATAATTCCAGAGTCTGAGGTTGTCTGGATGGGACAGTTGAGATGCAAGATATCGATTCCAAACGCCTTCGCTATGCACCTGCCGTTCACTCTATACAATATCATACACACATGATGTTCGTCTATTCATACAATACACATACACTCCAATACCTCAAACTACGCGCAAGCCACTGCATTATCGATAGATTTCGTCGAACGGTCTCGTGTCGTTGAAGCAGCTCTCCCACACCTCGTTGACGACCTTCTTTGCGTGCGCCTCGTCCTTGATCTGTGGCCGTTGCATCATGGAGAGTTCGGCGCGTCGGCGTACGCAGGTCTGCAGCTGCTCTGTGATGCTCCACTGGTTTCGAGTGAAGAATTCGCGTGCGAAACGGCACTCGCCAGATAGTGTGGAGGCACGAATCTGTCAAATGTGAGTACTAGTCTCACGCTTGTGAAAGTTGATTGCTGTGAATGTACTAACCTCCAAGCACGCCTGGTGCCTCATGTTGTTGGCCTCGACCTTCCACTTCAGATGATCCCATGCGTGAACCATCTCGTGCGCCATGGTATCTTCTTGATGCCCTCTGTTCCGGAACTTGTTGGCGCACAGCAGGATCCCGTAGTCTAGACTGAAGCCCCCAGATTGCTCATTTGTGCACATCCTACACAGAATGTTGTCCTTATTCAGATCCCCTCCCAATTTGTACACCTCGTCAGACAAGAAACGGACGATTGGCGAGTATTGCAGCAGGTAGTCCTTGTTCGATTCGCAGCGCTTGCATATGGATTCGGCCTTTGTCGCATCGAGCTCAGTGAAGTAGTTCTTCTCCAACTCGACGTCGCGGTTGCCGGTCATGCGACCCATCATGATGGAGAAGGTGTTGCTCCAGTTGTAGAACACAGGGTCCAGTTTCGGTGGTGCTGGGGCGGGCTGCGCAATGGCAGCGGGATGAGCGCCATCGGCGGCTTGTTCAGGCTTCGACATGGCGGCGCAACTGTAGGAGGAACGCGTAGGGCGTGGAGGTGATTATCGCAAGAGGTTCGACAGGTAGGGCGCGTGAGCAGTTGCCGTCGCAAAAGTCGCGGTGATGGTCCGTTTAGCGCGATGCGGGAGCTTGACCATCGACGTAGTTATTCGCCCGAGCTCGGAATCTACCAGGTCCAGTCATATTATGCGGTGCACCACCTTGCTTTGACGGAGAAGGCTCATAAATACCCCCTCTCACTCCGAAATAGAGTCTCTAGATTGACAACAGCGACTATGGCGGTTCACATGAAGAAGATGCCCGGCCAATTGACCGTGGTGATCAAACTCGGTAATATGCTCTCAGTACAAGGTCCCCCGCTATGCGTACAAGATCAACTTACCAACGAGTCACAGGCACAAGTTCCATAGTCGACGAGAAGACACACCAGCCTCTCCTATCCATCCTCTCTCTCATCGTCGAGACAGCATGCAAGCTCCACGCCGACGGCCACCGCGTCGTCATCGTCTCTTCCGGTGCCATTGGCGTTGGGTTGCGACAGATGAACCTCCCACGGCGTCCCAAACATCTTCCCAAAGTCCAGGCGCTGGCTGCCATAGGCCAGTGTAAGCTGCTAGCACTGTGGGACTCGTTGTTTGGGAACTTGAACCAGCCGATTGCCCAAGTGCTGCTCACAAGAAACGACATTGCGGATCGCACGCAGTACCAGAATGCGCAGAACACCTTCATCGAGCTGCTGAGCATGGGCGTCATACCAATTGTCAACGAGAATGACACACTGGCTGTAACAGAAATTAAGTTTGGTGACAACGACACACTGAGTGCTATCACCGCGGGCATGGTCCAGGCAGACTATCTGTTTCTGATGACAGATGTCGACTGCCTGTACGACAAGAACCCACGGACAAATCCAGATGCCAAGGCCATCGAGGTCGTCGAAGACATTGCGGACCTGACTGCCGACGTCAACTCGGCAGGGTCAGCCTTGGGCACAGGAGGCATGAGCACAAAGATTGTCGCTGCGCGGTTGGCTACAAGTGCAGGCGTCACGACGGTCATCACCAAGAGCTCGAAACCAGGCAACATCTCAGCCATTATCAAGCACTCCGAACAGCAGCGCAAAGCCAACGCCTCGAGTCGCAACTCGATCAGCAACTTCCAAGACGACGCAGTGAACCTCCACGCCTCCTCCCACGATCTCTCAAACTCCACATCTTCCCTGCCCGAGGCCCAGAACCAAATCACAACTATCCCCACTCCACAGACCGACGCAGAGCCAGTCCCACTACATACTCGCTTCCTCCCAATCTCCCACCCAATACGCGACCGCTACTTCTGGATCCTCCACGGACTCGCGCCCCACGGCACAATCTACATCGACAACGGCGCCTTCAAAGCACTTCACGACAAAGCGGGCCTCCTCCCCGTCGGCATAGTAGACGTCGAGGGCCACTTTGCCCAACAAGAAGCCGTCCGCATCGTCGTCGTGAAGCGCCTCCCGGCCCCCTCCCTCCCCATCTCCTCCCCGCCCGCAACCGCCGCGCCCTCAACACCCACCCACACCACACACACCCACGCGCCAATCCCGCTGCGCCACCCTCTCCCGCACACAAATTCCCACTCCCACGCCCACTCGAGCGGGACACACACGCCGCTGTACGAGCTGACGAATCCGGCGCCCGTCGAGATCGGCAGAGCGGTAGTCAACTACTCGGCGAGCGAGATCAGGCGCATCAAGGGCATGCATTCGACGCAGATTGTTAAGGAGCTGGGGTATGCGGATAGTGAGTATGTGGCCGTGCGGGAGAATATTGCCTTCTTTGGCGTGGAGAGGAGTAGGCCGCCGACGCCGCAGCTGGAGCACTAGTCTCGAGTTGATCGGAGACGATGCAATTACGATGCAGAGTATAGAATTCAAGCTACTTGCGAGCACGTTTGTTCCCATTTCTTGCATGGGCTACACCAGCGCCTAATTGAAAGCTGTACGATTCGAAACCTCACCATGTCGTGTTCACGAGCAGAGTGTACCATGTTCCAGACTTGCTTCTTCTGTAGAGACGCATAGAGATATTTCTGCATCTCTTCGACGCTGATCATTTGGATTGATACAACATGACTTCAAGAATGATGCTTTCCAGCTCATCTCCCAGCGCACTAGATGGCCCGACACCACCTCTCCAACCCCTTATCAATCCCCTTCTCCCGCTTGAGCACCTCACCAATCTCCTCAAGCGCAACATCAAACTTGCACATGCCAAACCCTCCGCTCTGGCCCATGACCACCGGCATGATGAACCCCAACTCCACCAACCCTTCCCACTCGCGCCGCGCAACATCCTTGCCCCACACTTTCGTCGTGCTCCCGCTGGCGCTCATTCCGCCCGCCGCAGATTGTATGCGCGCCTTGGACGCAAGGGTCACGTACTCGTCGTAGGCCATGTTGAAGTTGCAGGTATCGCTGTCGTGGATGATGTCGAGGCGAGCGGCGGCGATGAGGAGGGAGAGTGCGAGGGTGGAGAGCGAGGGTATGATGGAGAGTTTGGAGTCCGGCGCGGCGAGGAAGTGGGATGGTACGAAAGCGGTGTTGGGAGCGAGCGTCGCGGTGGGGAGGAGGAAGGATGTTAGTGCTGAAGGGACGGATTTGGTGAGGTGGAATGCTGGCGCGAGGTGGGATGTGAGGAACGATGGGGTCGCGAAGAGTTTCTGTTGAAATGTTAGTGCAGTCGATAGGGAGTAAGGATGATTCTTACCTCGATGTTGGAGTTCCATTCACCGAGAACATCAACATCAGTCTCCTTTTTTGTCTTCTTCGCTGGTGTCGTTTTGACACCACGTGCTAGTACGCCTCGCTCCTCAATGCTCAATTGGTCTGGCTGAATGATCAGGCATGCCTTGCAGATCTCCTGAAAAGCAGTAAAGCTTTTCGCAAGGCTCAGGTGGACATAACGGTGGCTGAATCGACTCTTGACTCGCTTCTCTAGACTGTTTGTAACATCAATTCGAGTTGTTGAGCCCAGCACGGCGATAGGCGCTTTGCGTGACTGCGCAATGTCGAACAAGTTGTACAGTAGTGTCTGGCGCGGGTGGTGGGCGAATAGGTCGAATTCGTCCATGACGAAGATGACCGCCTTGGCGACATGGTCTGTATGCTCTCCTGTTTGCTCTGACGGATGTGACAGTAGCGCCAAGAGCGTTTGGAGAGTGTCGGCGTAATTCTTGCCTGGACCACTACCATCCTCTTCGACGTCCATTTCCTTGCCAAGCTGACGCCAGATTTCACGCAGTGCAATCTTGTCATCCGTGTGTATGAAGCCATTCAGCCTTATGACATGAAAGTCCTGCGCGTTGTCTTTTCCTACTTCTGACAGGACCTTGTTGATGAGTGCTGTCTTGCCACTACCTCGTGCTCCAATCAGGAGCAGAGAATTGCCTTCTCCAGCTGTAACAGTGTGCTCAACAAGCTGGTGCACTGATTTGTAACCCTCATCCAAGCCGACCAGGGGCGAAGGTCGTTTGCCTGTGATGCGCTCCATGACGATCGTTTTCAGCAGATCCAGTTCCCGCCCTGCTGGAAGATTGCCGTAGATCACAGCAGGAGCTGGTTGTATCTTCTGAGCCGAATGAGGCTTGTTGAAGGGACTGGGCTCGGTCGGATCGAGCACGCTCTCCAGAAGACTGTTGCCATCCACATCCATATCGTCGTCGTTTTGCCACGTCTCCAGCACAGGCGAGCTTTCGACATCATATCGGTTGTAGGTGTGGTCGGCGCGATTCTGTCTGCGCCGTTCTAGAGCCTTCTTTGTGGTGCTCGGTGGAGGCCGCTTCGCTAGCTCATCTTCAGTGTCTGGTATCTCGGTTCGTGCCTTTACTGGTTTGCTCGTTTTCTTCGCTTTCGAGGGCGTAGCGGCGAAAGGCTCCATCATGTCCACTTCATGTCCCTCCTCATCGTCGTATTTCGCGGCCTTCGCCTTCCGCCCTGTCGACCTTGCAGCTGGAGTCTTGCGCGCAGCTGAACGAGGCGTCTTTGTTCGTCTCGAAGGCGTCACAGCATCGGCGAGCTCATCTGGCGTATCGGTCTCGGGCTCTTGTTCATGCTTGTAGTTGCTGACCAGGTTCTTGAATGCGCTTCGGCTTGCGCTTTGAACATTCTTGGTGGACCGTAGCTTGCCTCGTTTCGGGGTCGTAGAAGGCTCTTGCAGCTCGTTTGCGCTCTTGTCTTTCCTTTGAGCTGCTTTCTTCTGCGTCGTTGGTAGCCTCTCCACACCTAGCGCTCCTTCGATATCATCAAAAATGTCTCCTTCCTCCTCTATCGCACTTGGCTTCGCAGGCGTGCCATTGCTGTCGTTTCTTGTCTTCCGCCTACGCACAGTGTCCTGCCATACATCTGGAAGCGCTTCTCCTTTGGCTTTCGCCGCGGATCGAGAGAGCCTCGCCGGTGTCTTCTTCGTCGTACCCCGAATCGGCGTGCTATCTCCATTGAGGGCCGGCGTATCGAGTTTCCTGCGCTTTGCAGAGCGCGGAGAGTCGTCCATTGTGTGTGAGGAGCTATAGGCCGGCTCGCCTTTAGGGACAATTCAAGTCATGGTGGTAATGCATACGCTTGTTACGACTGTTGATAAACACGCAGCCATTCGAGTCGCGTCCGTAACTCCAAGTCACGCCTCGCTTAAGACCGCCACATCCCTGCAGCTTTCCCCAGACCCACTTGCACTTTCTCTCGAGTCTATTGTCGGAATGATCCTCACATTTCGTAGTGAATAATAACGTGCACCAATTCAATGTTCGCGATGTCGGTGCCAGATCGCCATTCGGCGAACGTTGAACTCCCTCGAGCCGCGGAATCGTTTGCATGCGATGAACTCCGTCAGAGGCGCCCACCAACCGCGCCCTACGACAGCTAGTGGCTTGCAGAACCACATTTGATCGCTATATATGCTGCAATGTCACTGCTAACCGTGGAAACCGAACTATTCTTACCTTACGTATACCATGGCGTTTAGCAACAGTACCGAATTGGAATCGAGTCCACAGACCCGGGATGCCTCTACAGCGACTCTTACAAATGTGGAACTACTGCCATATGCACAGGGCGCCGCGACGCCCACTGGAAGCGAAGAAGGACACTCTCTGCCACCTACAGATGGGGGCAAGGACGCCTGGCTTTTCCTGTTCTCTTGTTTCATGCTAGAAGCTATGATTTGGGGTACATTCAAGACATACTGTCCGTGAAAATCGCTAACCGAAGACAGGGTTTCCATCGACATACGGTGTTTTCCAGGAGTATTACACCAGCAACGAGTTCTCTGGATCCAGTAACCTTGCCATCGTGGGCGCCTGCGCCATGGGTATCATGTACATGGACATCACCGTTTGGTTCATGGTTCTGAAGTGCTACCCGCGCCTTCGCCCCTGGGCAACACCAGTCGGCCTTGTTGTCATGTGCCTAGCACTGGGCCTTGGATCGTTTTCCACGAGTGTCTCCCATCTCATCCTCACTCAAGGAATTATCTACGCCCTAGGCGGTGGTCTAGCCTGGACACCCATCCTGTTTTACATTGAAGAGTGGTGGGTGCGGAGGCGAGGCTTTGCGTACGGTGTCACCATGGCCGGCCTTGGTCTATCCGGAGCGATATTGCCAGTCATTCTCGAATGGCTGCTTCAGAGCTATGGTTTCAGGACGACGCTGCGAGTCTGCGCACTCAGCTTCGTCGCATTGAACTTCCCAATCTTGTTCTTCTTCAAGCCGCGACTACCTCAGACGCAGGTCAACCTTCCATTCAAGTTTGATATGTCTTTCTGGACTTGCTCCAACTTTCTCATACTGCAGTCGTGCAACGTCCTGCAGGGTGTTGGCTATTTCCTGCCTGCCATATACTTGCCGACTTTCGCTCGCTCACTTGGCGCGAACACGATCGAGAGCACGGTAACGATCATACTGCTAAACGCAGCAGCTTTCGTTGGATCGTTAACTATGGGAGTCGCGATCGATAAGTACGACGTCGTAAACTGTCTCCTGGTGGCTGCCATCGGCTCCGGTACGGGAGTGTTCCTCCTCTGGGGCTTTTCCACATCCTTAGCGCCATTGTACATCTTCAGCATTGTCTACGGCGCCTTCGCAGGATGTCAAGCGAGCAGCTGGAGTGGCATCATCAGAGACACCAAAGAGAAGCGTATCAGTGCTGATTCCGGCATGATATTTGCCTTCTTGTCTGCCGGCAAGGGAGTAGGCAACCTTGCTTCCGGTCCCCTCTCAGAAGCTTTGCTTCACGCCGGGAACTGGGAAGCTGGCTATGCTTACGGAAGTGGCTACGGTGCACTCATCGTCTTCACTGGCGCAACTGCTCTGCTGAGTGGTTGGAGCTACGGTGCCAAACGTTTGGGCTGGATGTAAAGTATAGGTCCTCTACTACGTCCTAAACAGCGGACAAGTTTGCGAGAAGACAAACGACTTGCCATTTTCAGTAACGTTACGATTTGGTGGCAAGCGATCATCAAGTCAACGATGAAAAGGGCCTTCCATGCCTGGTGGGTGTTGTTTCCATCGATAGAACCATTTCTGTGGAACCAGAACCTGTCAAATCGCGGCACATACTTCCCGAACACTACATACATATCACCACGTCCTTTGACTCAGTTACAGAAACATGAGGCTGTCAACAGCCGGCGATATCTGTTACAGTTCATGCAACACACCGAAAACGTGCGGCCAATCAGAGTCGCATGAGCCTGCTTGGCGGTTGAGACGCGTACACGTGAAACGCAGGACCTGGGCCCGCAGAGCCCCTTCATCCCAATTCGTTTTTGTGATCAACATTCGTCGACCTGTTGGAGCTTTCGACCGTTTGAGGAAAAGTAACGATGTGCGTTCGGCAATTTATCTGCGGGCCAACCTGCATCTATCGGACGAGCACATCTGCAAATGGCCCGAAAGCTTCGAAAAGCACATCTACACTCCGCCAACTGACTGGATGAATCTGGAAACGGTATTAAGAGCAACATAGTGTCATCCGATCCAACCATTCAACACGGAGCTGCGCGTCTCAAAGTGATTAATCGAGCAACCTAGAAACGGATTTACCCAACGCATTGATCGGGTCCTTACAAGGAGACCCACAGGCGATCCCAGCGCTTCTCGGAAGGAGGCCATTGTGAACTCCCAAGCATTGTCAAACCACTGGTTTGCGTAGAAGTGCGGGTGACAGTCTGTCCGGTGGGTCTGGCAGATGAGCGGAGGGCAGATCCTGTTTGGCATTGTTGACCTCAACTATATATCGAGGCGCGCCTTGTAGTGTCTTTTGCGTATCAACAGATCTTCATTGATTCCGTGTTGTCGTCTTTCACTACGCTTTGCAAGCATTTCCTGTCTACTTTGACATTACATTCTTTTGGCTGTGCCAGTCCTTCTTTACATATCCCACTTCAGCCACTTGCTCATCGCATTCATTTCTCAAAAACCCATCGACTCCATCAAGCAAACCAACATGAAGTCTGCACTCATCCTTGCGCTCGCCGGCTCCGCCGTTGCAGGTACGCCACACTCCACTCACTGCCTGGAACTACTCTGACACAATGCAGCCCCGTCTTTCAGTGACTTCCTCGACGCACTTTTCGGTGGCGGCAACAACAACGACCACCGACCCAAGCCCTCTGACTTTCCTGGTCTCCCACCCCTTGGTACCGGCACTGGCACCGGTGTCCCCTTCCCCTTCCCCACAGCCACCGGCGCACCATTTCCCCTCCCAGGCTTTGACAACCAAGAGAAGCGCAACGTCAAGCCACTCCACATCGACTATGAGCTCGCTCCCAGAGCAGTCCCTGTTGTCAAGCGCCGCGAACTGAAGTACCGTCAGCTCGGCGGCTCAGCACTTCCATCTTTCAGCCTCTTCGATCCTAACGACACTCCCACCGCGACTGAGCCCGCGACTGGTCTTCCCACAGAGCTTCCCACAGAGCTTCCCACAGAGCTTCCCACAGAGCTCCCCGGTTTGCCAACAGGAACAGGCGCCCCTGAACTCCCCACGGGCCGCCCGACAGACCTGCCCGGTCTGCCTACAGGCTTCCCTACACCCCCTGCAGGCGGTCCTACAGCTCCTTTCCCCTTCCCGACCGGCGAAGCGCCTCTTCCCACCGATGCTCCGTTCCCCACTGCGCCGATTGGCACAGATGCGCCCGGTTTCCCTGGCTGGCCTACTACATTCGGCACAGTGACTCGCGGCCCGAAGCCTACTACTGCGCCCAATGGGTCGGGAGAGGAGGGCGAAGAGACGCAGAACGGCAACGCCTGGTTGGACTGGATCAGTGATTTGCTGACTGGCGGGAAGGGATCGCAGCACTAAGTGTTGAGGAAGAGCGGATTAGCGATGATGGCGTCTTGACGATGCAATTTCGATTCTATGGCACATTTTAGGGTATAGGAAGGTAGATTTCGACAGAACCGAAAAAGCCCTTGGAGAAAGGAAATAGTCTCTTCGAATGACTTCGGTGTCAACCATTTCTCTGTTAAGAAGTGATGCGTGTGTCAATCTGTCCTGGAATACCTTTGTAAACAATCTAGGTATGGTCTGAGTAAAAAGTCGTCACGAGAATTCGAGTTCGAGAAGGCTTATGGAAGAGAAACGCAACACACGTGATGTCAAGGACAAAGTATATGATGATTGGAATGGTGCGACTGAATCCTTTCATTCGTGTTTCCTGACACATCTAACCAGCCCAGGTATCAAAAGCTCAACCGTAACGCCGCGCAAAATGCATCCCGGCGTATAGCACATCATGTCTCCAATGCTTAGCTCAAGGGCTTCCACAAAACCCCTAGTCGTGCTTTGCTCCGCCATTACCACTGCCGATTCCACCCAGGAGACCATCTTTCTCGCCAAGTTGGAAGTAGCTAGCGTTTCCACGTCTCCGCAACTTCTTGCCTCCGAGCAGTGCCGTAATGATAAGGCCAATGATGCCAAACACAGCGAGGACGGGATGGTGCCAGGCAAAGCTGTTGAGGCCCAGGAAAAAGCCTGATATGCGGCCGGTTGTGGACTTGGCCTGGATCTTGGGCGGATTTTGGGTGACCTTGTTGATAGTCTCCAAAATCGAGGTGCGCGACGGTCGGATGGGTTCGCCGGAGATAGTAATGTCCCAGTAACGGCGATTCTAGTCTTTGTTAGCACACGTGGATAAGTTTAGTGACGACCGGTATGCTTACGTCTTCATCGTTAATGATGACCCTTTCGCCCTCCTTGACGTCAATACCGTATGTTGTCTTAACCCAGCGCTCCCAGAAGAGGCCATCTACCCATGCGAAGCCAACGCGTGGACGCTCGATCTCATCCATGTTGATGCGAATACCCTTGGCGTTTCTCAGCGCGCGCTCGTCTTCCTTGTCTTCGGCCTCCTCGATGCGCAACTGTTTCGCATCGCGCAATTCCTGTCGCTCGAGCTGGAATAGGGCGTCTTGCTTGTCGATCCATTCGATCGCTGCGCTCCTCATCTCGCGCTTGGACAGGATGAATTCATCAGAACGTTCGCGGCTCAGAATGCCGAGCACGACAATCTTACCGTCCATGATGTCCTTAGCGTTGGATGAGGTGAGTTCGGGGACGAGTGGGAGCCAAACAGACTTCATCCAGGTAAGTACCTGGCGAGTATCACGCATTTCCTTCGGTGTAATAGGCGGGTAGTAGGTGGGCTTCCCGTCGCGGGAGACCATAAGGCGAGGCCATGTAGAGATCTTGAAACGCTCAGACATAGCTTTGTCATTCGTCTTTACGATCTTGGCTTTACCAACAAGGCTGAGAGTAAGGCGCTCGAGGGCCATGAAGTCTTCGGAAGTAGTGGCGTGGTCGTAGAAGTAGACGAAGATGACTTCTTCTTTCTCCTCAAGAGCCTTGAAGCCTGCTGCGTCCACGTCTTCAACACCAGCGCCGACTGAAGTTGCTTTGTTGGCATAGTCGAGCAAGTCGCCCAGACCGCGCAGGCCTTCGTACTCAATGCGTTCGCCGCCACGGAAGAAGAGCATGGTAGGGTAGCCCCTGACCTTGGCATCCTTGCAAAGTCTCTTCTCGACGTCGCAGTCAACTTCGCCAATGTTGAGCTTGCCCTTCATCTGCCGTGCCATGTTGTCCCAATTTGGTTTGAGAGCCTGGCAGTGATGGCACCAGGGCGCATAGAACTTGACAAACCAGGGGTCCAAGGTGTTCGTGATGACAGTTTGGAACTTTTCTGCGGTGAGGGGTTCGGAGACGCCAGATGGGTTGAATGTCGAAACAGCTTTTATAGGTGTGGCTTTCGCTGGTGTAGGGGTTGGAGTGCCCACTTTGGTAGGCTCGTTCTTCAAGCTGGCGAGCTTGGAGCTTGCAGCTTCCTTGACCTTGACCTCCTCCTTTTCCTTTTCCTTTACAGCCTCCTCAGTGTCTGGTCCAATTTCAACAGCTTTGTCACCGGCTTTAGGTAGCTTGGGCCCGCCCTCCTTGCGTGATCCAGGGCGGATCGTCTCGAGTAGCTCTTCAACCCAAGTGCTCAGCCCCTTCATATCTTTCGACCCTCGTTCCCTCTGAACTTCTTTGCCATCGCGGAAATAGACCATCGAA
Organism: Didymella segeticola; assembly: GCA_004522025.1. Classification (NCBI taxonomy): domain Eukaryota; kingdom Fungi; phylum Ascomycota; class Dothideomycetes; order Pleosporales; family Didymellaceae; genus Didymella; species Didymella segeticola. The sequence continues at coordinate 893,044 of SDAV01000011.1, forward strand.
GGGTAGCTCATGATATTGTTGGTGGCGCAAAGGTCAGCGGATGCTATGCAGTCGACCTTGGCGAAGTTGAAGTCGTAGAAGCGCTTGAAAGAATTGAGTGAGTCGCCCTCGGGCCCGCTTTTTGCTTCGATTGGCTTGGATGTGTAGTAGAACTCGTAGGCGGTTTGGTACGTGGGCGCAAACTGTCTGCAGTGTGGACATGTGGGCGAGAAGAACTCTACGATCCTTGTGGTGTGTCAGCAGCTTATGGGGATAATGCACAATATTTGGCGTACCAGTTGCCTGTCGCGATCTCTTTGTCCAGGGTCTTAACGTCGAGCACCGGCATGGGTGGCACAGTTTGGCCATTAAAGATGGTATCTGGCACCTTGTCCTCCCAGTCGTCTTCTGCATCCGCTCTCTTTGCTGCCATGACAGCGTTATCTGGCACGGCAAGTGTGCTGGCTATCGTCGCCAGCGACAACAGCGAATAGAATATGGAGCGCATCGCGACGAGCTGCTTGCTGCTCAGGCGCAGTGGTGGTGGAGGCGTGTGGGCGCGTGGACGCGCAGTATGTATGCTCCTAGGCTAAGGTTGCGATTGCACAGGCGCAGACGAAAGAAGAAGGGAACACGGAATATTGGGAATCGGCCTCTAAAGAAAGTCGCCGTGGAGGGTCGAAATGCCACGGTCGCCGAAGACGATGGCTGTCCCTGAGTTCACTAAGGAACAGAGGCGCCACATGATGCACCCCTGTCGCGCACAAGCTCCCGCCGCCAAGGCTGTGGAGCGTGAACTTCGATGGTTGATGGCATCACGACCTCCAACACCAATTGCGCCACGCATCGCCGTCCACGACCCCTGCAACCATGAGGGCAGCTTCAAGACTCTTCGCCGCCGTCAAGCCCGGCCAGTTCCTCGAGGCCGGCGCTCCCACTGGTCTCACGGGCCTCGCTACACACCCTTCGCCGCGCTCGACACTGCTCCACCACTACCACGGCACCCTCACCAAGCTCCGGCAGATCCCCGAGTCCTCCGTATACCGCCAGTCGACCGAAGCACTCACGCGCCACCGCCTGAAGGTCATCGAGGAGTCGAAGCCCAAGGGCTGGGACGCATGGCAGGAGAAGATCCAATCGCAGATCGCCGAGGACCCAGAGCACTTCCACACCATTCGCAGCGAGGGCGGTATCGCCGTTGTTCTGCCCAAGGTCCAGAACGTCGACTACGGTCAGAACCGGAAAGCCGAGTGGGACGGTGAGGTTGCGCCGTCTTTCCCTGAGGGCATCAGGTCGCAGCAGGCGCGCAGGAAGGACGTCAAGGCCTTGAAGGGCGACGTCGACTACAAGCCTGAACGCACCTTCTCGCCTACCGTCTTCGCTGCTGAGCCGCAGTACACAATTGAGGCGTAGGTGGTCATGACCAATGAGATACGAGGAAAAGCTAATCTCACAAACAGCATCTCCGACTTGGAGAGCAAGATCGGTGCTGGTCTGATCGAGGAAGTCATCCAGGTTGCCGAGGCTGAGCACACGTTGGTCGAGGAGATGATTAAGAACAAGGTGTAGGTACATGATTTACAGACATTGAGCCTGTAGCTAACGCGCAACAGCTGGGAACCACTTGAGGAGCCCGCTCCTGAGGGCCAGTGGGTGTACGCTGAGCGTGCAACCCACACCGGTACCACTTAGAAGCCGTAGAGAATAGTAAGAAGCAAAGATGTAAATAGTAGGAAGACTTGTACCAATTGACAGTTTGATCCCCCCAAAGATTACTCCACAAAGCCCGGTCTCCAACAGTTGGCCATGATAACATTCATCACAGACATTGAAACCCGCCAGTGCGCATCGTTCCACTGACCATCAACCAGGGACTAGCGATCGCCTTCTCAACAGTTAAAATATATCCCTTGATCCTACGCACTTGCCACTCAATTTGCGTCAAAGTAGAAACCTAGGCATCTAACTCCTCATGCTTTTAAATCACCATCTATGACTCTCGCACTCGTAAACGAATGCTTGTTCTGTTGCGTGAGAGTATCAATCAAACGAAGAAACGATTCGCTTGCGCTTGCGCTTTCATCCCGTTGCTTGGTGAGCTGTCCCCACACTCTTGTTGCTCGATGTTCCAGCCTTGTATGAAAGTCGTCGGACAAAGTCTGGTCGGTAAGGGTGTACGATTGGGTCACAGATTGGGAGAACAGGCAAAAGTGCTCAAGGCAATCGGTCGACTTCGTGACGGCTTTCGAGGGTCACAAACTCCGCGAACCCCGTAGTCCATAGCCATGATAGTGGATGTTGAGCAACTGTGAGTTTGGAAAGAATCAATCCAAGTTGTCTTGCCAGAGCAGAAACCGCCTTGTGCTGTCATCTCGTCCCACTGTTGATGCTATGATGTCTCACGTGGGTCGCGGAACTGTAGTCCGCTGTAAGACCAGGTGTTTCCGTGCATCATGTTTGCCACGTGTAAGTGCACATCCCTAAGGCGCGACTGAATCGCGCTTGTCGATAAGAGTAGGCCCGTTGATGGTTGTATGACCAGTCCCATTGTTCATTTGCAGCATGATTTCATTTTTACGTGTACCTGTGCTGTGTGAACACATGGACATTAGCGGCTGACCTTGTTACGTTGAGAGGGTCTCTTGGTGGGCTTCGTTCACCGCAGCTTTCACGTCTGCTTCCTTTCTGGTTAGGTTGTCGTCTAGTTATCACGCTAAAATGGTAGCCTCGCGGCCCCATCCGCAACAACAGTCAAGCTGCTCGTCGCAACGATCGTTGGATTCCGGAGGAACACTGCGGCTGCGTACCGTCGGAACCCACGTGCAATCATCGTGTTGATCCCACTGCATTCGTTTTTGAATTGATATGATTCCGCAGCCTCTCTCTCAATGCCGCTGCGAAGTCTAGAGCCGCACCCCGGACCATCGCTCCGTTATTACCAGGATCAACTAACGGCTGGCAATTTCAGACAGTTGGCCTTACCTCTTCGGCGTCTTGAAATGGAGCTCGATCTCAGAGGTACGAGGCCTTGCATGCACGTTGCATGCAACAACTGGACCCATCGTGCCACATGGCATGATTGGACTCCATGCTTCGTACCCGGACCCTGCATGCATAGCTAGCATCACTGCCTCGGCCGCGTCTTCTGGAATATATGCGCGTATCAAACTGCGTGCAAAGGTAGCGCGGTGTCGACAGTAGAGGCAGCAGCTCCGGGTCCAGACACAAATCAAGATGCTGTTACGTGTGAGGAGCCTACCCCTTCATGTGAAGCCGAAATCTTGAGACTTCGTCGTATAGAATTAATAGATAGCTCCACCATGACAGACTTCCAAATCACAGACGCCGATCTCTCGAGGTCAAAGTTCGAAGGCAAAGTTGCTTTAATCACAGGTACTTTAGAACGAACCCTCTCAGATCAGTGCCAGACTACAGCAAGACTGATAAAACCTACAGGCGGCTCCTCAGGCATCGGTCTCGCAACTGTCGAACTCCTCGGATCTCTAGGCGCAACCGTGATCAGCGCAGACATCAATCCCCCACCCAAGACCGGTCCCTTTGTCTACGTGCAGACCGACGTCAGCCAGTGGACCTCACTCACCAAACTCTTCAAGTCCACGATTGCCGCACATGGCCGCATCGACTTCGTCTTTGCAAATGCCGGCGTTGGGCCACGTGCAAACTATCTTGCGCTCGAGACAGACGCCGAGGGCGAGCTGATCCAGCCAAGCACAGCGACCTTGGATGTCAACCTGAACAGCGTGGTGAACACGGCCACACTGGCCGTGCACTACATGAAGGCCCAGAAAGAAGGCGGAAGCATTGTGCTGATGGGCTCAAGCACGAGCTTGCACCCCGTGCGAGCCATCGACTACTGTACGGCCAAAACAAGCATGGTCAACGATCTCAGCTAACAGCTCATAGCAACAGCGAAGGGGGGTGTCCTCAGCTTCGGCCGTGGCCTCTCCGTCCTGCTCTCGGCCTCTGCACTCCCAATCCGCGTCAACAGCCTCGCACCCAGCTGGACAGCAACACAAGTACTGCCCAATCTTGGCGATCTATTGAAAGCCGTGAACTACGACGCACAATCCACAGACGTAGTCGCGCGCGGCGCAGCCTACCTGTTTGTTGATGAGAAGAGGCATGGCGAGGTAGTTTTCGTCTGCGAGGGCAAGTACAAGGAGATTGAGAACGCAATTCTGGCACCGGCGTACGAGAAGGTCAAGGGTGAGGGGCCGAGTGACGATGAAGTGCTGGCGAGGATCTTTGCGCTTGCTGGGTAGGGAGGCCATACATCTGCCGTCTCGAGGACTGTCGACGCGAGCAAGCTGGGAGTCCAAACATAATTGGCGTTCCTAAGGCAGTTTCACACGCCTGGAGAGACTTTGAATACCTGTTTACTATCAAATCGCGTTCTCGGTAACAAAACTTGTGAATCTTTGAGGGCTCTATTTATACCCCATCATACGCCCCAACGAAGCTTATACACTGGTGCTTTCGATCGTGTTGATCACGTTTGGTATCACAAACCTGTCTTCTCCGATAAATGCGCTACGACTGCCCAAGAACGCCGCGCCATGTGGAAAACCCATCCTCGCCCGCACCTGCACTCGCTGTTCAATACCCAAACTCCCAGATATCCTTCTGATACCCCTCCGTCAGCGTCTTATCCTCCCCGTACTTCTCCTGCCACTCCGTAAACCCGCCCTTAAGCACATACACCCTCTGTTTCCCGACACCCTCTTTCTCCGAGCCCTTGCCCTCGCCCTCCACACCCTCCTCTCTCACGTCCCCCTTCGACTCCACCGTCACACCGCCATCAAGCCTCTCTTTCTCACGCAGGTATCGCAGCGCCGCACTCGGCCCCCTCTGCTGACTCAGCGCACAATGGAAGATCACAACCTCCTTGCCTCTCAGCTCGCGCACCAGCTCCGGCGTTTTGTAGTCCAGCTGTGAACTAGGCACCCACGTGCTCCCGCGGATGTGGCCCCCGATATGGTCGCTGTCGCGGACATCTATTACTGCTGTGTTGGCGGGGAGGCCTTGGGTGGCGTTGAACTTGCTGGAAAGCGTTTCGCGCGACACGTACTGCAGGTCTGAGAGGGATATGGTTGACATTGTGGGATTGTAGAGGGCGCGAAGGGTAGCTGGTATAAGTGCAAGGTATGCGCGATGGGGAGGTGCGCTAGCTGCCGAGTCGAAGATGTGTGAGTAGTCGGTAAGCTTGGTTGAGTGTGAGGTTGAAAGCAGAAGAGCGGCGCATATATTGGGAACCTTTGTATAGTTGATTGACAGAGGGGTGGCGGGGCACGCGTTCTGTGCTTTCGCGCGAGAGCACGTGAGGATACGCCAAAACATTGCAAACGATGGGCTCACTCAGCACATAGGCTAGAACGAGTTTTCTGGTGGCTGCTCGATCTTCTGGGACACATGGCAGGCGAAACACTCTCCGAAGTGAGCAAGATACTTGAAGCAGAGTGCTGTGATCGATTCATAGCTGTACTAATACACAATACTAACGCCAGCTGAACACGCCGCAGTCTGTCAACCACACGGCAACAATCATTATTTACAGCTTGCTTCCACCACCCAGCAGCTCCGCGCCAGCACCGGAAATAGCAAGCTTGCCGGTCTCCTTGACCTTGGTCTGGAATGCGATCGTATTTCCCGTCTTCCACATCTCCGTAATCAGCGTCTGCCCTGGCAGCACAACGCCCGCAAAACGGACCTTGATGTTCTTGAACGGCCCAAACGTCTGCAGCACGTGCTTACCCGAAATACCAAACGAGCACAGACCGTGCAAGATAGGAGTGTCGAAGCCACCGACCTTGCTGAATTGCGGGTCGATGTGCAGCGGGTTAAGGTCGCCTGAGAGACGGTAGATTGCAGCTTGCTCCTCAGTTGTCTTCTCCTCGACCACAGCGTCGGGTGCCCTCTGCGGCGGCTTGTGCGCCTTTGTTGCTGCGCCGCGATCGCCACCCTTCTTCTGGCCGCCGAAGTTTCCGCTCCCACGGATGAAGACGGTTGACTCGTTGTAGAAAATCTCCTCGCCTGTTTTGGCGTCCTTGGTCACAGAGCCGTAAACGACGAGCCCGGCGGCGCCTTTGTCGACGACTTCGACAAGTTTGGGGACAGCAATCAGCTTGGCTTCTGTAGGGATGGGGAATTTGCGGATCTCGAGGAATTGCTCGCCGTGCAGGAGCATGCGCGGGTCGAAGTTGGGGACAATTTCGTCGAAGGTGAAGGGCGGTTCGGCGTTGAATGGGGGCACTACTCCGAATGTGGGAATGACTTGGAAGTTCTCGTCGCCCTCATAGACGAAGGGGAGGTCAGTACGCTTGGCGCCGATACCCAGATCTACAGACCGTTAGTGATAAGTAGCGAAGTGTGATGAAGGTGGACGTACTGTAGAGGATGACATCCCTCTCGGTGTATTCGAAGGGAGTGCCTTCCGATTTGGCAGCAAGAGCGGTCTGCTGAGCTTTAAGAATCTCCTCATTGCTCTTAGAAGGCTTCTTCTCCTTCTTGCTCTTCTTGCTGGTGTTCTCCATGTTGGCCATGATCGACTTGAGACCGCTAGCGTTGTCGTGGGGGTGGTCAGCACGGCCGTCATCGAAGTTGGTAATGCGCTCCCAATTTTGGAGAACAGCCTCAGGAGTAAGCTTGACATCGACTGGGAAGCCGTGACCTCCGGTTCGCTGCCACCTAGTAGCGGCGAACCAACCAGAGCCCATCTCGTAGAGGCCGCCTGTCGGTACGGGAGCCTTGTCAGAGACGAGCAAGATCACAAGAGGGGCGTTGTAGTCGGGCTTGAGAGCCTGAACGACTTCCTCAGGCATGATAGAGCGGGTCATCTGGGTGCCTGCATTAGGGGCAACGGTGTTGACAAAGATGTTGTTCTTCTTGCCCTCAAGTGCAAGGGACTTGGAGAAACCGAGGATACCGCACTTGGCCGAGGCGTAGTTGGCCTGACCAAAGTTTCCGTAAATACCACTGGTGGAAGTGGTGTTGAGGATGCGGCCATACTTCTGCTTGAGCATGTATGGCCACGCAGCCTTGGTGACTGAGTAGGTACCAAACAAGTGGACTTTGTGAATGATGTCCCACTGGTCATCTGTCATGTTGGCAAATGCCTTGTCGCGCAGAATGCCAGCATTGTTGATGACAATGTCGACGCGGCCCCAGGTGTCAATAGCTGTCTTGACGACAGCCTCACCGTTCTGGACGTCGGCTTTGTTGCCCACAGCCTGGCCGCCAAGCTTCTGGATCTCCTGAACAACATCATCAGGGTTGACGAGATCGTTGATGACGACCTTTGCGCCACGCTTCGCCAGCTGGAGCGCGTAGATACGGCCCAGACCAGCACCTCCACCAGTGACAATGGCAACCTTGCCAGAAAAGTCGAGCTCTTCACCCTTGGGGTTGGCAGGGAGCTTGCCAGCCTCCTCGAGCAGCTCCAAAGCATTGGCAGGACCCTGCGGGTGCTCAGGCTTGGAGAAGTCGACAACATCCTTCCACTTGGCAGCAACGGCACCGGGTGTGAGGGTCTCGTCAGCCTTCAGCTGGACACCTTTGGCTCGCTCCCAGCGCAACTCAGCAATGTGTCCACCGCCAGCTTCGAAGATGGCACCTGTCTTGGTGCTCGACTTGTGTGTGAGAACGGCGACGAGCGGGACGATCCACTCAGGTTTCAGCTTGGCGAGGACGTCAGGAGGCATGACAGTCTCAGTCATTCGGCTGGCAGCGATCGGGGCAATGACGTTGCAGAGAATGTTGTACTTGAGACCCTCCTTTGCGAGAGTCTCAGTGAAGCCAACAAGGGCAAGCTTAGCAGCTGCATCGTCTTGTTAGCATGAGCAGTGCGCCTTGACATGCTCGACTTACCAGAGTAGTTGGTCTGACCGAAGGAGCCAAACAGGCCAGCCGCCGAAGCGGTGCTGATGAGTCTGCCGTACTTCTGCTTCCTGAAGTGCGGCCACGCGGCTCTCGCACACTTGTATGCGCCGAGGACGTGGACCTTGTAGATGAGCTCCCAGTCCGCCTGCTTCATGTTCTTGAAGCTAACATCACGCAGGATACCGGCGTTGTTGATGAGCACATCGATACGCCCAAAGGCATCAATCGCCGTCTGAACGATCCTGTCGCCATTCTCAACAGAGTCGTAGTTAGCGACCGCCTTTCCACCTGCCGCCTTGATCTCGTCGACGACTTTGTCGGCAGCCTGGGGTGTGGTTAGTGGGTATTCCCGAGCGTCTGGCCGTGAAGCATGTGACAGCAACGACAGCAACAACCCAAGGGAGTCGCGATCTTGCTCACCGCGAGCGTCTCATTGAGAGCGAGAGGCCGCATGTGGGACGACTTACTGATGAGCTGCCACCCTCGCCCTTAAAACTTCCACCGAGATCGTTCACAACGACATTTGCGCCTCGGCTAGCGAAGAAGATCGCATACTCGCGACCGAGACCACCGCCAGCACCGGTGACAACAACGGTCTGGCCGTCGTATCGCAATTCTTGCGCACCGCTCATGATGCTTTGAGTTTGTCTTTGAAAACGAGGAGGAGGTGAAGAGACTCCTTAAAGGCCCGCTACGGATGCGGAGACCTAGAACCCGATTACGTAGGTTACCAGCAGATGAAGGGTATCAATAAAGATCCCAGGTAATGCAGTGGCGTAGATGTGAGTGTGGGGAGAGGAAGAGCAAAAAACTGGAGGAGAGGAAGGGTATATGATTGATGCGGCAGCTGAAGCCAGAGTCGTGGTTTTGAGCTCCATGTTCACGCGGCCTTCCGAGGTGCAACCTGCCTCGGCACTGTGATGTGTGGGGATCCACGTGACGTGTCTGGGGAAGCTGCGGGCTACACGGTTCAAGGCCGCCACGCAACTGCCGACATGTGAAAATGCGAAAGTCAGCTCCATGTACACTGTCATGTGCTGCCAAGCTCAGGGCCAAGGCCATATTATAACGACGCCTTGCTGTTCTTGCACATCGACGTCGTTGCACCAGTGATGTCTGTTTTTCTACCAAAGGCCAATTGAAACAACATTTTTCCTCGATAGAGTTGCCATGAAGGGTGTATGAAGTTCTACCCAGCATCATGCCAGAAAGCCAAGTCGTTCTCAACAGCTGTTTTATGATGGACGGGAGTACAGTGGTTGAGTAATCATTAAAGGCAGTTGCCGCACACGCATTTTCGCATCATGAGAAACCTGGATGCTGAAAACCACAACTGGTGCTGGGCTACTGCAAGCCCCAAATTCCTCTAGTGACATCTGCTTTTCTATGTGTTTGAAGCTTACATTGAGCCTAGAGCAGCTTGTAAGCAGTACTTCTAGACACAACTACAGTGCAACTGGTCGCTTGTGGAGTCGGGCCGCTCCATTGTTGGTCGCGATCGATCAAGGTTTTCCACTGGAGCAAAAGTAACGAATAACATCATTCGGCCTCACGTATTCCTCGTTGGTCTCTTTGTTGCCTTACCCGCCCTCTTTCCACACCCACTCGTCCCTCGCCATGTGCCACGTCCATACAGGTATCCTTCATAGACCATTCCGAGCGCTGATTTCCCCACGCCTCGTCGCGAGTGACACCATCCAAGTCTTCAAGCTGAGAACCAGATGCAATCTGCTCCAATCGATCTACAGGCTGATAGCGCACACTCCTGTATGATGCAGCAGGTACGATGGACCGCGTGAAGTCTGCCAGGGCAGAGCATATTGGGATAGGCTGCAAAGGGTTGCAGATTGCCTTTAATGAAATTCGCATGGGAAGTGGAGCGAATACGAGTTATGAGCATCGGTGACGAGATGCTCACACTGACTTTGACAAAATCTGGACGTGCAACGGAACTCACCCAGAGCTTGACTCTGGAGACACGTTGCTTAGCTGTACCTATAGTCAGCCTATGAGTGTACCAATTCGTGTGGTCGAAGCGTACGAACCCAGAATTGTGCATGATATACATCAAAAGCAATCTGAATGCATGCGGCCAGCGGATCGGCCAGGGGGACCTTGCCGAAGCAGCTGCGAGGCAGAATGAGGAACAACTGTGTGATAGCAATATCGCTGGTACAAACAGGGTTGCAATGTACAACGGGCTGGGATGTAAGAAATGTCGTTGGATCCCGACAGCCCACTCTCGCCAGTGAACGGGTTTAGAAGGAGGCTGTCAAGGTTGTTCTACGCAGCTTGTGTAATATGTGCTAATGGGCACTGCATGAAGGCAGCAACACTTCTGACAAGGTCACTACGCGTGGCCTTGGGCGTAGCGTACCACTTCGGACGCATGTCGCCCGAAGTAACAGATCGTATACTTTACCTGCGTCCACTGGCGCCGACTGCTTCACGAGGCGCTGCTTTTTTCGAGACCTTAATCGTTTCGCTACAAACTCCTATATGGAGTCTCATTCTCAAGTCGAAAAAGATTGGCGGCAGGCCAGAAAAGTGGGCAGGAAGACGCCATGCGTGGGGTGGCTACTCTTTGCCGGCTCTGTGGCACACTGTAGAAACGGGTAGCCGAATCCAGCATTTTTGTGTGTGCTGAAAAAGATTCCTGTCCATGTGGGGCCGGTGTAGCTGAGGGTTCTGTGTGGTGCTATTCCATTGCCGCGTGTCAATATCCATAGCTGAAAATCGTCGCACCATAGTCATCTCTGCTTCGAGGATCACCCTTCGATATGTTCTCGTCTTTTTGAGAGGTCCACTCGGCATACCCAATCTAGAACGTGGGCTAATTTCGATACGAACCTTGGAAAATAAGCGTGCTGCTGTTAAACTTCGTCACCGGGATGTCGTACATATGAAATACCTCTAGTCTCAGCTCGGACCTCTCTGCTTCACCGCTACGGTGTGACGGAGGGCGATCCACGAGGCGCAAAGTGAGGAGTAGATGCTCACGAGACCATGCAATGTCCGCACTGCTCGGCTACTCCACTCGCCCTCTTATCTTCCTTATTGACATTAAATTGCTGCAAAGCCAAAGCGCGCCGCAATGTATCACTCTGTGACTGTGCTGGCAGCTATGCGCAAGTAGTCGATAATGGTTGGGTCAGCGACTGTCTAAAGAAGACAAGGTCAAGCGACTATGACCAAGCTGGTTGTTCCATCCCAGGCCCATGTCAGCGGTATCATCACTGGCAGACTTTGACGGGATCGTCCGTCGTGGACCGACGCCGTTGCTACGCTCCCGCGTCCGATCCGTTTCCAGACAGGTTGATGTTTGAAATTGCGTAATCGACCAGGCATGAGAGTGAAGCTGTCGCCCACAGATGTCAGACGCGCACTTCACGAATCGCAGTAATCCATCTTGACCGAGACCGCCATCTTCGCAAGTCAGTTCGCGGCTTTGACGCAGTCAAATTTCCCCCTAGGCACGTATCCAATAGGACAAATTCAATAAGCCTTACAATGCGGCGCAGATCCCTTTTGTGTCCTTGATCGCTGACTTCCGAGAACGAACCGGAGCAAGGTTCCTTAAGGCCTCTGAATGGCTAGGTGTCCGGACATGGCTCACGAGACGTGCCTCGCATGCAAAAGACGTGCGAGGGTTGAAGGTGCGGGCAAAGCGATTGCGGACATCCACGAGTGAACAGCTCGCATGATGAGAAGCTAGATGTTCTTATCTTCCTGCGGCCGCAGGCCGCTTTCGCAATAGGTGCATAGAAAGCTGTCGCAAGACCATTCGCAGCTGACAAGCCTCCCGTCATCGTAGTGGCAACTAAACGTTTTCGATCCACGCTGGTCTTGGGGCGGGCCGCAGCGTACAATGAGGCCGAGCAGCCTGTCGGTTGATTTGGTCTCGAAGCAGATTGGGCATCCACCAAGTGACTAAGTTGCATAGTCCCGCACTCGTCTGAATGTCCAGTACCCAATTTTCAACATCCGTTCATACGAACGGAAGAGAGTCATTCCTCAGCGTCATTCAGGTCGGTTTCGAAGCTCATCTTTGCTTACAGGCAAGCGCAATAGCCACCACGACAATCGAAGTGTGTCTCCGCCGCACCACAAGCGAGGCAACTTTTCTTGGGCGCGCTCACCAAGACCGCATCTCCCGGATCCTTCGAGCTTCTTCTGAAACCTCCTCTTGGACGTGACAGATCTTAAAGGGGGGTTGAGAACATCACCCATTGTCTCGAGAGGATTCGGTATCACCGGATGCTGGGGTAACTTGTCCAGGAAGAACCTTATCCACGATGGAGGACGACTTTCAGTGTGTCACAATCCAGGGACGGGTCTTTCAGAAAGTCTCCGTAGACAACGTCATATACTGTGTTCCGGTGGCCAACGATGAACTGGAGGAGGACAGGCTGACAGCTCAGCATAACGTGCTGTTCAGACTATTTGGCAACTCTCTCGTCTCTCCCCACATCAAAATCGACGCTCCTGAGAAGATCCTGGAGTGTGGTTATGGAGGTGGTGATTGGTCGGTCCAGTGCGCCGAAGAATACGAAGACTGCGAGGTGCGTTTGTTGGACATCCTTAGCAAATCCTACTGACAATTTGAGGTTACCGCCGTAGACGTGTACCCAATGCTTATTGTCGACCAGCCTGAGAATCTGAACCTTTGTGGCTACAACCTCAACGACCGCCTGAACGATCCAGAAGTCTTCCAAGCCAGGGCTTACGACCTCATTCACTCTCGCTGCATCGGTGCAGGTATTGCAAGTAATAGATGGACATCGTATATTCGAGACATGAAACTGCTTCTGCGGCCGAATGGTTGGATTCAGATTGTAGAGTACTACCTGAATATTCAGTCGAGCAGTGGAAGACTGACAGACGAGTCAGCGGTCAGAAGATGGTGGTTGAAGTATTCAGAGGCGATGGGAAGAATGAATCGCGATCCGAGGATTGGCAACCGACTGCAAAGCCTCTTCGCGGAAGCAAGGTTGGGGGACGTCCGGGTCGAAACCATGCAACTACCGATTGGCGACTGGGAAGCAGGTAACTGATACCCTGTGAATCATCTTTCGTTTTCAAATTTCTTTTTCAACGCAAGCTTGTATGCCCGAACGAATGGCGTACATATGCAGCATGCAATTGCTGACGTAACCAACAGATCCAGTCAAAGCCAGTATTGGGAGGGATACCGTTGCGATGATGGGCAATCTTCTAGAGTCTCTCAGCCTTTGGCCTTTGACACAACAACTCAACTACACGGCAACAGAGTTCCAACGCCTCATCAGCGAAGTTCGTACGGAGTTGCAAAACAAAGAGCTCAAGTTGTATGTCCCTGTGTAAGCATAACATGCCGCCACGTTCGCGCCGGGATCTAATGTTCTCCAGGTACGTGGCGTGCGGCCGCCGCAGCGGATGAAGGGTATTGATATTGGTCACATCGAGGAAGTCTGTCGATAATCGTTCTGATCGCCGTGGCGGTAAGTCGAGGTTCATCGCCAGATGGGCGATGAAACCATTGCTGTTGCTGAAACCTGTTTGGATCCTCTCAGATAGCCCCCAAAGCAGACTTTGAGATTCATACACTGCTTCTCGTCCTCATTATGCGGCAACATCAAGGCTTTTAGTCATTTGTCGTGCGTCGTGCTGTGACGAGATCCGCGAGCCAAGTTGGATAGGAGAGCGTTTTGACATTATCTGTCAAGAGTTGTCCGGAAAATAGACAGCACGAGCACTGACGCCTGCAGACTCGCAAGCCTGCACATGGTGTTTCCGGCGAGCGTGAGCTGAAAATCGACGGCAGGCCAAATGCTTGCTCGACGTCTGGCCGTCGATACGATAACACAACTCAAACAGGACTCCACTACGGCGGGCTGCCGTAGTAGGTCTCCGGGACCTGTGCTGTTGGAGAGTTGGGAGAACAAGTGTTGCCTCGCGCAATCTCCAAGGTGCCGTGGTCTGCAAGGAGTGACTTAGTGGCGACTGAGCGAACGAGTAACGCAACGATCACGGCGGGTACCGCTCTGGCTGCAACTTCGGGTAGTGGACACGACCACAAGAGACTAATCGTAAGAGCAAGCCATTGAATTGTCGAGAGGTTCGGAGGAACAAAGCACGCGTGGACGCGGCTGACCGGAAGAAGGCATGATCACCACTCACGATGAGAAGAAATGCTTGCGCCTACCTTACTGTGTACGTCTCCCAACAGGTACAAGCGGGCACAAGGAACATTTTCACAAGTCCAATCACCTCGGTGGCTAGCGGCCAAGGCCTTGCAGCAAGCCTCAATTCCGGCAGAGTGGTTCCGAAACAATCCTCTGTGAGGACTGGGGCGCGTTAGCCATTCGATATCTTCGCCCTGGAGAGCTGGCGAAACTCCCCTGGCAACACGCCTTCTACTTTGAGTTATCGCCCCATCTGAAATTCAAAGCTACTGACATACGCGCCTAGTACACGGCACCCTATTCCTGACGTGATTCCTCAATCATTGTCACCCACGACCAAGCTCCTTGTATCGACGTTGGGCTATCAAAAACCAAAGTCCGATGAGGCTTAGAGTACCCACTGTTTGCACGATCCGATTGAGGCTATGAGAAGCGCGTGCACCGGGGAAGCGGCCTGTCGCCTCGAGCGCATACGCTAAGACACACGTTAATGAAGGCCTCGTTGGCATCTGATCCTTTGAACAAATCGCATTGTTACGATGGAGATACGAGGGCGCATGCCCCGCGGAAGATGGGAAACCTCGGTCGATGACCCGAGAACCAGCGACGCTGCTGATCCAGAAGCCTGTCTGCCTCAGCAGACGACGGCCCAACTAACAGATGCAGTTTCTAGTACCTGCAAACAGCAACTCAGATGGTACAAAGCAGAGCGCAAGTTGCTACTTGACACAGGTAGAGTTCACTATAACTTCGTACATGGCTTGTTGTTCATTGCCTATCAAAGCACAAAATGTCTTCGGCATAATTCAAGAAGACCCCTGTTGCCGAGTCGTCAGTATTCATTGATCAAGTAGCTCGCACTGTCATCACGAAGAACTTCCAGAACAGAGGCATTTCTAGTCCCACATCGACCCCGAACCATCAGTCTATGGTTCACGCGATCCCTACGTCCATCCAAGTAATGTCTGCCTTTGCGTTTTAGCCTGTTCTCCAAGTAACTACTGCCAGAAAGGTATAGCGGCCGCTACAAAGCATCATCCACAGCTCCTTCCGCAGCGCTAACCCCTCAGTTATCCCCGTTTCCCGCGATCCCAGCCTTAATTCACTGCAGATTTACCTGTTAGCAACCTCGGGCAATGTGCCGGCGAGAGGGAACTAGTAGAGCTCCGTGCCGGATTGGTCATTGGCCGATATGGCTACGGTACAAATATCCATAGGCCATGCGCCATAGCCAAGAGTGCAGCAGCTGTTTCCTCTTCGACATGGTTTCTTCAACACTACTCCAATTGCTCGCCGCCACCGCCGTTCTCGCCCCTGCAGAAGCAGGACGCCCCGGACAGGCATGGCAAGAGAGCAGGATCAAGACGCTGGTCACTTTTGGCGATTCGTATACAGACGAGAATCGCCTTGGGTACTTCATCCAAAACAATGGCTCAGCACCACCAGTCGGCTGGGATCAACCTGTTGTAAGTCTACTAGCGGACATATCAACAACTTCCTACTCACAACTTCTAGGGCCTAGCGACCGCCTCAGGTGGTCTTTCCTGGGCACGATATGCTAGCATCTACGCCTCTGCGAAGCTCTACAATTACGCCGTCTCGGGCGCTGTGTGCTCTAACAGCATTACCCCCCGCGCGCTTTCGCCTACGACTCTCTTCCCGGATATTGAAGGTTACGAGTTGCCTGCCTTCATCGCGGACTCCAAGTACGTCTCGCCAGCCACCGGCAAGCCGTTCTTTTCGGGCACGCAAGCCTCAACTGCTTACGCCATCTGGATTGGCACCAACGATCTAGGTGTACGTCTTCCCCTGGAATATCTGCTGCTGTTCTGACCCTATAATAGAACAACGCGTTCATCACCAATTCCCAACGCCCCAACAAGACCGTCTCGGACTACATCGATTGCGTCTACAACACAGTTGATGGATTATACAAGAACGGCGGCCGCTACTTCGTTCTCTTGAACCTGGCACCACTCGATCTTCTTCCTCAATACCAGCTCCCCTCACGCGGTGGTCTTTCCGCGACTCAATTCTGGCCGGCAGACGGACGCAATCAGACCGATGTACACTACCGCATGCAGAATACGGTCGCCGCTCTCAACGATGTATATGAGTACCGCACGCCCTTTACCGCTCTCATCTCGAAGAAGTATCCAGGCGCTCACTTCGCAAATTATAATGTCAATGGTCTCATGGCTGACATCCACGCCAATCCGTCTCAGTACCTTAACGGCACTGCGCCGCTGAATGTGACCGGAACGAGCAAAACTTGTGCAACAGTGAGCGGCCAAAATTGTACGGTAAATGCGAGCCCAGATAGCTTTGAGTGGTTCGATGCACTGCACCCGAGTGAGCAGACAAGCAGGATCGTAGCGAAGGAGTTCGTGAATGTAATTAGTGGCAAGGGAAAGTGGGGAACGTGGTGGAGCTGAGGAAACCGAAGCCACTCATGCTCAGCATAGCATGCCTCAACGCTTGATAAGGACAGGGCACGAATAATCATATACACCATGCGCAGTCTTATTGACGATGATACTGCTTAGCTATGACTCATTGGTATAGTGCTCGTTCTCGCTAATCCCCGGAAGCAGATCCATTTAATGCTGATGGCCTTAGGTATATGTACATAAACACACATGCCCGAGTTTCTCGCTTTCAGCAATTCATCTTGTGATTAATCGGTAAGACGAGCTTTTCTCCATCAATAACGTGGATGTGCCGGCAACATGGCGTACTACTACAATTCCTGAACAGGCAAGACTCACGCTGGCGCAGAACATAGATTGTAAGAGACAATACGGACAACGGTGTGGTTCTCGCAGTCAAGGGAGATGACCAAGCACGAAAACGTCTGATGTGATCGACTTTCCTTCACGTCGAGTAGACAAGGTACACATGCGACTGCAAAGTAGTGGTCTGCTAAGAATTTCCCTCAAACTCTGCCTTACGGCCGTGGACGTTACAGAAGGGAGAGTGAAACATGGGCGCGTATGAAGGCACTAATAAGTATGACAAAGCGGCATGAATTGGGTGACGCTCAAGACAGCCAAGCCCAAGTCATCTTGACTCTTCCCAAGTCGTGGTCAGCCATCTTATCGAACATCGCAGGGCTAACGTCGAGGTCTGTCGGCTCGCAGCCAGTACCTGATCTGCATCAGTAAGAAGTCCGACACTTTCCAGGTTGCACCTACATCTATCAACAACCTTGACATCGATGCTGACCTGCTTGCCAGTACGCTCGTCAACACGTGTGGCTCTGATCTTTTTCCCGCACAACGGGTTCTGATTTGGGTCACTCCCAGTTTGCACTGCGTCGTATAGGTAGTGAGAGACAGATACGATAGCGTCGTTGTCAGTTGAGGTAATGCCGCAAGCCCCAAGACCGGTGCCATAGTATGTCAACTCTCCAGTAAAATGGTCGGTATTGGTGGGAAGCGGCAAGAATCGATTCCTGCGCAGTTGTCAGCTTAATTCGACAAGTATGTAAGATAAGCGCTCACTCCGACTTCTTGGACAGCCCTACCGCTAGGCCTATGATCAAAGCCAACAAACAGACAAGGGAGACAGATAGCACAATAATGAATGTTCGACGACTGCGTCCAAGGTACCGACGGTGTGGTGGAAGCATACGATCAAAGCGGTCTGATAAAGCCCATCCTGCGCCAGCGCCAGCACCGGCGCCTAGGTGAAGACGCTTTCTATTCTTCTGGGCGTCCTCGGGAATGTCCCATGATGCCGCAGTGTTGCCCATCCCGGTCTCTTTCAAATGTACCTGCGAGGGGCTTTCAAACTCGCTCTGTGGTAGCTCCTTCCTCGTAATTTCCTTCCTAGGTATCATTGGGGCGCTCATGGTGACATATGGTGTGTATTACGCTACAAGGGGTATGTACGTGATAGGTCGATGTACGAGGTATCGCAGAGCAGCGATGTCAGGATGTCATAATAGACTAGTTGAGGTAAAGAGCGGAAGTCTGCGCCATATAGGCTCAGACAAGATAGTAGTCCAACAGCGGAGGTGAGCGATTGTAAGGTGGAGAACGTACTAGGGGTCAATGCTGCTGGCGCTAAACAAAGGCGCCGGTCGCTCGGAGACCTGATTTCTGTACCGCGGCATGAGCAACGTGGAACTTGCCGCTTTTGACCTCACCACCCACTTGATTGTTCACTTTCAACCTTGCGCAGCACAGTCTTCAGGTGCAAGTCCTCCAAGAAGTCCTTCCCTGTCAAAAGTACTCCAGAGCTGGGTCCACCTCACCGGTACAGAGAAGACCGCCACCCCTGAGAGGCGCCTGTCGGATTTGCTCTCGAACACCCGTGGACACATCCCAACATGGCAGAACAGAGCATCAACATACCGCAGGTGATTGTCTTTGCTGTTGTTGCCTTCCTTGTGTATCGCTGGTACTCAAGCAAGCCCTCCACAAATGGCACACGAACAGCCACAAGCCGCTCGACGCGGATAAACCCCGCTCAAATCGACACAATAGCACAGATGTTCCCGCAACTGAATAGGAGGGACATCGCGTGGGATTTGCAAAGGAATGGAGGAAATGCAGCTGCTACAACTGAAAGAGTGTTGAGCGGGAGGTCTTTAGACAGCGTATGTCTGTCTTTGCAATATCTTATTGGATCGAGTTATTGACATCCCCCAGGCACCAGCTTCGTTCCAATTACCTGCTGCCCCGGCACCAGTCGCGCCCACAAGGCCAGCCGCCGCGGTTGCTAAGCCATCACACCCTGATTTGATTACACGATACAACCTGTCCTCAAAGCTGAGCCAGACGATCGAGCCGACCGAGGATAAGCCCAAGACGAAGGCTTGGAGCGCAGACCGAAACGAACGTCAGTCAAACTTGCAGAAGAAGAGAGAGGAGATGATCTTAGCCGCGAGGAGGAAACTAGAAGAGAAGGAGAGGGCAAATGCATCGGGCGCCGCAGCATAGCAGGATACGCGTAGCACCGCAATGTCCATTCGCAGTACATATTGAACGCAATATACCCTAGAGCCAACACTACATCCCTTCCGTACCGCCAGAGTCTTTCGCTACGCATTGCCTAGCGTGAAGCAGCCTCAAAGCTTTTTCTTCGTGACAGGTACCAGTCCCTTCTGCCTCGCAATCCACTGGTCCAATCTCGCATAGCAATCCAGCATCATGAAAACCCCTAGTGCCAGATAGCCCCCGTACATACCCCCAAGCCCAGCTAACCCCCTCTGCTCCGGCCTCAGCTCCTCCCAACTCCACATCTCCGCCAGACACACCAGCGTCGTGATGCTTGTCTCCATACCGAAGACCAGCAGAGCAAGGGGAACACGAGGATCATTACGCAACAAGGCGGGAATGGCCCAGATAGTCAGAGGAAGGTGGTACACGAGCTCCAGAAAGGTGAGGACGCCGAACCAGGGGGGCGGATTGTAGAAAAAACGGTCGCCGTAAGTAGTGACGAACCAGGTGCGAAGGTCGTTCATCCAGAGGGGCTTGATGTCGATGGGATAATAGGCGGTCAGGTCGAATGCTGGGTCGATTTAGCCACTGCAGGTGACTTGGTGCGCGTAGTAGTCATAAGCACTCAACTTGAAAGCAAAAGAGAGTACATAATGTTCAACAGGAGATAGTGAAAGGCTCGAGCACATCTTTACTGCATGTGATTCTAGGGCAGGAAAAGGTTTGGGAAAGTTACGTACCCAGCATAACCGGAAGGTGGGTGAGGAAGAAGATTAGATAAATCAAGTCTCGTTTCCTTGCGAAGATTGAGTCAACCATCTTGGACCAATGCCTTCGTTTGAGGTTGTGATGGTGATGTCGATGCTGTACAATAGCGGAGAGAAGCGCCTGCGCCCCCTTGCCAAAACTATAATGGCGCGTTTTGCCCAGTGTGTGGGACGTGCTTTAAGCTTTCCGCCAACACCACCAGCACGACGAAACCCCGTCAATGTGTCTGGGTTTCGCTGCTGTTCAAATTATCAAAGTACAAGTCGCTCCAGGGATCCTATCGCTCCTGCCGGGTTTCTACGAAGAAGCCTCATGACAAATATCGAAAAAATTCAACCTGCATTGAAACCTCGCGAAGAATCTACACGGAGGGTTCCAATGCACCTTTCCAGAAGAGGGTCTCCCAAACGTCGTATCCAAGCTGTAAATGAGACGACGCCTGTTCGCCTCCAGCCACATTGAGCATTGCAACCCGGATACGGTGTTCGCTCCTTGGGCAAGCCCTACATTTGAGCTGCGCAGTGATCGAGACCAGCAGAACGCTTGGACTACAGCATGGCATCGATAGGATGAGGCAAGCCACCAGACCCAAACATGGGCACGTGATGGGCTTTCCTAAGGAGAATTGATAAGCTGCACGTGTGAAAGAGCAATTCAGCCTAAAGCCGTCAATGGCTTAGCCTTCAGGCAGATGAGGAACGTGGGAACGAACATCACTGTCAGCCCCAACTATGGTCGAGCGTAAACCCGGATGTCGTCCAATGATACAACCTGAAACACGAGTAGAACACACTGCTAAAGCCATACATGTGACTATCGGTCTTCATGCCGATATCTCTTTAACCATCAGTCGTTCAAGCGTTACACCAGTAAGCAGCAACCGAACGTCGTAGCCATTGGATGATCGCGGGGTTCTTTTGTACCCAAATAACCGCAATGACTGCGGGGCCCCTCACTGCAAGGTTGCTGGATAATATCCATAGGGCTGAAGGCATAGTTAGAGCGCAGAATCAACATACAAAGTTGTGGTCGCCTGCAACACACTGTAGGCATTGCAGATCTGAGATACTTCGATCAGCTTGTATCTCATCTTACACTTCCATCTTCAATTCCTTCCTACTCATAGCCATTCATCATGGGTGGTGGAGGTGCAGCAGCAGCTGGCTTTGATGCCGCACTCGAGAGGCGTAAAGCCTTGATGGGCAAAAGCGGCCCATCAGCTTTGATCAAGAACTTCAAAGTCTTCCGAATCGCGCTGTTTGCCTGCCTGGGAGGTGTTCTCTATGGATACAATCAGGGCATGTTCTCTGGTATATTGGCTATGCCGTCTTTTGGAAAGCGTATGTTGTCACACTTACCGACTAATATTCTCTGGACTTACTTTTTCTTCCCAGAGACTGATGGATACATTGACAACCCGACACAAAAGGGTTGGCTGACAGCCATTCTTGAGCTTGGTGCTTGGTTTGGTGCCGTCATGTCCGGATTTGTCGCCGAGACCCTTTCTCGAAAGTACGGTATCCTGGCTGCCACTGGTGTCTTTGTCATTGGTGTTGTTATACAGATCACGGCGATTGCTGGCGGACACAATGAAATTCTTGCTGGCCGTTTCATTACGTGAGTCTTTCTCCTTCCACAGCAAGATGATGCGACTGACACGCTTCCAGTGGTATTGGCGTCGGTACTCTATCATGTATCGTGCCTATGTACAATTCAGAATGTGCTCCTCCGTAAGTGTAGAACGTTCGATGGATCTATTTCCGCTGACCACATGGCAGTGAGGTTCGAGGTGCCCTCGTCGGCGCCCAACAGCTGGCTATTACTTTTGGCATCATGATATCGTTCTGGATTAACTACGGAACCAACTACATCGGCGGCACTGGCGAGACACAGTCCAATGCTGCTTGGCTTGTGCCCATCTGTATTCAACTCGTACCCGCCGCAGTCTTGTTCTTTGGAATGCTCTGGATGCCATTCTCGCCGAGATGGCTTGTTCACCACGGCCGTGAAGAGGAAGCCCGTCGCACGCTTGCATCGCTGCGTGAGCTTCCTGAGGATCATGAGCTAATCGAGCTCGAGTTCCTTGAGATCAAGGCTCAGTCCTTGTTTGAGAAGCGCAGTATCGCTGAGAAGTTCCCTCACTTGTCGCAGCTGACTGCTTGGAACACCTTCAAGCTTCAATTCGTCGCTATTGGTGCACTCTTCAAGACCAAAGCAATGTTCAAGCGCGTCATCGTAGCCACTGTCACCATGTTCTTCCAGCAGTGGAGCGGGTAAGTTGTCTCTGCGCCGCCGTGCTTTTCGCTACTGATAGACCTCAGAATCAACGCCGTTCTTTACTACGCCCCCCAAATATTTGGACAGCTCGGTTTATCAGGAACCACCACCTCTCTGCTCGCAACGGGTGTTGTGGGAATTGTAATGTTCCTTGCCACCAGTAAATACCATGCTTTCCTTGTTTCAGATATGCGCTGACACTTGAAAGTCCCTGCTGTGCTCTACATCGACCGCGCCGGCCGCAAGCCCGTGCTCACCATAGGCGCCATTGGCATGGGCATCTCCCATATCACCATTGCTATCATTCTCGCCAAAAACATCGATAACTTCCACAACGCAAAAGCTGCCGGTTGGGCCGCGGTCGTCATGGTCTGGCTCTTCGTCGTCCACTTCGGTTACTCCTGGGGACCATGTGCTTGGATCCTGATCGCTGAAATCTGGCCAATAAGCACACGCCCTTATGGTACTGCGTTGGGTGGTTCGAGCAATTGGATGAATAATTTCATCATCGGGCAGATCACTCCTGATCTCCTTGAGAAGATTACGTATGGGACGTACATACTATTTGGGCTATTGACGTTCCTTGGAGCGGCGTTCATCTGGTTCTTCGTGCCAGAAACCAAGCGTCTGAGTCTTGAAGAGATGGATATCATATTTGGAAGTGACGGCGCAGCCCAGAAGGATCAGGAAAGGATGGCAGAAATCAACAACGAGATTGGTCTCACGGCGGTAATGTATCGAGGCAGCCCGCCATCGCCAGATTACCTGAGAGACGAGAAGTTGGTTGTTGGCGACGAGAAGGGATTGAGCAACGTCTAAAGACCCGGATGATGTGTTCGAGAAAATCTGGCGGAGTCCAATATTTAAGGGGCGTTCGAATGTTGGATACTACACGATGATCGCAAGTATCGCTTTGTGAAGTCTTTTAGTTGGTACTCAGGCCTCAGATGTACTGCTCGTGTGCCAAATTTGATGGGTCGGCAACTAGGAAGTGTATGTACACGTTCTAGCAAAATAGCTATGCCCAAGATCCGTATGGCCTCCCTGCCTTTCCCAAGACCGGCTGCTGCTTATGCACGCCGATGAACGTGCGCTCGCCACCGAACATGTGAACACTTCTGGCAAAGTGGTCCTCATCCTCCTCTTCTTCCTTGATCAGCACGCCATCAACCACCTTTCCCCTGGCCATTCGCACCGTTTCTGCCTCTATGACAGTCTCGATACCTGCCTGCACGGTGTCCTCTTCACCCCAAGGCAGCGCGTCAATGTCTATCTCTTTCTCTCGACCCAGCAAGCACATGACAATGACCATGGCACCAGCCTTGCTCATGACTTGGTTGGCATGCTTGCAGCGATCGTCGTTGCAGCACTCGAGACAACCCTCAAGACAATGGCATGTCTGAAGGCGCTTGCACGCTTGTGAAAGTAGCGAATCTACATGTTCGAAGGCTTTGGTGGATATTCCGCTGCCGCTTGCACCGCCTTTGGCATCGTAGAAGGTCAGACGCGCAGGACGCTTGCGTTGCGTTTCCTTCTTCGCAAACTCTTTCAAGGCAAACTTGCATTCCGTGCGTACATCACCAGGCATGCTGATCACGTAGTTAGGCATGAGAGACAAGACAGAGTGTTCCGCTGCGTGTATACCGGCGGCGATGTTAAGTCGGCGTGATTTGAGGATGTCCATGGCTGACTTGGGAACATCAAGCCACATACCTTTCGAGTAAAGGATGATGGGGGGGTTGTCGACTTGTACTGCGTCAAGAATGCGGCGCTTCTTATCAATCTTGAAGAAGCCGTAAACGACTTGTTGGATCTTGATGGGGCCGAAAAAAGCCTTTGATCGCGAACCGGGTATCCTGCGGATAGCTTCTGTCTCTACCGGATCGATGTCGGTATAGTCGCGTTGCTGTGTAGTCCAGTCCACCTTCACGTATTCAACTTTTGCAATCATGCGCTCCTGACTGAACTCTTTGACCAAATATGTGTTACCCTGGTGTAGGAAGATTCCGCCGTCATAGATCGTGAAGAAAGCACGAGAAGCCTCCAACTCTTCCAATACCGTGTTCTTGCCATGAGTTACATCAATGATGGCAAAGTGGGTGTCTTCAGTATCTCTGATAGCTACTGAGCGAGAGGGCTGGGGCAAGAAGCGCTCGTTGCAATGATAAAAGCCATTCTCATCTCTCCGCATGCGCTCTCTGGCGATTTTGGGTAACAGTGGACCAAAGTAGGCTGTATCTGCCTCCACGGTGATGGGCATCTCGTGTGCGGCACACTGGACATGGCCCTCGAGAACTAGCATGTTCTCCAGATCGACTTGGAGTTCGCAATTGGGTTTTGTAAAGATCTCGTCCGGGTTTTGCATGTAGTACTGGTCTGTTGGGAAGCAGTCGCCAACCAAAACAGAGAGAGAGTCTTTGTTCCGTCTTCCAGCACGTCCGCTCTGCTGACGAAGGTTCGCAATCGTGTAAGGAAAGCCGACTGTAAGCACGCAGTCCAACGAACCAATGTCGACACCAAGCTCCAGAGCAGTCGTTGCCACGATACCCAGCAATTTCCCATCGAACATCTCTCGCTCGATTTGTCGCCTGTCTTGTGGTGTATAACCACCTCGGTACGACATCACCCTTGCAATGACCTCTGTCCGCTCGAGATTAGTCAGCTCCATCTTGATTGCGGCTTGTAGAGCCTCACATTGCTTTCGGACTCGACAGAAAGCGATGACCCTGACGCCCCGCAGAACCAGTTGACAGAAGAGCTTCGCAGTCTCAGCATTACAATCACCCCGACCTGATGTAGGATCTCCTGGGTCCTTGAAGGGTGTATTCCAGCAGAGAAACTCTTTTCGGCCAGACGGTGAACCATCGAAATCGGTCAATTTGACCTCTTCGACACCAAAGATGGTCTTCATGTGTGTTTCCGGATTTGCGACTGTCGCCGAGCAAGATATGAACTTGACATGACGATTGCCCAGCGCAGCGCATATCCTACGCAATCGACGCATGATCATAGCGACATGAGCTCCAAACAGACCGTTGTAGACGTGCAACTCATCTACGACCACAAATCGGAGGTGCTGTAGAAACGTCCGCCATGCCTCCTCTTGTGGCAGGATTGTTAGATGGAGCATGTCCGGATTCGTGAAAATGATACGCCCCTCATCCCGAATGTAATCGCGGTCTGACATGGCTGTGTCTCCATCGAATGTCTCCACAATGATGTCTTGCATGCCGTCCATGAAGCGTAGCAGCTCTTTCATGCTTTTCCTTTGGTCCTGTGCCAATGCCTTTGTGGGGAATATATACATCGCGCGCGTCTCCGGTTCCTGCTCCAACTGATGTAGAACCGGAATCTGGTAGATCAGCGATTTGCCTGAACTAGTCGATGTTGATACAATGACGTTGTTTCCCTCGTATAGATTGTTGATGGCCTCGGCTTGATGTGCATATAGCTGTGTAATGTTGCTCCTGTTGTACAAGGCATTGACGAGATTTTGAGACATGGCAAAGTTGAGATCGCCGTAGACGGGAGGCTGCGGGTCAAAGACTCGGTGACCATCAGGAACAATTTGTCCAGAGTACCACTCGAGTGTCTTCAGCTCGTCTACGATCTCTCGTATGCTTTTCCGTTCCACAGGTATGGAAGTTGGCAGCTTCGACACTTGAGGGCCCGGAGTGGAGTCTCGGCTTCCCATGGGCTGTGGTATAAATGTCAATGATGTTTCTTTTAGTTTTTCAACCGCATCGAGATTATCCTCCGCGCAAGTGTTCAGGAAAGCGTTGACAGCCGAGGCGAACTTGACATTTCGCTTCTCGATGAGATTCATCATCTGCTTTTGACTGAAAACAGGCATCTTTAGCTCTTCGTGGCGCAGCCTTTGAGTCGCTCTCGTGGGTTCACCTGTCTTCGCATTTTGTACCTGACGCTTCAGATCCCCATCAATGAACTCGAATAAGAGAACCTCTCGGTGTTCACCCTTCTCCGGCTCGGGCTGCATGATGAGGAAGTCCTGTGCTCTCCTCCCCTTCATGTTATCTTCCTGACCCATGAGGTTGATCTGCAGCATAGCTTCGTCAACATAGGCGAAATTGATAGCTCGGGGGATCAGTGCCGTGATCTGTGCCACATCTTCGGTGAGTAGCTCGCGCTTGATATGTCCTTCGACCGTCGTTTTCAGGTTATCTAAAGTGGTGGCGAGCTGCTTGCGCGTGCAGCAAAATGTATAAACGAGATTGAGGGCGCGGTGCACTTGTTGTAATTTCGTGAAGTGTTCAGGCCATGGTATCGATGTTTCAACTAGTGTCGATGAAGCTTGTCGGGTCAGCGTAGGCTTCTGCGCTTTCGTCGTACGCCGTGGTTTCTTGCCCCCATCATGGGTTTTGGTGGGAACACTCGTGATCGTTGTGCCTTCGTTGACTGCAGTGCTTAAGGTCTCCTGGGCTTCCTCACCAGGCGCTGGCGTTTGCGAGTCAGTAGCATGTCTGGCGTGTTCTGCATGTTCCGCGTGTTCATCTTCCGCCTTTCGTTTTCGCTTCCGAATGACCTGGTTTGACACCGACGCTGCTTTTAAGGGCATCTCTCAAGCATGCTGTCTCCGAAAGTGGCGCAAGGTGAAGGTTTGGTGGCGGTTGTCGAGAGACTTGCGCAGAGCTCATCGCGAACCGTCGCGGACAGAGTAAGTCGATGACGTAACATCCAAATGTGTCGAGAGTGTGCGACCGACACTGGAAATTCGAGCGGCTGAGCTCGAAACTGAACCGAGACTTGCCAGCGAAAGTATTGTCTTTCCACAATGTATGAATTCTACAAGATGGCCGACGCGTGTGACCCCAGGCAAGATGCTCACGCGTTTTCACGTGACTAGAACACGGTGTGTGGGGCCGAAGGGCTGCTCCGAAGGAGACGCTGCTTCAGCTCGCCTGGTCATGCGTACATAGACCCTCTTCTCACTTGCACAGCTCACCGAGCACCGCCTCGCAGAGTGAGATATCTCGAACATGCACGCCACCCTTGGTCTCTAAGAAACCCGATTGATTGCTTTGCTCAGTATTGACGTCGCGAGTTTCGTTCGAAGCGGAAGGGTGTCGCGCGCCTTTTCAACATTCCGAGCGCGCGCCTATCCCGCATTATGCAAGACACCGGTACGCCATTTCCGTCGAGCTCCATGTCCTTCTCGCGTACTCAGCCCTGAAGAGGTAAGCTCCCGAAGTGCTTATGGGCTAGGAAGTACCTAGACGATTGTCAGAATGTGCGGCACCCCTCCTCCGTTGTCTCTAAGAATAGCCCAGGCCCAATGACCTCGAGGTTGAAGCCGAAGCTACAGAAGTTCTGGCACATATACAACTGCCACGAGTGCAGCATATTCTGCAACATCTACCTCGTCTACAGTTTTGGCCGGATTGTCTGAGCAAACTAGAGATACTCTCATTATATCTACAGTTGATATTGTCCTCCACTCTTTCTGGCGCCTCGGCTGTCATACACTTACAATCACAAACTGCCATGGACCTCAAGACCAACCAGCGAGTTGCTATCTACAGGGGAGCCGATCTACCGAAACAGTACACATGGAGCCCTTTTGTGTCGAAGCTCGAGCTTCGTTGCCGTCTCTCTGATCTCAAGTACATCTGTGAGATTGGATTCCCTCCGTCCGGACCCAAGGGGAAGATACCCTACGTGGAGGTCACCCTACCTGGGCAACCTTCTATATGGCTGTCAGATTCCACCCTGATTGCGAAAGACTTTGTCAACAAAGGCTTGCTGAGTAACCTGAACGCTGACCTGAGTGTTGTGGAGAGAGGGCAAGATCTTGCGATTCGCGCATTGATGGAAGAAAAACTCGCTTTCTACGACACACACGAGCGCTGGGTCAAGAATTACTACGTAATGCGAGACCATGCCATGGGCAAGCTACCCTACCCTGCACGCATCATTGCAGGAACTCTGGCGTACCGGGGAATCATCCAGCGACTTTATGAACAAGGAACCGGTCGCTTCAGTGATGTAGAGATTATGGCATTTACCGAAGAGGTCTGGGAGTCTGTCAATGGGTTGCTTGAAGCCAGCCTAAAGAAGCAACATGATAGGGATGATTGCTTTTGGGTTCTGGGAGGGAATGGACCATCTGAAGCTGACACCACGGTCTTTGGCTTCGTTGTCGCCAACCTTGTTAGCGATTCTGCGCCCTGGAGTAGGGACCTTCTGAAGACAAGGTTCCCTAACACCGTGGAGTATGCAAAACGTATTCACAAGAAGTTCTTCCCAGATTACCAGATGTGGGACTAGGTGCTGCACGAAGAAGAGCTTGGATTCAAACGCCTGCGAATTGCTTCAGTTGCAATCACTCCTTGGGTATTTCCGTTGCATTCTATCCAGGCCCAAGGTCCGTTGGAACTTGCACCAAACATCATCCACTGCGCGAATGCGAGGTGCCGTCTACAAATGGCTGAACGCCTTGAGTCCATGGCAGCCCGACATCTTGTCCGTTCTCTAACCTCCACAAGCCTTGCTTTGGTCTCCACATTGCGAAACACGCCGCTGGCGTCATTTCATAAGCGCACTTTCGCCATTCATCAGTCGCCCCAGGTACTTCTGTGTCGAAGGCCATCTTGAGAAGGGAATGAAAGCCAAACTTTTCATACAATGGCTTGCCCATATCCGATCCTTCCAGCCAACATTCAAGATCGAGATTGTCAGCTTTCTTTATACCGGCTTTCATTAGTTGCGAGCCGATACCGCACAGACGATGTGCGGGATGGACCGCCATCCAATTTAGGGCTGGCACTACGTTAGCATGTATCCAATTTTAGTTGCGGTGTCGGAGTGCTAATGGGTAGGAAGAGGAGGCCTCTATAGATCATGTAGATTCAGGTTATGATTTGATGATCTCCACTTACCACAATGAGGCCGCGTCATCCAACTCGCTCGCAGCTTGTACACTTGATTCAAGATTGACTCGCAGAATTTTCGGCATTCGCCATCAGGCCACCATGGTGCTTCGAGTTTGGGGATGCCTTTCGCAAAAGGATTGTTTGTTGATACCACCCATTGCGCACAACCAACAGCATTGCCAGTGACTGTGTCGAAGGCATAGAGCCAGTGGCTTGCAGGATCTGCGTTGTGTTGTTTCCAGAACCGCTCTTTTGATTCTTCAATTGCAGAGTTGCGGTGGGCAGATGTGAAACCGAGGACTGGGAAGAACAGTTGAATGAAGGGTTCGTACGGCGTATAGTTTGCTGCCCAGATCACGTCGAGCACTTCGTCCAACTCTTGCTTTGTTTCAACCTCTCGGATGAGGTAACGATCGTTCATGTTTGTCGCAAGGTGCTTTTCGATGCCAACCATGGCGACATCGGCGTCCTGAAGTAAAATGTCGAGTTACTAACCTGCCGTCTTATGAGTGCTACAGCGGACGGAGATACACAGAAGCGTTAAGATTGGATATAAGTGAGTGGCCGTGTTTGGCTAAACTCCCTAAACAGGAAGGAGCCGTTGTGGTCAAGGCTGGTACCCTAGCGCGCCTCGGCGAGCCAGCATTTGGCAAGTCGCACTCGCTAGCAAACACCTGATAGACCCCTCATCTTCTAGCATGCTGGTCGCACACGTATCACCAATGCTGTGTTTGTAAGCTTGCGACCTTCCCAGCTTTGCCCGGCACTAAGATACCCGCCCGCTCGGCAATAATGCAAAGCGGCGCAGTTGGAACGCGTTCCTCTTTATCGTCACTGGACCGAGCTCCGGAGCGCAAACATGGCTGGGCATAATGCGCTCACTGAGCCACATTGGCAGCAGGTAGAACGTGATATGGTTACACGGAGATGTAACCCCCTTCTGCCGCGGATGCTGCTGCCTTCCTAACTCCGCTAGAACACTACTATACTACTATTCCATGGAGCGACCACCAAGGTATCAACCTGTAAGCGCAGATGAAGAAGAGGACATTCTGAGACAGCTCGAGGAAGAGAAGGATGGTATCGCATGGAACAACAACTCTACGGAGATCATTCCGACAAATACCTGTAGCTTTGTTGCATTCATGTCGCTGCTCCTACTCTCACTCTCGGCCAACGTTCTGTTGGTCATGGATAATGCGAAACTTCGGATCTTGACCCACAGCACTGGCAAGACTCTTTACAGCGGGCTTTCATTCGATACACCTGTCACTTATGAGCCTATATCACCATTCTGGAACCCTGATAGCAGTGCTCAAGAAATGGATGCAGCATGGGACGCCATCGACACCAGCCCTATGGCAGTGGCCCTTCACGATGACTTCGTACGTAAGGCTGGGTTGCCTCCGTCGGGCCGCTTTCCCTGGGATACTGAGCGCAGCATCTACTATCTGAAAGGGATCCATGATCTCCACTGTTTGAAGTACATCCGCAAGGCCATCGCCGTGAAGCACTACGGCGGCAATCAGAGTTTCGATTTCCATCACATCAACCATTGCCTTAATGGCTTGCGTCAAGACAGTAAATTTCCCCTTTACCATACCTTAGCTAAGCTAACCCCTCCGTCATAGTAATGTGCCAAGCGGACGACACCCCGATGCCCGCTCTTGCAGATCATATTGGCGCCGGTCAGACTCGAAAATGTCGCGACTGGAGCAAAATGACGGAATGGGCTACACAGTCAGATCGAAACGCCTGTTTTAAAATTGATGATTATCGTGAGGCCACCAACACCCTGGAGCAATTTGCATTCTGTCCACCTGGGTCGCCTTATCAGTCCGTTCAACAGGCGTACTTCGACTATCATGGGCACAAAGACCCTTACGAAGTCAAAGATGATGAGGGAGCAGTCGAGATATTCTAGAACCTAACAGGCGCAGGCATCAAGAGTATTGATCTGATCGAACTATGCGCCCGATTGATAAAGTTCAATACATCATATCCTCCTTCGATTCTGTTACATCCACTACATCCTCGCATCTCTACATCGGCCCGACCTGGCTGACATACGGAACTCCCAGCCAAACATAGCATGTTCAAGAAGCACAGCATGAATGCTGTCGGCGACCAAGAACGATTTCTAAGCCTCCGGGAAGTTCATTCCGAATGATGCATGGCCAATCGGGAGTAAGTATTGGCTTTCAATTCTTTCCGGGTGCAGGGAATAGATTGCTCACACTCACGCAATGCTTCCGCCGCGCGTCGAAGACACTCTTCCTTGCATTAACACTGGTCAAGTGTTGGGAGTAAGGCTGTAGGCGGCACATTGGGGACCCAATATTCGCCGCGACGAGAATGCGCATCAGCTGAACTCCGGGATTCCAAGTGTCATGGTGGGCTGCAACATCTAAAAGCGACAATAGATCTGCTGCGCAGCCTCAATCCAAAAGTATATGAGGGCGTTTCGAACAACTTCGAAAAAGCGTCCATCACAACTGTGGCTCTTCGACTCCTCTCTCTCACTCCTCTGCAAAGGTATGTCCTGAAACGCCCTTCCAAGGGATGCGTGTAACTGACGCCTTACCAATAGCGGATAAGCTCAATCATCATGCGATCCACTTTGATCCTGCTCCCCGTGCTGGCTTTGGTGAGCAGCATCTTCGCCGCTCCCACCCCAAAGTGTGGTTGGAAACCAGACTGGAAGGCAGACTGGAAGCCCAAGTGGAAACCGGATGGAAAATTTGACCCCACAAAAACGGCACCCGAGATTTCAAAGATCAATGAAAGAGCGGCTCCTCATCCCTGGGATGAACCGGAGGTTATGAGGAGGATTGATTGTTGAGTTGTACGAGTCACTTTACTAAAATCTTAGGTGCCTTCACTGAACTTCCCTAGGGCACTAGCTCGTCATAGCTCAGTTATAGCATCAGCATTATCACTTGGCACTTTTTAGAACAGCAATATAGCTTCAGTAATCGTACCCTCTTTCCATCAAACGTCTGTCGTCCACAAGAGGTCTGTAGTGAAAACCTATCCTTCATCACCGGGTTGCCCGTGTTACGGCTCAGGCATCAGCACTCAGATGCCAATCTGACCCAGCATCATATGACGGTTCTGTGCTGCAGCCACTGGAACTAGTCTCGCTTCTTGATCAGGCAGTAATTCCATACGTGCGTTGGCAGATGTTTCACGGCGGCTGAGAGCCAAAATCTGCTAATCTTACTCGACAGACGTTGTACCACCCCACTAAGTGATGTGTTACAAGGTTGCACCGTCCCTTGCTGGCCCCCAACCAGATCAGAAGTTCGCTAATGACGACGCGATGGCGATTAAACTCAGCTGAGACAATTTACGGGTCGCTATCGAGGCCAAGTCAGCGTTCGGCTATACTGTCACTGCCCTCACTCGTCGGGCTTACATTGAGAGCCAGCAGATCTCGGCCCAAATTCGAGGCAATAGTAGTGACACAAAGGAAACCACAAGTGGAAGCATTGCCGTTGATCGACTTCGCTCGGGAGACCTTGCATCGTTCACTGCACAACCACGTACAACGGCATCCCCCTCGTCTAACCCTCCACCCAGCTTGTGATGATACGAAGCGCGTATTTGACTTGTCTGTCAAACCAGGGCGGATAAGGATATTGTTGTTTGTTTCTCGAGCGTCTTGCCTCGCGATACCTTACATTTCTCAAGCGATGCGCCTGAAGTTGGCCGCTGACGCCTCTATCAATAACATTCCTGCGTAGGCCATTCTGAATATTGCATTTTGGCACGACGTCTACGCCTTCCGTGGCATCTGTATAATCCACGGACAATAAGTCGACAAACGATGCGATGACAGCCATATTTGTCTCTTCACATCATCCCATTCCGCGGCAACCAGGGTCGAGGCAGAATTTGGGCCCATATTTGAATGTTGTCACTTGGATTCTACTGATCACCTCTGTATTGGCAGTCGTGACTAGAATTGTCACAAAACGCGCTTTGAAGCGCAGAGTCGACATTGGTGATGCATTTGTCCTTTCGGCTTTGGTAAGTACTAAGTAGCTCCACTTTTCGCCATATACCCCAGACTGACGATCGATGCGCAGACCACCAGTATTGGATCGGGGGCATCTGTTAGTGTCCAAGTTGCAAATGGCTTGGGTCGCGATTTCCCAACGTTGATCGAAAAAGAAATTGAAGCCTATCTAAAGGTGTGACGGCATTACACCCGCCCTCAATGACGCTTGTGATGAAAGCAGGTACTGACGGGTGCCCGCGCAGGCCGAATATACAAACAAAATACTTTACATCGCGACCTTGGCCCTAGCGAAGCTGTCCATCATATCACTGCTGATGAACATCACGGCATCGGACAGACATCGATACCTAGGGCTTAGTCTCACAGGGTTTATCACGTTATGGGGCGTTGTGTCAGTGATAGCGACTTCGTTCCAGTGCGGCAGCACCTATCCATGGCGCACAAGTGATCGAAAAAGTGAATGCATCGACATGGTGAGTGTGGTGATGCTGATCTAGCTGGTGGAACGCGGCTAACAGTAATTCAGATTGCTTTCTGGCAGAGCATGAGTGTCATCAATATGCTGACAGACCTGGCATTAGTCCTGTTCCCTGTTCATGTAATCGTTACGCTCCAGATGAGCATCGCTAAGAAGGTCACTATACTTACATTTTTTGGCGCGCGAACATTG
Organism: Didymella segeticola; assembly: GCA_004522025.1. NCBI lineage: Eukaryota > Fungi > Ascomycota > Dothideomycetes > Pleosporales > Didymellaceae > Didymella > Didymella segeticola. The sequence continues at coordinate 926,658 of SDAV01000011.1, forward strand.
TCAGTCGCCTTTCTCTGCTTCATTGAGGGCAGTTTCTAACAATTCCCAGAGATATCATTGCGACCGCCATTCAAATGGCCTACGTTGGCGGCTTGTCCTCATCGAACCCTACTCGAGATTTGTGGAAGTGGACACTCGTGACACAAATCATTGAATGTATCACAATCCTCACCTCTTGCGTTCCATATCTTCGTCCACTTCTCGAGTCTATCCCATCAGGCCTTTACGGTTCGGACGAGATACGTCGCCGTGGGACACCATCTGAAGGCTATTCGCGCAGAAAAGGAGGATCATACCAACTTAGCAGCACGGATTCAAGGACCGATGGTGTGAGCCCACGAAGCGCACCGCATAGTGGGAAGAGTCGTAATGAAAGTGGGATGAAACGATTCTTGCCCATGCTGTCGCATGACAAAACCACCAACTCCAACTCAGCTTCCGGAGTACCAGGTGGTCCGCGCCGGTTGGATGGACGGATAGACGTTGAGATTACGGCCACAAGAGACAAGTCAGAGAAAGACAAGAAATGGGAGACGGACAGTATAGGCAGCAACTCGAAGATCTTGAAGACCACCGTTGTCAGCGCTGAGTGGGAAGAGGCGCAGCGGCGGAGCCGCGAGGCCTCGATGGACGAGATCAAAGTGATGCGATGAGCTAGATTTGTTATTACATCGATTTAACAGCCGACTCTTGCACAGTGCTGATCATCGTGCCTCTACGTGTGCCTCCCCTCCGAAGGCGACCGCAAAGCGTGATCACAATATTGCAAGGTGTGAGCGACTCTGCGGCTCTGACCTGAGCTAGAGACAAAGCATGGTAGAGTTTGACTAGGCTGGTTCATTTGTAGCAACTTCCTCACGCCCATCCGAAGCTACGTGTCTCGCATATGTGCATGGACGGCTGCGGACGCCACAGATGCTTGGAATGAGACTCGGTATGGTCCTTCCAGGCTAGCCATGGCATTGCCGGGTACACGGTAGACGATGAGCATTGATCTGCTGCACTTATGCAGATAGCGCTGCTGTCCAAGACCTTGTGCGTTGCACCTCGTGCGATGTGTGAGTAGGGGTCTTGGGTGCTACACAAAGACTTGGCCACCGACAAGCCATTGGCTACATGCTTGCAGATGCTAGGAAGCGACCGGGCATGGCTTCTCACTTGACTGCGCATACGTCGAATGTTGTTGCAGGTAACCGAACGCTGTCGTGCCCAAAAGTGACGCGATAACCTGCAGGTGGTGATGTAGGCGGAGGCGGAGAAATTGGGAAAGAACAGAGCCGAGCTGGGGTCAGCAGCCATCTGTACACACCTTGCCATTAGGTAGCCTCAAGCTTACTTACTGCTGCGCTAGCACTTCGATCAGATCTTCGGCGATCGAAGTACAAATGCCTCTCTATCAGGAAATGGTCATGGCAAGCCGTTATGTCGGCGAAGCTGAAAAGGATCGAGTGATGCAGAAAGCCCACGTGGTCTAGATTATCTAAGCGCAGCAGACCACGTTCCACACAGTTGCACCATCCCTTCGTTCCCCCCCAACCACCTCATATCAGGCTCTTGCCCTGGTTCGTCCTACAGGCTGCCTGCGGGAAGCTCACGGATCTAATCAAAACGGACTGGCAGCCGTTTCTGTTGCCACTTCATCCATGTCTTCATCTCTAGCAGCATGCCGCCCGTTCAACGACGCTACGTTATCGCTGAATTCTGTGTGACGCAGATCTCACTATTGACAATCCAAGGCCGTCCTGTCATCCGCTGTCCCCGTAGAAAGGCTCACAGCGCTTCCCTCCCCAGCGAGTCTGGGTAGGAAGCCCGCTGTTCGGATTGGGAGACTTTGCAGCTTGGACGAGCACACGAACAGCCCCCCCATGCAGGGGCAGTGAATTCGAGATGAGAGTAAGAACGTAATCGGGTAGGAACACGATCCTTGGCTGCCACCTGGGAAGACATGGGAGCAAGGGGCAATGCTCCGATGCATGCCACCGCTTTGCGCAGCTCCCCCAAGCCCAGCTGTGCGACTTCAGAAACGAATCAATGATCATCCTCGAGCTACGAATGCGGTGCAATATGTCGAGATTCCGCCGTCACTGCAGTGAGCCTACAAACGCTTCAGCGAAACGGAAAGTTGTCTTAGCGGCTTCTCCGCTCATTGCTTCAGTGCTGTGCCGAGACTTATTGCTTAGTCCTCATTGTCTACCGTTCTTGCCGGAAACACATGGCTCATGTTACCTCAAAAGTGGATAAATATCAAGATTGACTAGCATCGCATGTGTCCCGTATCACAGTCTCCCTTCTAGTGCCGTCTTTACTCTGCCAATTTGCTCTCCTGCTCCCCTCCGGCTCAGGACATCAATCAAAACGACGTGTAGCTCATCTCACTTTGAGCCTCCCATATACTGCACCTTAGCCTTCGACGAGAATGGAGAAGCATGTTGAACTCCAGACCTTCAACAATGCTGGGCTACGCAATCGTGGGGACAAGGACTCCATCTCAGAGGTTAAATGTGCGGACTTCGACCGTGATCGGTATGAGCTGGCGAGAGTTGGTAAAGAGCAGGTCTTGAAGGTTCGTCGTCAGTCGCCACGGAGCATTCATAATCCTGACGTCAATAGCGTCGCTTCGGCTTGGTGTCGATGACAGGTCTATCCTGTGGTTTGATGTGCACATGGGAAAGTCTACTGGTGTAAGATCAGCCCTGAGTCTGATTGATTTCTCTGACACGTTAGCAGTATCTTCTTGACCGGCTTTCAGAAGTGAGTCGAGCCCATCAGCACGACTCAAGTATCTTGCTAAACCCCAATAGTGGCGGACCTGCAGGTCTCATCTATGGATTCATCCTTATCTGGCTCGGCAACTTCTCAGTCTTCATATGTATCGGCGAGCTGGCAAGTGCTGTACCGACCGCAGGAGGTCAATACCACTGGGTGTCTTTGCTTGCACCACGATCGAAGAAGCGGTTTTTCAGCTATATCACAGGTATAAAGAACCCCAGCAGCTGCGAATGCTTGCAGATAGTGACTTATAAGCATAGGCTGGCTCACCGTCATTGGCTGGATCGCAGCTCTCACCTCAGTGTGCTTCTTCGTCTCTGATCTGGTTCTTCAACTAGCGACTTTGAACAACCCTGACGCCTACGTGCGAGAAAACTGGCACGCAACATTACTGCTGTGGGCCGTGTTGATGCTATGTGTTATCATCAACGTTTTCATCAGTGGTGCGCTGCCGACTATCGAAGTCATCGTCCTGGTTATGCACATTTTGGGGTTCTTTGGGATCCTGGTGCCGTTAGTCTACCTGTCACCCTCCCACAACACTGCCAAAGCTGTCTTTACCACGTTTAACAACAAGGGCCAGTGGCCAACGCAAGCTCTGGCCTTCTTCGTCGGACTGCAAGGAAATGCACTGGCCTTTGTCGGAACTGACTCTGTTGTGCATGTAAGTCATGCCACTCATCAAAATCTGTATGCAACTAAACCTCGTAGATGTCAGAAGAAGTGAAGAACGCCAGCACTGACGTCCCGCGGTCAATGCTCATGAGTCTCGGTATCAACGGAACGCTTGCAATCGGGCTGCTTATTGCTGTGCTCTTTAGTGCGACTGGCCTGGAGGCCCTGCTCAACGACCTGGAATCACCCCTGTCGCCCTTCATCAGAATCTTCCAACAATCTGTTGGTTCAACCGCTGGTACTACCATCATGGTGAGTATAATCATTGCCCTTGAGTTCTGCAGCGCGATGGGTTGTCTAGCTGCAGCATCCCGCATGACCTGGTCTTTTGCGCGGGACAAGGGGCTGCCCTTCTCCAAGGCCCTCAGTATAGTGAGTCTGTCTTCCGAAATTCGAATCCACTCAGTCTAATCCTTCACAGATCGACCAGCGCAGCACCATTCCTGTGGTCGCCATTGTTGTTGTTACGATATTTGCCGCTCTTCTCTCTCTCATCAACATTGGCAATAGTGCTGCTTTCAATGGGACCATATCGCTTGTACTAGAAGGGTTCTACCTTTCCTACTTACTCGCTATCGGCTTGCTCTTCTGGCGGCGTGTGCGTGGCGATCTCGACCATCAGAACGATGAGCTTAACGTCTTCAACTCCTCGCCTTATCACCCAGAACGCTTCGACCGCAGTCTCACCTGGGGTCCTTGGCGTCTTAAGGGCAAGCTTGGTGTTGCCAATAACGCAGTAGCAATCTGCTACCTCCTACTCATCATCTTCTTTAGCTTTTGGCCAACCCAGATAAACCCATCAGCCGAGATGATGAATTGGGCCGTCGTCGTCACCGGTGGTGTTTCTACGTTCTCAGTCGTTTACTATGTCATCTACGCGAGAAAAAGCTACACGGGGCCTGTTGTTGACAGTGAGGCGATCTTAAAGTACGAGCAGGGTAACTAGGTCTGTGACAGACCTCAGGGCGCCTGAGGCCTCGAATTGTCAGGAATTAGAGTCACGTGGGCTTCTGGCAACTTCTTTGCGGTGGTTGTGAATTACACTTTTCTTTGGCATCGTAGGTTGTACTGGGAAAAATGGCGGCGCATATTTGGTCAGGCTGACGACCTAGGTATAGATGAACATATTTTTCGGTAGTATGATAATGAACTTTCGGAGTTAAGTGCGGCACCAATCGCGACGATACATTTGTGACCCGTGTCACTGATCTCGCCGTCTAAGCATATGTATCGCGCGTAGACACCGTGGCGTACGTCACGTGCTGGTAAAGACGCGTCATTGCGGCGATGCGTTCCTGACCGCGTGTACACCCTCACCCCTTCCCTGCGTACCCATTTTTACATTCTATAATGTTCGTTTCCCTCTTCCACCGCTGACCTGGTGACTTTTCCCTCGGCGTCCAAATGCACCACCAAACGACTGCTTGTGGAGCATTGACGACGCTCACAGCACAATGACCACCGTCTTCTCCTCTCTCGTGCGCCCGGCCATACTGCGACGGCCTTCGACCGATGCACACGTAGCGACAGGCTCTCTGCCGTCATACCGCAAAGACGTTGCAGAAGAGAATGATCTGCGCAATCTGAACGTCTCTTTGCAAGCTCTCACAGAGATCTTTCCCGATGTACAGCCAGAGGTCTTCCGTGAGATGCTTGCTTCTTTTAGCGAGGACAGCAGGCTACAGGTCGTGACTGAGGCGCTCCTTAAGCATGGCAACAAGTGGGTTCGAGGGCGTTACAGGATGCCAGCCGAGCAGGAAGAGCAAAGGGAGACTGCACACAAGTACCAGTACCGCGAACGAGACACTGGGAAAGATACTCGTGGCAAGCCTCTAGTGCTTGAGGATACCTTCCGCGCAAAGCAGTACAAGGAAGCTGCAAAGCAGGCACTGTATCAAGAATTCAAGGGGTTAAGCCATTCGACAATCAGGGCTGTGTTAGCAGAATTCAACTGGAGCTACACGCAAGCCCGCCCGACGCTTCTGGACTTGTCGAGCAAGAGCTGGCGATCGAGCATCACGAACTTCCTCATGCGCCGAAAAGCGCCATCTGCGAAAGACCACCCGTTGGTGCTGTGGACAGCTGCAGACGAAAGGACCGGCCGTCTACGGACCCCATTACTTGTCAAGACCAAGGACGATGAGCTCAATCGAGAGCTTTATCTGAATCTCATACTGCCTGAGCTGGCGAGGCTGCGTAGTGAGCAGATACAGCAAGATTTCGAGTTGGCATGGAAATTGCATGAAGAGGAGGCCGAGCGAGAGGGCGAGATGTACGATTGCGAGTGCTGTTTTATGCCAAATACCTTGGAACAGATGTCCACCTGCGACATGGATGGCCACTATATCTGCTTTCGCTGCATTCGACACGCCATTAGCGCTGCACTATATGATCAAGGCTGGTCGCGCAGCATCAACACGGAGCTTTGCACGCTCAAATGCATCGCACCCATGACCGATGGGGATTGTCACGGTTGCATCTCTCTTAGCTTCGTTCGCCGTGCGCTGCTGGAGGAGAAAGACGGCGGTGACACCGTCGCAAAGCTTGACGAGCGCTTCAACGAGGAGGCTCTGATCAAGTCGCAGCTGCCACTGGCTCGCTGTCCATTCTGCTCGTACGCCGAGCTTGACGACTTTGCCCTCGCCAATGCAGAAATGCTCGCAAACCTTCGACCCAAATCTCGATCCGTGGTACTGGCATCGCTCGCGCCTGCCGTTCTATTCGAGTTGCTTTGCTTCAAAGCCATGCAAACCATTGTCTTCTTCCTTGTCCTAGTCTACGCCACCCTCGCGCTACTCTTTCCGATCCCAATTATCGCACCCTTCCAATCCGCCCTTCGCCGTATTCACCTCAAACGCCGAGGCCTCCGCTTCCAATGCCTGTCGCCGAGCTGCAGCCGCGCCTCCTGCCTCTCCTGCTCCGCACCCTGGCACGACCCACACACCTGCTACTCCTCGCAGCTCACATCTCTCCGCCTCACACTCGAGCGCGCAACAACCGATGCGGTGAAACGCACCTGTCCGCAATGCAACCTCGGCTTCGTCAAGTCGGAGGGCTGCAACAAGCTCGTCTGTCTGTGCGGATACTCGATGTGCTATATCTGTCGCCAGGGGTTGGCGGACGAAGGGTACCACCACTTCTGCCAGCATTTCCGCGAGAGACCCGGCGAGACGTGCAGGGAGTGCAGCAAGTGCGATCTGTACCGTGTCGAGGACGAAGAGAGGGTGATGAAGCGGGCGAAAGAGGCTGCAGAGGCGGAATGGTGGGAGAGCCAAGGCGAGGGTGCGCAGAAGGGTCTCAAGAGCGAAGTCGGAAAGGGGAAGCGGAAGGGCGTGTTCGGCGCTGAGAAGAAAGACTGGGAGGCGTGGATTGAAGGCGTTCTCGAGACTTTCCTGGTCTGACCTGGTTGCATCGGATACGGCGTTTGCTGGGATGGCGTTTACTGGGATGAGAATAGGTATACCCGGTGTTTCACTGTTACACTTCACCCCTCACGTTACTAGGTTGTAATTTGCACATCTTACCTTCTTCTTATTGACCGTTGTGACCATCCATTCGAGTCCCCCTCTGCTATTTCTCTTACTGCATTTTCTCTTACTGCATGCATGTACGGACTGTCCATGTCCAGATGTGCACGCGACAACGTTTGAGTCCAAGTAGACTCGCCGGTCGGTGTATCGCAGGAACCTAGCATATAGGATATATCAATCTATGTAAGGACCTTCAGTCAACTGCTCAGAAAACGATAATGTACGATGTCCCGAACACGGTGCCAAAGCCAGTGCAACGATTCGTAGATATGGGATGGACGCGTACCGTCCGCGTATGCTTGATGCTTGGAGCCTGCTTCCCGGTTGTTTGTTGTGGAATTGTTAGCATTGGAGAAGGTAGAGATATGGACTAGGCTGGGCGTGGGTTGAATATGTATCTCACGCAAGCAATAGAGCACACAAAACATGAGTTGAACTTTTTGGCATTACCCCCCGTCATCAACCTACACACAGCATCTAAAACTTGTCGCCCTCGAGAATCGGCCTCGCCTCCTCGCTCTTCCACCACGACACGCCCTCCTTCCCGGGGAAACTGAATCGATCCATAGACTCGGGTTTCATCTCGACGCTATACCCGGGCTCCGTAGGCGTAACATAGTACCCCTTCTCGATGCGACTCGGGTTAAAGAAATGCTCATGCAAATGATCCACATACTCCAGGACACTCTTCTTTCCCGAAACAACAACGTAGTCGATGGTAGACAGGTGCTGTGTGTATTCCGGCAGCCCCACGCCGCCTGAGTGCGGGACGATGGGGACGTTGTATTTAGCGGCCATGAGCAGGACGGCGATGACTTCGTTTACGCCGCCGAGACGGCAGGCGTCGATTTGGCAGATGTCTATTGCGCCCGATTGCAGGAATTGCTTGAACATGACGCGGTTTTGGCACATTTCGCCTGTGGCGACTCCGATGCCGTAGGGCTTGAGGGCTTCGCGGATGGCTTTGTGGCCGAGGACTACGAAAATGTTAGTGGTTTGCTTTCTTTCTTTCTTTCTTTCTTTCTTTCTTTCTTTCTTTCTTTCTTTCTTTCTTTGGAGAGAGATAGTATGAGGGAAGGGTAGTTAAGAACTCACCATCGTCAGGGCTGGTTGGCTCTTCGATGAACCACGGCTTGAACTCCTGCAGCTGCTTCATGTACTCGATTGCCTCAGGGACGCTCCAGACCTGGTTCGCATCGACCATGAGCACATTACCCTTGTCGTAGCCAATGACCTCACGCGCAATAGACAGCCTGTGCTTGTCCTGCGCCACATCGCTGCCGACCTTGAGCTTGAAGTGGCGGTACCCTTTGCTCAGCGTCTCTTGCAGCAGCGCCTTCATCTTGTCCTCGCCGTAGCCCAGCCAGCCCGCCGACGTCGTGTACGCGGGGACAGCCTGCGAGTCGAGGGCCTCCTGAAGACGCTCCTTCTTGCCTGCCTCGGCCTTGGTCAGGATCTCGAGCGCTTCCTCGGGCGTCAGCGCGTCGGTGATGTAGCGGAAGTCGATCAGGTCGACTATCTGCGAGGGCGTCATGTCGGCCACGATGCGCCACACGGGCTTTCCGAGTGTCTTGGCCCACAGGTCCCAGATGGCGTTTACCACGGCACCGAGCGCGAGGTGGATGACGCCCTTCTCGGGGCCGATCCAGCGCAGTTGCGAGTCGTTGACGAGATGGCGCCATGTCTTGCCCCAGTTCTCGACAAGCGACTCGAGCGTGCGGCCCTTGACGCGGTCGGCGAGGTGGGCGATGGCGGAGCACACGATCTCGTTGCCGCGGCCGATTGTGAAGGTCTGCAGAGTCAGCTTGTGTTGTAATAGGGACTTGGACGGCTGGCAGAGCAGTGGTCGCAGACTATCGAGTCTCCTCCCCATCCGCCCAATTCACTGACTTGGATAGAGAAACAGACAAACTCACCATTCCATGCCCCGAAAACTCGGAATCTGTGCTCAGAATGCAGTACGCCGACGAGTAGTCACCCGCAGCGTTCATCGCATCCGAGCCCGTCTTGTCGAGCGAAGTCTATGCCAACCCTGTCAATTGCAAGCCTCAGAAGATTTCATATATAGAACAGGCGTACCGGGAACCGGACATCCCGTGTCTCGACGCCAGTGATGGTAACCATTGCTGCTATTGCGGTTGTAGTAGTGTATGAGGAGTGGTAGTGTAGTTCCGAGACTCGGAATGCAGGTTCAGCGCCCACTATTTGAATGGCAAGATCTCTCTAGAAATCCGGGTATCAAGGGGAACCAAAAGATCGCAGCCAAAAAAGCTTAGAGAGAAGATCGAGACGAGAGGAAAAAAGTAAATACCTCAATTCCCCGTCGTAGCATCTTTTATACCAAACCCCCTCCAAACCATGCCCGCCCCAACCCCACTAACCCCCACATTACGCCGCGGCTCAGGTGTGGAAAACAGATCCACCTTGGCCTTTTGCTCCCCCGCCGCGGGGGGCTGATTGGTGGAACAACTCCCACCGCAGCCACAGCTGGAGCGCATCGAGGGCCGCGATTTTGAGCCGCGTGAGCGACTTTGCCGGCACGCGGCACACGTGAGGCAAGGCAGCGGGGAGATTTGATTGAGGCTGGAAAGCTTGCGTTTGTTGGCGAGGCTTGGTTTTGGGGAGATGGGTGGGTAGATTGCATGCGGGGATGATGGGTGTGTAGTAGATGAATGCAGAGTACGTGGATGAATTGTTGATTTGTTGCTTCATGTCTTGTTATGTACCCTGTCGTGCATCGATGGTTCTGAGACGTGCGAGTATGGAATATTTACGGCCGTGGAAGCACTAGTAGCATACCTGTCCTGGAGCATGAAGCATGTTGACTCCACGCATGGATGCGCTAGAGGCGCGGACTTACTGCATCAGTGTCGGGAGATGAATAGTCATAGCGTGCGGCGCGCTCGTTCTAGGACAAGGAATAGTGGTCGAGACAAGCGCGCAAGCTGTTGTTTGTCCACGAGTACGCGTTCCTCCTGCACATTAGCTCTCTTCACAGCGTGTGAGACACACCTTTGTTGGCCTTTGAAGGGGTTCGACGCTCCATTGTAGGTAGAGTGCGCCAAGATCCGAAGACCCTAGAGCATCATTATCAATTGCTGGCTGCTACTGGACTGGATCCACCGCAGTGCTTACTTATTTGATGCCTCGCTTCTCCGTCTCGCTGTAGTAGATGACCATGCGCCAGAGTTTCTTGACAAGAGACTCTGCCTCGTCGTCGAGAGCCTGATAGTGAGGTTAGCAAAGAGTCGAATCATAATCAAGAATACACATACCACTTCGAGGTTCTCCACCAGCGCCTGCGGACTGCCCTTGCTCTTCAAGTGCTCGACGATAGCATCAACCAACATCTCCTCCTGCAGACCCATGAGCTCGAGGACCTTGTTCGCAGCCCAGTCCTTGATGTCCTTGTCAATGTTCTTCTCAGGCAGATGCTCCCACGATACGGGCCACTTCCACAGCCCTGCCTTGTCGTTGGGAATATCTCTAGCCAGCTGTCGCTGCGCATCCTCAACCTCTTCTTGCGTGAGGTTGGCACGAACGGCGGCGTCGAAGTTGATGGGGATGAGTGCGCGCTTCTTGCCGCCGGATTGGTCTGTGACTTCTTCGTCTTCCAGCAGGTTCTCGACATCGGCGGCGGTGCGGCGTGGAGCAGCAGCCGTCTCAAGCTTCTTGGCTGCTGCACCAAGAGAGATCTTGAAGTGCTGGGGCTCGCGCGGCTCCCGAGTGCGTTCGATCTGGTCGGCCTGAGAATCGAGGAAGGCATCTGCCTGGCCACGAGCATGGTCTCGCTGCTTCTGCTGAGAAGCCAGCTCGCGCTGTTCCTGAGCGCGGTCCTGAGCATCCTCCCGTACCTCTCGCTCGCGCACCTTCTCACGCTCGCGCATGTACTCGCCGCGATCGCGGTAGTATAGATGACGCCGGGTTGAGGCCTCTTGGTCGTCGTCAAACTCCTTGAGCTGCTTGGCCTGCGCATCCCGAGCAGCCTGCTGCTCCGCCTCTTGATTCTTCATGCGGTCGCTTGTGCGTTCGAGGGAGGAGAAACTTCTGCTCTCGTGCTTGAGCCATTTGGAGAGCTGCCTCTGGTACTCGTTCTCCTGCTCCTCGTCCTGCTTCTTCTTGCGTCGGCGCTCGATCTCGGAGTCGCTGGCCGAGTCGTCGTCGTCTTCACGGCTGAAGTACGTGCCGTTGGCGAGGGATCCTCCGTTGGTGAAGTTGACACCGCCCTGGTAGTCCTTGGGGAACTGAGAGCCGCGAGGACCGCTTGGGGCGCCCTGGACACCTCGATCTGCCTTGGGACCAACAGGGACGCCATTGGCGCCGCCAGGGCCCGTGGGAGCAGACGGAGGTGGCGAGCGTCTACCGCTGCGGCGACGCTCTGCCTCCTCCAATTCCTCTTCTCTTCGAAGACGCTCGCGGTCGCGCTGGTTGGAGCGGTCGCGGAAGGCAGCAATCTCAGCCGCGACAATCTCACGCATTTCGGCAGGAATATCTGCGAGCTCGTCTTCGGCGTTGGTCAGGTTGACAAAGGCCACCTCGACACCGTCGCCATCTTGTGTGGGCAAGTCCTGCATCATGATGTCTCCGCCGTACTCCATCTGCGGCATGTTGGGAGGGTTGAACAGACTGGCGAGCACGCCTGAGAGGGCCTCCTTTGCGCTGTCGATTCGAAACTGCACCGTCGCCTCGTCTTCGTTGCGCGTCTTGCTCCACTCTTCGGCGTACTTGATCGAGGCATCGTCGACCATGACCTGCAGCTGACTTGTCTCGACCTCGTCCTCGTCTCCTTCGGCGCCGTCCTTTTTCTCGCGCCCCGGCTGCTGGCGCTTTGTAGGGACCTTGACGTCCTTGAAGATGTCGGCGGCCGTCTCGAGACTCTGGGCGTCGGCGAACTCGGCAAAGCCAAAGGTCTGGGGCCTGTTGTTGGCATCGGTGGCGCGGGTCCAGCGCACGAGCTTGCCTGCCGTCTCGAGGATGCGCTCCATGCCGGCGTCGCCTCCCACGCCATCCGGAATATTGCCGACGAAGATGGTGCGGGCAATCTCCTCGCGCGTAGGTGGGATGACCTGCTGCGGGCCGTCTCTGCGGTCGCCGTCGCGGTCCATGCCCAGGCCACGACGGGCAGGCATGGCGGCGCTCTCCTTGCGGGCACCGGCAGGGCTGTCGGCGGCGCCAGGGCGGCCTGACTGCGTGCCGAGGCGGATGACGGGGGCGTTGAAGTTGAAGTTGGGCATGTTGGCGGGCGGCTGCCAGCTCGAGGGCAGCGGTCGAGGGCCGCCGAGCTGGGGCGGGCCTTGTTGGTGGGCGACGCCGGGGGGAGCGACGCCGGGAGGAGGAGCAGCAGCGCCTGGAGGTCCGGCTGGCAATGGTCAGCTTTCACGGTACTGAATGCGTTACATCAAGTGCCCTACCCATTCCTGGCGGCGCCATGCCTGGTGGTGAGCCTGCATAGCGCGGAGGGCCGCTGAAGCCTGGAGCGCCTGTCGCGTGTTAGCTGTGATTGACCGAGTAATTTGCGGTATAGACGTGCCTGGATAATTGTACATGTCGTCGTCGCGTGGTGAAGCGTTTGGGCGCGTGGAGAAGCGAGCAAGCTTGCTTTCAAGCCGGACCTGTCTTTTCGAGATATCAGCACAGACCAAGCGACGCTAGGAAAGTGGAAATGTCCAAGGTTCAACTGAACATCAGAGGTGGTCAATCAACCGACTGCACACACACGAACACCCAATTGCGGTTCCCAAGCAGTGCAGTTAATCAGCCAACTTCAGCCACGGCATCAGCGCCCTAGACTGAAGACACACGTCCCGCTACAATGCGCTCCCGCGCCCTCGGCGAGCTGCTGCTGCTCCGTCCCAGCACCTTCACCCGCATTACGCCCGCACGACACACGCCCGTCTGGGCCGCCCAGCGCCGCTCCATCAGCACCACGCCCCTTCGCGCTGCCGCCTCATCTGCACGCCAGGAGCAACCAGCGACAGCCACGACGCCCGAAGTAGCCGCCGAGTCGTCCACACCATCATCTCGCAGCGCCGCCAACGCCGCCATCGACGACCTCTTCGCTGCTTCTTCTTCCCCCAGCACCACCACCAACACCACCAACAACAATGACAACACCACCGCCGCGGCCCAAACACCCACCGACCGCGTCTTCGGCGCAAACTTCTCCCCGCTCGGCCGCCGCCAACGCCGCAGCCCCCCCAAACTCGCCTTCGCCGACATGAACATGGACGACCTCGTGAACCCAACCCCCGCCAACAAAGCCACCATCTCCCTTGTCGAGCAGCAAAAAGTCACCTTTGAGAACTACCCACGCCTCGAGCCAGAGTACGGGCGCACCGTGCATCTGGACGTGAGCCGTGGCCGGGACCTTGTGCGCGGGATTGGCATGTTGGGCAGCATGATGGCGAGGAATAAGGTTAAGAGGGACTTTAATTCGCAGCGGTTTCATGAGCGTGGGGGGTTGAGGAGGAAGAGGTTGAATAGTGAGAGGTGGAGAGCGAGGTTTAAGACGGGCTTTCAGAGCGTGACCGGGCGGGTTATGGAGTTGAGGCGCAAGGGGTGGTAGATGGACGAGTGTATCGTTGTTGCAGTATGTACCATAGATAGGACTGGGTGTACAAAATCGACTTGAAGTTTCTTGCACCTCGACTTCTCACACAATTGCTCTTTCAAGTCGTATGACCTTTTCAATTGCATAGTCTTTTCAATTGCACAACCTCTTCAATCCCACCTTCTACCCACTCCACCAATCCACCCCCCTCACCTCAATCAATCCTTCTTCCCCAACCCCCCTCCATACCCATACCCCCCCAATCCATACCCATACCCACCCCCACCCGCGACCCTCCCCCCTCCATTCGGCACCGGCAACCCATACCCTCCACTCCCACTCCCAATCCCAATCCCAATGCCACTCCCATTCCCATTCCCAAACCCCAATCTACCACCCCCAAGCACATCCCCCCGATAACCCCTCAACCGCCTCGGCAGCTCCACGCCACGGAAATAACAAACACACACCACAGCCGACAGTCCCGCGCTGAGAAGACAGTAAAGCAGAGTGCTCTTATACACGTGTCCGCCGTACCCCGTCCAGCCCGCGGGGAGCGCGGTGCTAGGATACCACCTTACGCTGAAACGAAGCGGCAAGGGGTCGCCGATGGAGACTTTGACGTTACGCGTGTGGCTCGCGATGCTGTATGCGGTTGCTGCGTCGACGGTGCCGGGGGAGAGGGAGCGGTCTGCTGCGTGGAGGAGGAGGTTCAGCGCGTTTCCCACGTGTAGGTGGGAGAGTTGCAGGGTGCCTGCGAGGCCGACGACGAGGGGCGTGTAGAGATTGCTCTGTGTGCCGAGGGCGCCTTCTTGCGTCGTTGTGTCGCTGACGCGGTATTGCTGCTCGAGGACAGAGGGTGGGAGGGGCTTGCGTGGGATGCGGCATGTGAGGGGTGCGTCGCTGTGGACGTAGAATTCGAGGAGGTGGAAGAATTCGTCCGTCACAAAGTCAATGGTGCAGTTTAGCTCTGCTTCGACGCCGAAGAAGAGCTCGAGAGGGCGCCCTGTCTCGTTGCACGTCGGGAACGGTATGTATTGCAGCTGGCCGTTGGTGTCGACAATGTGCTCGCCCGTTTCGCTGCTGCATATTAGAGAGACTGATCAACAGAGAGAGAAGGGAGACACCAACATCGTGCGATTGAGACAGCTCACAGGTATAGGCTCGCCCGCATTGTAGCCTCGTGCTTCCTGCAGCGATTTGAGAGGCTCTTGACCGCTGACCGCGCTGGCGACCGACGCCCACAGCGAACACAGCGCCAGAAGAGGGACCCAGAAGCTTATCGATGCCATTGTCGTGTGCCAAAGCAAACCAAAGTCGAAGCGTTAGAACAAACACTCACCGCGACGCTGGCAATGCGTGTAGGGTGCGCGGCAACTTGGTCCATCTGTCAACTTGCACATGTCGAGGTTGAGTTCGGTGGCCCATGCACTGGCTTCTCCGCCTCCAACTCCGCACCACTCAAGTCCAATGCAATACACGTCAACTGCAATTGTTCATTGTATCACATTAAAACTTCCCAGTTGCTAGATACTTTTGCTAATCATGTTACCGTCACGTCTCGTCATCATGTTCCCACCTACAACTGAGAGAGCTTCTTCTTGAAGGCGTTGATGAGACCGCTTGTGCTGGCGTCGTGTGCCTTGGACTCCTCCTTGTCGTCGAGCTCAGCCTGGATCTTCTTGGCCAGACTCTTTCCAAGCTCAACGCCCCACTGGTCGAAGCTGTTGATGTTCCAGATGGCGCCCTCAGTGAAGGTCAGGTGCTCGTAGTAGACAATCAGAGCACCGAGAGTGGCGGGCGTGATCTTGTCGGCCAAGATGGATGTGGTGGGTCGGTTGCCGAGGAAGGTCTTGTGCGAGACGAGGCTATCGGGAGCGCCCTCGGCCTTGACCTGGTCGGGGGTCTTGCCAACCATCAGAGCCTCAGCCTGAGCGAAGAAGTTCGAGGCCAGCATCTTCTGGTGAGTGTTGTTCTGGACAGGGTTGTGGCTGTTGGCGGCCAAGATGAAGTCGGTGGGGATGAGCTTGGTGCCCTGGTGGAGCAGCTGGTAGAAAGAGTGCTGAGCGTTGGTGGCGGGCTCACCGAACAGGATGGGACCTGTGGTGTACTTGACGTAGTCGCCGCTGCGGGTGATGGCCTTGCCGTTGGACTCCATCGACAGCTGCTGGAGGTAGGCAGGGAACCTGTGAAGGTACTGGTCGAAGCTGCAGGATATTAGCCACCTTCCGTTACGCGAGTATGTTCACAACTTACGGAGAGACAAGGTGGGTCTGGGCGCCGAAGAAGTCAGAGTACCAGACACTCAACAGACCACCAAGGACAGGGATGTTCTTCTCGAGAGGTGTCTCCCTGAAGTGCTTGTCCATGGCATGGGCGCCCTCAAGGAACTTGTGGAAGTTGTCGTAGCCAATGTACAGGGCAACACTTGTGCCAATGGCGGACCACACACTGTAACGTCCACCGACCCAGTCGGAGAAACCGAACATGTTCTTCTTGTCGATACCAAACTTGGTGACCTCCTCCTCGTTGGTGGAGAGAGCAACAAAGTGCTTCGCGATATCCTCTTCCTTGGCCTGTTCCAAGAACCACGACTTGGCGGTGTTGGCGTTTGTGGTGGTCTCGGCTGTGGTGAAGGTCTTGGAAGCAATCAAGAAGAGAGTGGTCTCGCGGTTGGAGTCCCTCAGTGCCTCAGCAATGTGGGTTCCGTCAATGTTGGAGACAAAGTGGGTCTTGAGGTTGCGGTCAGCGTAAGGCTTGAGGGCCTCGGTGACCATAACGGGGCCGCTAGACAGTGTCAGTACGTCCATCTGAACCCGTGACCAGACAACCACTTACAGATCGGAACCACCAATACCGATGTTGATGATGGTGTCAATCTTCTTGCCAGTGTAACCCTTCCACTTGCCGCTGCGGACCTCCTCGGTGAACTCCTTGATGTGCTCAAGGACCTCGTTGACGCCCTCGACGACGCTCTTGCCGTCAACCTCCATCTTCTCGTTGGAGGTGTTACGAAGAGCTACGTGGTAGACGGCGCGGTCCTCTGTGAAGTTGATCTTCTTACCAGCAAACATGTCATCGCGCAGCTGCTCGAGGCCGGCCTCCTTGGCAAGCTCGACAAGGAGCTTTACAGTCTCCTCAGTGATGAAGTTCTTCGAGAAGTCAAAGAGAATCTCAGAGTCCTCGGCGCCGTTCTTGAAGACATGGCTGAACTTCTCGAAACGCTGCAGACGGGTCAGCAAGCTCCACTGCATCGCATGGGCTGGCGCATACCTGAGGGTCCTTGTTGAAGTACTCCTTCAGGACAATGTCCTTTCCGAGCTTCTGGTGGTGGTCCTGGAGGGACGACCAGGCGTTCAGGTCTGATGCTTGCGCGAAGCCGGGCATGTTGTGGTACGTAACTGGCGGGGTCAACAAGGGATGCTGCGGAAGTGGTGCAGTGGCTTACAATGGAAGTCTGGGGGTATCAAAAGGGAAAAGTAACGTCAATTGAGCAGAGAGCAGTGTCAGAAGTGTTGAGTGAAGGCGAGAGAAGACGATCGATGGCGTGTTGAGGTAGCTGCATCTTGGAGCTGAGGAAGGCGCGGCCGAGAAGCCCCCACTATGCCCCGCTGTGCTCGCAGATACGTCACCCAGCTTACAGATGGATAAATCGTGACCTGCAAACTTCTCCGGTTGGTTTAGTAACGGAGTATACAAATGCTTACTACCCGTCTTCCGAGCGTAGCCCGGAATTGCTGATTTGGATGGAAAGGCTGGCAATGTGCTTTTTGCTATATACCTTGTCTCTACGCGACGCAGATGATCTCCCTTCTACGGCGAAAGTAGGTAGTCATAATACTTGAATACACAATATGGACAGGTATAGAATCAGATAGAACGTGTCTTGTAGACTTCTACAGAGAGTTGCAAAGTCCGAATCTGCGTCGAGAGAGGTACGCGGTTTTCCGTTCACTTCGGTAGGCCCGAACTGCACTCGGGAGGTGGCCGAATGATCAATAGACACGGATGCGGCATCTTGCGACTGGGCTGTAAGTCTCAGATCCGTTCTAGACTCTAGAGCGGGATATCTTCTTGCATTGCCTATCTGGGCGTGTTCCAAGCACAAAATGCTGCCTTCCCATACGCCGATGCCGTTACAGAACCAAAATAGCCAAAAGCGCTGAGACTTCCCACCAATCACACACTCATCTATGTATGCTCCAAAGCCCGACAACAGCAGTATCAAAAGTTGCAAAGGCGACGGTCCGATCGCCGACGCAGCCGGCTATTGGCCGAGCTGAGCTAAGTCGCCGTTTCTAGACCAGGGTCGACCTTACTTCCTATCCGCAACACCCTCGAAAGATGGGTCTTTTACGGAACCACCAGCATCTCCAAGGCCAGCAACCGGCCGGTTGTAAGACCAGCCAGCAAACTGCTCTTGCATGGTCTGCGAGAGCATCGGCCCATCGACGTACGAATCTGTGGGTGCTTCAGAGGTGAACTCGCGGTCGAAATTGGCGGTATCCTTGGCATCGACCTGAACATGATCAGTACGAGAATTGATTTTTGGGTAAGATGATGGTACATACCACATTGGGCTTAAAGCTCGGCTCGTACTTCCTCTCCAGGAGCTTACGCCAGTCGATGCTGTGGAAGAAGTAGTGTGCCTTGATCTCAGCTGCACCCTTGGCTCCTAGACGCTTCTCTGCGTTGCGGTCGAGAAGGCGGGTGAGGAGGTCGCGTGCCGCCGGAGGAACGATCTCAGGACCAGGGAAGTGTAGCGGCTCGGTGAGGATCTTGCGGTACATATCGTTGGTGTTCTCGTCGTAGAAAGGTGGCAGACCTGTCAACATCTCGTAGAGGAGGACACCGAGCGTCCACCAATCGACCGATTTTGTGTAGCCGCCGCCGGTGAGGAGCTCAGGAGCAAGGTACTCGGGTGTTCCACAGAATGCTGTGCGGTGTTAGTGGGTTGACTGACGCGGCATTTGCAGGTACTCACTGTTTGTGCGGTCCTCGTCCTTCATGTCAAGCTTGCAAAGACCGAAATCGCACAGCGCAATGTGACCGGTGTAGTCGAGCAAAATGTTCTCAGGTTTCAAGTCACGGTAGATGACGTTGAATCCGTGCAAGCATTCGAGCGCGCAGAGCAGCTCCGCAGCGTAGAATCGCGCACGATTGATGTCGAATCTTTGCTCCTTCTGCAGGTGGTGGAACAACTCGCCTCCGTTGACAAAGGCCAAGACCAGGTAAAGCTTCTCTGGCGACTGGAAAGAGAACTTCAATGGCACAATGAAGGGATTGTTGATCTGAGCCAGAACTGACCGCTCGGCGAGGGTATGTGCGACTTCGGATCGAGAGATGATGTGGGCTTTGCGGATGGTCTTCAAGGCGTAGATTCGGTGTGTGTCCTTTTTCCTGTTTGCTGTGAGCACTTGACGTTGCTGTACACGATGCACGTTACATACTGCACCTGCATGACTTTTCCAAAACTGCCCTTTCCAACCACCTTGAGCAGCTCAAAGTCGTCAATGGCCAATCGGTCTTGTCGGTTCTCGACAAAGTTGACGCCCACCCTCATCTGGCCACTGCCAAACTGCACGCTGATCCAGTCAGCACCGGCCTGGCCAGCAGCAATGGCCTCGCCCTTCTTGTCCTTGCCATCGCGCTGCTCCTCGAAGCGAGGGTTGATCTTCAAGGTTCCGATAAAAATGTCCTCGTTGCGGCCAGCGTTGGGAGGTGCGGTGGGGTTGCGAATGTAGAGGGAGACGGTCAGATCAGTTACTCGAGAAACATCGAACTTGTACTGTGTGTTGCCGCCAGCCCACAAGGGGTTCTCTGGTGTACCGGACACGGCATTGATGAAGACCTGCTGCTTGTCGAAGTCGACCAGGGCATAGGGCAGGTGCTTGGACGAGTAGCGGCCGTGAATGGTGGGTGCTGCGTTGATGCTACCAGCGGCAGACTGTGGGCGGCCGTGGCCAGTGTACGAGCCAACGACGGGGTTCCTCGAGGAGCCAGGGCGCATGGAGCCAGCCACGGAGAAGCCGCCGCCGGTCGAGAGGGAGCCCTGGTGATGTGAGCCACCGCTGAAAGCCGCCTCTGCGCCTGGCGGGAGAGAGAAGCCCTTGCCCTCGTGCAGCGTGACTATCAGAATACCGGGACGGAGGGGCGCTGTGGGTGCGGTGGCATTTGCTTCTGAAGCAGCTGCAAAGGATGATTAGCAGTGTGTCTCGAGGCGGGCCGTGCAGAGACAAGACGAGATAAAGCAAGACAAGACAAGACAAGAGACGCACCAATGCCGTTGGGGTCTGCGAGCGCCGCATTGCTGTTGGCGGGGCTGGTCGCGGCCTTTGGCGTCTGTTGGTCGACAATGGTCGAGGTCGACGAGGAACGACTAAACGTGTTGGCGAGCGGCGCCAGATGCGTCTCCTTGAGCTCTGCGGAATGTGTCAGAATGCAGGGTGCACATGTATGAGTGGGCAGCGGCGGGGCGCGCCAGGGCTACACACTCTTGGTGAGCTTCCAAGACATGGTGGCTGCGGCTCAAATGGACTGGCGATGCTGTGCAGCTGTGCAGCTGGGCAGAGGAAGCAGCAAGGCCGGTTGCGGTGGGTGGGCGGTGGAGACGGGAAGGCCAAGCGGGAGTGGGAGTGGGAGTGGGGAGGGCCGCTGAAGAGAGGTAACGGTAGCTGCTGCAGGGCCTCGAGCGCGCGCAGAGAGGCCAACGGACGGGACGGTTGTCGGTGAGGCCGGTGGGAGCTAGACAGAGGAGGGGGGGTAGTAGGGAGACAGCCTCAGCAGCAGGGCGAGGCTTGGAGGAAGTTGTCAGTGGCAGAGACAATGGCAGAGGCAGAGGCAGGGCAGAGGCAGAGAGGCAGAGTGCGCAGTGGGTATATGTATAGGGGCTGTACACGAGTGGCGATCGATTATCAAGATGTGCCCAACTTCTAAGAGGGGGGTGGGGAGCACGGCCTGTTTGAGTGTCACGTCCTGGCCTGGCTGGTTATGCTGGGGCTTGGTGGCTCCAGGGCTACTCTGTAACCTAGGTAATCTTGGGCGTGGATCGCGTCTGTTGCCTCGCGCGCCCGCACAGGCACTCAGTGCGCCCTCCTGGCTCCTCGTCATTTCCAGCCCTCGAAGCAGGCCCGCCCCCACGACGACGACGCCGACGACGACGACGACGCATAGGTAGACGGAGTGAATTGCGGGTTGCACGTACTAAGACATTCCGTCGTGCGTGCTTCGCTGCCTCGGCTGCACCTTCCGCCCGCTGCCACCGCCGCATTCACACCGCGACCGCCTACCAACCCTAACTTGCGCGGCGCTGTCATCTCACCTTCACTTCTGGCCCTAGTCTAGAGACGCGATTATGGGTGTGATTAAGAAGAAGACGGGCACGCGTGGCACCGAGGGCGGCATCAAGTACGTCTGCGATGTGTGCTCGTCTGACATCACCTCGACGGTACGTGGATCTGACTTGATGTGATGCAATACCAAGAGAGCTCCCCCCATGTGTTGACAATGATCTGCACAGGTGCGCATACGCTGCGCAAACGACGACACCTGCCACGAGTATGACCTCTGTGTGCCCTGCTTTTCCGACGGCAAGTCTTCGCGCGACCACGACCCTGCCACCCACTCGTTCAAAGTCGTTGAGCAGCACTCGATACCCGTCTACACCGAGGACTGGGGCGCCGACGAAGAGCTGGCCTTGCTCGAGGGCGCTGAGACGTACGGCTTGGGCTCGTGGGCAGACATTGCAGATCACATTGGAGGCTTCAGGGAACGAGATGAGGTTCGCGACCACTACATCAGCACATATGTAAAAAGCTCCAAGTTTCCGCTGCCAGAACATGCCAGCAAAGACGATACCGTGCTCAGTGAGCGCGTCCCTCGAGCAGAGTTCCAGGCGCGGAAGAAGAGGAGGATAGAAGAGAAGAAGGAAGAGGCCAAGAACGCAGCACCGGCAACACCAAAGCAGAAGCCCACTGCTAGTGTCCCCTCGTGTCACGAGGTCCAAGGATACATGCCTGGCCGTTTGGAGTTTGAAACGGAGTACTTCAACGAGGCTGAAGAGGCGGTCCAGCACATGTCATTCGACCCTGGCGATGGCATTAACCCCAGGACTGGTGAGATGGAGCCAGAGATGGAGCTGAAGATGACCATCATGGACATTTACAACTCGCGGCTGGATGCGCGAGTGGAACGAAAGAAGATCATCTTCGAGCACAAACTCCTCGAGTATAGGAAGAACCAGGCAGCCGACAAGAAACGCACAAAGGAAGAGAAGGACCTCTTAAACAAGGCGAAGCCCTTTGCACGGATGATGAAGCACGAAGACTTTGACACGTTTTGCAAGGATCTCGAGTACGAGCACAACCTTCGCCAGGCCATTTCTCAGCTCCAGGAATGGAGGAACATGCAGATCACGAATCTGAAAGCTGGCGAAAAGTACGAGCAAGAGAAGCAGACACGGCAGTCTCGTGGGCCGCAACTCGGCCAATTCGACCGTCTGGCTTCTAGTCGGATCGGCAGGCCAGCACCACCCTTCGAGCAACCCTCTGCTGCGACCGCTCTGATCGGCTCCGAACTGCCGCTGCACATCAAACAGAGAAGCGGTCTCACCACACCGCCCCCAGACAAGACGACCAACGGCATCAATGGTGTCCTGACCCCACAGCACTCAAAAACAAAGTTCCCGGTCAAGCCCCTACCAGGCACAGTACCTTTGAAATTTGGTAAAGAGTCTGCAGCCGATCTGCAGCTGCTGACGCCAGAAGAGCGTGAGATATGCAGTGCACTGCGCATCATGCCAAAGCCGTACAATGCCCTCAAGGAGAAGATGGCACGTGCGGCATTGAACAACAACGGAGCCCTCAGTAAGAAGGAGGCAACAGAGCTTCTGACGATTGATCAGAAGAAGTCAAAGGTCTTGTACGAGTATTTTGTGCACAGCGGGTGGATCGCAAGAGCGTAGCAGCTGTGATGTGGTTTGCAAATGGGTTTTGTTTGTGAAAACGGCGTTGTAAGATCACTGTGGAATACCCAGGCTGGACGGCGTTTACGTAGAGCTCGGCATCGTCGGCTCCTTTTGTTGCTGCACCATATTGGTATACTAATGCCTACATTGTTTATGTCTTGGAATTGTGGTGGCTTGATAGGTTGAAGATTCGAAGCTATGACGTTCATGGATGGTTGCTGCGGTAGCTCCCGGATGAGCTTCTCTCAAACAATAGTTCGGTACCGAGAGATCGAGCTTGTGGAGAAGTTGATTGTCTCCGCACTACTACTACTTCTACCCACCTTTACCATGTCCCTTTGACCGCCGCATCTGGAGCTCAGGCTGCCTCGACGCCTTGCGGAGTTTCATTTTCACTTGTAGCATAGCGACTAACGTCAGCCTTTCATTCTCACCGCTCTCGACACACCCCTGGCCGCAGGCAGCCTTCACCTTCCACTCAACGGACCACAGCGCACTCCTCGAACGACATGCCCATCTTCCACACACCCCACGCGAGCACGAGCTCTGGTGCGAGCTACAGCGACGCGGCATCGCGGTTCTCATTCGCATCTGAAACATCTCGGCAGGTGATCGATGCGGACAATCACGAGACCCGCAAACGACGAAACGGCGACTACGATGCGTCCTCGATACGCGGCTTCACTGCAAATCCGTGGACCGCTGGCACTTCATCAGCATTCTCGCAGTTCGACAGCCCTGCGCCCCTTGCGCACGACCGATACATATTGGCTGGAGGAAGCATAGAGGGCACCAACAGCCTCACGCGGCAGAACGGCAACTACGACGATTACTTCAACCTACAGTCGCAGCGCGGAATGTGGTCGTCGCCGACAAGTCCCTCGTTGCAGCCCATGGCGCTAGATCGAGTCGCTGCAACCGCAAATGCGCCCAGCTCCTGGATGGTGGATTCGTTGCTCAACCTCGTCGGCGGAGTCGCAGGAACACTCTTTAAATTCTGCACTGTGCCATTCCGCGGGTTCCAGGCAGGCGGCGGCCAGAGCTACGACGCAGACGCGCAGATCAAGATAGCGTCCCAACTCGGCCTCCACGACGAACCCGCACCAAGCGAACCCGCCGCCCCCGTCCAGCAAATCAAATTCAACACTCGCCCCAGCCCCATCGACAACTACGGCATCCGCTCCATCGATTCCGTCGACACCGAGCGTCCGCGCATGCCCAAACGCCTCCGCACAGAAGACGCCTGGGTCATGGTCGGCACCGACGACGAAACCCCCCCAACCCCCATAACAACACCACGCATATCCGCCCGCCGCACACCAGGACCCACACACACGCCCTCCCCCTCGCAGATCCCACGCCCCCAATCCCGCACAAGCACGAGCACAACCCCGCTTTCCAAACGGCCCTCCCTAATCCCCATCTCCCGCCGCTCAGGCCCAACCCGCTCCCCGCTCTACTCCAGCAGCATCTCCGCTTCAAACCCACACTCCAGGCAAAGAAGCCACAGCCGCCTCAGCTTCGGCGGCAGCAGCAGCAGCAGCAACACGCCCACCACATGGACAGACGACAGGAAGAAAATCAGCCCCCTCCCGCCCGATAGCCAGAAACTCGTCTCCCGCATACGCAGGGAGGAGATGGAGGACGACGCGCGCATGCGCCGCATGAGCAGCCAGATGAGCGCCATGCTGCGCGAGGCGCGGGAGGCGCTGGGCTCCAAAGTCGAGATTGAAGACGAGGATGAGGATATGCTTGCCTGAGTCTGTGTTGCGGTATACTTTCTGCTTTCTTGCTTTCTTGCTTTCTAGCTTTCTAGCTTTCTAGCTTTCTTGTACATGTTCGTTATGTTTTAAATGTTCGTTCTGTTTTTAAGCGTTTGCGGCGGTTTTTTTGCATTTTCACGGTTGCGATGGGATACGGGCGTTTGGGTAAGGGATATACCATGTGTACGAAGAAGCATTTCAAAACAGATACTAGCGGCCAAGGACTGCGGAATCA
Organism: Didymella segeticola; assembly: GCA_004522025.1. Classification (NCBI taxonomy): domain Eukaryota; kingdom Fungi; phylum Ascomycota; class Dothideomycetes; order Pleosporales; family Didymellaceae; genus Didymella; species Didymella segeticola. The sequence continues at coordinate 951,145 of SDAV01000011.1, forward strand.
AGTATCATGATCACGTACTTCCATCACCTTTGCACGTGTGACGTTGTACTTCTATCGGGCCATGTCAGCTTTTCCAGCGCTGGGTATCGTTATGGGCGGGTGATGTGCTGCGCTGTACTGCGTCGTCTCACAAGAAGTGTCGTGGAATGGCATGCCTGTCACCGTCTACACTTAGAATAAAATATCCTCGTCTTAACAGCAGACGCTGTGGATTGACATCCCGACCCTCTACGTCCTCTATCGCAAGGACTTTCCAGCAAGCTATGCCTATCCTCTGATATCCAGCGCTATGCTGCGTCTCTGGAAAGGAATACTACAACAGTCCATGACTGACTCCTGTTCTCGAACTTGAACATCAGAGTCTAAATAAGATATTACCGTGAAGTGATATCCTACGCTCTCCCTCTACCGCAAGGACGTCCCAGCCGGGTACCCTATTCTTCACTGACATCCTGCGCTATGCTATGTCTTCTTCTCCAACTTAAACAGGGGCGGGAATGCATAGCTGTGCCCGTCTGCGCTTGGAATAGGACAGCCTCGGTGGATAGATAAGGAGGCTGTGGTATCGATGCATGTCTGTATGCATCGGGGGCGGGGATATGTGTTGCTCCGTCCATCTATATTACTCCGGACATCTTCTCGCTCTCATGTCTCGGCATGTCAAACGCACGGGCTGTCCAGACTGGCATGGAGCTCTACGATGGGAAGAGGTTGTTTGCTCTTTCAGTCTGGATCGCTTCCTCGGGACTGGCTTTCTTGGTCCCTCGAGTCTGTGGCTGTGGTGGTGGGATCGGGGCTTTTGCGAGCGGGCCTGGAAACGTAGAGACGTGAGGGTTGTTGTCGATATTCAATCCTTATGCTGTGGCGGGAGATGGCGCTTATATTGAGTGGTGGAACCGGTCGTCAGGTAGTCGCATCACTGCAATGTAGGAATCGTACGTTAGCACGAGTCACACAACACTCTGCCGCCTACGATCCGCCCAGCATCCTCGCTATCCCTCCTACACCAAAGCTCACACTCAGGCTCAGCTTCATCCCTCTGGATTGCGCGGTGAATTGCTGCTTATGATCGCCCCACTCCCGCTTGATCTGGGCTCTTTCTTGCAGTCCGCTTCCTCGACGAGGCACACTGTCTCGCTCGCTTTCTCTCCGCGGCGCAGTCTTCCTCACGGGCCGCTCAGTGTTCCTCACACGCTCTGTATCCTTCAACACCGGCTCACTCATACTCGCCACACCGGCGACCTGATGAGGCGGTAGGTTTCCATATGTCAATACTCCCGCCTTGGACTGCGCAATATAGCACCCATACCGATAAGGATGCAGAACGATACTCTGAATATCGCGAATTCCGTGGTCCTGGGTGCGGGCGCGTTCAAGCATACCCTCAACCGCCGAATACTTCTCCAGGTCCCAGATCGCAGCGTTCTTCTCCGTGAGCAGCAGGAAAGTGTCGTCGGTGCCCAGAGCCACAACGCGGGGCTTGTCGATCCAGGACCCGTTCTTGATGCGCGCTTGCAGCGCATGGAGCAGGCCGTCGGGGATACTCATCCAGAGGTAGGCAGACGAGTCGTGGACGAAGAAGGAGCTGTTGTAGGGCCCCAGGACGCAGCGAATGGCGGGAATGTTGCGGGAGAGTGTGCCCTGTGGAGTCCGGGCGTAGAGAAAGTCTGTGAGCTCGGTTGGTAGGCCGAGACTATTTATGCGGTCGCTGCCAGTGCGATCTCGCCATGTGATTAGGAAGCTGTCCTGGAAGCCGAGGGCGATGTGGTGGACTTGTTGGACTTGGGATGATGAGAGGAAAGTTGCTAGTTTTGGTGGTATGCGGGTGCTGGAGCATTGTTAGTGTTTTCTGGCAAGAGTTTAGGAGAGACGACCAACATCTCGCGCTTTGATGGGCACTGGAGGAAGTGGCTCCCCCGCTGGCCAAATGTAAATGTTGTGTCACACATGGTCGTCAAGACTTTTGGTGCTCGAGAATAACCTGTTCAGAGGTCCACCAGACGCTCCAGAGAGTAGCAACAAACATGTGAATGCATCGTAGCCGGGGGGTAGACGATTGTGGTATAAACAGCGTTGCCGCGCCAAGCGAGATCATCTCCAGGTTTACAACAGGGAAACGGCTGCTTCACACGTCGGCCAACTTCGTACCGAGTAATTTGGTCGCCTCACCAACAGACATACACACCTGTGATGGTATAATAACATGCAATTTCGTACCTATTTTCATTCAAAAGTCGCTGCTGTGGAAAAGACCGTTGGAAAGCAAACACGCCGCGGGTGACGTCATACGATCATCGAGCCAATAACAGCCCAGCATGGCTGCTACATCGAGTAACGCCTCCTTTCTTTCATTTGGGAGAAATGATAGCTTTGTCTCGAAGAGCTTTCAAGGGGTCAGGCAGTAGGTCACATCTTCAATGTAGTGTAGCAAGCTAACATTCCCAAGCCAAAACCTTCCCACTTCTCTTTTGTCCCTTCTCTCAACTGCAACAGAAGTTCACTGGGCATCGCTGGGCCCCGTTCCTGAGTCCTGGCTCCTCAGCTTCAAAGACAGCTCCGGGCGGAACAGCATACGGTGGGGCACGCTGCTGCCACAGCGCCTTCAGAACATCTTAGCGAAAACGTGGCACTCTCCACACCTACGATTCTTCCTAGGACCTAACGACTCCTTCATTGTATGGCATCCTGAGCTGATACGATGGGCGAACCTACCCTTGAGTCTTGAAGACTCACTTCAGTCCTGGCTTACACCCTCAGGATGGCGTGTCGGCCCTCCCCGAATGGTGACGTGGGGCCCTGAGGGTGCTTTCTTCGCCATGAGTGAGTACGGAGATGTTGTGTATCGCCTTGGGGATGAGGACAGTTGGGAGATCTACAAAGAGACGGTGGAAGAGTGGAAGGCTGAGAAGGGGTTTTCCTGGACCGAGCTGGCGTTCATTGCACTCGATCCCACTACATCTGATCAGTTCATTGCTATTCGTAACGATGGCACATGGGCTGGTAGCATTGACGACATCAACGAAGATGCTCTCGAGGACTTCGCGCTCAACTTCTTCACCAAAGACAAAAATTCCCGGCACGAAAGTAAACCCAATCAGCAAAATGGAATAGGGACATCAGCCGCGCCATCGAACGGCGCAAAACCAGATCCCGCAACCCAAGCCCTCTACGAACTATGGTCGAAGGACACCTCAAGCAGGCTTGCCTCAGCATTAGCAGCGATAAGCATACCAACAAGTCCGCCGCCATCAAGTCCCGTTGGCGACGTCCCCCTGCGCCCCAAACCCCGCAAGCTGCAAGTCCGATCTCAATCAAATACGCAGCAATCCCCACTCCCAAACAGGGCACCCGCCACTCTCCTGGTCGCTTTCCCATACCTCCCTCCAGCAGTGACCATCTGCGCACTCCCGTCCTGCGAACTGCTCAAGGCCGAGCCCCTGAGCATCAAAGCGTGCAGACACGACGTAGAGCTGTTTATGCGCGCGAGTGGGGCTTACAGCTACGACTGGCTGAGACAAGAACGGCTCAGGTGGCATCCTGACCGTTTCGGGCGGTTGTGCGATGAAGCGTGGAGAGAGGAGGGGAAGAGGATGGCGGAGGAAATGTTCAAGATCATTGATGCGCTTATGGAGGATTTGAAAGCGGCTGGCGGGTAGGCGTGAAGAGTTAGCGTTGCTAATGCGGGTGTTTGATATGTGTAATATGGTCATGACTATATGAGCAGCATACTTCTAGAATCCGGCCACCTTCCTGCATCTTCATCTACAGACAGCAATACAGGCGAGCGCTACATGGAAGCCGACGTATGGAGCTTGGGTTCCGAGGCATCAGAAAGCTTTTCATAAGCGCAAACATAGTATTCTGGTAGAATCTGAGACTATAGGTCGGAGGAGCTGAACCGTTAAAACAAGACGATAGATGCAGAGAGATCCTTAACATACGTCAAGCACGATCAGAGTCGAACCGGCTTCGATTTATCCCACACACAGTATGCGCATTACCTTTTGGTATGTGTATACATCACCGGACATGATAATATCATAACGACCTTTCGATCCATGGCAGAGGAACTCAATATAGCATCTTTGAATAGGTGTTTAGCAAATCTCAGGAACTTCGCTTCAAGATGCAGGCCTCAGTGTTTTGAACGTAGAATAATAATGCTCCAATAGATTAAGAATATCTCCAGGAGTCTCCGCAAGTACACCGTCTTTTGAGATGCATGCAGCAGAGTGTACATGTTCGGGAGCTACCGTCACCTTTGTGGTCTAAACTTTAAAGTTCAACCTTGCGTAGCCCCACTCAGTGCGGTTGCTGCGCCTCTGCCGTCATCAACGAAGCCTACGGAGCCGAGACGCTTGGCCTGTGTGCTCATCAAATGCGAACGAAAACGAGAGTTCGTCCGTGGCTCATCCGTGGCTCATGATGGTGTTTGCACTGCCCATACGAGGCCCGCAAGTACGAAGTGGTTTCGAGCGGACAGCAAACATCCGAGCAGACAGACGGACGACCACTCAATCGCCTGGGGAGCGCCATTCGGCAAAACACAAAGTATGGTACCAGTACGAAGTCTAGGTAGTGATTGGGTGCCGTGTGCAATAATGCTCACAACCGAGATTGACAGACAGCTGCTCGATCGTTCTTGAAACTCATTGTTTGTGATATTGCCGCTAGCTGTTGCAAGCCAGGCGTGCAAGGCTTCAGACGCCATGACGTCCGGCCTGAAAGCACAAGTCTTGTGCTGCATGCAGGGCTGGGAACGGGAGTCAGCAACAAGCGACACCCCCCCGTCTGAACAGTAAGCAACGTGCTTCGTAAAGATGGGCTCGAGACGACATGTCATTGGGTATGGCAATGTCACTATTGGGCCGAATCCGCTCGGACAAGTGAACGCTGCTTTCTGTCCTGAAACTCAGCTTTGAGCAGCGTCATCTCTGTATCAGTCTGAAGCCAGGCTGAACGGCTTAGAGGCAGTTGTTTGGAGTCCAAGCCAAGACGTGTTCAAGCTCTTCGGCTGTAAACCGAGGCGAAAGACCACCAGAACAAGCGTGGCGATCTGCACAGGCCTACCCCACTTTATCGATCCCCCTTTTGCTACAACTTTTGGCGGTAGGGACAAGGTCGAGACCACGAAGTGCTGCAGTAACGCATCATTATTGAACTCTCTAAGCTGTTGAGACCACAGAGAGTGCTTCTGTTTCCGCAGGCATCCGCGCGAACACGACGTCATTGTCCCAGCGTTTTACAACCCACTCGGCGCCCAGGGACCAAACCTCCTAGCACACGAACCTGGAGCAATAACTCGTCCGCAAGCGCAGAGTTAAGCTCTTCCCATTTTGATCTTCCTGACATAGCGTGACTATGGTCTCAGATCTGCCCTATCGGATGGAGCCTTTGCGTGAAGCTCAAGCTCGTCCGTTTTCAGCGCAAGTTCAGCGCAAGAGCTAACCGCGGACAACACACGCGCCCGCGATCCGAATTGGCGGATTCCTGTGCGTTGATGTAATGCAGGAGAGGGATCCAATTGTGTTTATTATGCTGCTGCAAACATGCTTTGACCTCGACCATTACAGTCGCTGCCTCCACGTCCATACCTGTTGTTGCCTGTCATGGCCCAAAATCAACAGTCTGACAGTGACTTGACCAACATGCCATCCAACAGTCAGGTGCAGAACACCACGACAACCACACATAACCACGAATCATCCTCTCAATCACAACAACACACGTCTCGTGTCGGCGAATCTGCAAATTCATTTCACGGCATCTTCCGGACAGAGTCTGGCCGCGAAACCTATTACCCGGATGGAAACCAATCCTCAGAAGTTCACCGTTCGACATCACGTGGAAGCTATGGATTATTCCCAAGCACAGAGAAGCGAGATGTACATACATCTAGCAGTCACGCAGCAGGCGGGCTAGCGGCAACTGGTGCTGAAGTCGGCGTGGGCGCCGGGCTCTTCAATGGCTCAAACAACCACACAAGTACAACCCACGATGACCAGTATCTTCAACACGGAGCTGAGAATCACGAACCTCTTGAAAAGGTTGCGACAGCAAGCTCAAGCGACTCTTCATTCACACGATATGGCTCCAGTGGCCAGCGTGTCCCAAAAGGCACCAAAATCTCAGATACCGATGGTAGTGAGGACTCACCCATGGAGCGCACAGTCACCAGAGCCGAGATCAACAACGAGGAGAGGAGGGATCTTCACCGAGCTCTCACCAGCCTATCTGTGTCTCGACAAGGAACACGTTACAGCATAGCAGACCCGACCGACCCGACTATGGACCCCAGCAGTGACCAATTCGATCTCACCAAATTCCTGCGCTCTTTCCGGCACCATCTGGAAGAGGAAGGTGTTGAGATGAAGCAGCTGTCTGTTGTCTACAAGAATCTCAGTGTATTCGGATCTGGGGCAGCACTGCAGCTGCAAAAGACTGTCGCAGATATGCTCATGGCACCTTTTCGACCACAAGAATTTTTCAGCTTTGGCAAGAAGGACCGCAAGCAGATTCTGCACAGCTTTGATGGTATCATCAAGGCTGGTGAGCTGTGTGTGGTGCTTGGTCGCCCCGGATCTGGCTGCTCGACTCTTCTGAAGGCCTTGACCGGAGAGCTTCACGGCCTTGAAATTGACCAGTCTGTGATCCACTACAATGGTATCGAGCAACACAAGGTCATTAAGGAGTTTAAGGGCGAAACTGTATACAACCAAGAGGTATGCCTGTTCCTCATCCGAATTCTATGCAAGATTACTGACCATCCGACTCCAGGTTGATAAGCACTTCCCTCATTTAACTGTTGGCCAAACACTTGAGTTTGCTGCGGCAGTCCGTACTCCGTCTCACCGACCCCACGAGCGCTCCCGCAAAGACTTCGCCAGATACGGCGCGCAGGTCGTCATGGCTGTGCTCGGTCTGAGCCACACATACAACACCAAAGTCGGAAATGACTTCGTCCGCGGTGTCAGTGGTGGAGAGAGGAAGCGTGTCTCCGTTGCTGAGATGTTACTCGCTGGTGCTCCTTTCGCTTCATGGGACAACAGTACTCGTGGCCTGGATTCAGCGACTGCACTAAAGTTTGTTCGCTCATTGCGAATTGGATCTGATATGACTGGCGGTGCCGCCGCTGTTGCGATTTACCAGGCTTCGCAGTCAGTCTACGATTGCTTCGACAAAGCTGCAGTACTGTACGAGGGCCGCCAGATTTACTTTGGCCCAGCCAACAAGGCACGAGGCTACTTCGAGCGCCAGGGCTGGTACTGTCCTCCTCGTCAAACAACCGGCGATTTCTTGACAGCGGTCACCAACCCCGACGAGCGACAACCCAAAAAGGGCTACGAGAATAAGGTCCCTCGCACACCGGAGGATTTCGAGAAGTACTGGCGCGGATCACCTGAGTATCAAAGCCTACTCCATGAGATCCAGGGCTTCGAGCAGGAAAACCCTGTTGGCCAGCACTCTACACTCCACGAGTTCCGTGAGAAGAAGAACTACATCCAGGCCAAGCACGCTCGTCCCAAGTCTCCGTATCTTATCAGCATCCCAATGCAGGTCAAACTGAACACAGTCCGGGCGTACCAGCGCATCTGGGGTGACGTCGCCTCCACTGCCACTCAAGCAGGGCTCAACCTTATCGTAGCTCTCATCGTCGGTTCTATCTACTTCGGCCACTCGGAAGGCACAAGTTCGTTTCAGGGCCGAGGCGCCACATTGTTCTTGGCTATTCTCTTCAACGCATTGACTTCCATTGGTGAGATCAGTGGACTGTACGCCCAAAGGCCAATCGTCGAAAAGCACAATTCCTATGCATTCTATCACCCAGCTACAGAGGCCATAGCGGGCATTGTTGCAGATATACCTGTCAAGCTCTTGCAAGCAACGGTGTTTAACATCGTCTTGTACTTCCTTGCTCAACTTCGATACACCCCTGGACAATTCTTCCTCTACTTCCTAATCACCTACATGGCTACTTTCGTCATGGCTGCTATCTTCAGAACGACGGCAGCCTTGACGAAGACAGCTTCGCAAGCTATGGCCTTGGCAGGAGTTCTGGTACTATTCCTTGTCATCTACACTGGCTTCGTCATCCGTATTCCTTCTATGCATCCCTGGTTTTCTTGGATTCGGTGGATCAATCCAGTATTTTATGCTTTCGAGATCCTGGTTGCCAATGAGTTTCATGGTGTCCAGTTCCCCTGTGATTCGTTTATCCCTATGGGACCAGGGTATACACAGACCGGCAACACATTCATCTGCAATTCGCAAGGCGCAACTTCTGGACAGACATTTGTCTCTGGTGACGACTTCATTGCGGTCGCATACGAATACTACTACTCTCACGTCTGGCGCAACTTCGGCATCCTCGTTGGGTTCCTGATCTTCTTCATGGTCATGTACTTCATTGCTGTCGAGGTCAACTCGTCTACCACCAACACCGCCGAGCAGCTCGTCTTCCAGCGTGGTCATGTTCCCGCATACATGCTGGAGAAGGGTGGAAAGCAATCTTCTGATGAGGAGTCTGCTAAGCCAGCAGCCGGTGCTGAAGGTGGCGAGACCGATGTCAGCGCTGTTGAGGAGGCCAAAGGAGTGTTCACCTGGAGAGATGTTGTGTACGACATTGAGATCAAGGGTGAGCCACGACGACTACTAGACCACGTTTCCGGATACGTCAAGCCCGGACAGCTGACAGCCTTGATGGGTGTTAGTGGTGCCGGTAAGACGACTCTGCTCGATTCGCTGGCTCAACGCACAACAATGGGCGTCATCACTGGTGACATGCTTGTGAACGGAAAGCCATTGGATCCCAGCTTCCAGCGCTCCACAGGTTATGTTCAGCAGCAGGATTTGCATCTTGAGACCAGTACTGTTCGTGAGGCGCTCCGCTTCTCGGCTGTTTTGCGCCAGCCCAAGTCTGTGCCCAAACAGGAGAAATACGACTATGTTGAGGAGGTCATCAAGATGTTGAATATGAAAGACTTCGCAAACGCTGTAGTCGGTGTGCCTGGAGAGGGTCTCAACGTTGAGCAGCGTAAGCTTCTCACGATTGGTGTTGAACTTGCAGCCAAACCCAAGCTTTTGCTCTTCCTTGATGAGCCTACTTCTGGTCTCGACAGTCAGAGCTCCTGGTCTATCATCTCCTTCCTCCGAAAGCTTGCGTCTGCAGGCCAGGCTATCCTGTGTACCATCCATCAGCCCAGCGCCATTTTGTTCCAGGAGTTTGACCGCCTTCTATTCCTGGCTAAGGGTGGAAAGACTGTCTACTTTGGCAATATCGGAGAGAACTCAAAGGAACTTCTCCACTACTTCGAGAACAACGGTGCTCGCAAGTGTGGGGGAGACGAAAACCCTGCAGAGTACATGTTGGAGATTGTTAATGCCGGGAAAAACGACCAAGGAGAAGATTGGTTCAACGTATGGAACAAGAGCGACGCCGCCACTCAGGTGCAGCGTGAAATCGACCAGATTCACGAAGAGACTAGCCACTCCAATCTCGATGTCGCGAAAGAGACTGGTGGCACTGAGTTTGCTATGCCACTGTGGACCCAGGTCTGGGAGTGCACATACCGTGTATTCCAACAGTACTGGAGAATGCCCGGATACGTCTTCGCCAAGTTCGCCCTTTGCACCGTCGCTGGTCTGTTCATCGGGTTTTCGTTCTATGGAGCCGATAGCACACAAGCTGGCATGCAGAACATTATCTTCAGTGCATTCATGCTCACCACCATCTTTTCCTCACTCGTCCAGCAGATCCAGCCGCTCTTCATCACTCAGCGCAACCTTTACGAGAGTCGTGAACGCCCTAGCAAAGCCTACTCTTGGCTTGCATTTATGATTGCCAACGTCGTGGTTGAGCTGCCATACGGTATTTTTGCTGGTATCCTCACATTCGCATGCTTCTACTACCCAGTGGTCGGCGCGGGACAGTCGAGTGCACGACAGGGCCTGGTTCTTATGTATTCCATCCAGCTTCTCGTCTACACGTCTTCCTTCGCAGCCATGACTATTGCTGCATTGCCGGACGCTCAGACGGCTTCGGGATTAGTCTCGCTCCTAACCCTCATGTCCATTCTGTTCAACGGTGTTCTCCAAACACCTGACAATCTTCCAGGATTCTGGCTTTTCATGTACCGGGTTTCGCCCTTTACATATTGGATCGGTGGTATGGTTGCCACCATGCTGGCGGGTCGTGAGGTCGTCTGCAGTTCTTCAGAAGTATCCATCTTTGACCCACCTTCTGGCCAAACCTGCGGTCAGTACCTCGGTCCCTACGCTCAGGCCGCGATGGGTACAATCCAGAACCCCGATGCGACTGCATCGTGCCAGTATTGCTCTCTTTCAAGTGCCGACCAGTTCTTGGCTGGCAGCAGCATTTACTACGGCGAACGCTGGAGGAACTTTGGCATCCTCTTCGCTTTCATATCTTTCAACGTCTTTCTCGCCCTCCTTTCCTATTGGCTTTTCCGCGTTGTCAACCTCAGCAAGTTCACTGCCAAATTTCACAAGACAAAGAAGGGTGCGAAGACGAAGGGCACAGCAGAGAAAGCAGCGAGCGGTGTCGGCGAGGCGGCAAGGCAAGGTGCGCACCCTGGGAACCGATCCGGAGAGAAGGACACAGCGTAATGGGAGGATGTGGGGACCTATTGCTTCCTTGTTTGTCATTGCCGTTGAGGCTCAAAAACCAGACCCGTTATTTTCTTGGCTTGGTGTCACCCACCATCTTGGACGTGGGGCTCCATTCTTGTTGATCATAAGACTTTAATATTGCACCTCGGTAGTGCATGACTAGTAATTCGATAATCTCAACATGCAACCTTGACCCTCCCATGCTGCGATGTCAAGCATCACTGCCTGCATGCAGTTTTCCTCAACCGTTAGTTGATGCGAATTACTCGTCGTGGCGATATCTGGGCATATTGGGAGAGCGTCAGCCAAAGGAACAAGGCGGAGTCGTGGGCCTTTCCAGGGCGTCGACTTCTCGTGAACCAGGATCACCAGCTGTCTTGCCATGATGGCGGTCGAATCTCGGTAGTCGCCCCGCATTTCATGCAAGCACTGCGATCCGGCCTCCATCGTTGCGAAAGGTTTTCACGCAGAAGGACGAGCACGGTCGGAAAACTTGGAGATGCGGAGAACCCACACATGCACCCCACTGGACACGGCTCAACACCGGCACCTGGACCGCGGGGATGGCGGAGTGACGTACGCCGGGGTGGCCGGGATGCTTCGTTTGGGCTTAGTAACTACTCGAACGGAGCTAGTGTACTCGACGGCTCCTCAAGTCTTGCAAGCCACGAGATCGCGAGACGAGGCTCTGCGGACACAGGCCTTACACGATGTCACAGCAACAGGCCCGGCTCTTCTTTGCAATGCTTGTAGCCTGCTAAGAACATGGCTGATGGCAGCCGGTGCGGTAGTGGCTGTCATGGACATCGCTGCCTCCCCACCGTCACGAGTCGTAAAGAGGATGGCGGTGCGTGTCCACCGTGAGGAATACTGCGCGTTGTAAGCCACAAGCAATTGCTTTGGATGCAGCAGCTGCACAGAGAAGGCAAATATGACTCGTCCATATCAGTAGTTGTACATGCCCGACAGCCTGTCCCAATGGCACCGAGCCTCAGTCTTGTGATCCCATATAATGATCTCCCGCTCGGGGACTTCTTCAGCGAGTGCGGCGCGAGTCGCGCACCGTTGACCACTGCCGAAGTGCATGCAAGACTTACACTTACGCCTTGGCAGTGCTTCTCCAGTACCGGGATGACATCTATCTTCTCCACACGGTCAAACTTCGGTTCGGTTGGTCTGCCATCACCATGTAGACCACATGGATGCTGAACTGCCGATTCGGCGATTGAATGGACGTGCCTTCGGTGCAGCTTGGGGTATATAAGGACCGGTAAGGACGACCATTTAGGAGGACAAGGCACGATCAACTTGTCCATTCTACACCATGGCTGCCCTTCTCTCAGCACTTGCGGTCCTGACTGCTGTCAATGCTCAGGCATACGACTCTGGCTCAAGGGCCGAGGATGCGTTCTCGTATGTTCAGCCTCTGAATACCACCATCTTGGGTGATCGTGGCCATTCGCCCGCTGTCTACCCTTCTCGTAAGTACTGCACGTACACCGATGATTTCACAATCTTAACAACACGCAGCCAACATCTCTGCCGATGCCACTGGCGGATGGGAGGATGCCGTCGTCAAAGCTCGTGCTTTCGTTGACCAGCTCACTATCGAGGAGAAGGCCGACATGGTCACTGGTCAGGCCGGACCTTGTGTTGGTAACATTGTTGCCATCCCCCGTCTTGGCTTCCAAGGTCTTTGCTTGCAGGATGGTCCTTTGGCTATTCGAGTTGCCGATTACGCAAGTGTCTTCTCCGCTGGTGTTTCGGCCGCAGCGTCGTGGGATAGAACCCTGATGCACGAGCGCGGTTACGCCATGGGTCAAGAATTCAGGGCCAAGGGTGCTCACGTTGCTCTCAGCCCTGTTGCAGGGCCTCTTGGTCGCTCAGCCTATGCTGGCCGCAATTGGGAAGGCTTCGCTGCCGATCCTTACCTCACCGGTGTTGCCATGGAGGAGACTATCACTGGTCACCAAGATGCTGGAGTCCAGGCCACCGCAAAGCACTACATCGCGAACGAGCAAGAAACTGCTCGCAACCCTGTCTACACCAAGAATGGCACCACTACCGACACAGATGTCGCTGCCCTCTCTTCCAACCTCGATGACCGTACCATGCATGAGCTCTACCTCTGGCCCTTCGCCAACGCTGTCAAGGCCAAGGCTGCTTCGTTCATGTGCAGCTACCAGCGCATTAACGGCTCGTACGGGTGCCAGAACTCTGCTACCCAGAATGGTCTTCTCAAGACCGAGCTCGGTTTCCAGGGCTACATCATGTCTGATTGGGGTGCGGTTCACAGCGGCGTTGCCTCCATTGAGGCCGGTCTTGACATGAACATGCCTGGTGGTCTCGGAACATATGGTACGGCCTTCGGCGCTCCCTCATTCTTTGGTGGCAATGTTACTTTGGCTGTCAACAACGGCACTCTTGATGTCGCTCGCGTCGACGACATGATTGTTCGTATCATGACTCCCTACTACTGGCTCGGCCAGGACAAGGACTTCCCTACTGTCGACCCCAGCTCGGTCGATCTCAACACTTTCTCCCCCTTGAAAACCTGGACGCGCGAGTTCAACCTGACTGGCGAGCGCAGCCGCGATGTCCGTGGTGATCACAGCAAGCTCATTCGCAAACACGGCGCTGCTGGCACTGTCCTTCTCAAGAACAACGGTGCTCTTCCCCTCAACAGCCCACGTAACATCGCTGTTTTCGGTAATGATGCTTCTGAGCCCCACAAGCAGTTGAATCAGAAAATCTACGAATACGGAACCCTGCTCGCTGGTGGCGGCTCTGGTACTGGTCAGGTTTCCTCTCTCGTGACTCCTTTACAGGCTATCAAGGAGCGCTCTGCTGCCAACGGCACAAAGCTCGTCCAGTACTTCCTGAACAACACCGAGATCATTGAGAGCGATCTCGATGACCTCTGGATTGGCGAGATTCCTCATGTCTGCATCGTCATGCTCAAGACTTGGGCCGAGGAAGCTGCCGACCGCGAGCATTTGAGTGTCGACTGGGATGGCAACGCGGTCGTCGAGAACGTTGCTTCCAAATGCAACAACACTGTTGTGGTTACTCACTCCTCTGGTATCAACACCCTTCCCTGGGCCGACCACGAGAACGTCACCGCCATTCTCGCCGCCCACTACCCCGGTGAGCAGTCTGGCTACTCGCTGACTGACATCCTCTACGGCGACGTCAACCCTAGCGGTCACCTGCCCTACACTATTGCACTTAACGGTACCGATTACAATGCTCCTCCTACTACTGCCATCAACACCACCGGCTACTTTGACTGGCAATCTTGGTTCGATGAGAAGCTCGAGATTGACTACCGCCACTTCGATGCCCACAATATCTCCGTCCGCTACGAGTTTGGTTTCGGTCTCTCGTACACCACCTTCAACATTTCCGATGTCAAGGCTGAGGCTCTTGAGGCCAACATCACCGCCCACCCCGAGGAGCGCAAGATCATGCCCGGTGGTAACCCTGCGCTATGGGAGTCCATCTACAACGTCACCATCTCGCTCACCAACTCCGGTGACGTCGCCGGTGCTGGTGTCCCACAGTTGTACGTCGGATTCCCCGAAAGCACACCCGCCGGTACTCCTCCCAAGCAGCTCCGTGGCTTTGAGAAGGTCTACCTCGAGGCCGGTGAGAGCCAGACTGTTGGATTCGAGCTGATGCGTCGTGATCTGTCCTACTGGGACATCATCAGCCAGCAGTGGGTCATCCCTGAGGGCGAGTTCTCGCTGTACCTTGGCTTCAGCAGCAGAGATATTGTTGAGACATACAAGGTCACCGTTGTCAGCGCTTAGATTAATTCTCCTTATGATAATGTTAGCGTATGTAATGACTGAATATGAATAAGTTCATGACAATTGCACATTCCTCAGTTCAAGAACGAGGATACAACGATGACAGTGCGCCGACTCGACAGGCTATACAACCTCTGTTTGTGAATGCAAAGTCTAAATCTTACGGAAAGACATTTTTCTGGCTGTCTGCTCCGAAAGTTGCGTGACATGCTGCCAGTGAAGGCTACACCTTTTGCTACAGCTTCTTCTGCTCAAACACACAGGTTACATCCAGATGCTTTTTTCGCCTTCTACCGACTCAAATCAAGTTCAAGCAGTCTTCTCAGGCTTGAAAGGCCAAAGAACTACGCGTAAGCTTCCGCACATCAAAGCCTCCGCCATCGACCCTCTCAGCCGGGAGTTGATGCCCCCCTGCTTCTAACATGCCGTCCACGCTCTGTGGAATGAACGGAAAATCACAATCTTTAACTAGTGAGCCGCCCTGAAAGATAATGCATCTATCGGCTCTACGCCTCATCTAGTCGTGAACGTCTAACGGCGGGTACGACAGTAACTACAAGTCCAAGAGAGTACCAAGGCGCAGTATCTGAAAGAAGCCGGTGAGGGAAAGGTGTAAATCGGGATCAAAATCGAGTGAACGACTGGACCTAAAGAGCCAATGTCGATGTCGATAGCACGTCCACAACAGGATGCAATGCATTCCAGATGCGCCCTTCCCTTGTCTTTCCCTGCTGTGTTCGGATATGTTGCTGGTCGTTTGCACCTTTCCATCATATCGCGAAGACACTATACTGTCGCCCCCCCCCACCCCCCGCTGCCTTCGTCTGGTGATCCCTCATCGCCCAGGAGGCCAAAGAGGTATATACTTCCTACGCGAATACGCGACCCCAGCACGTTTCACCAACCAGCACAGCTCCCTACTTGCTCAGCACAAGAACGAAGCCAATGCTTTAGACTTTCCATGTTATAGTATATAGATTTCACTATGATTGAGAAGCAATACTCGATCAAAGACTATTAAAAGAAAAATGACACTCTAATGTTGGCTAATGATACGATCGATCCCAACTTGATCGGCTTCAAATTTGCCTTTCTCGGCAACCGTCACCCCACTGAAATCGTCTACTTGACTCGAAAGTACTGTCACATCAACAAACTCGAACACTTCAAAGGCATGAGAGGTCAAGCCATTGGCGATGCTTATGAGACAACATGACAGGAATTGGGCATGGGTCAAAGTCTGAGTGTGACGAGGTACAGGCAATCAAGAGCGGGTCCACTTGGGTTCGTGAAGCTAACGTCAAAGTGATCACGTCGCCTGATGTGGCTTCGAAATGCGCAATTTTTTTCGTGGCTTGCCCGGCTGAAGCGGAGTCACTCCGAGAAGGCGCCCAAAAACACTATTGCCTGCGTTCAATCGATCAGACACAGGCGCGGAGGACAGTACTGCTACCAAAAAGAGCATTAATTAACGTGAAAGTTGACGAGGGCCCCGTTGTAGATTCGTATATCAAGACATGCCTCACGGCTCTATTCTCTAAGGCAGGCTACACTATACTACATCTTCATATGCCGAAGCACGGGGTATCAGAGGAAGCTACAAATGAAAGGCAACATAAAGAAACGTTTAAATGCTCGCTGAATGCAGGGAGTAGCCTGGTCATTGTCATGGACATTGCTAGTTGTGAGTCGTGAACAGGTGAAGTTGGTCCTGCATCTGGGCAGGATTGCGGAAGTGCTGAGGTTGTGGGTGCGCAATTGAATGCTGTTGCTGTTGATGAGGTTGGTGATGTATGTGTTGTTGCTGAAAATGCTGTTGTGGCTGGTGGAGTTGTTGATGTTGCTGTTGCTGCTGCTGTTGTTGCTGCTGTTGCTGCGGCTGGATGTTTGCGTGCAGCGTTGAGTTCTGGATGCCAAAGTCGACGTTTATCTCACCGGGATTTTGCTCTACGTGAGACGTGGGACGTGAGCTGTTTCGTGACGTGCTCAGGCGATTTCCAATCTTATGTAGCGGCTTTGCAATCATCTGGCCGAGTGACGGTCGGTCATAGTATTGTGACTCCTCGAACTGAGGTGCGGCGTCAAAGTAGTTAGGATAGTACCATCCAAGGGGATTTGGTGAGCTCTTTGTCTGGTCCATGTAATTGTTTGGTTGCTGCTGCATTTGCTGTCCGTTGTCGGTGACAGGCGTCGGAATTTGAGGCGCACTCATGCTTAGGTTCATGTCCGGTATGGCAGGTTGCGCAACGTCCAAATAGTCGCCGGGATCTATGTCCATGTAGCTGATACGACGCTCAGTCGAATCGATCGTGGGAGAGTTGGATTCGCCAAAGGGCGATGATCCGCAATGGTAGTTCGGTGTATGGGTCGTGACTCCAAGTAGAGCGGCGTTGAGGGTTGCCAACCTCGTCCTGGACAGCTGCACGTTCGAGTGACCAATCAGAATTTGCATACGCTGCTCGCGTGTCAACTTGTCGACGTGTGGCACCGAATCCCTGCTGGGCGTGACAAAGCCGACTGGTACTTGTTGATGGACCGGATCCAACACGATGTCAGAACGCATACTCAGAGCAGTTATGAGCATCTCCTCTCGACTGGGCCTCAAGTCGCAGCATTGCAACTTCTGACGCAACACTCTGGTATTATCGGGACACCAGCTGATTTGTGCGCGATTCTCCTTTAAACGCTCGTCGAGGCACGCGACTATTTCCTTCCAGGTCTCGTGGAGCGCTTCTTGGCGGATCAAATTCCGGATTACGTTCGAGTACTTCCACTGCTCAGCAGTCGCGCCATTCTTCATGTGTTTGGCAACATGATCGCACCGCTCGTCCCAGCCAATGCTCACCTCCTTGCATTTATCAAAGCCACACCCAAACACTCTTCTGGGAAGAAGAGTGATGCCAATGTCCGTCAATGATGGCAATGGTCGGCCGGAGTGATAGCGCTGGTGGTGCTTGATGAAGTCTTTCTGTCGATCGAAGATACGGCTACACCCGATCACAACGCAGGCCCAGTCTTCGCCAGTCTCGTGCATCCTTGCTTCGTGTTTCTTCCAGTCTGATTTTGCCTTGAAGGTCTTCAGAGATTTCTGCTCAGCACAATAGGTACAGAACATGTACGACTCGCCAGACTGGCCTTGGCCCTTTCCATCTAGTGACAAAATGGGCGAGGCAACGCTGATATCATCTGTAGGCGTGACAATATGCTCGGGCTGGCTGTCAAGCGGGCTGCTAATATCAGATGCAGGCGTTAACATAGCAGGCACAGGCCGAGTAGGGTCTAGGCCAGCTGGGTACGAACGAGGCTCGGCTCTTCTCATTCTGAAGCGTGATGAAGCTGACGATGTAATGGAAGGCGCACCATCACTATGGCCAGTAGACGAAGAGAACGTCGAAGCTATCGACAAACGAGACCGCCACGACGAGCCGGACGATGAAGTTGAGCTTGTTGCTGTGGTATTCGTAGATGCAAGCGACGAGATGGAGTTGCGACCTATCCAGATTTAGCACCTATCACAATCTATGTACACCACCAGACCTACGGCTTTCGAGCGTCTGTGAGAACATCCTCTGTATCATCTGCGGCGGATGTCTCGCCAGAAGCGCTTCGATGTGTCGCATCGACTCCTCCGGAATGTCCACATGATCTTCCATCTCAGCGAAGAACCCAATTGACTAGCAGGTTCCAAAACCACAGATGTCACCTCTTGACATGCCGATTACACTGTTCATGCGATCCAACACAGTTGAGCTTTAAAAGGCACCGTCCTCTAGTGGGGCGCTAAACACACGTAGCTAAAAGTGAGTGAAGAAGGGTATCCAGGTATCAACGACGGACTTTAGGGGGAGAAAGGAGTGGACAAACGTGCTCCCGGACAGGCATCAGCTGGCGTTCGTGCGACGAGGTTGTTATATCACATCATCAGATTGCAGCGGGGAGCGCGGGTTGGGAATTGTTCTGGAAAAGCCATGGAAGAAGCTAAATTGAAGGATTGGTCGCAGGAGTGCTCGAGCTCGCCCACATCCTGGTCACGAACCCAAAGTTGGGGCAAGGCTGAGGTTGCGACAGCGCGCCAAAATGTAAAGCGTGTAACGTGTTTGATGTGCGCAGGGTGCTCGAAGGCCAAAAAAGTAACGAACGATGGATCTCGTGAGTACATCATCAAATGACTCTGGTTTCACACGAATCTGTGCGCTGTGAGAGCCATCCGGAGCGTTGGAGAACTGGGTTTCAGGTGGGCGTCCGAAGACCTGCCGGGAGATGGATGCGAAGCGAACGATCAGCACGGGCGTGTTCACCTATCACCGCCGCACATCGTGCAGCTACGAAAGCATTTGGCGTGCCAGGCCCTTGTAAGGGGTCATGCAGCCGGTTCCTGGATGACGCACTGAAGGATCAGCTTGTCGGTCGTTGTCAAAGGCGTAGAACGCCGTTACGAACGTCAAAATGTCACTGCACCGACTTCGGATCACCGGATTGACGATTGAATATCATAGTACACGAAGAACGTGACCGGCACTGCGCTACCCACAAACGCACTGTTCTCCGTAGCGCGTACAGGGTAGTCTTGCTGATGGTTGATGGGCAAGATACCTACCAGAAGTCAGGCACAGATGCGAGTCTGTGGTAGACAAGAGCGGCCTGTCACTGTAGCGGCCTGACTGGCGCGATATCCATTGGACAGCAGGGCCGGGAGACCCAGCGCGATATTCGCAAGGTTGCACGGCAATGCTGAGCACTGTTCGTATTGACAATTGTCCACCTGGAGGCGCTATGGATCAACATGAGACGATGTGTAAGTAGCTTGGTCCCAAGAGAGGAAGGAGGATAAGACAGCCGTTTTCGCACATTAATCGAAATTGCTAGACACCGAGCAAAAGGCTAGCGCGTTTCGCGTCATGGAGAACTGCTTTTGTCTCTTCCTGTAAAAATCATGTTAACTGGGATCCACGACCGCTCGTGTGCACGTTCTTGCGTTCGCGCACACGGCTGGGCCAGGGTCAAGAGGCTGGGCAATGTGGCGAAGTTAGGAGGTTAGGAGGTGATGACGAAAGGAGACAGACGAGCGGACAGCTGATAAGAGTCGCGCGAAGCGCCTAGGGCATCAATCGACATTATTGCGACGCGTTCTGTGGTGACCTCAATGGAGATACGCGACTGTTGACTTTGCACTATGGTGCTGAGGATTCACAGAGCAGCGCGTGGTCATAAGCGGCCCCTCTCGCTTTATACCCAAGACCTATGTCAAGAGAAGAAGTATCACGACACAGTACGTTCAGGTGCAGCCCCGCTGGCGTGTGAGTAAGTTTTGATAGGGCGATATCGATTAAGAGGTCTATTTCTAAAAATGGGTATAATGTTGGCAGAAGAGAAGGAAGCAGTTTGAGAGGAAAGAAAAGACGAAAGACAAAGAGGGTCGCCTCCTCTCCAGCTTATTTGACCGAGTAGGCCGTCAGTAGGATCTTGTCCATGCTAAATTTGCGGATGGCGAAGCTAGCAATCAACGCGCTCGCTGACATCGCCGTAACGAAGATGAAAACAGCATGGAAACCATGCATATACGACTCGAGCAACGCGCTCTTCCTCGCACCCTCCGCCATTGTGCGGAGGACGAATACATACTGCTCCGAGTCATGGGCGATTTGTGTGGGAAGACCAAGCGCGGCCAATCTGCTTGACATTGCGTTTTGAAAGACGGTACCGGACAGCTAATGATGTTAGTTTACTCTTTCAGAGATGGAGGTGAAATGCTTACTGCGACACCAATGGGCATACCGAGGCTACGGAAGAAGCCATACATCCCAGCAGCCATAGCACAGTCTTCAACTCTCGAGATGGCTTGGACCCCGACATTGACGCTGGTCAACACCATGCCGGATCCGATTCCAAACAGCGCAAGAGCCACGGCGATGATGACTAGTCTAGTGTGGATATCGATGATGATCAAAAGGCCACAGGCAGTCGTTGTGATAGCCCAACCAAGCCAGATAGCCCAACGAAATCGTCCAAGTCTTGCCGTCAAGGCGGCAACGAGTATTGAGCCAGGAATAAGGAAACAGACAGCAGGGAATAGGTCGATTCCTGCTCGGGTGGGTGACTGAGCACGAACAGACATGAAAAAAAAGGGAATGTAGTAGAGAGCTGTAAACAGCTATGCCGTGTTAGTGTCAATGCGTTTGAAAGGCCGGGCAATACTCACGACGAGTCCGTTGATCATGGCATTGTAGAATGCAGCAATAGCTGACCAGTTATAGAAGATCGACATTGGCAGCAAGCTTTGGGGTTTCCTGTACACCTGCCATGCAAGAAAGGCAGCAACACCCGCGACGCCTATAATCAAAGGTGCAAGTGTGGCGGCAGACGTCCAGGGATGCTGTACTCCACCGAAGGACAGACCGATGAGGAGAATGGCAAAGCTACCAATGAAGAGGAATGCGCCGATCCAGTCTGTCTGTCTCAGCTTTTGCGCAAACGTAATCTTAGTGGTAGCATTCATGCGAACGAAGCAAGCGGCGACAAGGAAACCAATGCCACAGAACGGGTAATTGATGTGGAAGCACCTAATAGATCATATTAATGAAAGTTCAGTGCATGCGCAAGCTACTACTCACCAACGCCACGACACGTTCTCGACTAGTGCTCCACCGACTACCGGACCGACGATGCTTCCAATGGACCATGCACCGAGGACCATGGCGAAATAATTTGGCCGCTGTCTCAAGGGAACTATGTCGCAGAATATCAGCTGGGTGACAGTGATGATGCCACCACCACCGATTCCTTGGACAGAGCGACCGCTGAGCAAGACCGTGAAGTTATGCGCAACTGAACAGAGGATGGTGCCCACGGTGAACTGGCTTGGTTAGCATATCTATTAGTAGCCGCCGCCGACTGAGATGCTCACAAAGACCAAGGAGAGCAAGAGCATCTGCTGGCGACCGAAGTTGGAAGAGATCGAAGCAATGACCGGCTGAAAGACTGCAGACGTCAAGAGGCTGACCTTGCGATTAGAAAAGCTCTGAGAATCCGATGATATACTTACTATGATGTACCCGCCCAAAACGCTTCTGCTGAAGTTCCATTCAGCGAGTGTGCGATTTCCTGGTCATCGTCAGCAACCGATAACCACATAACTTTGAGGTGTTTTACCGGTAGCACAGTGACTAGGACGGTCGCGTCCAATGCGACCATGAGCGAAATAAAGCTTAGACTGATCATGACTAGCAGTTCATTCTTTGTAGGCTTCCACTCAGTAGGCGCTACTGTCTCGGCCTTAGCCTCGAGATCGAAGTCCATACTTGAACCCAAAGACAGGTACGACGATACTGGTCGTTTTCTGCGAGGGGCTTGAGGCGAAGTCGCAGGTAGATTTGATGGCAGTACAGGATGAGCGGCGAGAGCCTCGTTCGCGGAAGGTGTTGCGGGCCTTTCTGCAGAGTAGAGTGAGGCATTCTCAACTGTGAATACCGGTCAGTCACTAAGTGAGGGCCACTCGTTTGAGACATGCATACATACCCCTCATGCTGTTAAGTGATGGGATCTGCTCTGACGGAAGTGTGCAGGGCGGGATATCCGTCACACCCAAGGGCGACTTCTCCATGTTCTTCCATGTGTGACTATTATCAGGATGCTCGAAGTGTGCTGACGACATGACGATGGATAAGGCTTGACTGTTGTAGTAAAATGGTACAATCACTCGACATTCGTAGCCTCTTGAAACTCGAAGGCGTCTTGTACTGCCACACGATCTCTTGTTCGGCCGTGCTCTTGATCATATAGTAGCTACTATGGCACCAAGGTAGGTCAATATTACGGGATCGCCGTACCTCCTTTGTACTGTTTGCATAGTAACTGACGCTATCAAACGCAGCTCAGCCTGGCCGCAGACGAACCACACCCGTGGCTTACCATAGGATAAGTACAAGAGGAAATGCCCGATGGAGACAAAGTGCACATCAATCCATTGGCGTCCATCGTGTTACTAGGAGCCTGCAGGTCCACCCCACTGTCATAATGCATAAGAGCACAGCGTGCAAACACATAATTGACAGCTGACGTGGTCAAAGACTGGGCTTGAAGCCGGCACGAGGTTCTGCGGCTGTCAGCTCAGCCTCATGGCCGTAATCGCCAGTCGTGGCGGTGTGTTTTCCTCGATTGGGAATCGTGGACCCTCCTTTTGCCGCTCGGGTCCACACTTGCTGGCCAAAACCGTGCGCCTCTCAGCTCTCGCAAGACTCCCACCACGCTGCACATCTCCCGTCCAGCTGTACTAATTCGACGTGCAAGAAGCGGTCTCAGACGGACAGGCAGTTAATATGCTTGTGCGCAAGCCTCTTTAATGGCTGGCTCAAGCAAGTCTACCTGAGCACCAAGAACCTTAATGTAGCGCTGTCGCGTACCGCACGCTACGGTCCTTTCTATGGTCGGAGTCCCCGTATTGAGGGCGCTCCGCGGATTCGCGGCTCTTTCGCAGTAGACAAGGGCTTGATTTTCTTCTCAATGGGGACGACCAGCACCAGATACGGCGTCCGCTAGGGATTTTCGGGAAAGCCGTGTGCGCATTGCGAAATGATACATGCGATCCAGCACAACCTCACGAGAACAATGAGCGCCACCGAGCGACCAAGCAAACAGCGTGGAGAGCTTCAACACGATCGAGACTTCTTTGTGACTGTCGGCGCTGCCGCGAAATTGCGTTCACGGCGAAGGTTCAGCTTATCGATTTCGCAGTTCGCGAGCCGTCTCTTTGTTTTCCAAGCTGAGTTGCTGTGTCTAGATGTGGTGGGTCGATGTGAGAGTCAAATATAAGCACGTACGAGGTACGTTATCAGCACACCTGAATTCAACGTTAATTGCCTACGAAAACATTGGGTTGAACCCTACTGGCTTCAATTTCTCTACATCCTGCCTTTCAGACAGTCTCACAATGGTCAACAACAGGATGGCTATTCAAGGTTTCGAACTCATTGCGCCAACGATTTGGGACCGCATCCCTTCGACACCTTCTACACCTACTGTGGACATTTCGGCACCATCCCTCATTCTACTGATGACATGGACTGGTGCTCAGGGCCGCCACATCTCGAAGTATACAACAGAATATGCCAACATGTTTCCTTCCTCACACATCATGGTCATAACTACATCTTCAGCCGACCTTGTCTTCCGAACTTCCCAGCGCAAGCAGCATCGCCTTCATCCTGCCGTCAAATACATTTCCAACCTTCAACACATTCCATGCCGGAATACTGGCGGCATACTGATGCACGTCTTCTCAGAAGGTGGTAGCAACAAGGCCTGCGAGCTCGCAACAGCATACCAGCGCTTCACTGGCTTGCGTCTGCCCATATCCGCGCTATACCTGGATAGCACACCGGGCCACCCACGATACTTGCGTCTCTGCTCAGCACTTGCGAAATCTTTTCCTCCAATCCCTATACTCAAACAGCTTGCAATCTTCGTCGCGGCTGTGATATTGGGTATTGTCTGGATTCTATACTACATCTTCATGGGCTGCGAGAACAACATTATCTCAAGGTCACGAAGGCAACTATTGGACCCGGCTCTATTTGATCTACAAGTACCGCGATGCTACCTATACTCCAAGAATGATACTCTCATTGCATGGCAAGACGTCTACGAGCATGCCGGCGAGTCGATGGAGCACAGTGGTTCCGTCACAGAGATTGTTTTCGAAGGATCCGGCCATGTTGACCACGCACGGATAGAGCCAGCCAGGTACTGGGACGCCATCACGACAGTCTGGCGACAGAGCCAGGAGAACGAAAAGAATGAGGAGGGCACACGGGCTACCTGTACATTACGCAACTCACAGTTGCCAGAGTTTGACTTTGAGGACGGCGTCACAGATATCGCGATCCGCATGCCATCGAAGGCCTACCTCAAGAAGAGCAGATGGAGCAGCGGTGCAGACAGTGAGCTTACACTGTTGCCTTCGTTGCCGCCTACGCCTACTGCAGACAAAATGCTGGTGGTGGAGCAGCGCCTGTACCGCGATGGGCTCATTTGAGGCTTTCCAACTCTCTTTTGTTTTCCGCACAGTTCCTATGATACCCCGTTCTAGCCGTCATCCTTTGTTCATCAATAGACAGAAATAGACAGAAAGTGCAATGTAGAAGTACATGGGGCTGACAAAGGCCCCAAATCTACAGCTTGTTTTCGTACTCCTCATAAAACTGTCTGCGCTCAAGTAGCTCACCTCTCCAACCACTCAGTCATTCCAAGGATATCTCCACGTTCACATCAAACTCATTTCCATTGTGGAG
Source organism: Didymella segeticola (assembly GCA_004522025.1). Lineage (NCBI taxonomy): Eukaryota > Fungi > Ascomycota > Dothideomycetes > Pleosporales > Didymellaceae > Didymella > Didymella segeticola. The sequence goes on from SDAV01000011.1 coordinate 975,872, forward strand.
CTTGTCTTTGACAGCCTTTTTTCGAGCCAGGTCACCCTCAACAACAACATCAGCAACGAAAAGCGGCAGCGATCTGATTATCACTTGAGGCGCAGCACAAGTCGAGATCCTCAACATTTCGTATCATTTGCATACTTCGCTTTTCCGTATTCAAAAGCTTGGGTGAGAAACACCCCTCAGTTCGTGACTAAACAAAACATTCCCTATATGAATGCACACCCGCTCTCGAAGGCACAACACGGCTACGCATGTCCTCGAATACACACTAGGCAAGCTCACAGCATACCTGACACTAAGTAATGTGTCCCATCACGAGTGCAAAGCTACCTCAGCCGATCCAAAGAAGTCTAGGTACAAGAGCAATGTCTGATGCTTAGCACGATGCTTCTGTCGATCAGACTGAGATATGAGCACGAGTCTCGATTATCCTGTCGCAAGGAAGCATAGTGGATGCAGGCCGTGGACTGCAAATCCGTGCGCCCAAACCTCTCGTTACGCAGCTTATTCAACATACTATGTCGACACCTAATTTACGATCCCCATTTCAGATATGGGCCACACACTCATTCAGAACCCCCCTTGTAATGGGAGAATGCATGCAACCCATTCCCCTCAAGTATAATCCCATGCAGCACTGGGGTATGCTATACAAAGCACTACACCCCATCGCCCCACAGTACACCGCACCACCCTTCACCTAAGCCCACAACAATATCGAAGTATCTCCTCTTCCCCAAGTACTGGCGATGTAAGCTCTATTACTTTTTCGCCACTCATCCACCACGTCTCTTCCCGGCTCAAAACCGGATATCTTCGATAGTATAGTGGTCAGTATTTCTGCTTGTCATTGCTCAGCACAGCACGCAGGAGGCCGGGGTTCGATTCCCCGTCGGAGAGACACACTGGAATGGTGTTGATGGTTCTTTTGTTTGGTCGCGGTTGGTGGTGTGGGGAGATTGTTAGATTTTTTTTGTGGAGGAGATGAGATGGCACGTGCACGACGGATATACTTAACTTGTAGCTATGATCTTCTTACTGATGCTCTGGGCATCCTATTAGAACCTGAAATACCTGAGGTACGGTTATCTGATAGACAGAGGGTGGCATGTCGAAGATGCCTAACAGCGGTTTGAGTAGCGATTGACACGCTGCAAGTCTGACGAGGTTCGAGATTTATTTGTAATCGGCCAAGTCCTCGAGTGCATGGGTACTGTAACCGGCTGCCAACTTTGATTAGCCGGCTGTTAACGGTAACTCGAAATCGAAAGCAGACTCAGCCCCGACAGACATGCATTAAGGCCGGAATTGTGTATCAACAGCATACGCCCTCCGAACTTCACTTACTGTCGGACCGTTATCGTATTAATTCGAGAGCGATACTATGAACAGGTGTAAGGAGGGCTGATGCGGAGTGCTGCGGATCGGTGCGCCAAGATGCTTGGAGGTTTCAAGTAGAAGTCTGTCGATCTTCATCGCGACTTCAATGCAGACGACCTTTCAAGGGCGAAATCATTGCATGAATCTTTCCTATGTCCGAAGCATCAGGGTACCAACTTATCAGGGTTCGCTAGTCGCGCTAAACAAACCAGTGTCGAGTGAGCTGTACAGCACGCATGTACACTCTACGCATTATTGATCAATTGATAGTCCTCTTAGGTCCCGGCCCGAGAGGTGACTTGGCTTCCTGGCAAGGCCTTGTTCTTTGTATATTCAATGCTCATTTCCAAGTCTCGCAGACCCTATCATAAGTATAAAGCTCTTTAATTCCCTCTGTCAACAAGAACATATCCTACATCCCTTCCATCGTCAGCACAATCCACCAGTCCAACATGCGCGCTTTTACTCTGTTGGCAGCTCTTGCTCCCGTCGTTCTGGCGCAGACATACAACCCTCATCTATGCGGAGGTGTTGGAGGATGTCCACACAACGGAGCCGAAGGCCTGCCTAACCGACCATTGAGATGTCCTGATGGCACCAGGGCCAACCTTCTGCAGAAGAATAGTATTGAGAACTCGTTCTGGGAGGGTGAATACAGAGTCATCACCAACAAGGAGTTCCCAACAACGTGCAGAGACAATCTCCGTCCTGGGGTTGATGACATTCTGTTTGTAAGTTTATCTCTGGGGTTCTGTTATAGAGCCTTCTGCTGATGTTTCCAGGTCTCTGAGGTTGTCCCTGGGAAGAAAGGTTACGGCTGGGTCAACGGAACATGCAGTGACAGGACCGACATCGCCAATCCGGTCACTGCTCTCGATTGTTATGCTGAAGATCCAAACCGCCATTTGTGAGTGATCGTGCGATTCTCCACCCTGCATCTGCTAACTCGGACTGTCAGATTCTATTTATGCGATGTGCAAGATGAAAGCGGAGGCTCATGCGAGCCTTTCATGGACGCAGGATTTTGCGAATCCTTCGGACCCCGTTCCGATGGTAGATGCGCAACATGGACCCCTGATCAGGTAGAGGAGCCGTGCTTCAATGAGGCCTTGGGGATTCGTTGTGGATAGAACACATTCCCAGGGTGCAACGGTGCCTATCGCCATGTACATACGTGTTTGAATCGAGTAATGCTTCGAAATCTCCATGAGACGCCCTTCTTAATTAAGACCCTGTGAGAATCCAAGACTAAAACGTCACAACGACACTCATCTCATGGTAAACACAACAGGTACTCACAGTAGCCACATTCATCCTGCTGCACCCAGGCGTCAGACTTCCTCACCCTCACCTTCGATTCATAAACGCACATAGCGAACACAGTCTCGAAAGTGTATCCCACTGCTTCAGCTAGACAAGACTACATCTCGCAATCGCACGTGTATTTGCGTACTTGTAAGCATTTGATCCTACATCTATTACCATGCCGGTCCCACCGTCACAACCTAGTAATCCTTTCCTTTTTTCCCAAGGCAATACACAAACACAAACGCCTCATACCTTACTCCCTCTCCATCGCAGCACGCACCCCTGCCGCTGGCTTGCCAAGACACGCACTATGTACCCTCAACCTCACCACTCTTCCCACATACGACCGTGGGACGCTGAAGAAAGTTCTTTCGCCCGATCCGCCGTCTTTACGGGTACCTTTCTGAGGCTTTTACCTGAGTGCTGCTTCCCGTTTCCAAATACATAAACTTTCTGTCTCGCAAACATCACCAAAGGTACAGACTCTGTTGAGCTCATTTGCCCTTCTCGAACATGTGATCAAAATGAGAATCCCGACGTGCGTGGTGTTTAAAGTCTCATGCTGCGGCCCTCAGAAATCAACCCTTGAAAGCTATTCAGACTTTCACCGATACAGAAGGTCCAGTGTTTTGTTCCTCAATCTGCTACGTAGTAAGCACGCCGTGTCGGCGTTACGTGGTAAAAAATGTTCACGTGTGCGGTTCGCGTTGGCCGACGACTTATAGACTAGCTTTCCGTTTCAACAAACCAAAACCTAAATGATTAAAGAAGTTCGTTCACCAAGCTATCGTGAACGGCGAAACGTGTAGAACCCCCTACATGTAGAACTGTAGAGACGGTCTATGTTGCGAGTGAGCAGGCAGCCTCGTAGGTACTTAGAAGCCATGTTATTGCCCTGGAGTATGTCTCCGAGACTGTCACCTCGCAGACAAGATGATCGGAGTCCGTCACAAGTGGCCATTCCCACGGATCGGGATTTGCGCACATTCTTCAAGAATTGATTGGGTACCGCTGCAATGGATTAATTGAGCGTTCCAACCTCCCAGGGACACCACTCATTACTGCTATCAAGCCAAACAGTCTTAGTTCAATTCGCTCATTGCAATAAAGTGAGGCCAAACTAAATATGCTGTACTCGATTGCACTCGACTACGGACGCCACCATGCTGACGTAGGCCATGGCTGATCACACGTATCAGCCTTAAGGCATCTATTCGCGGGCACGGCCCCCTGGTCCTCTGCGGCCACCAATCAGACGCGTGGTCGCTCTTCCTGCGCTTGTAAACATACAACAGCTGCAAAGATCCATCCTGTCTTTCCCACCTCAGCTCTGTGGACCTCATCTCTCGATTCTCCTGATCACAAGAGCTTTCAGTCCCTCCTCAGCGCCTCGCGCGCACCTGGTCAAGTCCTAAAGCCGCTTGGTGTACACTGAGAGAATACGGCGGCTCTGCCGCCGCAACTCCGTCCCTGCTGAACGTAGACGTCGCACGAATCCACAGACCTTTCGCAAAGTATTATCTTGCTTGAGCGGCCTAGAAGAGGCCGCTTAAGCAATCTCCGGCTATCACTAGTAAGCATCCTTGAGAAAGTCTGTTGATTGTGTCAGCCCTAATTGTCTCCCAGTGATCATCGCATAGAACAAGACCCAGACTCGTTCTGTGTGTCAGAAGCCTTTCAAACCAGTCCTGATGAACCACTATACAATTCGGTCTTCTCGGTGGCTGATCAGATACCTGAATGTTTACGGAGCAACAATGAGTGTTCACGAAGTGGCCTGTCAAGGCGGACAAACTACTTGGGAGATGTATTCTGTGGCTACGAGAGTGTTGGCTATATGCAACCTCTTGGTACTTTGGACGAGAGTGTTCCAAATGGAACCTCGGGTGCCGGGTATTATGACGCCCTCGAATACATCAACCCCAGTTTGTTAGCCAAGCACACGCACGAACCTCAAAACTTTTTCCTATCAGGGCTCGATCAGTTCACTGAAGAGACCTTAGCCGACAACTCGCAACCACGGTTATCTCCGAATTTTCCCCCCCACAGCGTACAACAACCCCTCTTTGTCCCAAACCAAAGCACACAAGCGCCTAGCCAGGCAAATGAGAAGATCATGGAGGCCTATCCGAGTCCATCTTCATTACCGTCACTGGGCCAGTCTACCCCTCAACCAGCAAGCTTACCTGAGGTTAGTCAAGTCTGGCTAGACGCCCCAGAAGGCAAAGTAGCCATCGAATGCGTGCCAACGCGCTCTATTTGTATGACGTGCACAAAGTCCTTTCCGACTGTGTTGCGCTATCGTCAACACGTTGACAGACGGAGCTGTCAAATGCCGTCCGAGTGCAAACAATGCGGACAGCCATTGAAACACGCAAAGGATCTCAAACGCCACCTGGGATCTAGCAAAGCATTGCCGTCGTGCCCCGCCCTCAAGAATGATATTCCAAAGGCCAAGGGCTTTGCGTGCGTCTGCCGCTCCAAGGTTTACACTCGCAAGGACACTCTCATACGTCACTTGCGTACGTCCAAGTTAGGGCACCATTGCTGCAGGACTTGCGGCAAAAGCCCTTGCACCTGCTCGTAAGACAATTGTTGTTACAAGTCACACCTTAGCGCTCTTTTCACACACCCCTTCAGCAATAATTGCGACTGCGAGTCGAAGAGAATCTGTATATTGGGATTATGGATCGCGCTCCACTTACTTGGTGGAGGTCCAATCATAATTCAGGACACTTCTGTCGATTGAACGAATTCATGGGCCTGTCAGCATGATCATGGCTTGTAAAATCCTCTAGGCTTAGAGGTGCGTAAAGGTATCTTGGGGCATTGAAGACCACGGAAGGGCCTCTTCTCGAAGAACATCAAAACTTGTTCGTCTCACGACGCTCGTTGCCAACATGGTAGGCATTTGCTGTACCGGCTACCATCAGCAACGATGGTATTGATGTGGACACGGAGTCGTGACCGTGTGCACCTGACAGGAGAGGCGAAAGAGACCACCTGACGTGGGGGGTACCCAAACGCTTGCGGATATTTCATTTTGGGTCATAATCGGAGTTTGTTTTTTCTTACTTCAAGCATCGAGGGTCGAAGTCGTCGACTCGTATGCAAGTTCTGTCCTTTCTTTGGCAGACTTTCTATAAGCTTCAATTGGGCTTCCTATCCTGTCACCGCCGCCAAGGAGTCGGTTGATTGCAAACTTGCACCCGACAGAGCTGGCGCGGCCATGAGGTTCCCATATTCCTCCCTAGGTTCGAGCGAGGAACTCTGACGACAAAGAAGCATCGGTAACGCCTGGCAGGAAAAGATGGTGGTACTCGAAGTAGATCAAAGTATCAGCACTTGAAGAGCACGTAAATAGGTCCATATTGTCAAAGCCAGGTAGCCGTGGTACGCTTACCAAACGGAGAAGCCGCGGGCAACAGCTCGAGCGAGGGACTCCGGTCGAAGAGAAGCCGCGGACAAGTTAGTAAACAAAGCACCTTTGTGCTACGAATTTATGACTTTCATAACTCGATCCCCGATGAGATTTGAGCGTGCTACGAGGTACATTTGTGAGACAATCACATCCGAAATCATTCAGCCTCATCTAATCTGATGAGAATCGATGGGGGAATAGTTCATCAGATATACCTACGACTCTATGACTAGCATGTTGAATTTTCACAACCTGTGTAACCGACGTTTAAATAACCTCTGTGTGTGCTTTCTTATCTCCCATTGCTTCCTCAATACTCTGTAATCTCTCTGTGAGTCTTCGATCTCTCTGTGATTGTCGTTTTACTCTTTGCTTCTGGGCTTTCTTTAACCGAGCTTTTCCAATCTGTTCTAGCTCCTTTTGTAGCGCAGATTTCCCCCCATGTATTGGTGTCGGTCCATGGTCAAAGTTCACATCTAGCGCTCCTCTCCCAGCAACCGCTGCAAAGCTAGGCTTGCCACGGAACCTGCGGCGTTGTAGAGCCACCTGCTCATTGCACTTGTTCTGATCGATGAGAATCGGAAACTCCTCCTCGGTGTTTCGCAGTCGGAACTGAACCGGCTTTCTCCGTACTCTCAAGATGAACACATGCCTGTCGCCGTGCCAGAAAGTGTCTAAAACGGCACCGCTCAGTTGCATACGGTTCTTGAGGCGTCTGGCGTAAACTGCACAGTTGCCGTGGTACTCTTCAAGAAAGACGTGGGCCTCCCAAGATACTTCGGTCGTTGCTGATGAGGGGGCCGTTGATTCTCTGCTTAGTGAGTACACGTCCGCAAAGCTTTCGTTGCGGAGAAACCCAACAACACGCCAGCCAGCGCGGAAGCCAAAGCCAGTGGGTAAGAACCGGTCGATCAGTCCTTTTCCGTTAGTCAGAATTTTGTCTTTCCACGTGAAGCGCATGAATGCCCCTGCTGGCTCACGAGTACTGCTATCGATCCCTACTGGCCCAGACTCCCGAAATCCGGGATCCTGAGTCATTGCTGTAGTACGATACCTTCCATGAACTGTGACAGGGGCATCCTGGAAGCCATTGATACGAATATTATAACGTCTTACTTGCTTCGGTATCGGATCGAGACCTTGACGCTGTGCTACGCCGCTCTGTCTTGAAGACCTCTCGTTGGTCTGAGAGCGTAGAAATGCCGCGGGTATCCATAAAGGAGATTTTGAAAGTCGATGCTCAAATACACTCCGATACTTGCTTGCCTGCTTCTGAAGCACTTGTTTTGGCTGTGTACTTCTCGAGCATCGCTTCCACGATTTACTCTTTCCTGCTGTGCGCCTCCAGATCTTCAGTGATAATCGACCATGCGACGCAACCCACTCTTCCTCAGTCCTGGGTTTAAGCGAGTGTAAAAGAGTATGCTCCAGCATCGTTTCTATCTCTTGCTGAACTCTGGGGTGTCTGGAGGGCTCTCTTGGCATCTCGTGCCTCTCGTGCATTCCTCGATATATCCGCCTCTCGCTGCGCAGAAGCGTTTGTTGCCTTTCTGGTTCTACGAGCTTTCTGTGAGAGGGCCGTTCCTCGTTGCGTGGATTCTCCACCTTTCTCGTTGTACATGCAGAAGTATCATATCCAAGAGACTCGCGATAGTATCGTGTGAACATTGGAGTAAACCAGGATGAGGCATGTATGTTCCTCCGGTCTACTAGATGTAATTCTGCGAGGTCTGCGAAGAATTCCTTGTCCATCAAGTGGCATCCCCAAGAATATTCCCACCTGGACATCCAATCTAAAGTTAGCCGTGGAAAAAATGCCAACGTAGTTCTATCTCCATGCGCTGAAAACACACAGGGGCCACTGCATGTATCGCAGAACTTGGCTGTCGTTGTTTGGAGACGTGGGAAACTTCTGTACAGCGGAGTATAATAGTCATCGAGCAAGAGATCTATGCGAGATATGGGTTGCAAAGTTGGACTAGGTAGCGGCGATCTCCTCTCTGACCGATCACCCGCTGTAACTGAGATGATTGACGATGACCTAGGCTTCGAACGAGGACTTGTCTGAACAAAGATTGCTCTGGCCCGAGGCTCGCGGTGGCCTCCTTGTGAGTGAGGAGAATCTGGCTGCGAAACAAACGACATATTTGATATCCCGAAAGCAACCTGCAATTTCGCACACCCAGTTGTCAATGGGTTCAGACAAGACGATGGATAATTCTTCTGAAGTGAAGTAAGTAGTGATGGAGAGGACTTGAACGAGGCTGGGATGTGCAGCTAAGTTTTGCGGCCTGACTTCTCATCCAATCGCTACGATCCTCCAATGACGGCGAGACCTGGGCGACGAGGCTGGACAGAATTCTCATCAGCATTATTATTGTATGTTCTGTTTTCTTTGATAACCTTGCGAAGGTATAGTATTTATCAAAAGACTTGATCGAAGCTGGTCAGATGTTGCCATTCAGATAAATATAATAGTTGACATTTCCGTCCATTTCAGCCACCAATCAACGTGCCAAACCTGCCTACCCTCGCAAATCGCATTCGACAGACCCATGAGGAGGCCCAGAGTGATTGGAGTAAAATCCGAGTTGTACCTGTCAGTCCTGCATTGAGCATACTACCAGCTAAATCCTAGCGATAGATGTGGATACTTTCATCCACCCTACGGCCCTTCACAAGTACCAATCGTTAGCCTACCACAACCGACTTGCGGCCGCCAATCAGACCCGTCCATATTGCGGCCCTAAACCATCTCCAATCTCTCATCTACACAGAAATGCGGCCACCAACCAGACAAGCTAACAGAGTATACCTGCGGCCCTCAATTTCGACCAAAGAGTGCAGACAAGTGACATTATATAAACGAGACAAAAGGTACATATCACAATCAAACGTGTCCAACACATCTTCAACGCCAATCTTCAAGCCCCAAACTATAAAATTCCTGACCGGCTCCCCATTGCCAAACTATGCAGAACTACCAAGCCCAGGCCATCGCTGTTCCAGCCCGTTCATGCAAACCTCAACCGAAAGCCCAAGCCAAGAGCGGCATCCACGATCGAGAAAGCAGAAACTCGACTTCAGTTGAGCGAGCCGCGCCGGTATGCACACATCGAGAAGACACTGCTGGGGCTGCAACTGATAAGACGATAGCAGAGCACTCAGGAATCGGGAGAGGCGAGGCCAAAAGAGGGGAGGACAGCGTGGCACATGGAGCGGTGGCTGAATGAAACAAGTAAAGAATCTGCGTGGAGTGTACACGGGCGCTTTTAGGTCTCCCAGTGAGTTCACAGAGCGGGTTCGCTCTGCTGGATGGACGCGTTTTGGTGGCAGGAAGGACGAAGAGGTGTTAGGGAAGAGGAGTGATCAATTCGAAAATAAAACCAACAATATATGAGATGGCTTCTTCGACTTCCTTGTGAAGGTTGGATCAGTTTTATAGCGGATTGACGTTAGGGAAGAGGATGTTCACCGGCTGGGTACTACGGCTCTTCACATCTCGACACCCCACGGTTGTTAGAGCAAGACACTTACATGGTTATGGCTCGCTGTTCAGTTCATTGAAAGGCATCTACACGTGGTCAAGCATTCGCACCAAGACACTAGAAGCACTTGCCGGTGCGTGAGCGTGTGAGGTGGGTCGGTCAATCAAGACAATGTCCGTAGATATGAATAGCCAATGCAGCCCTCTCTTCCACATACGACCATAAGACGTTGAAAACAAGGCTTCCCGTTCGCTCAGCCCTATTTAAGCAACGTACCGGCGGATTAGTAGTTAGGTGGGTGACCACTAGCGAATACCCGCTGTTGTATGTATTTTTTGCTTGTGTCGTACCTATGGAGTGTGGATGCGGTGGAGTGGGAAGAAGTTCTCTTTTTATGGAGACCTTACTAAGAGACAGGCTAGCCGGATTCGGTTCGCCATGCACGCGACAACAGCAACCATGATAAAGACTCGATTTTTAGGGCGCTTGATGTATGTGAAGGAAAGCGTGGGCTGTTATTGTGAGCAGGTGCGAGATTCAGGCAGGCGTGGCGATGGTATGATATCAGCCTGAAGTGGTTATTGTGGTGGTCCTGCTACTGGCCCATTATGAAAAGCGAGCCTCTTCGTGAAGACGTTGTGCGATGCCAGTTCCTTAGTCAATGTACATGAGCACATGATATTCCGACCCTGCGAGACATTCCCCAATCACAGAGGAAGTGTGCGGACTACGAAAGGTCTCGTTTCGTCATCTAGCATCAGTGTCACATGTGTCAAGAGGGAATTTGAAAGTATGCATTGTTATTCCCACGGACAAGGAGATATCTAGAAAAACACCCGCTTGCTATACATGGCGATCCAATCCAACAAGATACCAAGATCAGAGGCGTGCAGGGGAAGTACCACGTTAACACCGTCTTCGCGTTGCGTTGCGGGAGAGACGGGTGACAGAGGCGGCTTGGGGGAGGGGGCATCACGTTAATCTGCGTTTTGGGTGCGCAGGACAGAGGTGACTTTTTTGGTGAGGGTTGTGGAGGACGGGGGATCTAGTCCTCGGTGGCGGGCGCGATGGTGGGCAGATCCTCGGCGGCGGAGGATATGGCCAGGGCGCTGAAGCCTTCGGGGGTGATGTTGACGGCACCGGCTTGGACGAGCTGTATGGATTAGCGAGGTCCTTTATAGAGAAGCAGTAAGTATGGGGGGACTTACAGCGCGACTCAGGTCGTCGATCAAATCATCTGCATCCTCGATGCCGACGCACAGGCGGATAATGTCCTCGGGCATGTTGCGCTCGCGGCGTGTCTTCTCGTCAATGGAAGCGTGGCTCATACGGCAGGGCATGGAGATGAGCGAGTTGACGCAGCCGAACGAAACGGAAATGGCCCAGAGCTTTGCGCTTTCGACGATGCGCTCGCTTACGCTGACGTCGCCGGTCTCAAAGGAGAGAACAGCACCGGCGCCGCGCGCCATGCTCCAGTGCAGGTCGTACTGTGGATGGCTCTTGAGTCCTGGGTAGCGGACCTTGAAGCCGTGCGATTCGAGGAAGGTCGCGATGCGCATCGTGTTGGCTTGCTGCTTTTCCATTCTGACACCCAGCGTCTTTACGCCTCTCAGCAGCAACCACGAATCGAAGGGGCTCAACCCGCACCCCGACGCGTTGATGGTGAAGTACAACCTGTCGCTCAGCGCAGAGTCGTTGATGGCGATGACACCAGCCATCAGGTCGTGGTGGCCCGATAGGTACTTAGTACCAGACTCGTACACAATGTCGGCGCCGAGGTCGAGCGGGTTCATCAGCATGGGCGACATCATGGTGTTGTCGACGCAGACAATGGCGGCGGGGTTGGCATCGTGGGCCGCGCGCGCAATGGTGGGGATATCGCAGATCTTGATCAGCGGATTCGTCGGTGTCTCGAGCAAAACCAGCGCTGTCTTGCTGCTCACAATCTTGGTAACGGCGTCCGGATTCGTCGTGTCGACGTGGTGGACGATGATGCCGCCGTGGGTTGACAGGTACTTGAGCAGCCTGTTGGTGCCTCCATAGAGATCGTCGCCGGTTACGACTTCGTCGCCAGGGCGCAGAAGGCGGGTGATGACGTCGAGAGCGCCCATGCCAGAACCGACGACGAGGGCGCGGTTGGCGTTCATGATCTTGGCGAGGTGTCGCTCGAGGTGCGTGCGAGTTGGGTTGCCGGAGCGTGTGTAATCGTATTCTCCGCCGCCGCCGCTTGCACTGGTCTGCTTGAAGGTGGCAGACTGGGCGCTGTTAGTCCTGACGTATGCAAGAAAAGAGCCACCTGAACTTGCCATTGCTGGCCTGGATACTAACATACCTGGTAGATTGGCACGGAGCTGGCATTGTACTGGTCGGTGCTCTCGGTGTAGACCAGCTCTGTCGCGAGTGCATATTTTCTGCCTGCACTGCGGGGTGTGCTTGGTGCCGGCGAGGGAGGCAGGTTGTGGCCATCAATGTCGAGCACTGGGCCCTTACTCTTGGAGGATTCGCCAGCCATTGTTGTCGTGATGCGAGGACGTCTGCAATTGACGTGTGGCGGCTCGCTGTGCGGTCTTGTTAAAGTCCGCTATCGGTGATGATGCAATACAAGTCGCCGCTCAGCAATGCAGAAAGTGCAGAGTCTTCAGTCAAGGTAGAATTGAGGAATGTAGTGTAGGAAGAATGAAGGGTACATCAAGAGGTCGCAAAACTCCAAGTCATCCTGCAAGGTACATTAGCGTAGGCGTGCTTGACGTGGGGAGTCACCGCTGCAATTGCGCCATCATCGCCGACTCTGGTTCGTCGCGGCAGTTCTCGTCCACTCAGCGACGTTCCGACTCCGACCACCGGCGTGTGAGCTTTACCCCAGATTCGCCCGGCCACCCCGAGCCAGCTCCTGGAAACGAGCGAGCCTTGACCTAGTTTGGTCATTGTCGACGAGGCGCAGTCTAGAGCTACAACAATCAATTACTATATCACCCTCCAGCAACAGCCCATATCCTGGGGTATACATACTGCCCTTTTTGTACAGCGATGGAAAATAGACCAAAGAATGTCCTGAACGTGGCCCCAAAACGACTCTGTACGCCAATGCTCGCTGATCCCAATGCCGTCCAAACACGCCAAAGTAAATGAAAAGGAAGTCCATTTTGAGCGAGGGCCGTGTCTCGTAGCTTTCCTTTGACAAATGTAGTACCCCTCAGCGAGGCGTGATTGCGGGGAAGCCCTTCCGTGCATGCAGATTCATCTTAAACTCGAAAATACCCTCTTCGGTTCCGCAATACAACGTACGCCCATCCTGGCTCATGGCGAGTCCTGCCGTGCGCAAACCTTGGTTTGGATCGTGTGTGCTACGGCTCACTCTCCGCAGCCCTATACTGAATTCGTACGCTTCCGTCGACAGCTGGCTGGCACGTTCGGTACGCAGCCGTTCGCGCACTTGCGTGAGTTGGCGCAGACGACGCAGTTCGCTGCGTAATTCAGGCGCAGTTGGCTGGCTGCTGCTGGCTGCTGCTATCGATGCTCGCACGCGTGCCGTGCTGCTGGCCTGGCTGGCAAGCGCTGCCTGAATAGTTCGCCAGGCGTTGTCTGTCGAAGTTATAATCTCACTGTGCGTATTCGCAATCATCGCGTTTGGTGATCTTGTGGTAGCAGAGTCTGTGATGTTGGTTTGAGCCTGAGGTGGCGCATTGACAGTGCCTTCGTTGATAGACACGACGATTGATGCTTGACGTCGAGGTGGCGCACGCTCTCCGAGTGATCGATTCGTTGGCCGGAGACTTTCTGAGAGGAGGTCATCCAGTAGGTCAGAAGGCATGTCTCGGGCGGCAGCAGCGCGTTCCCTGAGCAAAATGTCAGCTCGCAGGTCAGATCTAGTGTGCTCCCATGCATCATACCGTGCAGCTTCTACATAACCCGCTGATGTGTAATTAATGCTGCGCGGCCTGATCCCACCAGGCTGCCGTGCTTCTGCGGTATGGCGTGAGGTTCGCAATGTCTCCAGAATCCGCCGTTCTTCGGATGATAACCCATGTGGATCGTTGTCAGACTCAACCACGCCGAGACGTCGTAGAGCCCGCAACCGCTCAGAATCTGCCTCAAAGTACTCGTTGGCAGCATCGACTGCTGCCTGCGTACCTTCTGCGTCTAGAGTACGGCGATATCTGCGGATAAAGTCTGCTTCTCTGCGCAGGTCTGAGATCTCTGGGGGCAGGCTCAACTCAAAGTCGGCAATCTCAATCTTCTCAACGCCCTCCTCTTTTGGATCCAGAGTCAGCACCTGCTTCACTTTGAGCCCCGACCGCAGGTCCGCGACACACACTCGGCCCTGATCCTCGCTCCAGATCAGAAAGTCCCACGGTGCTGGAGAGAACTGCATGGTCCGTACCGCACCGGCGCCTGTGTACACATCTGGCCTTGTCGAGCTTATCACGGCAAGGATAGCATCTTCGCCGTACTCGGCCATCTTCAGACAGTCCATGTCAAAGACGGTGATGTATCCACATTCGGAGCCAGCAGCGCAGAGACGGCCAGAGGGAGACCAGGCCGTTGTGAAGTAACCTTCGGCAGACTGGCTCGTAGGCACGTACAGCGCCACTTCCTCGAACAGCTTCCATGCTGGCGGTACCGAGTTCAGCCGATCACTTGGCTCTTTCCAACTGCTCGGTCTGTCCGGCCCAGGTATATGCCTCTCGAAGAAGAAGCCAGTTTGCTGATCACCAACGGCGAGGAGGAACTTGCCGTCAGGCGATATTGTAGCGTGGTTCATGGCGACGGGTAAATCTATGCAACAGAGCTCGAGGTTGTCCAGGAGCGAGTAGACACGCACTGACTTGTCGTTGTTGGTGAGGACGGCAACGACATCGTCACGATCCTCGCTGGTGGCAGCGGGGAATTTGTGTATTGAGATGGAGTTGACAATGTCTTCGCCAATCTTCTCGAGCTGTATACGGCGCGCAGTGCTGAGCAGGGGAGGGCGCGAGAGGCGGTTCTCAAAGTCGAGCGGCAGCGAAGCGTCTACGTCCGAGTCGTCGACAGGAGGAAAGCCGGCGACCTTGATGGCAGCGAAATTGCCATGGTCAGCGCCGCCCACACACACATAGCCGTATCCCGAGGCCGTGCAGCGAGCCTCAAAGGGCAGTGTGGTTACGTGGGCCTGGGTCTGGGTGGCTGCATTGAGGCAGTAGATGTCGCAGCCGCTTGCATAGTAGATGAGGTCTTGCTCCGGGGAGCTGATGAAGTGCCGCAGCTGGTAGTGGCTGCGCGCGTTAGCCCAGCCCTAGGTTGACTCGCTGCCTCATTGTCTCGGTAGGAAAGGGTCTGCTCGCTGGGGGAGGGCTCACGCGATTGGGATCTTGGTGGGATAGTATGACTTGGAGGGCAACACGAAGGCGTCTGTCTCTCGACTCCTGCTGCAATTAGTGCACTGTACCGTGTAGGGGCAATGGCAATGATGACAGCATACAAGAAGTCGTCAACGGCCATGTTGCGCCGTCAGGTTTGCAGCCTCATGTCTCTGCGACGAGAGGTTTGGATGGAAGATGAGGTCACACGCGGCGCGCTTAGGTCATAGGGCAGCGACTGGAACTAGTGCAGCGGCGTGTGAGGGGACATGCACAGTGTATATACAATGGATATGTATATAGGAGGTGGTCTACAGGAGTGGGGGCGTTGGTCTTCAGCACAAGCGTGGTGTGGTGGCGAGGTGTGCTGTGCGTGCTGTGCAGGATGGAGCAAGATTCCATGAAGTCCTTCCCTACACGCGACCGCAAGCTCCAAGCCAACACAGCACAGCATCAGCCTCAAAGCCAGCAATGCAATGCGCCAATCGGCCTTGCCTTATCAAAGAAGAACGGCAGTCAACAGTCGATCGCCGTGCAAACACTGCACGAGAGTGTGATATGCCTCACTTTTGGCTAAAAGTCATTGCGCGCATCGTTCCATCAATTGGCCTCCCTGCCTGCTCTGCCTGCTGCTGCTTTGAGAGCACTGACAGTGCGAGTGGTAAGTGACGAGGCTACTCGCGGCGAAATGGGGCCTCGGAAGCACTCGCGACGGAACCTTCGAGCATCGACGGGGACGCTTGCTTGGCATTGCTGCTTCTTTCGCTCACTTTTTTCTGTCCAAGCTCCCATCGCCATCATATAATCTCATCACCCATCCTCATTGCGCCGCTTTCGCAATCCCTCACTTGTTGCTTTCATCTCCTCTAGCAGCGCCTCACACACATACACAATGCTGTCCTCAAGATTATCAAGGACTGTAAGTACACACACGCACCTGCACCCCGTCGGCGCACTCACTGACTTCATCTCCAGTTCGCGCCGCGCGTGGCCTCCGCTGCCCGTCGCACTCCTGCCATCAACGCGCGCCCTTTCAGCTCCACATTCGCTCGTTATGAAGAGGAGAAGGTCAAGGGCTCCGTCATCGGTATCGATTTGGGTACAACCAACTCGGCCGTTGCCGTCATGGAGGGCAAGGTTCCTCGCATCATCGAAAACTCTGAGGGTACGTGATTCATCATTACATCTCCATCGCCATCTATCGAGTCCATCAGCTAACACCATCTGCAGGTGGCCGCACAACACCTTCCGTCGTCGGTTTCACAAAGGAGGGCGAGCGCCTGGTCGGTATCGCCGCCAAGCGTCAGGCCGTCGTCAACCCTGAGAACACTCTCTTCGCTACCAAGCGTCTCATCGGTCGCAAGTTCACCGACGCCGAGGTCCAGAAGGACATCCAGCAGGTTCCCTACAAGATCGTCCAGCACACCAACGGTGATGCCTGGCTCGAGGCCCAGGGCCAGAAGTACTCGCCTTCCCAGGTCGGTGGCTTCGTCCTCGGCAAGATGAAGGAGACCGCCGAGGCCTACATGGGCAAGAACGTCAAGAACGCCGTCGTCACCGTCCCCGCCTACTTCAACGACTCCCAGCGTCAAGCCACCAAGGATGCCGGTCAGATTGCCGGTCTCAACGTCCTCCGTGTCGTCAACGAGCCCACCGCTGCCGCCCTTGCCTACGGTCTGGACAAGGCCACTGATGCCGTCGTCGCCGTCTACGATCTCGGTGGTGGTACATTCGATATCTCCGTCCTTGAGATCCAGAACGGTGTCTTCGAGGTCAAGTCCACCAACGGTGACACTCACCTTGGTGGTGAGGACTTCGATATCACCCTCGTCCGCCACCTTGTCCAGCAGTTCAAGAAGGAGCAGAACATTGACCTCAACAACGACCGCATGGCTATCCAGCGTATCCGTGAGGCTGCCGAGAAGGCCAAGATTGAGCTGTCGTCCTCGTCGCAGACCGACATCAACCTGCCCTTCATCACTGCCGACGCATCTGGCCCCAAGCACATCAACCAGAAGCTCACCCGTGCTCAGCTCGAGAAGATGATGGACCCCCTCATCTCCAAGACCATTGACCCCGTCCGCAAGGCCCTCAAGGACGCCAACTTGAGCGCCAAGGAGATCTCCGAGGTTATCCTCGTCGGTGGTATGACCCGTATGCCCAAGGTCACTGAGTCCGTCAAGAGCATCTTCGGCCGCGACCCCGCCAAGTCTGTCAACCCTGACGAGGCCGTTGCCATCGGTGCTGCCATTCAGGGTGCCGTCCTTGCTGGTGAGGTCACCGACCTTCTCCTGCTCGACGTCACTCCCCTCTCCCTCGGTATCGAGACCCTCGGTGGTGTCTTCACCCGTCTGATCAACCGCAACACCACCATCCCCACCAAGAAGTCCCAGGTCTTCTCCACTGCCGCTGACTTCCAGTCGGCTGTCGAGATCAAGGTCTACCAGGGTGAGCGTGAGCTCGTCCGTGACAACAAGCTGTTGGGCAACTTCCAGCTTGTCGGCATTCCTCCCGCTCACCGCGGTGTTCCCCAGGTCGAGGTCACCTTCGACATCGACGCTGACTCCATTGTCCACGTCCACGCCAAGGACAAGTCCACCAACAAGGACCAGTCTATCACCATCGCTTCCGGCTCTGGTCTCTCCGACTCTGAGATCGAGTCCATGGTCCAGGACTCTGAGCGTTACGCCGAGCAGGACAAGGAGCGCAAGAACGCCATCGAGGCCGCCAACCGCGCCGACTCTGTTGTCAACGACACCGAGAAGGCCCTCAAGGAGTTCGAGGACCGTCTTGACAAGACCGAGGCCGAGAAGATCAAGGAGAAGATCACCGCCATGCGCGAGTTCATCGCCCAGTCTCAGTCTGGTGAGGGCACTGCCACCGCCGCCGAGATCAAGGAGAAGACCGATGAGCTCCAGAACGCTTCTTTGAGCCTCTTTGACCAGATGCACAAGGCCCGCAACGAGAGCCAGAACCAGAGCGAGCAGAAGCCCGAGGGCGAGGCTGAGGGCGAGAAGAAGCAGTAAATGCTTCCATCGCTAGCTCCTCGTTTCGTCTTTCTACTTTTATGCGGCAAAAGCAGGCGTCTTGCATCCGGTCACGGTCGGTCTGGGTTGGGTCTCTCTAGACTTGTACATTTCCCTCACGTGTTTGAACATCTTGTACCTATACCTCTCTTCGGTTTCTCTTCTCTCAGCGTTTGTTTTACTACCTTGTACTACCCTTTATTTGACACTTGGGTCATGTCCTGATAACGAGATCCATATCATGGGTGGGAAAAGCCACTGTGGACGCTGTAATAGCAGAAATGATTGTACAACATAGCATAGAGTTGCGAGACTATTCTCCGCTCTAGCAATCCAGTTTAAACTACAAAGCTGCTCATTCGACCGCTTGTGATGTGGTGTTTTGTGAACATGTCGTACTGACAAATCTTCAAGCCTCGGCACTCGAATGTGCAAGTCAATCATACGTCATGCTTCCGCGTTCTTCTACTTCTAAGCTTCGAGGATCACATATCACTCCAGGCCCATTATAATTGCAACTGACTTTCATGAAGCTACCAGTACCCACGCAAATTCGGGCCATATCACTTTGGTCACATCTTCCCGCGCGCGGATTCGGCAATTGCAGGATACCTTTGGCCTGCATAAGCCGCTCTTCACGCAATATAACACCGCGCTCTTGCAACAGCTCACAAATACATCAAGTCCGACACGCATCGACAGAGACCAGGTCGAAGTCCAAAACCAAAATGACAGACGCAACGAACAACCCCCTCTCCGGCCTCTGGCAGCCGACCCAACTCCAACGCTTGCATTATGGCAGCGGCTCCGTCTCCAAGTATCTCCTGGACTGTCTCCCAAGTGAGAACAGCAAAGCATTCATCATCACGGGCAACTCGCTCGCCACCAAAACCCCGCTCGTGCAAGACGTGGAGAAACTCCTCGGCTCCAAGCACGCCGGCACGTTCAGCAAGATTGGCGAGCACGCGCCTGTTGCACAGCTCGACGAAGCTACCAAGATTGTAGAGAACGACAGCTCCGTCGACACCGTCATTAGCATCGGCGGCGGCTCACCCATTGACTCGTCAAAAGCCATCAGCTACCGTCTGCACGACAAGACCGGGAAGTGGCTACACCACATCGCCATCCCGACAACCTTATCCGCCTCAGAATGCACCATGATGGCAGGCTACACTGAATCCGACGGCGTCAAAACGGGAGTACGCGCAAAAGAACTGGTCCCCCACGTCATCCTCTACGACGCCTCCTTTGCCCTCCACACCCCAGAGCGTTTATGGACCAGCACCGGCATGCGTGCCATGGACCACGCAATCGAGCTGCTATACCATCCCACCGCCTCCGAGATGCCCGCGCGCTGGCTCAGTCTCCAGTCCGCTGCCTCGCTGTTCTCAAATCTCCCTGCCTACCGCAAGGACCCAAAGGACGAAGACACCATCACCAAACTCCAACTCGCAGCCTTCAGCTCCCTCGGCTTTCTCGGCTACAACATGAAAGGCGGCCTGGGCCTCTCGCACGCCCTCGGCTACGCCCTCGGTTCCCCCTACAGCATCCCTCACGGCATCACTTCGTGTCTAACCCTGGGCCACGTCGTCAAGCTCAAAGCGCAGGACCCCGCCGCCGCAGCTCAAGTCGCACGTCTCCTGCCCTTGATCAACGAGACGCCAAGCGGCGATGCAAAGGCCGACGCTGAGAAAGTAGGCGATAGGCTTCTCCAGCTTGTGAGGGACTTGGGACTAGACTTTGATCTGAGGAATTATCAGGTTGGGAAGGATCAGGTACCGGTTATTACGAAGCGGGCTACGGGGCAGGAGAGCGGGGATGTGTATACGGCTGTTGAAGGGCTTGTGAAGGGTCTATTTCCGTGAGCTGTTGTGAGTGCAAGTAGCTGGGATCTATTCAGTATGGGGTTTTGCGTGGATACTGATCTCTCGGAATTTATAGCAAGGCACCTCCAAAAATCCTGCGAGTAATACAAAAGTCTTTTAGCTATCCTTCTCTTCTGCTTTTATACACACCCCACCTCATCCAGAAGTCCGAATCAAAATCCTATTGACCCCGACACACTAACAAAACCCTCGCGTGAGACGTGCTCATCATTGAAACCCCAAAGAAACCCCTCATGACAGCGCGGACGACATTTCAACGAAGACGCAAGACATACTCAGCTCCAACCGGATAAATTCTGTCCATCTCGGCAGACGGGATACGGAGTGTATGTGTAGCTCCCGTCTCCTCTAAAAGGACGAGCAATGGATGCTTAATAGCGAGCTCACTGTCATCAGATTGTCGAGCCAAACGCCCATCCACGCCTTTGAGCATTTTGCACAAACGCACCTCTACAATGATGTTTGTGCGTTTTCGTCACTGGGTTTTCTGGCGATTTGGTCAAAGCCATCGAACCCAGGATGTGTCGACTTCACGGATCGATGTCTTTTTACTTTGATCCTGGGACCAGTGTCACCTCGACGACATGGAGAGAGACCCGAAACTGGTTTGTAGGGTTTCTCGAAATAAACAATTTCAATTTACTGAGTCAAGCAGACTGACTTGGAAGCGAGTTCGTCTGGGCGTTGAATTACAGCAAGAGTGTGCGCTGTCGACCAAGTAGTTCCCTGCAAGCTAACAAAGGCGGAAGTCGAGCCTACTTGATACATGTTGCTCTTTGAGTCAGCGGATCAAAGGAACCCACCGATTCTGACTGCATACACTTGGATCCAACGCAGGCTTGTGCAGAAAAAAAAGTATGTATTTCGCCAGTCTAGACACCGAGTCTCACGCTTTGGTTTGATACGGGCAGCACAATATTCTCCCACGCATGAAGTTCATACAGTCCTGGCCAGCCTTCAACCCGCGTTGCGAGAAGGAGAGGGGAAAGTGCAGTACCTCGATGTCAAACGGGATAGCGTACACCCCGGCTTGTAGTGCGCAACAGCAGTAATCTCTCGCACGAGACAAGACTTCACTGTTGCACTATGCCAACGTAGAGAATGGAGAAAACAGCGGAGCGAGGGAGGAAGGAAGTGTGAAGACAAGGAGACTGTCTGTTTTTTGCACGTAGAGATTGGGCAGATTGGCTCGTGAAGGTACGATGCCATAGCAGTTGATTCCGTATGCCTCACTTACTTCAGCAGCACGTTGTTCCCCACTTCAGGATGCAGTGGGGAGTATATCACGCATCTAGATTCAGCGAGTACGTGATCTATCTCCCCACCATCACGACGCCGTCTCAATGCATACACAGCCACCTCAACGCACTACATAAAATCCTCCCTCCACTGACTCCTAACCCGCCTCCAAGACTCCGCCTCCTCCCTCCCGCCCTTACTCTCCAACCCCAACCCTCTTTCCACCCACTCGCGACTCCCCATCTCGCTCAGCCGACTCAGCGCGCGGGCAAACGCGAAGCGCTCCTCGTCGCCGGAGAAGATGCTCGAGTTCTTCAGCGTGGCCATGTTCATGCCCAGATCGTCCATGAGGGAGCGCATAGCGTCGTCGAGGTTTTCGCCTGCGTCTGCGGAGGCGGAGGAGGGGAGGGCGGAGCTGAGTTCGTCGGGGGAGAGGAAGAGTTGTGTTAGGGGGACTGAGGTGGTGAGGACGAGTTTGCTCTGTTTGGTGTTAGTATAGCGCACACATACGTCTGAAATCGAGGAGGGAAGAAGATTGGAAAAGAGGGGAGAAACATACCCGGCTCTCATACAATGCATCGATGAACGTAATAAACCGCCGCGCTAGGTCGCGACTCTTGTAGTTCATCCCCGGAACCCCAGTGATGACAAACGCCTCGTACTCCTTGGCCAGCTCGAGATAATCCGCAGCCCCCGTCGCGCGCCCAATAATCTCGTCGAAAGTGAACCACGCACACTTGCCGCTCGCCTTGGGGACCACCACATCGCGGCCCCAGACCTGATGCACCGCTTTATGCGGGGGGTCATTGTCGAAATCCCCGAGAAAACGGAACCAGTGCTCTGCGTGCGTCTTGGCGGCCGCGTCGAGCGGGTGGTGATAGACGCCACTGGGTGGACGAGGGATTTTTCTATAATCGGTTGAAGAATCGAGATTCAGGACCGTGAGGCGTTGTTTGAGGAGGTTGATACAGGGGACGAAGGATTCGCGCTGGATGCCGTTTTTATAGAGATCGTCTGGGTGGCGGTTGGAGGTTGTGACGACGACGGTGCCGTGGGCCATGAGGGCTTCTATCAGGCGGCGCAGGATCATGGCGTCGGCGACGTCGGTGCACTGGAATTCGTCGAAGCAGAGGACGGCGCTGCGGGAGGCGATGTTGGCGGCGACGTAGGGGATGGCGTCTAGGTCATTGCCGTGCGCGATCTTCATCTTGTGCAGGTCCTTGTGCACGCTCTGCATGAAGGCGTGGAAGTGGATGCGTGTCTTGCGTGTGATGTTGGCGGGGAGCGTGTCGTAGAAGAGGTCCATCATCATTGTTTTCCCGGACCCGACGTCGCCGTACATATACATTCCCTTTGGCAGGGAGGCGGGGATGGGTGGGAGAGAGGACTTGGGCTCTGACGAGGAGAGGAAGGAGAAGAAGGATTTCTTGGGCGGTTGGAGGGATTCGATGGTCGGTTGCTGGACGGGCGGTTGTTCGTAGCCCGCGAGCATTTCGTGCAGGTCTTGCAGGCTCTTGATGATGTCTGAGGCTGTCAGCAGCGTCGACAGTCGGAGTGGGGGGAGTGGATGGCAGTACTTCGCTGGTGCTCGTCGTCTCTCAGCCGGCCAGAGTCAACTCTCGCATCGTACTCGGCAATGGGACCATGGGTTCTCGCTGGATCCGGAGAGTCTATCCTGGTCAGTCTCATAGACCGTTCGGAGTTACACATTCAACATACACTCCTGCGCCACCTGTGCGAGTCCTCTGCGACCAAGTGCTGAGGGTTGACGACCGCCACGCGCAACCACCGGCCTGTGGCCAGCACGCAGCGTCCTCGCACTCTCAGCTATCCGCAAGCTGCGCGCACAGTCTGTGCATATCGTCCTCCGCGCATACGCCCTGGCGCCCGCACCTGTCGCCAATATCCTCCTCGGCGCAGCGGTGCGCGAGAGGGTGCTGAGCCCGCGCATCACCTCGGCTGATGTCATGTCCGAGAGGTGAAGTCTTCTGAGGAGAATGAGTAAGGTCCTGCTATATCATCGCGAGTCTTTGCTCAGTCGTGGAGAGTCACAAACACCACCGGCGCAGCTGTTAGTTGTCAACCAGGCAAGCAGGGTTCACCGCAGGGTTCACCACCGTTCGTTCCGCGCGGGTATTTCTCGCGAACCCTCGGCATCGGACAACGTGGCGCGGGCGCGTGCATCGGCAATTGAACATGCGCCGAAGCTGCCAAGAACAACGACATGGAAGAGTAACATAGCTCAAGTAGGATATGATTGATCACATCTATCACACCTCCTCCGTGCCCACGCTCTCGTACCGCTCACCTCCCCCTGCCCTCGCATATCTCATCTTCGGGATATCCCCCACGTCATACAGCCTGGTATAGTCGACCCGCTCACCCCCGAGCTTTGCAAATCCACCCTCCCGCTTGCCAAACACGGGCGCACCGTCGCACCAAAAGTCCTTGCAATTCGTGACCACCCCTCGCGAGAACGGGTTCCCCTGCCTCTGCCGCCGTGCACGCCGCTGGTCGGCATTGGACCCGTGCAGTGCAATCGCCACAAACGTGTCCAGCCCGAGAAGCCGTTTCCACTGCTCCCACACCGAGTGCTTGGGCTGCGCGCGTTTGGGAGCATCGCCTGTGTCTTGTCCAGAGCCGAAGCCGTTGGTCGGCGCGTTGCCGGGGGGTCCGGTGATTGCTGCGCTGCCAGCCACGTCTTGCGATGTGTCGCCAGTGGTGAC
This sequence comes from Didymella segeticola, assembly GCA_004522025.1. Lineage (NCBI taxonomy): Eukaryota > Fungi > Ascomycota > Dothideomycetes > Pleosporales > Didymellaceae > Didymella > Didymella segeticola. The sequence continues at coordinate 999,679 of SDAV01000011.1, forward strand.
AAAGGATGTGACGGCCTCGGCGGCTGTGTGCGAGTTAAGATGACCGCGCATGGACTCGTAGGTGGTGAGGTTGCGGGCGATTTGGAGCAGTTGCACGCAGAGCAACATGGTTACCCATGTCAGCTGGAAGGCTGCCCAGATGGAGAGGACGATGGTGAAGGGGTCTTTGTTGAGGGTCTCGCAGAGGTCGTCGGAGAGAACATTGCAGTCGTCCTCCTTGGGTTTGGGGATGTGTTCGAGGTAGGTCCAGGCCAGGCGTAGCCAGGCGAGGATGCCGAGCTCCATGAACACGACGTAGAAGACAAAGTGGCGGTGGTTGTTATTTGCAACACAGTTGTTCACCCATGGACAATGACTGGAAATGTTAGGCTTGCGCACGGCTTGACGTACATCGCACTTACTGGTCGCTCTTTGCCACGCAACGGTCGCATCGCTTGCAATGCTTGCTGCGCAGTGGTTTCCTGACCATGCAGTTCACGCAAAAGTGACGCTCATCGAACTGCCGTAGCTCCATCAATTCGTCAATGGTGGCCTTGGAAGCGCTCCTGCTGGCCAACTTGGGCACAAAACCGGGGTCGCAAGACATGGTGAAGAAGTAGAAGTAGGCCGTGAGTCCGTAGCATGCTGCAAAGATGATGTTCGTGAAGAATGAAGTTCGTATTGTTCCTGCTTGAGTGAGCACTAGCCACTGCGTGCATGGGGTTGAGCATACCTGGTAGAACCGTCGTGATGTATCGCACGCCAACCCAGAACAAAGTGGCTGCAAAGATGCCGGCGAGGAATGGCTGAAGAGAAAGTCAGTTTCTGCTCAGATAGTCGTCATGAATCAGACGTACGCTGTGATGAATGTTCCGCATGTTCGATGGCCCCCACTGCAAGAGCTTCTGCGCGGCCAGCTGCATGACATAACTGCTGATGAGCGCCAGCGGCACACCCACAAACACAGGGTAGTAGCTGACCAGCCACAGGGCCAGCAGTAAGATGGCAAAGGGCCAAAAGAATATGAAGCGGCTCAGGAACCAGGCTGTATCTTTGACGCCAGGGATAGGAAACTCCTTGGGAGAGCCGTCGGGCTTGTAGCCAGCCTCGCTCAGGGCACGGCGCCACTGCCTCGTCGTGTTCATCTCCTCGGCGGTGACAGCAGGCGTCTTGCCGTCGTTGTTCTTGGCGAAGCGATCAGCGCCGTACTCGAGCAGCTTCTGGATGCTGCCCTGACTGCCCTTGACCAGGGCCCAGTGCAAGGCGGTAAAGCCCTGGTCGTCGGTGGCATAGACGTTGGCGCCCCAGCGCAGGAACAGATCAACACACGAGGGGTAGCCCTTGTAGGCAGCCCACATGAGCGGGGTGTGGGACTGAGGGTCGGGGATGTCGACGGGCATGTCCTGGTGCAGCAGTAGTGCGAGCTGGTAGACGTTGCCGTCGAGGGTAGCCGAGTGCAGCAGGTTGAAGCCCTGGTCGTCGGTGAGGAGGGGGTCGGCGCCATGCTCGAGCAGCAGATTGACAATGTAGTAGTTGCAGCGCTTTGCGGCCCAGAGCACGGGGGTTGCGACGGCATCGCCGCCTTTTGCGTTGAGTGGAGCGCCGGACTGGATGAGGAAGTGGCAGAGGGCGTAGTGGTTGTTGATGGCGGCCCACTGCAGAAAGTCAGCTCAGCTCAGCTCAGCTATAGCTATAGCTATAGTTACAGCTACAGCGTATAAGTGCTGTCATGTGAGGGCTCAATGTAGGGACATACATGCAACGGCGTGATGCCCTGCTCGTCGGTATATGTCGCATCGAACTTGCCGCCATCAAACAGCTTCTGCATGGCCCCAATCTCCCCCAGCCGCGCCAGCTGCATGATATCCTCCTCCAACGGCACGCTGCGCTGCTGCTGGCCGCCCATGTCGTCGAGCTCGTGCTGTCCGCTGCTGTCGCCGTCGCCGGACGCCATCTCCGACGTCTCCGAGGTGCGCTGCGCAACGAGGAATGGGAGAGTCAGAGGGAGAGTCGCGCGGAGGGGTAGGATACAGTCTTGGAACTTCCACCGAGGGCGTCACTACTCTGCTATGTACATGGCTCGGAGACCGACGCGCAAAGGAAGACCGGTGAGAAGCGCTGTCGAATCGTGAACGGCTCCAATGCGTTCATTGGACCCCTGCACAGCCTGCAAACTGTGGCGCGGACGCGCAAGCCCGGAACACGGCTCCGCTAGTCTTACTTCATATACCACACACGTGCCACAGTCAGTACACTCAATCAAGTACCAGTCCGCACTATAACGCAGCTCCTCTAATTCATCTATACTCTTACCAACTCCACCCACCTTCTTCTACACCGTCTCGCTTTTTACGACAACGCTACGCCAGCATCTCGCTAAACTCACTCCCCTCCCTCAGCATCTCCTCCGCCTTCCCTGCCTTGATCAACTTTCCCTTCCCCAGCACAACGCAATAGTCTGCATTCTTGACCGCCTCCAATCGATGCGCAATCGTAATCACCGTGCTCTCCCTCATCTCCTCCCGCAGCACGCTCTGAATTCGCTGCGCCGTCTCGAAATCAATGCTCGCCGTCGCCTCGTCCATGATCAGCACCGCACTCCTGCGCAGCATAGCGCGCGCAAGACCAACAAGCTGACGCTGCCCTTGCGAGAGCCCCTTACCCCCGCCCTCAATTGGCGTCGAGAGCGTCCAGTTGTGGTTCCCTGCAATCTTAGCCAGCACTGCTTCGCACGCTCCGTCGGAGTACTCGTCCAGCGGGTCGAGGTTCTTGCGCATGCTGCCGGGGAACAGGACCGGCTCTTGTGCCAGGAATGTCACACGGCTTCGCAGCGCTTGCTTGTTGACAGTCGAGATGTCCACGCCGTCGAGCAGGATGCGTCCACTTTCTGGCGCAATCGTCGCGAGTAGCGAGAGTGCGAGGGTTGACTTGCCCGACCCTGTGCGTCCGATGACTGCCGTGTTGCTTCCAGCAGGAATGGTTAGGCTGATGTTCTGGAGCGCAGGCTCGAGGTTCTCTGCGTACCGGATGGTGGCGTCCTCGAAGGTAATGTCACCTGTGTATGTCGGCCAGTGAGCGGGAGGGTCCACCACACCAGGTGCTTCCTGCTCAAGGTCGAGAAGTTCAATAACTCTCTCCACGCTAGTGAACTGCATCTCTAGCTGACCGTAGACTCGACACATATATTCCGTGTACATGACGAACCTGGAAGCTGTGATGAGCACAAAAGCCGTCAGACCAGGGCTGATACCCGTGTATATGGCAATCAGAGTCATGACGAGCGTTGCACTCGCCGACATGGTGCTAAATCGGAATGACAGCCATGCTTGCAGTGACCAGTAGAAGTGATCGTTCTTCTGGAAGTTGTCGACGACCTCGATCACTCGAGCTTGAAAACGTGGCTGAGCGTTGAAGGCGCGGACAGTCGTCAGACCCTCAACAAGAGCGCCGAAGTTGGACATGAGCGGAGACAGAGACACCATCTAACAACATTAGCCCTGAGATAAAGTACCATCTCAAAGTGTGACTTACCTCCAATCGCCTCAAGCTTTGAGAAGTCGGCAAGAACCGATAGAAGTTGTAGATGAATCCACAACACAGCAGCAGCCCGAAAGCAAGGAAAGCCGGCGTCGAGGAAAGGATGACCACGATACAGCTGACAAAGCCAATCATCTGCCACCCAAAGACTGTAAAGGCAGTGCTCAAGCCTCCATCAACCGTGTTCATGTCGCTAGTGAGTCGGTTCATCAGACGTCCGACCGGTGTGACGTCGTAGAACCTGAACGTCGCATGCGCGACCTTGTCGACCGCCTCTTGGAAGATGGCCTTCGCAGCGTGATACCCGACACCGAACATGATCAAGTTAGTCCACCAGAACAGCACAGCTGTGCCTGCGACGAACAGGAAAAAGCCCCAGAGCCACGGCACAACGTCCTCGGTAGGTGGCGGGAGGAAATCAAAGATGCCGTCTTTGTACGTGTCATCGTAGCCCTCGCCCCAAGCCTTGATGAACCATGTTTCAGCGACATCAAGAAGTCGGTAGATCGCCATCACGACAAGCGATATGGCCCACCATCTCAACGTGCCGGCCTTGATGTACCGCCAGTACACCTTCAGCTTGACCCCACCCTCGGCGCGGTGCTCGTCCTCGATGAACTTATCGGGTACGGCTGCCGCTTGCTCCTCCTCACGCTTCTTTGCCTCCTCTTCTGACAGCGATTCATTTGTTTGTGCTCGCTTGAGTGCGTTTCTGTCGTCTTGTTTGGTCGGTTCGTGCATGGTTGCTCGTCCATGGTCCAGCTCGACCCACTGCTTTGCCAGATCGTGGCAGAGCTCAGTACGATGCGTTACCAAGATTGTCACCCGGCCCTCGACCAACGAGCTTGCAAGGAGCTTGTGGACGATGAAGTCAGCAGTCTGGTGGTCCAATGCGGAGAGTGGATCGTCCAGGAAGAGCACTTTGGCCTTGCTGTACACGGCACGAGCGAGCGCGACCCGGGCCTTTTGTCCTCCCGAAAGTCCAATACCGTTTTCACCAATATTTGATAGGTCGCCATGCTATCAGAGTGTCAGTTCTGGAGGTCTTCAGTGCGTTGCAAATCTTACCTTGAATTCTACCATGTCAGGTATGAGCGCGCAGGCTTCAAGCACTTGTTTGTATCTGGTCTCTTCATACGGCTCTGAGAAGAGGATATTGTCTCGAATACTCATGCTCTGGAGCCAAGGTGTTTGAGAGCAGTATCCGATGACCTGATCAGGACGAGTGAGTTCTCCAGCGGTCTTGTCAAGCTCTCCGAGCAGAGCTTGGAGAAGAGCTGTCTTGCCAGCAGCTACCTCGCCGTAAATGACAGTGAGGCCAAGCGGGAAGGACAGAGTAATGTCCTCGAGAACATTCTTATCCACTCCTGGCCAAGCAAACGAGGCATTATGCAAACTAAGATCGGCTGAGCCTTCCGGCACAACAGCGGTGTCTTCTTTGTCAGGCTCGGCCATGAAAGCTTCAATACGGCCCATTGCAACGTAAGCGTTGAGCAACGTCGTGATGAGCGGAGGCAATGCGCCAAGGTAAGACTCGAGCAGTCTGAACAAATCAATGGCAGGAAAAATGAGGTCGACACTCAGCGGCTTTCCGGCCAGCTTCGTGAATGCATAGAATGCGATAGCCGGGAAGAGTCCAGATCCAAATTTCATGATGAAAGCTAGAGACGTGTTGAAGACGATCTGCAGAATGCGCAGATGTAGCTCCGCTTGTCTCGATTCAAGGATGCCTTTGAGCCATGCTTCATGCCACCCGTACCAACGCAGGTGTCTGATCGACTCGATGAATTGCGTGGTTCTCTGCAGCTTCTCGTCGGTGGCCTTTCTGCGTTTCTTCTCAAAGTACACCTGGTACCGTGCAACGACAACACTGAGCAACTGTGTGGCAGCGAGAGCAAGGACACCAAGGAGGCAGGACCAGCCAAGCATCCTCCAGATGAGAAGCGTTGATCCGATGACTCCTAATGGCTTGACAACAATGTCTGAGAACTCCCAGAAGCGCTGTGATATCTCGTAGACATCATTGCGCATGAGATTTAGGATCTTACCCATGGAGGCAGCTGCATTCTCTTCTTTCTCTTCTACCTTCTTCCTCGACAGAAGCGATCGAACACGCGACCAGAGCCTTGCAAGTCGACTTTGCGGGGCCGTCTTGATCGGTTGAGTTGATGCGATAGCTTCCCCGTTGGACTCTGCGCTGGTCTCACCGTCGGCATGACCGTTTGTGTGGCCATTGGTGAATTCATATGCTGACTCTTCTTTGGCTTCCTGCTTTGCGCCGAGGATTTTGCGGTTGAGAGTCTTTTCGTACAGCATAGTAATCAACTGACCTCGGGACCTCTCGTATGCGCGGCGCTGATACCAAAGATTGAACACATTTAACTGCGAAGAAAGCAGGCGCACAAACAAGGACATAAAAGCGTAAGTAATCGTAGCACTGCGTGGTGACCCTGACTCTTTCTTCATCGAGCTAAGCACCTGTTGCAATAGTATCGGTGTCAAAAGAGCTATCAGATGTCAGTTCCAGTCAACCCTTGCACACACAGCATGCTTTGACTTACTCGCACAGAGGCGCACAAGGTTGAGGCTCGTGGTTCGCAAGGCGTCCATGCCATTCGCTACGAAAACTCTGCGTGTCACAGAGCCTTCCAGTTCTCGAAAAGCCTCGTGAAGTCGTGCATGTTTGAACTCCCATCCAAGATCCCATACATCCTCGTCGTCCATCTTCCGTGTGATTCCCTTCTGGATCAAAGGGCCCATCCATGACACGGTCATGTACTGAAGTGGAGTCAAGTTGTCTTCAGGGGTCCTGAGTGTCACTGTAGGCGGACCATAGACGGGGCTGATATCTTCTTTGGGGAGATTTGGGTCCCTCAGCGGCATGTTGAGAATGACAACGATACCTGCAAGCGCTAGAATGGGACCAAGAGCGAGCTGGAGGACTCTATACTGCGATAGTATTATTGCCACTTCCGCCAGTAAGATCGAGGCAAACAAGAACAACAAAGACAGGGAAACTTGTCTTGGTCGTTGCAGCACAACTATGGCAATCGCAAGAGCCTGTACGAATTTAGCATTAGGTATCGTGGGAAGAATGGACCACTTACCCATGCAAGCGAAGGAAATACAGTTGTAGTAGCCACAACGACAGGAAAGTAAGCGCTGCTGATCTGTTGGATGAGGCCCAAAGACGTAATTCCTAGTAAGCCATATGTTGACCATGCGAAGTGGTGGCGAGGCGCATTTTCAAGCTCATCTGTTTCAGCCTTGGTCTCTCTTAAGAAAGGTCTCGTCCATTGTGGGCGATATGGATCTAAGAGTCGTAATGTGTAAGTCAACAATATCAAGGCTCCTGTGAACGCTGGTATCATGGACAGATATGGGAGGGCGCAGGAAGTGAAAGTAGCTGTTCGCGAATCCTATGTAATTTAGCTGTTTTCTTCCAATGACAAGTCGACGACTTACCCACGGATGGCGGCATTCTGATATTGGCGGGATGTCGAAGACTGGGCGAAGGTATGTTCCATCATCTCCATGTGCCAAGAATGGCGTCTGCAACGCAGCCATAGCTCAGGAGTGGCGACGCGCAAGGTAAACAATCTTCCACCCTTATGAATGGCACCACTTGCCTTCTGCACTCCAACCGGTCAATGATTGATTCAACGGTCAGTATCATGAGTGCTCGCAAGTCTTGCGAAGCAGGCAGCAATGGGTATGAAATGTTGAAAGGCTGTCGGTGTGGAAGTAAGCGGCAGGCATCAATTGCGGCAGAGCGTCACCGAACGGGCGCTAGCGCGCGTCGTATCTATGCGTATTCAGCGGTTAAGGAAGCTGCTTCAATTTTCACGGTGAGAGGTCGCAATTAGATTATCGTTTGCTATGCACTTTCGTTGATCTTTTTGAAGTCGTGGAGGTCTTCTTGATTGTGTCCGCCACCATTAAGTACATCGAGGCTTGCGGAGTACCGGCGTCGGCGCATCCAGGTTAGGCGCACAGATCTCGATCCACTGGTTAGGCTCTTTCATGTCATTATGTTAATTAAACACAACCTTCCCATGTTTCAGGTCTCGCGGAAGCCTAACAGTAGGTACAAGCATTTAGAGTTGGTAATTCGCCGATACAAATATCAACATGTAGTCATCAGCGTTTCGAAACAAAGCTGAGCATCTTCAGTAACCCAGGTCCATGTCTGCACGCATTCTCGTAGTTCCAGCGTTAGCCGGAAAAGGTGCAGTGTCTGCTTAAGTGGCCTTGGGCTGTACATTCACGACCTGCGGGCTTCCATCCAGCTCACTTGAGAATGGCCTTGGATCATGTGTCTGCACTTGAGGATAGTTCGCCGTGTTTTCTGCATAGGCACCCTGTGGCGGCGCCGGGCTCATACTTGGGCTCGGCGCATTGTAAACCGGCTGGCCCGGTCCGGCGTGGCCACCCTGTTGAGGATATTGGTTGCCATATGTAGAGAGCGGGTTTGGCGATGATGCCTGGCTGACGGGCGATTGCGGCTGATGAGCCCATGTGTTTTGTTTGCCATCAGCGACACCGAAAGGAGCCATACCAGCACCTTGCTGCTGCATGGGAGGTGGGTAGTATTGTGGTGGGGAATTTGGTCCCGTCGGCGCTGCAGGCTGCGGGTCGTATGTGGCTGGTGGTGCTGCAGCAGCTGCCTTCTTGGACTTCTTCTTGCGGATGCAGAACCATGCAAGGAAGCCAATGAGCGCGAGACCTATGATTGGGCCGACAACGACGCCGGCAATCCACGCTTTACTGGACGACTTCTTCCCTTTTGTCTCTGGGATAAGTGTGGGAACCGAAGCGTTGCCATCGCCGGCACCGTCTGTTGGAGTGGCTGATGTGATAGAGGACGTGGAGCGAGGTTGAGTAGGAGCTACATCCAGTCAGTCCAGAAATTCTCAACAGGCTCAATCGGTACATACTCGATGTGGTCTTTGCATCTTGTGGTTGGACGCGGTAGTACGACCAGTTGACGCTGCTAATGCCGCAGTTTACGTTGGTCTCGGGACTTGAGTCCTGTTCATTCTGGTACATGTAGGCAGTGTTGCAGACGGTGAAGCTTCTCATCGATGGGTCGTCGTATACGGAAGTACTTTGCAGTGTTAGCCGTAGGAACTCACGTTACACTTGAGATGCATACCATGGGAAAGTCAAGGACCCAGTGCTCCCTAGAACACTGCCATCATAGATCAGATTGCCGCTCACGCAAGCTTTGGGAATGTCGCAGCCAGCGGACGACGTTGCGCAACACCTCCAGTGGCCTGCGCTCTGGAAGTAGGTGACGCCTGCATCGCAATTCTGAGTTGTCCAGGTGCCGTCGAACTCCACCCATCCCATGAATCGATCGTTGTTCTGCTTCCTGAAGAGCTCATAGTTCGGACCAGGAGTAATGGTAGGATCGGCTGCATCGACTGCTGGTGTGACAATTGATGCAAGGCTGCTCGCAAAGAGCGACGAGCCGGCCAAGAGTTTTGCGTGCATGCTTGGGATCTGTTGGGTAGGCGCTGTCCCGGGACACAAGAATGTTCGTCAAGAGGAACTCTTCGAGTTGGAGGAACCGGAGCAGATAGCTATCGATTTCAGCTCGGTAAGCCTTCATAACAATGGGCCTTTCATAAGCCTCAGGCTGCAGGGAACGTGCCGACCATGACCTTACTGAGAATACCGGTCAGGATCAGCCATCCTCTCACAAGTGTGCATGTGGTGCTGGATCCAATAAGACGAGGCCCTAGACGAAATTGACTTGGTGGTGGCTCCATACTTCGTATTGATTGTAGAGCTGAACAACACGGGACGTCGTGGCACTCACGCGGTGGCCGTAAACGGTAATTAGTGATGTGCGCTTAGCACAGTTTGGTCTGGTGTGGAGGTGGAGGCGCAGGGGCTTAGCGTGCACAGCGCAGGGCTAAGCGAAAGCTGTGGGGGCTGAAATGTGCTTCGGATGGAGTGCTTTGCATTCGAACATAAGAATTGTGGAAGCGATTGCCAAGATAGTGCAAGAAGCTCTAATTTTGTACAATCGTGTTGAAGCGAATTAGTTCTGCCAGTACCCGAGTGTGTGATTGCTCGAATTGTTAGGTTGGTAACGAGACAAGGCTGAACGGCCGTGACGCCTATCGTTGTTTGACAGCCACGACTGACCGCTTGAGCCCACATCATCTTGTACTTCGGGCCGCAGAAACAAAGTGGTCCGGTTCGCTTGTCCATGCCTGATTGATTCTAGGCAGCGCTGCCGCGAGGTAAATCTCTACCCTGAACTCGGATGCTCCCATGTCGAAGGAAGGGCGTGATCTGCACTTCCGTCCCTCTTATGTGTAAAGGCACCCCGTGAAGTGGTAAAAGTCGACTGAGAATATCCACACTTGCCCCGAAACACCGGAGCTCGAGCCTCTGCGCGATACCATTTCCCCTTTTAGCTAATTCCGCAACCGCCGTGGCGCAATCGCATTTTTCGAGTGAAGCTACCTGTCTGGAGCCTGACTTCTTCAGTGGGTTGTTTTCGGCACTTCTGGCGACATCGAATCATTGTGCTTCATGCTGGGTACGAGAGCGACTGCATTCGCATAGTCGCCGTCGTGGGAGATGCTGATCTCGCAAATTTGGCCATCCAGAGCCGTTACATCGAAGGGTACTTCCTCGGCCGCCTCTGACTCTACGGCTTCTTGCAATGCTTCGTGCAAGATCAGGCCTTCGGGTCTCTGGCTTTGATGTTCCTTGTAATCAGCGGCAGTGACCGGAAGGATGATGATGTGCTGGAAGCCTCTTGTGTTTTTGTCAAAGTGATCACAAGCTTTTCGGCATGCTTCTTTCGCGGCGAATCTGAAGATCGATGGTGAGCCTTCGTCAGGACTCGAGGGTGATCAGATGTCATACCTGCCCGCCAGAAACTGCGAAGCGTTCTGGAGATTACGGAAAACGGCTTCGTTGCTCCCGAATCGTTGGCGAAAGTAGGCTCTTTCGGGATGCGTCAGGATCCTGGATAGAAACTGCTCCAAACGCCGACCTGTGTTGTTATCCTCCTTCGCCTTGATGATCTGACTGATGCGCTTCACTTGGCAGATATCTGTGCCGATGCGCAGCGGAAATGGAAAAGGGCGAGGAGGCATACTCAGTAGATGTATTGTTGCTGCTGCTTCCCGAGCATATGTCTCGCGTGGCTCGAAATCAGAGTCTTGGCAGGGTCTTACCAAAAAAAGGCGGCAGGTGAGCGCAGTTATTAGTCGGCCAAGGAACGCCGTCCAAATCGCCAGAAACCACAAAAAGCAATCTCAAGCAATCTGAAGCAATCTGAAGCCATCCAAAAGTACGGACACTGCCTCAAGAAGGCCAAAAAGTACGACGTTGGCAGGATTCGAACCTACGCTCCCGAAGGAACAAGATTTCTAGTCTTGCGCGATAACCACTCCGCCACAACGCCCGAATTCACCGCTGGTTAGTGCTGGTGACTTGTGAAAGTTTGACAGAAAAGATCGTTTATATATCAGGCCAAAACTCCTTGCTGTTGCACTGCTGACATGGAACTGTCAATGGTGGTAGTCATGACTTGGCCATTCGCACACAGGTGTGCGATGATGCTACTGGAGCATGTTGACATTAAGACTTTGTACCGCACCGCTCACACCAGCAAGGTATTTTTGTATTTACGTCGCATTCGAGGCGGCCTCATCTGATCATCCTAAAAACATGTCCCTCCGTGCTGAAGACCCAATTGTCCAGGCTCGCGGTCTCGACGTCTGAGAAAGTCAACCACAGGTATTTGAGCGTCTCAGCGGCCCAGAAGCTTTCTTGCATATCAGTCCAGCGTCCCTCACCCGAACCGGGCCAATCGGAAGGGTTGGCTTTATAAACATCGGTAAGTTGCGCGTATCCGTAAGGTGCTTTGCAATGCGTATCTATTGCAGAAAAGGCCTCCCATGCCCAGTCGCGATATCGTTGCTCACCAGTGATGCGCCAGGCGTAGAACAACGACTCAACATACTCTGGACGGCCCTTGTACTTCGGATCAGTACTCCAGAAGCCGCTCTCCGACCACTCTTGCTTCGCTCGCCCTGTGTCAGGCGAGGAGAATGGTTCGTCGTAGCTGAACTTAGGTGTCCATGACCATCGTTCAGGCCCGATCTTCGACGGTGTCGATGTGTAGGTATGATGGCATCCCTCCAGCAGGGCAAGCGCAAACGTCTTGAGGTACGGCTGATCGTAAAACTTGGACCCGAGAAGAATGGTTCCCGGCGCAAAGCAAGCCAGGTGTCCCTGCTCGTTGTGATAAGTCTTGCCGTCCTGCTTTCCTATGAAAAGGTGCTGCATGATATGTCCGGGTGCGGACGCAGAGCGTGTGCTGAGGTGCTTGCGCAACGAGTATGCTGAGTCGAGAAAGCGCGTCTTGTATGTATAGGAGTGGGGATCGGACAGTGGGGTGAGAAGCGTTATCTTGAGCAGATACTCATAGTAGGAGTCATGGCCACCGTCCCAGTGTCTGTCGCGTCCTACTGGCGCGCCTGTGCTGATGTCAATGGGTGCATCCACCATGCCCTTCCACGGCGTTGCCCATTTCGACCAGACCAAAGGCGCCCAAGCCAGCGTTGAATTTCTTGCATATATGGGGTCCCCAGTCAGCCTCGTAAGGACCCGGTTCTCAAGAATGGAGGAACCAGTCCGCGCAGGGCCAATGGCAGGGTGCGCGTACTGCGGCTTATCTGGGTGCTCCAAGTGCACAGCTGGTGGATCTGCAACACCCTGTGATGTCTTGAAGTTCACACGCGGCCATGGCATGCCAGTGGGTGTGTCATAAGCGGGACCAAGCTTTTCGGCAAGAGTCACAGCGTGCTCGAGTATGAGGTCGCGCGCTTCGCCATGAAGGATATCCTCGGGTATCATGCCAACATCATACAGCTCCACAATCGACAGCAGCCCGCCAAGGTATCGAATCGTCGTCTCAAAGGGATCGACCAGATCCTCCGTATGTGTGAAGTCAATGCCCAGAATATGCTCAAGTGAATGCGCTAGCTCGTCCCAGAGTTCCATGAGCGCCAGCGTGCTCGCAGAGTCTACGATGAATGCTCCCCAGCCATTCCGTGTGTTCGAGATGCCTCCCGAGACAGGTAGGATTTCATCCGCGCCCCATGCGCTCTCCCTGTACTTCCAGTATGTGTACTTCATCGCACTGCGCACTTTTCCCGCTCTTGTCTCCTGCGCTTTCCCCGTGCCATTCCATAATGTATGCTGTATCTGTGCGCCATATGTGGGTGTGTCGCGCGTCCGTATTGTTGGGTTCGAGAACTCCTTAATCAACAGGTAGAAGGTGATGACCAGAATCGCAGCAAGAAGCTTGAACGACGATTCGGGGTTCTTCTCGAATTTAGACTTGCCCCAGCGGCGGAAGCCGGGCATAGTGAGGGGTTTGGGTCGCCAATGTATGTATGGTGGCCTCAGGTAACAGGTAAGTCTTGCGACTGCATCTGTCCACCGTTGCGGAGCTTCGGGGGTGCTGAGGTGTTCTGGGTGGATCGGTGTGTGGGTTATCGTGCCATTCCCTAGGCAGCGATCGATTGAGTATAAATGAATAAATATTTCTTCGCTAGGGAAGTCTCATAAATCATGTGCGACCTGTCATTGAACATGATACCTGTTGATCGAGGCGGAAGGTGGCAGCTGTCAAGCTTGGCTTGGCGGACGGGGCGTCCATTTCCCTCGTGTCGTTCTTGTGGTACGCTGCAACCGACGTCACACCTCGAACAATTCAACGACACTTGACCGACGAGGTGTCTCGGGCGGACACGTCTATTTACCTTGCGCTATCGATTGAAACTGCACCACAGCCACTCATCTAGATCATTGAATAGCTAACCTTCGCCATGGGGGTCTGGCAGTATGTCCCCTCGTTGCCTTCTCTCTAGCCAATGCTGATCTTCTTTCAGATGGTACAGAGGTCTCACGCCCAAGAACAGGATGTTTTTGGGGTTTGGCATCATGGCATACGCAGGTTTTGGTCTCCTCGTATCCGACGAAATCGAGAAACGCTTCGACATGACGCCCGACGAACAAGACTACGAAGAAGTGCGCCAATTGGTTCCCAAAATCAGCACTGTCGAAAGAGGCCAGCGATGATACACCGAAGCCATCAAATTCTGGTCAACATGCCACGCCAGCTATCCTGAGAAACTTCAATGTCGGAGATCGACTGCGCTCGCCGCAAGATGCACAACGCTTCATAAGACGCTCTAAGCTGTCGCAATCTATGGGTTTTGGCTACAAGTGGGCCATCGTGTCGGCCCTTGCTAGGAGGAACAGATCACGGCGAAGAAGCTTCCCGGGCTACAGGCAAAACCAAGGTCTAAGGCAAAAAGTAGACGGTCGAAAACATTAGGATACGTTCTAAGGCCGCAGCCCTTGCGGAATGGAGAAGGCGAGGGAGGAGTCCGAGTGGCTCTCAGGACCGTCTCCTGCCTGGAGCCTGATCAGACATGTACACTCAGGGCCAACTTTCGTAAACACCCGTGCGCCACACTTATCAGTCTCAGTGTCTTTCCATCGACGGATGCCCTATGTCTCAGCCTGATCAACAAGGGGTTGCAGGACTTGCAAAGAACTGCAGCGGATGTGGCTCAGCTGTCTTGGCTCAACCCGCTCAGCCTTGTCGCGGGGGTGATAAGACCGTGATGCAATCTCACCTCCATCGTATTATAAAGTCGGAGAAGCTACAGTCCTCTATCTTGACAAATTTCCCCAGCCTACATTTGTTGTACTCAAGCGTATCATGGCTCATGCGTCTGATCCAACAGCACGTGGACAGCCGGGCCTTAAGAGGCGAAGGGTTGCCAGCTTTGAAAGCGTGATTCAAACCGTTGAACCTCTAAACGATGCAACGGAGCAATCAATCCGTCGACCCTCCATTAGCTCCACCATAGTCGGAAGGAGCCCAGAACGTCTATTAACACCTGGCCCGTATCAACGCGATAGCATCACGGTCTCCCAATCGCCGGCCCCGAGATTCTATCTGGACGAGCCCGACGACAACAATTCAGGATGGTCGAATGGATCTCGCAAGCCCTATCAGTACCAAGAACTATTGAAAACCGACATCAGGCTACTTCGTCTTTCACAGGGAGAAACCAACGATCAAATCAAATGCGCACTGCAACATGTGCACCTGGACTTCATAACCAGGCCCGAACCTCGCAACTTCCAAGCTTTGTCCTATGCATGGGGTCAAGGAAGTAACGCAGATGTCATCTACCTGTACGACCTGCCCAGGAAAGACTCCGCCACAGTGGATGGTGATGCAATGTATGACGAGGAAAGCCTCCGGAGTTTGCCCGTTCGAACGAACCTATTTCACGCTCTCAAGAGTATCCGAAGCACGGAAAGAGACGAGTGGGTCTGGGTGGATGCTATATGTATCGATCAGGCCAACAACGTTGAGAAAAGTCATCAAATACCCAAGATGCCAGACATATACTCGAGCGCAGGCAATGTAGTAATTTGGTTGGGTGAAGAGGTGTATCAGAACTTTTCGTTCCAGATGATTCAGCTGCTCTTTCCCAACATACTGAACCTGAAACAACTCGACAAACTGCTCAAAGAAGGGAAAATGAAGCACAGAATGTCTCAATCACTGTTGGCCTTCTGCGAGTTGTTAAAAAGGCCTTGGTTTAGTCGACGATGGGTTATACAAGAGGTGGCATGTGCCAGAAATCTATCCGTCCGGTTTGGAACGCAGGTGCACAGCTGGGTAGACTTTTCAGATGCTATTGAGCTTCTACTCGACAACCTTGAACGATTGCGTCAGATTTGCATGCCTCCTGAGGGCAGCGATCATACCGAGCATCCTGTCTTACGAGACATTGATAGCGTTGGTCTGAGATCTCTTCTACAGCTGTCCCGCAATGTATTTCGGAAGTCAAACAATGCTAAAATCATTTCCCGGCTTCTGGATTTGGAATCCCTCGTGGTCGCGGCGTCCTCATTCCAAGTCTCTGAACCGCAAGATATCATCTACGCTTTACAGTTCCTTGGCAACGACACGAACACCATCTACCCGGATTACGGAAAAGATCCCATTAGTGTTTTCTCTGACTTCGTGCAGCGTTGTATGCAGACACACAAGTCTTTGGACATCATCCTCCAGCCATGGCTCAACTGCCGCAAACAAAAGATCATCACTCCGCCGACCTGGATGAACCAGAGGAATCTAGCGCATACACGGATGGAAAGTCTGAGCGGTACTCCACGTAGTCGGATATACAATGCTTCTGGTGAAGTCGACATGAAAGCCACGTTGTTGACCGAAGCGTCTGAAATGGACGACGACGACGACGACGACGACGACGCCGCCGCACTTCTGACGGCAAATACAAGCCTTGCAACACCAAAAACTAGCTCAAGGCTATATACCGGTATACTCCAGGCGAACGGGGTCGTTCTTGGAACGATACAACGGATACATAAGCCGAACGCTAGCACCAACGCCATCACGATACCTCAGGATTGTTTACATCTTCTGGGGTGGGACGGCAAGTGGGACAGTATCAGCGACCGGGTATGGAGGACTCTTGTCGCGAATCGCACTCATGACCACCGATTGGCACCATCATGGTATCGACGCGCGTGCGCTGCGGCTCTCAGAGAAATAGAAGAAGACGGCGATTTCAACCTCTCTGCCATGATGGCCGACGAGACACAACCTCAAACGGTGATGCAGTACATCAACCGCATCCTTTCTGTCATCAAAGGACGTATCTTCTTCAGCTGTCAGGCGACCAAGACATCAGGTGAAGAGGTGGTGGGCTTAGCTCCGATAAACGCGCATCCGAAAGACCTGATCTGCATACTATTTGGTTGCTCGGTCCCAGTTGTTCTTCGTCCGAACAAAGATGGCAAGACCCACAAGCTCGTTGGAGAATGTTATGTACACGATCATATGGAGGGAGCCATTTTCAGCGGTAGGAAACAGCAACGTATCGAGGAGATGACCAGGACGTTCAAAATCACCTGAGATCTACCAATGTGGGTTGAGTGAACGATAGACAGGCTGTCAATTTCGCCATATACGAGTTATTATACTTTGATGTTACAAATTTTTGCTTAAATCTGTATGGCATCTCATGCTCGACAAAACTACCATCGCTCAGTACTTCGACTACTTTCTGGGCCTGATATCACATCATGTTATCTCAGGTAGCACAGTACTTCCAGCTTCCCCAACTACTCGTGCTCTCTCTTGCCACCATCTCGTTTCCCGATTAGGTACAAGTGTAATGAGAACAAGCTGTATGCATCCACATATTCTACTATTCTGAAGCCGAACCAGCGGTTCGTATTGCTCTTGAAGGTGTAACTGGAAGCAAAGCCATCAACACCAGTAATAATCGCCACGGTGTCGACACCTGAACTGGTACGTGCATGAGACGCCTTCACTTTCAACAATGTATTACAAGGCAAAGTTACCCTTCTATCGCACCGGATGAACCAGTGCATTTTTGCTTGCTCCGATCAAGTGTCAAAGAGAGTTCGAGTCCACACAGATGAAGTAAGGAATGGAGAAGGGTTCACGCATCCACGCACATGCTACTCCAGGAGCATACCAAGGTTTTGGGTACTTACAACCTCATCCATGACTGCCAAATCCGGCCATGGCTATGCGTGTAAAGTGTGGACAGTATCAAACGTGATACAAGAAGCACAAGGTTTGCACAATCAAGATGATTAGTAAGTATGAATTGAGTCACTGGAGCGTTCTAGCTCCTTGTGCAGATACATCAATAGCAATGACAGAACGAAAGTGCGGCTGCTCCGCACCGCGCTTCGAGACCCATCAGGCACGGCAATTCACAAATTACTAGGAGAAATCTGTGCCCAAGAGAGACAGTCTGTGAGCGCGGATCCTAACGTCTTCAGCCAGAACTGTACATTCATCACTGTCCCCTTCCCCCATGATTACAATCTCGCTCCACTACCTTGTACAACTATCTAACACGGTGCTACACTCCCAAACCCGCAGCACAGTCTCAAGTTGCTACGCCTTAGCACCTTTGATTTTGCAAAAGCAAACCCCCACCGTCGCTTACAACAACACGGCATGACATGCCATGCATCTCAACGCAGCCGAACGGCGGGAAGAAGCAAGGTGTACCTGCAACATCGGAGAATGAAGCCAAGATGTTGCGTGCGGAGGGACAAGAGACCGTGCTTGCGGGTGGTAGACGTCCGCTGTAGGAAATAGAGGGCAGGTGTGGTGGGCTCATTGCACGCGATTGTGTTGGATGCGTTTGTGTACGACGTCACGATGGAGTGTGTAGGGCTGATGACATGTTCTGCTGATGGTGAGGCGGAGTGTGTTTCGGAATGAGTACTTGGTGAAGTTCACAATTGATATTTTGATATACGTCAACTAGAGCCTCGGTCGATGAGAAACGTTTGGAATGATAATGCAAATCCTCTTGCACTGTGGTACAGTATGACTGCTTACAGTGATGCGAAGGTTCCGGTAGGGGAGACACGGCTACAGACAAGTTGGCTCTGGGAATAGTATTGACAATGATGACTAGTAAGAATAAGATGGGCGATATAGTTGCCACTTGCCCATAAGCGAGTCGATAGCTTGGTGTTTTGAAACTGTCCTGCAGATCCTGCAATGCAAGACTCGATATCGCCTGAAGGGGCTGATGACTCTTCATCATGCTATAGGTAGGTATAAGATCCAAGCAAAGGTAACTTTGCACGAGCAACATCAGCGTTCCCAATGCATAACATGGGTACCAAGGCTCATGATGTCAGCGTGTACATCTGTCAGGTCAGCCGGCGAGGCTGAGCGTCTTCGGCCAAGCGCGTTTCAGATGTTGATGGCAGATGCAAGGGATGAACTATCGTAAATTTTGGTATCGTGGCCAGAACTTTGGATCGACTCAACGCGATTGCGACCGGGCCTCGCCCCAAAATTACATGGGAAACAGATCCCCAACCTTGGAGGAGCTGCCAAGCAGCGGACCGGTGTGTTAGCGAGGTGGCACTATTGAACGAGAAATTACTAGAGCACGTGATCGGAGAGACATCTGTCACCAGCATCGTTCCTACAGCTCATATTCTGGGTGAGTTGCTTATGAGCAAGCCCGCAGTAGTCATGAGGCTTTTGCGCTTGAATGGACATGCCATCTTCGCCTGGAAGGTCGAAGCCAAGAATAGATGTCATATAATGACCTTCATCATTTCTGGTGAAGCTCCCGAGGTTTGAAACGCACTGGGCCCAAGGAACCTCAAAGTGGTGGAAAAGAGTTGATCTTTCAATAGAACAAGCAGGCGCCGTACCAGAAAAGGCACGTCTTCACAAGGAGTGCCGCGGTGTAGAGGGAATAAGTCCTGATTCGGATCGCTCGACATCGCAAGTCCAGGATAGCGCTGGCTGAGGCACAGACAGGAGGCTGTCTCGGTGGGATGATTGAAGCACAAGCGCGGAAGTACACATTGGAGGTAGCCAAGTGCGGGTAGATGTCGAAACTGCCGTCTAGTTTAGGTGCGAACCTTACCAGAGTAACAGAGAGGACTGAGTCGAGTGAAGTGTACGCTGTGCCAAAGTTGGACGCACAGTTGAGTACATTCAAAGGAAATTCAATAGTCCCGGTCAGCAGCAGCCTGGAGGATACAGGCGCCTATGGCAAGGCCCTGGGCAGATCGATACTGAACGCAAACGTGGCTGCAGATCAATAAAGTGGCCTGCAGTGAGAGGATTGTCAGCAAAGCAACAGTGCTACTAGGGTGCAGCGGACAGCAGCAATGTGCACCTCGTCTGCGGGCTCTGAGATGACTGTAAAGTACACATTGCAGCAGAGAGCAGGCGATCAAGCGCACGTTTGGTGGGCAGTCAGCAGGCGGGACAAGAGGCGTGCTTGTTGGTGAGGTTGAGGCGTTCACTCGAGCAGCCACAGCACTCTGGTTCCACACCTTCCGAAATTGAAGGTGCTGGGCAGAACAAGGGGCGACTGGCCTCTCGCGCGCTGATTGGGCGGTCATTTGTTGGGTGACAGTGCTGTTACTCAACACCGGAAACGCAGCCGGTGCAGGATCTGCGAACAACTGCAAGCAGCGTGCATCAGGTGCGCCCTCGACGAGGAGCTGCTGCACTGGGCGACGGTTGATGGAGGCAAAGAGCACGTTGCAGGCGCTGATATCGAGCGTGAGCCTTGCAGGTGCTCTGCCGAGGGAGCTCAGGGAGGGCATTGATATTGCCCACGCCCCTGCTAGTGCGTAAGAGAGCTGCGCAACCGCCAAAGAGCAATCTAAACGGGCCATTCAGGAAGCCACCAAGGTGGAGGGGACACACGGCAGATTGGAGGCAGATGCTGGAGGAGCACAAGAGCGTCGGCTGCATCTACACAGTAATGTTTCTGTTCGACTGCTTTGCTCATTCCATCTGCTGCTGTATCGATTCGTCTGCTCTACATAGCACAAACACCTTGCCGGTACCTCCACGTACCCCTACCCTAACGTTCGTGCCTGGCACGCGAACGAACCCCGTCTATTTTTGCGGGCGCTATCGAAAGCAACAAACACGCCGCCCGCGCCTCCATCGTGCTAGCAACTAATCCCGTTCAGGGCGGATCCGTTTGCTGGCCTGCAGTGGACGGGCAGTACAGCGACTCGTTCGGCTCCCCCCCCTGTCTGAACAGCCTGACCCGTCGTTTTGCGCCTGGAGCGGCCCTTGTGCGACTGAATCGCTGACGGCCGGCCACCGAGCGCTGCTGCTCTCCTTCTCCACCCACCTCTCCACTGCTTTCGACACCAAACCCTCTCTACGCCCGCCGACAAGCTTTCGAACGTAGTGCGCACTAACAGTCTCGACTACAAGTGTGCATCACCCGCCCGTGGCTGCCCGTGGAGATCCCCTTCGCGCTCTTGTCCACTGCACCACCTCTCCGCCGCCGCCCTTGGGCTCACGCTCCCTTTGCACGGTTCTCCGAATCACGACCGCTCCTTCCTGACGCCTTGCCTTCGATTCTTCCCTCATCAGCCTGCAGTAATCCGACCCTTGGCCCCTCCCGCCAACGTCGCCGACATTCGTTTGCCAGAACCGCTTTTCCACGTTGCTCTCCAGCCTCGCCTCTGACCCTTGCAACGACGCGCAAGCTTGCATCGCCTCTCCACGCCCGCCGAACATCTTCGACATCTTGCTGCAAGAGCACGATTGTTACGCTGCGCCACGCCACGCCATCCTACGACCTCGTACTTTGAGCAGCGGCCGCATCGTTCATCTCTTTGTTGACGTTGTGCATCGCCCGCTGACAGCTGGAACGTGTATCAGACTTGGCTGACAGACCCTGAACCACTGGAACGATTGTTTCTCGCCCGTATTTGGAATTGCTTCATGTCAAACATGACGGCATAGACCAACTACCAAAACGAATCTTACTGCGACTGCGACGCCTACCTTAACAAAGGCCTCAGTCACGTCTCTAGCTGCATTGACAGTCTAGTGAGTCCGAGTCCGAGCTGTGCTGAACATGCCCACTCCTAACACGTGCTCAGGTCCATTCTTTATCATCTTTGACTCTCGTCAAGTACACTCGTTTGAACAAGAACACCCTGTAAGCTGATCAGCCACACATGCAAACGTCCATGTCTCACATTGGCCAGGTGCACCGACTTTGCTCGCGCTCTATACCCTCGACATATCTTAATAAGGATTTAGTGCTGGACGTTAATCACAAACATGACGCGCTCCACATCAGTATGGGCCGCCGCCCTGGTCATGGCTAGCATGTCTGGCTCTGGTCCTATTGCAGTAGCAGAGGCCATGCCAGCACCGCAGCCACAGCAAACACAGGGCAAGCCTCGTTACTACTTCCCGCGCCATGTAAAGCGCCAGATCAACACCGAGACGGCCAACGTCACGGCACCCGCGACACCATCCTCGTCTTCGACTACGCTGTCTTCGAGCTCAAGCAGCGAAAAGAGAGAGCCCCAGCTTCCGAACTTTACATCATGGTTCAATTCGCTGATCAACTCTCAATCATCGTCATCGTCATCAGACCCTTTGACATCGTCGGACCGCTTTTCGACTCAGAGCGAGCAGGAGTCCTCGAGTGCGGAGCCCTCATCGATCATTGTAACGTCGACACCTCAGTTCTCCCGGTTCCAGCCTCCGTCCGGGACAGGCAGCCCATCTCCTGCCCGTTCATCTTCAACAGCGCCAGAGGAGATTCCAGTTGTTTCCTCTGCGCCAGAGCCGTCGAGTACTCCTATCGAGACCACTCCCGAGGTTGTTTCCTCGAGCCCGGCTACTACACCGATTACAACACCGGACGAGTCAACGACCACCGCAGTAGTCGTGTCGTCTTCCGCGCCAAGCCTGACACCTGAGGAGCCGACTACCAGCGCTGTTGTCGCGCCATCTTCCGCACCGAGCTCGACACCGGAGGAGCCAATTTCCAGTGCGGTCGTCTTGCCATCTTCGGTTCCTGAATCGACACCTGAGACGCCTGCTTCTACCGTTGTTGCGACGTCATCATCCGCACCAGTTTCTATTCCAGAAGAGCCATTGTCGTCCCAGATTCAAAACACTCCCAGTCCTGAGAGGCCTGCGGCGACCGGCACTTTGCCTCCAGCTTCGGAGATCGTACCGCCGACAACTTCATCTTCGCCTTCAGCCCCTGCGGCCCCTACCTCTCAGACTCCCTCTGATACCGAGGAGCCCAGCAGCACTCAACCTACCCAGCAATCGTCCGCGGCAGGTACTGGCATCCTGCCTCAACTTTCGGAGATTGTTCTGCCAACGACATCTTCCTCGTCTCCTACGGCTCCAACCTCTCAGGCTCCGACTGAGGTAGAGACCCCCAGCAGCACCCAGGCCGTTCAGCAGCCTTCGGTCGGCTTGCCCGCTTCGTCAGACATCATCCTCCCTACGACCTCGAGCCTCGAGACCGAAGCTCCTACCAGTACCCCTGTTGAGCAACGTCCTACTGGTGTTCTGCCGCCTCCATCTGCAATTGTTTTACCCACAACCTCGAGCGATGTAGAGTCAGCGCCTGCTCGCTCCACAGTGGTTGAATCTTCGACTGGTGTGCTGCCAGCGCCTTCTGAGATCATCCTGCCTACGTCATCGTCTGTACCTTCTGCGCCAACACAGTCGATTGCGGATGAGCAGCCTACTCAGAGCTCAGGTGGACTTTTGTCGTCTCTTCTTGGTGCTCTCCTCCCGTCCAGCAGTGGCTTGCCTGCCTCGGAGTCAATCGTACTTCCAACCGAGGCCCTTACTACCTCGCAGCAGCAAGCCGCTCCTACCGGTACGCTGCCCGATGTGATCATCTCCGGCACGACATCTGCTACTCTTACTTCAGAGGCGCCTTCAAGCGCTGCATCAAGCTTCCAAGGGCCATTTATTGTTCCAGGAACATCAGAGACTCCTCTCCAGTCGACCGCTTCCGACGCTGTCGAGCGGCCTACATCGGTCGCATCGACTGGTCTTCTGCCTCCGGCCTCCGAAATTGTGCAGCCTTCTTCATCCGCTGGTCTGGTCGGTGGGCTTCTCTCTTCGCTTCTGCTTGAACCTACCCAGGGTGCCTCTACTGGTGTTCTTCCTCCTGCATCTGAGATCGTGCTGCCTACCGGTAGCCTTTCATCGCTGCCTCTGAGCCCCGAAGCTACCCCTACATCTGAAGCTGCGGCGACTGGGGTACTGCCTCCATCATCCCAGATCGTGCTGCCTACTGGCGGGCTGCTCTCGTCGCTCATCCAGAGCCCCGAAGCTACTCCAACATCTGAAGCTGCGGCGACTGGGGTGCTGCCTCCATCATCCCAGATCGTGCTGCCTACTGGCGGGCTGCTCTCGTCGCTCATCCAGAGCCCCGAAGCTACCCCTACATCTGAAGCTGCGTCGACGGGCGTTCTTCCCCCGGCGTCTGAGATCGTGCTGCCTACTGGCGGGCTGCTCTCGTCGCTCATCCAGAGCCCCGAAGCTTCTCCTACATCTGAAGCTGCGTCAACGGGCGTTCTTCCCCCGGCGTCTGAGATCGTGCTCCCCACCGGTGGCCTTTCCTCGCTTCTACAGAGCCCCGAAGCTACACCTACTTCTGAAGCCGCCTCGACTGGGGTGCTGCCATCCGCTTCTGAAACTGTACAGCCTACTACCTCTGCTGGCCTCATTGGTTCTCTCTTGTCGACGCTTCTTGGTGCCGAACCCACGCCTACTTCAACAGTCGAGTCTGGCATCCTCCCTAGCAGTGACGTAGTACCTACCGGCGTCTCGAGCGGTCTTCCTTCCAGCGGCATCATTATTGGTATCACTACTGCCCTGGGCACAGAGTCTGCATCTGCGTCACCCACTGTGACAAGCGGAGCTTCAGGAGCTATTCCTACCTCCGAGGGGACACCTACTAGCTCCGCACTTGTCGATCTGTCTTCGCTCCTGTCCTCGTTGGTTTCCGAGGTTGCACCAACCGGTGTTCTTCCCAGCTCTGGCTCTGCCAACCCTACTGATCCCGTCTCGGCCACAATCACTCCATCGCCATCGGCTTCAGGCCTCTTGCCATCGGTCGCTCCATCTGTGATCTCAGACCTGTCCAGCCTTCTTTCGTCTGTCATCTCGGTTGTGCCAACTGGCTCTGCCCTGCCAAGCGTGATTTCGAGCCTGGTGTCCAGCGCTGAGTCTGCCCTTACTTCAGCCTCCGTCTTGCCAACTGGCTCGATCCCTGTGCCTATCCCAACCTCAGACATCAGTAGCATCGCTTCCAGTATCGCGTCCGACTTTTCGTCTGGCCTGGTTTCGTCTGGCATCCTACCTTCGGCAACAGTGTCCGGCTCAGTCACACCTCTGCCCACTGGTACTGAGAGCGCCACACCTTCTGCAAGCGTCTCATTGTCTGCTTCTTCTGGTATCTTGCCCTCCTTCACACTTTCTGGATCAGATGTCTCCTCTGGCATTGTCCCGTCCACTTCAGTTGGAACTGGCGTCTCGTCCAGCGCTACCGTTTCGCCAAGCGAGTCCCTCAGCATCCCGTCTTCCATCCCGGCTTCTGAGAGTGTCACCTCTTCTGGCCTGATCTCAAGCAGTGTGGTGCCCACCGCTTCCGCTACCGAGTCTACGCCAATTGCTACAGGCTCCGCTTCCCCGTCAGCTTCAGGCACAGGATCTTCCGCATCAGAGTCCTCCGTCGTACCTTCTGCTACTCTGTCGGCATCAGAGTCGCTTTCCACATTGGCGTCTGCACCTGCATCTGCCAGTGTCACAGCGCCTGCTAGCAGCACTCTCGTCAGCGACTCGGCTACGATTCCTATTCCTACAATCCCGTCGGTCACCAGCTCCCAGAGCCCTATTCGGACTGTTGCCCCAACGGCTACCAACACAGATACTACCCTTGCTATCCTTACCAGCATCGTCCAGGAACAATCCTCGGTCCCTTCGCCTACTGCTTCGACAAGCGCTGGCATTCCCTCGAGTCTACCAAGGATGATTGCTCCCCCCGGTGGCGTCCCTCCGGAAGTCTCGCAGGATAGCTTCATGGGTCAAGTGTGCTTCAAATGGCCGCTGAACTACCCCTTCGTGTCAAGCAACGATGACAACGGCAACCAGATCTTCCACTACTTGCCCAAGGCTATTGCAGACGGTCTCAACATCTCGGTCAGCGATGTCAAGAACTACGGCCTGAAGCCTCTCGACACCACACAGTACCAGGGATTCATCACTACCATGGCAATGTTCACTATCCCCAAGGACTTGCAGACCAAGCTTGCCGCTCAGCTTCGCAATCCTGCCGATCCATTCTGGCACAACAAGGATGCCACAGTCAATGATCTGACCAACTTGATCAACACTGCCTGCCCTCTCGCCGCTGGCGGCACTCCTGCTGGCGGTTCCAACGCTGGCGGTGGTGACCCTGCAGCGACTTCGACAGGAGGCGCCGGCGACGGCGGTGCATTGGGAGGCGATGCAGGCGCCAGCCGCAAGATCAACCCAACCAGCGCCGGCATTGCAACTGGAGCCATCGTTGGAGCCCTGGCCTACGGTGCAGCCATGTTCTTTGTCGCTCGCAGGTACCGTAACAAACGCATCGCTCACCAGCGCTCCAGCTCTGTCCCCAGCACCAGCCGTATGACCTACGGTTCCATCCCTGGTGGTGCAGCTGCATGGATGCGTGGCGCTCGCGATGGCCGTATGACCCCTGGTAGTCGAGGCAGCCATGGCAGTGCCAGCAGCCAGGGACGTAGCATTCGTACACAGCAGATCTCTGCTCCCGTCATGGCCGAGAACTCGTTGGGCTGGAACTGAGCGTTGATCCATTCGCGTCGTTCCCCACGAGGACCTCGAGGCAGCTACTCAGCGCTCGCAAAACTTAACCACATTTGTGTTTCGATCTCGACATCTATCTCGCAGACCGACTTCATCCATGCTAGCATTTGCATCTCGCTTCTAGCGCACTCAGCTCTCTCACATATCGTCGCTTCTATGTTCAACACTCTCGTTAACCTGTCTAACCTTTATACCATACTTTAACATATTTCCAAATTTTCTGTATATTCACTTCTTAGATACCAGTCTTTGCTAGCAGCAAGACCGTTTTTTTCCTCTTGTCGATGTGCGGATGGCCATTTGCCATGGACTCTGGAAGGCTTGGAGCGTGATTCAAAGTAACTATTATGCAGTCGCAAGAGAGCCATTAGAAGAGTGCAGCTGGCGCTTGTGGGGAGGTGATCTCGAGTAAATAGTCGTAGAGGAGAATTGAGAAAAGTTCACACGATGGTCGCTTGTTCAGATGATGTCCTTGATTGGTGTTGCTTTCTTTGCTTCGAGTCGTACGTGGTGTGTGTTACCAGGTGATGCGTGGATGCCCCAGCTTACGACTCAAAAGGGTCTTTGAGATGCGAGGAGAGACTTGATTTGGCTGGCTGCTGCTCCCTGGGCCACTTGGCTGGGACCCAACGGTGATGTTGCGCATACACGCAGTGATCGATGATTTTCAATCTTGCCCCATCTGGAAATGGTTGCCAAGCCCGCTGTTGCGGACACAGGTGCAGCATCGCGGAGGTGGACACGGAGCGGGCCCTTCCAACTTCATACGCAATCCCTCTGTCCAGCGGTCTACCCACCGTCTCTTTCCTTCAGGACTACGTTTCGCAATACGTGGTCTCTGTCTGCGCTCTCCAGGACTGGCTGCAACAAGCCACGTCTCCCCGAACCCACCCCTCCACGACTATACACCTAAGTTGCGAAGATGCGTCTCGACGTGAAGGTAGGCCACCGACCGCCCGAGTCTCAAGCAGTCACTCACCAGAGATCAGAGGCAGCTCTTTGCACGCTCGGAGAGAGTCAAGGGTAAGCAAAGCTACGCGCCAAAAGCACTCGAGGTCAACTACTAACATTGGCCAGGCATTGGTAGGAATTGCGCCTCCACGAGTCGGCCTCGATACTGACAACCCTCGAAGACTTCCACCCGACTGAGCCATGGATTCTCACAACACTGTACAGCGGTACGCACGGCGACGAACAGACAATGGCGCTGGAGGCTGACCGTTGCAGGACACGTTCACATCTGGTCGTACATCACGCAATCGATTGTCAAGACATTTGAGCTCACCGATGTCCCCGTTCGCGCTGGTCGCTTCATTGCGAGAAAGAACTGGATTGTTGCAGGTGCGACAGCTTCGAGCCCTATACCCCAGAACAGTTATTGACGCGGCTCGACCACAGGTTCGGATGACTTCCAGATGCGTGTCTACAACTACAACACCTCCGAGAAGGTCACGTCTTTCGAAGCACACCCAGACTATATCCGCGCGATTGCCGTGCACCCCACCCAGCCGTTCGTTCTAACTGCCAGTGTGAGTAGCGCGAGAGAATAGGTCTAAGAATCAGGCTGATGCGCCTTTAGGATGACATGACAATAAAGTTGTGGGACTGGGAGAAGGGTTGGAAGTGTATGGACAGAACAAGTTGAGAGGGCACAGACGACTCGGCTGACAATATGCAGGTGTTCAGGAGTTCGCCGGCCACCAGCACTACGTTATGGGTATCGCGATTAACCCCAAGGATCCCAACACATTTGCTTCGGCCTGTCTCGACCGAACTGTGAAGATCTGGTCGCTCGGAAGCTCGACTCCCAACTTCACCCTCGAGGCGCACGAGACCAAGGGCGTCAACTTCGTCGACTACTACCCCCAATCGGACAAGCCTTACCTCCTCACAACCTCCGACGACAGGACCGTCAAGGTCTGGGACTACACAACAAAAGCGCTCATCGCGACACTCGAGGGCCACACATCGAATGTCAGCTTTGCTGTTTACCACCCCGAACTGCCCGTCATCATCTCCGGATCTGAGGATGGCACAATCAAGATCTGGCATTCGTCAACGTATCGCTTGGAGCAGTCACTGAATTACGGTCTGGAGCGTTCATGGTGTGTAGCATCTCAGAAGAGCAAGAATGGCATTGCGCTTGGTTTCGATGATGGAGCGGTGGTCATTTCAATGGGCCGAGAGGAGCCAGCGGTCAGCATGGACGCTGGCGGCAAGGTTCTGTGGGCGAAGCACAATGACATTCTGGCAGCGACGATTAAGGGCAACGACTCGCTAAAGGACGCCGAGCGACTCACATTACCCTCCAAAGATCTTGGCTCAACCGAGATCTACCCCCAGTCTTTGCTTCACTCGCCAAACGGCCGTTTTGTTGCTGTTTGTGGCGATGGTGAGTACATCATCTACACTGCTCTGGCGCTCCGCAACCAGGCTTTTGGCTCCGCACTGGACTTTTGCTGGGCGTCAAAAGACCATGACAAGGACTATGCCATCAGGGAATCAGCTACTAGCGTTAAAATCTTCCGCAACTTTAAGGAGCGAAGCGTTTTGAACGTTGGTTTCTCCGCTGATGGTCTGAGTGGCGGCGTTTTGCTGGGTGTCAAGGGCCAGGGCGGTGTTGGATTCTACGACTGGGACTCTGGAGCCCTTGTCCGAAGGATAGAGGTCGAGCCCAAGAGCGTCTTCTGGTCGGAAAGCGGCGAGCTTGTCACGTTGGCCACAGATGACACATACTATGTCCTGCGATACTCTCGGGAAAACTACCTCGAGGCTGTGCAGAACGGTGAAATTGACGAGGATGGTGCCGAGTCTGCTTTCGAGGTTGTTTGCGACATCAACGAGAGGTATGTTGAGATTTCTCTTCTCAGAGCTCATAGCTGACATCTCCGGTAGCGTTCGTACAGGTTGCTGGGTCGGTGACTGCTTCATCTACACCAACAGCACAAACCGCCTCAATTATCTGGTCGGTGACCAGACCTACACTATCTCCCACTTTGACTCACCCCACTACGTTCTCGGATACCTTGCCCGCGACTCAAGAATATACGTTGCCGACAAGGATGTCAACGTCGTATCATTTGCTCTGTCACTCGCCGTTGTAGAGTATCAGACTTTGATTCTTCGTGGAGAGCTCGAAGCTGCCGAGGAGACCTTGCCATCTGTGCCCAAGGACCAGAACAACAAAATTGCACGGTTCTTGGAGGGTCAAGGGTACAAGGAGATGGCCCTCAAGGTTGCTACCGACCCTGAGCACCGCTTCGATCTTGCTCTTTCATTGGGTGATCTTCAGCAAGCCACCGAGATTGCACGCGAGCAGGACACAGAGCACAAGTGGAAGACTGTTGGTGATGCGGCTCTGACCGGCTGGGACATCAAGCTTGCACAGGAGTGCTTCGTCAAGGCTAAAGACCTGGGTTCATTGCTCCTCCTTTACTCTGCTACCTCGGACGAGTCTGGCCTCCGCGAACTTGCTTCTCTAGCCGAAACAGCAACAGCAAACAACGTCGCTTTCTCCGCCCTTTGGCAAATCGGAGACCTCCAGGCTTGTATTGACTTGCTCATCAAGACCAACCGCTTCGCTGAAGCTGTCCTCTTCTCACAGACGTACAAGCCAAGTGCCACAGCAAGTCTTGTCAAGCAGTGGAAGGCTAGCTTGGAGAAGGAGAACAAGAGCAGGGTTTCTAAGCTCATCGGAGCTCCTCCCGAGAATGGCGAGGGTGATGAGGATATGTTCCCTGAGTGGGACGAGTACCTGCGTATGGAGCGCGAGGGTGGCGTTGTCGAGGACCTTTTAGTACAAGATGATGAAGTCGATGCTGAGGCTGAGGACGAGGTCGCTGAAGCTGCTGAAGCTGTTGAGGAGGAGGAGGAGGATGATGATGAGGAGGACGAGGAGGACGAGGAGGATGATGAGTAGTTGTAGCATATCTAGAGTATGCTTCAGAGGGTTATGTTGAACACTTCAATTCTAATGATTGGAGAGCGTTCGGCATTGCTACGGTAGCCTGAAAACAACATGATATGCACCTTTACAACTGTCCCTAAGCTTAAATTTCTTGTCGTCCAGTGCTGAAGAATGAAACTCCCTTTCTCTCCTCCTGATCTTCTCTGAGCAACGATACTCGCTTTTCCCCCTCAAAGCGCCCTGCGCATCCCTCCTCTTTGCCTTACCGTTCGACGCTCCATCCATCTCAAGCCCCCGCCCCATCAGGATGCGTAGGATCAATCCACTTCACATTCTCCGGGACCTCAACTGGCTCTAACCCGGGCAAATTGATCGCCACAGCCTCACTATCACTCCTCATCAACACACACTCCAGCTTCTCATCATCACTCGCATTGATCTCCTGATGCGGCACATACGGCGGCACAAAGATGAAATCCCCCGGTCCAGCCTCAGCCGTAAACTCGAGCTTCTCGCCCCACCGCATGCGCGCCCGCCCCTTGAGCACGTAGATGACCGACTCGAGATGCCCGTGGTGGTGCGCGCCGGTTTTGGCGCCGGCGTGGATGTTGACGGTGCCCGCCCAGAGCTTCTGAGCGCCGACGCGCGCGAAGTTTATCGCCGCGCTGCGGTCCATGCCCGGTGTCATGTGGGCGCCGCCGACGGGCTCGAGCGAGTTGGCGGGGATGACGCGGACGCCGGTTGTTTTCCAGGCGTCTTCGGGCGCGGGGTGGGAGTGTGTATGTGAATCATCGTGGGTGTGGGAATGGCTGTGGGATTGTGTATCCTCTGTTGGTGGGACGGATGTTGAACCGCTTTGGGAAGCCATATTGGTTGCTACTGGAGTAGAGCGAGGTGGTATACTCAGAGTGATGTTGTTGAAGTCAAGATAGTCCTATGCTTGATACGAGTCTAAACGGCCGCCCAATGTCCAGATTGGTATTTGACTACTTGGGCTCTTTACTCCGCTGTCGGAGCTACGAATAGTTGATGACAACAATTGTCAGAGATGTTGCGTGCTTGTAACTGTGGATCTGTTCAGGCGTACAGTGCATGCTATGGTAGCTCCAAGTGGGGTGGATGCGGGGATGACGACCTCGGCTGCCACTTCCTGAATGGACTCTTTGTTACGACAGTCAATCGTCGTCAAACATACATTCTAAGACACGCACTGGATATATGTACCCCACCAATACGTTAGGCATTGATTCGCACCATGGATTAGTCTGAGAATGCAAATTGAAGGCGTAGGCGTCTATCTTTAGTCTGTCGAGAACACAACGTCCTTGACGCCATGAGGTGAACATCCAACGACCAAAGCAACTTAAAGAGCAGAATAGTCACACGTTTCCAAGTCATATATACGGCATGATGAAAGCTAGAGGCAGCCAGTTAGGATAAAGCACACCCTTAGTTTGCCAGTGCGCACACATCAGTCCAAAGTGACCTAGTTTCGAGATGTAAGGTGAGGCAAAGGTACATTATTCTCGAGTCTGAAGTGAAGCGTGGCCCATTGTACATGCCCCATTTGCCTTCGAGAAGGAACAGACATGCATAACCTACTCTACGCATTTTGATTAAAGAATCTACAGTACTAGTATGCAGTGAGAAGTGTGCTGGGTTAAATGCAATAACTGTGACGATCACTGAGTGTCCCCGCGAAGTCCATGCCTACAAGATCCGCAACTATAGTACCGTTGAGGGGATTCAAAGAAGGCAGAAATGGTACTCGCTTTTGACTCTCAGTAGGTCATCTACACGCGATGTTGTTCAGCAGAAGCTCCCCCCTATGCACATCTTTCGTAAACGATACGGTCTGGTGCGTAAGCTGCGACGTGTACGTATAAAGAGAAAAGCGGAGGGATATCGAAATTTGTCAGCGTCGATACGCGACGAATTGTTTGTGATTATGTTGGCAGGTGTTAAAGTCTGCCAACTTTCATCTGCTAACTTAATGAAGTCAGATGAATGGTATCTACCCAAAACTCCATGCTATGTCAAATGCGAATCAACTCTTCAGGCTCCATGTAATGCAATCCCATGTTCCCTTCTATATCTCTTCTTCGTCTAGTGGCCATTGTCGCTCTTCTGAGTGACCATCCAGGTGAGCAGATCGACCTTGGTAACGACAGCAGCGGCACGGGTCTCGCCATCAACCTTCTCAGTGACAATGGCGGCGGAGTTCCACTCAAAGAACTTGTTCAGGTCGCTAAGCTTGGTATCCCTCGTGATCTCGACGAATTCCCTCCTGCTGCCGACCTTGGTGCCCTCGCCGTCCATTTGCAGCCGTCCAAGGTCCTTGACAACCTCGTTGAGCTTGCGGAAGTCGAACATGACATCCTCAACCTTCGACTTTGGCGAGGCGCGGCCAGACGCAATGTATGAGAGCAAGTTGCCCAATGTGACAAGGCCAACAAGCCTCTGCTTACCAGCGTTGGTGTAGACGGAGACAGGGAGCTGGTCGAAGCCCTTCTCGCGCATGGTCTCGATGGCCTCGCTGCAGGGAGATGTAGCAGGGACAGTCGTGACAGGCTTGAGGCGTAACGAAGCAATAGTGGCGCCGTGGAATGCATCATTCTTGTTGGCTTTGCTGAGCGAGAGGCGGCGCGTGACGTTGGCGGCTTCGGGTGTGTCAGGAGGCGTATCAGGGAGGAGATCGTTGGCGGCGAGCCAGTCATCATCGACGAACTATCAGATGTTAGAAATCGGAACTTTGAGAAATTTGAGGCATCACAAACTTTGCTGAGGTAGCTCCTGATGCTATCGGGCAAGATGACGACTACTACGTCGCCCTTGCCGAGGCTGAGCTCCTTGATGGCCTTGACGGCGGCGTCCATGGCGCTGCCAGAAGAACCACCGCAGAGAATGCCCTCCTCGGAGATCAACCTCCTTGCGTACTGGAAGGCTGTGCGGTCATCGGTCTTGTACCACTTGTCAACGAGCTTCTGCTCCAAAACGTCCGGGATGAAGTCGTAGCCGATACCCTCAACTTTGTAGCCCTCGTTGACGTGGTCGTTGTTCAGCGTCTCGGGTAGGGCAAGGATACTGCCCTGAGGATCGGCAGCAATAATCTTGACGTTCTGGTTGTGCTTCCTCAGACCCCGTGCAAGACCAGTGATTGTACCACCAGTACCGGCGCCAGCAACGAGAGCGGTGACCTTGCCCTGTGTCTGCTCCCAAATCTCTTCAGCAGTGCCAAACTCATGAGCGAGCGGGTTGTCGGCGTTCGAGTACTGATCGAGAATGTGAGCATTTGGCAGCTCCTTGACAAGCTTCCTTGCGACACCAATGTGGCTCTCGGGGCTGTCCCAGGCGGCGCTGGTAGGTGTACGAATAATCTCAGCACCAAGCGCTTTGAGAACCGCGACTTTCTCTGGGCTCATCTTCTCGGGCAGGGTGATGATGGTCTTGTAGCCCTTGACCGCGGCAACGAGGGCCAAACCAATACCGGTGTTGCCAGAGGTAGGCTCAATGAGTGTGTCTCCGGGCTTAATGCGTCCTGACCTCTCCGCCGCTTCGATCATGCGCAGCGCAATGCGGTCCTTGACGGAGCCGCCGGCATTGAAAGCCTCGACCTTGACGTAGACGGTGGCCTCGATACCAAGCGACTGAGGAATTTTGTTCAGACGCACGAGTGGTGTGTTGCCGATCTGCTGCGTGATGTTGTCCATCACGACCGGTGGGATCTTGGGGCGCGTTGTTGTGGACATGGTGGCGATTTCCTATGTGTAGATGGCAAAGGAGGGGTGTTGTAGGTCCAAAAGTGTTGCGAGAGAGACAGAAGAAGGTACGAGGAACAAAGGATTATCTCGCCACACGAAAGGAAATACGATGTCGTGATCTTTTCGCAGTTGTCGCAAAGAAAATGCTCGTCAGTTAGGTAAACCGATACTATGCGCCCCACCAAGGCCCCGCTTGAGCCGCGGCTACCATGTGATTCTCAGCCCTACGAGGCTTTGCGCAGATAGAGCTCTTGCCAGCCATCAGTCTTACCTTGACGCCTTGGACGAAGAAAGGCAGAGCTTGCTTTGTGAGCCTTCCCATCGAACCATATCTCCTTCGCCGGAACCTAAACGCGGCGACTGCGGAGTTTCACGGCCTCCAATTATGAGCAGGTCATAGACGATGTGAGCAGCCCAACCGCCGGAATAGTGTTTGCTACTGTCACACCCCTCATGTTTCTTCTTGTGAGGCAACCCACACTGTCCAGCAAGCAGGGTGCACAGGAGGGCAGACCGACGCTTGGCATTGGGAAAACGCTGTCATTTTGGGAAGGGGCTGCAGATGCTAGGAGAGAGAGAGAAACGGTGACAGGTAGCGGAGGTACTCTGACTTTCGAAGATGATGCCATGGTCACGACAAAGTTGGCTATGCTTTGGACATAGTCATTCTGCTTGATTTCACCCTCACCACAAAAGTTACCTTGTAGCGGACTCACCTAGAGTGGGGTCCTTTGCACTCAGTTCTCGTCGAGGAATACCTCGAACCATTGTAGAACCTTAAGCCTGCTTTCCGCTGTCAGTATTGTAGATTCCCACTCGACAATCAGGCTTCCAAGGTTGTAATGTTTCAGTGACTTATTGTGCAGATTCGGGGTATAGTATTGTTGGCGCTAAGCATCAACAGAGGATTCGGGCATTTTGACAAGCCAGTTCTCCCAGAATCTAAAGCCATCGAGACTCTGCTCGCGGCACAAAGCCCCAGCTTCCTCAGCCATCTCAAGTTCTTCAATTGCAACTCCAACACTCCATCCAAATTTCTCCGCAGTCTCTTGTGCAGTGACGCCTCTGCCGTATAGCTGCCAATCCCAAGGCACATCCGAGCTGGGCAGCTGGCTGTGCAGACCCTTCAACCACGTGAGCAAGCTAGCAATGGTCTTCTCGTCCGTTCGGTCGCGCCCTTGGACAACCAAGAGACCACTCTTGAACTGTCGTAACCGGATCGGAAGCTTGAGCGTGTCCCACATTCGTGCGGCTTTCTCGAAATCTGCCGGACTGACAAGCTCGACCCCACCTCTTGCACGGTTGAACATTGCCCAAAGGTCGACAAGCGTCATGATGCCACCTCCCCTTCGCAAAATGCCTCTTGTGTCATCAGTAAGCCATTCTGCGAGATTTCGTGACAGCTCTGACACATAGAGTGATTCGGAGCCTGAACCCAGCATGTCTTTCGTGGTGATAAGACCAAGTGCAGACGCCGATTGCGATGCGAGGGCGTTATCCTCAGAGCTACCGTTCGTTCCCAGATTCGCCTGTTGCGCGAACTGCTCAGCAAGTGCAATGATCTCTTTCGCAGAGGTCATCAACGCCTCGAGATCCTCAAAAGCGTTGCCGATCATAGCCTCATTGTTTTGTCTTTGCTCCAGCCCACGACGCTCCAGACCAGCAATGCCCACTACTCGCGGCCGCTCAATCTCTACTGATGATTTACCAGATTTGGATGAGTAGCTCTCGTCGAACACGCCCGAGTTCGGTCTTGGCTTCGGTATGGGCGGGGCACTCTGAAGCAGCCACTTGCGCTGCACCAACGCATTCTTCAGGCGCTCATAGAAGATCTTCTCGCCACCGCTGCGAAACGATAACTTGATGCACTCGATTGTGGTCGTCTGGATGGGAGTGGACAGAGATGGACCCGGGGAATCTGCTCTTCGAATCTCTGCGACATTGTCCAGCCGTTTATCGACTGCAGTCGTCAAGGACGCCCCGCAGAGCTCGCAGTTGAATAGCGAGGGATGGTTCTGGTACGTGCACCTCGGGCACAGTGTCCCCCCAGAGGATGGCACAGTCTTGCTATCTTTTGGCGGCGTCACTGGGCCTGGTCTATTCGAGATTGCGGCTATAGCTGCCTTCACCACATGCATAGTAGGCGGCTTGATGCCACAAGCTAAACATGGCGGTATTGGTGTGCGTGACGCAAGTGCAGGATCGAAGTTTGACGGGACCGGGTTCGAAAAGGAGCAGATGGGGCACACCCAAGATGCGGTTATGGATGGGGCGGGTGCGGGACTGTTTCGACGCTCTGGTGACCCAGATGAGGGGCTCGGCGCAACGGGCGCATTCAGTCCACGCGATAGTTGGTTTGCGGGCTTGGGGAAGAGGGTGATCTTGGGTGAAGACTTGAGGAAGCCAGCCTGTACGGGACGTCAGTCTCTGCCATGGCGTCGTCCACATGCGGACCGAGGCCGACGAGACATACATAAAAGTCCGGCTTCTCTACATCCTTGAGAAAGATGGCGACCGAGTTCTTGCGCGGCTCGGCGTGATCAACATAGCAAACGCGATGCGAGGTCAGATATGCCTGGCCATTCTGGTACTGTGGGATCTTGAATTTGCTGCGCGTGAGGTGTCAGTTGTCAAGCGTGAGCCACAAGACATGGGCCGGAAACATACCCCTCATACAATCCCACAGCATCTTGCACAAACAACAGCGTCTCCTCGGGCAAGAGCGACGGACGCAAAGCGGTGGTCAAGTCGAGCTGGTGCAGGAACATTCAGGCCATTCATGGGTTGGATTGACAGCCATGACAGCCTGGAGAGGTGCACGTTGCGCGCAATTCACCAAGACCCGTCAGTCGTCATACTAAGGAGCACTAAGTGCAAATGTGGTATGGCGCGAGATAGCGCGCTTGCCAAGAATATTCGCCGCCGTCGCTTCACTGACCGCACATCTCAAGCACTCGACAACATCCCACCCGTCTCCGACCAGACTTCGCAACCCTTTGCCAGGCCTGTAAATACTCACCTTTGTAGCGACCTACACTTGTCACGTCTTGTCTGCAAAGTCTGAATAATGATGCCAACCGCTACCTCTGCGTGGGGTCAGCCCATGCAGCCACCCGCCTACAACGCGGTCCAACCACGAACCACACTTCAGGCTACATCTGCTCCAGTACGTCTTGCAGGCCTTAGGAGGAATACTTCTCTGGCTAACATATTACGTCAGACGAGCGCAGCTTCTGCTAGCAAGCCAAAGAAGGTCGAGTGGCCCCCTGCGGTGCGCGACTACGTTCGTCGTGCCTTCGACCCCGAGAGCGCCATCGCCGGCGTTTCCAGCATAGAAATGCAAACAAAACTGAAAGAAACCATCAGCTACTACGCCGAACGAAACATGCAAGACTCGATCAACTGGACCACATATCCCTTGCCTCAAGAGCTCATCCAAGAAGAGCGACGCAAGGCCGCACTTCTGTCGCCTACTAACAACGGCTTCACGAATGGAATCTCATCTCTTCATCTCAACGGCGCAAACGGCCAGACTAACTCATCTCCAACAACCCTGAAGAAGCGTAAATCGCAAGACTCAGACGAGCTCGCACAACAAACTCAGGCAACCTTGCCGCCTTGGCGTAGAACTAACCTAGAATCACGTATGACTTTTGCCGAGGGACACAACGAGAAGCGCCAAAAGAAGAATGCCGCATCTGACGCCGCAAGTAAGTTAGAACAAGCGGAACTGGAGAAGAGACGACAACGATTCAATCTTGGGAAAGGCGGCAACAACAACAACAAGACACCACCCTGGGGAGCTTCAGCAAAGGATGAGGACGAGATGCCTACTGGCCCTGTCGTCGGAACCAACATGGCGCTAGAGAAGAGCTACTTCCGTCTGACCGCACCGCCAAAGGCCGAGACCGTCCGACCTTTGCCTGTGCTCGAGAAGACCCTAGCCATGCTTATCAAAAAGTGGAGGGCTGAAAAGAACTACAACTACATTTGCAATCAGTTCAAGTCACTCCGCCAGGATCTGACTGTGCAGCATATCAAGAACGCCTTTACTGTAAAAGTCTACGAGACCCATGCCCGCATATCGTTAGAAAAGGGGGACACGGGTGAGTATAATCAGTGCCAGACGCAGTTGAAGGCGTTATATGCACTGAATCTTGGTGGCAAGCCTGCTGAGTTCAAGGCCTACCGCATTCTTTACTTTGTATACACGTGCAACAAGACGGACATGAACGACATGTTGGCAGAATTAACCCCTGTAGACAAAACCCACCCCTGGATCAAGCACGCCCTTGACGTCCGTTCCGCATTGGCCCTGGGTAACTACCACAAGTTCTTCCGCTTGTACTTGGAGGCCCAAAACCTGGGCGGTTACTTGATGGACTTGTTCATCGAGCGTGAGCGACTCGCAGCTCTCGCTAACATGTCTAGAGCGTAAGTCCACCTGTGCAGCTACTTACATACATCTACTGACACGCAACAGTTACATTAGCATCACTCTGCGCTTCCTGACTGATGAGCTCGCTTTCGACAACGATGAAGTATGCCGTGAATTCCTTGAGTCGCATGGCGCCCAAAACATCATCGAGGAGAGGTTCGATGAAAAAGCTGGCAAGCAGTACCGAGTGAAGATGCGCGAGGGTGCAGCGCTTTTCGAACAACTTCGTGCCGCTGCATTCAGCAAAGTAGACATCAAGGGCCAGATATGAGCTTCCGGCATCGATGCTGGCGAGACCACTCCTCCTTTCCAGCTTGCGGCAGCGCTCCTCGAGCCGCGCAGTCGTCATTTCAGCTTTCTTATCAAATTCTACGTCACTATGGCTCTGCCTGTCCACGGCTCCGCCTCAAACATTCATGTTTCGGCATGAAATGTTTCCTGGCGTCCGTTGACCGGAACGCGGGGTATCCGCTCATGCATTGGATGCAGCGAATATTCTAGTCATTTCCTATACACTGGACGTCTCGAAAGTGGTTTGTGATCGCCAAGCCACGCTTTTCTTCTTTGGTATCATCCATCTCGCTCTCATGTGCAAGAGCAAA
This sequence comes from Didymella segeticola, assembly GCA_004522025.1. Taxonomy (NCBI): domain Eukaryota; kingdom Fungi; phylum Ascomycota; class Dothideomycetes; order Pleosporales; family Didymellaceae; genus Didymella; species Didymella segeticola. The sequence goes on from SDAV01000011.1 coordinate 1,038,191, forward strand.
AGCAGCAGCAGATGTGGAAAACGTGGCATGTCAGAGGGTCACGGTGGTGCAAAGACGGGAAGACACTGAGGGTTGAGACTTGAGAGTTTGCGAAATAAGGGTTGAGCGGCACTACTGTGACGCCTGCGTCAGTCTCAAACTGTCCGACATCACCACGTGGTGTTACGGAAGCCGGCATTGTTGCTTATGGCGGCCTCTTCCGCTTCGGCGATAATATCGCACAACATTATTAAGGGTCCCGAAAGGTGGTATTGGCGAAGGTTACCCGACCACCATCAGATCGAAGTCTGCGCCGCAACGCGTCTTCGATGGCCGTTGCGCTGTGGATCCTTCAGAGGCGCTGGGGGCAGGACCAATTAAGTGGACAGAGTGGATCTTGCGAACGTGATTGGCATGCAAGGGTCGTGAACGGCGTTTGGCGCTGGCATACCCACCTTGAGGCTCGAAGGCGTTATACGGTAGTCTGCAATACATTGGATTATACTTTGCCTACATTGAATTTTGCAGCGCGCTTAACAACGGCAACGGTGACGTTATTGTACGCGCACGTATTCAGCCATCAATGCGGCACACAGTGTAATGTGTCACAATCGGGCCTTGCCAGCATCCCCCCGCTCACGAGGGAATGAAACAGCAGACATGTGGAGCTCGCAGTGAATTTGCAATGTTCTGGAGGGGGGCCCACCTGTGACAGCTGGGACCCTGGGCAGACGTGTAATGACATTTTGACAAGCACATCATGGCACCGCCGTTGAGGTTGCTGGACGAAGCAAACGACAAGTGTTGCTTGTGTCGTGCCCCGCCAAACGATGATAGGCTGTTAGCGCAGCGTAGCTGCAAGCTGATGGAACCGGATGCAGGTCCGTCTCCCGGCTCTGTCAAGACGGCGTAGCCTTGCAGTAGTCGCTGGCGAGGACGTCCCCATGGTCTGGGCAGATACCGTACGGTACCAGATGGGCTGCTGGGTACGTTGCAATGAACACATTCCGCGGCGCACGGCCACGAAGGCCCGCGAAGATCTCCCAGGACCTACGAGTTCTGCGACAACAAAAGACCAGCAAACTGCCGGGGTGTCTTCAGGCCGTCGAGTAGCGGAGCAGCCTATTCGCCCCCCCTTTGCACTGCCAGAGCAGCACTGCCCAACACTCCGGGTTTGCCAAGTGCGCTGCGCGCCAGGATCCCATTGCCTTGCCGTGGTAGTGGAGCGCCCGCGACGCCTGCTCATTTCTTGCTTCTGCGCTGCTCTCTGTGATCACCAAACGACGACATCTCGCCTTGGCCGCCGTTGGTACTAGACAAGTCTCTATCTAATACGACCACGCCGCCGCTCAGCAGGCGCACGACCGTTCTTCACAAGCCGTTGACTTGCAGCTCATTTCACCATCCCCCCCCGTCCCCGCACACGCCAGCCCGCCCGGAGCCCACGATCGTCCGGTGTCCTTGGTTGCCTCACGCCCGCGGTGCAGTGCGCGCAGCAGACCGCGAACGTCTCTCACACGTCCTCTTAACGTCTCTCGCCGTTGTGTCTCCAGTAGCTGCCCGCCATGAAGGTACGCCGCCACCTGCGCGCCCGCTCGAGTCGCGGCCTTGCCCTGCCCGCCGCCTGTGTGCGCATGCGCTAACACGATGATGTGCGCAGTTCCGCCGGTCGATGAAAGGGGAGAAGGACGTCCACCGTCCGCACCACATCTCCATTCCAGCCAAGGATGCAATAGCCATAGTGCCGCCTAAGAAGGTGCGTAACCACCTTTGCCATCCCTTTCACTTTGCAGCGATTCAGTGACCTTGCACGCCCATCTACACCCCACCCCGGTTTCCCAATCTGGCAGCACGCACGCGAAGCTAACCGTCGATCCAATTTCGCAGGTCATAAAAGCCCTCTACGATTACAAGTCCACCAATCCGGACCAGCTCAGCTTCTCCCAGGGCGACTTCCTGCACGTCGTCAACCGCGAGAACGATCCAGACTGGTACGAAGCCTGCAATCCGCTGCACGGCTCACGTGGACTGGTCCCCGTCTCGTACTTCGAGGGCGTAGGAAAGACAGTGCGTGACAGCACCAGCTCGGCGCCACGTCAATCCGCGCAAACCCAACCACACGACTCTGGCTACCAGGAGCCCCTTAGAGGGATAGGTAGCCCCAACCCACCGAACACCGCAGGCTTGATGCAAAACATGATGGGCCACCAGTCGCGCATGTCGCAGTCAGGGAAGACGGGGGCTATGGTCTACGGCATTGTGATGTACGACTTCAAGGCGGAGAGACCAGATGAGTTGGATGCAAAGGAGGGCGAGGCTATCATCGTCATCGCACAATCGAACCCAGAGTGGTTCGTTGCGAAGCCCATAACACGGCTTGGTGGACCTGGTCTGATCCCCGTGTCTTTCATCGAAATCCGCGACATGACTACAGGGCAAGCAGTGCCAGATGCTCAGCATGCCGTGTCAGCGGCCGGGGTCCCAAAGGTCGAAGAATGGAAAAAAATGGCAGCAGACTACAAGAACGGCAGCATACCGCTAGGCAAGCTGCAGGACAACACGCAGCAGTCGCTGCAGGCTGGCATGGAGCGCATGAGTCTGGGCGGACGGAGCCAGACACAAGGCAGAAGCGGTTCGGTAGGTCGTCCTGTTCCGCATGTGCACACATGGCTAACAACTTGCAAAGGTGTCTCACTCCCGTTCTGGATCGTTTGCTATGCAAGGGGGTCAAAGCCAGCACTTTGCGCCAATCAAAGCTTGCGTACCGCGTTACTGCTTTGCTGACGACATCTTCTGGTTCATCATCGAGTGTCAGATGGAAGATGGCAGACACTGGGAGCTCCAGCGCCTGTACCAGGACTTCTACGATCTTCAGATCCAGCTCATCGCTACCTATCCGGTTGAAGCTGGCACCAGCGGTCAGGGAGATCGCACTTTGCCGTTCATGCCTGGCCCTGTTACTTACGTCACCGACAATATCTCAAATGGCCGCCGCGCGAATCTGGACGAGTATATCAAGAACCTGCTCAAGCTGGGCCCGCACATCACACACGGCCAGCTTGTCAAGGGCTTCTTTGCGCCGCGACAGGGCGACTACGAAATTGACCCCGAAGTCATCGCTCAGGAGGATTATAGGCTATCACAGCAGTCTGGACAATCTTCAAACCATTCCCACGGGGGTTCTACAAGTAGACAGTCGTCGGCCGACCAATTACAGGCCACCACACCGGTAACGCCATACTCGACAGGATCGTACGGCGCTCATCAACGCGGACAGTCATCAGCCTCGCAAGTATACTCATCATCATTGAATCCGCCACCAATGAACCACCAACACTCCTCTGCTTCGACCGCGACGAGCACCGGCACATCATCTGCACTAAAAATCAAAGTATGGTTTGAGGAGGACAACTGTGTCGTTATTCGCATGCCCATGTCGCTTCGTTTCAACGACCTATATAACAAGCTGAGAGAACGAAGACGACTCGAGAGGCCTAATGAGCCTGACGAAGACCTCAATGTCGAATACAAAGACGAGATGGAGTCAGCGTTCTTCCCTATCGAGAACGATGAAGACCTGCAGATTGCGGTCGAGAGGAATCCAAAGCTCACTCTCAGTGTCACAACGGCGAGACGATAGCTTTGAGGTGCTTCGGAGGCCACGACTTGTTTCGCTTCTTTTAGTGTGGCTACTTTGGCGGCACGCTTACTTCTTTTCACTCTTCACACGCTTCACGATCGATACCTCTCTGCTTTGGGCGTTACTTGCACATCACGGAAAGGCGTTCAGCGGAGTATTTAGGCGTTGCGGCTGCATGATTCCCACTTGTCTGTTCCGGGTATTCGGATGATTCTTATGTGGACTGTTGAGTGCATAGGCTGGTCGCGTTTTCAATTTCGTTTTCGTTTTCGTTTTCGTTCTTCACGAAGACACGGGTTGGATGATGGGAGTGCTCGGCGTAAGCGCAGGCAAAGAGATGCAGAGCAATTTGACCGCTGAGATGAGAGACATATGTACTCTGTGCCGTGCGTAAGATGATCGCGTGATGCGTTGTTCATGCCGCATTGGGCAATCCTGATGCTGAAGAGCCACCCCTGCTCTCCCTGACGACAAACATCTTCACCACGGCCTCCAACTTTTGTACCCTGAGACATGCCTAATCTGGATAATGAGCATTTGTCTTCAGTGCTGTCATCCTTTACGGCTCACGATGGAAGCTATAGCGGTGTGCAAGAGCAAACCTTTGGTGCTCGTTGATGTCAAGCTCGTGAACGGCTCGCCGCCCTCGCCTCACCGCTCAGTGCTCTTGCCTCGAAACATCTGATGTAGACCCAGCTGTCAGAATGTTTCAACGAACAAAGATGCTGTCAAAGTTCAGGGTCCACCAGATCAAACGCACGGTGTTGCACCACAACCGCAGAAGCCGCCGGCTACGAGCTAAAGCCTCGGCGATTGCGGAGCTTGGTGAGCATCAGCGACAGGTGGTCACGCTCGTCATCACTCACTCCAACGCGCCGTAGTTGACATTGTCCCACGCAAGCGCCTCCTGTTCACCGCCCGACGCTGCCCCGCACATGATATAGCCCACTAAACAGCTACACCCTGGCTACCTCACGCTTAACGAAGCTCTTCCTCGCGACCCTCGCTTGCTTCATTGCTCTCACTGCCACTCTGGCTTCCTTTCGACTCGCCGGGCGCACCCCCTCTATCCTGAGCCACATCAAGCCAGGACCCTTCCGCAACCCGCTCTACACGCAACCGTACCGCCCGCTCACCAATTCCACCATGGCGCCCGCAAAGTACCAGAAGCCGCCGCAGCTGCCGCCCAAGTTCACTGCTACCAAAGAGAGCTTGCTGGCCGACACGAAGCGGTTGATTGAGAGGTCGCGAGGTGTACAAAACGCTGTGGTCAAGGCAGACAAGCCCACCTTCGCCGACGTGCTCCTTCCCATCGCCTACGATGACAACAAGATGGCCATCGAGTCGCACATCATTGGCTTCTACAATGCCGTCTCCACAAGCAAGGAGCTCCGCGATGCTTCGAGCGAGGCGGAGCAGCTGTTGGACGACTTTGGCATCGAGTCATCCATGCGCGAAGACGTCTTCCAGTTGGTCGACAAGGTGGTAAAGGCAAAGGAGCAGTTGGACCCCGAGTCGGCGCGTTTGTTGGAGAAGGACCACAAGTCGTTCATTCGTAATGGACTGAACGTCCCTGCTGGCGAAAAGCGCGACAGATTCAAGGCAATCAAGCAGCGACTCAGCACAATCAGCATCCAGTTCTCGAAGAACCTAAACGAGGAGAACGGCGGGATTTGGTTCACACCCGAAGAGCTTCACGGCGTACCTGAAGATGTTCTTTCTGGCCTGAAGAAGGGCGAGGGTGAGAATGAAGGCAAGATCTGGCTCACCTTTAAGTACCCTGACCTCTTCCCTACCCTAAAGTACGCGACCAACGCCGAGACACGAAAGAAGGTGTTTGTCGAAAATGAGAACAAGTGCAATCAGAACGTCGAGCTTTTCCGCGAAGCTATCCTTCTCCGTGACGAGGCCGCGCGCATCCTCGGATACAAGAACCACGCCCAGTTCAGGATTGAGGACAAGATGGCCAAGACGCCCGAGACAGTTGATGACTTCCTCGGCGATCTGCGCAAGCGCCTTGCCCCAGGTGGTAAGAAGGAGATTGAGGCTTTGATGGAGTTCAAGAAGCAGGACGTCAAAGAGCAGAGTCTGACCGGCGAGCTGGCTGAGAAGTATTACCTATGGGATCACAGGTACTACGACCGTCTCATGCTGGAGAAGAACTTCCAGCTCGACCACCAGGTCATCGCTGAGTACTTTCCCCTCCAGACCACCATTCAGGGCATGCTGAAGATCTTCGAGGAGCTCTTTGGTCTAGTCTTTGTTGAGATTGTTGGCGAGGAGAGGGCCGCTCTCGCAGATGGCGGTAAGGCAGAAGACATTGTCTGGCACCCTGAGGTTCAGGTCTTCAGCGTGTGGGACGATGAGGCCGAGGGTGCTGGCTTCGTTGGCTACCTCTACCTCGATCTTTTCCCTCGCGATGGCAAGTACGGACATGCTGCCAACTTCAACTTGCAGCCTGGTTACATAGACGAGAATGGCAAGAGGAGGTACCCTGCGACAGCCCTGGTCTGTAACTTCTCCAAGCCCACGCCAAAGAAGCCTTCGCTTCTCAAGCACGACGAGGTCGTCACCCTCTTCCACGAACTTGGTCATGGTATCCACGACCTTGTCTCTCGCACCACATATTCTCGCTTCCACGGCACCAACACAGTCCGTGACTTCGTCGAGGCGCCTTCGCAGATGTTGGAGAATTGGTGCTGGACCCCATCTCAGCTCCGCTCCTTGTCTCACCACTACTCTCATCTTTCGCCAGAATACGAGCAGGCGTACCTGGAATCATCTGGTGCTGACAAGAAGCCCTCTGACGAGCGCATTCCCAACTCGCTCATCGGCAAGCTCATCAATACCAAGCACGTCAACGACGCGCTCTTTAATCTGAGGCAGCTGCACTTCGGCACCTTCGACATGGCCATTCACGAGCCCAAGAGCCACGAAGAGGTTGAGAAGCTCGATATCACACAGCTGTACAACAGCCTTCGCCAAGAAATCTCGCAGCTCGACGGCCCCGAGGCCTTGAGCGGCGGCAAGAAGGGCGACTGGCACTGGGCCAACGGCCAAGCTACGTTCGGTCACTTGATCGGCGGTTACGATGCAGGGTACGTCAAGATAGATTCGTCCGAGATATCCAGCTTTGAACCATGTTACTGACTATGAGCAGCTACTACGGATACCTTTCTTCGCAAGTCTACTCCACAGACATGTTCTACTCAGTCTTCAAGGACGACCCCATGAACGGCAAGGAGGGACGCAGGTACAGGCACACCGTCCTCGAACGCGGAGGGTCAAAGGAGGAGATGGACATCCTTGAGGAGTTTTTGGGCAGGAAGCCGAGCACCGAGGCTTTCTACAAGGAGCTCGGCATTTCCAATTAGACGGTGTGAGAGGGCTGAACATGGTGATGGCTCGATTAGCAGAGGCATAGCAAACCGATGAATGAACCAAGATGCAAACAAACGAAGGACTTCTGTGTTGCTTCAACCAATGTGCAGAATTCGGTAGAGCGGCGCCGTGTGATGTGTATCTTCACAAAGTGAACCAAGATAGCTATATCGTGAGTCGCGGTGGAATTGTTCGTCCACTAGACATGCTTCTGCAGATCCTTATTGTCACAAAGGAGCTGTGGAGACGTATCGACAGATGTGTGCGTGCAGACTATGCCAATTCCCGGGCCCTTGAGAGCGTACGGTCGGGCTCCGTATGAGCTCCAGTGGATTTGATGGAAGACTTTGTGCGTGATGAGGATAGTTTGACTCGCGTGAGGTTGGGTGCTGAGGTCACAGGTGACTTACAAGAATCATCGTACGAACGAAGATGTAGTGAGCTAGTGAGTAACCCTTTGAGATGGTGTGAAGACTTGTCACGCACGATCTAAATGACAGCATATCAGAATGTGTCAAGGCCTAGGTGTCCTTGTTGTATATTGAGAGTGAGAGATGGAAGTAATGAGAACAATTCAGATGAATTAACTGGACTTGAGGCACAATGAAAAAGGAATTCGAGTCTAAGATAAGACTCTCGCCTTCTTAAAGTCTTGCCTTACTGCAGACCTCCACATCAACAGTCGGTTCGCATTCAAAGTCACCTCTGGATGTACCCCAGCTCGCCTGGAAGAGCTCCGTCGACGTAAGGACCTGTGCATATAAAACTGCACACCGCATTTCTTGATGAAATCTGCGCGGCGCGTATAGTGCTGGAAATAAGATGGCGTAGCCAGTGCGGTTTCTGCTTCGCGGTACGGCGAGTTGTCTTGCTGACTTGTGGCAGCATAAGGCGCTGCCAACCTACAAGTCACTCCCTGACCATCGCAGACAGAAATATTCCGAAACGTCGAGACTGAGGTAGAGTGAGTGGAAGTCTGCATATCATCAATTCATTGGCACGTGAAATTATGGGATTGGCAGAAGAAGAACATGACATGGAAAGACACGGTGCATGAAGAACTTTCTGAGTACTTGAACACGTGAAAAGAGCTCAAGTCACTGACTCACCACCAAGAAGCAGACCATAGCGCGTGTTCAACATGACACTGACGAAGATGCAATGTTCACAGAGATTGGCGACGGTGCTGCAGGACGGCAGCGTCACCATGGCGCAAGGGGTTCTTGAAGTCATCATGGGTGCCGGCTTCCTTGAAGCCTAAGATTTCTATCAGTATGTACTTCCCGTTGACAGTCTTTGCATCAACATGGAAGAAAGCGAGGAAGCCAAAGGCTGAAAACAAAGTCCAGCAGCAGAGGCAGGCCTGAGACCCTGAGAGCACAATCCACAAGGCCTGTCCCCTGTCCGCACACAAAAACGGGGCCACCCGATGACTATCGGTAGCGGGATTGCACTACGCCTGCCACCTGCCCGTCAGAATTCTCCGATCATCAGGGGCTGTGCTCATGTCGACATTTCCGGCGCTGTAGTTTGCTAAGGGTACGTCAGCGCCAGACAGTCATAATAGCAGCCGCTGGCTACCTGATAGACATGGTGGTCTGGTCGTTCTGGATTGTCAAACTGGTTAGAGTATGTCGATCAGGTTTATGCAGTCATCAATGTATGTGACCGCAGTGCTGGGGCTGTTTCGACTTAGTGCGGGTGTGTACATGCAACGTGTTTTTGTTGTTGTCCAACACTGATGGAAAAGAAAAGTGCTTGATCGTATGATGAAGCCCATGATGGCGCGGCTAGTACAATGCATCTCCCCTAACCTTGCCCTTTTGAGCAGATGTCAACCATGACGAAGAAATCTAAAGCGACGCATACGGCATTGATCACATGTCCTAGGGCTGGATTTGGATATGATGAACATCCACAACTGAACGGCAGACCCGAATAACGTCGGGTCCAGGCCGGTAACCGGTCCGGAGTGTGTTGAGTCCAATGAGTAGATTCTCAGCGTATCACTTGATATCACTAGCCGTGAATGGTGTCTCCTTCTGGAAGCTCGAAGCGGGCGCCAAAGGAATGAATGGCTACGTAAAGCTAGCGCGCTAGTTGTTGAAGCCTCACTGTAGGCTCAGAGCTTTGAGAGCAACAGCTCAGCATGCACACAGCAGGAGAGACGATTGCGATGACCAGCCTACAGGCTCAGTCGCGCCGGATGTTGTGTCCAGCTGACACAGAGCACAGGAAACCTGCAGCTCCCAGGGGCAGGGACCATTGGGGTCTCGTTCGTCAGAAGTTTGTTGAAGCTTGTACAACGCGGCTCGTCGTGGTGATTGGGTGCCGTATGTTGTGTTTTTGGCATCTTAATGAATGCATTAAAGGTCGTATGAGCGGCTGCCCCGGTTAAGGCAAGATTGGTTGCTGAGAACTACCTGCGCTGGCGCATCCAAGGAACTTGTTGAAGCGGGCTCCATGCTATTAGGTCGTTGCGGGAAGAACCTGTCGCAACACTGTGGCGCTATTTGCTTGACTATCCTGGAATCATGCCGTTCGAAGTCATGACGCGTAACCGGATGATAGGCGTGTCTTGTAGTGATGCTCGTGCTGTACACCCGTCTCTGAACAACCTGCACCTGGGTATAGACGCACGAGCTGCGGATTAGGCCACAGGGCACCGCTGACTAGCACTCAAGATCTTCGCTCCTGGATTTGCGGCCTAATTGTGGTCGAGAATTGGGTCTAATTGCCTTCAATGGAGTGTTGCAAATGCACAGACCACTCGTTCGCGGACTGTATGTCACAACGGCTTTTTTGTGCACTCTTACTAGGGCCGATCAAAGAGCGCTTAGTAGTCGCCCGCACGAACTGTGCACATTTGAAGCGACCAGTGTTTCCAGGTAGTCCAGAAAGCCTTAGGGATGACTCTCACTCATGCTGAATCAGTTCTGGAGGAATCACATGCGAAGAGATTCTTCATTCTGATCACGGAGAGGGCCTTAAGCTGTCAACATTGCGATTCTACCAAATGCTTCTAAGACTGACATGCGATTTCATCGTCCATTGGCTGACCCAAACTTGGGTTGCGTGACGAGCCATCGTCTACAAGCTGTCAGTCCTTGGTATGCTATCGGCCGCGCCGTACAACGCCAACGCCTCGCTACCGGGCGTGCACTTGAGAGCACGCACAAAGCGGTTCTAGTCGAACGTACTTGTACTCTGGTACGTCGGGAGTGGCCACTGCCACATGGTCCTGGTTGTTGATGAGCGCCAAGGCGTATGCCCGTCTCAGCAGCACAGCACGTATTTTGTTGCTGCCATCAGAGATGTGAGTTTTGTTGATGAGAAGGCAGGTTGCCCAACCAGGCTACCAAGTCGGTTGGTCCAGCTACTCAGTGCATCAGTCCTCGACACGAAGTTTTGTCGAAACGCGAGGGTATGCAGACTGGAGCTTTGCATCAGGTACCAGGCGACCTTGGAAGCTTCGTGCGCCGGAGTTGCGTAACAAGTGACGCGCGCGCCAATCGTGCACTTGAAAAAGTCCCTGGGGCGACCCACATGTCACCAGTACCGATTGTTGATCATTCGAACCGGCAAGACCGCCACCAGCCTCAACTGTCAACGCAGGGCCAGACTGTTGTCCGTGAGTCCACACATTGAAGTGATTGATAATGTAGCAATGCACGGAAAGTCAAGCCCACATGAAGGATCTTAACCCAACAAAGACTGCTGTCTGCACGTATACTGCCACTACTAGGCTCACTACCAGCTCTAGCGTCAAACATCTGAGTCCCCGGCTCACCTGTCAGGCAAAAGCTGAACGCAACGTCGATGATGTCGGCCAAATTGAGATTGGGCTGATCCTAGTCATGGAGTCACTGATACTGTGATATCCTCGATCCCCTCGCAACGGCTTATCGGGGCTTGATCGGATCGCTGTAACGTGCTCCTGTCAGGGCTGCGACACCGGCTCTTCCTGAGTGTCCGTTAATCTGGAAGGCTGGAGTAAGCGGTGTTTGTGTAACAACCCGCAACAGCCACGAAGGGTTCCCCAATTTTGGCGTCTTTAATTCGAATGAGACATTACAAGCAGGCGACCGAACCGGCTTCTAGTCTTTCCGATACAACAGCCAATTTGATGCAGGTCGCCATGATGTATCGGAAACTGGCACTTGCTTGGACGCCCGACCATCACCGTCACGGGATTAGGCGGGAGGCTGCAGATCGATGTGCCTCGACAGGAGACGCCCTGCAGGGAAGATGCGCATCTTGTGACCTCGCAATGAGCTGCAACGCCCTTTTCGAGCCGTGATCTCCTGAGTACCCGCTCAGCCACCATCTGAATCTCCGCTTCAACGGGCTGTTGTGCCTGGCTGCGGTAGATTATCTGGCAGGCGCCGAGCATGCTACTTAGTGCGATGAGGCACTTTGCTATAGTAAGCGGGAAGTGCTGCGCCTACACTCCCTATCTGGACACGTCAGATGATTAGGCTGGCACGGAAGCGGTGGAGTGGCTCGGGTCAGTCTGATGTTGGCATCTGCGGCGAGCCTTCTCTGCTTGCTGGCCTGCCGCTGATCGCTACCCACTCATTGGACCGGCTGGTCTGATGAGCTGTGCAGCTGTGGGTTGAGGAATGCAATGCGAAGATGAGTGCCCCGAGTGCTGGGGTGTGGACGGCCGCAACGTGCGAGACACATGAGCTTGGTGATGTTTGGGACGGCAATGTCACCTCGAACGCGTGGAGCATCACTGAAGCAGCGCAGTAAGGGAGAGCAAGCGCTTTGCGGTGCTGTTCTCCACCACACGGCCAGATGGTGAGAGCGGTTGGGGAGTTCAGCGTCAGCGGGAATGGCCAAGCCCACTAGCAGCCAAAACGGGTTGGCGCGCGGCCCGGTGGAGACTAGTTAGCCGCGGGCGCTGCACGTCACCAGACGGTGTTTTCCAATCCCCTGCAAGCTCATCCCTCCATCCCATCGATCATGTATCGCTTTTCATCTCGACTACGCAAGGGAGCCGCCGAGCCGGTCCACGCCCCGTTGTTTCTCGCTTTCTTTACCGTTCAGATTTCGACTAGCGATATGCCGCTCGCCGCGCCCACCTTGTCCGAGTGTGCAACGAGAGCTGAGTGACAACCTTGGGCGGCAGCTCTCACGATGACTGGCCATACCCTCTTTCGGAGTAATACGCAGTATCCCAGTCCACCGGGTCGTGGTGAGCTAAGAGTGAAGCAGCCCGGATCATGGCGCAGTGAGAGCTCTAACCACGACCTCTAGGCGATGCAACGTCTGAGCATCACCCGCTGCACGCTTGCCCCAGCGACAGGTCGGTGTGTGAGAGGTGGCTGACTGCTCGTCCGATTCAGTGATCCAGACAGTCGTTGTTAGAGCCAAGTAACAATGTCACTATCGACCTGTGACGGGTAACGGCCCTTGAATCTAAGGTACTCTTTGTCCTTCGATTCCCTCGGCTTCCCATTCACCCACGATTCGCCCTGTCGTCCATCTGCGGCTACCGGGCCGTGGCGCTTTATCCCAGTCTGCTCTTGGCCCGCCTGTGATCCACTGCTGACTGAGCGCCGCGGGCAGCGTCCAACCAATGTTGATGTGGCAAGAGCGAACCCTGATCATCTGTTCGCTTCATGGGTTATTCTTGGGCGGCTGATCGAGATGAAACATCGAAGTACCAACCGCTCGGTTCATGTTCTGCTGTGTCGAGTCGGCCCCCCATTTCAGTGTGGTGTCGTGGTCAATGTTCCTGCATCGCTGCACGGGGACTGTGATGCGCTTGGCCGGCCAGCCAATCCACTACTTGCAAGAGAGTAAGCTATTGCTCCCGCGGACAGTAGATGCCCTACTCCGGTGCAAGGAATGCAAAGCTCAGCGTGGACCAGCTGCCCATTCGACTAAGACGCGAGCCTGGGCGCTGGGGCAGGTCATCTCCCTGACATCTCGGAGATATAGAATCGCCAACTTAGGAAAGGCTCGCTGCTGCAGCTTGCCAATACGACCGTGGTGCTAAGAAAACGGTCATGGTCTGAGGGCAGGGCAATACGGATCATTTGCGTGTGGGCTGAATCTTGATCCATCATCCCGAATGATGCTATGGGGCTATACTTGCTTGGTAGGCAATTCTCCTTTCAGCCAAACATCCCGAACCTGACCCCCCAGCTCACCCTATTCTGGATCAAGCTATAGCGGTTTCTATCTACGCACCGTACATCTATCGCCCAGATACTATATGCTCACGTTCTCTTGTGTCGAACATCTTTCAAACTCACCCTCAAAAAAAAACTACTTCATCAGCAGAGCTCTCCTGTTCACGCAGATACACTACTCATTGCAAATTATTCTGTTGATATTCCAGGGTTTGGTACCCTACCAGGCAACCTCGAAGTCTAGCATCACGGGAGCGTCGAATCCTAGCGACCCTGTACGACAATCCCGAGCAGGACCCAAATTGATCTGAAGGCACGGTGCATATATGCTTCGACCCTTCACACGGCTGGCACACGCTCAGGTCGAGTCAGAAGAGCAACTTTCGATTCCGTCGTCACCATTTCAGCACTTCTGTCCATATCACCTTCGCAAAGTCACTGTCGATCTGCTTCTTCGAAAGTACAGTAGAGCAACGGGTAACGATCAGACTGTTGATGAACCGGGCCTTTGCGTAGATCGCTGAGCATTTGACGACAACACCCTCGCTGAAACAGCCACTATCGAACATCAGGCGACGCCACATCGTTCCTTTTAGGAACTCTGCAGAAGAACCCTGTAAGCTCCACTACCATTGCGACATACTCCCTTGTTTGAGGCGAAGGACTGACAGGTCGCAGTGCAGCAGCGACAGCGAGCACACACACCGCCTACGTCGCAACAAGGATTTGCGAGCAGTAGGTAGCCGAGTTGTTGCCCGTACCTGTCTGTGCTCGCTATTCGAGCTCTGTGGAGACTGCGGGAAGAAGCAAAGCGCACGATTCGGTCTAGCAATCCACCTCGACGAGCCGTTAACCTTAGGGTTTAAGGTGCCGCGCAGCCGCAACAGGTGACATCAACGGACGCCAGATACCCGTATCTTCGAAGCCTCGGAACTGTATGTCTGCCCATCACTCTTTACGCCCCTGCTACTCACTGACCGAGCCTTGTGGTAGACTTGTTTCGACAACGTAGTCGGTACACATCAACACGCACAACCAAACCGAACGCAAAACCATTCCTTCTATCGCATCTTCGTCTCTCACGTCTTCAAACCCTCCAGCCACTGGCAAAGCGACAGCTAATTGAATCGTACCCCTGCGCCGGCTAGACCACCCCTAGAGCAGACCAACACGAGCATCAAACGAGGCTGTGACGACCATAGCAACTCTCGTTTACAGCTTTGACTTGACTCTGAACCAGCCCCGAGACCTCGCTTTCAAGCTCTCTTTTCGAGTTGCAGTGAGAGTGTTGCGACGAAGCCGAACGATTGGCTCCTCAGTACGCTTGTAAGTGAACACTCACCCGCGTATTGAGACGCAGTAGCAATGTACTTGCCTGTTGTCCTTAATATTTGTGCAAAGATTTAGCACGCTGACAACTGAGCAGAGTTATAAGAGTCCGCTATCTTTTGCAAGATGCAGTCAAGTGAGTGAGCAATTTTTCGTCTTGTATTTACGCGCGCTCTTTGAGAGCAGTCTCCACTTTTCGGCTTCCAAGCGCTGCACTCTACAGCCATGAACTGGCGCCTTTCTCCGCATTCTTCTCCTTCATTCCGCCTGCGCCTCTTTCTCATGCTGGTCAACAACACAGCCAACATGCGCGTTCTGCTTCGTACTTGTTATTGCTACATGCTGTGGGTCCTCGTGTTTCCACTTCTGCAGCTTCTGTAGTGCGCTCTCGCACACTTTCGACCGACTACGGAGTCACCTGTACAACCAGCACCCCACGCGCGTATGCCTCCCTGTTCTCAACCGCTTGCCGACGCACGCTGTTTGCATTTGTCGCCAGCGTCGTTCTACAACACCAACCACTACAGTCGAAAAATGATTGGCTAATCGCAGGACGCGCAGTACTCCATCCTCCGTTGCCAATGGCATCAGACAACCATTACTCTACAGACGAAGCATGCATGGACCAGATTGGCTCTCATGCACATCATAACTCTTTCGCAGCTGGTGTACCCGATCAGCTAAGGCGCGACGGGGCCCTAGCTCACACAGCGACCGGTCTGCTCTCGAGCGCGATTACAAGCCGTTACGGTGCACCCCGTCCCGACGCAACGTAAGTAACCACTCTCATTGGCTTTCTCCTTCCCGGGCTGGCATGCAGGCTCCGTGGTGCTGCCTGCCGACCCCAGCCTGCATCTTCAACGCCCCTTTGCCTGATGCTGGCGACCCCCTAGCCCCCAAAATAAACACGTCGACAATGCTTTTCATCATACCTGTCGTCGCACACATATCCAATGCATGGCACACCTAGCGGTCCCAGCAGGCTGGTCTGTCACGTATGATCACACGACAAGCCTGACGGGTCTGCCATACCGCCCGTAGTCAACTTGACAACTTATATCGTGTCACCTACACTCGGTTACACATCGCTGTCGTTCGCATCAGTTGGGCCGATCAGCATTATTTCGCTGAGCTTACTGACTCCCAGCAGCTACCAATCTGGTGTTTGCCTCTCTGATTCGGGGTCTGGGTCCATCTCGACCTCGCCCAGCTCTAACGCCTCGTCGGCACTAGCCTACTCCTACTCATCTTTTTCTCCGACTGTGGCCACAACCTATGCCAACCAGTACCCTGTAGCAAACAACTACAGTAGTTTCTCAGGTGGTGGTTACGGTGCCATGTCGACTCGACGGATGTCCTCCATGTAGGTAGCCGTTGTGGCGCATTCGTGCGCGATGAACCTTATATGCGTGTATGACAGCTGACAGCAACGAAATAGAACTGATACTTCATCGTCGGCGATGTTACCCCCGACACGATCACCAGGGATGAACAACCCTGTGTCACCGCCCATGGGTGTGTCGGCTCGGGACAACTATACTACATCATCGTCTGGCCTGCACAGACATCCCCACACTCTTTCGCCTCGTCATTCTGAGCTGTCTCGATACAACTCTCTACCTGATACGCCCAGAAGTGTTTTGTCAACCACCATGCCTCTGGCATACAGCAACTACCCAAGCTCTTCTTACGCAAGCCACGACCAATCGACGGCGACACCACCATTCAATGCCCAGGAGAGCTACGGAACCATCACCTGCGAGGGCTCCACAGTGGTGCCGACGCTTGATGCAAAGATTGAGAAAGGATTTTTCTTTTCGAATGACCGTGTCTGGACCTGCTACCGCAGGAACTACTTTGCTGTAAATGTTTCTTACGGCCTCAATCCATGGGTACCCAACTCTCGCTTGTATCTTGACCAAGCAAACGGCAAACAACCAGAACAAATTCAATCGATGGCTGTGTCCCTTGCTGCGGCTGTCGATGGCACAGCTGGAAAAACCATCGAGCTCATTCAGCATACCCCCAAGCGCGACAAGGGTCCGCAGCTGTCCATGAAGAAGGAGCTTCTTGCCCCTACTCCGCCTGGGAAAAGCCATGAGCATGGTGGATACGCAGTCAACAGCTTTCATCAGTCGTCAAGCGTGCCAGGACCGCAGTTGCCCCTCCAGACTGAGGGCGATTCTTCGCAGCAGTATTCGCCCACTAGCCATGGCAGCACCAGCTACCAACATGGATTTGAACGCATCCAGTTCAAGTCAGCCACGGCTAACAACGGCAAGCGTAGAGCTCAGCAACAGTATTATCATCTGATCGTTGAACTCTGGGCCAACATCCAGAACCCACGAGACAATGAAGCGAAGTGGGTAAAGGTCGCCGCCCGCTCATCACAACCAGTGGTCGTTCGTGGCAGATCTCCAAGCCACTACCAACACGAGGGTCCCCACAACGCTGGCGCCAGTCGAGGCGCTGGGGGATCTGGCCTCGGCGGACCGGGAAATCACGGCTTGGGTTCGAATGGTGCACGAGCTTTCGGGTCATACAGCAACGGCCTCTCGAACGGTAGTACAACGTTAGGCGGTAACATCTACCGTGGGACCACGTACTCTCTCGATCCAAGTCCGATTGGCAGCCACTCGGTAAGCTCTGCCAGTTCGTTAAGCGGTGGTCCATCCGAGGGTCTTGTCAGTGATCAACACATGGTCGACTCGGACGACGCGAAGATGAATGACGCTCCGCAAGACTACTCCTACTACCCTGCACCCCTCTACGAGAGTATTCCAGCAAAGATCGAACACTCGCTTCCGCTTCCACGGCGCATCATCAAAGAGGAGTATCCGGGTCCTGCAGCTCTTGCTGCTGGTTGGCACAATGGCAGCTGTGGACGGTTCCAGGGCATGGAGACTAGCCAAGGATATTACCCAGATGTGCATGCTCATGCCGGGTACTGAGCTACTGTATACTCAAGCCCAGTCTCAGAATCGATCATGCTCTCGCCAAAAGCTTAACGACGCTGTACCAGCAGGCTGGGGATAGTATGCCAGGTGCGTACAAAGCCGCTCGATGCGCACACCTGGAGTACACTGCACGATGCCCCTGAACATGATCTGGGGCGGCAAAGACCTCGGCGTACGGCGTAACTTTCCTTGGATATGTCTTCTTTTCTCCCATATCCTAACATTTCTAATCCTGCACCAAGCACTACCGTCACGACACGACTGTATGATCCGCATGAGCGAACGTTTCCTTTTTGTCTTTCGGCACCCTTTCCTTTTGGCGTTTCGCTTCACGATGGTGTTTTAGCGCTATGCAACACTGGTGTTGTTAGGGGCGCAGGAAAATTTTCACGAGTTACGGATGCGTTGCGCATGGAGCTTGTGGGTAAAACCTGTACAGGTCGATGGCCATTCCCTCTTTTATGTACTGTTACTACTAGGGTTGCACTACCTGGTGGTGATAGCGGTCACGGTTGTACGAGTAATGGGCTTTGGTCATGGTGTCTCTTTCACAATGATCATGCATGGACGGAGCATAGGTGAGTAGGGATTACAAGCGTGGGAGCGATGGTGATGGAACAAACGTGGCTAACGATGGTGGCCCTTGTCAATTGTATGAATATTTAGCCTTGAAAAGCTTCTGATAGTTCTGAATGCAGGCGGCCCTTCTTTTTTATGCGCAATCTTCCACAGTTGTAGTTGTTTGCGCCTTCCGTGTGTCTTTCACACTGACGATCTCGCCACGAGTCATGCCCCACCAGACCTCCACCATGCGCTCGTCTACTTTGATCCTCCTCACTCGATGCACACTACTGCACGACCGGCCAGCCTGATGGCCCACCGTCTCATCCTCAACAACCGCCACCCGAGCGACGTTTTCAGTGCTCTGGAACTTCTGTGGGTCGAAGAGATGAGATCTCACTTCTTGAGATGAGGTGCAAGGAAGCTCAGCGTTGCCTCGTTAGCGGCGGGGAAGCATGGAAGCGGCGGCGGGCCAGGCTTCGGCTTTGAGCGCCTTACGGCACAACAGAGTTTCCCACTTTTCGCTCTGCCACGCCTGCGGTCGAGTCCAAGCGCTGCAACGGAAGGAGCAAGCCCGGCGAACCCTCTTGTCACGTCATCACCCGAGCGCCAACAACGCGTTCCCCTGTCAAAAAGTCCAGCCCTGGGGCCTTCAAATACACGAAACTCACCGCCAGAACTGCGCGCATCTCCTTTGCCCGCGCAATCATACAGATAGAGTCGCGCTACTGCGAGCGCCCGCCCGAGCAACTGGATTGAGAAGGAGAGGGACAGCTTGTCTGCATTCCGCTGCAACATGGCTTGGTACGATGAGGATAGCTGGCTGACCCAGGCGCTGTCGCCGAAGCTGTCGACTATTGCCATCACCCTGGCGATTGCCTTGATTCTGCCTATCCTGCTACACTCTTTCCTGTACAGGCACGCCGCTGCCTCTACTGGGCTGCCCACGTTTCTTCTCGTGGGGCCAAGTGGTGGGGGAAAGACTGCGTTTGCGACGCTGGTATGTCACTGCTGAACATGCAAAACATATGCATGCAATACGAGCGTGTCGGACGCCTGGAGATGTGCATGCTTGCTAACGCTGCCGTAGACTGAGCGCGGCAACGTTGCCACCACCCATACTTCGACCACTCCCCTACAGATCGAAGCCCTTCTCCCGGATCCTCACGTTCCTGCATCCTCGCACTACCGTTCTCCCGGTGACCCAGCCTTTGAGCGCTCGCGCCGCTTTATCGTCCTCGATACGCCCGGTCATGGCAAGCTCCGTTCTTACGCAACCTCTGCCCTCGCCGATCCCAAAAGTGTCCGCGGCATCGTCTTTGTTGTCGACGCCGCGGCCATCGACGAGGAAGCCGGCCTTAATGAGGCCGCCGAGTACTTGCACGATGTCCTACTGAGTCTCCAGAAGAGATACACCACCGCCAAAACGAGCAAGGGTCCCAAGGAGATCCCAGTTCTGATCGCGGCGAACAAGATGGACCTTTTCACTGCGCTGCCAGCGAACGCGGTCAAGACGAAGCTCGAAAAGGCGATCAGTGCTGTCAGGAACAACAGGGCCAAGGCGCTGCAGGATGCCGGGGCCAAGCTGACTGGCGAAGACGAGGTCGACGAGGAGAAGGAATGGCTTGGTGAGGGCGGGGAAGGCAATTTTGTTTTCGATCAGATGAGGGAAATCGGCACAACTGTAGATGTCGTTGGCGGAAACGTCAGCCAGGGCAAGAATGCGGGTGATGTTGCGGGCTGGTGGTCGTGGATTGGTGAGCATTTGTAGGTAAGGCAGAAGTCGTACGTGCAAGGATAGGGCGGCGTCGTGTGTTTGTAGAGAAAGTCGATACCCAACCGTGCTATGCTTCTTTGAATGGCGGTGGACCCTTCATGTAATGTAAAACCCCATACTAGCACATCATGCACCGCGTCGTTATACTGCTTCTTATCCCTTATCATCGCCATATTTTCAGACCTCATGTATAAGCTCCCTTCGATCTTTTGATGTATGCGTCAGGCTATTCTGAGTCAATGCTAGGATATCGAGGCAGGAAGAGTGGCGAAATATGACCTTCCAGCTTGAACATCGTCTTCGAATCTCAAATTCTTCATTAGTTACACTCGGACTGCGGCAGCCAATTCCACTTGGTGCGAGCGTCGCTACTGAAATGAGTTGTGAGGCTGACCACCAGAAAGGGCCTTGATGTTTGCGAATGCCGCACTTACAAATAAGGTCCTCCGCTGACCGACTGTGCCCATTTTGCTTGGAAGTCTATGAGGCCTCATCTTCTACTTCCAGATTGCCGACTTTGAACTTCTTACCTTTCATATCAGCATAGTCGTTGTGATTATGGTAGTTCTTCACCCGTTCCCTCACATACTCTAGGCCGGTTACCGGCTTTGCTTCCTCGGAATCATTTGTCACAAGACCCAAACGTCGCAGAAGAGGCGAGGGCGCTGGCTTGATGTCTACATCATTGCCTGGCCTTACCAAATAGAAAAGCCCCAAGCGGTGAATGTGCGCTTGATCTTCTGGTGGACGGATGACTCGATGAATTGTCGACTTGAGGTATCCGGCTGACCAAAAGGCTAGAGTGTCGCCGACATTGCAAATAATGCCGCGATCGACGGGTGGCACATGTTTCCACTGCCCAGTTGGCGTCTTCAGCTGTAGACCAGCGACGTCCTGTGACCACAAGAGCGTCAGAGAACCGAAGTCCGTGTGTGCACGAGACCAGGTGTTTTCTACCCTGGCGTCCTCCTCGGCAGGTCGTGGGCGATAGATCATATATCTCAAATGGTCTGGAAGTACTCAGTAGAGGTTCTCGGCGTCTAGGGGCTAGCGAACCTTCTGAAGGATCTTCGTATGAGTGTTGCTTGGAGAAGTAGTCCTCTGGCAGCTCGAGAATGATGGAAAAAAGAGTGAAGATCTTCAATGCGATATCGAGCGACTGCTTCGAGAAAGCCTCAATCTCCGCCCGAAATTGCCGGAGATAAGGGTGGAACGGCTCATTTTCATTATGTGGGATGAACTTTGGTATGTTCACCGACTCCACATTGTCCAGGACATCAGTGCCCATGATCTTCTTCTCATAAGCAGTACGATAGCCAAAGTAATTACCGTTGGCGAAGTCGCATCGATATGCCGCGTCGCCCTTGTCTTCGAGCGGAAGATCAAAGTATGCCTGACCTATGTCGTACTGGCGATCCACCTCTTGCTGTGTGAGACCCGTGCCTACGACACTGAAGAATCCTGTAGTATGGACAGCATCCCTAAGATCCTCGGCCAGCTTTTGCTTTCCACCTGGTGAATCGAACAAGGAAAGGTTGATGATCTTGATATCTGCCCAGTCAAGCTGCTTCGTAGTGTGGCCGGGACGGTTCCATTCTGGGATTGTCGGGGGCGATGAAGGTACTGCAGAAGGCATGTTGTGCGAGACCAAATTAAGTGCCTAGATCGATGTTCTTAGCGATCTTATCAGTTGGTCACCGTGTAGTTTTCAACTTGACTTATAGTCGAGACGTCGCCGGGATGTCCAATGGGTATGCGGAGATGGAGGCGTTGAGCACGTCATTTCTCGTCTAAATTCGTGTCTGCGCTGTTCTTCTTAGCCTTCATCACGAACAACACTATACAGATATGTGTGCAACTACGTTCGGATTCGAACAACACTACTGAAGCGAAAGAAGAGGAAATCAAATCTTTTCTCGAAACTCTTGAGCAGCACCCGTCAAAGATTTCACAACAGCATCATCATGTATCCGTTGTACAAGAGTGCCTGTGGGGTTGTTGCTTCGGCATACAAGCAAACAAGCTTCTTAAAACGACCGGGTTCATGTGTCTCAATCTCAACCTCTCCCAGAAGTCGCTACCTTGGCGGCACTATTTTCTTTCTTTCGATGTCTTCCTCTCTGCAACGGCGAGCAGCATCGCTTCATAAAATATCATCAATTTAGTTTGACACTCATGCCGCCCGTTCAGCGGGGTAAAATGAAGAGTAAATGGTCCATTTAGATACCTTCCGCTATGGTCTCTACCTATACAGTACTAGTGGACGAGCTGATTGGAAGTGTGACAGGCGTCGCTGTCGCAGATGGTGTAGACGACGCACCTCCACCACCAGAAGCTTTCTGTACTGTCGCTTGAACAACTTGACCTACACGATGGGTTAGGAAACAATTAGAAGTGGAGCAGGAGTGGCGTGGACCTACCAGCTGTATTTGTGATAATGTCAATGAGTGCGCTCAGTGGCTCGTAAGAGTAGGTCTTCTGGGTAAGGCCTTGGCCAACTTGCTTAACAGTTCCAGCGACTTCTGTCATGTTCAACTGCAAAATCTGTCAGCCCAAGAACTGCCTTTCCCCAAACTCTTTACTTACCTTGTAGTTACCAACTATCTCAGATAAAGCATCGCCACCCCCTCCGACGACTTCCTGGACAATGTTGCCGAGATTGTCAACCAGGAAATTCAGTGTCTTGCCGCCTTGAGTGATAGATCCAAGCTACGATCATCAGCAAAGGTTTCTCGATGCAGGAGGATGTTGATAGACTACTTACTAGACCGTCAACGGCGCCGATGACCTCTCCTACCAAGTTCGTTACGTTGCCGACCAAGCTCAGCAGCAGTGGGTTCAAATCCAAGGAATCAAACACGCGCTCGACAATTTCGACCAAGTTGCCCAGTCTGACCACGAGCTCGAGATTCACATCGACATCAGCAATAGTGATGTTTACCTTCTCGACTGAGACTGCGACTCCGGCGTTGATCTGGACAAGGCCTGCAACCTTTGCATTCAGGTTCAGGTCAGCCTGTAGCTTCTCAACCACGAGCTCGATGCGTCCAACATGCAGCTCTGGTACCCGCAAAAGAACATCTGGAGCGGTCGAAGTCCGTGATGCACTCGGACCGGAAGTTGTCGGGGTGCTCGTTCCAGAGGCAGTCGCACTGGCAGTTGCACTGCTTGTGATGGGCGGAGTATCCAACGTGGCAGAGGAACCAGTCTGCGCAAATACTTGCGCTGTAAACGCGAGAAGGAGTGTGACCAACAGGAGACGGATAGAGAGCGACATGTTGGCAGCTTGTGAAGAAGGGGAGAAGAAAAAACGTAGTTCTGGAACGGAGGACAGTTCCACAGCAGCCCTACACTTCAAGAGAAGGATTCAGATCGAAACACGATTATTAGAATCGCAGTTCGAGTCAATCGATATGCAATTGCCGTGCTCTCCACAATGCTCATTTCGGGTAAACCCCTGAAACAGCCTACAACCCGCAATCCGAACAGGGATTGGCGCCTCAACGGTGAGTCCTCTTGGGGTGAATTTGTCTGGACCTTGAGTCGCTAACAAGAATTCCTGCTTTTTAGGATATAGAAGTCGTTGGTATTGGCCCACTTTGTTATTGCAATTTCGCCGTTTCTTGCGCCGTGGCTTGGGAACGCATCATAGCCGTCACAAATCCATGCCGTTAATCCACCACCTTGTCTCATACAACTGCGTATTGTGCCTTGACTTTCCTTTTCTTGTCGACTTGTCGCCTTCGAGATCCTCTGCCACCACACCGTTCACTAGCAGCTCTTAGAGCTGCGTCCTCTCTTTACTTTCCAACTCTTCAAAGACTACCATTAATTATGCGCATCTTCATTACGGTCCTTGCGGGACTCCTTCCTTGCGCGGTGCTTGGACAGCTTACCGACAGCGACGGCTATACTGGCTACAAGCTGGACATCCGTGAGGACGGCGACCCTCTTGCTGTCTTGTACGAAACGGAAAACACAACACCAAACGTGTCCGCATTCGTCCCGGAGCCGGATGTTCTTCTCAATGCGTCGGTGCATGTTGGAGAAATCTACATTGGCGTTGACAACCTGACCGCAAAGATCAATCTGGACGCACAAGTGCTTTCTTTACTATCGTTCAATGCTGGCGTCGACCTTTCCATTGACAAAGTCTCGCTCCTGATTCAAAATGTTACCGCCAAAGTCTATCTGGAAGCGCGCCTCACCAACCTCGTTGCCATGGTCAGCGATGTGCTCGATAGCATCGACTTGAATCCTGTCATTGCTGAGCTTGGCAATGGCCTAGGAAGCATCATCAACGACACAGCTGGCCTTATTGGCGACGTCTCGGATGGCTTAACAGGATCTGGCTCAAACTCATCTTCCGGCTCGACAGCTTCTGCAGCAAGCAAGCGATCGGAGGATCTTATGCAGTTCGACATCAAGAACAACATCCTTTACTCAGCGAATGACTTCTCGGGCAACACGCACACTCGACGTGTGTTGGCGCAGAACGGTGACATTGTTGAACAGAAGCTGAACAACTACGGATCTATCTCCAACGAGCGTGTTGTCGGTAATTACCAAAAGAACATGCGTTTCAACGGCTTCAACGAGAGCGTAACATTCAAGGGCGAAGAGGTCAGGGAGGAGGAGTACGTGTATGAGCCTTTCAAAGGCTTGTATTCCATCATTGGTGTGTTCAAGAGCAAGACTACGGGCGAGGTAGTAGGGACGCAGTTGCTGGCAGAGGCGAGAGGGGGCGGAAGTGCAACAATTGGAACCGAACAGGATCAGAGATAGTTCTATTATTGACATTATATCGAGCTCTGTAATTTTGAGCGTCGTCAAGTTCACATTGCATGAATCTGGCCTACATCTCTAGTGACTAAACGCTATCTGAGTCAGTCGCTTGAGTACTTCTCCGGAGGAAATTGAACAGCGTTGCGAGCGTTTGAGGTTGGCTGAAGCGCGAATTTGAGAAAGACAAGAAGAGCTTGACTGCCAGTGCCTATCTCAAAACTCGCCAGCATCTCTCACACGTTGTACCGCCCCAACAACTCCCTTGGGCCAGGAGAACCTTCCTTGGTCTTTTCCGATTGCACCCTCGAATTTTTTCCCCTCCTTTTTCCTCCAGACACTATTTTCTTACGAAGCCAAACTATAAAGGTGCGTATCTACGGAGCAGTCAGAGTTCGATCTGATCGGGTGGAAGATGAGGACTTGCTCTGGTTCCTTTGAATTTGCTCAAGCCAGTCTCTGCAAATAACTTACGAATTCATCATTGTGATGACTTCCATTGAATGGATTCAAGAATGTATCTTGGTTCCCATTGCCTTGGATACCGACGTGTTCATCGACAATTATAAGTTTGACTATCACGCTCGTCAGTTTGCGAAGTTTCCGTAGCGGAGATTGGCTTACTGCAGCAGCTTCTTTAGGCCTAGATCGATGCAAGCCATGGGGGTTACACTCCGCGTCCGGTCAGAAATCCACTATATTTTCGTCTAAGACGGTCTACTAGTACAACAAAAGCAGTGGCGTAACTGTCACGTCCCTTTGGGATACCGGTCAGGCGGAGCATGCGGAGACCCATTGGGCCAGCCTCGGGTCACACGTGGCCCCGTATACATACCCCAAGTACAGTCTCAATCGAGTCCCTCAAGAATTCATCTTACTTCAATACTACTCAGTTTACCCATCCTTTGACTCCTACCTACAAACGCCTCACAATAATCTAGCTGATATGAGCAGCTCTGGCTGAGTAGACATACTGCAACATCTCAGCCTCGTGAGTTGTACCACTTCTTGTTCTCAACACCACAGCTTTGGTTGAAAGCCTTTCAGATCATGTCGCTCGTTCCTTGGACTAAGGAGATCAACTTTGGGAGCGCATTGCTGCTACACTCTTGCATCACTATCTTCCTCAAAGAGATCAGCAACGGCTTCGCGATACTCTACCATCTCGCAGTTCGTCACAGAGACAAGGCTGGAATCAAGACATCTCTTGTGCTTGATGGCTACACTTCCGTCTTTTCGCGAGATCACGATGGTGAGCTTGCAGAGTTATACTTCACCAACACTGGGTTCATCCTCTTGATAATCTCACTCGCCTGTGCTATAGCAATGAACCTACTTCTACCAGCCACCGCGCTCAACATTCTCATCGCAACATCCTTCGGCTTAACGTTCATTGCGTCGGTGCTGGTCGCACATGGGGAGAGAAGCCTTGTGATGCCCATCATGGCATTGAGAAGGGCCGGACGTTTCATCTGGTCTGATACTCCGCTTGTGAATTTCTTCACGTTGATCTATGTCGCAGTAGTCTTGAAAGGTTCATCATCGGATATCACGCTCAGGGATTACGTGATCTTTCGGTCTATCGCCATCCTTGAGTTGGTGTTCATGAAGGCGAAGATAGCAGCGGCCTCTGTGGACATGCAGCAAACGATGTTTGGCCGACTTCTCAATAGCGAGTATGTCATGAGCAGCAGTGTAAGTTCCAAATATAAGGCCTTCTTCCAACATGGAAAGATATTTCTCATTCCAACAGAAAGCCTCCTCGGCCCCGCTCCTCGCACTGCCGCTACTCGATCGAAATCGCATTGTCTCCTTCTCCAGCTCACAACGTCTCTCCGTTATGCTTTTCAAGACCTCTATCGGTCACGCTGGTGGTTCACTCTGCGGCACTTCTGGCCCCGTCACTATCGTAGTCCCGAAGCAGGAGGGGTACTTCATCGATGAGGCCGAGGCGCGTGGCTGGCGCATCTACCGGGTCTCGCCCACACTCCTCGTCATCGAAGATTGTGTCCAAGTGATGATCACAAAGTTGCAGGAGCGAGCACCAACGAAAGAACGACAAGGTTTGATGTCGCTCTTCATTCGATTCAAAGCCTGGACTCATGGAGTGCTACTGCGGCGTCTGGGTAGGCGCAGGGTAGTCTGGTTGTCGAAGACGAAAGGACATGGGCCAAAGGAAGATCATTGGAAGGGCAATGTCAATCTCGTGACGGGCTTGAAGGAAAGCTGGTTACACGATCAACAAAAGTTTCAACGTGTAGAGGACCTCGAAGAAAGCAATGGGCAGATAAGCTACGAGATAGTACGTTGATGTCCAGAGCATCCAACGCTATATTCCACGGCACCTGGTGGCTTCGCATACACTATGGCTTATGATAGAATGAGAACGTACGATAGTAACGTAGAAGGTACAACGAAGTGGCGTTTGTTTGATGGAAGGCACAAGATTTGGCGGTCTCTGTTATCGTATGAGAAGGCGCGTGAGAGACTGTATACGGCTCTCAGAGGCTGACAAGACGCTGAGTCCAAAATTTAAGTGTTGTAGTAGAGGAATAGAACAAACGGGATGATGGTTAATAGGGGTGGGTATTAAAAACACAAGCTCAGCCGTTGTCTGCAGAGCACAGTAAGCGTTCACGTACGCCACATGGATGCTTCTACGACTTGATAGAACTCCATAATGGATTCCAAAGGTGGGAGTCAATGAACGCTGACGAGATCAACAGGCTTCGATATCACATGTACCAAGAACAGTCATGGTTGTGACTCGCGGCAACCCTCGCAGATGATCCGCGGACAGGATCGCCCCACGTTGCGCGCTGATTGGCTGCAATGACGTACATGACTACACGCTACACCCTCCTATCGCGGAGAGCATCGCGTCCTCGACCTCGACACTCCCTCAGTTCTCGTTGTCGGTCACTCTCTAGTTAGATCTTGTTTCTGTGGCGAGACGTCTTTGAACACTTGCTGTCATTTCACGCCCGTCCCTTCCTCGACGTGTCTTATCGCCCTATCGCACCTGCAACGCCACCATGGCTATCGACGATCTGACCGCACCGCAAGCCGCGGCACCTCAGCCCATTGACATTGAGGCATGGACCGAGCAGGCGACAGCAGCCATGGGTTCGGTTGCAATCTCTGCGATCCCCGCAGTCGTTCAGGATACGTCCGTCGTGTTTGACATTCCGCTCGATGAGCACGATGCGCCGGCCCGCCTTGCGCCTGCCACCACAGCTCAGGTCCATACTGTGTACAAGCGCAAGGAGCCCGTTCGCCGCGACAGCCTGAAGAGGCGTGAAGCATTGCTCAAGGGCAAGGAGGGCAGCCGGCGCAGGCAGAGGTGGGAGAATGGTACGCCACCCTGACTCATCGCCTGAAGTCACAGCAGCATGCTTGATTTTCAACCAGAGAGCTCATGCTTCACAGATCGCCTCTTGAACAATCCGTATGTTGAGCCTCCCACCCCTAAGGACTGGGAGGTTCATCCCACGTATCGCGTGCGTAACGTGCCCTACTACCTCGCTCCGCTTTGGGACGCCGGTCTCAAGCGGCAGTCCACCAAGCGCCATGATCATGCTGTTGCCGAGAAAAACGCAACCAAGACCGTAGCCAATAAGCCGACACAGCCTGGTGTGGTTCCTAAGGAGCTGCGCGAGAAGCTGAAGCGCAGCCGTGGTGCCAAGGGCTTACTCATGGATCTCGAGAGCGAAGTGAGGAGGTTCGTGGCTGAGTGGGAGGCTGGCGCTCGTGCGGCAGAGGAAGACGGCCTCCCTGCAGACCCCGATTCTGAAGACGAGGAGATTGTGTTTGTGGGGCGGAACGGGCAGACACATGACCACGACGGTGCGAGTGCGCAGCTCAAGCGCGAGCTGATGCTGTTCGAGACACCTGAGGGCGACAACGGCGGCACTTTTGGTCGTTGGTTGGTGCATCACATTGGCGTTTACTACGGTCTCACTACCTGGAGTGTTACCGTGGGTACTCCGGCGAGGCGAGAGGCGTACATTGGCATTAAGGAGACGAAGCTGAGGAGCGGCGGACGTCCGATATGCAGTCCTATGCCTACGCCTTTGTGGGGCATGGTCTGAGTTGATTGGACATCTTAGCCCACTCCTTCTTCGCTCTATTCTGTTCATATCTCATCATCTCAGTCGATGGCAGTTGATCACTGCATCCACCTTGTGCATATAGACACGCATCTAGCATCCACGCATGCTAGCATATAGACTATACATTGGTCATGTCTGCCCACATCCCGTCACAATTAGCATCAACATGCACAAGTCCCTTCGGCTCGCCTGTGCTGACTGACTGCAGTATCATTGTCTCTCTTTGAGAAAGATGGCGAAAAAAATGACACAGAAGTTGGACGATAGTCGTTCCACTGCTAGAAGGTGCGCAGTGCGTCTACCGGCACCTTCCTCTTGACTACGCAGCTGCCCAGTAATGATAAGCCTCGAAGCAATCGCAACCTTCACCTCGAGCAATATAAAGGCTGCCGCAGCATGTGCCTGCGTCAACACACCTCAACTCCCCGTTTCCTGGTTCCACCGTACAACCGCACCTCTATGATCTAGTGTCGCTGTCGTGGACAAAAACCCTAAGACACGTCTGCCTCACTTGCACACTATCTGGGCTGCAACACTGACATGCGGCAGCCCATACGACGTCGCCACCACGTTCCCTCCTATCCTCATCTCGGCGTGCGGTCCCTGCCTGCCAGTGCAACGGCGACCTCCCAAAAAATTACCTGTCATCCACGAATCGTTGAAACTGGATCCGTCTGTTGGGCCCAGACCCAGCCTCGGCAGGGCACGCACGTCACCTCCATCCTCACTCTCGCGCACCAGTACTGCGAACAGCACAGCGAGTAACGGTAGACGCAGGAGCGGTGCCAGCACCCCTACACCCGGGCAGCTCAGGCGCAAAGTAACTCTCGCCGAACGCTTCGCCTACATCGACGCCAACCCTGTTGACAAGGGTCCTTGGCACCCTGACAGCGCTTTCTACGTGCCCAAGAAATCCTAGAAGGACATTCGCGACGAGATCTTAGCAGACGACGCAGAATACAGGAGACACAAGCAGCTCAGAAAGGCCTGCAAGGGGCTCGACGGTTCACTGACCCGGTCAAACTCTTTCACGCCCAGTATCTCCAGAGCGAGTCTTTCCAGGGTCAGTTCCAATCGCAGCTTCACCTCAGCAATCCAGCCGGCTAGTCGTGTCAACTCCTTGAAGTTTTCGGACACCGGGAGCACAGTCAGCTCAGTTCCGTCCTCGGTATCTGGTAGATCCACCCGGCTCCACAAGGTAGAGACTGTCGACAAAGATGATCGAGTCGCTGAGGGACATGAAACACAAGAGCAGCAGCTACGAGAATCTGGAGATGGAAAGAACTGCCAACAAGATTCTGCATCGCATGGAAGACAAGGCGAACGAGGACTCTTTGGACGGCACAAGAGCAAGAATCCTCGGTATGCCCTCACCTGTATCAGTCCCGCGCCCGCTAATCCTCTCAGCGAACGCCCGAACGATCTACGGCTCGAATCGATGTCTCGACGTGATAAGTTTCGCTCCAACTTCCTCGCGAAAGATTGGCGCCGCCATCGTCGAACACAATCCAACGAGTAGATCGTTCGTACACTGCACTTCGGCAAAAGAGGACTCTCGTCGAGAGGCATACGAGCACCTGCTTGTAATCACGGAAGATCTCCTGCAGCGCCTGATGGACACGGAAAGTATCACGAGCAGTGGCTGGCTCCCGGCAACGCCTCAGTCGCAGCACGCGGCGACCTGGAATTCTGCAAGCGTCAGCGGAAGCGTCGCGGGCAGCATACCCGCGAGTCGAAGGAGCAGCGTTGCCCCCCAGGAGTCAGCCAGTTTTGTGTAACTCCTTGCCACTCTGCTTACGGCGTTACAGGATAACCATGCCGCCGCCTGAACGCTTTGTCAACGATTTCCACTCTCCCTATTCGTTACACCACATTCAGAGGCCTCCCATGGGGGCAAATGCACCGGCGCTGGTCCGTGGCAACAGTGATACTGCTTTTGGAGGCGCGACCCCCCAGCCTCAGGCGCAAGCGATACCCCGTACGAGCAGCGATGTTGTAATTCAGCAGCCCAAGCCGGTGCCAGCGGGACAGTACGTTGGTCATCAACACGGCCGCGTGCAGTGGAAGCTTGGTTCTGAGGGTTGAGGGGTCATCATTTTAGAGGGGGAGAATGCTGGAACTAGAGTGTTTCTTTTTGATAGCGTGTACTCTCTGAGCTCGTTGGTAGATGCTGGCGCCTGAATACTATCATATCAATATCAAGTTCTCGTCTATTCGGCCTGCTACGAGTAGCCTAGCCTAGCCCAGCAGCAGTCATCCATAGCTTGTCGTGAGTGACTTGGTGAGTCACGTTGTACTGTTGGGCCAGGCGTGGAGTGAAAGGGAGCAGCGGCGCTAGCGCTAAATATTGCATCGCACACACATTTGCTGCCCCACACGCCACTGCATCTGAAGTTTGAACCGCAACACGACCAACACCACCCGCCCTCGCACCACGCCCGCCGACACTCACGACCCCATTCCACACATTCCACACATTCCACAGCAGCCATGTCTCGCGTAGCAGGGTGCGTACTGCCAGCACGCCCGCGGCGGTGCCTTTACTGACAATAGCTGCAGCCGCACCGACTGGGCCGA
The DNA here is from genome assembly GCA_004522025.1 of Didymella segeticola. Classification (NCBI taxonomy): domain Eukaryota; kingdom Fungi; phylum Ascomycota; class Dothideomycetes; order Pleosporales; family Didymellaceae; genus Didymella; species Didymella segeticola. The sequence goes on from SDAV01000011.1 coordinate 1,069,429, forward strand.
AGAGGAGGACGAGAACGACCTCGCACTCCCCCAGCAGACAGTCACCAAGAACAAGGACGGAACCGAGACGATTGTATCGTACCGCATCAACGAGGATGGCAAGAAGGTCAAGACAACACGCCGCATCAAGAAGACGGTCGTCAAGCAAATCGTAAACCCCCGCGTGGCCGAGCGCAAGGCGTGGGCCAAGTTTGGCGCAGAGGCAGGCAAGGCCGCAGGGCCGCAGACGGATACCGTGTCCGTGGCCGAGAACATCGTGTTCCGCCCGCAGTCCAACTGGAAGGCGTCGACCGACGACAAGGGCGACGAGGACAAGAAGAAGCTCGAGCTCAAGAACGCAAAGATCAAGTGCCGTATCTGCTCCGGCGACCACTTCACGACAAAGTGCCCCTTCAAGGACACCATGGCCCCCGAGGGCGCCGACGCACCCGCCGATATGCCCGACGACGCGCCCGGCGGCGCAGGCGGCCTGGGAGCAGGGAGCGGCGGCTACGTTCCCCCGCACATGCGCGGCAAGATGGGCGGCGGCGAGAAGATGGGCGGCGGCAAGTTTGACCGCGACGACAGCGCGACGCTGCGCGTCACCAACGTCAGCGAGATTGCAGAGGAGCAGGATCTGCGCGACATGTTCAGCCGGTACGGGCACGTTACGCGTGTCTTCCTGGCAAAGGACCGCGAGACGGGCCGCGCAAAGGGGTTTGCGTTTATTTCGTATGCGGACCGCGACGATGCGGCCAAGGCGTGCGAGAAGATGGACGGCTGTGAGTGTCAAATCTCGCCGGTGATTCTAGGAGTGCTTGCTAATCCTGTGCAGTTGGTTTCGGCCATCTTATTCTCCGCGTCGAGTTCGCCAAGAAGGCGTGAGCGGTTGGGTAGGAGGTGTGAGCGGTCGAGGAGTAGAAAGGGCGAGGAAGCAAAAGCGGTTAGGTTGCGTTTGGGGGCTTGGAGTGGAATGGACTGGTTCGAGAAGGCGCTGTACAGTTACACGGCGGACGAACAGCACAGCCATGACGGATGGCCAAGTGCGCTGCATGGCTCTGACGATACGAGGGGGAGTTTGAAGAACAGAGAGAGCGATAGACAGAGAGAGAGTAATGCCATTCTCATGATCACATATGTGCTGTTATTCCACGCCTGATACTCAACTAAGATACATGCGTTTCTCGATTGGCCCAGCTTTTCAATTCATCCCTGCATAGCTACACGTCGAATCACCCATCTCACGCACCCCCATCCAGACAAACACGCCTCTCCATCGCCACCCCAAATCTCAAATGCCACCTCCCCGTGTCTGTCCCCTCCGCCTTGGCCTGCACATCCGCCGGAACACTCTCCAGCATACCATTCGCCTCAAACGCCTCAAGCAGCGTAACACGTCCCGCGTCCGCGAAACCGAGGTCGTGATACATAGCCACGAGCCATGTATTCCTGGGGTTGGTGAAGAGTCGGAGACGCGCGTGGGTTTTCTTTGTCTTTGTATCTGTATGTGCGTCTATTTCTGTATCGCTATTACCATTGCTATTGCCGTGTTTTTCCGGCGCGTCTGGGGCAGACAAACCCAGGGAATTGGAGAGCGAGATGGCAACACGGACACACTCCCCCACCATACGTTTGCCCACCCCACGGCCACGATGCGCAGGGAGAGTGTAGAGATCATACAGATGCCACCGCGTCTCGGTCTCTGGACGCGGTGGCGGGGAAAGCTGCATCTCGGTGTTTGCGTAGTACGTCTCATATGCCATGGGACCGCGGAGAGCGGCGGTGCTTATCCATTCGTAAGCGAGGAGGAGGGATACTATTTCTTCTTCGTCTTCGGTGTCGTCTTGTTCCTCGTCGTCCGCGCCGGGGGAAGTATCCTCGGACGTTTCGCCAGTGGAGGGCGAAGGCGGAGAAGAAGGAGGAATCGCAACGCAAACTACAACCCTGACACCGGGGCTGGCGATGCGTTTCCCCCACACACTCAGTGGGAGTCTGGACTCGACTTCGTGTGTTGCGATGAAGGACGTTGGATCGGTTGATAGGGCGTGCAGGCGTGTGGCGCGGGCCTTGAGGATGAGGTCTGGCAGACGGGGGGTGGTGTGGGGGACGGTGAGGATGCGGTATGTGGGTGTTGTGGTGGACATGTCGACGGAGTCTGGGGGCGTGGAGAGGTAGAGTAGAGTTGAATTGCGTTGCGTTGAGCTGCGTTGAATTGAACGGCGTTGTTAAACCCCAGATCAGGCACCCATTCAGCAATAGGGTGGAACAATGGTGTAATCCTCAGCTAGGGACCAGAAAGGGTGCAGCTTGCGAGGATTGTCGTTGATGGGAGTTTTGAATCCTTCGACAAACTGCGTAGTCTACTCTTTCTGGGCGACACAGTACTAGCTCAGGATTTCTGTCGCAAGGTTGGGTGTTTGTAGAGGAAGCTTGGCAGCGACATATGGACCAAGCCTTGAACTGACACAAACGTGGCTCTATCTGCTTTCGAGTAGACATCACCGTCCAGAAGAGGAAGGTGCGTAGATGACTCATCGAAGACGATACTCGAGATGTGGTCAATAGAATCTCTGACATTAGTAGACGTATGAACGTTAGTATATGTATCAACGTTAGTATATGTATGAATGTTTCTCTCAATACACGCCCCGGCGTTTGCTCGGGCTCGCGTCCAGCGTCTGCGTGAACCCGTCCTCACCATCACTCCCATCCACGTCCCCCAGATCGATGCCCGTGACGTCCTCATCATAGCTAGTCTCATCGTAGCTGTTCTCATCCTGATACTGCTCGCCGTGAAATTTCTGCGGGCTGAAGATGGGACTCGTGGCGATGCGCGGCCTGCTCTTGAAAACGCGGTCGTAATCCACGTCTGCGTCGAGGAGATCTTCCCGCGGCGTTTTGGTGCCACTGCCGCCTTCGTCGAGGACAGTGAGCGTCGTGTTTGCGCGCGGGGCGTCGAAGTGATTGGTTGGGAAGGAACTCTCGCTGTCCCTTTTCTGCCTCGCAGGTCTCTGCTTGACGCTCGACGCGCGAGACATGGCCATGCTTTGCCTGGTGCGTTCGAGGAGACTCTGGGTGGTTGAAGTCTCTGCCGTGTCGTTGGCAAGGAGAGTGGTCGGTAATGTGGGGAGCGGGTCCGGACTCTCCAGCACAGGGTCGAAGCTCGGGGTGCGGCTGAGGGTCATGCGGGTGCGGTCGACGAGGCTCATGGACATGCGGGGCTGGGGCTTCTTGACGGGCGAGGGGGTAGCGTTGCCGATGGCGGAGATGATCTGGTCGGCGAGGAGGTCTTCCGGGTTCAGGGCGGGGATGAAGCGGGCGAAAGGGGGTGAGGGTGGAGGTGAGGGCGAGGGCGAATGCTCAGAGGCTGGCGTTGGCTGGGACGGTGCCGAGTCTTCTGAGGGAAGCGGCGACGAGGATGCTGCGCGGGGTGGGTCTGGGTGAAGTGGTGTGGCTTTGCCTGAGGGGCGTCGCTGGAGGGGGACGTATGCGTTGGCGGCAGCGAGGCCTTCAAACAAAGCCTTTTGCTCGCGGACGAGCGTCTTTGGCTCGCTGACGAGGGACTTTGGTTCGGGGTGCCAGGCTGGTTGCTTGAGTGTTGGGGCTGTGTGCTCGATCATTTGCTGGACTGTCTGCTTGACCGTATGCTTGATTGTTGGTTTGGTCGACGGGTGGATTGTCTGCGTGAGTGGTTGTTTGGTCGATGGCTGGATTGTCTGTGTGAGTGGTTGTTTAGTCGCCTGCTTTGAAAACGACATTCGCCGTCGCAGGGCCATCTTCGGCTGTGGTCTAGCCTCCAATACACGCGCCAGCTCGGCGTCCATATCGGACAGGACATGCTGGTAACTGGACCGTAGCGGCGGCCGGTGCACATGACGAAGCTCTCCAGCCTCGGCCTTGGCCACAGGCAACTGGTGCTGTGTGTGCGTGTTGAAGTTGAACTCCCTCTTAGTCAGCAGCGGTGTAGATTCGACCTGCACACCACTCGTCTTCTGTCGACGTAGCTCGTCGTGGAACGCCTTCCACTTGTGCAAGCGCGTCTGCTGGTCGTCGAGTCTGGCCTGTAGGTCTTGCAGCAATCCAGCGTCTGGGGCGGCGTTCTGGAACTCTCGCCCACGCTCTACCATGTGCCAGACCTTGTCGAAGCGGGTGGTGAGGAAGGCGTCGCCAGGTTCGGTGTGGTCGCCGTGCAGCATGACGGCAAGCCATTTCTGGTCGCCAATCCAATGGTCTGCGAGCTGTCTCTTGAGGGCGTCGGCGTCTCTGCGAGACACGGCGGGGATGGTTGCGCGGGGAGTGTCGATGCATCGGCGTGTGCGTGCAGCAATGGCGTCTGCTTTCGAGTCGAGGACGGCGGCGAAGTGAGCGAAAGTGCGCCGCTTCTCGTCCTTGCGGCGCAGCACATTGGCGAGGGCAGCCTTGTGGGCGACAGCAAGCGGCAGCAGCGAGCGCTGGGCGTCGGGGGTTAATGTTGAAGCCGTGGCCAGTGTGCGGGTAATGGCAGCACTCGTCGTAGTACTCTTATTATTACTACTCCTACTCCTACTCCTACTACCTCTCCCCGCGAGCACCTTTCTCAGCACGGCAGCAGAGAAGAGAGCCAGCAGCTCAAAGAAGCGCTCGCCCTTGCACTCGTCCAGCATCGTCTTGCGCAGAACGGCGTCGCGGCCCAAGACGCCGTTCTTCTTGAGCTCGTTGAGACATCGGAACAGGGCGGCGCGCAGGTTCAGCGACTGCAGCGGCTCGAGGGGAGGGAAGAAGGGGCGGAGCTTCTGCGCCGTCTCGGTCGGGTCCCAGAGCTCATACAGGCGGAACAGCGCCCACTCGACGCCGGCGATGCGCTGCTTCTGGTCGGCGTGGCGGGCGGAGAGGGCGTCGACGGAGAGGGCGGGCCAGTCGTCGCGCAGGTCGAGGTCGAGCAGGCGCAGGTTGGCTACAAAGAGGGCGGTTGGATTGGGATTTGTATTGGGATTGGGATTGGCCGGCCGCGACATTTCTTATGTCTGGCCGCGCCTCTTGGTGTTGGGTGCGATGCGCGATGCAGTCGGACGTTGTGTTCTGGTGGAGCCAACGCGAACACGCCCCAAACAAAGGGTCCAGCCCAAACAGCAACCGCGCTATCAATCATATCAATCCGATAACCATACTTTTACTTTTTAACTACCGCCGACAGTCCCAATCCACACTGCACTTCCACCACAACACACCACCGCCGCCATGCACACCGACGAGAGCACCCAAACCAACGGCGTCGCCGCCCCCAACGCAGGCCAGCTCTCTTCCACTACAGCCTCTCAAGAACCCTGGACCGTCCCCGCCATCCTCGCCGCCCACTCTCTCTCCTACCCGGAACACACAACCTCGCCCGTCCCCTTCTTCCACCTCCTGCAGCGCCTCAAGACCACCCAGCGCGCAGGGTGGCTGCGCTTCGGCATACCCCACCCCGAGAGCATAAGTGATCACATGTACCGCATGAGCATCCTGACGATGCTTGCCCCTGCCTCGGTAACCTCGAGACTGGATATCCTGCGCTGCACGCGTATGGCGCTCGTGCACGACATGGCCGAGGCGCTGGTGGGCGATATTACGCCCGTGGATCCCGTGAGCAAGGAGGAGAAGAATCGTCGCGAGAGCGAGACAATGGATTACATTTGCTCTTCCCTGCTTGGGCGGTTCAACGGCGGCCTCAATGGGCAGGAGATACGCGCACTGTGGCAGGAGTACGAGGACAGCATCACACCGGAAAGTCTGTTCGTGCACGACATTGATAAGGTAGAGCTGCTGCTGCAGATGGTCGAGTACGAGCGCAGCCAGCAGTGCGCCACGGATCTGGGCGAGTTTACCTGGGTCGCGCAGAAGATTCAGAGTCCTGAAGTTAAGACATGGGCCGAGGCCGTGTTTCGCGAGAGGAAGGAGCTGTGGCGCCTGGCGGGCAAGATGTGCACCTGGCGCGCCGACACAGAGCCCAAGGAGGTGTAAATACCTGAAGAGTCGTAGACCATGGCATGACGACACGACGCAACGACGCATAGATAGACAGCATGACACGAACGGACAGCATAGGCGTTGGCACATAGACGTAGACTCGATACCACTTCCTTTTACTTCCCCATAATCTCCCTCATCCTCTTACTCGCCCCAAAATCAACAACCTCCCTACTCCGCCCCACCCTCCACTCCCCCTCCTGCTTCTCCAAATCCAAAACCCACACAACCTCGTTCTGCACCACCTCCCCACTACCACCACCACCACTACTACTGCTGCTATTACTATTACTACCACCCCTAACAACCATCCCATACACAACCCCCACCACAACCCTCGCCCCCCTCTCATCAACAACCACACTCGTCACCTCGACACTCCACTCCTGCAGCAACGCAGTCATACCCTGCAAATGCGCCTGGAACTGCGCAAATGTGAACTCCCCTTGTAGGCTGGGCGTTTGCGACACCGAGTAGCTGGGGCCGAAGGTGTGGGTATAGGTTGATGTGGTTGTGGCGCTGAGGGCGGGGAAGTCCATGGCTGTCGTGAGGTGTGGGGTGTGAGATTGGGCTGCGATGAAGGAGAGGGCCTTGCGGTGGAGGGCGTCGTATGTGCTGGTGTTGGTGTTGGTGGTGTCTGCAAGACCGTCGTCTTGGACTGTTGTTTCGCCCATACTGCACTGCGACCGACTGCGAACGTCGAGGTATCGAATCGAATCAGATCGTGTAGAAATTATCTACTTTCTCTTACTTACTCCGCTCCTCATCCCACCTCCCCTCCTGTTTTCCACTCTTCCTCTCTTGTATCCCCGCGGCTCCCCACGGACCGCCGTCTGGCGTCGCTCTGCAGCTGCTGCCGGGGTCAAAGTTTGGGACCGAGTCCGTAGTGCCCGCTGTCCGCCCGCTGTCACCCACCTAATCACAACGTACTCTGCAGACAGCTGCTCCTCGATGCTGCTTGTCGACCGTCATGTCGATCATGATGTGACCACCGCCATTCAGGCCATTGTCAACTACGCCACCGTTGAGCACTAACGGCGTGCTGTCGTGCGAGGCTTCAAGACACTGGCGAGCCCACATCACCTCCCTAAATGTTTCTCTTCTTGAACCCACACTGTGCGACGTAGCATCGACCGTTCCCCTGGGACCATGTTTTCTCCGACGCACTCATTCCCTTGCTGACCTGATCCGTTCCGACACAATGGGCGGTGAGCCAGCAGCTGCGTCACTCGGCCCGCACCGCTGCCTGCTTTGGTTTCTGCATCCGTGCTCCGCTTCGTCATGTGTCTACTCGGTACAGACGTATCTACGCGATACATGTGTCCACTCGATACATGTGTCCGCTCGATACATGTATTAGATCAATACAAGTATCCATTCGATACATCGGTATCTCATTACAGGTCTGACGGCCTTCGCGCTCGACTCCTTCCCCAATTCCAAGTATCCGGTTTCGATTCTGCAGGCGTAGCGAGCCTAGTGGGTCGAGGTCGGAGAAGGCCACTGCACGCATCCATCGAGCCGTTGCAGTGGTGAGAATTGTCGTATCTGTGACGCAGCATCTTTTGCTCTTCGTGCGTCTTTTGCTGTGCAAGCGCCGGAGACTTTAGTCTTTGGGTCGAGCAGGACGTGTCCTGTTCTGTTGCAACGTCCGACGCAGCGCCAAATAGGAACTGTCTTGGGCTCCACCACCGCCATCTTAGCGAGAGCTAAAATACAACATGACGCTGCGGCTGGAGGCTCGCTACGCTGCTGTGCTTGCGCGCTGTCATGTTGAGAGAGGTGTTGTTCTCTGCACTGGTCGTCCACGCAGACTCACATCGGTGTGGATGGCTAAACGGCGCGTTGAACTGGCAACGGCAGGCGAAAGTCGTGAGGGCGTACTGGCTGCACATATCATTAACATACTGCTCCTGCTCTAGCCCTAGTTCTGCCCCATGTCATCCGAGCCTAGCAGGCGCAAAGGCTGTCCGGTCATGCGGACGCATCCCCCTCTTCACCCACGTGTGCCATTACACTGAAACCATCTTGTGAAGCAAACCTCATACTGTATCGCAATCGAGAGACCAGCCTCGTGCAGAGCACTGTAGCATTCATGTCTTCCGGGTCGAGCTGAGGAGGCAGTGACACCGAGGGTCGATGAGCCGTACAAGAAGCGCATGCGTTTGAGGGTCGAAGGTAAGTGACACGGTTGTCTTGTATCATGCGTCGATGCTGACTTTTGACAGCCCCCTATAGCCTTCGTTGACAGAAGCTGGCGCCATGACGGGTGGTCGAGCTCGACATAGGCCATTGCGAACCTTTCTTACATCTTCGTCCACGTCTCCTGCATGCATCGACCCTCCCGGGGATTTCTAATGCAATATCTCCCGACGCGCGAGCACTCGGCTGCACCGGTTATGCGACAGGGTCGAGCCGTTTCGATTCGATCGAAAGACTTGATTCATATCACGCTGGGAGCGAATGTCGGTCCATGCGATAGCTGCAGTGCGCTTCGGTGGAGGGCTTGTGCTCGATGTGCATACTCTGTGTATAGACGATGGTAGACTGTCGCATGTATAAGACAGTCAGATGAGAGCATTTGTGGTCTACAGCCATGAATGACCACGCTGTGTGACACCATCTGAGAGTAGAAGACAGAAGTGTCGAGTTGGCCGTGCGCGTGGACTGACGTACGTCTCTCATCATGATAGCAGGCTGTCGAAAGGCGCTCGAATGCATCCTTTGCGCTGTGGAGGTCTAGAATAGCGTGTATCGCAAAGATTTACCAGGTGGAGAGACAAGCTCAGGAGACGTCGGCCAAAGGCGGTGCTCGGCAGTAATTGCACCGGTGAAATGAAGTTCAGTGACAACCACTGCTGTACCCCACTGCGTCGATACATCATCCTTGATGCGTACATTTGCAAAGTATATCGACATGATGCTGCGAGCTGTTTCGCGGCTTGGTCAGAAGGTGAAAGTTGAAAGAGTCTGAACAGTGGCCCTCGGGAGGGGAGCCCAGCAGTGAGCAAAGAACTGCCGACTGGCTCTGTAGATCCTTGTGACTGCGCATGGTCTTGGTGTTAGATTGCCTAGCCGATGAGATGCGTTAGAGTGGATGCTTGCGGATTGGCACTGTCAGGTGGCAATGCAGTGCAGTAACTCATTGAGCTTGCTCCGTTCACGCTCGAATTTGATGTGGAGACCAGTGTGGTCAGCTTGTGCAAAGAACCGATGGTTCCTCAGCCTTGGTGGTCAAATCATGCGGCTCATTGCATCCGGGGCCTGAAAAGATCATCACTCACAGTGGGCGTGCTGCCTAAGCCAATAGAATTTGCGCCGGGCCGTCATCATAAGCTGAATAGTCCTTCTCGGCCTGCCTGACACTTGATATTCCGCTGCAATAGAGAAGCTCGCACTTCAACTGCGGGGAAGTGGCCTTAGATGAGGGTACCGTTCCGCCGACGGCTTCTCAGCAATCTGCACGCGCGGGATATGGAGATTTGTTAGCTTGTAGTCAGCACATTTTAGTAATCGTGACTGATGAAGAAATCATGTCTCAGCCAGCTTTATAATGCCAGACTGCGAAATACTCCTTTCCGTTGCTGGTTTGATTCGAGATGATTTCGTGGTACTCTCCTGAGGCTGTTTATCGCGTCGACTTGGTAACGCAATAAGAGTTTTTGATTTGAGCACATCATAGGCTCCAGGATGAGACACTTCGGCCATGAAGAGCAGCAGCTCTAGGCGGACACCTCCCGAAGCGACCATGACCGTGCACCGACATTCCACATCATGGTCATGTGTCTGCCGAAATCAAGCTCAACGCATCTTTCGAAGCTAACTGTCCCGTGCCCAGATGCTCGACCAAGATCTAAGTGGACCATGTCAGCAAGGACACTTATTGGAGCGAAGTGGGTCTCGGAGAAGCAGACACTGCATCCCACTATCCTGTAGAGGAGTTTGGCCTCCGCAAAACCGACACCCATGGCAACTGCAAAGGTCTCAGACACCATCTCGCTCTTGGTTCTGGCGCCGATAGCTGGTTCTCCCATGGCAGCAGGGCTTGATCTCGACAAATTAATTAGAAACACGAGAGCATCCCGCTGCTTTCCCGAGCGGCAAGTATCCTGGGTGGAGCACTCCTGTGAGATCCAGGCTATGATTTCGCAAGGTTACCTTGTTCAAATAAAACCCTCTGAGTAGTTCGACCGCGTCGCAGAGGTTCTCTGCATCACATCGCTCGAGGAGTCGCTTTCGTGATACGTGCTGCCTCTTTGGCGGTGTCAGAATTACTGGTGGCCCAGATCCACTTGGCTAACGGAAGAGAAGGTGGCGAATGTGTCAATCAGCAACGCTCGATGGCTCTGCAGAGGGTTGTCATTCGCCTCTGTCACAGCTAGTGGGAAACCACGTAGTGAACTTGTAGTCACCCTTATCTTTTTCGCATAAGAAATGCTGCGCCAAAGTCCACCAGACGTTTTAGCAGTGATTGTACCCCTCATCGAGTCGCTGGGGAGTGATGTATGGGCTGCGGCTCAGTCTGAGGCTGAGGTTGAATGGAAGGGCAGGTCTGGAGTAGAGCAGCACCCGAGTGCCGAAATCGTGGCCGAGCCTGCAAAGACTTGGATTCTCTGCGTATGTTCTGGTGTAGAATGAGGTAGAGTCGATTTCTTAGGTGCAGGGTTGTACCGAAACGTACATTAATACACCACAGAATGCTGATCTTTGCTGCCAGGCTTTGGAGCTATTTCGTCTTTGGGTGAAGCTACAGATGGGCTAGTATCGTCCCGCTACGTGAGATGCTGCAGTTGAGACGCATGAGGCCTTTCCCATTGTGTGCAATCCCGGTCTAGAAAGTGGCGGTACCTTTTCGACGCGCATGGAGCGCGACGGGTGAAAGTGCTGCCGGAGGAACATTGGCTCGAGTGGACATTGACACGACAACGCGGTCGCAGTGCTTTTGTGAGGTGCATCGAAGTTGTGGAAGCCATGGACAGAGAAGAGATTGAGGTTCAGAGCAGGCGTCATGAGGTAGCTTCAATTCCATGGGACACCTACGACGCTACGCGTACTCAGGGTCTACTAATTTCCTATCGTGGAAGTGACAGTCTTGCTTCTCCTCTTTGCTGTCAGCACGTGAAAGAAAGAACGCCAGCCATTCCCCCAACGCTTTGATCTCCCGTCCGTACCTGACTCCAGCAAATGACTACGCATCCATACAACACAATGAAAGACACAAACAAAGCAGCAGACCCATCAACTAGCGCCTTCAAATCGTCGATGATCCTACGGACTAACTCTTCAAATCACCCATTCTCGAATCAGAGCTAGGGACCAGCATCTATGCAGCAAGCGAACGCTGGTACTGGCTCACCAGAGGAGGCTGTCTGTCGAAACATTTGGTCAGGTTGCGGAGCGCAATCTCAGCCGCATCTTCCTTTGCTTGTTCTATTCGGGATCCATCGTACCAAAAGCGAGCTGGGTACTGAGTGTTGTTGATCACAGCAATAGTGGACCATGCTGTGCGGCCCCCTATTTGCATGTCAGGAGCCGAGTTGAACCAAAAGCGACAGACAAAGTACCTCGACGATCGGAAACATCTTGATAGACGATCTCTCCTAGTCCCTCGGCCTGGCAGTACTCTGTGAAATGATGAGCAAGGCAAACGGTCATGGAGAAGTGGCCGACCTACGCTTAAGCTGGTGAGTCCAAGGTTCGATCTGAGCCATGTTGAAAAGTGTTGCTGAGAAGGCTGAGCTGGCGGAAGCCGAGACAGTAATGATAGGAGCGGGAAGTTGTAAACTCGTCGTGGAGTGCAGCAGATAATAGTCGGACGTCGAAGGCACCAAGCTTTATATCGCAATGTTGACAGATCTGCAGGTGAACTAAAGATGACTTGTCATGAAGAAGAGCCAGAAGGTGACGAACAAATGCGAATACCCGTGAAGCAAGTCATGCTCCCTCTGACGGAGTGTCAGATAGGACGCAATAAGATGTGGGAAGCCGCGCCCGACTGCTGGGTTCCGATGCTCCAATTATGTGATTTTTTGCATCAGACCCGATACTCTGGCACCAAAGTTGGCCATTATGTTCTAAGCGGGCCGAGAATTGCCTCGCGGCAAAGACGCGAATTGTTGGCCCTGCCGTGTGAGGGACTCCTGATGGCGAGACATTGATAGCAGGTCAAGAGGCTCAAGCGTCACGAAAGCCGATGCATGTACCGTGATGTGCTGTATGGATTTGATTGCTGTGCATGGCTGGATTGATGAAATGAAGGCTGAAACTTCCGCACGGTGAACGTTTTCGTACCCACATGCTGCAAGACATCATCTAGTGTCAAGCGAGCCAGCTCACCGTGCGCTTCAGGCGTGCATTATTGCGACCTTGCCTGGACCCTAGGTCGTATTCGCAGCTGTAATCTCATTAGCATTCTACGCGAAAACCCTCAAAAGGCTTGTCCTTGTTCATTGCTATGCATCGTGAGGCGGTGGAGAGGCCGTCAGCGCACAGGAGGGCAATTCAGCCCAATGTTTGCTAGCGAGTTAGTGCGCACTGTCATAGTGGAGTCATTCCTTAACAACACTGGCTTGGCGTGCATGTCCTGAAGTGGCGGTATCGCAGTCACATGGTCAGAATCAAATGCACGGGTACCTGCCGTTGTACATCGTGTACCACAGCACAGCGGATGAAAGACAGCACAAGGATCGTGAAGCAAAAGTAGGGCTGCCAGCGGAGAGGCAAGGCCCGTGTATCTACCTAAGACGACTTATAGGCCTTGAGTGGAACATTTGACCAATGTGGAGAGTGATTGAAGTTTATTACGGAGCGCCTTGACGCTCTTCGTTATTCGTACCAAAGATGGAAGTGAAAAAAATACGCTGGTCCAAGACCAATCGGCAAGGGCCGAGGGATCCAAAATGCTGTGACGCTCCAAACTTCCAAGGGGAAGATCACTTAGTGCTACCAAGCAAACAAGGTGAGACCATCACGCATGATAGCCTCAGAACTCCGGCCAAATGCATGACACCTGGCTCATATGTGCGGCTCCGGCACGAGGATAGCGGCAGGATGCATCCAAACAAGCCCAACAGAACAGGTCTGACAGCGGAAAGAAAATCATGTACGAGACAAAGCTGCAGCGTACCGAGCGAGCGGGTCTCCCGCCAGCGGGGCTGGCCCCAACAATCAAACATTATTGCCAGCGGGGAAATGCTCGGCTTGTACGGCAGTGCGGCGTAACCCAGACGGTTGTTTGCTTGGACTCCCGCCGCGAGTGTTCCGGCTGAACATCTCGTCGATGAGCCGTTTGGGACCAATGTACTCCATGTTCATCTTCAGCGAAGCGCTCCGGATGAGCGGAATGTGTAATTGAGCATTCTGCTTTGATGAGAAGCGGCGTTTAATGCAGTCATCCACAAGTGCCATAAGACCTGTAGCAACAACGACACTGCGAACATGGTTAAAGGTGTTCTCAGCAATCTGATTCAAGTGACTTACTCGGCGATATCCCCTTCAGACCGTAAGATCTTGTCATCTGTGATTCGCAAATAACTTGGGGGCACCCATCCTCCACGTGCGGCTTCCTCACGCGCCTCAGCCTGCGTCAGTCGCACTGGGCAGATATGGGCTAACGGCTCCTTATCGTTGTCATTACGGACAAGATAGTACGAAACGGTCTCCTGGTCATGGTCTTTCTTGACTATGCGTTTCCAGGAGTATTCGCTTCCCCAATGCTCGAACGCGTACTTTTTGTTAGACTTGGCACCTCTCCTCTTCACCTCCATGTGTGCGTAGTTGGAAAACTCAAGCTTGAGAGTATTGGTAGGCAACAGCGCACGGCCCTTGAAGTAGCCTGCATTCTTGGGACGCGAGCTCTCTTCCTCCTCCTCCTCGTCGTCCTCTGCTACGCGACCCCGCACCGATTCATACCCAGAGTCTGAGCGTTTTAAGCCAGCCGCCATTATTGGATGGGACTCAGGTTTATGCACTAGGCTGGCTAGGGCTGTGCTTGCACGCTGCAGAATCGGTCGTGTCTCCTGAGGCGGCTGCTGATACTTGCGTATCGAATGGCAGACCTCTCGTCCAGATTCTCGACAATATCTGCGCAAGGAGAAGTCACGAGTTCGCAGATCTTGCATGCGCAGATGATACAGTGTGTAGTTCTGTTTCTTGTGGTAACGTTCCTCCACCTGTGTGTCGATCCGCAAATTCATGTTTCCATCGATTGTTGCGTCGTCGTGTCTTATTGATATGCGTTTTGATGTAGGAAAAAGCTCAGCGAAGTCGCGAGGTGTCGTTGGGATGGCGTCGGTTGGTAGGGGTTCGTGATGGTACTGTGGTACGTCGTACTCTGCTCTGTCATCTTGATCGTCGTCGACATCCTCGCTCGAAGTCGAGGCGTATGTGTCAACAGAGCTACGCGCTGGCTGTGAATACTTGTCGCGATCATCTTTGCCAACGAAGAAGTCTCGGCGACCCTCTACTCGCGCGTAGCACGTCTCGCTATGCGGCAGCGATGGCCGTCTATTGCTGTATTCTGTCGGCGCTGTTTCATACGAACGTTCGCTATCGGCGCTGCGGCCAGAGTGCGTGCTATTGCTCGACAGATGTCGCCAGTGGACGTTTGGCGACATGATGTGTCCGTGTGGTGTCCACGAATAATAGAATGAACAGAAGAACTCTTTGTTAATGCAAGTTGTGATGCTTATCGAGCATGCGCAGCCATGTATCGCACAGCGTATGTATATGTGGGACTGCCTAGAATAAAGCAGGCGCAGCGATCAAGAGACAGCGCATGGAAGGGTAACCTGACACGAGGCGGGCCCAGGGTCCGAATGGGATTAATAGGAATTCGAGGCTTTGCGTAGGCATGCAACAAAGTCAAAAAGGCGCAGCAAATACGGCGTGGGGGGGGCGTCGTCGCGGTCGCCTGGGGTGACTTGCTTGGAGTCGTTGCGGGCGATCCTTCTTCTAGCATCTCGATCGCTGCCAGCGAAGATGCCTGCAGCTTGATGCAGTCACTGCAACCACCATCTCCTTGGCCTGCACGACGGTGCACACTGCAGCGAATCCGCAACGTAGAAGTGCGCCGTCGTGTGAAGGCCAGGCCCGCTGACTTGGCCCGATTTTACCAGCCTCCCTTACGTCCAGCGAATAGCCAGCCGCCAGCTTCACCTGCTTGTCACCTTCGCGCAACGCTCAGCACACTACTTTGCAGCCTGTAGGAGCAGAATTACTACAACTGCAGCGCGCACAGGAGCTGCGCGGCTGCAACAAGTGCTCACTCAGCGACGTACAGTGGTCGGTCCTCTGTGACACCGACTGCTTCAGCGGACGACGACACCGCCTTATCCGCCAGGCTCCCCAGTTTAAATGCCGGTACGAACTGCGCGAGGCGGGACGCCAAACAGCGGGACGACGCTCCCATGGCTGATCAATCCACGTGCGCGCGGTCCCTTCTGGTTTTCGACGGGCTATCCCGGGAGTCAGCGGACTATGGGCAGACTATCGCGAGCTTTCGTGAGTGACAAGCCGAGCGCAGTACTCCACGGTGACGACATGTGTTGCCGGCGATCCCCCTCTCTGCGATAATCGGAAGTATGCAGCACTCTCTTTTAAACGGTAGGGCTGCGGTGGCTGCATTCGAGCATTGGCCCAGAAGTGGGCTTCAATCCTCTTTCAACACACACCCATGACTCGACGAGAACCAACGGCTTGTAACCTGGTGATACTGACATCTGATTTTGAACACTTTGATCACAAGCTTCCAGAATTCTCTGGGCTCGGAGACGCCCGCTGAATACGGTCACCCAATAGCCGTACACGTGATCAGCTGGTCATAACATTTAACCCTAGGTTGGCGGATGCAACTTCACTATCCCAATAGCTTGGTGATGCGAGTCCTTTGGACCCATTTCCCCTGATGCTCCATCCGAGTCTAATTGTGATCCACATCCCCAGAATCTGCCTCATTGTGCATGTTGTTGGGCCAATCACGCGCAGGTACGTGGTTTCTGTCTGCAAAATAGCCACGACAACATCAATGTGCAGCCTCGTATCTCCAGTATGACACTAACGCGATAGTAGAAGTGCTTAAGTGGGAACACGTTCACCCAGCACTATGGATACACATGCGGATCGAAGCACAGTCTTCGTCAATCAATCTGCTTGATCGTCGTCCGCGGGCTCCATTGCCTCTTCCCCGCCTCATGTTTGCCCCTCGAACTATGAAGAGCATGGCTCGAACCTGCAGATGCAAGAGAGACCATATGTGGACATCCATCACAAAGCTGCCAAACAGCTCACAGGATGACGTCTTGAGAGCCGCCGTGGCTTGACTAATACCCACCAAACGCTGCTCGACGATTAGACCTCGCGTTCATTCCGACCACTTGGATCTGTGACCGTTACTCAATTTGAACCGCTCATCCTACCCCCCGCCTCCTCGCCTTGCAAGCTTATGCTGTATAGATGCCCAAGGCTCTCATCGGTGGCCTTGACGTATGCCGTAGGGTTGTGCGTCAAGCGACCTTCTTTTCAAGCCCCCCAAGGTGAGCTGTAGGCACCGATGATGGGTTTAGGCGCTGGAGACGTATGGTGTGAAGCAGCTGTTCTGGCCCAATGAACTGACCCTTCCTATCACGTTTAGCCACGCCACAAGGCTGGCGGGCAAATGAGGCGCAGGTCAACAAGCAGAACTTACTAAAGTCCTTATTAAGCAGTTTCTAATGATTGCTCAAGATAGGAACCGATCATATCGACAAGCAAACTAAGCATCCTGATCGTGCTACGAACTGGAGCTCGGTGCTTGTGAGGAGCATTGTGAATCTGTACTCAGAGGAACCTCTGTTGTGTTCTGGCGATCTCTGACAGGTCGGTTCGCTTTGAGTGAGTTTTACGACTATGGCATAAATACAGACAGTTTCCATTCGCATCATGTTCACCTATTCAACTCGACTACTCCTGGTCATGCAAGACATAACAGGTATTCGCTATGACACCTCCCTCCGGAATCTAGACGGTGCAGACGCTGCATCTTGGCCAAGAGGAGGAACGGGCTGTCATGGAATAACTCGACGTGTTTCCAAATCACTCAAGCTCGAGCCCCGGATGCTCAGCCTCAGTTCTGCAGCCCATCATCCCTGACCTTGATGCAGGTACCAATTTGAGTGCAACGATGAGCCTGGTAACAACATGGTGGGTATCGATTAATAGCTCAACAACGCTCAGTCATACACCCCACACTGAACCAAGAACAAATGCTCTGCTGATTGAATGATCACGCAGCACGAGCATGCCGTTTGATGCCCACACGCCTTACCAACCACGAAGAGTGTAGACAACATAGGACATGAGCTCGAATCTACACTTGCCTTCAGCCACCGCCTGCATGCTCGAGTAGATGGATCTGTAGAATGCTCGAGGGTCCAATGTCGGTGGACAGTAGCTTCACGTACAGGTACTTATTCGTTGGAGGTATGAGGCCATCGGCTGTGACAGCAACCGCTCGTGACCTGATAAGAGTTTCTGTAAGCATGTTTGACTGACGATATAGCAAGACCGCTGACGCTGGCGACATTAAAGTGGAACGACATTGAACAGAAATTTCTGAGACAGAAGGTTGGCGAAGTCATCAGTTCATTGTCTCGTTATGTAGACACAATGGCTTTACTCTGTCCCAGCACTACCGTGATTCCTCGGTCGTTCTGGCACCTAGGCCATACTAATCCCTGCTCACTTTTGTATTCCGAAACTTTTCAGCCCATTGTCCGAATGCTTTTATCCGCCTCGTGTCCGTGCAATCATCTAAGCGAGCTGACCGCAGTCGGCAATGACGATCTTGGCCTTGGTGGCACCGGAGGAAGAACCGTAGGACTCGACCTTCTTGACAACGTCAAGGCCCTCGATGACCTGGCCGAAGACGACGTGCTTGCCGTCCAACCACGAGGTCTTCTCAGTGCAGATGAAGAACTGGGAGCCGTTGCTGGGATGTGTCAGCGCTGCCATTGGTCATAGAGGTGGCGTGCTTACGTGTTGGGGCCGGCGTTGGCCATGGAGAGGACACCAGGGCCAGTGTGCTTCAGGGTGAAGTTCTCGTCCCTGAACTTCTCGCCGTAGATGGACTCACCACCGGTACCGTTACCAGCAGTGAAGTCACCACCCTGGAGCATGAACTGGGGGATCACACGGTGGAAGGAAGCACCCTTGAAGTGGAGGGGCTTTCCGCTGCGGCCGGTACCCTTCTCACCAGTGCAGAGAGCACGGAAGTTCTCGGCGGTCTGAGCATGGCTGTCAGCTACCATTCAAGGCCAATCGCCTGACTTTCTGGATGGCGGGGTAACGGAAAGCAGCGAAAAGCGAGAACTTACGTTAGGGACGACATCGCCACGGAGCTCCATGACGATGCGGCCGAGAGGCTGGCCTCCGGCGGTGACATCGAAGAAAACCTGGGACTTGGACATTTTGATGTGTGGTGTGGTGTTGGAGTGTTGTTATTGAGGTGAGTGAATGAGGGATGGGGCAACAAAGCTCAATGAGGGGTACTCTTAGGTTTTATACCCTTGCGTTTGCTCATGCACGAAACAGAGGCAAGAGCTCTCCGCCATGTGGACCTCCTCTGCATCATTGGCCGCAATAGCTCCCCGATTTTTCTCGAAGCTCTTCTGGAAGCAGCTTGGCCAAGTGAGAATTGCCCCTCACTTACCCCTCCATATCCACAGACGCCCTTTACTCACGCGGTAGACTGACACCTCCCAGCACTGTGGTACGATTCTCTTGGATGATCTAGTAATTCTAGAGCACCTCGAACCTCACTACGAATTTGAAACGGCTCCTACCTCGTGGTGAAGCTCAATTGCAAGAAGCGAGAAGAGCTTGAGTGACGTCTCAGGCTAGCCTAAAGCGTCGGTAGCGCCGCAACATGGATTTCGGCTGACCTCCTTCTGCAGCCCTCCTGGAAACGTGTATCGGTACTTGACACTCCACAGCATAGTAGTAAGACCTCAACATCATCGAAGGATGACTGGTGTGTACGTTACTATAAAACCCAGGCAGTCAGGACGCCCATGCCTGAACGATCCCCCAGACTGCTACATACCGAGGCCTTCGCCCTCGAAGCAGAACCGAATGTCTTACTACGTAACAATCCTTCTTAGTTCTCATGAATTTTCGTTACCTCACTTATTCTTCCCCTTCTCAATCCCCTCTTGAGACCCCTCACACCGACTCTTCGTCGATGTTCTTGTCAGCCCTCGCATTATCGCTGATTGCGATTCACGGGCTTAGCCGAACGTTACGCCTCATCTATCACGACTCAAACGACAAAGACGGCGGTCACAGCCTTGAATTGCTCGTTGAAAAATAGTTTCAATTCCCACATCAGCAGGTCCCCGACTTGAACAGACAATATTTAACGCTGACACTATCAATGCTCATCAACACACTGGTCGAAATTTCTAAAAGAACCAAAGCTCTACCTGTAGCTACGCCATGCAACTCATTAGATGGACTTCAGCCATGCGATCCAGGTTAACTAAAAGAAATTCAGACCATGCTTACACCAAAATCTCCTTTGCCTCTGCAGCTCGAAGGAATGCTGCACGCTCTGCAGCATCCTTAGCCTCAGCGTCCCTCCACTGATGAGCGATCTCGGCCTTCCTCTTCTCGCCTCTGGGCTCAAAAGCCATCTCGAAGGCGTCAGGCTTAATGATCAGGAGCGAATTTGACTTGTTCAGAGGAACTTCAATCTCCCTTTTAGTGATAGGGTCAATCTTCCTCTTCAGGTTGAAAGCCCACATTAGTCCTCCGCAGCCAGTAATAGTTTCGTCGCGGGTGATGGACATGCCGAGACATTGCCGCTGCCCCCAGCCGAAAGATGACATTCCAGTGATCATGGGGAACTTGGTGAGCGGCCCTTGGAACGTTGGCCAGCCCTCCTCGAGCCATCTCTCAGGTCGGTAAGACTCTGGGTCAGGGTACTTGACGGGGTTGCGAAGAAACGCGTAGTCGAGAGGCAAGATACGTGTACCTTTGGGGATGAAGTAGCCACCATACCAGTCATCGGCTTCACACTCATGGGCAACACCTGTAAATCACATCAGTCCGGTTCACTCATTGAAGACAAAGGAGCTTACCAGTTGGGACAGTAGGCTTCCAGCGCATAGTTTCCTTGATACATGCGCGCAGGATAGGAAGGCTAGGCATATCGGCGACTGTGGGAGGGTTACTCCCGCAGACAGCATCGATTTCCTCTTGGCACTTCTTCTGCCATTCAGGGTGATGAACCATGGCGATCAGGAAATAGTAGATGGGTCCGGTGACCGTAAAGATACCGACAAGAGCCATCATGCCAAGCACGCAGGACGCCTCATAATCGCCTGAGATATTGGTCTTTTCCGCGGTCTCGAGGTATGTCTTGGTGAAGCAAGGCCTCTGCTTGCCTTTCTCCATCCTGTTGCGGGTGTCGACAAGACTCTTCATGAAGAACGCCTGTTGGTCGTCATGCCGCTTGCGCTCACGGATCTTCCACGGGTTGATTGGCTCCGGAAGCCAGTCCCAGAGAGGGGTCAAGACATTGGTGATGGGACCAGCTGGTGACATCTGTGTGAGAAGACCCCAGGCGCTTGGTGTCAAAGGGAGACTGATATTGTGATCGTCCCAGGTCAGGGTGGCCATGACCTTTGAGCACATATCCTCAAGGGAGAAGCAAAAGTCGTCTGGGTTCTCGACAAGACGCTGTAGCCATCGCTTCTGCTCAAACTCCATAATGCCATAGTACCTTGCGTTGGTTGACTCGGTAAGATAAGAATGGGTGAACTTGCGCTGACGGGCCCAATACTCTGATTTCTTGTTAAAGAGGATCCATGCTGGAAGAGGCATTCGACTTACGGTTCTTGCCCATGAGGGGGAGGTATTCCATGGAACCGTAGGTACTCTTCGCATCAAACAACGACTTGATCTCAGGACGATCCGAGTAGACCTTTGCCCTCTTCACGAGAATATCCTCCGCAACGCTCTCGTCCGAGATGATCACAAAATTCGCTCCCAGCATCTTTGTTCGGTAGATCGGCCCATACATGTCAGCCCACTCCTTGAACTTGAGCCACATGAAGTCTATAGGCAGGTCGTGGATGCGTCCGACCCATGGTATCAATGCTGGCCCGGGCAGTCCGCGGCAGTTGTACTTGGCGTTGTACTTCGAGACGACATCGACGAGCGCGTATGCGAGAAAGCCGATGACGGCTACGCCTATGGCGTATGCAGTGAACGGATGCATTCTTTTGGTGTTGAATGACAGTAACCAAGAATGTCAAAGGTACGGCAACAGCTGTATTGAGCCACATAGGCGGATAAGCAGCTACATATCAAGCACGGTTTTCTTGATGGGCACGCACGTTGTTCGGGTCCCCAAACTCTGGAACCGTTAGAGCATGGCGCGGTCATACGCTAAACGGGTCGTCTGTGGCTGCAGAGTTGGCCTTGGTGCCTAATCGGTGTAAGTTCAAGAATGCTGATGGGCGTCTGCCAGTCAGAGTGTCGAATTCGAGACCGGCTCCCTGGTAGTTGCCGCTGTTTCCAAGCGTTCCAAGTAGAAATAGGCAAACATAAATCAGCAATATGCGCCGAATGACCGACTTGTACGGTTCAAGTCGGCGTGGCCGGTACCGACACTATATTTTTAGATCGTCGAGGCATGTTTCACTGATTGCTATGCAGGGCCGAGTGCTGATGTTGCTCGTCATCAATTACCGCGGGCACGTACCTAACTGATGCTCATGATTCTTGAGACCGCAGATCTTCATTCTAAGTGACGTTATGGCAGGCTAGATCAACCGGCTGTTGGTGAAAGGGCCATGTCACCATAGCCCATTTGGAGGTTCGAAGTATTACCGGACTGATTGCTACCAATCTCAAAGCCGCAGCTGCACGAAGATCATCCCGCCACTATCTGAGACGGTAAGCAAATTGGCTTCAGTAAGCCAAGCCGTCTCACCTCATACAAGTATGTATAGCACTCGAACCCTCCTATCACTGTTAATGCAAGATACGTGCCCAGGAGCCTGACCCGTCGCCGTATGCCGATATCTGAGCCCCCTCCCCCCACATGAGACTTTGTCAAGTACCGTGAGGAATTTTGATTACCGCGTACTAACATTTGTCATATACGATTACGCGTGACTAGACGTCTCCACACACGAGGGCAACATATGCGGCGAAACAAGTCCTCAAACGGGAGCACAAGAATGAGATTCTACCGAGATCATTTAGTCATGAGATCTCCATTACAGCGAACAAAACACTCTCGAGGTAGGGTGTGAGTTCAGTGTACACGTAGTGTTGTCTTGGTTTTCGGACTTGTGTGTGGGGAACCATAGCGCGAATGTAGACCCCTGTCAGTCTCGGGAGCTAATTCGCCTGAGAACATCCCTGTCAACGCCATCATAGATCTCTCTGCATTCCTGAACATCTCCGCTGGTGTGACCATCATCGCCCGATATCAGTGACCACGTCGTTCCGCGATCGAGAGTAGACAACACCACTGTAGCCGGACTTCCGCCTAGTCCGATGTCTCCGGCATCTACACTGGGATCCCCAAAGCCGAGCACTGCTCGCGCAACCCTTAAGATGAATACGAAAGACTCCAAGGCTGAGGATATCTTCTTGACCTCACGTAGTAACAATACGCCTCAGAAGAATCAAGTCTACGAACATGCCTCACGCACTCACTTCCCGCGACTCCGTCATGGAGGCCAAGCCTCTAGGGTCCTACGACAAGACTGGCATTGAGGTCTTGATCGTAGGTACTGGTTTGGCCGGTCTTGTTGCTGCACTTGAATGCACACGCAAAGGACACACCGTCCGCGTTCTTGAGAGGAATGCCGATATCAACACAGCTGGTACAGAACATGAACAATTTACTCGCGATCTTGAAGGCTTACATCAGATTTAGGTGACATGTACTTCATGGGTCTCAGCGCAACCCGGTTCCTGAAGCACTGGCCAGAGCTCCTCAAGGAATACCGAAAGATCTCCCTGCACAATGCCTGGATTGAAACTTTCAAGCACTCCGGCGAGCAAATCATTGCGCCTAAGAAGGTCGCCGATCGTCTACGAGCGCAAGGCCTGGATCCAGACACACCGCCTGGCGAGTTCCAGATGCGCCCGCTTGTTTACCGCATGTTTGTCAACGCGGTAGAGAAACTTGGCGTCTCAGTCGAGTTCAATCGCAAGATCGTGGATTACCGTGAAGACGAGACTAAGGGCAAAGCATACTGCACAACAGAAGATGGAAAGACATATGAGGCTGATGTAATAATCGCAGCCGATGGTGTAGGATCAAAGAGTCAGAAGTTGGTTGGCGGGCAAGTCCGAGCACAGCCGTCTGGACGTGCTATGTGGCGCGCTGCTTTCCCGATCGAGCACCTTGACAAAAACCCTACAGTCAAGGAGTTCTTCAGGATGATGCCTGGTCAGGAGCCTATTGTCAGGACATGGTTAGGCCCCTCCACCTATGCTTTGACATTGACCCGTGAGGATGTCATGGTCTGGATCATGAATCACGACGTAAGTACCGCACCAGCCAATGAAGTACAATGTGCTGACATCGTTAGGTCACCGGTACTGAAAAGGAGAGTTGGAACAACACTATCGAGAAGGACGAGGTTCTAGAAGGCATGGACAAGATGCCAGGCATGGAGAAGATTAAGTGGGCACCTATCTTCAAAGAGCTTGTTGATGTGACGCCGCCCAACACCATTGTCAACTTCGAACTCCTTTGGCGGAACCCGCAGCCCAAGTGGGCTTCACCTGCAGCTCGCGTCATCCAAATCGGTGACTCTGCGCACTCCTACCTTCCAGCCTCTGGAAATGGCGCCACGCAAGCCATTGAGGACGCCATCTCAATCGCCTCTTGCTTACAGATTGGTGGCAAGGAGCATATCCCTCAATCTGTGCGCGTCCATCTCCGTTTCCGATTCATTCGCAACTCGTGCGCGCAAAAACTTGGCTTCTCGAACGCTGAACTCCTCCAGGATACCGACTGGGACAAGGTAAAGCTTGACCCGCGTCGCGCAGCCCCTAAGCTACCAAAATGGGTGTGGTCGCACGACCCCGAAGCCTATGCGTACGAGAACTACCACAAGGCTGCTGAGAGCATCAAGAAGGGTATCGATATGGCGGACGAGGACAGCTACGAGCCAAACTATCCCAAGGGTTACAAGTACGAGCCCTGGAACATTGAGCAGATCATGGAGGACATGAGGGCACATAAGCCTATCGACCTCGGTCCTGGTGACTGGGAGTAAATCTTCGAAGGCACGGCTTGTAGCTTCAACGATTTTGCATGCATGAGGCGTTTACTTAGCGATTAATAAATGTATACATTGATAAAGTTGCTCGCTCTCCCGACTAACGATTTATCTACTTTGTTTGATCAAAACTCCTCTGCTTGGGGGATGCTGCAAAGAAACAACTCTGTCGCTCGTGTCACCCTCGGCTTCGGCCAGGGTCAGCGTTCTGGATAAATATCCGTCCGTCCATCATAGTTGGTACGAGCAGCATCTACCTCTCTTATTTTAAAGACGTCGTATGAGAGCCGAACTCATTTACGCACGCTCACAATTTTACGCATGTCCTGCATAGTCGCCAATCAATGCACAGCAGACCACCGTCTCGGTGCTTACGGAGTGCCGACCTGCACAATCAAGCGCATGCATACCCGAGACAAGAGTGCTGATCCCGCAACGCGCTCCGGCTCTCCAACGGAGATGCAAGTACAAGGGGGCTGCATGAGCGTACTGGGGTACGAATGAGCCTGCACTACTGGACATCGACCGAGTGCCAGAGTAATGCTTCTTTTCAAGTGAACAAGCCACGTTGTGGCACGCTCATCCATCAACCTTTCAATGGAGCTAAATACGAGGCTCACACACAGGCGGGCGGAGATCGACAGAGTCGATGAACTAACGAACATGATTAGTCTATAGAGGCTCAACATGGCAAAGGCTTTCATATGTGGCTTGGAATGAGCAAATTGCAAGTGAAGTGCGATTGTGCAAGTCAGCATCAATCGCCTGGCTTTCGTGTTGGCGGCGCGACACTTTTTTCTAAATAGTTTTCTAAGCGCAACCTGCGAATGTGCAGTGATTTTGGAGAAGCGAGAAGCTGTCATCAATTCTGCAGAACATTAGGTACCAGGAGGTTTGTCCGTTTGAATACACCCATGCAGCTGAGCTTTACGTGCCTGACAATGGACCTTTTTGTTAAAACTACGACAGTTGCAACGCCAGCACCAACACGTCTCCTCCCTCATCAACAAAGAAGCAAGATTAGATGTGATATTTCGTAGCACTCAACAAGCTCTCGGATTTCGAGAGCTATGAGATGACGGCGAAGCATGCCTGAAAGCTGAAAGGGGGAGTGTCTATCCATCTTTCAAAGAGAGCTGTTGAGAATCGCGAATCTATGCGCAGCGGAGGAGCCGGGTTGCTGAGGAGATAGGGCTCTGAGTATCAAGTCTTCATTCTTGAGTACAAGTTTTACCATTCCAGAACGATTAGCTGTACGAGTGCGAACTGGTATAAGTTTCAATGAATGTCAGCCTTGTCTTGGTGGTCGTAGATCTCTTTGCTTCATTACCCGTACCTAGCGTCGCGCTTTTTCTTAAAATAGACCAATTCTGGTGAGCTCTCGCATCGTCAAAGCATCCGTCCTGGCCAGCCATTGTTCTCGGACTTCCGGCAGCTGGTGACGAATGCTTCCTTGTGATACGCGCCCTTGTGAGCAATCGCCCTAGCGCCAAATCAACAGCAGAACGGCTGCAGTGTGGAGTGCGGAGCCGTATTTCATGTCTTCTCGTGTTGCCATAAAGCATTCATGTCTTTCAAATTTCGCAAAGTCTTCCTTCATTCCGCACTTCAACTCTGGTAGCTTATACCAATCAAGCTCAGGATACACAATATTTACAAGACGCGCGTAGTACATCACAACGCTAAACAGCACCCCGCAATGACCGCTACCAAAGCTATTCTCATTACCGGTGCGACGGGGAAACAGGGCGGTTCCGTACTAAATCAACTCGCAAGCCATTCTAGCGCGTCCCAGTTTACGCTCCTCGCTGTAACTCGTGATGCGGGTAGCCCCTCAGCCAAGCGCATCGTCGAACGCCACCCCAAGGTCTTGCTCGTGCAAGGAGACTTGAACGATGTCCCGAGACTGTTCTCTTCCGCCAAGTCCACGTTGAAGGAAGCCGGGAAGCTTGAGCAGATTTGGGGAGTGTACTCCGTCCAGATCTCAATGGGCCCTGGCGTGACCACAGAATTCGAAGTCAAGCAGGGTTCGGACTTGATCGACGAGTCCATCAAGGAAGGCGTCACGCACTTTGTCTACTCCAGTGTAGACCGAGGAGGCAACGAGAAGAGTTTCAACAACCCCACACCGATCCCGCACTTCCAGACCAAAGAAGAGATTGAACAGCACCTGCTCAAGGTAGCGGGCAAGAAGGGCGAGAACATGGGCTGGACCATCTTGAGGCCTGTTGCCTTCATGGACAATCTCGAGCCTGGAATGAAGTCCAAGGTCTTCCTCACTGCGCTAAGAGATACTCTCAAGGGCAAGTCAAATCAATGGGTCTCAGTCGAAGACATCGGCCTTTTCGGCGCAAGGGCCTTTAGGGAGCCCAGCCAGTGGAATGCTCGCGCTGAGGGCCTTGCAGGCAGTGAGCTTACAATGGAAGAGATGAATGGCTGCTTCGAGAGAGCAATCGGACAACCAGTACCATATGCCTTCAGCTTCATGGGGTCAGCACTAATGTGGGCGGTCACTGAGGTTAACCTCATGGTCAATTGGTTCGCTGACGAGGGCTATGGCGTTGACATTGCTAAATTGAAGAAAGAGGAGCCACAGCTGTGTGACTTCGAGAGGTGGTTGAAGGAGAGGAGCGGCTGGAAGGATCAGGCAATCAAGAATTAAGCCTCACCGAAAGGGCGCATCCGGCATTCCTTTTGCCTCGTAATCGTTGATAACTATATCCAATGGGCTTTCAAGTACTATCGCTCAGTCATACATGACAAATCTGATGTGTAAATGGTTATTCACACGTTTTGAGAAAGAATATCCCTAGTCTCCCATAGTAACCACGGCGCACAGCAGACGGCGTTGATGGAGGGCAGCATCGATGTCATTCGCTATCTGAACTCCGATCGCCGGACAGTAACCTAAGAATCTACAAATGCTTCAAGTACCATGCAAGTAACCCCTTACTCGACTCGGTTGATGACTCAAGCAAGCAGCTGGTACAGCGCCAGGCTACCAGCGATGACCGGTGTGACGAGCCTGAGCCTGTTCCAGCTCGCCCACTTCTTCGCAACAGTTTCCGCCTCCTTCAACTCGGTGTCACTGGCGCGACCAGCAAGAGCCTCCAGCTTGTCGTTCAGAGGCTGCATGTTCTTCGCTGAGTGGACAATGGTCATCAGGTGCATGATGGCCGCAACGCCGAATAACCTCCAATCGTTGCGGGCAAGGACGCCCTGCTTGTAAGTGGCATATCCAGCGTATGCGTAGCCCAAAAATCCGAGGGCTGAGATTGGGCGGAAGAATTGATTGCCCACTGTCCAGCAAAGAGGCCATTGGCGACCAAGAAGGCGTGCGCGCTCCTTGTGCTCGGGCGAGCTTGGAGGTGGGAAGTTGACGAGCAGCGCGGGGACTGTCATGAATGACTGTGTAATCGCATTACCTAGTCCTTTCAGTTCCCTTCCAAATTGATAGCAACTGAGGGTTTGCTTTACCTGCGAGAATGAAAGAGAAAGTGATGCAGGTACCTGCTATGCTCTTGACAATAAGGTTATCAGACATGGTTGCGATACGAGGTGATTGCGAAGCTTCGGATTTCAGAAGAGACAACAGGCTGAGAGAGCGCAGTAGAGGGTCAAGCTGATCTTAGAGTCTTTCATTAACACAATCCCTCGAACATAAAGACTCGGAACCGCAAGGCGACCGACAAGCATCTCCGTTCCGATCTCAATTGCAGGCTTCATCCCGAAATGTCAGTCGACCGTTACTTGGAGGTGATGTGATCGACCCGTTCCCGGTCAGCCATCGGTTCCCCAACTCCGTTGCGGACCTCAAGCATCTGTGATTGGATGAGACGCGGTTACATCACGGCTGGTGATTGTTCCTGACTGTCATGCAGGTCGGACTTTGAATGCGCATATGAGCTAATTTTGGCCAATGGAAACAAGCGAACAAAGGTCACGCTCGAACCATTTTAGAATGAAGTTGTTGCAACACTGCGCTCTTCCACATGACTAAGCCGCGCCATCCACTTCTGCACTAGTTCGAATTGCATCTCTTCGCTCGATCCACCCATTCATCTTGCTCACATCCACCACCACACTTTTCTATTTGAGCTGTCAGTCCCTCAGTCGTTGATTGACCCATCACGCCCCATGTAACTTGATGCCACCCGCCAAGAGCTCTTGGACTGAAGAGGAAACTGAAGTTCGAACCGCGGCTTTGCTCAAAGCATTTGATCATTCGTGGGTCGTCAAGCATTCTGACCACCAACACGCACAACAGCGCTCAGTTGTTTGGACACCGAACACCACGGCCTCCACCGAGTCATATCCCTTGGACTGTGGACCACTGGACAATTGCTTAACATATGTCGGATGGTGGTGTAACGAATCATACGTACAACTCACAGAGGGTCTCTTTCAAGATGCCAAAGGCCCTTCTGACAATAGCTTCCGAACCACAAAATCCTCCTTGGCGCACAATCTAGGGATACATCATGTGGTCTCTGTGGTAATCAACAATGGGCGCAGCAGATGAACGTTGAAAGTGTTGTTCAAGGAAGCCACACTGCCACAGCATCACTTCGTCATGGGTCAACAATCAGCGCTAATGTTCAGAGACGGCCGCTTTTGTGTCTTCCAAGCTTACCAACGATCACTTGGCATACGTAAGTCAAGCGCCCAGGACGAATTCCACCAGTGATATTTCTTTGGTAGGGAGTACGAGGCGCATGGGCCTTGACGCCGAGGCGACAGCGCGAAAGACTGGCTTTGCAAGGCTGTATCCGACGAGGCGCTAACCGGAAGATCGGCCGTAGGGTCACGGCACAAAGTCACTGCGCCTCAACGTTGGACGCCTCGAAAGGTATGTAAATATAGGCAACGACGACAACTTTTGGAAGCTCCTATGAAGCTTGGAACTTGTTTGTGCACCAACTACATCAGCTCTACTCACATCTCGTCTCACGTACTCAGTATGGCTCGAATTAGCGCAGCGCTGCTCTTTGCGGGTGTTGCAACCGCTCAGGCTACCAATTACACCACAACAGCATGGATGACCAACTACGCCGGCACTGATAAGTACGGCTATGTCGCGTCTGTGATTGGTGCCGACGCTGACCATCTGACCTTGTCCCTGGACTATGATTCAAACACCAATGCGACCATTCTCAACCTCGGTGGCCCTGGCGGTAACTACACCTTCGGCAAAACAGCTTTCACCATCAGCGATGCCATGACCCGGTTCCAGCCTACACCAACAGATGGCGACATGAACGTCCAGGTGGCCTGCACGCAGCCTGCGCAAGGAGGCGCGGATGTGACGTGCAATGCCAAGCTCGGCGATGGATATGCCAGATTCGCCCGGTGCAATGAGTATCAGACTACCCAAACGAATCGTGGCCCGACAGAAAACATCACGCAGATCATCACACACACGTACGGCACCGGTATCTGGGGCCCTGCTGGTACTGAGACTATCACACAAAGTTTCAACTTCCCGCTGCAGACGGAGACCACAACACCGGCATGGTGCACTAGCGACGAAGTGCCGGAGACTGTACTGGAATCATCGTACACGACAACAGCTGCGAATTTTGCTGTATATCAGATTGTGATATACGCTGGACAGGAGAAACTGAGTGCTTATTCTGGCTCATCCGTGGACGTCAGTACAATTACTCCAAGCCCAAGTGCTACTGCATCATCGAACAGCCCAGGACCAGCTTCTGCGAGCGCGTCCGTGAGCTCACCTCCAGAGAGTACTGGTGCAGCAGGAAAGTTGAACGCAATGGCGCCCGCATTCGCCGGTGTGGGTGTTCTAGCCATGATGGGCATGCTGTAAAGTGTTTTTTAGCCTAAATCTAATTACATCTCAGTACGACAATCCGTACCTGAAGTCTTTAGTCCTATGCTGAAGCATGTGTGTCTCTGTAGTACTTGCTGTGATAAGAAGACGCCCAAGACAGAAGGTGACATGACGTGCTCGCTTATCGTGATTGGTCATTCGTCCTTACGCTTCCAGTCCATCGACGCAACAACACAGTCCTGAAACACCAACATGGCGACCCAAGCTGGACCCCAGACGTACACTACCATCGAGTTGCTCACTCCTAATGGCCCAGAGTTTCGACGCGTCTCAACAGCTTCAGCCCGTCCACCCAGAGACGATGAGATCCCGATCATTGACCTCAGAGACATTGACGGTGATCTTGACGCTAGAGTCCACATCGCAGAGCATGTACGAAAAGCTGCTGAGAATACTGGGTTCTTTTACGTTCAGAACTATGGGATCGACAACAGTGTAGTCGCAGACGCTCTAAGCCAGGCCAAAGCTTTCTTCGTGCAGCCGCTGGAGAAGAAAGAGTTACTTGTACCGGAGCGCATAGGGCCTGGTGTTGGGTATAGAGGGGTAGGATCGTCACAAATCAACCGTACAGAGTCTCGAGGTACTAGACTTGAGCTGTGGGGCAGATTAAAGATGCTGACCGGCGGCAGATCGAAAAGAAACACTTGCTATTCAGTATGATGCACGATACGATCCCGATCAATCCGAGTCATACTTGTTGTCATCCATTGACGAAGACACAACGAAGAGCCATGAGCTGATTTGGAAGCACACATCTCACCTTGAAGGACTTCGAGAAACAACCATTTCTTTCTGGGCACAGCGACTCCAGCTCGCTCGAAAGTTAGTCCGGATCTTCGCCCTCGCCCTCGACCTGTCCGAGAATTATTTCGATGCGCTGACAACACGACCTGGTTCTGATGCCTTGTACATCCACTACCCACCATCGATCTCGCGCACTGCGTCGAATGTGGATGAGATCGACGTCGGCATAGGCTCCCACACCGACATCCAACTTTTCACGCTCCTCTGGCAAGACAACTCCGGCGGCTTACAGGTCCTGTCGCAGACCGAAGAATGGCTCGACGCCTCCCCTGTTCCTGGAACACTGGTTGTAAACGTGGGTGACTTCCTGCAGCGCTTGTCAAACGACCGGTTCCGCTCGACGGTCCACCGAGTATACAACCGTTCGGAGAAGTCGAGATACTCCATGCCATTTTTCTTTGGATTCAATGCAGATGCGATGTGTGAGGTGGTGCCGACATGTATCAGAGAAGGGGAAGTGGCGAAGTATGAGCCAATATCATGTGGTGAGTGGAGGAGGCAGCGATTTGCGTTGGCATCAAAAGCGGCATGAACTCCAGACATGCACTTGGGTCTTCATGATTGCGTCGGAAGCTCCAAATCTACCAACGGCAAGAAAGCGCCTTGCAAAGAAGAAACCTTAATTCAACATCATGAGACGAAGAACCGTTCATTTGAGAGCTTTTGCGCTGATTCCATCCACCAATACCTGTTGCCTCAAGCCACTTTGTTACAAGGAGTCTATGCCGGGTGGGAGTTACTCGCTGTCCAACTAGAACAGCACTTTGATGGTCTGAAGTCGCTCCCAGTATTCTAAGCCACACAATGGTCGACATCAATTTGCATGCTGTGTTGTGTGCGTGTTAATGTTCTCAAAACAGCCGAGTCTGCTAAGAATGGAGTATGAACTGTCTGATTTGCACCCCAAAAAGAGGCTAGACAATGGCTGCATAATGCCGACTTCGGGTTACGCAGACATTGATCGTGGCAGTTTCGAACTCACACGTCATCGTGGTCATCAAACGAAGCAAGTTCTCATTGGAGTCTGAGAAAAAGAGATGCCCAAGACTGGACCCACATCGATGAACGTGACTCTTCTGCATTCAGACGGGATAGCTGATGCTGCTGCAGATGGGTTCCATGAATTTTCGTCAGAAAGCCTATCGTGGAGCACCCAAGCACCCGTATCGACGATATATTGCCAGGAGATAGATAGATGAAACGCGAGAGAGGACCACCAGGATGGAGGGTCTTGATATAGCCATGTGTCTTTTGGTGAAGGGAGTGTGAAGGTACCGCCGAGACTATGGCAGCCTACTGTCGCGCACTAGGCCAAGATGAACTAGCTCCACCTGCTCGAAACGAGCCTGAGCACGTACCAGCAGTCTCATCTCAGCGTCAAGCCCACACAATGTCTCTTATCAATCAGTACCATTGTCCTCCCATGTTACGATCACTGTTGTCGGGATATGGCAAATCACGTTGAAGACGACAGACCGCTACGCTTCGAAGATGAGGCTAAGGATGTAATACGCCGAGGCTCCGTGGACACCGACATTGGCTTGGAAGAGGCGCAACTGCTGCTTAGAGAAGAGTTCGATTTCGAGGACAGCGACCAAACGGAGCAGCGCCGATCAATCAATGGCCCTTCCGGGTGCCTAGGCTTTCTACACGGCCCTGAGCCTCCTCGTCCGCAAAAGATCCAACCCTTCTTCCCTTCCCTTCAGGAGGCTCCTGCCAAATTACTCAAGAAGGCAATGGCTCGGCGAGAGCACCAAAGTATTTTCCTTAACGTCGTTCTCGTCATTTGGCTATTGTCCTTCATTGGCTTCTTGGCCACGGAACTGCCCACAGTTGACGAGGACGGCCAGTACGTAGTCAATCTTGACTGTACCGACTCGCTGTGGAAACGCAAAAATGAGTGTGGGATCAATGGCATAAATTGTCATCCCTTCAATGATTCGTCATTTTCATTCCGGTGCCCTTCAAAGTGCGCTGATGTGCAGCTCCTGAATCCTCACGCTGTTGGCGCATACAATGCGAACTATCAGCCTCTTGTGGTTGGGTCCGAGACCTACAGAGGAGACAGCTTCCTCTGTGCATCAGGTATCCACGCCGGCATCATCGATGATAGGACTGGTGGCTGTGGCGTTGTGGAACTCGTCGGCGAAAAGAGCAATTTCACGTCGACCAAGGCTCATGGCATCGAGTCTATTGCATTCGACTCGGACTTTCCGCAGGCATTTACATTTGCCAAGATGGACGGAATTCAGAAATGCAGCAGCGAACCACGCTCTGCCTTGCTCATCGTGTCACTCCTGACTACAGCTCTACTTTCATTGTTCTCGACTCAGTCGAAAGTCTTCTTTCCAATCTTCGTTGTCATCTTCGCGCACGTCAGCTTCGTGTCTGATCCGCCGCAAGCATCATATCGAAGCATCACAGTCCTCCCGGATCGTCTCTCCATGTTCGCGAAACGGCTGCTTCCAGCCGTCTTTGTCGCTGTCATCATCTGGAAGACGGTTGTTAAACGTACCTTGACTGGACTTGATGCTCCCATCGAGAAAGTTATGCTGTGGCTGGGTGGCTTCTGGATCGGAGCGTTGTCGAATTATACATTCGATTGGATCCCGATCTCGAGGCTTACTGCACACGACTTGGAGCAGCAACCCGGAGCCAAGCTTGCGTTGGCCATCATCATCGGCGTGCTAGTGCTCATTGCAGCCGGCCAAGTCTACTACTTCTGGTGTGAAGGACGACTGCTGACGTATCTTGGACTGTATGGGCTTTTCATCTTCGCCGTTTTGGTCTGCCTCGCTCTTCCTGGAGTCAACTTGAGGATCCATCACTACATCATCGGTCTGCTGTTGCTTCCAGGAACAAGTATGCAGACACGACCATCGCTGCTGTATCAGGGTATCTTGCTTGGTTTGTTTGTCAACGGTATCGCACGTTGGGACTTCGACTCAGTTCTTCAGACGACCGCAGCTTTACGAGAGGACGGCCGATTCAATTCTGTAGTGCCCAGCATAATCACCCCGACGATAGAAGCCAGCGCTACTAAAGGTGTTATCGCAGCTTTCTCTTGGATGTTCTTGCCCGAAGGCATACAAGGAATCAGTGTTGTTGTCAATGACGTGGAGCGTTACCGCGGTTTCGTTGATGAATATCCAGATGGCGAGACCTTCAAGTGGCGGCGCCCGGCGGATGATGCGATGAATGATTACTTCCGCTTCGCATTCATCAAGGACGGGCGGACGCTGGACTACTCAGAGGCTGGCACACTACTGAGGAATGGGACTTGGACTGCGTAGGTCGTAGCTATTCTGTTCAGAAGTCCTTCCGCAATTCAAACAATGGGCGCCTATCAGGGTACCACGCATCCAGGAGAAAGTAATTATTACGAGTATTGCTATCAAGAATTCGGACATTTAGCGAGTACCAGCGTCGAGTAAACGTTCCCGCACAGTGGGAATAATTTCCATTACGATGGCGCAAATCTCCTCAAAAGGGAAAGAGCAAACGATGATGGTAGCCTAGCACGAACGGCTCTGGCGAATCAAGGTCTTGCACGCCATACAAAGCTTCCTAACCACCACGGCAAGACACGCTCCCTTGCCTCGAAACAACCAAGGTCGCACACACCCAGTTACGGACCACCACGGGTATCTGCTAAATCAACAATGTAAGTATCTCAGCGCCTTGCAGATGTGGTCAAGCCACGCAATTCACTGACATGGTCAACAACAGGTCGAAAGCAAATATTGTGAAGATTGCTGCCCTCGCGGACAATCAAGGAAGCAAGCGCAAACACAGAATAGACAGTGAAAGGCACCCAGACTCCCGTAAGCGTCTTAAAGTAGGACAGCTGCGCCTGCAGGTCGATGACAGACTGAAAAACTTTGACAACTTCAAGTTCTTGCATCTACCGCCTGGTCAGTCTCGCCCGCGTGTTGGAGAAGGACACTCTAATAGCGTTCAGAAGTTCGCAACCAGATCTACGCATATGCCACAGAACAAACTCACAGGTGTTTTCCCTTACTGCATGGAAACCCGCAGAAGACCACTAGAAGACGAGTGTTGCGGTCAGGCAACTCTACTGAAACATCAGGCCCCGACCGCAAGCCCATCCCATACCTTGGGCTGACGCAGGTGTGCCTGCAGATCAGAGCTGAGTTCCGTCCGATGTGGTTATCGACACACAGAATTCCGTTCAACTTCCTACAGTCCTACTTCAAGACTTTCTTTGTCGCACGTGCGCCAAAAATGACAAGGTCCAACGTATTTGGTCTGAGTGTTTCGCAGTTCAGGATATGGGTTCGCAAGGACGACCTTGGTCAGGTCTGGGAGGGCTGCGAAGCGACCCGGCTCTTCAAGCACAAGGCTCGTTTTCCCAAATGCGTCGTCATATGCCAGTCGATGCCACAAACCGAAGAATCAACTCTTCGACAATTGGAGAAGCTGATCAATCATGATCATCCAGACTGGAGGAGAGCAGTGACTGCAGGGAGGATCAGTCAGGTTCGACTTTCCTTGCAGGATGACAGGACGACACCGTTGATGCATATTGTCGTCAAGGAAAGGTATGCTGAGCCGTGGATGAAGGTGATATCCGTCACACCATCATGGGACATTATGGAACGGTATCTGAGGCGTTTTGGATTCGAATACAAGGTTGGCTGGGAGGCTCGAGTGAGCGTGGACTACTCGTGAACCCTGTAGCTTCACGGCATCGATATATTTTCATGACGTAGTCAGCCTCCGGATACATAGACTGCTTGCTATGCACCTGGTTAGTACACGTGTAAGCCATAGCTAGTAGAATGTTAAATTCTCTTACAAGAAGATCAAATAACATGATGAGGGATGGTGTGGACGCGAGACGCGTCGATCCCCGCTAGTGCGGCGAACAATCGGCGTGAGCGCGGAGTGGAGTTCCAAACAAAACAGCCGACCGTCAATCAACAACATCAGCGGACACAGCGCATGCGGCCACCATGAAGATCACGGAGCTGGTCATAGACGTCAGTAGATTGCGCGAGTGGTACGACACCGCCTAACACACTTGCAGGGCTACAAGTCGTACGCTGTCCGAACAGTCATCACCGGCTGGTTTGTTTACCCCGACCGCAAATGCTATTGACGCTCACAGCCTGGCAGGGACGAGAGCTTTAACTCAATCACCGGTCTAAACGGATCTGGAAAGTCCAACATCCTCGACTCGATATGTTTCGTCCTCGGCATTACCAACCTGGGCGTTGTGCGCGCGCAGAACTTGCAGGTAGGCAGAGGCGCAGGGTGTGCACACGGCAGCAGTTGACGAGTCGCATAGGATCTCATCTACAAGCGCGGTCAGGCAGGCGTCACCAAAGCCAGCGTGACTATCACATTCGACAACAAAGACAAGAAGAACAGCCCCGTGGGCTTTGACCACCTCGACTCGATTTCTGTTACGCGAACGATTGTGCTCGGCGGCGCCAGCAAGTATCTGGTCAACGGATCTCGCGCGCAGCAAAACACCGTTCAGAACCTGTTCCAGTCGGTGCAGCTGAACATCAACAACCCCAACTTCTTGATCATGCAGGGCCGAGTCACGAAGGTGCTAAACATGAAGCCCGTCGAGATCCTGGCTATGCTCGAAGAGGCTGCCGGAACGCGCATGTTTGAGGACAGGCGGGACAAGGCGTACAAGACCATGACGAAGAAGGAAGGCAAGGTTCAGGAGATCGCAGAGCTTCTGCGCGATGAAATTGATCCAAAGCTCGAGAAGCTGCGGCAGGAAAAGCGAGCGTTCCTCGATTTTCAGCAGACCCAGAGCGAACTCGAAAAGCTCACCAAGCTCGTCATCGCATACGACTACACACGGCTACAAGAGAAACTACAACAGTCTGGCGATGATCTCGAGGCAAAGAAGCAGAGGACCAAGGATCTCGAGGTGTCAGCTGTGCGCATGAAGAAAGAGATCGAATTCCTTCAGGAAGACATCAAAAAAGTCAAAGCCACAAGAGAAAAGGAACTGCGAAAGGGCGGCAAGTTTCAGGCGCTCGAGGAGGAAGTTAAGACAAACTCGCACGAAGTCGTGCGACTAGATACATCCCTTGATTTAAAGCGGACTGGTATGGCCGAGGAGGTAGAGCGAAAGAAGGGTATCGAGGGGAGCGTCAGGGACCTCGAGAAGCAGCTGCAACAAAAGAAGCAAGTCCACGAGAAGCTTCAGGAGAAGTATCAGACCGCGCGTGAGGAACTGGCGAAGCAGACCGAGGAAGTCGAGAAGAAAGAGGAGCTTCTGCAGACACTGCAGACCGGGGTCGCCTCGAAAGAGGGTCAGGAAAGCGGTTATCAGGGACAGTTGCAGGATGCCAGAAATCGCGTTAGCGCTGCGGCGACAGTGCAGGAGCAAGCCAAGCTCAAGATCTCGCATCTTGAGAAGCAGATCAAAGAGGACGAGCCGAAAGCGAAGAAGGCCAAGCAGCAGAACTCTGGGTTGCTGAACGATCTCGAGGCACTCAAGTCGCAGGCTCAGAGGCTAGAGGCCGATCTGACCAAGATGGGTTTCGACGAGAGTAAGGAGTCGAACATGTACCAGCACGAGTCGCATCTGCAGGCACGCATCCGTGAGCTCAAGCAGCAAGCAGATGAGCTGAGGCGCAGAGTATCGAACATCGACTTCAGCTACAGCGATCCCTCACCCAACTTCGACAGATCAAAGGTCAAGGGTCTGGTGGCTCAGCTCTTCACGTTGAAGAAAGAGCACACATCAGCGGGAACGGCTCTGGAGGTTGCAGCTGGAGGCCGACTATACAATGTTGTAGTCGACTCTGCTGCCACGGGTAAACAGCTGCTTGAAAATGGTCGTCTCAAGAAGAGAGTTACGATCATTCCCCTCAACAAGATTGCGGCGTTTCGAGCCTCGGCACAAAAGATCGGTGCAGCACAGAAGATCGCACCCGGGAAAGTGGACCTCGCCTTGTCTCTTGTAGGGTACGATGACGAGGTCAACGCAGCCATGGAGTACGTTTTTGGGTCCACGCTCGTGTGCGAGGACGCAGAGACCGCTAAGCGCGTGACCTTCGACCCAGCCGTGCGTATGCGAAGCGTCACATTTCAGGGCGACACCTATGATCCTGCCGGAACACTGTCTGGTGGTAGCGCACCACAATCGAGCGGTGTATTGGTTACGATGCAGAAGCTCAATGAGATCACGATCGAGCTTCAATCGCAAGAGAAACAGCTTCGCCAACTCCACGAGACGATGGCTAGCGAAAAGAAAAGACTTGACGCCGCGCGCAAGACCAAGCAGGAGCTGGATCTCAAGAAGCACGAAATTAAGCTTACAGAGGAGCAGATCAGCGGTAACTCTTCGTCGTCTGTATGTTGATTTGTCCCCACGACGCATTCATACGTTCTAACGTGTCGCAGATCATTCAAGCCATTGAGGAGATGAAGCAGAGTGTCGCCCAGCTGAAAGAAGATGTCAAGGCCGCCAAAGCACGACAGGACGAGGCGAAGGCGGACATAAAACGCATCGAACGCGACATGAGCGAATTCAACAACAACAAGGACAGCAAGCTGGCAGAGCTGCAGTCATCGCTTGAAAAGCTCAAGAAGGCACTGGCCAAGACAAACGCCGCCATCAAACCGTTGCAATCCGAAGTGCGTGAGGCTATGGTGGACTCTGAGCAATGCGGCAGCGACCTTGCCGCAGCGCAAGAGCAGCTCGAGGATGTTCAAACCACACTCAAGTCTCAGCAAGAAGAGATCGACGAACTTCTGGCTGAACAGAAGCAAGCTCAGGATGCACATGACATTGCGCAAGCGCAGTTGGCTGACGAACAAGCAAAGCTCACGGGCTTTGACGAGGAGCTCCGGTCGCTCGAAGACACCATAAGAGCAAAGAACTCATCCATCACAGAGGGTGGCCTAGAGCAGCAGAGGCTCGCACATGAGATTGAAAAATTTCACAAAGAGTCTGAAGGCGCTGTCGGCCACATCGCAGCACTCGAGAAGGAGCACGACTTCATCGCCAGCGACGCTGAGCTGTTTGGTCGCGCAGGGACCGTCTACGACTTTCATGGTGTCAACATGGCTGACTGCAAACCCAAACGCAAAGCCCTTGAGGAGCGCTTCCAGCAGCGGAAGAACAAGATCAATCCCAAGGTCATGGCCATGATCGACAACGTCGAGAAGAAGGAAGCAAGCCTCAAGAACAACATGGCGACCGTCGTCAAAGATAAGAAGAAGATCGAGGACACAATCCTCAAGCTGGATGAGTACAAGAAGGAAGCACTGTATAAGACCTGGACAAAGGTCAACAAGGACTTTGGCGACATCTTCAACGAGATCCTGCCAGGCAGCTACGCCAAGTTGGATCCACCTGAAGGAAAGACGATCGCCGATGGGCTTGAGGTCAAGGTCATGCTGGGCAAGGTCTGGAAGCAGTCACTTACCGAGCTATCGGGTGGTCAACGGTACGTTCCCTTCTCTCCGAATGTTTGGTACATTCACTGACTATTCCAGGTCCCTGATTGCCCTATCTCTCATCATGGCATTGCTGCAGTTCAAGCCTGCACCCATGTACATTCTAGACGAAGTGGACGCCGCGCTTGACATCTCGCATACCCAGAATATCGGTCACCTAATCAAAACACGGTTCAAAGGCTCGCAATTTATCGTCGTCAGTCTGAAAGATGGCATGTTCGAGAACGCGAACCGGCTATTCAGAACCAGGTTCGTCGATGGGACAAGTGTTGTACAGGCAACGACCGCTGCAAAGTGAGCGGCAGTAGCGAATTGCTTTGACGATGTGTAATGTGTCATGAATCGTGGGTTCGGGATACCCGGTGCATTTGGGCTGGTTTGGACGGATTTACTTTGCATAGCTTGGCGTTTGCGGGTTGTACTCGGGGCTAGAGTCTGGTTTGGAAGTTGAGTAGGTCTATCCGCGCCGTGAGTGGTCGCTGCTCTTTCGAATCTCTTCTCGTCTATCTCTCCTTCCCGATTGGGATGCCGAAGACGCAACCTTCC
Source organism: Didymella segeticola (assembly GCA_004522025.1). Lineage (NCBI taxonomy): Eukaryota > Fungi > Ascomycota > Dothideomycetes > Pleosporales > Didymellaceae > Didymella > Didymella segeticola. The sequence goes on from SDAV01000011.1 coordinate 1,109,338, forward strand.
TCGGGCTGCTTCTTACCACGACAACGCCCTATTTTCCTCTGCTCTACGATCGCCATTCACTCCCACCGCCTACAATGTGCTTATCCTATTCCTAGAACGACCTTTAATTCACGCTCGCCATCCCGACGGCAAGTCTGCCGATCACTGTGTTCATGCGCACGCATACCGACGCGAGCGCCTGCTATTTGCTTCCCTGGCCTGCCTTCGATGTCGCAATCGGGCTCAGATGTTTCACTCGATACCTCATCTACCATCGATATCGGGCAGAGACGCACCGGCCTCACCCTGAGCGGATCGTGCGTGACCACACCCTACACCTACTCCACCGGCAACAAGGACTATCTTCAACAACCTCAATTATCACAGCAGAAACAGCAAGAATCACTGTCTCGACACTATGCAACATTTCAGGAGCACGCTGACTCTGTCATGCGCGCGGAATCTGCCGACGACCATGCTGTTGCGCCCCGTCATGAGGGCAGACGTGGAAGCTTCGCCTGGGCGCTGCGAACAGCGTATGAGGACGAGGCTCCAAAGCACAGTCGCAATCCGATGATGCCACAGAAACCAAACGATCGAACGCCGCCAACTATGGAAGAACTTGTACGCAAGACCACGCACGAAGACGATAGCTCCAGTACACGCAGGTCCAGTCTTGTGCAACCTGATACCATTTTCAGTCGCCCGTCTACTACACGCTCGTCTACAGCCGGCACTGACATCGACAGCGTTACGAGATCAGACACTGGAAAGTCTTTAGGTGGGCTTGCGAGGAGCGTGCCGAAAATTAATCCTGACATCAAGCCGCATCGACTTTCGATCGGCAAAACACATCAAAGGACGTCATTGACGGAAGAAGATCTAGGAGATACATCATCCACCCAAGGCGGCAGAAAGGGCCTCAAGCTATCCTTCCAACTTCCATCCAGCTTGAAGTCCAAGGATCCTGCGGGTGAATCTCTGCAGCCTTGCTCAGTCGTCGAAGAGTCTTCGTCGTATGAGTTGCTGAGCAATGTGACCTCGCCAAACTCAACGTCGAAGTGCAATGGCTTGGCAGCACGCCGACAAGTCAAGTTGGACCTGACACTCCCCATCGGTCTACCCGACATGTCCAATCCCAGGGATCGCAACGGAGCAAATACTGCTTTCTTCAGCAGCATCACTCCATCGCGACCTCGAAGTCCCAAAACGCCATGGATCCACAAGAAAGAGCCAGACTGGGGGCGAGGCGGCAATATCACAGCTGCCAAGAGCGCGCCAGTCGTTGAGAAAGATGAGGATATGAGCGCCATGGACATGATGATACTCAACGATGCAGGTGTACAGCTTGGAATCGATTCAGCCTTACCTCCTGCCACAACTTCACTTCCAACGCCAGCCTTCACAAGACCACCCCAAAAGATTCGTGACCGGTGCTACATCGGCCGCCCTACATCCAAGCGCAGAAAGAGTGGAGGACCGAGTACAAGTGAATCAGACTTCGGAAGCACGCCGGACGGACAATGGACACCAGAGGTCCGAGAAGGGATGAGCGAACAAGAAGCACGCGCCCAAAAGGAGCTTCTCCATCTGGCTAAGGTGTCAAAGACTGCGCGGTCGCGGCGTTGGCCTTGGACAAAGTCGAAGACATCGGGATCTGATGACCAAACGCAAGTCAAAGATGAGAGTGGCGACATCCGCAAAAGTATCTCTGTCAACCTTTTCAAACGCTCGAACCGGTTTTCGGAGGAGGATATCCATGAGAAGGACAAGAAAGACAAGAAACCATCTAAGGTTTACAACGCGCCTTGGAGACGCGACAAGCCCGTCAACAAACCTCCTCTACCTTCTGCATCTCTCGCCAATATGCCCGTCCCACCCACTTTTGTCCCCCCTGGGTGCGAGAAGGTACACACGCCCCCTATATTTGATGCAGCCAGCGAAGTCCGCGGCAAGCTCGCAAACTTTTTCTTCGAATCCAATGGCTTACCGTCTTCGAAGCGCAAACCCAAAGCCAGCCCAGGTGGCTACTGGGACTCTAACGCAGTCCTTATGAGTATGGCAACTGATCTGAGACTCAGTAATACTGAAGATGATGAGGGGCCAGAGGGAAGGCACCCTGCAGCGTTCCATTTCGGACCGGTAAATGATACGCCGGGCCACATGGCGAGCCCTGGCTCGTACACAGGGCCGGATGGCTATTTGGGCGTCAAGAATGTGAAAGATCAACCGACACCAAGTAGCCCTGGCCAAGATAGCTGGTTTCGTATGCATTTCGGCGATCATACGCCTGATGTCGAGAGCTTGACCGCCGAAACGCTCAAAGAGGCAGACGAACGACGTAAGTTCGAGTGGCTTGTCCCGGAACATCTTCCCAATAGCCCACTGTGCCCGTTGCATGTCAAGTACGTTGGCCCCAGCAAGGGTCTCTGTTATTGGCATGGGAGGAAGAGCAATGGTTGGGGCGTTGAGCCAGGACGAAATTATTTTAGCCATCCTGTAAGGATTGGTGAGGGAAGTAGTGCCGGCTGGGAGATGGGTAAGCCGGAGACTCCGAGGCAGGAGAAGAGCAAGAGGAGGTTGCAGAGCTTGAGTAATCCTTGATGTTACAGTCTCATTTAGCGCGGCGTTGGGTGCATAGTGTAAGGTCTCTGCATCTTGTTGTTGAACCGTAGGTCTAATGATATCCACGAGCTACCTAGATGAGATACCCACGATGCTTAAGCCTCCTCAACGATTCAGACGTGGCATAGGCTATACACTGCCTATTGCCTCGAATAATTAATGAACAGAGAACAAGACGTGATTACCAAACAAACGTGTGAATAGATGTACAGAATGCACGAATCGTTTGGAAAGTCACATGGAAACCAGCAGTCCTGAGAAGCTTGGAGTGAAAAACAACTTGGCTTCGATGCAATCGCATTAAGTCATATTAGGCCGAATCAACTATCGGAAGTCATGGGTGCTCGTATAGTACCTACCGAGTGACTACGGGCTCGGTTGCAAAGGCATTAGCAAAGCGACAATACACCATCACGTAGCTAGACAAGGATGTAATTCTCCCTCGGTATTCCAGCTTCTTCGAACGGCTTGAGAAGATTCTTGTCCATCTTTCCTTCAAGATAGCACTCTCCAATGAAAAAGAAATGGCCCTTAGTCTCGGCCTCCCGCAGGATATATGGAACGTCTCCGCCGTACAGGATAACCACAATGTCGCCAGGCTTGGTCCCTGCAGGACACAACCCTTCTGAGTCATCGTCCAGCTGAAAGACACACTCGTCGATGCAAGGCAGTGCAGCCGGAATGTGCAGGCGGTCACCATGGCGGCGGCCATGAGCTGCCCAGTGTTGCAACGGGTAGTCCCAGCCTTCTGTATAACCCTGGAAGGCCTCTGTAACGGGTGTGCTGTAGACTCGACGAGCTCCGGAAGCATCAAACACGTAGTTGAATGCCTTGAAAGTGTCGGTGTCGATACGATCCTGACTGAGCTGGTACGGGCCGATGCTTTGTAGCTTGCCTAGTTGGTAGCCTTGCAGTCGAAGCTGTCTCCGTTCAGGTCCTTCGTATGAGATCCTTGTCGTGTCTGGATGACTGCCCCCTGTCACTCGGTAGCGACCCGAGCCACCGAAGGACTGATTTTCCCATTTGCGCATGCCTGAGTACCATGTTGCCCAGGAAGGATGATCAGACGGCGGCTGATCATGAGGTGACACTTTAGCGGGTCCCGTGCAATCTAGAGTCTGCCATGTGCGCCCTCTTATGGCTTGAAGGGCTGATAGGACACGCAGTGACCTTGTGCAGGCGATCACCCAGATGGTGAAATCGATGAACACCTCGCTTACCGACTTGTGGTAATCTGGGTAGATGAGTTGATTGAGCCCTCTTTCGTTCGAATGCGCCACTTGAAGCAATCCAAGCAACCCGAAAATATGATCCCTAGGGTCAGAGGCCTTCAGATCCAAGCCTTGAATGACCAAACTAAGAAGGCTATCCTGTTTTGACATCCAGCTGTCCTCTGCCCTGTCAACATCGGCATGTTTCTCCAGTCCAGCAAAGCTGGTCCAGATCAGAGGAAGATTTGTATGTTGCGTTCCTGGCACTTCGAAGCTACCGTACTTGGACCACACATTGGCTTTCCAGATTGTGTCCCAAGTCATGGTGCGGCGGCCATATATGAATGTCCTTTGGTGTGCCCTCCATACTTCTTGAACAACCCAGACCCTCCAGAACCACGGAAGTGTCAGAACTCGGTTGACCTCCTTGATGGGCAGGTTGTCGTTGCTGACTCCGGGCAGCCCGACTTTGAGTGATCCATCACGGAGCGCTTCCTTGGTTGGCTCACGGTACTGGGGTAAGAGTTCATTGACGGTATCGATCGAACGCTCTGTTTCAGCATCGCCTGCACCCAACCAGACGATGACGCGTTCAGCTCCAGAGTATATGCGGCCCATCATGCTGACTTGATGAGCCAACTCAGATTTATCTGCTTGGTTGATACACAGCTGATCCACCCACAGGACACGCGTCTGGGTCGAACTTCGCAAGTACAACAGCGCGTTCCAGAGGCTTGTTGAGACATGGACCTGATGCGCGCTGTCATCGTCATCTAAGCATTCAATTGGTGTATTGACGTTGCTCGCAGATTCACTCCGGCTAGTGAACGGCTGGGCCCAGCAGTATGATAGCGCTTCAAAATGTGGACATTCCGCATCTGAAAGGCCGGCGGCTGTGAGTCTCACGCGTATCACTTTGGAGTCCAGCCCAGGGAGGAGAGTCAGAAGACGGATCATGTTGCGTCCTGAGTCAAGCTTGTCGTAGCGTGGACGTGACGGGGGCATTGGCTCGGGCAGTGCAAGGGATTTTGCGCATTCTATTTCCACCTCTGCTTTTTGAAGGTAATTGACCCAGCCGACGAAGTTAGCACGCGGCCAGAGTTGGACAATGTCAAGTGGCTGAAGTGCGTCGACGAGCAACTGCAATGTCTCGCTCGCACCATCTCTACTATCGATTAAAGTCTCTTTCCACTCCGGAATGCCTGCAGGGTTCTGGTAGACACATTCTCGCGGGATACTATTTCGTCCGCTGGGTCTCTCGACGTTCAGTTCGTACCACGTAAATCCAGGCTGGCCGATACGGCCTTCCTCATCGCAGAAGCCTGGACAATTAGATTTGATCATGCTTTAGGATTCCAGGGTCTTACCTTGGTCCCGAGATCTTAATCTTATCGTAATTCCGGTGACTTTCGCGACATCACCAGGTATCTGCAGCTCTACGTACGGTCTGGAAGGACAGTGTGTCGTTATCATGATTGGGTCATCTCGAGTTGCACGTATGGTGATGTCCATAATGACAGGAGTCGATTACTGAAGTTGAAACATGATGGGTCACTCTTTAAGAGAACAAGAATTGCGCAGGATCTGTACATTGTGGCTGAGATGTTCAAGGTGCGCAGCGTAAGCGCTCGACAGGGGCGAGTACGAATATAGGACTACAGCGCGGCACAGGCGCAGCAACATGAAATGATATCAGGGTCGACAACAGGAAGACACGAAATAGTATTGTTTGATCAGGAGGGTTGGTCCCGCAAAGAGTTGGATGTTTATCGGACGCACGAGCCCCAACGCCTCCAAGGCCAAAGTATCACAGCTTCCCGACTTCTCACGCGCAACACAGCAAGACCCAATCACGGCTATACACAGACCGATCAGCAACGATTGCAGCCATGTCCGCACTATCTTCCTGGATTCCGCCTGCTGAAGGCCTACTGCCAAAATGGCTCCTTTTTGTACGTTAAGCCTTAGTGTTTACAGTTCAAAAATCGCAGTCTCACCCATGCTGCAATTGCACCTCTTGAACCCCAAGGCCCCCCCGCTAATCTACCCAGGTCTCTTTCGTCTCGACCCTCAACAGCATCCAGGCTTACTCGACGCTGGCCTACACCTCACGCGTCTACAACCCCACGCCGATCGACCCACCGGTCAAACAGCCCGCACACGTAACTTGGCTGTCCTCGCGCACATTTGGGACCTGGACCTTTTTGACTTCCGTCATTCGGTTCTACGCTGCATACCACATCAATGAGCCCGCATTTTATCAGCTCGCTATCTGGACGTATGTAGTTGCGTTTGCGCACTTTGGGTCTGAGTGGTTTGTGTTTGGGACGACAAGGTGGGGAAAGGCGCTGGCGGGGCCCGTGTTCGTTAGTACCGGATCGCTGATTTGGATGTTTTCGCAGTGGGGGTATTATGTCAAGGCATAATGGGGGGAGAGTGTGGAAGCCAAGCAATTGTACAGATTGGTGCGAGCAGTGGTGGAGTAGATGTGCGTGGGACTATCCCTAGGGCAACGGCGGGCTGGCAATCACCTTGCAACTGCACATGTCGAAAATGATAACATAAATACTCACAATCAGACGTACGGGAGCGATGGCAACAACTAGAGGCGAAAAACGGTCGAGCACAGCGTGATGACGCCGGCGATAGGTGAGAAGGCTATAGCAGCGTTTGAAGTGAGGCATTTGCACTTTGCGGAGTGGTCCTCGAAGAGAACGCGCATGCAAATACTTTGTGGCTGTGAAACGATTGCACATATCCTGCAATACAACATCACCACCAAGTTAGTGTGGTAAACGCAACCACCGCGCTGTCGCACCCTAGCATGTCCATCACATCACCAACGGAACCGTTCTGACTTTTGACCCGCCTCGGGGCGTTTTGACCTCCGAGGACTTTCATTGATCGTAGCTGGAGAAACATACATGGCCCATTGGACTCCGGTTCCTTAACCCAGATGCGAAGTGACCATATCGAAAACCATCACGCTCAGCCCAACCAGCCTGCTTCCTTTTGCTCATCATAATCCGTGACTCCAACTGATGCATTTAGAACTTGGAGAACTGCTTGGCAGCCTGGCCCTTGCGGGGAAGGACACGGAGGACGTTGAAGCGGACGGTCTTGGAGAGGGGCCTGCACTGGCCGACGATGACCTGGTCACCGGGCTCGACACGGAAAGCGGGGGAGACGTGAGCGGCGAGGTTCTTGTGGCGCTTCTCGTAACGGGAGTACTTGGGGATGAAGTGGAGGTATTCACGGCGGATGATCAAGGTGCCTGCGTGCGGTCAGCCATTTGCCCAGCCCATGTATCCACGCCTAATTTCTTTTCTTCCTTGCGCGTTTCGAGTGCGTATAGATAACGTACGGTGCATCTTGGTGGACATGACGGTACCGGTGAGGATACGGCCACGGATGGAGACCATGCCGGTGAAAGGGCACTTCTTGTCGATGTAGTTGCCCTCAATGGCGGTCTTGGGGGTACGGAAACCCAGACCGACATCCTTATACCATCTCCTGGTGCGGGTGTTCTTGCGAGGACCGCCGGCCTTGTGGTTGAGGAAGATGTGAGGCTATCGCAGCGCATTAGCATTCGCACTCGGTGTGGCTGTCGCGGTAGGTCTGTAATACCTGCTTCTGGAAAGCGCGCTCCGACTGGACACTGTGCATTCATTAGCAGCTGTTCGGGGCGACGATGTTTGCGCATTCGACGTACGTGAGCTCGGTAGCCATGGTTGCTGTCGTTGGTTAGTTTGACGGTCGGTCTTCGTCAGGTTCACTGCAATCTTGTCGAATTCGTGCGATCGCTTAATGGAAGTGGGTCGCGCTCGGTGTGGAACATCTATTTTTCCGCTCGTGTTCCATCAGCATTGGCAGGAACACCAGAATGGCCTTGCGGCTTCCAATAACAACTGCAACAGCAAACTCTTACAAGGCTTTCAATATTTTCCCACTGGCCTCGAGCGGAGACATAGGCATTCTCCGCGTCTCGTCCTTGCCCTGCAATGATCATTCCTGTCGGTGCGCAGCAGAGTATGTTGAGCATTGAGCTGCGACTCGAGCTGCAACTCATTCTGCATCGCCAGATCCAAATATCCAAGTTGTGCGCATTCGCAAGACCCTATAACAAGCAGATGTGTAGTTGAAACTGCAAAGCGTGGTGTTCTCCTGTTTCAATTCTGTGCCTCGCAGATTTAAGATTCCAACCGGTCTGTGACCATACAGCAGTAATCTAGCAAGACTAAATCTTCTTTTTAAGACATCGCCTCTAAGCATCATGCTGCGGATATCCAAGCAAACAGTGCGTGCCCTTTACAGAGCACATCTAAGAACGCCCAGACCGGGACGATGGCATTATTATGGCTCCACCCAACTCAAGCATACGGACTGTTGCCACAAGCTTATGTCTTATCGCTCGTACACCTCTGCCGCCTGTGCTTCCAACATCGCCTTTAGCTCTACTCTTTGTTCAAGACCAGCCATCAATGCCTTGAACAATGTCACATCTCCTTTGATGCTACGTACAATATCAGTCGAACTTTTGACAGGCTCACTGCACTGGGAGCCGTTGCTTCAACGATCAGCGGCCTCATTGCCGGTAGCTAAAGATGAGATCAAGTATGCATCAGTATGAACTCCGTGCCTACATTGTCGTTACCATTCATGCTTTACTGCTGCTGGGAGCGTGGAGAAGCGCAGGCAAGTGTTTTGCATCACACAATCGAACGCAATCTGGGACTTCTACTCCGCTGCCTTCAACCAATGAGCCTCGGCTGCGGCCGCGCTAGTGGAATTCGGATAGCAAGGCGGAACAGCAACTCTGACTTTGTTTGCATCGAGAGCTGTGACGTTTCTGCTGTTGTTCACCCATTGCTCACCATGGACGGTCTTTTCGCTCCCCTCGGTGTCCGCATCGAGGCCAGTAACACTCTGGTCCAAGCTGCCTTCTCTGCTTTCCTCTTGGTTGGCATTGTGACTTTCGCGGCCCCTCTCATCAGCACCATCCGTGTCCTGTTGAGCTTGTTTGTCCTCCCCGGCAAGGCTGTATGTGCCCCTTATCAACATGGCCTACCTGCCATAGACTGACCATGCGTGACAGCTCACCGAGTTTGGCCCTCGTGGCACATGGGCTCTCATCACTGGTGCTTCTGATGGCATTGGCAAGGAATTCGCCCTTTCCCTTGCGGCCAAGGGCTACAACCTGATCCTCGTCTCTCGCACGCAGTCCAAGCTCGAGTCCCTCTCCGCCGACATCACCTCCAAGTATGGGCCCAAGACCTCAGTCAAGACACTGGCAATGGATTTTGCGCAGAATAAGGACGCCGACTACACTAAGTTGGCAAAGCTCGTGGACGGACTCGACATCTCCATCCTGGTCAATAACGTTGGTCTGAGCCACAACATTCCCGTTCCTTTCAACAAGACACCCAAGCAGGAGATGAACGACATTATCGTTATCAACTGCATGGCTACCCTGAGGGTCACCCAGCTCATCACCCCTGGTATGCAGGAGCGCAAACGCGGTCTTGTCCTCACCATGGCTTCATTCGGCGGTTTCTTCCCTACGCCTCTTCTGGCGACCTACTCAGGCAGCAAGGCCTTCTTGCAGCAGTGGTCCACTGCTCTCGGTTCTGAGCTCCAGCCGTACGGTGTGCACGTCCAGTGCGTCCAGTCTCACCTCATTACCACCGCCATGTCCAAGATCCGCAAGCCTTCTGCCCTCGTACCCAACCCCAAGCAGTTTGTCAAGGCTGTCCTTGGTAAGATCGGCCGTTCAGGTGGTGCGCAGAACGTTGCGTTCACAAGCACCCCTTACTGGAGCCATGGTCTGATGCAGTGGTTCTTGTCGAGATTCCTCGGGGAGAGGTCGCACGTTGTCGTCAAGGTCAACCGCGGCATGCACATTGATATCCGCAACCGTGCCTTGAGAAAGGCGGAGCGTGAAGCGAAGAAGCAGTAAAGAATGATGTCCACATAAGCTCTTAACTACACGAGCTTGCTTCATGAGGAGAACGCACATCATCGCATACACTCGACGATCGAAACGGTCAAGGCACATAATAAGCAATAATTACCCAATCTAGCGGTCATGTCCCGAACGCCTCGCTCCCATATTAGCACAACATCGTCCATTCTTCACCTCTTCTCGGCTTCCTTCAGCTCAGTCCAATTCCACTGCATTCTCAGCCCAGGGTGATCCGTTGTGTCATCATCTTCCACCGACTCCGCATCGCTCGAGTCTTCTTCCACATGCGACCTCTCTTCTTCTTTCTCCAGCCTCATCTTGCTGACATGTATGCACCCTTCCTCCAGCAGGCCGCCGTGAAGGTACGTCGTGAGTGGGCAAGGCGCGGTAGTGGGCATTCTAAATCTGCGGTAAAGCGATTAGCCCACATCAGCCCAGTGCTCCAGCAGCTGGAACCTACATGAACCCAGAGCCTTCCATCAGACTGATCATGAAGGTCCCTCCCGCGGCTATAACGAGCCTCCGTAAGGACATGGCGAGACTGGTCCGCGCTTCGTGTTCTGTGATGCGGACGGTATAGATATCGGCTGGTCGTGCGGGCATGTTAGGCGCGAACATTTTCCTTCTCGCTGCTGCCCGTGCGTGCAGGTAGGGAATCTTGATTGCGGTGAACGTCTGTAGGATACGAAAAAGGGACGGCTGACGAGTAAGACAAGGCTGGAAAAAAGAAGCCAGAACTGCGCAACTCGAACTACCCAACGTAGTAGCAGGCCAACTCTCCGCTCTATAAGTACGGCAATCTTCTCGTCTTAGTCGTCTCAATTCGCAACACAAAGTCCAGGGTCGAGGAAGGCAACCACGGCACTGGGTCCGCCTCGACTATGTACCCAGCCCGGCATCTGATGTCCATCGCCTCGCCCGCATCGCCGCCGTCCTACGCCGCCATCTCACATCCTCAAGCGCAATGCGGCATGCATCATCGTGGCGCTTACCCGCTCAGCCGTGGCGCCTGGCCCATACGAGATAGCGTTCACAAAGGGTTACCCTGTGGGATTTTGCCCGTTTGGACTTGGATCTCGCATCCTGCGACCCACCTTTGGGCTTTTGGAGCGAATCGGAGAATAGACAGTCACTGTCAACTAATTTTTTGGCTAAAAAGACGAGGACAGGTGCTGGTAGTATTGAAGTCGTCGAGCTCATTTACGAGAGAGATATGTGCGCGGAGACTTGCGTGTAGTGACGGAGGTGTATGAAATGCAATTTTTTGAAAGTCCTCGACTCCTCCACTCCTCGACTCCTCGACTTCAGTTTCGGGTTCATGTATCTCTACAAATTTACAGCACATCCTGTCCAATCTTCCAACGCGGTATTCGGGCCTTCACGTCTCACAGACAGCCGTCAAGTCGAAACAACCATGTTGTGTTGCGGTGATGGAAAGATCAGAGTTGCAGCCGTTGTGCTACGACTGCATGGCGTCTTCGGCTCCGCGGCGCTGCATCAATGTAGTACCCCCGCGAGACGAGGAAGATTCCGTGTATTTGTGCGATGGGAGGCGGAGAAAAAAACATGGGTGCTTCGTATTTGAGACTGCACGACTTTGCTATTGTAGTTGTTGGAGGGTTTTTCTTGAGATGATAGCTGGGTCTGGTGGTAGATGGCACAAGTGATCTATGGCGTAGGCAATTCGTCTTGGTGATTACAATATGTTTTTCAATGCTAAAACTGTATTGTGCAGGATGCAAGGGTGATGCAGGAACGCTATGCGTGTACCCATCAGCGCGATCGTGGTCTATGCAAGCCCGTTGCTAGTCTTTATCCAACAGCAAAAAGTGCCCGAATATCTGAACGACCTGCACCCCATTGAGGAAAATCTAGTGCATGTTGAGATCCTCCATCGACAGCGTTTCTTGGGAATCCGTCGTGCACTGCGTGCCTTGCGAGGACGAGGAGGGGCTCAGGCTGGGACTGAGGCTCGGGTTCGGGCTCTTATCGAGAGGTGGCCGCGAGCTGTTCTACAATTCGTGTTTCTGGACTTGAGCGACTTGCTCCCAGAGCTCGATGGCGCGTTCTGCTTTTAGCTGTCTTATGTCAGTATTCTGCGTGTGCTATCGTTGTAGAATACGACAGATCTCACCTTTAGAAGATGCATCTCGAGGGTGCCCTCTGCGTTTGGCGAGTTGAACAACAACCGTCCGTCCTTAGGCTTAGCACCCTCTGAGTCCTGGCCGAAGACCAGTGTCTTTGTGACGGCAGCGTTGAGGATGAGACGGTGTGTGCCATCGGCGCGAAGGACGAAGCGTGCCTTTCTCGGCGAGTCTTTGGTCAGGTTGAGCTTGATGTTACCAACGCCCCGTTCTTTCCAGGCCCGCTCCTTGCCTTCTCCGTCCATTGTGTAGAGCTTTGCGCGACCAACCCATGCGGAGTCCTCGTGCTCTTCGCCGGTCTCTGTGGCTGGACAGATATTAGTGCGAACCGCAGTGGCTGTGTACTGTAACTTACGAGCTGCGTTGGACAACGGCTGACTTGCCCGACGACCCTCCTCTGCATCTTTCTCGGCGTTGTCATCGCCGTCATCCTCGTCGTCAGAGTCGTCCTCCTCCTTCTTATCACCAGGAGCCCCAAATGCTCGCTCAGGCTTCGAGCTGAGTCCAGTTATGCCTGGTGCACCAGGTGTTGCGAAGGAACTGGTGCCGAGAGGCTTCGAGGCGAACGAGCCGCCGAAGCCGCCGCTCGGCGCACCGCCAAACGCGCTTCCACTGCCAAAGCTCGACTTTGCGCCGCCCAAAGACCCGAATCCGCTGGCAGGAGGCGCTGCTATTGTTGAAGATGTCGCTGCCGGGGAGGCAAAGGAGCTCAGCTTGGGAGCGCCGCCAAAGGGTGACGCTGTCTTTGCGGCAGCACCAAAGCTTCCAAAAGGCGATGCGCTGGAGCTTGCCAAGCTGCCAAATCCAGAAGCCTTGAATTTGTCTTCTGAGGTTTGAGGAAGCGATTCTGTCTTCTCTGTGGACTTGGATGAAGTAGCTTTGGCGGCCATGGCGGCGAAAGGCGATGCTGCAGACGTGTTTGCGAACCCACTACCCGCTGGTATAGATGTCGCTGTCTTAGCGTCTTCTTTGTCTCGAGCTCGTTTGGATTCGCGCTCGTCGCTTCCCTTTGTTGTTGCTTGGCCATTGGTGGGCGCATCCTCTGTGCTGTCCTCGGCAGCCTCAGAGGGGTCAGTCTCGTCGCGTGGACGCTTATTCTTCGGACTTGTGCCAGCACGTGGCTCAGTTTCTGCGGTCTTTATGATATTCTTGTTTGGAGAAGCCATCTCAGTGTCTGTCTCCTCGATTCTTGATATGGACGCAGTTGCAGGCTTGGGCAGGGCTCCACCTTCGAGGTCTTTGGTGATGTCCCTAGATCGCTTGCGTGCATGTTTCTCAGGCTTTTCTGAGCTCTTCTCCAGCCTCTCCTGCTTCTTGTCTGGCTGCTTGTCTCCTTCATTCTCGTCATCGAAGTCTTCCCGGCTGCGCTTCCTCCGTAACCGCCCTCGGTCGCTGTCTGATCCTGAAGCGCTGCGGCTTACTGGCTTCAGGGTTCCGTTCGCAGTGTCGCTGGTCCGCCCCAACACCGATATCGGGTCCACTGTAGCGTCTATGCTCGTCTTCTGAAACTTCTCCCGGACTGGTCTGCCCTCGCTGTCGCTGCTCTTGTCGCTGCGTGCTGGAGAGACAGCGACCTCGGCAGCTTTGGACGCTGTTTCTTGGTGCTCCGGCGAGCTCATCGTAGCTGTAGCTGTTTGGCGTGGTGCGTGTGTGTGCGAGTGCGTGTGCGTGTGCGGTGTGTGGCGGGCGCCGCGGTGAGGTCGTGGCAAGTGGGTGCTGAGGGGGTTGCCTATGTGACTGCCAAGATCAAGCGGGTCCAACTACAATGGTATTGTTTGTGACGGTGAAAGGTGCGTTGTTGTTGTGTGCGTAAGCGGCGGAGGTGCTGCGGCGAAGCTACGAGGCGGAAGGTGCACACAAAGGGCCGGTTGGTCTTTGATGCCCAAGAAGGAGTGTGAGTGTTGGCCGTGTGTGCTGCTGGCGTGTGTGCACCGCAGATTTTGGCGCGGTAAACAAGGTGGTGGGCTCGAGCTTGGTGAAGAGCGGCAGCCCGCGCGGTGGGTTCGTGTGATCAGTTCGGTCAATGCGCCTGGAACTATTCACTATTGATCTGCGGACCAAGGCCCTCGCTATGAAACATGCAATTACACGATCTGGGCAGACACGCGTGGATAGGGGGAGGGCACAGGTGAAGGGGGAGCGCGTTGAGTACAGCGACGACAGCGACGGGGGCAGAAAGGCGCAGATTGCTGGCGCTCGGCTGGCCGAGTGTGTTGTCGAGAGGGTTGACCGACCCCTCGAAAGGCCGTTACAGACTCTGATTGGTTGGGTTGCATAGGCTTCACGTCCGTCCCAAATAACGGGCGTCGCTCAGCAAGCAACGCAAGCTCAGAGATAATTCCAAGGAGAAAAGGAGGGACAGTAAAAATCATACACGTGGATGGTACCCTTCGACGTGGACTCGTGTGAAGTTAGTCGATCAATTTTCAAAGGAAACTCCCGTGTCTCGATCAAGACATGCTGCTCGTAACACCGCCCAAACGCCCGGTAATAGTACAGGATGCTTTACACGTAACCAGCTCAGCTGATGAAGCAAATGCAACCCAGCGCAATGTAAAAGACAAACAGAGGGTATACTGCGATTCCAACACGGTTCCTGACCACGCCTGAGCCGCCCATGATGCTGACTCCTGCCGCCAAGGACCATGCAATGAGAACAAGATAGACTGGGATTCTGACAATCATGGGTATGCCGACTGCACTGAGGAGCGAGGCGATGACGAGCGGAAAGAGGGTGTAGCCAATGATCGAGACGGACTGGAAGAAGGCACTGGAGACGTGTCAGTAGGCTGGCCATATTATAGCAAAGCAAAGCAGAAGGCTGCTATCAACTTACATGTTGCCTCCTAGAAGCTTAATCTGCAGCGTCACAACAGCTTCGCCTACCCAGACCATGGCAAAGATGCCGGAGAAGACGAGGTCGCGCTGGTCTGCCTTTGCTCCCCGCGAAAGGAACAGACTGAGCAGCAGGCAGAAGATGAGCGGACCCCACAAGTCCCAGTCGCGCAGACCTTCGCTCATGCCACCCTGCAGCAGCACATCTGCATCTGGCCATCTACCAGCCAGGCCTCTGATGCCGCCGCCGAAGCCATCTGCTTCACCGCGCTCAGCGGCTGCAATGCCTCCGCCCTGCTGCATCATGCCGCCGAGCAGGTACTTGGGGTAGAGCACCTGCTTCAGCTTCTCCCAGATGGCGACGAGGTCGCGCGACAGCGTCTCCCATACCGTCTCGTCGATGGTGTTGGTCGGCGCACGGCGGTCCTCGCCAGGGATGCTCGAGGTCAGGTACGACTGCGTGTTTGCACCGCCGCCTCCGGGCGCAATTCTCCCAGTCAGCGGCGCGCGGTCCGACGTCCCCTGCAGTGGGTCATCCAGGTCGTCAAGCGTTGCTGCGAGTCGTTAGCTTGGTGTTGCAGTGCATTGTGCATATCCTCCCTCCCACAGGCATCCGCGCGACGCACCATCATCTGGGTCGATCAGGTCCCGCTCCACCGCGTCGTTGTCATAAACCGCGTTGGAAGTCGAAGCGCTCGGCATCATTGCCGCCATTGCTGAAAAAAAAATAACCCTGCGAGAGGCGGAACGCGGGATAATTCCTCAACGGGCACTGGCTGTTGTTTGTTGAAGATGCGCTTGTATCAAATTGATGCCAGCTGGAGCTCCAAACGCGGCGGCTACACTTCCGCTTACGGCAACGTCGGTATCATTTCCGCCGCAGGGATGGGTGCTCGGTCGCCTTTAGCGTGTGAAGGGCACCAGACGTTGCTCTTCACGGTCTATGCCCGAATCATGTCAACGCTGCTGGCTCCCGTCTCCGCGTTATCTGTCGGTGGTATATATTGTGTTTTCCGCCTCCCACTTTGACGACCATCCCAACTGATTTTCCCTTGCGCATCATGACTGACCCCGTTCTCAACGACATCTCCCACAGACGCTTCAACCTCCTGCGAGGAAGCTGGATCCTGGTTTCGCCGCACCGCACAAAGCGACCATGGCAGTGAGCCTGACCTCGTGGCCATGCTCGGAATCATGATTAATATTTCTCCAGAGGTGCGCAAGAAGAGCCTTCCAAGGTCACGCTTCCAGAATACGACCCCAAGGTGTGTGCTCACCCCGCCAAAGCAATTTATTATGACACTTGCGCTGACGTCGACAGTGCTATCTGTGCCCTAGCAACACACGAGCAAATGGAGAGAACAACCCAAAGTTTTCAAACACGTTTGTCTTTGTGAACGACTTCAGTGCCGTCAAGGAAGAGCAGGAAGACTACCACCCGGACTCCAACACCAAATCGCTGGCTTCACGTCTGCTTCGTGCCGAGGCTGTCACGGGAAAATGCTATGTCATCTGCTTTTCGCCAAACCACAGCCTCACCCTCGCAGATATGACTCCTGCTGAGATACTTCCTGTAATTGAGACCTGGACCAATATCTACACATTGCACTTGGATCCCAGGTCGCCACTTGCTAAACTTGCCGCGACACGGACGATCCCTGAGCTCGAGCAAGGTCAACTGGAGAGGCCAAATGCGCAGTACCGCTACATGCAGATCTTCGAGAACAAGGGCCAAGCAATGGGTTGCTCGAACCCCCATCCCCACGGCCAAGTCTGGGCCACTACATCACTTCCCGAGGAGCCAGCACTAGAACTTCAACAGATGATCAAGTATCGCAAAGAACAGAATGGCTCGCACCTGCTCAGTGACTACGCTGCACTGGAGTCGGAGCAGAAGATCCGCACAGTCTTTGAAAATGAGGGTTTTTGGGCTGGTGTGCCGTACTGGGGCGTCTGGCCATTCGAGATCCTTCTTACCAGCAAACAACACAAGAGGTCGCTGGTCGACTTCAGCAAAGAGGAGCGTGCACAACTCGCAGAGGCTATTGCAGAGATCACTCGCCGATATGACAACCTCTTCGAGACACAATTTCCGTACAGTAAGTTGGATGGTTGGAATCTTGCTCGAGACACGTGACTAACGTAATATTAGGCATGGGCATCCACCAAGCACCTCTGGAAGGTTCTGCTGATGAGATTGAATGCAGCCATTTCCACATCCACTTCTACCCACCTCTTCTCCGCAGCGCAACGGTGCGAAAGTTCCAGGTTGGTTACGAGATGCTGGCCGAACCTCAGCGCGACATCACGCCAGAGCAGGCTGCAGACCGTCTGAGAGGATGCGGCGGCCCTTTGTACCGCAGGACTTCTGAAGAGAAGCCGCACACCAACGGTACCAATGGAGTCAACGGTGTCAATGGAATCAACGGGGTCAACGGTGTCAACGGTGTCAACGGGGTCAATGGAGTCAACGGTGTTAATGGGGTCAACGGCCACCACTGAGCTTTAACTCGGCTCTATATTGCAACAAGTCTTTGGTGACGGGCGTTTGGCGTCTTGACAGTGACAACCAGATGTTGTCGAGATCTAGCAAGTTCTTATTTCATATAGAGACTCGCAGCAAACGAGGACAGCATTTTCATAGCATTACGCGGAGTCTGCAACGGTGTCAGAAAGAGAAAACATCTTCTTACCATCAAATTCACCAATTTGCACTCTCTTTTCAGCGAACGAGCACTTAGGGCACTCACAGTCAAGTCAGCAGCATTCAACGAGACACTTCTCCCGCCCAACAACTCCATCGTTGCCTTTCGTGGCACATGCCCTCAACCGACTAGGCTCATTGAGGGAAGGTCGACGTCATGCGCTCTCCATCCGCGCCCCACCAACAGACCGCTCAACCTGTTCTCGAACCCCGCGCCATCAGCCCTCACCAAAACACGTCTCCAACACAAACCTCCCAAACACAACAACACCACAACGTACGGATCTGTCACCCACGTATTCAAATTTCAGCCGTCTGACCCAATTTAAACAGACATATCAGAATGCCTTCCGCAAAGTACACCGAGACCTACCAGAAGGTCAGCAAGATGGGCGAGAAGCTCAAGGCTGCTGGCAAGCAGGGTCCTAGCAACGACGAGCAGCTCAACGTACGTTCTATGCGGACACTCAAGCTTCTGAAACTCCACGGAGGCTGTGCGATGATGGTCTGAGGCTTTGCTAACATTTACTCTTAGCTGTACGCCTACGCTAAGGTTGCCGAGGGCAAGGACTTCAGCAAGGCCGAGAAGCCTGGCATGTTCAACCTCGCTGTACGTTGAACTCCCACCTACGCCTCCGAATCGAGCCCCACCGAGCTTGAACTGCAAACCGTCTATCGACCTTGCATTCCCTTCGTCGGGCCGCACAACCTATGCACGGAAGCCAGACCACACGCTGATACAACACAGGGCAAGGCAAAGTACAACAAGTGGCAAGAGGTGGTCAACGCTGGCCTGAGCCAGTCAGATGCCGAGGCAAAGTACATTGAGCTCGGCGAGGAGCTCGTCAAGAAGTACGACAACTAAAATACTCAATCGCATCATCAGAGACGGCCTGGAGGGAAGGGTCAAATATACCATAAGCAGCACATATGAAGAAATGACACACGGCCGATCCAAGCAACGTTACCATGTCCATATGGGTGTTTTTGGAGGAAGTACACAAGGACCTGGAAGTGTCTGTGAAAGCGTACACAGGGGCTGAAGAACTGCCTGTCGCTCATCCATCTACCTAGCTTTTGTGATCTCAAACCTTTGACCTTCGTGCCAGTACATCGCAGGAGATTTGAGGCAACGACGTCTACGCCCACAAAATTTGCATATCTGCACCACGTCCTCGGCTTGGCCCCTGGGGTTTTGTTGTGCATATGTACACACGATCTGTCCTTTCTCGCTGCGTTCATTGTCAACACAATCTAAGCGCATCTTGGACCATTCTCTGGGCAGTATGCACGGCAGATGGTGTTCCTCCATAGGAATTTTGTCGCTATTGTGTGCTTGGTAGTAGAGAAGAGACTAAAGCAGGAGTTTGTACACTCATTGCCAGGAAGCGACTCCAGGCGCATCACTCCGTGACTGACCATTGTCTCTCTATTGTACAATTTTAGAGCTTGCGTCCCTCGTATGCAACATTCTGAACCTCGACATCACTGTCCTCGCTCTCGAATCCAGCCTTGGGCACACCCTTATTCCAATCCCCAAACACCGCCAGGAGCGTAAATGGTACAGTGAATGCCCAAAGTGAAAATCCCACAATCATCTGTGTCTGGTTCGGGATATGCACCGCACCGATTGCATACGCAATTGTACTGCCAATGCTCTCCCAACTCCTCAGAATGCCCGTTGTGCGCGCAACATCGCCATCGCCCTTCGCGCCCTTGATCTCCGCCATCAGCCAGTACACATAAGTCTGCAGCACCTCGTAGAAGAAGCGGAAGCACATGTACACGGTAAAGGCGGAGTTGAAGAATGCGCCATCACCGAGGTCGAAGGAAGGTGGGGTCGACATCCGGGTGAGCTTTGTTTGGACGACGGCGTTCCAGATCCAGGAAGCGGTTACGGTGGTCAGGACAAAAATGTAGACGAACTTGGATTTGGCAGGGCGTGAGAATTGGGGAAGATCGAGGATGACACCTGTGACTATGTTGGCTAGGGCGCCGACGATAGCGGTGAGGAAGGAGGCGAGGGCGCGAGAGCGGACGGTGAAATAGGCTGTGGAAAACGTTAGCTTTTCTGAATGACATCTCAATCGTCGAGGTGGTCAACATACTGGTGAGGTAGTTGCCCTGGTATGTCACACCGAACTGTCCAGCTAGGAAGACAGGAATGAGTAGCAACATGTATGGGTTCTTCAGCTGCCGGAAGATAGCACGGGCCTCAGTCTTGAAGTTGGTGGTCTTCATATAGGGAATCTTGGTACCATCGCTCCGGTTGACCTTCTGAGGCTGCGACAATAAAAGTGCGAATGGCGCGCCCAACGAGGAGATGGCGACAAGTCCCAAGTACGTGGTGTAAGTAACTTTGCCCTTCTCCTTTGTCTTTACGTTGAGTGCCAGAGATATGGCGCCGCCAACCAGTGGACCCATTTGCCGGATTCCCATCCAAATACCGACGTAGCGGCCTCTCTTTTCGTCCTCGGGATATCCAACGGCAATTGCTGCTTCGCTAGCCCATAGAAGCGAAGCACCAATACCGCAAAGTGCAGCGCCGAGTAGCATGAACCACTCGTTGCCGTATCTGTTGTTGCAATACAATCCGGCAGCGTAAGGTGTATAGAAGGCTGCGCCAATGACCAACGTCCATTTCGCTGTGATCTTGTTCGAGATGCCGCCGGCTATAAAACAGCCTACGGACATGAGTCCATAGGTGAGTGCGTTCGCCGCGTTGTTGAGGAAGGGCTATGTTGACTTTAGCGGGCATTTGAGTTAAAAGCTTAAAGATATCGTACCGATGCATTTCCACCAGCTCCCAGGTTGTTCAATGCGGTCCAAATACCTGGTTCACAGAAAGCGACGAGTCCCACGATTACGATCTGGAAAAGAACGGATCGATACACTGTCTTGACGCGTTCAAGACCCATAGTGACTTCCGGATAGACAACGGTCGAAAAGAGACGGGGGTGAACCGAAGGGTAAGTAGCCAGAGGGACCAGTCGATCGCACCGCCATCTTATGCCAACGCTCGAGTACACAGTTACCGATGCCGCACATGAAGCACGTCAAGACCCATAATGAATGCGATATGGCAGAGATTTGTGAGGTCTTTGCCCAACCATGCTAACGGAGCAACGATCATTCGTCCTTCGAGCCTGCGACCTTGAACATATCCACTATGCTGGGCAAGGTAACGTCCCTAGTGATGTGCAGGAGTCGGATTAGAGGCGAAACAGTCTCCACTTCGTGGCGGGAACCGTAGTAATGTGCCGAGATGTAGATAAGCTGCGCAAGCTTTTCACGTCAGGCTTGTCTACATCGTCAATCACAATACGAGGAAACGTAGATTGTTTACCAACGATGCGGCATCAGCGACAGATCTGAATTGCGGACGCCATGCTGGAGGCCCATGGTGGTTGAAGTACAGGTCTACAGATCTTAAAGATCTCTCAGGTAGAAAAGCTCCTAGCTTGACGAGGTTTGGGCTCTGAAGCACGCAATGCCCCACATGTATGGTGTTGCGATGACATGGAGCGACTCTCGAGAAAGTCGACTTCGAACGTCCCATGTCAAGCAAAGAATCGTATTCAGGCCCTGAAAGATGCTGAGAATCCTGAGCGATCGTTCGGGAGCCTGCTTCGTCAAGCCTGTAACATACATTTAGCTGTCAGCGCTCCCGTTAACGGCGCGTCGAGTTCTGGTTCAGCACAACGGGCTTTGATTCGTTTCTCCGACTACCTGCTCTACTATCGGCTCAGGGAAGTCGTTCAAGAAGCAATTGGCGTAGAGAATGCTTGATCGTAGTCTGCGGCTCGCTGGGTGGAACGGCATCGACTGCAATTGCAGACTTGGCCCTTAGGTGCGGTGTCTATGAATAACCCAGAAATGCAGATTTAGTGGACGCAATCAAATACCGATATATGCTCACGAAACTTCAGCATGTTTGTTGATGCTTGGAGCAGGATCGAATGCGTTGCATGGGATTTTAGTAGCGCGTCACTAGCGCGTTGGGGACCCACATCCAAAGATGTTCCCTCGTTCTTCTTCCCTCACACAACATCCAGCACTCCTCAGATCCTCGTAGAACAACGATTTGTGGATGATTCTGGCGCTGTAATCGATATGGAGGCGCTCGAATCGTCGATCCAAGTCTCGACTTCAGTTGCCAGGCCACTCTGATCCGTTCTCACGACCACTCAACTTTGTTTGGTCAGCAGAGGAGTGTCATCGTCATAGGTACTTTAGCACCGTGTGGTACCTCAATCTGAATTCCTCAATATATGAAATTTCTCTCTCTAAGGCTTATCGTGACAAGTTGGCCTCTACGCAAGATTCGATTGTGGAAGTGGTGGTATTAAGGGAAACTTACGCCAGACATCGTGGCCTTTGTCGAAACCACAGATACTCCAAACTCCGTTCCATGTTATATTGTCCAAGCTCTCTCCCCCCAAGTCACCCGCCAACTATTTGGGACGAGCCAACTCCAGAAGCTTGTGTTTGGTACAATCTCCTTGTTGAACGCTACGACTGCAGGGTCCTGGCATTGAATCAAAGCGACTTCAGTGCAATTACGAACCTTGGTTACATTTATGCAGACCATTTTAGGCTTCCAAAGATGAGCACAACGACGTCTACATGATCTCCGGTACCTGCTGTTGCCAGTCCTCCACACGTATCTGTTCTAACTTTCAGACACGCAAACCGTCGACATGTATGTAGAACTCGTCACCGCAGCTCTGGCAATTGCACCTACCACCCTCGTGCCACGCCAGGCCGAATCAGCATGCCCTACTCCCATCACTTGTCCAACTAATGATGGTTGCTCATCAACGACAGCCAATGGGGCAGTCTTTCAACTCAAGTGCACCACCAACTTCGATGGCCCCATCATCGAAATCAACCAGGTCAATCAGAATACAGCCTTATCTTCTCCATCACTAACATATCATAGGCAGCTTCGTTCGCACAGTGCGTCACAGCTTGCTCTGTCCTTTCAGGCTGCAAGGGTCTGAACTATAAGGGAAAATTCTGCTACCTCCTCGGCAACAATCTCGGTGCCAGCCAGTCTGTGTACGTCTACTAGGCTCTGAAAGTGTATCCCGTACTCACATCTCACAGCGCCAATGTCAGAGGCGCTGTCCAAACCAAATCCGCCGCCACGACCTCTCCTACAGCCGGCTCATCCACCTGTACCGCAAGCATCAGATGCCCCGCGAATGATGGTTGTTTGTACAAGGCTAATAGCAAGAACTTTTACGCCCGCTGCTCTTCCGATTTCTATGGCGGCGATATGGAGAATGGCGATAGCACGCAGACCAGCTTGAAAGCGTGTGTTGATAAATGCTCTACCACAGCGGGCTGTGTAGCGGTTAGCTACAAGACCTCTGGCACATGCTACCTGAAGTCAAGTCTGAAGCCTGCGGTATACAGCGCCAATACCCACGGTATGTTGACGTATCTTACAGTGATGGCTAAATCGCTAATGCGATTGAAGGCGCGTATATCAATTGAGGTTTAAGTATGGAGCAGTACCGTTTCGTAGGATGTCAACTTCGCCGGGCCAAATGAGCTGCATCATACACTACACTTTTTCAAGACTGGAGATACATCTGAGCGAATGGACCGAAGCCATACGTTCAGCTTGTGCCCTTTTCACAGGGGTTGCTTGAAAGCATTTTTCTATATTGTAATCGAAACATGCATGTTGGAAAAGGGTGCAGTCGGAAGCTTTCTTAGTCCGATGGCAGAGAAACAATTAGTTTCTTTCGAGGTCACTAGTTCTGAATTCAACCAGACGTTACAGCACGTTCTACCTGACCAATCCCTCGAACCACTCTTGCAACTCCCTCTTCGCACTGATCGTTGGGAAATGATCGCACTTGACCCTCTTGACGTCGACCTTTTGTCCTTCTCTTTGAGTGCCTTTCCAACTTGCTTCGATGTCAGCAATAGCAGTTTCCTGGACGGAAACAACGATGCAACGGTCGTCTTCGCAGAGGAACCAACTTGCGGGCACATCCTTGTACCCAGCGTGGGTCAACGTCCCAGCAAAGGCGGCGCTCGAGTGCTGTACTATTACTTCTTTGAAAAATCTCATGCCATCTTCTTTTGGAAAAGAGTTGAAGCAGACGTCTACGGTGGCAGAGGGATCCGGGTGGATTAGCCAGCCATCCTGGATTTTGTCAGTATGCTGTAAAGGTTTATGCCATATTGTTGTCCATTTTGAAGGACATGCATGCTTCTTCAAAACGCCTGACACATTCGCGGCCTACTTTTCCTTCTGAGCCTCCCGTCCAGTTTCAATAATACACCCCTTTGATCTTTCCTCATCACCAAAGTTTCAAACACCTTTCTCGCGCCTTAAAATTACAACAAACTCACCTCATCAGGCTCCAACGGTACTTGCATACCTCCGACCATCGTGTCTACTACACCCCCTCCCACCTTCGGCACGACAGCTGTAATATACGCGACTCTGACGATGCCGCCTGGCTTGCCCTGCTCTTTCCGCTCGCTAATGCTAAGACCCTTAACACTCTCAGTCGCCGGGATGCCGCCATATGAGTGCGACACGAGCACGACTTCTTCGCCCTGATCTGCCAATTTCTCTACAGCCTTAGCAATAAAGGAAGCATCATCCAACATTGTCGGCAGATCGCCGGGTTTCTTAATGTGGTATGTTGGCGGGTCGAGAACATGCACGTTCACACCCGCGTCCTGGAGAGGCTGCAGTACAGGGGCGTAGTGTGAAGAGTGGCAAAAGGAGCCTGGGACCAGTACGATGGCGGGTTTCTTGTTAGGTGCCATTGTGACTTTACTGAAGTGTTTACGAGACGAAGCTGCTGAAGGGGAGTGACAGGTGTGAGGAAGACGAGAGAGCAATTGTCGTGTAGACTTGGGACGGGAAAAGTCTCGTATGCATACCGCGAGTCAGGGCGTATTTGTCACATGGTGCACTACAGCTGATGAAGCGCCTTGACTACCTGACATTGGAAGTCAGAATCAAGATCCGGCAATTGCGAGGTCGGCAAACCGCATTGGGCCTAGTGTAATATGGGGAAAGTTGGGGATGTGGGGAAGAAACTCGGTGCCTGCCAAGAGCGGAGGATGTAGTCCATAGCGTTTGATTGGGTTTATTTCTTTTATCTGTCCGTTCTGACGCGAGTGTGGCTTTCATCCCATGACCTTCTCGCCCTCTCCCGCGAGGAAGTAGTGACTTCCCGTCTCCAACACCTCAATAGCATCTCCCACCTTAACTTGGCCCGCCTCCAATGGCGTAACCTGCATTCCCAAAACAGCGTTCTTGCTTCCCTCGTCAATCACTCTGTACTTGCGCATCGTGGTCGATGGCTCATTGGGATCAGCCTTGCCAGTCTCAGGGTCAACGTTTGGCAGCTTGCAGCGTGTGGTGCGGCAAGAAATGTGATAATCTGTCGATCCGATCTTTGCTCTAGTCCAGCTATCTTCGTGGAAAGCTGGCGGGCCGGTGAAGTAGATGTTGGCTCTGTAGCGAAGGGCGTTGACAGTGGGCACTTTCCACATGGTGTTTACATCATCCAAGTTCCTGGGTATCTTACTGGCAACATCATGGACGGAAGCGAGGTTCAGAATGTGTACAGGGTACTGCTCGAATTGTCAGATGGTTCAATGTGGCTTTGGATCTGATTATGACTTACCGAATCCTGCATGGCAATGGTTGTCTGGAAACCCACGTCTTCCTTCTTTGGCGCGCACTTGTACACCTCGCGGAACTTGTTCGTGTCGATTCTGAACAGAGTGATAGGATTGGTTGTGCCAATGGTGTATTTCAGTTTTGCAAGCAGTTCCGGGTTCACCTCACAGCCCATGTCCAGAGCCACGGGTGAGTCCTTCCAGATTCGCAGTGTCTCGCTTTTGTAGCCCTTGCTCTTGATACGCTCTTTGGATGGGTTGAAAGGTACTCGGAATTCCAGCATCGGCTCTGATTTGCCAGCGAATTGTGCGGCAAGAATTTTGCCCCAGCTCTTGAGGCCTTGAAGTGAAAAGTCCGTGTCCTGTGAGAAGGGAAAGCGAATCACCAAGCAACCTTCGCTCTTTACCCATTCGCCATCTTCCTTGTAGCCAGGTGCAGATGGATCTGGGAGCCAAATTTCTGTCTCAACCTTAGCCAGGCGAGGAAACTTGCGTTGCGTGCAGAATTGCCATTCGCTCTTGACCTTCCCATCCAGACCTGGCATGCTCGTTACGTACTGTCCAAGCGTAAATTGACGGTCGTACTTCAACCCGGTACGGAGAACCTCGCTCTTGTCAAGTTCGACGGGTCCAGCTGACTTCAAAGGGTAGATGAACAGTGCTTTGACCGTCCACAGATGCTCTTTGGTAGCATCACCGCCTTTAGCGTACTTTTTCGAATATTGGTCCTCGAAATTGCCACGGCCCTTGACACCAAGTTTTCGGCACCCCGCTGGCGGAGGCCCCGGTCTGTCACGCTGGGTAAGGGCGAAAAGAGCAATGAGGATGAATGGTGATAGTGTGATCAATATTGTGTAGAAAAAGGTCTTTGGGGTGGCTTCGAGGCCAGTTTTCGCCCTGGCCCAGTCCAGGAAGAGGCTGGTGAAGGTGTCCTGCGGCACAGGTACCCTGACTGGGTGCCCGTCGATGGCCATTGTTGTTGTGGTGGTGGGAGCGTTCGAGAGGTGGGGCTGTGGTTGCTTGAGGCTGACAGTCAACGCATGTCGAGAAGAGACCCCTCTAATGCAGCTGGGAACGGCGTTGACTTATATCGCGCCCCTATCGTAGTCCGACGATGTGGCTTCAGCGATATGGGATTCGAAGGCGGTGCTGGTGTTGCCTTGGCACGTTTGAATGCGGAAGGAGACAAGGATTTGAAGCGATTTAGTGCCCGCCAATGTCGCGTGACAGCGCGCTCTAGACGCATCTTGTCGAGTTCTAAAGTTGAGCCGCAACATGACGCTGTAGCAACAACAGCAGTTGGACGCGTTGCATCATGTTCGACGTCTCCATGTCACGGGACTAGCGTGTAGCTTCCCAAGTTCAGCGCAATGGCAGACAAACACGCCCTACCGCCGCCGTCTTCGCGTATTTTCCAGCTCTCCTCCCACCCAATTGCTACCACTGACCCCTGCGTAGACCGACTACCCACCGTCTCAGCCTCACAGGCGCTCCAGAGCCTCAATGTGCGCGGCGCCCGCACTGTATCGACCGGTCTTACACGACTCGACAAGCTCCTGGTCCCGTCCAGCCTGCCCGGCCATGAGGTCGCAGGAGGGTATGCGCGTGGGAAGGTAACGGAAGTGTATGGGCCTTCTGGTGTAGGCAAGACTTCGCTGCTTCTACAAGCGACCACCAGAGCTTTGCACGAGAGGCAACACGTGTACTGGATTGGTACGGAAAGACATTTGCAGTCGTTTCTGTCGAGTGCTAACAAACACCAGATGCTGCATGCGCGCCTCTCGTTCCCAACCGCCTCCACGACATGCTGTCGACACCTGGCGACTCGTCTGGGCCACCTTCAGATGCGCTGCGAAGCCAGTTCCATCACGTCGCTGCCCCCACGCTTGCGCATGTCCTGGCGCTGTTCATGCACCCGCCACCCTCCTTTCCTCACTCGAGTGCGAGTCTCGTCGTGATTGACTCCCTGTCCACCCTGATCGATAATGCATATCCTCGCAACACCGACGACCGCACAAGGAATAAGACTGACCAGTCAAAGTGGGCTTCAGGGCGCAGATATGCAGTCATCAACGACCTGATTGCGACATTTACAAAAGTCGCTGCGCTGCACGATATCGCTCTGGTTATCACATGTCAAACCATCACGCGCATACGGGGAGCTTCCCGAGCACTGCTAGTCCCGGCTATCAATGGCATCGAGTGGGAGAACGGAATCTCTACGCGCCTGCTCTTGTTTAGAGACTGGATTCCACAACAGGCAAAGGCGCAAGATAAGGTTGAAGTTCAAAGACTGCAGAGAACTAGATTTGCTGGTTTGGTGAAGGTCAATGGTGTGGCCCAGACTGACGAGGGTGGGGTGGGTAAAGTTGTGCCCTTCGCTGTCGAGCGCGTAAGTCCACCAAGCCTTAGGCGGTCGGCCCTTTCATCGATGCATCGTGATTACAGAGGACGGCATGCCTTACTAACACATGTCAGCATGGGCTTTGCGATATCAATATTACAACCGACGATACGGCAACGACTATGGTGCTTACAAACCAAGCGAGACCACCCAAAAGGACGTTCGACGAAGTCGACGAAAACGTAACTGGAGAGCCAAGTTCAGATGAGGTCTACGGTTGGATCGAAGACGATGGTCTCGCTGCCGAAGGACTGTTGATCGAAGACCCGGCCAAAGACCTCGACGTTGACGTACAGCAAGAGTCTGCTGCAGAAGGACGCAGTGCAAAAGTGCCGCGAACTTCTACAGTATGAAGGGGCCATGCATCCTACCCAGCACTTCCTCTGCTTAACCGACTGCAACTCTGCGCTAGGAATTGTCGTAATGCCCACGGTACACTATCATCGAGCGTCACTGTAGAGCCGGGTATGCAACTGTCCACATATGCCTCCAAGCATAGCACTTACCCGAGACTTGATTAGGCTGATAGTATCGCGCGGCCACACCGATGATACTTTGCCGGCTCCCCGCGTGGGATATCCACCCCAGACCCCAGATTGATCGCTACAACTTGGCTCTGACAGTAATCCGACGCATCTTCACCGCCAACACTCATGCGCAATCACACCAGCGAACCTACCAGCTCCGTGCTGAAATCGAATCATGCAGCCATGGTCACACCACCACCATCCTCGCAATGAAGCCGACACCATCGACTCCGTTGAGCATGCTCCTTCCTCATGCTTCGTTTCTCCGCCCCTGAACAATAGCCACCCGCACGCCACACAGGCATGCCGGACCGGCTTGGAGTCGGGGTACATATTCCTTCTCCCCGTCGCAGACGCACACCTGCAAAGCCCAAGGGTCTGGACGCCTGTACGCAACCGCCAACAAGGTTCGGAGGCACGCTCCGCGACCCAGACCACCGGGCTCAGCACCACCACCATGCGGGCTGTTTTTGGATAAATCGATGAAATGCATGTCCGTGGCGGATCATATATGCAGTGTTATAGGGGAAGCGGGGTAGGGCCGTGGGGGGTGGAGGAGGGCGGTCATGTGCGGGTTTCCGCTCCGCGTTCAAAGAGATACGTCCAGGATCGTCGTTCGCTCTTGATGAAATGAGTGGAGGAACCACAGGCTGTTATTCCGCCGTCACCCCCTGGGGAGCCCTGTATAATCTTTGATAAGGATTGAGGCGGAACGCCTACTGCGCCGCAAGCGCCTATCTCCACATACACCGCCATGCAGACGTCCAGCTTTGTTGCGACAAAGGGCGATCTTAACTAAGAAGTTGCTTGTAAGCTCACTCGACAGGTACCTACCTGTGGTGACACACACCGCTTCAATTTTGGCTTGCGAAACAGGATGTCACCAGGTGCCATTCTGCGAAAAGCATGATGCAGACTTCCTCAACAACTTGAACAGCCAATCAAGCACGAGCAAAGTAGAAGCCCTGTACATACCAACACTGCTCACACCACGGTGCGATCCTCGTATTTCATTGCTCGCTAATTGAACGCGCATCTTGAAAAGAACCTCCTTCCAAAAGCAATATGAGGACTGCTTCAGCTGGCTCCACGGCCAATGAGCAACACGGAATATGCTACACCGTTCCTTCATCGTCAAGCCGTGCATCCTTCAGGGTGTGACCCAGGTCGGCGCTACTCAGTAAAATGAATCTTTCGAGCATAGGCATTGTTCTAATCCAAGAAAAAGCAGGTTCGATGCGTGCCAGTTTGTCGGCCGCAACGCAGCCTTGACCGGTCCTTCTCGCTCTGATGGTGTTGGCATATATCCTGAATCCAATACAGGAACCGCAAGACTATATGCATGTGTGATTGATGTAGCAAATGATCCCCAACAGACGTGCTAGAATTTCATTAAGGAGCAGCCGCTATTTATCCACACAAATGAAAAACTGCGGATAGAAAGCATGGGCAAGTAGCATGCGGAAGTTACAGAGAAGCAGACACGAGCTGAGAATCTCTTGGTCGTATGAGCGGCTTGTCTCTCTTCCACGGAGGGGTTGCAACGCTTGCTCTGCGAGATCATGTTGGTCTAGCCAGGCTTGACCCTGCATTTGGTGCAGTACATCGAAGACCTCAAAGTACGCTGTCTACCTGTTCGTGAGGTAAACAGACGAGTATCTGGGGAGAATGAGCTAGCGCGGAGTGCAAGCTGGCAGGCGTAGAGGAGTACTGTTGTAGCAAGCAACTTATTCTTCTCCATTCCTCGCTGCTCGAAAGGTACGACTACGAGAGAAATGCGCACATTTCCCGTTGCATATCGAATGATATGAGCTGTGTTATTCCACGCGAGTATACGGATTTGAAGATCACAGGTCCTCGAGACTATCGCAACATGATCTTGTGACATGGTCATGTACCACATTGATCATGTACAGCTCTTATCCGTGGGGTGAGGAACGGATTACGACCGATCTCTGAGTGTCGCGACTTGTTCTCTGTGATCATGCTCTTGCTTTGTTTCGGCAAAGTGCCGACATCCTCACCCGCGGCTGGAATTGCGACCTGTAGGACGATGATGGATGCAGTGAGTGACGAGTTGCGAGACATGTCACGCCACCGACCTCATTCCAGCGGTCTACCTACCTTACTCCTACCTTCCTTACTCCTACCTTCCATGTCTGCTGTGCGCTTCGGTATTGGTGGTCGTCTTGCAATCGGGCCTGATGGACAGGATTGTGATGTACCCCAGACCACACCAGCTTTGATACTAGCTTACCCCACACGTCACGTCATGTTCTGCCCTACCCGGCCTGTCCCACGGGTATGTTTCCACGGAGCAGGCCGTCTTAGCCGCCCGAGTCGTGATGCTCGCCCCACGGTTCTCGAAATGGACCAGCTTGATTGCTGATCAGCTCGTCTGTTTTGAGACATCGAGATCTAGCCTGGTCCGCGGGCGACGATCAATCTGATGGTGCTGGCAGAAGTGAAAGTGATTGGAGTTGGGACAGGATGCTTGAAACTGGCGTGATACTGCGTGCTGAGTGGATAGAAGGGGCGAAGATAGATTCGTGTTAGATTGGATACGAAGATCAAGGGAAGGTGATATCAAAGTTGGCGCACCATGAGATCGTCGTGGACGCTGCTCGCGTCAGTGCTGGCGAGCCTTCGGTGCTCGTCAAGCATAGGAGTGTCGGTTGCGTCTGAACGGGTATTGTCGATTCGAAACCCGCAGTCATCCCACAATGTCGTGACCTGTCGTTGGTAATTTCAGCACCGTGAAATCGCACCTATCAAAGTACTAAATTACCTCAGTGCAAGTCCAACGCGAAACAATACTGTGTACATCGGCCACGCGGCCGACTCGCCGCATCCTTGCGTGCCGTCTTTGACTTTGATGTCCCTAAAAAGCAACTGGGCTTTCCACGCAGCACGCCTATCAAGCCCGTGCGTGGAGTCTCCTCAGGCATTGACCTCCTGTCTCGCACCGGGCTACGACCCTGAGTTCACCCGAATCCCCACATTGCACCCTTTGATATGCGCCACCGGAACTACATTCTAGCGGAAGCCCCGGCAAGAAAGGGTCCGATGGAACATCAATTCCAAGGGCCTGTTCACACGGTGTTTCTGCTCGGTGCAAAGCTGATGTTGTAACGTTTCATTCGGGACTGTTTCAGTAGAAGTCAAGCCGGGGTAGAATACTTCTCGCTGAGTATTTTCCCGTATTGCCTCGGGCGAGAGTGACCTCGGGTGAAGTACCAAACCAAAGGGGGAACATGCTGGGCTCCGGCGGGTTTTCGTGATTCAGGGTCTGAGGCTGTGCGCATTTTGGCAGAGGCGCTGTGACTGGATATTTGCCGGTCCGTACTACCGCGGGTATCTGGCTAAACGGGCTAGCTGGCGGAACTGTGCTAAGGGCTGTCTGGGGTAGCCAAGCAGCACGATAGGCAGTATCTGGGAAGGCGTGGGGGAAGCGATAGGATTCACATGCTGACATGTGAAGGGGTGTGATGCAGGTACGTCTCAACGAAAGCATCCGGTGCACTGATGACCTTGCGTGTTTGATTGCTGACTTGAGGTGAACGCAGCTGACACACCATATACATCGTAGACGTCAGATTAGCTGGGCTTGACGTCCTTCAAACCAAGTGAGCAGGCTGTAACTCCAACGATAGGCTACCATGCAAACCTATGATAACTAGTGCTCACGTCGGTCACAAAGGCTACAATCAATCACGAGTTTAGCATGAGAGAAGAAGGCTCCTGCTTCGTTGGCGATCCAGGAAACCTCCTGCGTCGCATGTGAAAGTATGCGCTCATGATATCATCATGTTAAAGTTTATCAATCCATGGAACGCGACAGGACTGACTCCGGCGTGATAGCCACCACGGAGTACGGTACCGTGCAAGCGGATGTGTGGTCCATTGCATGAGGCACGTGAAAAAGTTTGCACCATGCTGTAGAAGCGGTCACAATAAAATGGTAGCATCTCGATCTTTGTTGATGAACTCACGGCTAGTGCAGTCGCAAGCTTTCTGCCACTACGCAGGTGCAGCACCGTTTGCAGAGGTCTACAGCAAGATCTGCAAAATATATTGATGATGAGCAAGCTGGCTTCACTATGGTGTTAGCTGAAGATACCAGCCGCCCGGTACGCGACGTTGGAATTAGATGAGAGCCGTTGTACCAGATCGCACCATGCTGCAAAGGCGGGGTTGGCACCTCCAATTGTCTTCAAGAAGTTGGTCGAACAAAGCCGCATATTGTCGCTAGACGATTGTAGACGGTCCGCCGAAGCGGAGAACCAGCGGTGGTTGAATTGACCCTTGGAACGATGCGGGTGAACTGGCGGCTCATGACTTAGAGGCAGATTGCACAGTAGTATCGTCGGGAAGAAAACCCTTTCACAACCATCTCGCAAGAGCTAACGGCCCTGGTCAAGCGCAAGCGGTCGGTAATATGCCGACGTCGTAAGCCAGCCCACATATCGTGAGCCTCATGTGACGGACAAATTCACGATGCGGATCCTTAGCCAAATCCGGAAGTCCAGGCGCAGAGCTTTCAGGGCCTTGTCTCTCCACCTCCACAGCTTGCCCCTCTCACTGGTGCAATTTCGCCGGAGTATCTTCGTCCCCCGATACGTACCGTCGTGACGCCGCAGTGGAGCAGCGAGCTTTGGCCATCCTTATCCGCACGCATTTCCGAGCATGGGAAGTCGCAGACAAGTGTGGAGACCCCACAGTCGGAGGAGGATTTACGCTGTACGAAAGCGGACGCGTCTAGAAGCTCGCTAGACGGACGAGTCAGCAAGGGGCTCACACTACTGGTACCTGCAAGATTTGGAGTACGAAGAAGTTAGATCTAGCTACGAGGCGGCTGTGAGGAAGCCTGAATGGTGGAGTTTTGCTTATCTGTCGCTGACTCCGGCCTGTTGTCTTTGGAGGTGGTCTGCAGGGAGAGTGAGGACCCACGAGCCGGACCCATTGGATGGCGTGCTCTGTCTCATAAGATTGGCGTTCTGTGTGGATCTGCGAGAGCCCATGGTGATGACAGATTCAAGGAACGTACCGCTGCCGCGTACCTCTGAGCTTCGCACGTTGCAAGCGACAGAGACAACGGAATATTTGTCGGTCTCGCAGCTGTTTGGTCTGACGAGAGTCACAGACGCAGGGTATCAGTCGCAGCTGCCGGGCCGACAACCTTGAAAGTAAGAAACGGCTGAGAGACCTCCCGCTCTACCTCCCGAGTTGCCATCCAGATTCCGGCGCAGTGTGGTTCGTTGTGCTCTGCTCACAGGGAATGTGGGGAGCGCCAGTGCCGCTGCGCTCCAATCCGGGGTGCAGCGATTGGCATATTTGGTACCCGCCAGATGAAGGAGCGCCAGTTCGATCCTGATCCAGACAAAGAAAGCCCGAGATAGGCCAGAAGCTGTCTCACAGCCCGATGCATGCCGAGTGAGAGGGCCAATATTACTTTAGCAAATGGCCGAAACGAAAATAGCAGAGACGAAAAGAAACGATAAGAGCAAAGTTCGATAGAGCAATAACAGGGGTCATGCAATCGTGTGGAAAATGTGGTCAGAACGGACACCTGCCCAGTTTGGAACTGGTAAGCGCCGCACGCTCACCTGGCAGAAAGTTCTTGCGCCAACCTCGCTAGCATATCAGAGACTCGTACGAATGTCTGCGAAATGCGAAAATCATGCTTGTGGAGCCGTGGGCTTATCGTCCACGGAATGTGGTCAGGACAGAGGGGGTGTGGGTCTGGTCACACAGTGGACGACTGAAACATTGCGGCAGTCAAGGATGACCTTCACCGCGTCTTCTTTCGGGCTGAGACAAGCCCGTGGGGTAATGGGTGCGTAACAGATCTGTCCCAGTGTGGGGAATCTGTTCGTGATGTGTGATGCCCTCATTTGTGCTATAACTCTTTTTTTCGGTAGTGCGGGGAAGATGACACCCAGAACCCTGGATTGCAAACGTATGACATAGCTGGCTCCCTGCTCCAGATCTTTTTGCGTCGTTTGGAGCCAAAATCACGTCACGGGCAGAGCATGAAAATCGCGTAATAGTCATCTAAGAGTGGAATGTATGAGCTTCGATTACGCGCTAGGCGTTGGGTTGCTGTCTTACCAGTACCTGCCAATAAGCAGGCATTACCCCCATGCGCCCGGCTGCAGGCCAAAAGCAAAGATGAGCGGCAAGAAGAATACAAATCTGGAGTCGCTAAGATTCCCGGGGTATTGAATTCGACAAAAGAAAATCTGAAAGTCTATGTTGGTGGTTGCAGTCAGAGAACTGCAGCGTGATATTCCGCGGGCTGTGCCCCTCAAGAGTCCATCTATGATTCCGTAGAACGCTCGCTAATCCAGATATGACGAAAGTCATACAATGCTACCATGCGCCGTTCCATGCAGTAAAAAGAAATGTTTTTATGTGCGGTTTGCGAGATCCTCTCCGGCTATCGAGGGTGTCGCAGAAGAGTTGCCGGAAGAAAAGCCGCTATTTGTAGGGCCGTTGAGAAGATCTTGCACGGCGACCTTGGGGACCTGAGGCACGGGAAGCTTGCGCTGCGCACCTTCAGGTTTCGAGATGATGTCACCGATTCGCAGGCCAGACGATGCGCTGGGGACGTAAGGCGCCTCACGATCTGTTTGGGGCTCCATGGGCGCAAGCGCAGGAACGTAGTTCTGGTTGAGGCTCAAGTGACGCAAATGAGGCAATTGAAGGTCGTTGAATCCGTGAGGGCGAAGTCGGGGCGAGTGAGCTGGTGTCGCAAGGGGAGTGTGGTCGGGGGTGGGGCTAGCGGAGTCATGGGAAAATGTCGGCGAAGGCGGCGCTGTGGACATCGGCGAGCCCGGCCGCGACCTCTTCGTCATTCGGTGTGAATAAGGATCATCGTCCTCATGGGAATGCGACCTCGACATTGGCTGCGACGAATAGGCATACTGGGAAAGGCCAGGGAGGCGGTGGTTGCTGTACGGGTGGTATCCGTGGCTGGTGAGGTGATGACGACTCGAGTGAGAGTGGTGGCCGTGGCGATTCTCTAGTCTCGAAGCAGCGTCCGCGAGAAGGTCCATGTTTCTCGACATGCCGTTGGGGCTGCTGTTGCTGCTGAGACCTCCATGGCGATAGGCAGCCAGGTCGTTACCAACGTTAGGAGAGTAGGTGGAGAAAGAGTGAGGAGGCGAAACATTGGGTGAGCCGATCGCAGAGCCAGGCGCACTGCGAGAGATGGTCTTTGGTGGGGGAGGAGCCATCATATGCGTGAGGCCAGAGCCAGGCTCGACAAGACCAGCCTGAACGGCGGCGACAGCAGCCTGGTGGGCAGCGGCATGCTGACCCTTGCCCCTCCTTGAGTTTGGATTGTTGTGAATTCTCGAGTGCCTACAGACTGATTAGTGTGTCATTCAAATATAGTTGCGAGTGCTGAAGTGCCTACCTGGTAAGCTCGTCTGAACGAGAGAATCGTTTTGTGCAACCAGGAAAAGTGCACGCATGGGGCTTCTCTCCAGTGTGGGTGCGGATGTGGCGGGTCTGATGCTCTAGACGGTGGAAGGCTTTGTCACAGAGAGGACACTTGTAAGGACGGGGCAGATCCTGACGCGGCTCTTCCTGGCCCTGTTGCTGCTGCTGCAGGAGGGGAGCCATGAGGCTCACGGTAGCAGTAGCCATGGATGAGGATGGTTGTGTCGAGGCTGATGTGCTTTGAGGCTGTTGTGAGGAGGGGTCCGGGTTTAGTACGCTGGACAGATTGTAGGATTGCATGTGATTAGCACCAGAGGCGGCGTGAGAAAGTTGGGGAAGGGGGGTATGGCTGGGGCGTCGGAGGGTATAAGAGCAAAAGGTTGGCGGGATTGTGCGTGTGGGGGTCGGTGGCTGCTGAGCAGCGCTGAGGCAGGCCTGTGCTGACGAGGATCTGCCGGAATCGAAGAAAGACATGGGGCGGACTGCTCCACTCGGCTTGGCTACCTGAAAGGTGCGCCGAGTCAAATGCGTATCAGCTAGCGGCGCCCCCAGTCACTGTGCGGAGCGCAGTAGTCTGGAGCAGGGACCTGCTGGAGCGGGCGTGTGTCGGCGATGGCGTGTCGGAGCGATGGCGTGCGTCTCTGGCTGCCTTTGCGCTTTTCCGTCCACTGACGCCTGTGCAGGGCAGGGTCGGCGCTGTGAAGCGAGACGGGCAAGAGGTGATCACTGTTCCTGGATGGCCCAAAAGCGTCACTCTCCCTTTGCACGAGCGGAATATGCCTGCCTCGGTCTCCGCACTCACGATGCTGGCGGTGGAGTCGCGAATTTGTTGGTGAGCCCGACAAAGGCCTGCAAATTTGCAGCAAAATTCTTGCTGCTGGTCCAGCGGTCAAGGTCGGCGAGCGCACCCCAATTGGCCACGGCGCTGCAGTGGTCGCTCTGGTGAGGCTGTTTGTGGAGACGGCAAGAACGTGAAGCAGCAATAAGACAGCGGGGGCCCGTCTTGTGAGTGCCGCAGAGTAGCGGCGTACGTGACCGGGCAGCAGTTGTGCGTGTAACTGTGCAGTGCAGGAGGTGATGTGGTCACGCTGGATGACAGGACAGAAAAAGCCTTGGATGGTGATGAATGGGGGAGCCAGTATCTGGAGAATCTGAGGAGCCCCGCTGCGATGGAGTGCAGAGATAAGAGCAGCCATTCATTGAGACGTCACACCTGCCTGGAGTTTACGCTATACTGGGACATCACCATCACGACGCCTGGCTGCTTCATGCGCTTCTTGCGATCTTTTGTCGCCCTTGCGCCTTGCGCCTGGCTTTTTGGTGGAGGACCAGGCAGGGCGTGAGACCAGAGCAACTGCCACTGTACCACAAGCTGGCAGGCAAACACGCCCAAAGAGAAACAGCTCAGCCCCCAGATCCACGTACTCAGCTCCACGATGGCAGGCGACTCGTCACTCCCGAGTCGTCACTCCGACCACAGTGCCAGAGAGGTCCTCCAAGTGGACCATTCCAATCCACCGTGTCGTGAGATGATTCTGGGGATCACACCGCACAGTTCAACAGGGCATGATGCCTCTATATTAGGCACTGGTTGTGTCAGACGACCAATTATGGCCTCCCCACGCATAGCTGACGATGTTTAGGCGCTTTGCTGTGTAGGTGCGTTGCACTGCCGCTGGGCATGGCGGAGGAGTGACTCCATGTCCCGTGGGGCCTGATCTGGGGTAGGTATGTGAGTGTCGAAAAAGCAAAAGCTCCTACGAATGCATTCTTTCGTGCAGCGACATGCACTTGATGGCCAACAAAGGCAGTCTCAGCAGTCCATCATCATACCGTATCAGAACTGCTCGCCAGGAACTCATCCTACCCAGTCAATGCACCTACCCACTCCCGCCCGCAGTCGATGCACCTATATGTGTTGCACTGCAAAGAAAACACAAGCTTGCTGGAAGAGTGCGGCGCGCCGTATCTCCTAGAATCGAGGACTACCATCCAATCTTCACAGAGCACGCAGATTGCAGCCAGGCATCCTGCGACGCCGCGACCAACAGGCCACGCAGGCGATGTCCGCATTCCCTCTATCTCGGCCCTTGCGGAGACCCATTCGCTCTTTCCATTCTTGATGTGTATCTTGGTGGGGCGACCCCTGTCAGCTTGGCCTCTCACGAGGCAGAGTGATCTCCAGGGCAGTGCCCTGAACATTGCACTGCGACGTACCATGTTATGACGACGATGACTGTTCAGCATCGAGACTTCAGGCGTTTTTGTTTCACCGTCGAGCGCACGTCAACACAGTGTGGTAGAATTCTCGGCGCGTTGGGACGCTTTGCGCGCGAGGGTCCGCTATTCTCATTATTTCTTCCAGAATTTCTTGAAAGCGCTTTTAGCCCGTCGATAGCCCGCCCCGCTTTGTGGCTAGTAGCATGGCAGAAGTTTGGAGATTGTTCGGGGCAGCTGCCGCTGACGCCGACACTGTCACAGCAGAAATTTACTCGCCCGCAAACGACATCCTCTGCCCGTTGCACGTGTTCGGAGCAAGACGGGCAGCGCGGCGCTGGCATTGTGGAGACATCTGCTACGTTGGTGGCGCCACGGTGCTGTCCTCTTGCAGGCCGAGCTGCAGGTACCGAAGCCAAATGCTGCGCCTCTATCACGACCCCGTCCCTTCTCTTATCGTCCTGAGCTCTAGAAGGTCGCTCGCATCGCGTTAGCTGTTGCGATGACCGAGCACAGTTTCATCTGTACGCTGGGACCACAGAACTAATTTCCAAATGCGACACCTGTGCTTTCACAAGAGCGCCAGCTGCGCTTAGGGGTAGCTACGATCCGTTGATTCAACGAGACCCCGCTGCAGAGAAAGTTCTGCAGCCTCTTTGCCCAACACATCTCCTGACATGACCAGAGCGCGTCGTCATTGCGACTCCGCAGTAATCACCATGGAACGTACAGATCACAGCGATGCATTGTGCCGACGCCTGCCGTGCGTCCGAGAGGCCTTATTCTGCGCTTGGAGGGATCTTTTTCAAGCCTCCGTCGATGCCGGTGTCACCGATCAAGCCTCTCTGGGGCCCCGCATCATAACCGTCAAACGTGTTCGAAGGCCCGATATGAGGCGACAGAAGCCCTCGATTTTCGGCGACAGCGGCATGACATCAGACCCCTGAGATGATTTTCCCAACGTTTCCTTGTCACAACACTGGACCTGATGTCATCTTCTGAATATATATGAAATGCCACGATGTTTGAGAAGCTACAGAAATTTGCCAAGCCAAAGAAACTGCGACTGGTGATGAAACGGATCCGAAGGTATGGTGCTCGTACGAGATACGGTCCATGCACAGGACGCCGAAAGTCACCTCGGTGAAGAACATCGATCATCAAAGACGCACCAAACAACGATCCATTGTCGACACCAAAGCTTCGAACTCAAATTCGAATCGGCTACTAGCATAGTCTCAAAGCAGGTCAATCATCGTCAGGCTGCATGCTCCGTAGGACCGAATAGCACTATCTGCCCCACGACAACACCATCATCAATGTCAATAGGTTCAACAGCAGCTTCCATCCGAGCCATCAGTGATCGCACCCCATGCTGATCACCTACGATGTGTTGTGCTCCCTTGCTCCAGTATTCCCCCACAGCCCCAGTTTGACTGAGATCCACGATGCAGTACGCGCAATGAACAGCACGCCAGCCCCTTCAACATTTGAGCAAGGCTGATCGTCGTACTTATCGTCAGGCATATCGAAGTCTCTTTGGGCAATAAGATGATCGCTACACTTGCCTCGCGTCACCTGCGTATCTGGGCCCACTTGCACTTGAGTGTTCACAAAGACCATACACAGCCGTTACGAAGCGAGTTACATGCGTTTGGGAGCTCACGTCAAGGCTGTTGTGCAGTAGGTGCTGCAGAAGTCTCATGATTGTGTCACTGCATTGCACACCATCTCACTGCACCTACCAGCTCCAAGCAGCCACTATTAAGGTGCAGGATGAAGCGACAAAATTAGATGTAGGACTCGAATTGATCTATAACGCCTGGGTGTGGACCATTTTTGGTACTGTTCAACGGCTCATTGGCTATGCCTCCGTAGATTGTATCCTTCTGACTTCGCCATGGCTACTCAGAGCTGGCAGAGCGCGGTAGCAAGCATGTTTGCCTGTCCTGTCCACCTGTGCAAATCACACAAGGCCCCCGTCTCGAGACAACATATCCGGCACGCGTTCATCCGCAACTTTATCGGTTCTCACTAATGTTTCCCGGTTTTGAAGCTTATCTGAGTCTGCTGCCGACCCACGGCTCGTAGCCAAAGTAGCCAAAAGTTTGAGTTTGTGGAGACCCCGGGTTCACAGATCACTGCCACAGCTGTACTAGCGTAGCCTAGATCTCCCCGACTTCTCGCGACCAATATCGGCGAAGCTCACTTCCGTATTCGGCGTTTGAAGTGCGGCATCTGGCCATGTCAATTGGCGACCATATCCAGGTACCTCCATCACCTACCAAAAGTACATGCTCTATATGGACAGTAAACCAGTGCTTAAGTGGAGGGTGCGAAGTCCACAGTCTGAAAACAGTGACACGCAAATGCACTTGTACAAGATAAGGCGAGTCATTAATTGTAAAGGGTATCTATGCTTCACCGAATCTCCTCTATTCCCGATAGTACATCCGACTTTGCCGCTTCGATGTCGGAGATGTGGCTTGCCTACGGCGGATTGCTAGCATGCAGGCGAGAGGAAATTCAACGCGGCTAAAGGTTTATCTGTCAGTGGACGCTCAGCCTTGAGGCGGAATGGTCGAACAAACCTAAATTATCACCAGCATTGCATGTCTGCGCCGTACAGTATGTGACCGCATCGAAAAATGGCCCACACAAGCAGTCATCACTCGTGTTAGGGTCACAACGAGCTTTTGCAGCCGCCTCATTCCAACAGCTAGTCTACAGCTCTGTTAGTCTTTGAGCCTTCGATACGACAGAACAAAGCGTACCGGACAGTTGCCGACCTTTGCGACGTTCATCGCCAGATCCTCATTATCATCTCTCGGCATGGGCGGCATTGGTGACTTTGCGCCTGGACTCGCAACTGGACTCGCAAGCGCAACCGCTGCGCTCCCTACCATCAGCGCAAGTTCGATTGTAATCCTCATCTCCTCTAAGTAGTATGTCTGTAACGATCGTCGGGTTCCAAAGAACAGTGTACGTTGTGGTCCGTGAGTCAGGGTCGTGAAGCCGGTGGTATCGCAACAGCAAAAGCGCACTTACCAGTGTCTACGCACTTGTTATATGTTGCGACGAGGAACAGGCTTGTCTCTCGTGGCGCAAATGCGTCAGTTTGAGGTCTGCGTTAAGATATTGGGAGGTTCGTCTTTCATGCATTACCTGTTTCGAGTCTCTGTCGCACGACGGGTTTCGAAGTGGGTGAAACAGGGCGCAAGCATACAAAAACGGGAACGGGAACGGATGTAGGGACGGTAGAGGTGCATTATGGTAACGGTTTAGTCGGCTAATGGGAAGTTGTGGCTGTGGATCGTGGTGTTGGCGTCACTGGTTAGGGTGGTGCAGGACTCCAGGCAAGAAAAGTGTGTTTAGATGACTCGATCTACGCAGAGGACAAACTCGAGAGATAGAAAAGTAATATCATTTTTCTAATTCCTTGCGTCTGTATTTTCCAAAATCATCTTGTCGATGTCGATCGAAAAATTGGCACATCTCAACCCGTCTCAGCACCTCGTGTACCGTCTCGCAAAACGAGATGCCGTACGCCCTCCCTTCCCACCCGCCACACCCCGAATAATTCTTGTACGAAGCCTAGCTGCCTCGCTAGTTATATAGCAACCGGCAAAAGGCACAGCCTGCAAGGAACCGTGGCAACGGTACCTGGTTCCGCCATAGGCCCAGGCAGCCGCATATCCAGGCACAACTTAGGCTGATTGGATATCTCACACGTGCGAACGGCAGATGGTTCCGTTCAGTTAAAGCATTACCGTCTGTCCGGACGCTCAACGGAAGATGATGCGTTCTAGGGGCTTCCAGAAAGTTGATAAGAACGATTTGAGACGGAGAGTGTTCCAGTTGCTCTTGCCGCTGTCACAACCAAAGAAGACACACTTGTAGCAGGGATCGTAATCCTGTTCATAGTGAATACCACATGGCAGCCATGGCTTCTTACCGTCCTTGTGATATGTCGGCGTTGCGGTCCTCTCATGCTTTCTCTCCCTCTGCTTCACCCCTCTCCCTTCAATTTCCACGCCGTGCCTCATCTCGAGCAAGATGGAAATGCACAAGTCCTTCGCCCAGAGTCTCTTTCATCTGTGTTCCAATGAATCCCAACTCCTCACATGTCTCGTACAGCTAAAGCTCGAAACCGCGATGATGTCGCTCACGAGAGCTTGTAAGTCGACTGCATCTGGCAGGATATCGGCCAAGCCCTGAGAAGCGGGATTGCTAGTCGATTGATCTATTCATGATGTGAAGAGGTGAGTGGAAAGGCCATTCAACGCGATGATACTGTTGCGGTAGGCGTTGGCGAGGGCATCTTCGTAGCCAAGTCTGCGCAAGAGAGCCTAAGGATGTTGCCGTCAGACACAGGGCGGTGCACAGGTTGAAAGCCGTGGTGGGCTAGTCGATGTCTGATGACGAGAGGGCTGAGTCGAAGAGTTCACTCGCAGTACAACCCGGACCGAGTCTTGGAGAGCTCCCAATCTCATCAAAACTGCCAGTTACTGGATCGGAAAGTCGCTGAGGGGCAGCAGTCCTGAGTCGATAGAACGACGCAAGTCTACTGTAGCCGTGTGCAATGCGGCCTGATCACAAAGTCTAGATGACGAGGTTCTGCCCAGTATTGGGGTTGTGCCTATTACTGCTCATCATAGCCATTGTCATCCAGGGTCCACTTCACCAAAGAATCTCCCAAAACAGTGGTCTCTATGTCTTCCATACGCAAGAGCTAGGGGGTTCGCGTCATGCTCTCTATGCATAAGGGGCCTATATTTGTTCATTCCTTTTTAAAGCATCCTGTAGGTGATGCGTTGCTTTGGTTGATCTTGATTTATTAGTTGTTTCTGAACCATTATCGGCTCTTGGAAATCATAATACCAGATACTGGTGTCGCCGAGGAGGAGCTGTCGCGGTTACTTGTGTGCACTTCTGACGGGTGAACCTAACCTGAGATGGAGAAGAATTGATCCCTTGGGTAGACATGTCAAAGTACATCGTCAGGGTCACAATAGCTGTTACGTCCCAAGTGACTAGGTATACCGAAGGCTGCCAAAGGGACGCCAACTCTCCAAATCAAGGAGCAAGGCTTGGTGCGAACTCGAGACCGTGGTCGCAGGGCTGGTGCAGGCGCAAAGAGTGTATGATCTGGCGGCAAAGAGTACTTCCCCTGCATTCCTGGTCATAATAACCCAACGATTCTCGGATAGCTCTCAGTGTGTAGTGAAGCAATCGTGTACGGTGCACGAGCTACTGTGAAGGTGGTTAGTGATACGGCGAAAGAAATGTCCCGGAGGGAGTTGCGGCAAGCCTAAGCGTACTCGCTTCGCCCTTGCACAAGCTCGCGCGACCACAGCAACAACGTGTTCGCAACTCAGGTTTGCACTACCATCATCGCCTATACCTGGGTCAATGGATGCATTACGAGCTCGATATCTGCAAGCATATCCGTAGCTACGCCCAACACTCAGTCATCGCTCATGATTGTGCTTGCATGCCTGTTTCCGGCAATGAGTGCGGATAGGGGCCGAAATGGCGGCTTGCAGCGTG
The DNA here is from genome assembly GCA_004522025.1 of Didymella segeticola. Lineage (NCBI taxonomy): Eukaryota > Fungi > Ascomycota > Dothideomycetes > Pleosporales > Didymellaceae > Didymella > Didymella segeticola. Next base: position 1,152,604 of record SDAV01000011.1, read on the forward strand.
CGCCTGCATGAGGCTGTGTGAACCTGGTCGATCACGCCCACAGCCCCGGTAGCTGAAGAGCTGAACTCCCGTTCTCAGCTCCTCCTCCAACCTCAGAACACGATCTGCTTGCTGTATGGATTCCAGTGCAATGCGCGACAATGGACCCATTAAGTATCACCGTTAGTGTCGTTACGCTCATCACAATATCCGCTCAGGTCACGAGCCTGGTCAGGCAGTTCCGCAATGAAGTCAATGTGGTTGACACAACCCTCAATGGAATCCTCAGCGACGTCGATAGTTTTCAGCAAGTGTTAGAGTCGATGAAAGAGACCTTTGACCAGGATGACATTCGAGGCGGTTTACAAACTACCGGACATGTGGGAAGCCATTGGAAGAATCTGTCGAGGTCCTTGAGCGACGGTGAAAGCACGCTTGAGCAACTCCGGTCCCTTATCATGAGCGTCAGCAGAAGCGCAAAGTTTTTGGACGCACCTAGGAAACATCACAGGTTCAAAAGCGCGATCGCTCAGATAGCCGAGTTCCGGGAGCAGATTCAATCCTATCGCGCTGCTTTGCAGTTGTCCCTCAGTACAGTCATTCTGTAAGTATGGACACCGGATCCCAACGTGTGCGTCGACGGCAGCAAATTGACCCGCTTGTAGTTGGAATCAATCAACCTTACAGAAAACCACGGATCAGATACCAGACAAGGTTATTCCTGACCTTAACAAGCTCTACGAAGAGTTTCGTCATCTCGGTACCGTTCTCAATGCCAAGATTGAGAAGTTGCAAAGCACCGTTTCGAACCAAGGCTACCACGCAGAATCAGAGCTCATGTCAATGACCAATCTTAAGGAATGTGTCCAGTCCGCAGCCGATGTTGTCTCGACCGCCTCGACCACACTTGCGCCGGAGACTAGTGAGAGGGCTTCTGTCAAATACGGCTCCGATTTTGGTGATGTCTTCAGGAAGGATTCTAACGAGCCCATGCAACGCTGGATTTCGTCAAACACCGTTTACGAGTACGAAGACGCTGAAGCACCTGCTCCAGACCCTTCTGAAACAAGTACAAGAGACGCCTTCACCGAGTATCAGTCTGATAGTGAATCTGATATCGAAAACGAGCTTGTCAGAGCGTTATTCAACGACGGGAAAAAGCGCAAAACAGAGGGTGACCTGAAGGGCGCAGAGCGGAATCTTCAGAATTGTCTTTCACGATTTCCTACAACCTCATCCTACAATTCCTTGGCTTCTTCACAGACTATGTCAATTACTGGAGTGTCTAAAGCTGAGCTACTAGAACTTCTCACTGAGACGTACTGTCTGCAAGGTGCTTGGACGCAAGCAAGATCAACGATGAAAGATAAGCTAGCTATCACAGAGCATCAGGCAGGAAAGAAAAGCGAGCGTTACTTGTGGGACACGTACAAACTGTCCGAAGTCTTGACGAAAACAAAGGATTATGCAGAGGCGCATCTTCGAGGCCGACAATCGCTGCGAGGCTTCAAGAAGTTGCGGGAGCAAGGTTTCGTTGGGTATGAGAAGAGTCTGACACTCCTCATACTCATTTGCAGCGAACAAGGGAACACCGAGGATGAAGAAGCATACACCGCCCTTCTAGGAAGTCATCAGTCAATAATGAGAGAGGGCCACACGGTATCTGGACTCAGGCTTGCAGCGAATGAGAAGACATCGTGTCCTCCGGTCGACACTCCACTCTCAATGTCAGCACAGATATCACCTGATCCTGACGTCGATGACGAAGAACATGTAGAGACCCAGCTACGAGCTAAATCGAGCTTGTCAGAGATCTCCGCACCCACTCAGAAACCGCCGGAGCCCATTGAAGGCCTTGCAATATCATTTGGTACAAGCCAGACTAGAAGGACAAAGCCTGTGGGTTCCCCTGTCGAAGCTGCACCGAATCAGCTGGTCACATCTGATCCTGTCACGCCGACTATGCCTAATGAGCAAGATCAAACACCCTCCGAAGAGTCAATCCCAGCCATAGATTCGCCACACAGTCGACCGTCATCGTCTCCACGTCTGCCAAGTATGAGTTTCACACCTTTTAAACCTGATGTATACCAGTACGGGTCTTTCTCAATCCCACCAGTACCGGTAGACATGGCAGTGCACAGATCGGATGACTCGAAAAGGACCAATGGCCTCGAACCTGCAGTAAAGCACGCTTCACGGCGATACGGTGTTATGATCGAGGCAAAAGACTCTGACAAAGACTCTGATAAGGAGGGCGCAATGTCGTACACCAAGCTACTTACTGCCCTGTGCAAGAAAGAGTTCGGGAGAAAGCCACTGTTCATGGTCGGACGAGGTCGCGAAGGCTACAAGTGCATCGTAACCTTAGCTACTGCTGCTGTCGATGCAGACCGAAAAGAAGAAATAGCTAAAGTTAGCGGATACGAAACCAGGGAAGAGGCGAGGCACGCTGCCGCTGCCATAGCGTATGCATCACTCAAATCGCGCGTGGAAATGCTTCGTGAGACGGTCCCCTTCAAGACCGCAGTCCTTGAGAACCCAGTGCTGGACCGTAGCTCGGACAAAGAGTTCTACATGACGCCCACTCAGGCTAAGATGGATCCACCGCCTTATACTCCTTCTGACATGACCAGCCCTGTGCCAGAGATCATGGTGTCACCCACAATAGACAGTACGCCCTTCGCGGCGATCACAGCAAGCAATGATGTTGCCAATGTGGCTATACGTCGTGCTGCATCGGACTCTCAACTCCCTTTTCATAAGATTCCAATGACACCTTCCGGAGACATGCCAGGGGAGTCTGATTCTGAAAGGCCGTGGACGAAGCCTCGAGGCAATTTGGGACCAACCACTTCGTCGCATCGGCGAGCTGCCTCCACGACGGCACGCCCAGCAGAGTGGACATCCGGCGACGATCTGATACTTGCATGGTCTCAACCGCCTGCACCAAGTTCTCAACGAACTGACACCCACTCCGTCAATTCGAAACAGGTCAGATCGGGCGCCCACCCTAATGTCACGTTCGATGCCATCGAAAATTCCGTATACAAGCCCGACCTAGACTCCACAACGTTTGTACAGCGGAGCTTCCTATCGAAGACGTTCTCCTTGCAAGACCGCAGAAGTAAGAGCGATGACGCGAACTTAACAAAGAAGAAGTCTCTGAGATCTATCTTGCTACCTTCATCACTAACCAGGTCAACTTCCGTCAAGCAAGAAGGCGTCGTACTTGAAAGCCAAGCAGACTGCACGGCCACTTGCCCTGTTTGTAACAAGAACTTGAATAGTCTCTCCGATGACGACAGAACACTCCATGCGAACAGCTGTTTGGATAAACTTTCAAATCAGCCTCTTCCAGAGGTCGAAGCTGCCTTTGAGCTACCCGGATCGGACCCTAGCTTCACGGCCGTGGAACTACCAGCACCTACGCACTCTCAAAGATCCGCTGTGAGCAATGAGGTTTCGAAAGGACCGAAGAAGCTAGTCGCAGATCCAGACGCCCTGTGGGACTTGCATCGGGCATACTCAAAGAGAGATCTATCCATGGACAAATTTGAGGCCGCCGTTGCGCTTCAGCCAAACGCCATGACATACAACCGTAGCACATCCCAAGTATCGCAACGTCAAGTTCTCCTTCTCGGCGACTCACAGTGCGGTAAGACGTCGCTGGCGACAGCTTGGTGTTACGGCACACCTGCCAAAGTACCGTCCGCAAGCTTGGTATTTACCAAAGACGTTAACGGGACAGAGCTGGTTCTCCACGACCGGACTGCATTGGCGTTTATCCGTGACCACATGCGCCAAGCATACCCCGGTAGTCTCCCAGTGATCCTGTTGTGCTTCGACATAACCTCTGTTGATACTTTCGAAAGCGTGGAGCGCAGGTGGAATCTTGAGGCTGACCTGTACCCGGAAAATGTATCGAAAATACTTGTAGGCTGCAAAAAGGATCTTAAGTCTGGAGCTACGAGAAGTGTCTGGACACGTGATGCTTACAGCATGACGGCGATGATCAAAGCAAAGGCGTACTTTGAGACGTCTGCTTACACGAAAGAAGGGCTCGAGGCGTTATTCAGCCATGTTGCGCGCATGCCTGCACGATAATGTCTAGTTCAGCCTGTTTTCATGTATCTATACATATCTCACACCGGACAGAAAAATGGAGTAATGTAATGTTGCGATAAGAGACCACATTCAATCTACTACACATCGGGGATCTTTGAGAGCTATTGCGGTACAGCAGACCATAGCACATGACAAATCTTCGCAGAGAAATGTGGGTTGAAATGGATCATGTACTGACTCGCTTTTTCAACCGGCAAAAGGTATACGTATCATAATAGAGCTTTCGATGTATGCTCAAGCAGAAGGGCCAATAACATATCGACTGTTCAGTCACGTTTTGCTTCAGCAAAATGATATCCAACTATCACAAAGATGTCAACTGAAAGCAGAAAAATACCACCTCTTACTTCTGTAGTCCTGGATTGACTCAGTACTCCTTGACAAACGAAAGTAATGTGAGATCGAGGAAGTTTTGTGTAGCATATCGCATTGGCTAACTCCGGCGCACGTGTGAACCCGACTTACATTTCATTACAATATATCCAGAAACCACAAGGCAAGAAATGATTTCTGGAGGTAGCATCAAGGCCGTCCTTGATTAAGACTTGGTTGAGATTTGCATTCTGCTTGCTTGACCGCAGATGCCACAAGCTTCAGGCCCACCAGCTTCCCAGTATACTAAATAATCTCTCGAGTTGGCGGGGCTTTCGTGAACTATCTATTTCTCATGATTCACGACCGACGACAATGCATCTGACAAGTTCACGGGATGATGAGTGCTGGATGCATTATGACAATGACACCCAACTCGACGGAGCGACGAGCTTCTTGATATTGACACAGGACAAAATTTGCTCTAGTGTTAGATAGGTCAAATCCCGCAAAGTCAAAACCAACACTACGCAAGTCGGGTCAGTCTCTGTGCATAGTTTGTAAGCTTGTTGTGGAGATACGATGTGACCCACAATGCTTTTGCGGAAGTTTCGTTGCTATGTGCCCCTTTCCTAAACAAATAGATCCGTGTTATGGCAGGAGCGCGTTGTAGTGATCTATTCTCGGCCCACGTATGCACAGTGACACGCTTCAACTCATATGGATCTTTGGCGCTTTGCATTTGCAATGCGTTGTACTTAAGTATTTACTTCTCTATTGCTCGTTAGGAAATGTACCATGTAGATATGTTGATGATGAGCTGGCGAGCGCCTCGCTCAAGGTTTAACTTTTATCTAACCTCATCTGTCGTGACGAACTGTCGCTATCACACTAGCGCATGATCTCCGGTATTGTACTCGTCGGCATGGGATGTTATGTAGCTGTTTGTTGATCAGGTTTCTCGCCGATCTTGGCTGACCCGCGAGCCAAGTCCTCGGAAATGCTGCGAAAGAGTGTTCCGCGTAGGTTGCTAATATGCGCTCTGTACAAACAAGTAGATGAAGGGAACACCGCTAAGCAAGAGCTGCCTCAAGTCAAGTCTCGGGAAGGCCAGAGAGATGAATGTGGGAGGGTATCAAACGCACATGAAGTGGGCAAGTCACTCAAAGTGGCGAAAACGTAATTTTGTACTTTTCAATTGATAGAGATTAGAGTCTAAGAGCGAGGCATATTCTGCCAAAGTTGTAATATTGGGGAAATCAAGAAAGCGCCCATTGTCATCGTGAGACGTGGCAGGTCATTAACTTAGCGAGGAGATACTAGTTAACGGCATCGGGGCCCTTCTTAGGGATGAAGTTCTCAGGCTTCACAGGGTAGGATGCCGCGTTGCGAACGGAGTACCTGTCAGAGCCGTACCAGTAGCCGGTATTGACGGCGTACGAGGTATCCCAGCTGCGAGTGTAGAAGGAGCAGTAGGTGCCGAGAGGAACATCGTTCTTGGTGAGGACGTAGGAAGTGAAGAAGTTGCAGGTCTTGTAGCTGCCGTCCTGAGCAGGGTTGTTGATGTCGTAGGTAGTCTGGGCCAAGCAAGCAGCGGCACAGAGAGAAGGATCGTAAGGGTTGTTGTTGAAGAGCTTCATACCGCTGTATGTGTCGTAGTTGTTGTCAGTGGCGTCAAGCGGAGCATTGATGGCACCGGGAAGGCTGGTACCAGGCTGGAATTTGTCTGGAGAAGGCAAAGCTTTGCTCTTCTTGGAGTAGCCGTTGGAACCGGCGATGACAACATGGAAGGCTTGGCCGCTCGCGTCCTTGGGGCCACGCCACTGACCTTGGTTGGTAGCGGCAGCCTGAGCAACGTTGTAACCGTAGAGGGAGCACTTGATGTTGGTAACAGGCTCAGGGTTGGGGCAGCTGGCACTGGGTGCGTACTTGGGGTCACGCTCGAAGTAGATGTTGAAACCCAGGCAGAACTTCTCGGCGTCGCAAGCAGCAGAACAGAGCGAAGGATCGTAAGAAGGGAGGTTCTTGTAGGTGAGGTATCCGATCTGCTGGGAGCTGCCGAGCTGATCCTTGAAGGAGAGCTCGTAGGTGTCAGGAGTTGTAGCATCACGTGCGGTAACCCTCAGGGTGCTGTCCTGGGCAGTGTAGTCGGTATCTTTGTTGCCAGTGGCAGGAAAAGGTCCGACACCTCCAGGGAGAGGAGCGCCGCAGCTGCTGCTAACATCGCGCTTCGCGATAACACCCTCGTCCTCGACGATCGCAGCGACGGCGGAAGCAGCAGCAGTGGGGTTATAAGAGATAGCAGCGGCAGGCGTGGTCGCAGCGATAGGAGGACCAAGGATGGTCGGAGTAGGAACAGCCAGAGCAGCCTCAATGTTGATCAGCTGAGGAGCGGCGGCGGCAGCGCCCAGGATGGCGGAGGCAGCAATAGCGTAACGCATCTTGATGAGGAGTTGGACAATAGAATGTCGACCAAAGATGGAAGAGGGAAGACGACTGTGGATCAAGAGGCTCTGTGGGCTGAGTGGAGCTGTTGTGATGATCCTAAATTGGCGGATGTAGGCAGTATACTTATACTCGAACGTCCGTCAAGCTTGTCGGTACAGTTCTCTCCAGATTCAGCAGAACATCGCGTACACCGGCCGCAAAGCTCAAACTATCGGCGGCTGGAAGCTGCTAGGCTTGACCGCAAAAAGAGCTGAGGCGTTCTGGAAATTGAAGATAGAACGCCGGCCAGCCACGCCAGTGTCTTGAGGCTTGCATCTCGTGCTCGATGTTAGCTGACTGACTCTGGAGCAAGGGGTAAATGGCATGGTATGAGGGAGTCGCGAGGAAGCTGCAAGGCTAGACATCCACCGTAACCACATGAGGACGATGGGGCTGACGATGCGCAGTGTCAGTGGACGCCCGTGCAAGAATAGCGACGGGAGAGCGACTGAAGCTAAGGCTTGACCCTGTTGCGGCTCTTCTGCCAAGCTCTTTTTGCACGACCCCCCCTGCCTGCCATGTGGACTCAGCTCCGCACGAAGTTTGCGATATTGGTGTTGAGACGGTGTCTCTTGGTAGTCCAAAAAAGGACTAATCATCAGCCACGTGATTGAGCGATGTCCGTTTCCGGCGACGCCACAAGTTGCTAGGTACCCTTCATTTCCTTACGACTCAAAACCTATTCCTGTACCAGAGAACGCAGAATTTTGGACACAACATCCAGAACGCAAAATACCCTTCCTGACTTGCGGTGTCTACCTCGCGATTACTCGACGGGGTTTCCACAGTTGCAATGCGCAGAAGTCAGGCCACCGCATACTGAGGCTAGTGTGCCGAGTACGAAGACCAATGTACAATCTCTAGCCTTATCGAGATTACACTTTAGCACGGCCTTGCCGTCAAGCTGGACTATTGGAACAAGCCACCGTCACACCCGCGTTGAGATGTACCAGACGTGACAGACCATTGGTACCGCGCAAGGCTGCAAAACGCCTCTCACCACGTGTGTATGCTGGTTTTGGTATTTCCGCACGCCACTACCACATCTAGCAACTCTCATCCTCGATTGGCAAGAGATGGCTCGACAGGTGGTCAGACCCATCGCCAGCGCTTGTCTTATCGGGCCTCTATGACAGCGAGACTTCAGTAGTCTAGATTCGAACACGCCTTGCTGCTAAAGACAAACGGTTAGTACCTAGACGCCGCACAATACCTCTAACAGAGTCGATGCTTTGCTCCAACCGAGTCTGACATGCACCCCGACATATGCTTTGATGCACATAAGGAATAAAGCATCTTTGCACAAATAAACAAATAAGCCAGAAATAAACAGCCTGAAATCTGTTTCATGTGGTGGCTAGCTTCTCGTTATGGTACGCTCACGGGGCAGCTCTCCTCCTGATACGCTGATACGATTTTTCAGCTTGGAGATTTCGTCGAGTCGCTTGTTTACACCTGGTTTCTGTGGTCGTCTAGCCTCTTCTGCCTCCACATCTGCACTCCACTACGAGGCTGAAGCGCTAAGCAAGCCACTCGGCCACCACGATGCTCACTACCTAGTATGCATAAACAGAAAAGGACAGGGTAAGCGATGTTCATCGCTTGAGGCATTGCTTGAGAGAAAAGCCTGTGATGCTGTGGCATCAATCGTTCAAGCCTTTGAAGTCTTTGGTGCAGTACCGAACGGCCGGCAATAGCACATTGGTGCATCGTTGGGGACAAAGACCCATGGAACAGTGTCGGCAGCTCCAGGTCGGCAGCTGCATTTCGGTACTTACCACATTCATGCACAATGGTCTTGCGCGCTTCGGCGCTTGCTTCTCATCGCCCTCGCATAACCCGACCTTTCGGGTCACGAAGTTACCACTTCTTTGCGCTCTAAAATCGACCGTCACTTACACTCAGCTACAAACTAACAGCCGGTATGCAAGAATTACGCGAGCAGCCTTCGTATCTGTGCGGTGTCGTGTTGGCACCGGTGAAGGCGGGTGCTCTAGGCGCAGAGGACCAGGCATGCTACATCTGCTATCAGCCCTTCGGCTCCAGAACATCGACTCCAGATGGGTCCGAACTGCCGGTCCAGCTCCCATGTGGACATATCTTCGGGACAGAGTGCATATCCACTTGGACCACACTCAACAACTCATGCCCGCTCTGTCGGAGAATGGTTCGAGACATCGACGGCTGTCTTGGCCACGATCACAGATCAGACACCAATAGCTCGAGTGCGTTCAGCTCTGTGCTCACAGCGCAGGATGACGTTTGGCTTGACGAAGGGGTCTGGAGCAGCACGTCTGTGAGCTCAGAAGAGGCGGTGAGTGGCTCTGACGCTGACGCAGACGCATGGACCGATTCCTATAATCACGATCTCTCGAACGTAAATTCTGTCTCTGGGTCTCAGAGTTTTTTGGGAACACTAAAGTGTGGCGAACATCGTGCCTTCTGTAACGGCCAAGACCCAGAAAATGAGGTGCTACAGCCGCCGCTAGCGACCGCCCACCCAAACCCTATGAATACTGACAATATCGATCTCGCGGAACTGGGTGCTCAATTTGCGGACTTAAGCTATCGAAACAGATATTGGATTGATGAATATCTCAACGACCCAAATTTTGGCGAGAGGACTTCGTCTGATGAATCTGTTGATGATTTCCACGCGATATTCACGATGCTCAGCACAACATCGCATGAGCACTGTTTCTAAAACAATGACAGAATTAGTACATCGACGGTACATGACATTGCGCCTCATTGAAGAGCAAGTTACATGGCTACGCTGTACAGTGTGCAGAATCATGGCTACAGACAAATGTGGTTATGAACTTCTCATTCCGTTAGGAATACGACAAGCCACGATGAGCGTAGACAATGATACAATACCCGCCTGAAACCTTAATGTTCCTAGATTCTGCATCGTAAGCACGTATACGACAAGATCGTCATGATCTGCAGGTTTTGAATTGCTGCTCCGCTGTTTGCAGCCCACAACATCATGCGCGGGCCGCACCGAGCTCGCCTACTTCAGGAACAGCAACGATCTGCAGGTACACCTGCCAGCCCAGCCTCGCGGTATCAGCCTCATGGCGACAGCCTTATTTGCCACCAAATGACTGCATGAGCAGGTAGTTTTTTACGTTACACCTCTTCCACAACTTGAGTCCGAGAACCAAAACGCCACACTGCGGGCGCACTGCAAGGCGAACAAGGGCCCTCGGCTCGAGACCAGACTTACATCGCCGTCACTGAAGTCCCCAGTCTTTGTCGACGTGAGCGCCGCAACGCCTAATGGTGCCGAGTGACATCCGGAAGGTAGCACCCTCAGGAACGGTTTGTCGTATCTAAGGCATGCAGAACCGATTCCCGACGCGAAGAACATGCATGCATGTGCGATTGCGCCACCTAACTTAACTTCCGGATCAGCACACCACGCACAACAGTGAAGGGATACTAGCCGCGACGGCGAAGCCACCATGCAAGACTTGCTATGTTGTTTGAGTTTCGTCCTCGGCCCCACAAGGTGAAAGTAGAATAGCCCAAAATGTCCGACCGAGTACTCACATGCATGAAAGACGTCATCCGCTTTGTAGTCGATCATCTCACCCAGGGAATTCATTCAAAAACATTATATGCTCGACTGCCATGCCGAATGACTGACGCCGGCGTGATGAGTCGAGGCATGTATCGTGCCCCCGCGCGATCGGCCACCAGCCACCTAGTGAAGATGTGGAGGTCATTACGAGCATACTGACGGCTGTAAGGATGACGCGAACTTCGGGAGCAAAGACCGACTAGATTGTCAGCCATGTGTTTCAATATGGCGTCTTGACACGAGCGCAGGGCTGCATATCTAGCCACGCAAGAGTCAGGGCCGCTGACGGGAAAGGCGTAAGGACTACTGCAGCCTTGCACACACAAAACATCGGCCCACAAGTTAATTGAGCGCTGAAGTGATCTTGCAGCATGGCCCCACAGGTTCAAACCTTGTCAAAGCTGTGGAGCCAGACCTGCAAGCTAAACGCTATACGATGGTGCTGTATCTAAGTACATATACAAACAAGAACCCACACAAATTTAACATGCCCGAACCATAACCACTCAAATCGCTAGCTTTCGTTAATCACCCACCATGGTGACCCAATAGTCACATGAACATGCCTCACTTCATCTCGAAGCCGCCAACATGCTACCTCCGCACACTTACCGCTCTCTGACCTCAGAACTTACTTGCCGAGTTGTTCTCATCTGCCTCAGCTTGGTTGACCGCTGTAATCGCTTCCATTTCCACCGCTCGTTCCTGCACCTGTTGGCCATTGGGTAGGAAGGTCTCGTAGTAACCCGGCACAGGGGTTCCGCCACGAGGATCATGCGGTGCTTGTCTGCTTTGTGTCAGCTGCCGTACCAGCACTTCATAACAACACGTCTGGGAAATTCGGACTAGGAAGTTCTGAGAGGAGTTTGAGAGACCTACGGAATGAATGGGTGTCCGTTCGCCTGCAGACTCCCTGGAGGCGGGCTTCCCGGCGAGACAACATGGTATGCTGAATGCGCTGCGGTAGATGTCGTATACTTTCTCGCATCGTACCCCTGTGCTGGAGAGTACCCTCCCATATTCGCCTGATGCGATACGTAGCCCATATCGGGGCTGCCCTGGTGAGTTCCAGGATGTGCAGCAGGGTGGGACGGAAATTGGAAAGATGCAGTGTGAGAGTGGGCATGTGCGTTCGGCTGTCTATACTCAAGCATCTGATTGACAGATGCGCTATTACGGTGTACGGTGCCGTTGCGTCGCTCAATGGCTTCGCGCAATGATTTGTTGCGGCCGCAAAAGAAGAAGAGAAGGGCGGCGCCAATGAGGGTTAGAACGGCAGCGATGGTTATGCCAGCAATTGCGCCGGTGCTGAGGCCGCCTGAAGAGGGCCATTGAGTAGCAGCTGGAGTAGAGGTTGGAGATGAGGAAGTTATAATGGAAGACGCTGGATTGTTGGAGGGTAGCGGTGATTCGGCTGGGAAAGGTTCGTCTGTCGATTGATTAGTTGTTTACACAGTAATGACTAGTACTCAAGCTTACTAGGTTGCAGCATATACGATGAGTCCATCGCCAGAGTACGTTGCTTGTCAATGCTCGTACTACTGTTGAGGTTGATACCCCCTACCATTCCGTATGTGATGCAGCTTCCCGGTGCAGAGCAGTAGAAGAATATTGGCTCCGAATCGTTGACCCTGATGGTGTACTTCGGTGGCTTGTCCAACACCCTGTTCACTGGATTGAAGCCGGAAAAAAAGCCCTTTTTATCCAAACCAGTCATCTCGTATGGAATGCAAGGAAAGCCGTATTCAGCGCGCACAATGCTGTGGTTGAGAGGATAGAAAGCGAACTCGACAATATCTCCTACTGCTGCTTCGGTGGTCTCAGGACGCATCTTATGATCCAACAAACCGACTTGAATAGTGTGCGTTTGTGGTTCCGAGAACGTGCTGGTGCTGAAGCTCGTCTGCATCGTTGTTGTGTAGGGTGACGATGAGGCAAATGGTGTCGTTGCGGTAGGAGGCTCGGTCGGCGTTCCATCGTGCGCCAGAACGCAGGCAAGACTGTTCAACGCGATGGGTATCGCCAGCCATATAGGCCTGCTGGATTTCCTGTTCGCCATCTGGCCTGCTATACTTGGCTCACTGGCAGTACTGCAGTATCGTTGCGAGGATGTCAGCTTTTTGATGGTGCGGCATACACAGTGAGCAAAGCCTGAAGCTCAGAAGGAAGTCGGGACGGCCGAACACATGGGGTGCAAGGCTATTCGAGGAAACGAAAGATCAAAGATAGCATCTTAAGCGGATGACGGCGATCGTGGACGTGGCCGGCGCGGCAATGGCGGAAACATCAATTGTTCATTCGCGTACGAAGGCAGGATTGCCAGCCTCTCGACCTTTGCAACAAAGAAATGTGGAGGCTGTGCGTGGACTAGATGTTCGTGAGTGGTCATTCATCATGCGACAATGAGGAAGACAAAGGGCGATCCTTGCACTTCGACCACATACATGACATGGCGTTCCTCGACCACCCAGCTGTGAGTTCTGCTGGGCACTGGCCTACCCTGCAAATGGCTAATCGTCTCTCAGATCGTATTGCTCACCGTGTTGTCTTTGTGAACCGCGCAATCACTCTGCGGTACGCGTTCCGCCTTCGACGTCAGCAAGATGATGAAACGTAGGATCTTGGAGTAAGGAAATACGCGTCGATCTGAGTGAAGATTCGAATTTTTCTCTACTGCATTGGCTGTACATATCAGAAAAGGTGAACTTTCAGTCGAGCGAACCGAGATGTTGGTCGCGGCTCAGATCGCTTGATATCGTCATGCCACGCTAACGCTCGCATAAATCGTGACCAGGTGCCGCTTCATTTGAGATGACCTCTCAGGCTTCTGCAAGACGATCTCTTCCTGGACTCCATCGCAAACCATGGATAGTTCACACTTCGGGTGTAGGGGGTCGTTTCATAGCCGATCAACTCAGCCCAGGGTCGCCGAAGCCAAAGTTATCGCCATTGCTAGAGGCACTATTAGTACCCGAACCATAGCCGGAGGGCGTTTCGGACTTCTTGTGGCTCAGCAGTGATGGATCGGGAAGGGGGTTCCAAATCGGAAAACCTGTTGGCGGCTGACTCTCTCCTTTAGGGACGCCACGCGCGTATTCAGCCAGGCTGCCGTTGATACCCGTAAGAGCCCATGCGAAGACCGCGACATCGCGAATACTCTGCATAAACGAGTTTTGAAATTGCATCGATGGCCCAGCATGTACCATGGCAGGGTGTTGAGCGCCAAGAGGGTATGGTGGCATCTGTGGCGGGGCCGGATGGAAGACAGGCTGCGACGCCCAGGGAGCCGCATAAATACCAGTGTACTGCTGATTTGCCTGCTGCGGTGGCATCGCACCCGGTAGCATTGGGCGAGCTCGACGTAGGCATACTACGAGACCATCGGTGGTACACGAAATGACAGCCTCGAGCTCAATATCGTTGTTGTGTACTGATGGTGAACCTCCTAACGAGGAGGTAGATGACTGCCTCCGATCATCTTCACCGAATATTGCACGGTGCGTATCTGCATGCGCAGTGCTGTCTCCTGACTCTGTGCGATCGTTCGCAGGCGGCTCCTCGCTATTCCAGTGGGATCCGTTTGATTGCTGCCCCGAGTTTCTCCCACTTGACGAAGTCTGACCAAGAAGTCTTACGCCGCCTTCAACCGATTCATCGTCGTCACTTGTGACGTCTGTCATCTCGTCATCCTCACTCTCGGAGGGAGTCAGTTCTGGTGGGTCTTCCTGTCGGGGATCTCGGAACATGAACCGCATATAGGCAATCGAATCGTTCCCCTTGGCGGACTCAAGACAGCGAACTGCCTCGGTAAGACAGTTCAGGGCAATGCAGTAATAGAAACTCCGCCCTTTCATCTCCTCTCCAGAAATTCCAACAATCTGCTCGATGCCACTTGTGGCATACATGACGGTTAGGGTGCGCGTGAAACGATTCAGAAAGAGTGCTGCACGGGGTTCGTGGGTCTGATCCTCTGGGCCAAGATCGAACTTGCTGGAGAGGTGAGACAGCATGTGGTATCGAGGGTCTTTCGGTGATGAAGCAAACAGCTTGCGTACGATGGGGGCTTCAACGGCACGTTCTGAGGCTACGTTAGCTGATTACAGGGTGAGAAAGCCTCGTTCATCGCTTACTCTGACTCTCCATGCCATGTCTGTAAACACTGGTACAGCAGACCATAACATCATACACGATTGAAAAACAGCACTCGCAGCCGACCCATTCCCCTTGGCGATTCTTGAGACGACAGTAAGACAGCACGGCGGCCTTGTCAAGCGCAACTCCGCGACCATACTTTGCCTTGGCGAAGTGCAGCTCCTCAGGGTGGAAGAATTGCCAAACCGAGTGATTGACGACTTCGTCAGGCGTGTGACCGAGAATGTCGACGATGGAGTCAGAAGAGTACAGGATGTGTGCCTCTTCGGTTAGGTCTACCATGGATGAGCGTCGTGCATTTGCTGGAACGCTAGAGGGAGCTTACCATGAATGGTGATGAAAGTCGTATCCATGGTGGCGAGTGGGTAGTGGCTGATTTGATTGACAGCCGACGTCAGGTTCGAAAGGGTCCTTCCTCAACCGCTAAAGTCCAGTGTGTGTCGAATCTAATAATTCGTTCTGGGACCAGCGGCGGAGGAGTAAAGACAGTCAGGTGGGGTGGCAGTCGAGGAGCGGCGGCGTCTTGAAGTAGAAGTGGAGCCTGAGGTTCCACGAGGGCGTTAGATACACCGTGCGCTCGGTTGATGGTCGAGGAGGTACAGATGGGGACTCGGCCAACGGTCGTCACAGTGCGCAGGCACGCGGCGTTATGTGCAAAACGCAGGGCTATACGAGTCAGTTGCAGAGATGATGTAATCGCGACAAAAGCTGAAGCTGTGCCCAACGACGAGGTGAGCGTGAGGAGAGCAAGTGTATAGGTAAGGCTTGCAGGGATGCTGCTGGCCAGGACTGGCTAGTGCTGTAGAGCAAAAGAGTTGCTGCAAGAACGCTGCCAGTGCATGGAATCAGCAGAGAGGGCGAAAAAGTGGGTTGACGACCGGCAAACGACGTTGGAACTAGACCTCTCGGGTCACAATGCGCTGCTACCGAAAGGATGAATACGGAACGAGGGCGCCACGAGCAGACAGAGCAGGCTCAGACCCTGCGTAGGAAGGAGGAAGAGGCAATGGCGAGCGAAGAACGCCTGATTCCTGACAAGCACTGGTGCTGTGTGTGTGCGGCGTGGTAGTCTGGAGATCAAGCGAGAGGGCCAAATGCAGCAGAGAACCTGGCCGTAAGACTGCAAAGGGGATCGACGCGGAAAAAGTGGCCTGGGGTGGTTGTAGTGGCAGGTTGCGGCAGCGGCGCGGGGCGACGGAAGAGGTCTCACAGCTCAGGCCACAAGCAGCGGCGAGGATTTCACAGGTCGGGAATTTGCGCAGCAGAAGCAGAGCAGAGCACGAAGACAGAGATCCTGTAGGGCAGAAGGAAGACTGGCGTTGTCGCCTGCAGGCGACATGTGCGTCGCTACACAAGGCAGGAGCACCAACTTGGCACCAACGAGCCAACGAGGGTCGCTGCTTCTCACACTGCGGCTGTCTTTGCCGCATCATGTGCCAAGGCGGTCAAGTCGCTGGTCTCTTCTCCCCTTGGGCCCTTGCCTGGCCACTGAGCATTGGGCTCAGCAGCCTCAGCTGCAGCTAAATTGCCGGAAGGGATATGCCGCGGCACCCGAGCGAAGGAGCGACAAGACTGCGAATTGCAGCGAGGTGCAGCGAGCTGACACAGAAACCGCGAGCTCTCATTTCTGTTCAACAAATCTCGCTGCGTTGTGGCACCGCTCGTCATCCCAACCTCTTGTCCCATCGACGATCCCACCCTGCGCTAACGCCCAAAGTGCAACCATCAACTGCCAGCTCCACCACCGCGCGCAGCTCACCATTGGTCACGGCTTTTTGGTCTTCAAGACATCTCCGCGACAGGTGCCGCTCTCGCTAAGTTTTCCTCTGCTGGTGCCTCTTGTCCACCGCTCACTTAATGTGATCTGCCCGGCTAGCCGCAAGGTACAGTCTTACCCAACGCCCCGATTGGTCCGCGGTTGGACCACCCGTACTTCTTGACCTCTGAGCACGAGGCGTTGGCACCCTGCATTCAAGTACTTGTCAAATTTCAATACCGAGCACTTCCGCAGATGACTTTGTCACCTCTTTTCAGACCGCCGTGCCCTAGCGTCCGAGGGACCCTCGAACTCCAGCAGCAGGCCTGGCACTTGCACGCCAGGTATCGTATCCGTTAACGGCAGTGAATACCAAATCAGCGAGTAAGAGCAGGGAACCCAGGCAACTTCCGCGCAACCTCGAAATATCAATTAGCACCCGCATAACCTGCCTCGCGTGGACGCTGTGCTCGCTGTCTACGTGCAGTCCCACCTATGTGTTACCTTACAAAACGTCCAAGCTAGCTCGATGGTTTGGCATACAGCCTAATCTACCGACATATATCTCACGAATACCGGCTTCTAAGCACTTGATATGGCACAAAATGCGGACAGAGTATGAGTTTCACGCTGAATCACAGTAGGTCGGCGGCGGGGTCTGCTGTAGGAAATTAGCATGACTGTCGCTGATCGAAGAGCCATGTTTGTTGGTAGACTATGTCTGAAAGAAAAGGAAGGTCAGGTCTACGCAAAAGATAAGCTTAGTAAGACAGCTTCGTGCTTCCAACTAAATAGGAATCGGTCTGAGTAGTGATAGCCGCTCGAGCCAACCAGATGCGACCAATCTCACATTGACACTAGCCATGTCGTCTGAAGTCAAGCATACTCATCAGGGTCTACTCAAACTTTCGAACGGGTAGCATCGGCGCGATCCGTAGCTTACACGAATGTAGAGAGCCAACTCCAGAACATCAACGTCAACCCTTGGCTTATTGAGGGGGTTTTGGGGAGGGGCTCCTCTTTATTTAGCAACATTCAAGGTCTCCTACATCAAAAAGATGCTCCTGTGTGTTAGGATAAGATATTCGCAGGCACAGCCTCATGAGCCTCGATTATCATTATGCTGATAGTTAATGTCAGGCTCGCTCACTCACGATGTCCTCGCCGTGATCCTCGCCTTCGGATTGGGGTCACCGTTCAGGGTCCCTTGAACCATGGGCCAGAATTGAATATCCAGTCTCGGAGCCACATTGTTTATTCACTTCTTTCTGCTGTATTATATGTCTGACCTCTTCCTCTTCTTCCATCATTACTTAGAGACACCAACTGTCTCACAGCAACATACATTGCCCAACATGTTCGCCTCAGACCACACCGCCGCGTATCTCCTTCGACACGATTCTTTGATCACCGCTCGTCCCGATCGCGAGAACAGAGCGATATCTAACGAGGTGCCAGAATGGAAGCTGAACTGGTACGAAGACCGTTCGGAACTACGTACATGTAGCCATCGTTTCTGCCTCCGCCTGATCTCCCCCAAAGAGAGGTCTCGAGGAAAGAAAAGAGAACGCGCCAATACTTTATGCGAGAAGCACAAGCAGCAATTAGAGCTTGCAGTCTCGAAGATGTTCAACGATTGGTGCCGAGTAAGCACGCCTCGAGGGCACACTCCTTCGAACCGTCTCAGAGTGAAGGCCAACCCGCAGAGTACTGCTCAGGAGATACGTTGTGCTGCTCCAAAGCGAAAAACTGGTCGTGACTCGCTGAATGAAGCGACTCGTCAGCGACAGGACCATGGGCGTCAGGAAGCCGAAACTTATTCGGCTTTGATATTGGCTCGCAACGGATGTACCGCACAACAGGGCAAGTACGCTCAAATTCTGCATCGTTGGGACTTGGGCACTTGTCGCTCTGATCTGTTCAACCTGTTTTGAGCGACGCGATCATCGTCAGCTTGTTCGATGAGGCATGCAAGGTGGTCCATTTTCTCATTGACGCCACCAGGGCAACCCTTGAGACTTCCGCGAATGCTCAGACAAAGCAGCAAATGAGATCGCGACATCGACTACCGTGTCCGTGCGCGCAATGCGCGGATTCGCGCAATGCGCTAGACTACCCTAACCAGCACCTGTAAAAATAAGGCTGTAGAGCTACATACAATAGCTATTATTATGAGATATTCTAGTAGAGTACTATATTAACCTATATAATAAAGTCTCTAATACAAAGTTACTAATATTTTATAGTAGTGTAGCTGCTATATATAGTAATAGTTAGGTATAGTAGAAGAGGTATTACAGTCTTTAGATAACTACACACGCCTATACTGCTATACTTCTTAACTATTTCTAGCTATAATTAACCTAGAGCTTTGCGCTTAGCTTAATTAAGTAATTAGATACTTTTCCTAGCTTTAAGATTATATTTTTAGGCTTCTTTAGCTGCCTTGCGCTCTACTACTTCTTCTACTTTCTTAGCCTTAGCCTAGTTATACTTTACCTTCTTCTTTACTTACTTTTTATACTTTTTTTAAGTAATCTTCTCTTTATAAAGCTTATTAGTGTGCTTTAGTTAAGCTATCTCTACTTTTTAGAGTTCTTTTACTTGCTACTACTACTATTATACTTACTTATATAAGTAAGCTTTCTATACCTTATAAAGAAACTAGAATATAGCACTACTATAATACTTATAATTCTACTAGAAGTTAAGAGTCTTGCTTTTCTTCTTATACTTCTTCTAAGTTTTAAGAACTTCTTTAAGCCTACTTATCTTATAGTAGAGTAGCTAGTTTTAAACTAAGATATAGTAGAGTAATTAATAGATTTTTTTTAACTTTTTACTACTTTTATCTCTTACTACTTTATATAGAAGAGTCTTAATTTTAAGCTAATCTTTACTAGAATAAACTAAAAAAAAGCTACTATTACTATCTAAGGCCTTAGGTATACTTTTAGCAAAGTATTAGAGAATAATATTAAGTTAGAGGGGTAATATACCTATTACTTTAAAGAACCTAAGTATTAACTTCTAAGTAAATATAGTAATCTAGGCCTTCTAGAATAGGTAGAAGAAGTTACTTTTCTTAATAACTAATAGCTTTTAGCTATTATAGAGGTATATTATAAGTACTTTTAAGTACACTATTAAAAAAGGCTTAAATATTACTATATTAAGTAGCTATAGTATATAGGTTAAGTAAGAAGAAAGGATAGCTAAGAGTATTTTATTCTAATTATAGTACTTAATAAACTACTTTATTATATAAGAATTATAGCTATCTAGTATTAAGAGCTTCTATTTTCTCTTTACTTTAGTTTTTATAAAGTAATTAAAAACCTATTTAAGCTAGGTAAAGCCTATTTTATTATTTATCTACTCTATAAGTATTAAAGAAATAAAAGTAGAGTATACCTCTAAGTTTATTTTCTTTACCTAGCTTAATTAGATAGTGTTATTAGTAGACTTATATAGAATACCTAGTAGTAGTGCTAATCTATTACTATATATATAAGCTAGTAATATAATCTAGGTATAATTACTATTTTAGAGTAATGCTTTAACTTTTTTCTTTATCTATATCTACTAGCTAAAGATATATTTAGTTCTAGTAGTAACTCTAATTATAAAGCCTTTTTTATCTATATTATATATATAGCAAGAGTTAACCTAATATTTAGTAATCTTATATTAGAAAAGATTAAAGTAGAGCTTATACTTAGTATATAAATTAGTATTATAATATATAAAGTCTATCTCTATTAAGTATTAAGAAATAAAATAGATAGAGTAGTTATTAATAAAGTAAGTAACCTAGCTCTTACTTACTAGCTCTAGAGTAACTCTTAATATAAAATTCTATATTATTTTTTATATAGGTAGTATATAACAAGTAGTAAGCTTTTCTATATATCTTATAAGCTTCTTTTCTTATTATAGAGTAAGCTTTTATTATATAATTACTTAGTCTCTATATAATTATATATTATATTAGTATCTTTGCATTAATATTAACTACACAATACTATGCTTTGCTGCTATTTTAGACTACAGGATTTTATCTTTGTCTTTAAAAGTATTATACTTTATAAGGGCTTCTTCTAAACTTATAGCATTGCGTTGTAGTGAAGATAGGATAAAAGGAGTGTTTTAGTAGTCTAGCGCATTGCGCGAATCCGCGCATTGCGCGCACGGACATGGTAGTTCGGTCAAAGGGGTAAAGTAGGTTAGCTAAAACACGGACAAAGGCTTGATTACCGAACTGTCCTTTGTCTTGCATCAGCCCTCCGACTGCGAAACGAAACGAAACGAATTTTATATGACCAGCAAGAATAGATTCTGGACAGCAATCAGGGCGCAGACAAACAGCCACCACCATTCAATTATACAAGAGCCTTTGAGTATTGGTTATCACTGGACCGGTTTTGACTTGACAATGACAACCGTCTAGGCGCATACAAGATGAAGAACGAGGGCACGCAGATTTCTAATTCACAATTACACCCAAAATTCCGAAAATCTCCCCCTAAACCCATTGAATACATTGTGTTGTGACAAATGCCAGCACAATCAAGAATAATCACACCGCACCACCACCCGCACGCAGCCAAGATGCTCGCCACACCCCTCTCCCGCCTTAACATCTCCTGCTTATGCGCCGAATGCAAATCCTTCCTACGCCCTCTCCCAAAGAACCCATCGCCAACTCACTTCCCACTAGACCTTCTCCCCTCAACTATCGGGCTCGGATTCTCACTCCCACCAACCCCAGCCGCTACACCCGTACCCACGCGCAAATGCACACCACACGCCACTCCGCGACTGCGGCCTACAGCACCAACACTAGCACCGTCCCCTGCGTTTCTACTCAGCAAGCACAACTCCCTGAAGGAGGATTCAAAGGACAACTCAATTGGACCGCTGGCACTCCCTTCCCTCTCCCTCTCGCCCACATCATCTAGACGGGTCCTCTTCGCCAGCCGCGCAGTCTGGGCAAACACCTCGAGCCCCATCGACGAGCTAAAGACGCCACTCACTGCAAAAACACCAGGTCTTGCTACCTGTGCTCAAGAGCAGTGTGCCGGGAAACTGGTCCCCGGGTTCGGGCGCGCGGTATGCCGCCCCTGCGAAGAGGAGCTCCGAGGCGCTGTCCTCGGGCTTGCGACGTTGCTCGAAGACGAGGCGATAGCAAAGCGGGAGCGCACAAATTCGAGCGAGAACGATGGTCTGACTGCGTTGGGTCTGGAGCGTGGCAACAAGGGAGCGCGGGAGAAGTTCCCAGAGCCGGATTTGTTTGCTGTGCCTACTACGCCGCTGAGTACGGAGCTGTTACTTGCGCATGAGATGCAGTCAATGCCGCGACAGGGTAGTGAAGAGGTGGAACATGTGCTTTACGCACTGCCCAATACTTTCCTTGATCAGACGTACGAGGAATTCACTCCAACGTCGACGTACGCCATAGATTTTCCTGCATTACCTGCGAACTGCAAGGTGTCGAAAAGGAGTAGCAGAGAGGTCTCCGAGTTGGCAAGGTTCATGTCGAAGAACGGTAGGGATGACGAGGGCAAGACCGCAAGTCAGGTACGGAGCAAGCGGACAGTAGGTGCTTGAGTGGGAAGAGACTGGGTGAATAGGCAAGGACGAATGACGAACAAGACCAAAAGCTATCACAGCAAAAGATGTTCTTATGGAGTTGAACTTTTACTTTGATTGTTCGTCACCACGTCTCTGAGCGGGCCATGCCTGCAGAGTAACAACAGCTATCACTTCAAATATCCTACGTAGCAAATCAATAGACCCTCTCATTGCATCGAGCAAGTCGTTCTCCAACGCCTCGTCTCACCAAAGCCAACGCCCTTGAACAGCATGGTCAAAAGAAGCCAGCTGTAACAGAACGCCTTGCTTTTCATACCATCTTTTCATCAAGACAAACTCGCGGGGGGTTGGATCGAACGTTACATATCGTGAAGTGGACAAGATAGAAAGAAAGGGTGTCTCCGGCACGATTATATAGTGTACACTTCCAAATGGAAGGAAAATGGCAAGCTTCGAGCGGCCAACAAGAATGAAACCGAAAGAACGCGCCCGGGGTATCGTGTCTCATGTCGGGGTAGGCGCGGTCGCGGCGGCGGCAACAGTTTGAATCGACTGCGGCTCCTCTGTGACGACAGGCAAGGACAGCTCGGCAGTCTTGCTGGGAGGTGAGGCTGTTGGCAGGCTAGCTGCTGACAGAGTGGGCGAGCTGGTCGATTGCGATGCTAGAGGCGGTGTGCCAGTCGTGCTGGTTGTTTGAGCGAGCTTCGCCCGTCGACTAGCAAACTCGCTGAGGCTCAGCTTCTTGCGCACTGGTGTGGGGTTGACAGCTTCCTGAACAGCAGGGGAGAACGGTGAAGCTATCGCCACAGGAGATTCCACTGACGGCGTTCCAGTCCCACTCGGGGTTGCTGCCGGGTCCTTGGGGAAAGGGTTGGTCAACTCAGGTTTCGCTGGCATGTCTACTTTCATCTCCATAGACTTTGTAGATCCGTCTGCACTAGGCGTTGGAGACTGTCGAGCAGGTGATGTAGCTGGCCATGGCGGCGCAGGAGGATTCATGGAGGATTGCGGAACTTCTTTCAAGGTTCCGGTCACAGGAGCATCCGGCATCTCTTCCACCTTTGGTTCTGTAGGTTTGGATACAGCGGTCTCATCAGCATCGACCATATCAACATCAATATTACGAGCTGGAGATGACTCCTTCGCCGGTGTTAGCTCCTTAGAGCGCGGCACTGATGCAGGGTCTAGCGTGATGTGCGTCGGAGACGAGTCTTCTAGTGGTGGAGATGGTGGCAACGGCGAGGGCTTGTTTGAGGAAACGTCCTTCAGTGCTGGCGATCTTCCTTCCATTTTGATCGAAGCAGAGCGCATTCGCTCACGTTGTAGCTTGTCTTCCTGCGCTTGCTGAAGAAGCTTACGCTTGAAAGACACAGGAGGCTTCATCTCTGTGCGGATGTTGACCGGGGTTGCGTCATCTTCCGTTTGAGTAGATGCTTCGGCATAGACGGGCTTCGGTTTCGGCGTGCTGCGAGCTTTGGTCTTCGACGAGCTACCGGAGGTCTTCCGTGCCACGCCGTGGCTGTGTTCGCGGTGACGTGCAGTGGGAGAAGGGTCCTGATGTCCAAGCCGTTTCTGCAATGGTGTTAGTATTTGTACGTAGGATGTTTGACTGGAGATTCTCACTGAGGTGGCAATGCTGGGTGTGTTGAGAGTAGACCCAGCACTGTTCCGCTTCCCCCTCTTGCCCTTGTGCTGCTCGTCTTCCATCTGCTCAAAGAGTCTCTCCTGTTGTTGGAGCTTTCGCCTCTCACGATCTGACATCTTCACATCGCCGTCGAGCGAGAAGTGAGTAGCCGGCGTGATATCCCGACTGCTTGATTTGTGAGAGCCGGACGTGGAACGGCTATCCATGTTGTCATCGTCGACGTTATCGCGATGCAGCGTCTCGCTACCAGCACGACTATTGGTCGCACGACCTGTGCTGAGAGGTGAAAGCTGCGACTTCTTCAGCTTCTTGTTCTTGGCCTTAGAGGGCTGTGCCGTCTCAGCGATGGGACGGCGGGCGCGCTCCAAAAGACATTCGTGGCCTGTTGAGGTGTCGCATGCACAGCCACCAAAGTTGGCCAGAACGCAAGACACCCAAGGCTGAATCCTCCTGAAGCCGTCCTTGGCGCCGTTCGTGACGACCTTGACAAGCTGTTTCTGGACTTCAGAGTCAATGTCCCAACCGACGGTCAGTTCTTCAGTCGGCTCGATCTGTCGTGTCGCAACGAAGCAGAAATGGTAGTCGCTGCTAGCTTCAACAAGTATCTTCATAGCCATGTTGGGCGAGCAGCTGCGTCTCGCGTAGCGCAAGATATTGCCTTCTTGCCGAGTATCGATGTATATCGGCAAGTGTGGTGGGAAAAAGACAAAAGGCTCTGGGTGACGCAGCAGGTTCCACCTGTTCTCAGGATCCTGACAGTATTCTTCTCTCCGCCCAACCAGACCCTTCAACTCGCCGATGTAGCCGCCGTCGGCGATTGGGCTGTCGGTTGTTATGAACTGCCATTGCGGGTGCAGACCATGTGCTGTGATGCCAGAGTCGACTTCTGTCTGCTTGAGGATGATGGGTGCTGTTGAAGATTCCAGATCCTGGATGGTATTCTCAATGCGCGAGAAGAGGTCTTGTGGTTTCTTGCCGCCGCTGGCCGCGGCGAGAGCGTCCGGATCCTGTAGCCACATGGCTATGTCACTAGCGACACCCAAACTTGTGTAAGAATTATTGTCGGCGGATGAGGGCTCAGGTGACGTGTACAGTGTCATGAACTCCAGCGAGAAGTCCTCGATTGGACCATCGACGGTAGTGGGAGACTTGATGGGGCTGTTACCATTGACGACGACAGATGCGCCCCGTTTGCGCGATGCCGGGGCTAGCGCTGGCGCCTGGTTGGCGACGCTGATGGAGCCTGATGGGCGGTGGTTTGTCTTTGGTCGCTTGTTTGGCGGAGGTAGATCTCGTGGACTCCCGCTCTTGCGCTCTGGGTTATAGTGGAGGTCATTGTTCGAATTAGCCTGCCAGCCATTCGGCTGTGCGGGACCGAGTGGGTCTTTTGTGCGTTTCTTGGGGTTCTTGGAGGTGGTCTTGGGTCGTCCCTTTCGATCTGTGAGGTTGAGCAGTTCCTTCCGTTGGCGTTGCTTGTCAGCAGCCCTTCTCGAATCGACGGGTCTTGGACTGCAGTCTGTGCACTCGTGCACATCTGGAACGTGCTCTGCAGATTCATAATAGCAGACGATGTGCTGCCATGTGTCGCATTTCTCGCACAGGACAGTATTTCCATCGTCATCGGCGAAACCGCAGATGCACTTGATCGTCGACGACTCTTCTTCGTCGACCGCACCGTCTAGTCCCGGCGAGCCATGCGAGTAGGTTGGCAGTGGAGGGCCGGCGCCGAACAAGGCGGCCGGTGCCGGCTGAGGATCAGCATGCGCCTGGATCGAGGAGACGTCTGTCATCCTCTGGCAGACACGCAGAGGTTGACTGGAGATGTGTGGTGGCTGGCTCAGGCTCTGACTGCGTTAGATCGCATGACGCCCAACGCGTTCACAGGACGAGCTGGGCAGATAAGAGCAACTCCTATCGACCTAACGACCCGTGTGGACGAGCCTGGCGGTTGCTCGAGTGGACTGGAGGCTGGTGGTCGAGGGTGGCCAAGGAAAGGAGGCTGCTGTGTCCGCTTGCAGCGAGCGCAGGTGTGTACGACAGCGTCGACAGAGGCACTACGGTGTGGGTGAGCGAGCGCTAACGGACAGCTGGCACGCGAGGACAGTATCGAGCTCGCCGACAGCGATGTGCGTGTGGTGCGCTGGTGGTGAGGCGAGAATCGAGGTGCGGCGGCTCGTTGTCTCTAGCTGAGGGGGGCCTGTCAAAGGAAGGGACGCGCAAGAACACAAGGCGGGTGTGTCGGCAGGCGTGCGCTGTGCAGTCAGTGGTTCAGTGCAGGCGTAAGGATGGCGTGGGCGCGTGTGCGACGACTGGGGCGTGTGTGTGTCTTTGGAGTCAGTCGAGAGAGGCAGAACCGAGAGCGAGGAGGGTGCGAAAGAAGGAACGAATCAGATCAAGCTTAGTGTGGAGGACCGTGCCTCCGTGCTTTGGGAGAACATTTTGGTACCAGAGGGGTCATGTAAGCGGGAATCAAGGTTACGGGCGCGTCTCCACGGCCTGCACGAGGTGCCGCAGCGGCTCAGCGCTTGTGCAGCCATGCCATGAGAACTTTGCGCTGGTATGGCTCAGGCAGCGAGGGACCAAAAGTCCGGCGTCGACGAGATAGAAAGGTGCAACAGCAAATTCGGGATTCCTTGATGAGCTGAATGTGTGATGAGACGAAAAGGCCGACCAGGGCCACGCCGGCTGCTGGGTGAGGCCACCCTGGCCAGCAAATGGGAGCGGCGCAGACGCACTGGGCACAAGGATTGCAGACGAGCTAGCTGCAATCCGGCATGGGCGGGATGGGTCTCGGGCGTGCGTCCGGCCTGGCAAGACGATCAGGTTCGTCGTCATCAAAAGGCATGAAAAACAACACGCTTTGGTGTTGAGGAATGCCGAGCACAGCTGCGATGGTGCCTGCATGCTCCCCATTCCAGTATGGTTTTGTTGGTTGGGAAGGAGCGAAGGAGCGAGCCAGCCCGCAAGGCAGCAGCACCGGGCAATTAGCGATAAGAGCGGCAAGAGATTCACCACGATGACGTTCGACAACGGCGTTTCATGTCGCTGCTCTTGGACCCACCCTGCCTGCTGCTGCGCTGCTGCGCGCTGCTGCTGCTACCATCGTCCTGCACCTGCAACTGGCCACCGCAAACTGACGGCAGCTCAGCTCTGGTGAAAGCCGTGGCCTTCGCCTCGTCTTCACTGCGCGCGCTTTTTCACCGGTATTGTGCAAACAACAGTGCATGGATGGCCCTCTTTATCTACGCGTCAAACCATGTTGCACCAAGGCAACCCTCCGTCGAGCCTGCGCATGTGTCATCGTGGCCTGTGCTCCAGTGAATGACAGTGGAGATCAAATCCCCCAGACGCATTGCCTAGACCGCGCAGCGTCCTGAGCTGTGTTCGCAGCAGTTCTCCGCTCCAGACAAATACACCCGCCTTCGCCGTGCGCCGCGTTCTCTCTACCAGAGCACCTTGGACTCGCACACTTCGCTCCGCGTCGAGTCCGGCAACGCGTCACCCCACTGCTGCATTCAACCGTGCAGCAGCCGTAGACCGAGGAACCCCAGTATATCCACGAATGAGCTTGGCATACTGAGATTGCTCTGCAGTTGCGATTAAGGCTCTCGTGTTGATCGCTGCAATAAAGAGTGACCGACAGTATGCCTTCAATTAGGCTGGAGTCTTCAGCTTGACCCTGCCTCCGCAACATGGCGGCGTTCATTTCAGCTTCAATATGTCTCATATCTCTTGTCTTAGCCTCCTCCTCCACTCCACGCACACATGACTCGCTGACGATCTTAACTCATAACGATTTATATGGCAATAGCAGCCAGAGACAGGCTTCGACAATTGTCGTCAGCAAACCTCAATCGTACTCCGCATCAACGTCAAGCTGTGCAGCGCTTAGCGAAAGTTTATGGTCATTTGATCGATCCTCGAAGGAGCTTGGGTTTGTCAAGTACCTAGGGTACAGTACTCAGAGACAAGGTCAAGATTTCTATTGGGTGGCAGGCACTGCAGCGGCCAAATGCAACGCCATCACTACACAAGGCCGCATCCAACAGCTGCCGTGTGATACACCACTACCAGCTCTTTGCAGTAACTCGGCGCCACTTAGTTCAACAGAGTTTACCGACAATGCCAGCAAATGGCAGACATCGATTTCGACCAGCAATGCAACGATCTTAGGCTATCGAGACAGCCATTCCTTCCGTTTCCTGGGCATCAAGTATGCTACTATACCCAGACGATTCTCACAATCTACCTACCTGCCGCCCACTGGATCGAACACATCAGCACTCTCGTATGGCCCACAATGCATACAAGGGAGCTGCAGTTCTGGTACAATACCCTGCAGCGAAGACTGCCTATATCTGAACATCTGGACACCGACAATTCCACTTGGCAAGAGTTCCAGGAACTCTAAGAAACCTGTCATGGTTTGGATATATGGAGGTGGCTTCGTCGGCGGTTCTGCCAGTGACACGACGTTCGACGGTGGAGCAATCGCCTCTCGTGGGGACGTGGTCCTAGTAACAATCAATTATCGACTGGGAAACCTCGGTTTTCTTGCTCTAAAGGGCACATCATTAAGTGGCAACTACGGCTTGAAAGATCAAAGCACTGCACTTGACTGGCTGCATGCGCACATAGATTCATTTGGGGGCGACAAGGACAAGATTACTATCTTTGGCCAGAGTGCTGGGGCAGCCTCTGTGCGAGCACTGCTTGCTTCACCAGAAGCTCGTAACAAATTCACGGGAGCAATCACGCAGTCGACTCCTCAGGGACTGAACTACGCCTCCACATTCGCCAAGTACTTGACCATCACCGAGGCTACCAACCGAACCAAGTCACTCCTTTCTGAGACCGGCTGTGCCTCGGACAGCAGCGACTCTGTGGCCGCCTGTTTACGAGCCGTTCCCGTCACTAACCTCACTTCAGGCACTGTCGCGTCTTACCCAGTCATTGACGGCAAGTTTCTCACATTGCCCGGACTCCAACTTGGTCCATTGGCACCGAAACTCGATGTCAACCTTCTCTCGGGTAACATGCATGACGACGGCTCACCCTTTACCAGCTATCCAAGCAGCACGAACCTCACAGCTACACTTCTCCGGCAAAACTTACCCGTCTCCTCGGTCCTAAACTCGTCTCTGTTCCCACTACCAGCACAATCAAATGCCACACTCGCCATCTTCAATCTGACATCACGCATCGCAACAGATGGCATGTTTCGCTGCCTCGGGCAGTCAACCGAATCTGCTGGCGCAAAGAATGGAGTCTTCAAGAATGTCTACGCATACGAGTTCGACCGCGCCTTTCAGCTCCTGGCATACAGCCCGAACCCGCCGGCATGCGAAGCTCCCCCCACCCCGGAACACCCCTATGGCGACCCGAGTCTGCCATACTACAAGTGCCATTCAGGCGAACTGTACTACGTCTTCGGCACGCTGGTACGAGAGGGTGCACATATCCGTGATGACTACGACATTCCCTTTTCGCAATACGTCTTGGATAGCTGGACGGCATTCGCAAGAACTGGACACCCTGTTCCAGATTCCAAGTTCTTGGAAGCAAGAGGGTTCACCAACACGACTGCGCTTATCAAGGCGGCGGGGAAGTGGGCGCCGGTAAGTGGTAGGGCTGGGGAGAAAGCCTTGAGAGTGCTAGATGTGAAGACTAGTAATCAGGGGTGGAGGGACTTAGAGCAATGTGAGGCATTGGGTTATGGGCTGTCTTACTATGACTCGTAGAGGCGGGCTCGAGTATGGCCACGGGAGATGAACAATAATACCCTCGCCACTAAGCAACGCGGATGTCCAAGAAGTAATGACGACGCACGTGAAACCCGCAAGTAATCACGAGCACTGCATGGCTCGGGCCTTGAAAGTCCATCATATCAATTCGAGTGCGACTGTATGGAATCACTTTAAACACCTCATTGCCCTCTATCTCACACTCTTTTCGACAATCCGAAGACTGCTCCGCTGGCATTATATGGTTTCCTCCATTATTTTCAATCTTCAAAACAGCATTATTGAAGTCCTATAATGTGGTTCCTTTGTAACGGCTCCATGTTTTCCATAATCTTTGGTTGTTGTGCAGGTTCTCGGAGAGCACCTTCTTGCATCCATGCTTGCGCCTCTCTAGTTCCATACTGAGACTGTGAAATGCCGAAACTAAAACCTCGTACACCCGTCTGCTGGTCAAATCATGTTAGAATATCGCTCATGTTTTGCGGTTGTCCGGCTAGCTTCAGGTACAAAGTATCCCAGCAAGCGGGAAGCTTCCCTGCATACTCACTCTGCCCCTTCATAAGATGGTGGCAGAAAAACGCATGTGGAAGTCTTTGCTGTTTCACGAAAGTCATCATCGCTCTTTCCCCCTTCGATTGCGATTGGTTCGACAGTTTACGGAATTTCCACCATGACATGGTTTGATCAGACTCATACTGCTGCTGAAAGTATGAGCTATGGAGAGCATGCCTGTCGAAGCCCGGAGATACGGTTCCTGTGTCTGCGCACCAGCAGGATCAAAGCATTCTGTACACCGAATCATGTTCGTTCGATCATTTCGCACACACGTGGACGATTTTGCATAATCGGATCTCTCTTATTTAGTAACTGAGTACAAGAAACTTTCAACCCTACAAAACCTACGTTTTCTGGTCTCATATTTCCTGACATTGTCTACATGTCACAAAGCACACCGCATGGGTTTCTGTTTCGCTCTGTATCAAGCAACATACCAGACTCCGTATGCCAACTTTCTACTATGTCGCCATTACGCCAAAATTGTCATCGCGACTTTGACAGAAGGTTGTCTTTGGTCGAAGAGGCTTAGGCGTTTGCGATATGTTCTGCTCCGAGTCGCTACAAGAAACTACCTCATGGCTCTCCATGTCTGCCCAACAAAGCGATGGCTATGCAATTTTTCGTCTCTAGACGGGGTATAAAGAAACGTACACGACTGGAATCGTTCCTTGCTCCCAGGAATGTCTCCGAACTGCAATAAAAGCGAGCTCATGGTTCCGCATGTTCAGCTGCTCCCGCCACAAAGCTCAAGCAGGCTGATATATGCGTGAGCACCACTAAAGAGCTCCATCAAAAGGTGGCTGTACGCGCCTACGATGCTAATTCTTGTGGTCAAGAGTCCGCCAAAAGACCAAGAAATGGCCTGTCTCACCTCATGTAAGACATATTCTACCATGTTCGCTCACAATCTTCTATGAAAAGAAATTGTATCTCCACATCCTATGGCTATATTCTCACGAAGCTATCATCTACTTGCGCCGGTAAACAGATACCGAAAGCGGAAGCCTGTAATGGAATGTTTTTTGAGTGTGTCAAAGTCAAGAATCAAGTATCTGATGTCCGGCACCCTGAACCTGAATCACTGCTTCGTAACCAGGGCACCCTATAGTTGAGCGAGGTGAACATTCAGAAAGTGAAGATGCCATATTTTCTGTCCAGGGACACTCAGCGGGCTACAATAATCTCCCATGTGATCTTTAGATGTTCTGAAGCAGTCTAAAGTTTGAAATATGATGGTAGGAGCTATTAAATGCTCCCTTATAGTAAACATCTTCCTTCTCTCTAGGAGTCGAGATGTCTCATCACCACATCGTTTGCCGCGGCAATGGGTTTGTTTCAGCTTGCTATGAATTTTGCTGTATGAAAGGCGAAGTTACTGTGGCTTTGAATGCGTGACATGTTGTGAAATCGCTGCGAAAAAGGTAAAGCAAAGCCTGTTTGCAATCATCAAATCGAGCACAACAAGGATATGGATCTAGGCGGAGAAGTGAATTGATGGAATGAGATTGGATAGGAGACATGTACAACTATCAAAACTAAACGCCTCATGAATCGTAGTGGATCCGCACTTTTAGACTGTCATCCCACGCCCACAATCCCTCACATCTTGCCCGCAGGCGTGATTTCCGAGCTCGCTCTTCCCTCCTTGTTCATCTTCTGCACTCTGTCCCACTCCTCTCGGTCAGCAACCTCCTCTCGCTCCTCTGCAGTGAGCTCAGGGATGTCATCCTCAATCTCCTCCGGCAAGATCAGGTTCAAAATCAACGTGACAAAGGCGACAACAGCAAAGCCAGTCTCAAGGACGAGCTCGATGGCATCGTAGAAGCCCGCAAGTGAGCGGTTGTTGCCGCTGTAGGTGAACACGTACGAGAACCAGGTGGGCACCAGTGTTGCGCCAAAGCCGAGTGTAAACCCAGCGGTGAGGATGAAGCGGTTACGGCGGGTCATCTCGGTGCGCGCAATGATAGCAATACCACTGACCACCACGGCGCTGAAAAGGAACGTTGTCATGCCTCCGAGCACAGCAGGCGGGATGGCGACAAGGGCCGCAGCAAACTTGGCAAATATGCCCATGACAATGAGCCAGAAGCAGCACGCGTACCCAGCCTTGCGATTGGCGCAGCGCGTGAGCGCGATGACGCCGTTGTTCTGTGCGAAGGTGGACATGGGTGTGATGGTGCAGAGCGCGGCGATGACACCATTGAGGCCGTCAGCCAGCACGCCGCCCTGGATGCGCGAGTCGAAGAGCTCACCATCGACTTGCAAGCGCGAGACGTCGCAGGTGGCGGTGATGTCACCAATGGCTTCCATGGCGAGCACCATATAGACTGCTAGTAATGGTAGTACAATTGGCCCGTAGACACTAAGCTTGAAGGTCTCGACCCAGATGAAGCTCGCGGCGGGCGCGGCATCGATGCCAGTGCGATCGAAGTAGCCTGTAGCGCCGGCGATGATGCAACCGACAAGCAGTCCAATGACGACGGCGGTAGACTTCATGATAGGCGCGCCGAAACGCTCGCAGATGATGATGGTGATGAAGACGCTGAACCCAAGGCCGATGAATTCTGCCGAACCCCATGGAAGAGCTCGAGGAGCGTTGATATTAGGGCACAGCCGAAAGAGACCGGAAGTAGGACGCGCCTGGCAACCGCTGCTACCGCCGGCCCAGTTCTGAAAGCCGGTCAGGATGAGCTTGACACCGATGAGCATGACTGTTGGCCCCGTGACGAGAGGCGGGAAGATCTTCTTCAGCAGGCGCGGGGACGTGAACGACATGCCGATTTCGAGGAGGGCGCAACATGCGGCTGTACCGAGGATGGCGCCGTAGCCGTTGGGACAGGGCAGGGGGTTGCCGTTGGCGTCAGAGGGACACATGCCGTTGGCGTACATTTGGCTGAGGGCACCGGTTGCGACGGGGATGGTGGCAAAGGAAGTTCCAACGACCGAGATCAGACCTGTGCCGACATAGTAGGGAGTGCGCCAGATGTGGAACCTGAGAGTATCAGTTAAAGGTCCTCAACGATTCATTACTGTAACGTACCTTGTAATCTGAATGGCAGAAAGAAGACCGCAGACAATGAGTGATGTCGAGACGAGGTATCGCTGTTGGCTCCCAGTCAAGTGAGCAGCGTTAGAAAGGATAATTGGAGGTGTGATCACACCAGCCAGCATAGCAAGTGCGTGTTGAAAGCCCAAGAGCAGAGCAAGGAAGACTGGCATGCGATCGTGGAGACCGAAGAAAGGGGCAGCTCGGCGGGTCTTCTTCATGAAGGGAATGTTAGGCTTGAAGAGGAAAGCATAGTCATAATCTCCAATGAGACCATCTCTGTATAATTGTCAGTCACTGATGAGATCTTGCTATCGACTAGATTCATACTTTGTTGTGAATGCCTTCGCAAATCGTCTGCACTTCTCGCCTAAGCTTCGCTTTGGTGTGTGATCTGGTCCAATACGGTCCGCCATTGCTGTAATTGACAGTGCGAAACTTATCAACTCTCTTTTTTACTGAGGCGTGGAGATCCTCACGGGGTGCCGCAGCAGGTCGACAGATTTGGTAGTCGTTTGGTGAAAATTAGATGGAAGGCTAAATCCCTCGATTGAGTAGATAGCCGAAACTCGATAGAGTTGAGTTTGGAAAGTCGAGTGACGAAGTCGGTGGTGCTATATCAAAGGTCGGTCACACCAAAGGTTGTGTCGCGTGTTGCGCTAGCGGCAGCTAGTTGATATGCTTATGCTGCGGGTTTGATACTGCGGGGAAGAGCTGCTGGAGAGTCAAGCCTGTTGAGGTGGAGGCCGATGATGTTGATCGTTGCTTGAAGATCTGTTGCAGCGTGTCGAAAAACTAACGGGGCGGCATTGTACATTTAAGTTATGTTGTTGAAGCAGATCTACGAGATCGGATTTGCTTTATCTCTGAGGCAAATCCCACGATACACATCTGCACGCGTGTGAAGATCTAGTTCTCCCAAGAAAAGCCACTCAGAGCCGCCGCTGAATGGAGCAAGCCGAATTCAATCGTAATTCGCCGGCAATACTGTATCTTCTCCACGGCAGTCTTGTCGCTCAAGTGGGTGGTCTGAAGAGCTGAGGCGGCGCCCGCCTACGGTTTGCTAAACCTACGATCACAACTGATAGCAGCATGATGTCTGATTGGCTCATGGTGAGCAACCTGCTTACCTCATTTTCGGTGCCCGCCGATAGCAGCGATGGACTCCAACGATGCATCGCAACATCCGTGGAAATCCCACGTCTGCTGAAAGGACTGTTGGTGATGGACGTCGTCAGCGTATGTTTGTCGCCGGATGCCGGACATCGCGGAGTCCTGCGGTACCTCTCGCAGCATCATAACGCAACATGATGCCTCCACCTTACAGAGACGCTCAACGATCATGTACAGACGAAGCGTACGGCTCTGGAATTGTCGATAACGTAGTCGTCCGGCATCGGAGGGGATGAAGGTATACCTGCCACACCCCAGCTTCCAGAAAACGGAACAATATCACGACGAACAGCTACATTCAGCGACAAACTTACACAGTAAACAACATAAAAGGAGGATTGAGTTTTCTATGATGTTGGGAGAGAACCGTTCGACTTTAAGAATTATTCGGGGGTCGACCCTATATAATCTGTAAGTCCACCATGCCGTCACACTAGGTAATCCTTCGCAAATCAACATCACGAGCTCGTTCTCTGACGAACATGCGTTCTGTTGGATGTGGGGAAGAGAGTGTCGATTGCTGGGGTTGCGGGATTGAGCCAGACTTGTCAAGCCACCGCAATCCGACCAGATCGGTCAAGATGGCGTCACTATGGTGGTCAAGGCCGTCAGAGTTTGTCGCCAGGTTGAGCCTCGTCTCTGAACACTGACAATCAGGATTCGAAGTTCTGGTTTCTGCTGAGCTTGGTCAGGGCATGTCTGCAGGCAACATCTCAGGCGAACACATGGGGTTGAGAGGGGTCTGTCATCTGAAACCGAGGTGAGCCGTTTGCAATCATGATGCAGCATTGATGTCTGCGATCAGAGTGCCAGAATGCTCAGCGTGATATCGCGAAGCACCTGAATGGCTGTGAACTGGCGATAGGGCTGGTGTTGAGAAGTGCGCAGACTTGACTAGGCCGCATCGAGAACAGCTTGCGAGCGCGAAGAACCGGGATGCGGAACCTGCGGTACCGTGGAGTCGGCAACACAAGCCCTGCATCATGGTGATACACTTCGGGCGAGAATTATTCCAGCAGTGGGACGGGGTGTGGCATTGACAAGGTCGACGAAGATGCGGTTTGTTGTAGCAGAACCATTGTTGCGAGCATTGCGTTACCGCAGCATCAGCACGCAGAATGTCAGAACGCAGGCCGTAGTCAAGCTGCAGAAGCAGTGCTTGGGTAGCGTCTCTGCGATATCAACCGCCGCGTCTCTGACGCTTGTTTAGGTGGCACACCACCCTGACGATTTTGCCACCTGTCATTGGCGATGGCTCCATGCGGGGCCCTGAGATCGAAAAGAGACCGGCTAACAATGACGAGACCCAGTGGCCTCACCACGGCGTGAAGTTTGCTATGCCCGGAGCGGCAATTGTCTGCTCGCTGGCTGGAACGCGTTTGCACGACGAACAGACCGCCTTTTTGCAACAAGAGGTAGGGCGACGCTTCAGACTCAGCTTGAGAGTGCTGGCCAGAAGCCGCGTGTTGAAATCGCATACTCTGCCGTGGCGATGCCGCAAGGCTGCCGGTGGCGGGTCGTCGAACGTCGAACCAGAGCGAGGCTTCGAGAATCTGGGGAACCGTAGCCATGTCCGTTCAGGCTTGCGAGGGATCACGGACAACGCCACCCCTTTCGATGTCGAGCACCGAGCTCCGCGTTGGTTTTGCTGTCTCGCTGCGGCAACGATCCGCCTTTGCACAAATTCTTTTCGCACCATGACTGGCGCGCGGCGCCTGCTTGCCCGTGCAGGACCCTGGCCAGCGAATCGCCGCTCGCGCTAGACCGCCGATGACCAAAATTACGGCGGGTTGGCAGGCCTCGACGGGCTTTGGGCAGAGCAATGCAAGGTCCCGGTTTATTCGCTTAGCGTGCAGCGTTGGGGATTCAACAGACAGTGCTTCCATTCCACCGCTAATCGCTATATTATCTGCCTGTGCCTGCCGTGTCTTTCTTTCTTTATCCTCTTCCGCTCCTACCTTCTCACCCGAACCCCTCTTCCTTGAGTGTGGTATTCCTTCGCTACTGGAGCCCTTAGCTGTGTGCTTCCTGGAGACCGATCGGCGCTCAAGAATTATTCGAGCTCCTACACCCTGCGAGTAGCCTCCTCGCCATACACCCCACCGATATCCTCGCACCTTACTCTCGCCATCATGCCCTCCTCCCAGGCTGTCTCTGGCGACCTGGCCATCAAGCCTGAGTTCGTTGACCAGAAGTCGCCCATGGCTTCGACCAGCGAGCCCAACCGCAACCCCAAGTACGACCCGAAGAAGCCACACATTACCGACACGCCCATCACAAAGGCGAACTGGTACAAGCACGTCAACTGGCTGAACGTATGTTCACATTGAACTTCAATTGAGTCTCCAACAGCAACTAACGTCATCATCAGGTCGTCTTCATCATCGGCATTCCTCTTGCTGGCTGCATTGCCGCTTTCTGGACTCCTCTCAAGTGGCAGACTGCTCTCTGGGCAGTCGTCTACTATTTCTGGACCGGTCTCGGTATCACAGCTGGCTACCACCGCCTTTGGGCGCACAAGTCCTACAACGCCTCGCTTCCTTTGTCCGTCTTCCTCGCTCTTGTTGGTGGCGGTGCTGTTGAGGGCTCCATCCGCTGGTGGAGCCGTGACCACCGCGCTCACCACCGCTACACCGACACCAACAAGGACCCCTACTCCGTCCGCAAGGGTCTTCTGTACTCTCACCTTGGCTGGATGGTCATGAAGCAGAACCCCAAGCGCATTGGCCGCACCGACATCACCGATCTGAACGAGGATCCCGTCGTTGTCTGGCAGCACAAGAACTATATCAAGGTGGTCGTCTTCATGGGTCTGATCTTCCCCTCTGCTGTTGCTGGTCTTCTCTGGAACGACTGGAAGGGTGGATTCATCTACGCCGGTATCCTCCGCATCTTCTTCGTTCAGCAGGCCACCTTCTGCGTCAACTCGCTTGCTCACTGGCTTGGTGACCAGCCCTTTGACGACCGCAACTCTCCTCGTGATCACGTTATCACCGCTCTCGTCACTCTCGGTGAGGGCTACCACAACTTCCACCACGAGTTCCCCTCCGACTACCGCAATGCTATCGAGTGGCACCAGTATGACCCCACTAAGTGGTCTATCTGGATGTGGTCCAAGCTTGGCCTTGCTTCCAACCTGAAGCAGTTCCGCGCCAACGAGATCGAGAAGGGTCGTGTTCAGCAGCTCCAGAAGAAGATTGACCAGAAGCGCTCGAAGCTCGACTGGGGTGTTCCTCTTGAGCAGCTGCCTGTCATTGAGTGGGACGACTACGTTGAGCAAGCCAAGAACGGCCGTGGCCTTATCGCTGTCGCCGGTGTTGTCCACGACGTCACCGACTTCATCAACGAGCACCCCGGCGGCAAGACTCTCATCAAGAGCGGTATTGGCAAGGACGCTACTGCCATGTTCAATGGTGGTGTCTACTTCCACTCTAACGCTGCCCACAACCTGCTCTCCACAATGCGCGTTGGCGTCATCCGTGGTGGCTGCGAGGTTGAGATCTGGAAGCGTGCCCAGATGGAGAACAAGGAGGGTGTCATTGCCAAGGACGCCGCTGGCAACCCCATCGTCAGGGCTGGCGACCAGGTTACGAAGGTTGCTCAGCCTGCTGTCAGCGCGAGCGCGGCATGAGCAAGTGTGCATATCAATTTGAGCGAAGCGATATCCGGAGTTGGGGCTTTATTTTGAATCATCGGGCATAGTAATTTTCACTTCCCCAGCGTTCGCTTGAGCATCACAGGTGTGATTGTTTCAATATCTAGACGGAGTATGATTATAGCCTCTTCACGAGTGCAATGGCGCAAAAGCCTATCGGCATGGACCGAGCAATGGAAACTATTATGACTTCAATTGACCACTTCACTTTTGATCATGACTTTTGGTGATTTTCTTGCGATACCTCCCTCGCTCTTACCTTCTCACCAACTTGGGTCTGTGCTCACAACAACAACTACACACAACTGCTGCCTTCGCTGCCAGCAACACTTCACACCCCATCGTCCCAGATGTTGTTGCAGGAAGTCCCTCTCTAGAAACAATCCACAACAGGTTATATTATGCAATGACGCCATCGAGCGGGAGCAACGCTCCACCCACCAAACGGCGCAAGCTCGAGATCGCAGCTAGAGATGGGCTGCCACAGAGCACCACTCACGCATCCGCCAGCTTGAGCAGGCCTGTCAGCCCTCCATTCTCGAGACGTAGACCTCCCGCACTTGCTCCGCCCTCGGCGCTTGCAATCGCGCCGACCTGGGACTTTGACAGCGTACCTGATCAAAATTTGGTGTCCTCGCAACCTCCGTCAAAGCCCAAGCAAGCCTACCAGAGCGTCCGAAAGCCGATCGAGGGAGACAAGCAACAAACAGACGACGGGAATGCTGCAGGTGGCCACCGACGCGTTGCTTCACCATTTCAGCTTACCAGGATTCGAGATCTACCATCCCATCAGAATGTTGACACTGTTGAGCTGAAAGACATTTTGGGAGATCCTCTGATCAAAGAATGCTGGAACTTCAACTTTCTTTTCGACATTGACTTTGTCATGTAAGTATCGACTTCTGGTGGCGAGAGTGTAGCACATTGAGCAGCTAGCCTGACTGTTGCAGGCAGCAATTTGATGAAGACATTCGGGATCTGGTGAAGATCAAGATCATACATGGATTCTGGAGGCGAGATGACGAGCGGCGAATCTACATGACGGTAACATAGCTCTGACCCTAAGAGGCATGATTCCGAAGTGAATCCGGAGGCTAACTGGTAAACAGGAGGCGGCAGAACGATACCCCAACATGGAACTTATCAAGGCATACCTACCAGATCCGTTCGGCACCCATCACTCGAAGATGCTAGTTCTGTTTCGACACGATGACTGTGCCCAAATCATCATTCACACAGCTAACATGATTGCCAAGGACTGGACAAACATGACACAAGCTGTGTGGAGATCTCCACTCTTGCCAGTGTCACAACTATCCCAAAACACGGAGCCGTACGCTATCGGTAGCGGTCTACGTTTTCACTCCGATCTGCGTCGATACCTGCTCAACTATGAGAAGCGCCTACAAAGGTTGGTTGACCAACTAGCTGAGTATGACTTTTCTGAGGTTAGAGCTGCATTCCTGGGTAGTGCTCCGTCCCGACAAATCGTTAGTGAGGCAAAGCCGGTACTTCACACTTCGCTCGGCTGGGTTGGTCTAGAAGAGATTTTGAAGAACATACCGACCATGAGCAGGAATCCGGGAAAACGACCACACGTCGTGCTGCAAGTTTCATCAATAGCAACACTGGGCGCAGCTCCGACTTGGCTGTCACACTTTCAGTCCGTGTTGTCTCGCTCGTGCACTCCGCAACGACTACCGAACACCTCACAGCCAAAATTCAACATTATTTTCCCTACGGCCGAGGAAGTACGTACTTCCCTCGATGGGTACGAATCTGGCGGCTCGATCCACGTCAAGGTCCAGTCTCCACAGCAGCAAAAGCAACTGCTCTACATGCACCCTCTACTCTGTCACTGGAAACATCCTGCCTCTTCCGCAGCCGATGCTCCAGATACCAAGAAAGAAGCGCATAGAGGCCCAGCAGCCCCACACATCAAGACATACATCCGCTTCACAGATGACACACACCAGAGCATTGACTGGGCACTAGTCACAAGTGCCAATTTGAGCAAGCAGGCATGGGGCGATGTGGTCAACAAGCAGGGCGAAGTGAGAATTCAGAGCTACGAGACGGGTGTGTTGGTCTGGCCGGAGCTCTTCAAGGATCAGTGTGAGGGTGAAGGCTGGGTGGCTAGTATGGTGCCTACTTTTGGCAAAGACGTGCCGGATACTCACCACGATCACAAGGAGATGCCACAAGCGAAGCAGATCGCGGGAGGTTTGCAGGAAGATGGAGACGATGATGACGAGACCGAAGACGAAAGTGAGCAAGCACCGCGTCAGAGCAAGTCTCAGATTGGCAAAGGCAAGGAGACAGCCACACATGACAAACAGCGGATCATCATTGGCCTGCGTGTGCCATATGATCTACCACTCAGCTCATATAGCGCTCAAGATGTGCCCTGGTGTGCGACCCAGCAATACACTGAGCTGGACTGGAAGGGCAGGATATGGGGCGGATTCTAGTGGAGCATCTTCTCATCCTGCAGCACCTCTCCAGAACAGGGGAAGAACTGTCAGCCGGACAGGGTAGAAAGGACAATGGCATAAGTAAGTGGGAATTCGCTACATATAAAGTACCCCAAAAGGATCGCAAAGCTAGCTATGATATAGAATACACACAAGTCAAATCCGTCGCACAGAACCGTCATAATCGTCAAATACACCAAGCCGCCGTTTCGTTTTGTCCCCCGTGTTCGTGATTGCAGGAATTGTGCAGGAAGGAAAGGGAGAGAGAGGTATGTTAAGTTACTCGCTACAGTCTCTGTGAACAGAGTCTGTCTACGAGCGGCCGTAGGCACGGTCGACCTCCTTCTCATACTGCTTCAAGATGCCCTTGCGGTTGAGCTTCTGCGCGGCAGTGGTAAGGCCCTGTTCTTGTCAGCTCACTGTTGCCTCGATATGTACAGATCTTAGTCATGCTTACGTTCTGGGGCGTCCACTCCTCGTCTGCCAGGACAACACCCTCAATCATCTCAAAGCCTGCAAGCCCGCCCTTCTGGCCCGCGCCCTGCAACTGCTTCAGCACAGCACTGTTGATCTGCTTGTTGTGGACCAGCTCCTCAAGATGATCGCCCTGGACGCCAGTCTCAGCCGCAAGTTTCTTGAGCGCGGGTTCGGCGGGCACAATGATAGCAATGGGCTTCTGGCGGTCCTCAGCCGCGTAGACGCAGATGTTCTGCACAATCGGCGCAGAGCGGTACACGGATTCGAGCTTTTCGAGCGCAATGTATTCGCCGGCGAGTGTCTTGACGAGATTCTTCTTGCGGTCGATGATGCGGATTTGGCCCTGGGAGTCGAACTCGCCAATATCGCCTGTCTTGAACCAGCCGTCTTCCGTGAAGGATTCTGCGGTTTCTTCGGGCATGTCGAGATAGCCAGCCACCACAGCGCCGCCACGAATCCAAATCTCGCCCTGTGGAGGCTTGTTGGTAGAGTAGTAGCCTGCGTCGGCGAAGTCGACGAGCTTCATTTCGACAGAGGCGGGCATCTCGCCAAGAGCCTTGTCGGTCCACGCGAGGGGGTCCATGAGAGCGCCCATAGCGCAGGTCTCTGTGAGGCCGTAGCCGGAGATCATGGGAGTGATGGCGACCGAAATGAAGCGCTGGGTCTCCTTTGCGATGGGACCACCGCCGTTCAAGCAAATGCGTAGCCTGCCACCTGTGGCTTCCTTGACCTTGTTGAAGACAATGGCGTCGAGGACGCCGGAGCCAGGGAGACCAGAGCCGAGCAAGA
Organism: Didymella segeticola; assembly: GCA_004522025.1. Taxonomy (NCBI): domain Eukaryota; kingdom Fungi; phylum Ascomycota; class Dothideomycetes; order Pleosporales; family Didymellaceae; genus Didymella; species Didymella segeticola. The sequence continues at coordinate 1,194,163 of SDAV01000011.1, forward strand.
AGTTCTTAGCTGCGTAGGCGCCCCAGAAAACCTTGCTCTTGACGGCGCCGCCGGCTTCAACCTTGCTGATGATGCCCTTCTTGATTGTCTCCCAGACCTGGGGAACACCGACCATGACAGTGGGCTTCAGCTCACGGATGTCGCCCGCACAGTGGCGCACAGAGTTGTCGGAAAGGGTGCGGATGGTGCCGTAGCCCATGGTTCCACCCCAGTAGAGGACGGCGTTTTCGAAGACGAACTCGAGGATGTGTGCCGCAGGTAGATATGTGATGAGGACGTCGCCAGGGCCGAGATACTTGCCAACGATGACGTCGACACCAGCGACTTGAGACAGTTAGCGTAGGCCTGGAGTATGTGAGGCGGGATATGGCTTACCAGCAGCAACGACGTTGCGATGCTTGATCATGACACCCTTGGGGGTGCCGGTAGACCCAGATGTGTACATGATGCAGGCCAGGTCGTCGGCCTTGGGAGGAATGGGCTGGGCAGGGTTGTCGTGGCCAAGACTAAGCAGCTGTTCGAAGCTGAGGACCTTGAGGTCTGGGTGGGCGCTGGTAAGAGCTTCAATGTCCTTCTGCTTTGGGTCGTTCTTGGTGCTGTAGACAACAACCTTGACGTCTTTTGTCTTCTGGAAGGGCTTGACGAGGCGCGGCAGTAGCTCTGGGTCGGTAAACATGATACCAGCGTGCGTCTGCTGCATGCTGTGGGTGAGGCCCTCTTCGCCGAGCGTGTCGTATGCAGTGACAATGGCGAGCGACTGGGACAGGGCACCGTGGGCAGAAGCTAGCCACTGCATGCTCGTGGCGGCGTACAGGTGCAGGCGGTCGTTGGGCTTGTAGCCCAAGTGGGCAAGGGCAGAGCCGACGGTCAGGGCCATCTGCTCGAACTCGACGAAGCTCTTGTAAGAGTAAGGGCTGAGCTCAAAGTACTGCCACTTCTTATCCACCTCCTGCTCGACGCCATCGACCATCTTCTTAACCTTCTTGGTCTCCTCGTGGATGTTGACAATCTTGCGCGCGCCGACGGCCTTTGCGTTGCCAAACTTGGCGGCCGAGTAGCGCAGCACATCGTACAGCGTTTCGACGCCCTCTTGCGGCGCCAGCCTGAGGCCGTCCTTGGCCGCGAGGTTACGGCGCGGTATCGTCTCGCCCTCGGGCTTCTGCACGCCAGGCGCTTCACATGTATACGGCCCAGAGCGCGACGCCTGTGCCTGAGGCATCAGCTTCTTCAGGTTCTGCGTCATGGTGGCAGAGGTTGTGGTTGTGGTTGTGTTGGGGGGAAAGGGTTGGGAGCTGCTCTGGGTGTGGACCAAGTGCAGGTGCAGAACGGGGGGTATCACAGCAAGCAGGAGGAACAAGACAAGTAGAGCAGTGCTGCGTGGAAGTGCGAGACGTGTCGCCAGCGGAGAGCAGCGGATGGGACGGAGCGGAGAAGAGGTGCTGCGGTCGAAGAGTTGCTCTAGGTTTGTTGGGTTTGGCGACGAGCTTGAGCTGTTGCCGCCAAGCGAAACTGAGCAATGACCTCACACACACTGGGGCGAGCTGGAATCTATGGTGACGCGCCTGGACAGTGCAGCGAACAAGTGGGAGGAGGCTCCACTGTAAAGTCGCAGACTGCACCTCTTCTTATACTTTGTATATCGTCACCATTGCTGCGTCTCTTGCTGTCTCTCGCATCCAACGCCAATCTTGCAAGAGCGCGCGCGCGCACCCACAGGAGCCACGGCCAAGCTCCAAGCTACCACACGACCCCCAAGAGCTCAAACATCTCGCTTGTCCGCGCCGCTCCCAGCACACCAGCCTCGGGCAAACACCCGCCCAGGCTCTCATTTGCCAAGCCCTCCTGCATCCTCCAGTGCCTCTCAACCACGGCTGAAAATGCTACTCTCCGCAATCTTACTCACCGAACCCGTCACAGATCCTGAGGAAGGTGCGTATCCTCGGCCCGCTTGATTGCCACATGACTTGCCCCACACTTGGAAACCATAACAGCTTATTGTTCTGCCTCAGACGCCTTTGTTGTCTTCTCGCAAACTATCCCTTCTCGGAGCTTAGGCTTTATCGATGCTCACGCTGAGACGCTGGAGCTCACCGTCGCTGGGCGCGATTTGGTCATACTTCAAAGCAGAGGTCTGCTGACAAGCGATCGCAAGGCAGGCACCACTGGCGCAGGTACGTGTTGTATGTCTTGTCCAGAGCCACAGTATTGCCCCAGACTTGGCTAGTCTTGGTACATGGCTCGGGTACTTGTCTGATTTGGGATGGTATGCATGTCATTATCGACCGTGTAGATGGACGTTGCACAAGGTAGGTCACTAACACCTGTGCAGTCGTCTGGGCTGTCACGCCGAGGTTTGCAGAGTGGATCGCCTCGTCTACCAACGTTCTTTTCACGTCTGGCCTGCTCTCATCAACGTCGACATGCATCGAACTCGGCTCCGGCATCTCTGGGATTGTAGCCCTCACGCTAGGCGCACGTATAGCTTCCTTCCTTGCGACAGATCAGGACTACGCCATGAAGCTGCTGCGCCAAAACATTGCCTCCAACCTTGACGCAGTCTTCCCTGTACCAAAGAAGGGTGGAAAGGGAAAGAAGACCCTCGCTACAAACCCAAACAGGGATCGCATCAAAGCTGACATCCTGGACTGGGAGGATGACTCCACCGAGCAGCTGCAGCCCATTGATCTGATCATTGCGTGCGATTGTATCTACAACGAGGCTCTCATAGAGCCTTTGAACACGACATGTGCTTCTTTATGCAAGCTTAACAAGGATGAAACCAAGCCGACTCTGTGCGTTGTGGCCCAGCAGCTGCGCTCTCCAGATGTGTTTGAGGCGTGGATCAAGAGCTTCCACCGGTTATTCCACACTTGGCAAGTACCAGATCAATACCTCACCGAAGAGCTGAGGGAGAATAGTGGGTTTGTAGTACACATCGGTATTGTCCGTTAACGCCAACGATGTGAAGAAGTTGAGGCGAAGAATCTTTTATCAGGATGACTTTATACACACCAAAGACCAAGAGAAGAAAGAGCCTTTACATACACATGGCAACCCACCCTCTGTGCTTACAAGCCGCGCAACTTCAGGCCAAGCCGCTCAGATCAAAATCGAAACAGCAGTGACCTCGGGCTGCAGCACCTTATACTCCACCGTACCCTCCGTTTGCCTAGCACTCACATGCTTAAACACGCCATCCAGCTCCATGAGCCTACTGTACAACAACGCCGCCGCCTCTTTGATAGTTTCCGAATCCCACTTCTCATTTTCAAAATTGGTGCGGCTCATGTTGACATTGTACAGCGACTTTGCGTACGTGATCAAATTGTATCGGTTGTCTACCTTGAAGCTGAGCAGCTCGGGGAGCTGCGCAGCGAGCAGCCAGTCCTTCCACTTGGCGCCTTCTGTGCCAATGGGCAGCGCAGCCGTCAGATCGGCCTCAGTGTATGCCTGCAGCGTGGCGAGGTCCTTGGGGAGCGGCGTGCAGAGCGCGGGCGGTTTGGCCGGGACAAAGCTGTAGTAGTAATCCTGCAGGTAGTTGACTGCCGTGTGCTGTGGCGAAGCGGTGTGAATGCACATTGTGACTGCGTCGACGAGCTGAGCAAACGTGGTGATTGTTGGAAATGTAGGGATCTTGCCGTTGATGTGGATCTCGGCGCACCAGTCAGCGATGTAGGGATCGGCTTGCACGTCGTGGTCGGACTTGTACTTTGTGCCTAGGATCGTCGTCACAAAGTCGCGGATGACGCCCCATAGCAGATACATGTCGGTGGCATAAGGGTAGTTCCGGTACTTCTCCTGTGTCAACGCTTCAACCTCGAAGCCCCGCTTCTTCAAGTCATTGGGGATGTACTTGTCCTGGAAATGGAAGTTGTTGTAGGACCAGTTGACCAAAGTCATTGCACGGCTCACATTCGTCTTGGGCGACACTCCGAACCCAGCAAGACGTGCGATAACAAAGGGGACCAGAACGTCGCGAGCGGCCTTGTTCAAGGCAAGCGTTCTGAACCAGTGCGGGCTCAATGTTTCGTAAATGATGTGGTCCTCGGGTATGGTTCGGTTCGTGGCCACGATGATGGCTTCTTCGATCATGTGTGTGTCGACAAGATGCGTTGCGATCTCATGTCTTGCCCAGTCGGCAGTTTGTGCGCATGTTTTGGCATAACGCCACGCCCAGTCATCCTTCTCGTCCACCTCGCTCTTGTCGTCTGGTGTGAGACGTCGATTGAAAAGGGTAATGGAATTGTCCAGACTGCCTTTGTAATCAATCGTGATAGCCAGTGGATGTAGTCGTCCATCGCTGTGAAGCTGGAAGACTACTACGGGTGCACAGGCGAATCGATACACCTTGTTGTCGGTTGGTTTACCATCTACACCTTCTGATACAGTGTTCATGAACTCTTCTTCGTTGGAGACGCCAGTAGCTTGACGGAAGTACGAATAGTCCTGGATGAAGAGGCCAATCCCATCCGACAGAAGCTTCTCCATGTCGTGAAGCCCTTGCCTACTAGACTCCGCCACATATTCTTTCAATGTCTCGGGGGACGCCTGCTCGATTGTTGATGGGTTGACTCCACTCAGATGTTGTTGAGCAAACCGAGCATCCGAGTACCAGTCCGCCAAGTTACCAATGTTCTCACCATTCATGATATCAGTCTTGGGACTTGGATTCGCCTTGTTGTATGTCTCGCAGTCTGCCAGCGTAGGTCCCTCAAATGGCGTCCCTTGCGCGTCGATGGCCTCGGGTATGATGAAGCCAAACGCCTGCGCAATTTGGGAGACGAATCCTAGCTCTTTGGCGTCGAAGATATTGGGATCATTTTGCTCTGGAGGGACAGTGTCGAGGTGTGGAGGGTAGCCATCGTGACTCCACTTGTACACGCTTTGCTTCTGAGTGAGGTCTCTCTTCTGGGGAACAATGGGTTCGAAGCCTTGTACGTCGAAACGTGATACTGACCTGGAACGAGTTTAGGGAGATGCTGTGTACATGTGGCAAACAACTCACGCGTCTTCAATTAAACTGTAGATCTCTGTCAAGGCCAAGCGAGTGCCTCTGTATGTTCCCTTCCGAAGTCCTCTCTTTGCAGCAAGACTGCCATCGACAGTACCGTTCTTACCGGTGCTGAGAACAATGCCCTGTTTCAATAGTTCATTAAGGAATATACCCTTATCCCACACGTCCATGTCATCTTCTTCCACATGATGCTTGATCTTCTTTCCTAAGATGTTATCAAGTCTCGGTAAGGGACCAAACCCATTAGTCAAAGATTCGGCGAAGACAGACATTGTGCAAACAGGATATGAATGTTGATAAAAGTTGAGAGCAGGGTGATGGTGAAGAAAATGCTTGGGGTTCGCGGACTTTTCAATTAAGAGTCTCTTGATTATAAAATCTAAACCAGCAAAGCCAGTCACACTGAGGTCGCTCACTTAGGAAGTAGATTGCATGTACCTGACGCTCGGCTTGCCCGTGGCTGCGCTCGAAATGGTCAGAAGACGACTTTCAGATGCGGTGATACATTCAGCTCCGCCACGAATGCGTGAACTCAACGCGACCTAAGTGTCGCAAGCGGACATTAATCTCTGTCCGTTCGGTGCGGGCGAGCTGAGATGCAGGCCTTAGACTCTGTAAGCCATGGACGAGATGGTGTCGAGAGTTTGCCCCTAGTATCTCTGTGGTCCAATGGAATGATTTGCTCCGCATGCGTTCATCGTAGGTCCATCAATGTGTAGGACTGTCATCCTCGAGCTCACCCGGCGTACTCCTTATTTAGTCAGTGATCCGTACGCCAGGACATATCTCGAGTTCGGCGACCACTCAGGCTGGGACAAGCAAGA